>CM070620.1:27029608-28509982 GCA_036346255.1 Ampelocalamus luodianensis | reverse complement strand
TTGTAGACCAAGAAAAGATGGGAGCAAGTGAGCATGGTGACAATGGAGGAGAAAGCACAGTGCGCATTAAATGCATTGCGAGAGAGCGTTGACAAAAGCAAGCGTGGAGGTGACACATCACGCCGCCTCGCTTTCTCGCTCTCGCCATTGCGCTGCGCGCACGGAGAAGCGAGGAGGAAGAAGAACAGAGAAGACAAACCACGACCGTTGGATTTTAGATGGGCGGTGTGATTTAAAAGAGTTCGCGGACGATCCGATTGCCTACAGAAATGCGGGCGGTTGGATTGAGATCCAACGGTCCCAATTGGCTAATGCAACCGGAGGGTCGAGCGACATCATCAATGCGGGCCACGCGATTGGGATCCAACGGCTGATATCGCACGCGCGCTTTGAAACACGGCTCGGTGCAGTTAGGTGGTTCAACCAAGTCAAGTGGCTCGGACTCGAGCCCGACTCGAACCAATGAGCAGTGAAATTGGTTTTAGGTTTTAAATATCTGAGACTTTTGAGGATTTATTTGGGGTAGCAAAATAACTCCAAAATTCTGAAATTTTACAGGAGCTTGCTGACTGGGACATTGACCCTGTATAAAATTTGCAGAGGTTTTTATGTATTGTATTTTTCTCCAGAAATTCCACAAGGTACTGGTTTTAGGTTTGGTGAGAGTCAAACAGTTTGATCGCCCTCTAAAATATTCAAACAATTTCTAAAAATTGTGAAATTTTTCAGAGGGGTCACATACCTTCCCAAGAACTTAGGAAAAATATTCCCAGGAGATGATCACAACATTTGACAAGAATGTTTTTGAAGGACCAAGATTTGGATCAAAAGACTTGTGACTTGCATTTCCATAACCTTTTGTACAATACTTGTTCAGTACACAAAGGAAATACAGGATGTAAGAAAAAGTTTTAATTTCTACTCATTTTCTTACATTTGAAACACAAGCCCAAAATTGGGATGTTACAACTCTCCCCCCCTTACAAGAATCTCGACCCGAGATTCCGTTTACTCGGAGAAGAAAGAAGGAAAATCGGCACGAAGGCGATCTTCTTGCTCCCAAGTTGCTTCGTCTTCAGAATGGTTTGACCACTGGACCTTAAGGAACTTGATGACACGGTTCCTTGTTCTCCGTTCAGATTCCTCAAGAATACGAATAGGATGCTCGCGGTAGGTCAAATCCTCCTGCACATCGAGAGCTTCCAACGGAGTTTCCTCAGTCGGGACACGGAGGCACTTCTTTAGGTGTGAAACATGGAACACATCATGCACACCCTCAAGTGCAGCTGGTAGCTCCAATCTGTATGCAACTGCTCCAACTCTCTTGATGACGCGATAAGGCCCAACATACCGAGGAGCCAACTTGCCCTTGATGCCAAAACGCTGATGGCCCTTCAAGGGTGAGACTTTGAGATACACAAAGTCATTGGGCTCAAAGCTCAACTCACGGCGACGGCGATCTGCGTAGCTCTTCTGCCTGGACTGGGCCGTGCGCAGATGCTCGCGAATCAACTGGACCTGGCTTTCGGCCTCATTAATCGACTCTGGGCCTAAAAACTGCCGCTCGCCAGTCTCTGACCAGTTCAATGGGGTTCTGCATCGCCTCCCATACAAAGCCTCAAATGGCGCCATGCCAAGACTGGCCTGAAAGCTGTTATTGTAGGAGAACTCAGCAAATGGTAGGCATTTCTCCCACTTCTTCCCATAGGAAAGAACACAAGCACGAGCATATCTTCCAACACTTGGTTGACTCGCTCCGTCGACCATCGATCCGAGGATGAAAGGTCATGATTGAAGTGAAGGCGGGTCCCCATAGCCTCTTGCAGACTATGCCAAAACCGCGAGGTGAAAAGTGCACCACGATCAGAAATAATCGTCTTCGGTACACCGTGAAGACTCACAATCCTCGAGACATAAAGTTCGGCCAAAGGCCCCACACGAAGCTGAGTCTTGACAGGAAGGAAATGTGCCACTTTAGTCAACCTGTCGATCACGACCCAAATAGCATCATTCCCTTTTGTGGCGGGGCAATCCAGTGATGAAGTCCATGCCAACGGAATCCCACTTCCACTCTGGCACTGGCAAAGGCTGAAGAAGGCCTGCCGGACGCTGATGCTCGGCCTTCACACGACAGCACACGTCGCACTCGGCAACAAACTTGGCAATCTCGCGCTTCATTCGGGTCCACTGAATCTCGGCGAAGGTCCCGATACATTTTGGTAGCCCCGGGGTGAATAGACAAAGGAGAATCATGGGCTTCGCGGAGAATCAAATTCCGCAATTCCATGACCTTAGGAACCACAAGACGCCGCCCAAACCACACAACGCCATGCTCATCCTCTGAAAAGCACTTGGCTATCCCATCCTTGATGTTCTCGCTGATCCGGTTCACACCAACATCATGCTGCTGTGTGCGCCTTGATTTGGTCCACCAAGGTTGGTTGCACAACCAATGTAGCAAGAGAACCGTGCTCGACCAAACCCAAATTGAGGCGCTGGAATTACGAAATAGGTCGCTCTTGGAGCATCAACATGTTGCAATACACCTTCCGATCGAGTGCATCCGCCACAACATTGGCCTTGCCGGATGATCTGAATGCCCATGTCATAGTCCTTGATCAATTCCAACCATCTCCTTTGCACGAGGTTCAGATCCGTTGGGTGAACAAGTACTTCAAGCTCTTGTGGTCGGAATACACCTCACAACGGTTACGAATCAGATAATGCCGCCAAATCTTGAGTGCATAGACCACCGCAGCCAATTCCAAGTCATGCGTAGGATAGTTGAGTTCATGAGGCCTCAATCGCCGCGATGCATAGGCCACAACCTTGCCCTCCCGCATAAGAACACAACCAAGACCACGACGAGAAGCATCACAATAGATATCAAAACTCTTGTGAATATCGGGAGAACAAGCACTGGTGAGGTCAACCGCTTCTTGAGTTCTGAAAACTCACATCACAAGCAATGGACCACTCAAACTTCTTGTCTTTCTTAAGCAATTCGGTCATAGGCTTCGCAATCTTGGAGAAATTCTCGATAAAGCAGCGATAGTAGCCACCAAACCAAGAAAACTCCGCACATCGGTGATGACTTGGTGACCCCAAGATAGCACATCACTAACCTTGCTAGGATCCACGACCACGCCTCTGCTTTGAAGAACATGGCCCAAGAATGCCACTTCCTTCAACGAACTCGCACTTGCTTTGAATTTGGCATACAACTGTGCTCACGCACTTGCCCAACACAAGCTTAAGATGCTCAGCATGCTCTTCTCCACTCTTGGAGTAGATGAGGATATCATCGATGAATACCACCACAAACCTATCCAAATACTCCATGAATACCGAGTTCATAAGATTCATGAATAACGCAGGAGCATTAGTCAAACCAAAAGACATGACGGTGTACTCGTAAAGGCCATAGCGAGTAGCAAAGGCCGTCTTAGGAATATCCTCGGCCCTGATCCTGACTTGATGATAGCCCAGTCTCAAGTCAATCTTGGAGAAGACTCGTGCTCCGGTCAACTGATCGAAAAGATCATCAATACGGAGCAAAGGATATTTGTTCTTTACCATCACCTTATTAAGCGGACGGTAATCAACACACATGCGCAAGGTCTTGTCCTTCTTCTTCACAAAGATAACTGGACAACCCCAAGGAGATGAGCTAGGACGGATAAAACCCTTCTCTTGCAGCTCACCCAGTTGCTTCTTTAGCTCCTCCAACTCATTAGGAGGCATGCGTCGGCCTCTTAGAAATAGGGCGATGCAGGGCAGCAACTCTATCACAAACTCGGATCTCGAGCGGAGGCATCCGGGCAAATCTTCAGGAAAGACATCCGCGAAGTCGCACACAGTGGGGACGTCGTGAATCTCCAATGCTGGCTTTGCTTCAAGGACATAAAGATGGGGTTCTCGCAACTGCGGTGAAAACCCAACCTGTTCACCTGAAGGACTGGTGAGGTAGACAATCTTCCTGGCACAATCGATCTGCCCCAAGTGTTGGGACAACCAATCCATGCCAAGAATCACATCCAAGCGCGCCGAGTCGAGTAGGATAAGATTCGCCAAGAATCCCACTCCTTCGATGTGGATAGGAACATTCCGGCATACTTGGTCAGCTCTCATTTCCGAACCCGGAGAGCGAATGAGCAGTGGAATCCCCAGAGGAACACATTGAAGTCCACAATCAACAGCAAACGACCTCGAAATAAAAGAATGCGAGGCCCCAGAGTCAAATAAAACTGTAGCAGGACGCAAATTAACAAGGAGCGTACCCAACACCACGTCGGTGCCTCTGTGCCTCCTCGGTAGAGATATGGTTGACTCGGCCGCTTCCCAAGCCCGGGTCTTACGGTCGGGTGGGTGACCACTCCCGCCCGTCCTCCATTAGGACGAGGCCGCTCCGATCTTCTTAGGACAACTACTCGCGTAGTGGCCCTTGTTGTGGCGATGAAGCGGTGGCGTCGGCGCGGGTTACGGAACACCTGCTGCTGGTCGCAGCGCGCGTGGATCGAGTCCACGGCTGCGGAGGACGTGGAGCTGGTGCTGAAGGCCTCGGCGGTGGTGAAGCCAAAGAACGGGCCACCGGTGCAGGTCCAACACGGGGACGAACGAGGCCGGCCTGTGCAGACCGTTGGGCCTCCCACTTGCGCTTGTGGGACTCGCCCAACGCTCTCGCCTTGTGCTCGGCGATGATGGCCTTGTCCACCAAGGTCTGGAAGTCGGGGAAGTCCACAATAGAGAGCTTGTCTTGCAGCTCCTCAGACAAACCCTCCATGAACTTCTCCTGCTTGGCCTCATCAGTGGCCACCTCAGCAGGAGCGTACCTCGCCAAATGGTTGAACTCATGGAAGTACTCAGTCACATATTTGCGCCCCTATTTGAGCGCAAGGAACTCCTTCTTCTTCAGCTTCATCAGGCCTGTGGGGACATGGGCCCGACGAAAAGCCGACCGGAACTCCTCCCACGAGACCACGTGTCCCGCAGGCTGCATGGCGAGGAAGTTCTCCCACCATGAGAGTGCCGCACCCTCCAGCTGATGGGATGCGAAAAGTGCGCCCGCTCTCCGCCCGGCATCGAGCAACGTTGAGCTTCCGCTCAACCGACGCGCCACCGATCGTCTGCGTCCAAGGGATCCTCAGACCGGGAGAAGGTAGGAGGATGAGTACGGAGGAACTCCGCAAGTCCCCCACGAGTCTGGTGTCCACCGCCTCCAGATCCTGAGGCACCAGAGGGAGTAGAGGTGTTCCTTGCGATAACCTCCAACACCCTGCGGTCCTCCGAACGATTGCGTTCGACCTGCATGAGGACTTCCACCATGGTCGGAGGAGGGGGAAGCTCCTCATCGGGACTACCCACCGTGATTCCGCCGCTCGTGTCCCACCACCATCTGATTCACTAAGATGAGTTAGCTACAAGCCCGAGATAAAAAGAAAGCAAAGAAATCCAAACTCAAGAAAAGGGCTCAGGAATAACCACCAAGAGCACAGGACCAAAAATCACCAAATCGACTTCCTGAAACGACTAACCCGTATGGAAGAACGAGTAATCGTTTGAGAAGACCCAAAATTTCAGCACTAAATTCTAGCTCAAAACAGTCCAAAAAATCAAGGTATAACCACCTAATAGAGTATAGGCATTTAGCTAATTTCATATCACTCCTTACCCTTTTATTCCCACAAGTTTTAGTTGAATTTACCTCTCATTTCCTACCTTAATTACTAAGCACTAGCCAGCTGTCCAAATTCTTTTCTCCAAGCTCTCATGTTTCTCCCAAAACCAAGCTAATCGATAAAGGCTAATTTTTGAAAAGGAAGAGAGGAACAACTTTTTCAAACTTAAGTGAGAGTAAGGTGAGATGAGCAAGCTAAGACAGGTAAGGAGAAAAATTAGAGAACTTACTTAAGTTTTCATAAACTATTTGAAAGTAAGTTTTCAAATATCCTAAAGGCGACCAAGCTAGGGGTTTCTACGGTCAGTATTGCTCTGATACCAACTTTGTGAGGACCCGGAATATTTAACTAGTAACACTTAACCTCCAAATGGTTCTGGCATTACTAATTAAACATTCTAAGCCTCGATGGACATATGCTTCCCAGAATTGCAGCATATGCACATCATCACAAAATTACACATCAATTCCATACACATACATCACTAAGTTCAACAACGACATACATAAAGTAAAGTTATTACAAAAGAGAGCCGACCGCCAAATAGAACAATATACAAGAATGACAATGAAGCAAAAAGTGCCATAAGATGGCTAGAGCAAAAGTCGACCAGGTTAGCCATACACCCACAAGGCAACCGATCAGGGCCGCCAAGCTAGTCGCCCATAAGCTACCTTAACCGAGAGGAGCTTCAAAGATGGCAGGGAAGACTTGAACACGATGAAGTCCACGGAGTCAAGAAGATGAAGTGGAAAATGAGGTTACGAGCAAAATGAGTGGAACCAAATCATCACCACACTTCATTATAGCTCAAAGAGGCTCCAAACGCAAATAATTGCAAAGGGACCACTTACGGAGTGGAGAAGAAAGGGGTGAAACCAACGAAAATCTCCAAACTTAAAATTGAGTGATTCCTGTGAATGCAACCCAAAATCAAGTTAGGGGAAATATAAAGGAGGTCGAGGAGTTCAAAAGGGTGCAAGAAATGTTGAAGATGAACCACTGGACACCAAGGCCGCCATTGGAGCTCTACGGCCAACAATGGTGGATTGAAGGTTTGAGATGGTTTTGAGCTCAAACACAGAGAGTAGCTAGGTGTGGTGCAAAAGAACACCAGGAGGACCTAGAGGGCCAATTTATAGGAAAGGAATTAGGGTTTTGAGCAAGATCCCGAGTCCATAGTGGGCTCGGTTCATGCTCCGGTTGTAGACCAAGAAAAGATGGGAGCAAGTGAGCATGGTGACAATGGAGGAGAAAGCCTGGTGCGCATTAAATGCATTGCAGAGAGACGTTGACAAAAGCAAACGTGGAGGTGACACATCACGCCGCCCCTCGCTTTCTCGCTCGCCATTGCGCTGCGCGCACGGAGAAGCCGAGGAGGAAGAAGAACAGAGAAGACAAACCACGACCGTTGGATTTTAGATGGACGGCTGTGATTTAAAAGAGTTCGCCGGACAGTCCGATTGCCTACGTAAATCGGGCGGTTGGATTGAGATCCAACGGTCCCAATTGGCTAATGCAACGGAGGTCCGAGCGACATCATCAATGCGGGCACGCGATTGGGATCAACGGTGATATCGCGCGCGCTTTGAAACACGGCTCGGTGCAGTTAGGTGGTTCAACCAAGTCAAGTGGCTCGGACTCGAGCCCGACTCGAACCCAATGAACAGTGAAATTGGTTTTTAGGTTTTAAATATGCTGAGACTTTTGAGGATTTATTTGGGGTAGCAAAATAACTCCAAAAATTCTGAAATTTTTACAGGAGCTTGCTGACTGGGACATTGACCCTGTATAAAATTTGCAGAGGTTTTTATGTATTGTATTTTTCTCCAGAAATTCCACAAGGTACTGGTTTTAGGTTTGACTGAGAGTCAAACAGGTTTGACTGCCCTCTAAAATATTCAAACAATTTCTAAAAATTGTGAAATTTTTCAGAGGGGTCACATACCTTCCCAAGAACTTAGGAAAAATATTCCCAGGAGATGATCACAACATTTGACAAGAATGTTTTTGAAGGACCAAGATTTGGATCAAAAGACTTGTGACTTGCATTTCCATAACCTTTTGTACAATACTTGTTCAGTACACAAAGGAAATACAGGATGTAAGAAAAAGTTTTAATTTCTACTCATTTTCTTACATTTGAAACACAAGCCCAAAATTGGGATGTTACATTTACAATGTAAGCGTATGGATTTCAATCCATACGAGCGGCTCGTAGTTAATACACAATATTGGAAAACGTCTTGTTAGACTTAGCCGTGCCTGCATATCAAAGGAAGTATGCTAACCGTGGCTGGTGGAAAGGCGGTCTAAAGTGTGGGTACATTGGTACACCCCTGCAGGGTTAAAACTATTCGAATAGCCTCGTCCTAGGTTATCGACACGCTCGGATACGCCCCGTGAGAACTAGACTACAACATTTAATTAAAACTTGATGGGTTGGTATGAATGGATGTTCATACTATTGTTGTAGTGACTATTGGGATGGTCACTTCCAGGTTGTTCTTATTGTTGTTATTATTATTGTATCGCTGTTATTTCAACAATTACCAATAGTTTGTCAAATTGCTTTGAATCTGTTACATTATTGCAAATGAAAACTTGCTTTATGCTAAAAGTAAGTCCAGAGCCCCCTCCACTTAAATAAAGCTTGCATATAGTTATTTATAGGTCTATTATCCTCACATGTCAGTCTTGCGAGTACATCATTGTACTCAGTGGCTTTGCTTTATGTTTTTGTTGCAGAGGAAGAAGGTGAGCCCCAAGGGTTTCCCTTTTGTGAGATGTGCTTCGGTTTGACGACTAGCTTGGCGGTCCGGTTGGTTGCCTTGTGGGTAAAGGCACACTAATTGGCTCTTTTGTTTATCGCTATCTTATGGCACTTTGGCTTCCGCTGTTTAATTGTTTTTTAGTTGCTTTTTGGCCGGTTGGCCCTTGTTGTAATAAATCTCTATTATGTATGTCTTTTATTGTTGTGCTTCGGTTCTATGCGATTGAATGGAATTAATGCATAATTTTGTAGCAGTGTGTATATCGCATTTAGGAAGTATACATATCTCGAGGTTCGGATTATTTGATTTGTGATGCTAGAGTCAATGGAAGACTAAGCATTACAAGCCGAATAAACCGGGATCCTCACAGTCCGAGGTCGCGAGGATAGGTCCCGCGGTTTCGAGGGGCGAGCGGACGCAATCATGTCGCCCCTGGCCCCTCGGGAGTCGGGATACCTGGAAGAAATCGACACGAGGCCATCCCATCGAGGCATGGCCCGAGGCGAGAACCTCGAGGCAGGTGGTGAGCAGCGATGAAGCCTAGGGGGCGAAGCCGACGTGGAGCTGCCAAACCGAGGCGGGCGGCGTGTCGGGGCCGCCCTATCGAGGCGAGAGCCTCGAGGCGGGCAGTGAGTAGCGGCGGAGCCTGTGGGGGGCGAAGTCGACGCGGAGCCACCACACCGAGGCATGGCCCTCGAGGCGGGCAGTGCGTTGGGGCAGAGTCATCGCCACCCTTGTATTTGATTACTTCTTCGGTGTGACCGTTTGTGATGGTCCTATTGGGGGCCTGGTACCGTCCCCCCTTCGGTCGCTCCTAGTGGATTGTGCCTGCGACTTGGAGTGGCGTGAAGGGTTGATGTTTGTTTGCCTGAGGACGTGGTTGCTTATTATTCTCTTTTTGATAGGGCTTAGTTGACAGCCCCAAATCTAGCGAGCAGGAGACAAAGCTGATCGATGTCCCCCAATTGTCTTTCTTTTTTGATCGAGCTCGCTGGGAGCCCAAAGCTAGCGAGGGGGAGGCGAAGCCAATCGCCATCGCCCAACTTTTTTATTGGGCTCGCTTGGAGCCCAAAGCTAGCGAGGGGAGGCGAAGCCGATCGCCATCCCCCAACTTTTTTTATTGGGCTCGCTTGGAGCCCAAAGGTAGCGAGGGGGAGGCGAAGTCGATCACCGTCCCCTAACTTTTTTTTATTAGGCTCGCTTGGAGCCCAAAGGTAGCGAGGGAGAGGCAAAGCCGATCGTCGTCCCCCAACTTTTTTTTGATTGGGCTCGCTTGGGAGCCCAAAGCTAGCGAGGGGAGGTGAAGCCGATCGCTGTCCCCCAACTTTTTTTTATTGGGCTCACTTGGGAGCCCAAAGCTAGCGAGGAGGAGGCGAAGCCGATCGCTGTCCCCAACTTTTTTTTATTGGGTTTGTTTGGAGCCCAAAGCTAGCGAGGGGGAGGCGAAGCCGATTGCCGTCCCCTAACTTTTTTGATGGGGCTCGTTTGGGAGGCCAAAGCTAGCGAGGGGAAGACGAAGCCGATTGCTGTCCCCCAACTTTTTTTTATTGGGCTCGCTTGGAGCCCAAAGGTAGCGAGGGGGAGGCGAAGCCGATCGTCGTCCCCTAACTTTTTTTATTGGGCTCGCTTGGAGCCCAAAGGTAGTGTCGGGGACGGACCCGGGATTAAACCCCAAATCCTCTGTGCAAAACACTAGCCCAGAAACAGCTAGTGTACACAGTAAACAAAAGTGGTAACAACCAAAATGCAAAGTTTTATTAATAAACAACAGAGTTGATTACAAGACAGGCTTACGAGCCGACAAAGCAAAACACAGCGAAAGACAAAAGCAAGTAGTGGACCACACGATTCGCCACAGGCAATCGTCTGGAGAGCGTAGCCTAGTCGTCCTGGACCTCGTCCTCAATGTAGAACTCCTCTCCTACTCAACACACAACAAGCAAGATGAGCACAACTTCTGTGCTCGCAAGTCATACCCGTCAAGTAACAGATTATAATGCATGCAATGATATCTCAAAGGAAGGCTTATAAAGTTGATTTGCATAAAGCCAAATTTCTTTTCAAATATTTGTACTAAGTTCCAAGACAGTCTATTCCATAACTAAAACTCATTTTTCCGAAACTTAAGTTTTATAGTCAGATAACACTCATCAACAAGTGGTGAAGGATATTCTCCTATCACAAGGCTATCAGCCCAAAACCCATTTGTATAGAGATCCAAAACCATTTAAACAAGCCTTTTGAAAACAAAAACAAAATCTAACTTGGAGTGGCTTTGCCAGCATGTCCATAACCGTGGACACGGCTATTCGAATAGTTCTTAACACTCTGCAGAGGTTGTACAGTTTTACCCATAAGACACGACCTGTCTAGTTGGTTTGGCATCCGTCGATACCATCGCTCCCTACCTTAGGTAAGCAGTCTAAAGCACGTGTCAAGACCTTTACAATGCGTCATCCCACCGTAGTCCCCCCTCGCTAAGGTTTCGCCCCTTTGGATAGAAACCCGTAGGGTTCAGACCCCCTCTTACGTCAGGTGGGAATACATAAAAGTAGGTCGTGAGACACCCACACAATTAGATGGAACGACCATGGTGAAATATTACAAATTATTTAGCCAGGTCCTGCCCACTCAGGACATATGGTAGTACGTTGGGGCTTGGCAAGATGCGGCTCGAAGACCAGTCCTTAAACGACTTGGACGACCTCCAAAGAAACCCTGGACCTCGATCATAGAAATGAATCGATCCCGTGCATGAACATGCACCCATCCAAACATCCATTTCGCCCAAGTCCAAACCAGTTTTTATTTTGTTTGCCATATTAAAACATTTCGTAAAACTCCATAGTATAGACCATACCATAGCAACGTTTTAAATCATAGTTGAACTTTTGGGCCAACTTTCCCAAATTAAAGATTTTTTAGCTGAGCTTCGGCTAAGCATGAAGTTTTGCAACAAGCTCTAGTTCATACTAATGTACCAACTAGCTTTTACTACGGTGTCAAGGAGTGGATAATTTAATAACAAATCTGGATGTACAAGGGAATTAGGAATAACTATAAAGTTAAAAAAGGGAATTAAATTACTTGAATTAAAATATGCATGCAGTAATAATTTAAAATAGAATTTAAATAATTTGAAATACTAGGATTCAATATGATCAAAGGTATGACTTGCCTTGCTCGAATGCCTGAGGATCTACCTCTTCGGAGTACTCGGGTTCCCCGGAGTTGTCGAAATCTACACGTGAGATCGAAGCCAAATCAAATAAAGTCCAAATAAAATCCAAATGAACTCTAGAAAACATCAACTGGAACCAACAGAAAAGTACAGACTTTAGAAAAAGATAGAAGTTTGAACCACTCGAGTCGGAGCTCGAATGAGGGAGAACGAGCTCTCAAAAGTTTGAGAATTACAAGGTTAGAAGGAGGTCCAAATGACTAGGTCGAAAGAGGTTCGACGAATCGGAGGGAGGTCCAAAGGGAGTGCAAAAGGGCAAAAGAACTCCCTAATGCTTATTTAAAGAGGAAGTAGGAGAACTGGGTGACAAGGATGGAGTGATGGGATTCACGACGGCGCAGCACGGGCGCACGAGTGGAGCTCTAGCCGGCGTAGAGCGACGGGATGGGGACAGGTAGGGGAGGAGACAAGAAAGGAAATGGTCACAGCAGAGGTGACAGCATTTAATGTGACACAACGACATTTAATGCGTGAAGACTTTTGCGGCAGATGTAACACGGCGGGAGGAAGGAGAAGGTGAGCAAGGGAACTAATAGGTGGGGCCGGTCGAAGTTAAAGGGGTGGTCCAACCGATAGGGTGGTCGTGACCAAAGGGAGGTCCTGAGGAGGTCAAGGGAGGTCCTGGGGAGGTGGCTGATAGGCGAAGCCGGTCAAAACCGAGCAGCTGGTTGAAAC
Source organism: Ampelocalamus luodianensis (assembly GCA_036346255.1). Taxonomy (NCBI): domain Eukaryota; kingdom Viridiplantae; phylum Streptophyta; class Magnoliopsida; order Poales; family Poaceae; genus Ampelocalamus; species Ampelocalamus luodianensis. The sequence continues at coordinate 28,497,614 of CM070620.1, read as the reverse complement.
TGAGAGGGTGGTCAAAAGAAGGCTTCGACTACCAGGTCTGCAGAAGGATACGACTACTTGACGTGGTCGTAGGAAAGATATGACTACTCAACGTGGTCGTAGGAAAGATCTAAACCAAGAGGGTGAACAAAGTATGAGAAACTCACCAGGACCGAGAGAAAGGTCGGAGGGGGAAACGGAACGAATAGAGAAAGGGAATTTCAAATATTAGAGAACTCAAAACCAACTTTCGGGTTAGTTGAAGTTTGATTTAGTCATTTAAATTATTTTTAATTTCTAAAATCTCAAGTTAAGCTTTAGAACTTCAACAAAACCAAATGGTTATTTTTAATTTTAATTTTTTTTCAAAAAGTTCAGAAAAACGGGATGTTACAGGTAGCGAGGGGGAGGCGAAGCCGATCGCCGTCCCCCAACTTTTTTTGACTGGGCTTGCTTGGGAGCCCAAAGCTAGCGAGGGGGGGGGGCGAAGCCGATCGCCATCCCCCAACTTTTTTGATGGGGCTCGCTTGGGAGCCCAAAGCTAGCGAGGGAGATGCAAAGCCGATCGCCGTCCCCCAACTTTTTTTTGATTGGGCTTGCTTGGAGCCCAAAGCTAGCGAGGGGAGGCGAAGCCAATCGCTGTCGATCGTCGTCCCCCAACTTTTTTTGATTAGGCTCGTTTGAGAGCCCAAAGCTAGTGAGGGGGAGGCAAAGCCGATCGTCGTGCCCCAATTTTTTTTTTTTGATTGGGCTCGTTTGAGAGCCGAGGTGAAGTCGATCGCCGTTCCCCAACTTTTAAAAAATATATATATATATTCATGCCTGAAGGATTAGGTGTGCTGGTGCTTGATTCACGAGGTGTCCTCGTCGAGACAATCAAAAATAAAAAATCAAAGGTGATTGCTCTGCTTGCCCCAAGCTCCCGGAAATGGATCATTTGCATGGAAAGGTTTAATGCAGTGTCACGCATTAGAAACCGATTTTTACTATTGAGTACTGTTCACTCACCACAGATCATTATTCATACCGTGATTCTCTATATCACAGCAGAGGATCCGAATCCAGCACATGCATGATGGGGTCATGGATGGGGTCATGGAGACTACTGACTCCAGGTAAAAGTTGTGTTGCTAAGATCCTCTGGTCAAGGCAGAAGACTTCTAGCTATGGCTCCGTTTCGAAGACGGTAATTTGATAGCAACTTAGTAGGAAGAAACATCCACTACGTAAGGTTCCTTATGCAATTCCTACGAAACTATCGACTTGAAATTCCGATGAAACCCCAGGGTATATATTATTCTTCTGCTAGTGTGATAAAAGAAATTTAACACACCAGATTAGTTGCTACTCACTCTGTTTCTTTTTATTAAGAAGTATTTTGTCATGCACGAATATTAAGGAAATAATAAAACCAAAAAGATGGTAGAAGGGAATGACCATGATGTCCCTAGTGTTAATATCAATAAGAGAGAGAATAACGTGTGGATTCATAAATGTTGAAGAGAGAGAAAAGATAAATAAGGGCAAAAGAAAAAAATATCATTAAAGTTGCATGTGTGTCTTATAATTTGAAACAAAACTAAAAAAACTACAATAATTTGAAACAAAACTAAAAAAACTACATGCCTTATATTTAAAAAAACTACACACCTTATATTTTGAAATGAAGGAGTACGTACTCGTATGCACTACAGTACCAGACAAAGGTCGTGCATTTTTTTTTCAGCAGACGATCCAGATCGATATAATGACACCGTGTCATCGAAACACAATGGCAAAGGACCTGAATCCACTGCAAAGTGTTGTAAAAAAAAAGAATCCACTTCAAAGTGTCATGCTGCATACCCAAGTAGGTGGTGTTTCTTGCACTGACTACAACCCCAGCGCATAAATGGCATAAACTCTCATACATCTTAACATTTCAGTTTTAGACTTGGCGAGGAAATTGGCATGACAAAACAAAATGATAACGGGAAAGTTGCTTCAAGGAGCAGAGCAATATGGCATTTTTGTTCTATCTTTTTATTGAAACGCAGACCATCTGCTAGGCTGCAAGTCCAACAGGTTCGCTCATGAACAAGCAGCTGATCCCAAACTTGCAACTACACCGTGCACTCTGGTATCAAATCTTGAATATACACATTAATAGGATGACAAACTACGAGGTGTGAACAAAGTACAAGACACTGTTGCAAATCTGCATGGCAATGGGGTGATGTGGGCAATACGATTCGAGCATTCAGAAATTCAGATGAAACAATCATCCCTCATGCCTGGCCTGAACCACCTGTGCCTTTTATTACCTCATGCACCGCTGAAAAGTCCAGATCCCCTAACCCCAAGCTTCTTGCTTTCTTGAATGCCTGCAATTCAGTGGCACAATAATGCGTTTAATTAACATGTTGCTATGTTTCCCCAGGAAGGTGGGAAAGGGGAGAAAGGCACACCTCATTGGCAGCAGCTGCCACTGGCATGGAGACGGCATTCTCATCTCCCAGGGAAAGAGCCAGCCTCATATCCTTCTGCTGATGTTTGAGGGGAAATGCAGGATTGTAGCTGCCCTGTAGCATTGAGGGCCCTTTCAACTTGAACATTGGGTTTGCGATCCCACCGAGGTCCTGTAAGTCAAAATATAACCAGGGTTATTTGATGGTAACGGAAGTAGCTGCAGCAGTGTTGAAATAACCAAGCGCCATACCAGGACATCAAGAAGCGTCTGGGGGCTCAACCCACTTTTGTCAGCCAAACAGAGTCCTTCAGAAAAAGCATTCATCGTACTGCAGCAAGAAACAGTGTCACCAATGCGTGAAATAGTTGCAGTCAATGAACTTATAAGTTATAAACCAGAAAGGCAGAGGAGCTAATATGCCAATAAGGCAACAACAGAGAGAGCTCGTGAGTTTCTGATGTATAATGAATATTGTTAAAACGGTAAAACCCATTTGGAGGAAGGCCATAAATCCCAATTTGCGAAAACAGGAGCAATTTTTAAATCCCTGATAAATTTGTTGAGTAGGTATAAAGAAGATGGTTCAGAGGAATTTGCTATTCTGCATAAGTGGAGGTGAAGTGCTAAACTGCTCATAATCATAACCCTATTTTCTAACAAATCGCAAGGTGGCGGTGGTATGTTTTATACTGCTATTCCAGTTATCCTGAATATAACATCAGATTACAGAGATCTCTTAATAGGCGATGCAAATATGCAATGGCATCTGCAATTATTACACTTGGGTGCTTTGCAGATACGTATAAATAGATAGTCACCTTCCCATGACCATGTTAACCACCAGCTTCATCTTTGCTCCATTTCCAATCTCTCCCAAAAAGAACGACTTTTTCCCCAGTACATCAAACGCAGGGACCATATTGTTAGAGATGTATATGTATAGTTTGTAATTCCCCATTGTTATAAGGGGTTCTTTGTATATTCACCGCATGTACCTGTGTATATATACTGGCCCATTGGCCTCATATTGAATACAAGCGCTATTCATAACATGGTATCAGAGCGAACCTAGGGTTTGCCGTCGCTCCACTTGTCGGCCAGCGTCTCGGCAGAGTCTTGCATTGCCGCGCGCGGCTTCTCCTCCTTAGCCGCCGTCGGTATCCACCTCCACTGGCTCCTTCGGCTCCGCTCGAAGCCGCGCGGTCGCCGCCGCCGCCGGAGCTCACCCGGCCGCCCGGGCTCCCGTCGCCGCCGTCGCTGGGGCCTCTTCATCACCGCACGTATCTGCAGCAACCGCCCGCATCGTCGTCTTCATCGCGTGCCGGCGGAGCTCACCTCGTCTTCATCGTGTGCCGGCAGAGCTCACCCGCCGCCGGGCTCCGTCGCCGCCGTCGCCGGGGGCTCTGCTGCGGCCGACTCCTGCGCTAACGCCGTCCGTACGCTGCCGTCATCGCCGGATTGTTGCCGCGCGCGCGCCGGCGGCCGCCGATCTCGCCGCTGCGGGAACTCCACCGCCGCCGCCGCGCGCCGGGAAGCGGGGAACCTAGTCCCCCTCCGCGCAACCCCATGCGTGTTATTCGGCCGTGGTCGGTTTTAACCGAGTTAAAAAGAAAAACGTGGTTCTAACCGCGCGCCGCGCGCGCTGTTAGACCGTTGTCTTAATCGCCGCGCCGTCGGCGCCGCCTACCAATGGGCACCGTTTCTCTCGCGCCGGTGATCTTGATGGTGTTAACTACACCGACCGTGTCTCACATGCGCATCCACATGCGTGGTCTTCGTCTCGGGCGTCCTCTGGCGATGTCACCGCGCGCTTGCCCTACACCTCCGGCGGAGCCTCGCTGTTGCGCGCCACCAACGGCCAACAAGGCTGCTGCTGAGACCGCTTCGCCTTGCGATGATGAGGCTATCTCGCCTACCAGAGGCTCGGATTTCTACAGGATCGCCTAACGCCTACACTCGGTGAGTGCGGCGACGGCGCTTCGGGCTCTTCTTGTCCTCATCGCCGATATCCACCTCGATTCTCTTACGAGGTTGTGGGACTCCTCTCGCTTTCGGATGTGGACTCACCTTCGTCGGCGCTCACGAGCCCTCGGTGATGCTCTCTACATGCGTGGTTCGCCAAGAGCACTCTCTTGGCGAGGTGATGCTCTGTTGGCGCTTTACGCTCGAGCTCTGGCATGCGGCGTCGGTGGACTCTCTCGCGCTTCTTGCCGTCGCTCTGTCGATGTTGCCTAGGCATGCGTCTTGACCTGGATTTTCAGCGGATCTACGAGTTCCTTACTCGCCTTCGTCCCGAGTTCGAGCAGCGGCGTGCCCGGCTCCTTGCACGCCATCCTCGTGTCACTCTCACGGAGGCCCTTGCGAGATACGTGCGGAGAGACTGCTTTGAGTGGTGCTGGCCTACTGCCACTCCCCTCTGTGCTCGCCACTCGCCCACCTGCTACACCGACTGCTCCACGCTTCAGCACACTGCCTCCTCCAGCGGCCGTCACAGGATGTGGTGGCCACCCTCCATCCGGCGGTGGTTGTCCTCACTGCTCCTACTGCAACAAGGTTGGCCACATTGAGTCCCAGTGCTATAAGAAGCAGCGACATCTTTCTCGCCGATCTTCTACTAGCATCACATCGGTGCTTCTACGCCGGCGCTGCATCGACTTCTTGATTTCTCTCATTGAGCGGGAGATAGCGGACTTGGCGCCGCTTGCCGCCGGAGTTCTCCTCGGCGAGTTCTGCGAGCTCACTCACGACTCTTGAACCGAGAAACCACCTTCTACACAGTCAGGTACCTCCCCGTGGATTCTTGATTCTGGAGCATCCTTTCACATGACTCCTGAGCCTTCCACTCTGTCTTTCATTACACCCTTGATTCTCACAGCGGTGTTCTTACTGCTGATGGTACATCTCTTTCTGTCTCTGGTCGAGGCCCTCTTAGCAACTCATCTTTTCATGTTCCTTCAGTTGCTTATGTTCCTCGCCTTACCATGCAGCTTCTTTCTGCTGGGCAGATTCCTGATCTTGGTTGTCGGGTCATTCTCGACTCGACTCTTGTTGTGTTCGGGACCGCCACACGGAGCTCGGTTGGTTCGGCCTCGGCGCCTTGACTCACGGCGTCTCTGGGAGCTTGGCGGCTTCACCTTCCTTCCATTTGCTACCGCTGCGCGGTCTCTCGGCTTCTACCACTTCGCCTACCGCTCTTTCCAGCGGTGGCATCACCGTCTTGGTCATCTGTGTGGATCTCGTGCATGCCGTCTTTGGTTCGTCGTGGTCTTACGGTCCATCTCGGAGATGTGTCTTTAGATTGTCGGTGTAAGTTAGGTAAACAGATTCACTTCCTTATCCTCATAGTGAGTCGGTGTCTCGGCGTCCTTTTGATCTTGTTCATTCGGATGTTTGGGGTCCGGCTCCTTCGTTTGAAAGGGAGTCATCGATATTATATCATTTTTATAGATGATTTTTCTCGTCACACTTGGATATATTTCATGTCTTCTCGTAGTGAGGTCTTATCTATCTATAAACAATTTGCCACTATGGTCCATACATTGTTCTCCACCCCTATTCGTGTCTTTGTGACTCATTGTGAGTACCTCTCTCGTTACTGCGCGACTTCCTTCGAGCGGTACTCTCGCTCAGTTCTCTTGTCCTGGTGTTCATGCTCATAATGGTGTCGCTGAGCGCAAGCATCGTCATCTCCTTGAGACGGCTCGTGCACTGATGATTGCCGCCTCTATTCCACCTCACTTTTGGGCGAGGTTTGTTTCCACTGCCACCTATTTCGTTAACATCCGACCCTCTTACGCTCTTGAGTGCGATTCTGTTGAGCGTCTTTGTGGTCTTCTTCCGACTACTCGCCCCGTCTGTTTGGCTGCGTTTGCTATGTTCTCCTCGCCTCGAGAACGTAAACTAAACTAATCGATCTGTTGAGTGTGTCTTTACGGGATCTGATCGAGCACAAGGGATATCGGTGTTGGGATCCTGTTGGTCGACGGATATGGATTTCTCGGGATGTGACTTTCGACGAGTCTCGTCCCTTCTACCCACGTCCTACCTCTCCTTCGGCTTCGGCTTCCTCTGTGGAGTCTCTGTCCTTTTTGACCTTTCCAGATACACCTATATCTGTCTTACCCTCATCCACCTGTCCCACTGAGTCTCCACATATTCCTCCTATGGCCTCTCCGCCGTTGTCGCCGCCTGATTCGTCTCCTGCGGCTCCTCAGGCTCCTCCCACTACACTCGTCTACACTCGTCGACCTCGTTTTGAGGATCTTCCCGATGAGCCATCTTCTCCTGATGTTCTATCTTCTCATGATGATCCATCTTCCCGATGGGTTATCTTCTCCTCGCTTCGCTCTCCGCATGTCGCGATCGATTCGGCCTCCCCTCGTTTTGGTTTTTAGTGCGGCTACTCTTGAGCTCTGCTCTCCTATCGGGATCTTTGTTACTCATCCCGAGTGGCGCATGCTATGGCCGAGAGATTGCTGCCTCGGCGTCTTGGTACTTGGGATCTTGTTCTTTTCCATCTCACTCGTCCCATCACGTGTAAGTGGGTCTATAAGATTAAGACTCGCTATGATGGCTCTCTTGGCGCTATAAAGCGCGTCTTGTTGCTCGTGGCTTCCAGCAGGAGCATGGTCGTGACTACGATGAGACTTTTGCTCCTGTGGCTCACATGACCACTGTCCGCACTCTTCTTGCGGTGGCGTGCACATTCGCCAGCTGGTGCATTCCTCGACTTGATGTCAAGAATGCCTTTCTCAATGGCGAGTTGCGTGAGGAGGTCTACATGCTTTCGCCACCTGGGTATTCTGTTCCTGAGGGTATGGTCTGTCGTCTTCGTCGTTCTCTCTATGGCCTTAAGCAAGCCCCTCGTGCTTGGTTTGAGCGCTTCTCCTTTGTGGTCACTGCTGCTGGCTTTTCAGCTAGTGATCATGATCTTGCGCTCTTTGTCCACACTTCGTCTCGTGGTCGGACTCTTCTTCTCCTGTATGTTGATGACATGATCATTACCGGCGATGATTCTGAGTACATTGCCTTTGTCAAGGCTCGTCTTAGTGAGCAGTTTCTTATGTCGGATCTTGGTCCTCTTCGTTACTTCCTTGGGATTGAGGTTACTTCCACTCCAGATGGTTTCTTTATGTCCCAAGAGAAGTATATTCAGGATCTTCTTGATCGTGCCTCTCTCGATGATCGAAGATCTTGTTGAGACTCCCATGGAGCTCAATGTTCACCTCCGACTCTCTGATGGCGAGCCTCTTTCTGATCCGACTCGCTATCGTCATCTTGTTGGGAGTCTTGTCTATCTTCTTTATTACTCGTCCGAGATATCACTTATCCATCCATATTGCAATCGATTCGTATCTGCTCCCACTCAGTCCACTACACCACCTTCTTGAGTTCTGCGATACCTTCGTGGAACTATCTCTCGTTGTCTTTTCTTTCCAAACTCCACTCGTTCTGACTTGAGCTTATTCGGATGCTACTTGGGCGGCGATCCCTCGATCGCGGTCTATCTCGCTTCTTGTGTTTTTCTTGGTGGTTCTCTCATTGCACGGAAGGCGAAGAAACGCATGCGATGTCCCGTTCGAGTGCGAGGTTGAGTTGCGCGCTATGGCTCTCTTGATCGCAGAGATTACTTGCTACGGTGGTTACTTGAGGATTTTGGTGTTTGTCACTACACCGACTCCTCTCTTGTCCGACGATGCAGTGCTATCGGTGTTGCGAGACCACGTGAAGCATGAGCTTACCAAACATATTGGTGTTGATGCTTCCTTCATGCGGTCTTGTGTGCATGACCAGTGATTGCTCTTGATATGTGCCTTGAGCTTGGATAGCGGATTTCTTTACGAAGGCACGGACTCGCGCCAAAGACGGTTTCTACCTCTCCAAACTCAGTATTGTTGATCCACCATGAGTTTGAGGGGGGGTGTTAGAGATGTATATGTATAGTTTGTAATTCCCCATTGTTATAAGGGGTTCTTTGCATATTCACCGCATGTACTTGTGTATATATACTGGCCCATTGGCCTCATATTGAATACAAGCGCTATTCATAACACATATCATCATACAGTGCCTGAAACGTCGAAGAGTAAATCCAATTAAGCAAACAGGAAATTTTAACAGGAGTGTAGTCCCATCATGTGTGGTGCAGTTCTATTACATGGCAGTATTAATGTGTATCCTACAGATTAAAATAATTGCAAACTGGTAAAGTTGCCAGGCTTAGGCATCAAACTTGGATATGCACTAAAGGCTCAATTTAAGATGCTATATCTTAGACCATATCTCCTAACACTTTGTAAGTTTATGTTCATTGAAATCTCCACCCTGTTAGAATGAGAGGGAGAGTGCAGATGTGAAGAGTTGATTGTATTGCAATAGCCCAATGGATAATATATAGAGTACAAAAGATACAAGACTAAACCCTAGAACAATAAAAAAATACCATAAATACCCTTAACATCCCCTTCAAATGCAAGGCGTATGCAATAGCATTGCATTTGAAAATGGTTGACACTAAGATAGAGAAAATCCAAAGTCCGAGTCTTGATAATGTCGTTGTAGCGTGCAGTTCTTGAAAAATTGTGTTGAGTATAAAAAAGATCTCCCATCCAGGGTCGTGCGATAACCCATAAAGCACAAGGTGCATGGGTGGGACTGAGAAAGTAGAGACAAGCGGGAGAAAAGTCGACCGCGGCAACACGACGAAGAAGAAGATGAAACCGATAGGAATAGAGAGAGCTGCCAAATCAAGCTGAAGAGGAATAGATAGAAACATGATGGCGCAGATCGAAGCTCAAGACAGCGGCGACGTAGTGCACAAGAAGCGTAGCGGAGACGCAGTGCAGAAGAAGCACAATGGCCTTAGAAGCTCGGGGTGGTGGCTCAGAGAGAAGCGGCGGCATCATAACGACTTCTTACGATCAGCAACGACTCGGAGAGAAGATCGGCGGCGGCTACTATGCGAAAGGGAGGAGTGAGCCAGGAAGCAATCGGCTGACTAACAAGGACTTTATGGACTCTCACAGTTTAGATGAACTCAAAGATAGAGTGTTATAGACTTAGATAGACGCAACGAAAAAATAACTCAAATGAGCAGCAGATACTAGCAACAACATTATTTAACAGCGGAAGAAGCTGCAAGAAGCCAGAGCCGGAGAAGCCAAAGCCAGCTGTACTAGAGGAGAAGCTAGAGCCAGATCAGCCAAAGCTAGAGCCAATAGAGAAGCCGGAGTAGCCGAAGCGGCTCCGTCCAGATCTGGATATAAGCTCCTCCTCTCCAACATCTCTGTCTCTCTCACTCCCTCTCTCTCTGGGGACTCCGCAGCGATGAAGTCGCTCTTCTCCAAGCACTCGCGCCACCCCACCACGTCACCTCCCCCTTCCTCCAACGGCGAGACCCCGCCGCATCGCCGCTTCCCCAAGGAGAAAGTATTTTGCTATGCAATTTAGCCTGCGTGACAAAGTGGCACCTATGAACTGATTGACTATCGCTATTGTCAGCCAGGCTTGTTAGGTATTAATCTAGGAAAGTTTCTTCTCAAGCGTGTGGTTGAGATGTTGAGAAGAGATATGCCTTCAGTGCAGGTACCACTTTTGAAGTCTATGATCATTGTTACCTTTACTGTTACTGTAATTGCACGCTAAATCACTGGAAATGCAATAAACTGTATGCTGCTCTGGGTGTAGCACTAATTGTAAATATATAAACCATCATGCTAACTAAGTTTACGTCGGCTGTGTTTATTGATACATCAATATCATATGCTTCTTTGTTGGTATTTCATGCAGATTTTTGCAACACTTAGCCCAATCCCTGGTTTCATGCAATGGCTTCACGCTAAGCTGGCCTCCCAAATAACATTATCAAAGACAGAGTTGCAAGAGGGCAATTCATTAGAAGGAGCCAGTTCTACTTTCAAAGAATCCATCCTTCTCCTGGAGGAAGAGAAGATGACACGTGATGCCGTGTATCTTCCATTCCAAGAAAATGTCGCAAAATGGACTTCACCAACTTTCAACTTCTATTCATGTTTTATCTTGTTTCGAAAAACTTGTTTCTTTTCTTTTTGGCATGTATATATGTTTCTATGGCATCCTTTTTTTTTAATATCTAAGTGAACATCTTTGGTGGGAGTTTTGTCTTTGAATATAACCTAAAGCATTTCATGAAATTATGCAAATAGATTCGAAATGGTGAGAAATTCAAAAGTTTAATTGTATATGAAATTTAAATTAGATGTGACAAAAAATGTTAATTAATTAATTAATCCATATGACCAACTCATATTTGGCATGCTAATTTGCACATCTACATTGGGATTAGGTAGATTGATTAATTAATTAACATTTTTGTCACATCTAATTTAAATTTCAGATATTGATGCATTGTTTGATTATTATAAGGAGATTTCTGGTTATCAACTCAAACCAGAGGAGATTGGGTGCTCGACGAATAACTCAATTATAGCATGCTTGCCGGAGGAGAGTAGTCTTCCCTATGCAAAGTTGTTGGATGATTATTCGAGACTTCAAGCGCCCTGCAAATATGTTACAAAAGGAGAAGGATGCTGTAGGAGATGGTATTTACAAATATATTTACGTAGTAATTTCGGTATTTATGGAATCTTTCTTATTCTTTTGATTCTGTTATAGGCGATGTTTTGGTTATTTTGGATCTCCAACTTGATAAATTATTTTTGAAGATTGGGTGCTCAAGCGGTATTTCACGAATTCTTTCTCAATACAGGGGTTATATAAATCTTTTTTTGTTTTAAGTGCAAGGCCGAGATTACATACAAGTTTCTGTATTTTATAGGCGGAGTTAATGTTTCTGTTTATATGTGTGTGAAAAAATAGCATTTATTATATAATTTATGATTTCATCTATTAATTTATATCACTCTCTTTTAAAATTACGTTGCAACGTACAGACACCTAGTTAGCCAAAAAAAAAACTCGAGGCTACCCCGGTGTTCGGTCATCAGCACCCAGGCGGGGCGGGCTCGATCTCGATTGGTTCGCCTCGGCACGGCACCCTAGAGCGGCCCTCGCCGTGGCCGAGCAGGCCATCGGCTCCCACAACCCACCCGCAGCCTCCGAATTCGGCCCATCCGTCCAAGTGAAACTGACGAGAACAAAAAGGAAATGGAATAATTCGGCCGCATAAGCCACGAGCAGACCCGGTGTAAGGCTGTAACACTCATTTATTTTCCAGTCGCTGCGTGCTGTTCGGCCGCGCGGAGCTCATGCGGCCGGCCGGCCAATCCAGAGGCGAATGAACCAGCAGTCCAGCACCACATCGATCTTGTTTAAGACCGACATGCGGGCCCAAATCGACCACAAGTCCATGGGCTCGGACGCATCCACCCCATCCAACGCTCCACGTACGGCGATCCGAGCCTGCTGCTTCCATGGACTTAGCGCACCAAGAATTTCTTACTCCTTGCGTGGAATCCGAATGAATAAGCCAACGACATACACACAAAAAGAAAGACTACTAAAATGCAACAAAATATATACGAAGGCGGAGAGGGTTTCCCTTGCGCACTAGGACGAGCACAAGTGTGCGCCGCTCGCTTGCGGCGCCAGTCAGAGAGAGACAGGGGAGACCTGCGCGCAGGCGCGGCGCCAGGGTGCCTGTGGTGCATATTATTTAAATTGTAAATCTTTTTTGATTAGGTATATATATGAGTAATTTTTTAACTAGGTATAGGTATATATATGAACAAAAAAAGAACTATTTTGCATATTATTAGTATGTATTCAACAATCCGTAAAACACTCATACAGCTTGAAAAAGACCCCTCACAGAAGAATGATTGGCCAAAAATACATACTATGGTGAGAGCTTTTGAGTCATTTGATTTTGTTTTCAATGCACATTTGATGCTTGTCATACTTGGATACACAGATAAGTTGTCTCAGTCTTTGTAAAAGAAGGACCAAAATATTATTAATGCTATGACAATTGTTAATTTGGCTAAGGATAGAATGCAACAAATGATGTATGATGGGTGGGAAGAATCCCTTCAAGAAAAGGTAACATCATTTTGCATTAAATATGATATTAAAATTCCTAAGCCGGATGGTAGATATATGCCTTATGAAAAATCATCATGTTTTTACTCAAAATAAACAAATGATGATCATTTTAGAAGGGAAGTGTATCTTAGTATCATCGATAATGTTTTCCAAGAGCTTGACAATCGGTTTGACAAGGTTAATATGGAGTTGCTTATTTGCATGTCCGCTTTAAATCCTCTGAATTCATTTGTTTCTTATGATTGCCTTACCAACTTTTATCCTAATGATTTTTAAAGCACGGATTTAATAAGACTTTTATTTCCAACTTGATAACTTCATTGATGATATATGAAGCGATGATAGATTTAAGAGTCTAAAGAATTTCGGTGAGCTTTCTACTAAACTTGTTGAAACAAGAAAGTATGACATTTACAAGTTGATGTGCTTGTTTCTCAAATTAGTATTGCTCCTACCGGTGGCAACGGTGAGCGTTGAAAGAGTATTTTCGACGATGAATCTTGTAAAGAACAAGTTGAGAAATAGTATGGACGATCAAGTATTGAATGATTGTTTAGTCACCTTTATAGAGTGAGATATCTTCTCGAAGATTAGTGATGATGATATAATCAAGTGTTTTCAAGGAATGACATCGCGTCGTGTGGTATTGTGATTTCCATTAGCTATTTAGGACTCTTTTATTTATGTAAAATTTTATTTGAACTATTTGTAGCATTATTAACTAATTTTGAACTCTTTTGTGTAATTATATCAGACTTGTGAAATTACATATATGTCATACAAGATTTTTTTTTAGTTTGAAGTGTGCAGTCCCAGTGCTAAATTACTGACTCCGCCACTGCGCGCGAAGAAGAGGCAGAGAGAGAGAGAGAGAGGGGAGACCTGCGCGTGCGAAGAAGAGGCAGAGAGGGGGAGCCGAGATGGAGGTCGGTTTCTTGGGGTTGGGCATCATGGGGAAGGCAATGGCGACCAACCTCCTCCGCCACGGCTTCCGCGTCACCGTCTGGAACCGAACCCTCTCCAAGGTACATACTGGGCTGCAGCATACAAGGGTTCTATGCTATCCGATTTGATGGTGCTTGTGGCTGCGCTAGTCTGCTAGAGCGAGAGATGAGATTGATCGATACCATACGCGAACAGCGTCGATTGATTGATTTACTACTACTTTTTAAGCGCCCTCCTTGTTTGACATGCTTCCTCGCTAATTCAACAACTACTTGGCAGTGCCAAGAACTCGTTGCGCTGACCGTAGGGGAGACGCCGGCGTCCGTCATCTCCAAGTGCAAGTACACCATCGCCATGCTCTCCGATCCCAGCGCCGCGCTATCTGTTAAGAGACGCTGCAGACTCTTCTTCGGTCGTATTTTTAGCACGGTGAAGCTGCCATCTTTGCTGAATAATGTGTGTTTTTTGTGCGTCCAATCCATCTAGGTTGTTTTCGACAAGGATGGCATGCTCGAGCAAATCGGAAATGGGAAAGGCTATGTGGACATGTCCACTGTTGATGCCGCAACTTGGACCAAGATAAGTGAGGTATCTCCCTTCTTCATGGCTTCTGTGTTAGATTCAGTAGTAGCTTCTAGCTTGTCGCCCCTTGCCTGTAATTTATGTAGAATCAGTTCTGTAATGCTACTATGCTAGTAGTTACTAATTAGGCACTTAGGTGGTATGTACTTCTTGGCTCTTGCCTCGGTGCGCTCTTTCAAGTGCACTTGGTTAGGCACGTCGTCACATACTGGTAAAAGGGTGAGTGCTTAGATTGAGTGCAAGGCCCATGTGATGCAAAATGCTACTTTCTAGTTCAGGCCTTCAGGGTGAGTCGCGACCAAATCTTGCATCTCTCTCCATCTCTTGCCATACTCATGCAGTTGTGCACTTGTCTATTGACATACCACTGCAGACCGAAATTCACAAGCATAGTCTTTAGTGTGAGCATGGCTATCATCATACATTGTGGTATGCTAGTCTCTAAGATGATCACTTAACCATGGGTCTGTATTCCATCAAAACCCCACATGATAATCTAGACAAAAGAACTACAGCATATGTGTGGCAACTGACAAGTTAAAAGCTCGAGATGAACTCCATACTAAGTCGTTGATAGTATCAACACAACATATTTAGTATATTTATGAGCTTGTTCTCTTCCTCCCCAATTAAAATGGAATTTTTATGCCTTTTCATTTCACCAATTGTTGTGGCAATGTTTCCCCCATTTATTTTTTTCATTGGAATGACTAGATTGGTTATATTCATTGGTAATCTCTCTCAAATTTTATTTGCAATGAATTTTCCTTAATCAAATGTTTGCAGGCAATTAAACAAAAAGGTGGAGCTTTCCTTGAAGCTCCAGTTTCAGGGAGCAAGAAGCCAGCTGAAGATGGTCAATTGGTCATTCTTGCTGCCGGGGACAAGGTAATTCTGTGTGTGTTGTGATGATCAGTTGCAACTAATATTACGAGCTAGTTGTATTGACGGCACTTTGTAAGATCGGTTACGACGGTCGGGATTTTCCCCTAGGTATTCAACAATCTTTCTTGATAGTTTTCGTTAGGATCAATGTTTCCGGTTGAGTGATTATGGTAAAATGATCATAATCTTTTCCTGATTATGTAAAAAGGGAAACTCTTGGAATACTCTGACCCTTCTAGTGCCCATAATGGTTTCTTTGTGCCTGTATTGGCCTATGTGGTTCTACAGCTAGGGCAATTTTTTCTTTTCTGCTAAGTGTTAACAGCAAAAAAGTGTCAGTGTAGGTTATAGTTTTGCAGCACTTGCCAGAATGCCGTAGAACTATTCAGCTTATATAGGGTGTGCTAAGGGTATTTGTGATATTTCCCTATTGTTCTAGGGTTTAGTCTTGTGTCCCTTGTATAGTCTTCCGCTGTTGCTGCCCCCGGAAGAGCAATCTCCACTCCCAATGGCGGCTACCTTTTGATTTTTTAGTTGGAGTCTTCGAGCAGCAACATGTTCTCTGCCTCCTCAACGCGGCGGCCTGATCCTCTCGTCGCGGCCACCTCCCGGCCAGATCCGTGTGTGGCCTAGGAGTCGTCATCTTCAACATGCCGCTGACCGGGTCCTCTACTCCGGGTGCTCTGTCCGCCTGGCCTAGACCTGGCGCCCTCATCGCCACCACCTAGATCCATCCGCCCCCGCTCGGATCCGCGTCTCCCTCGACACCGCCGTGCGCCGCGCCGCCGAGCAGCCCTCTCCTGCTTCGGATCTGGCCAGATCCAACTGCCCCGGATTTCACCGCATCTCCCTCGGGTTGCCGCCGCAGCTCTGTCGGACCCGGATTTCGTAATCCAGAATCCTCTGTGATAAAGCTGCGCTATTCCCTGGATCAGTAGATAGCGCTCACGGTACACATTCTTGAATCATTTCATACATCGCGTAGACCAAATCATTCATTAATACAAGCATTAGAGTTCAAATAGACCACGTCGGTCGAGTTTACAATAGGACCGATCGGGCCAAATGAGTTCATTACAAAATCTCGATGCGATAGCGGAAGCAAAGGGGTAGAGCAAGTCTCTCCACAGTAAGCGATCGGGTACCATGTGTACGACCGATATTAGCCAAAGGCTTGGATAATATAGGATGTACACGAGTACCAACGGAACCAACCAGACTGAGGCGAGACTCAGACTACGGAACTATGCTACTCTTCTTCATGTCCTTGCTCCTCGGCGTCCGGTCCTCGTAGTAGGCGTAATCTCCATGATCCACGGGTTCTGAGGGTTGGGGGAAAGAGCGAGGATGAGCACAACTTCCGTGCTCGCGAGCCAACACACAGTATGCAATAATATACATGCAAGGCTTAACAAGGATGACTCGGGTTCATTTATTTGCGCAAAGCAATATTTTGAGTACCAATATTAGAAAGTCCTATCACTTAGCATTTTAACCAAATTGCATTTTGTTAAAGAGATTACTTGTGCAATATTTATAACAGTAGAGGTTACCTCCACCTCATGCTTATTTTTGATAGCGGTTACATCCACCACTTAACATCACTGGGGTACATCCACCCAGGGAAAACCAAAACCAGGGTCACAACGACCCAACACATTTTACCCCGCCCACAAGGTTTTATAAACAGAACTAACTCTTGTAAGTTCCCATGTCCGCCCTTGACCGTGGGCACGGCTATTCGAATAGTTTATTACACTCTGCAGAGGTTGTACACTTTACCCACAAGAGACAATCATCCTGACGTATACACATGTTTCCGTAGACATGTGAGTCAAGGGGAGATCGTCACAAGGCCTTTACAATGCATCCACCAGTATTTGTTACACCCGCTAAGGTTTCACCTGAGAAGGGTTACGCTCACGTAGACCCGTCAACCCTTTCCCAGACCCCCTCTTGCGCCACACGACTTACGCTCACATAGACCCGTAAGTCGTACACCCCAACCCATAGCCACAAAGGCTTATGGCGTAGCGGGTCATCTGCCTGGTGCAACTCATACTAACGATTACAAATTATTTGGCCAGGTCGACACCATTATAGACATGTGGTCGTACTGTTTTACATTGGGAGGTCATCACATGATTAAGTCCTTAGGGACCATCTGGGCGGTTCATACCACATACCATCCACAAACCAACATTCTTTGGGTTGCATTAGCACCCACCGACATACCATCCATCATACCATCCGCCCAGATGTGATAAGCAATTCTTAGGGTTTTTGAGAGATAGGAAAATACATCAACACAATCACCTCAGTCATTTACATCCAATGACTGCCCAGAAACCATGTTCATTTTTAAGAGATGATGAATGGGGTAGATAATACCCCGATACTTAAGCAAGACTAGCATGGCGCTTAAGTATAGCCTAAACTAGTATAGTTACCAAATAATTAGTAGGGTGACAAAGGCTTAAGGTAATTCAATTATCAAGGGATGGTTTATTAATAATTAAACATCAAGTTGGCATTTAACTACCTTAGGATTTTTAACATACATTTGCATAACGAAATTAAGCATGCAATTTGATACTTTAAAAGGACATAATTTGCATAAAATGTAGGTTCAATATGATCAAAGTATTGACTACTTTGGGTCTAGGGCTAGGTGATCTTGATACTCTTGAGCTTGATCGAAGTGGGGGTCTCCGGCTTCTCCAAACTCTACGCGATCGGTCGTACCGGAAAAGAAACAAACGAGCAAACAAATTAAATAAATAACAAAAACTCATCAAATAAACTCCAAAATAAACCAAACTAGCACCAAAAGAGAGAGCTTGATTTTAGAAATTTTTAGAAACAAATTTCGCAATTTTTGGAGTTGAAATGAGGGAGAAAAGAGATTTTAAAGCCTCACTTTTAAATTAAAAAAGAAAAGGGAAAGAAAATCAACAAAACAAAAGAAAAACGAAAGTGGCCCACGGCCGGCATTTTGGCTCGGCCCAGCCTCCGACCGAAACGCGCACGCGGCCCGCGCGACTCAGGCCCAAGGCGCGCGCTCGCGGCCCAGTGGCCGAAGCAGAAAGGCAAGGGGGGGGGCTCTCGGCCGGCCTCACTCGGGCGAGGGGAAAACGAGGGGGCGGCGGCGCACGAAGGGAGAAGAAGGGGCGCGCGGCGGCAGCGGACGGAGGAGCGGCGGCGCTGGGGCTGCCCTAGGCGGTGGCGATGGCCACGAGGCGGCGGCGGCGGCGGCGACGGAGCTCACCGAGCAGCGATGGCGACGAGGTAAGGTTTCAGCTCCTTCCTCTTTTCTTCCGATCTTCTTGGGTTTTGCTTGGGAGGAGAAGGGGGAGGTGGAGGAGAGGAAGCGGGGCGCGGGCTTCTTATAGCCGAAGGGGCTTGGATCCGGGAGGGTAGCCGTTGGCGCTCGGGCGGGAGTGCCGAGGCGCGGCGGCGCGCGCAATGAGGCGGCGAGCGGGGATGGGACGGTCGAGGGCGCGGCGGCCGGGGCGTTGACGCGGGCGACGTGGCCGAGGCGGCGCGGACCCGTGAAGAGGGAGGAGGGTGACGGGGAGAAGGCGCGGCCACCGGGGCGCTAGCACGACCGGCGGGGGTGGAGGACCGAGGCGGCGGTGCAGGGCATGGTGTCGGCAGGGCTAGGGTTAGGGAGATTTTGGGGAGGAAGACTTGGTGCTTTTGGGGGTGAAACGAATCTTGAACAAAACGGGCAAACCTTGAAGTTTGAGTTTCCTTGATCCTTGAACACATGAAGATTTTGCAAATCCGGGAATTTGGATGTTACAAGCTCCCTCACCATCCTCCCCAATGTCCCTCACCATCCTCCTCCGCGTCGCCGTGGTCCGTGGCGTGCGAGTGGTGCGCCAGGGAGGAGGGGTCGACGTTCTCCTTGGGGAAGCAGAGGTGCGGCGGGGTCTTGCCGTCGGAGGAAGGGGGAGGCGACGTGGTCGGGTGGCGCGAGTGCTTGGAGAAGAGCGACTTCGTCGCTATGGAGTCCCCAAAGAGAGAGGGAGTGAGAGAGCTCTAGAGTGAGTGAGAGAGACAGAGATGTTGGGGAGTAGTAGTTTATATCCAAATATGGCCGGAGCCGCTTCGACTACTCCGACTCCAGCTTTGGCTGATCTGGCTCTAGCTTCTCCTCTAGTACAACTGGCTTTGGCTTCTCCGGCTCCGGCTTCTTGTAGCTTCTTCTGCTGTTAAATAATATTGTTGCTAGTATCTGCTGCTCATTCGAGTCATTTTTTCATTGTGTCCATCCATATCCGTAACACTCTATCTTTGAGTTCATCTAAGCTGTGCGAGTCCATAAAGTCCTTGTCAGTCAGCCGATTGCTTTCTGGCTCACTCCTTCCCTTTCGCATAGCAGCAGCCGCCGCCGCTCTTCTCTCCGACCCGTTGCAGATCGTAAGAAGTCGTTATTGTTAGAGATATATGTATAGTGTGTTTTTCCCATTGTTATGAGGGGTTATTTGCATATTCACCACCTATACTTTGTATATATATATACTGGTCCTTTGGCCCCCTGAGAATACAAGCGCTATTCATAACATGGTATTTGAGCAAACCTAGGGTTTGTCTTTTTGTCGAGCCGCCGCTGGATTTTCCTTCCCGCCGCCGCCTGATTTTGCCGCTTCGCTTGCCATCCGGACTCGTCACGCCTTTGCTGGCGTCGCCTCGTCCTCCGCATGGTGCCGTCTTGATTCAACAGTGTCTTGCTCTCTCCGCACGGTGCCGTCTTGATTCAACGGTGTCTTGCTCTCTCCGCACGGTGCCGTGTTGCTCGGTGTCTTCCTCGGCGTTGCATCTATCTTATCGGGAGCACCCAATCCGAATTCTGGGTGAAGCCGCGTGTTGTACGTAGGGGTGAAAATGGATCGGATAGTTTCCAACCGATGCGGACAAAAAACGGATTCGGAATGTCTCGGATAATTTTCGGATCGGAAACGAATTCAGTTTTTTTTGTTGGAAACGAAAACGGATACGGTAGGCATGCTATCCGGCAGATACGGAAACGAATACGGATTATCCGGATATCCGGATTTCGGCCCAAAAGAGAAAAGGGGATTTTAATTGATTTCTGAATTTTAGAAAATGCAACAAATCAAATAGTCTTTTAGAAAATAGCAAATAGAGTTCAAAAATTCTAGGAAAAATCACTGAAATTCGTTGAATTATTTTTAACTTAATAAAATTAATTCCAACTTAAAGTTGGTTTTTATTTTTGTATATAAATTATTTTAAATTTCTAAAAAATAGGGAAAACCTTTTTTAAATCCAAAAAAATCAATAAATTAATTAAAATTTTCTTTTTCACTTTAAATCCAATAAAATTCCAGAAAACTCAATAAATTTTATTTTTTTTACATTAAAAACTAGGAATTTAAATAATTGACTTTATTTTATTATTTTTCCTTTTTAACCAGGAAAACTCTTTTAAATCTCAGAAAATCCAATAAAATAACAACTTTATTAATTTTATTTTTGGTAACATACTTTGGGATGTTACAGTCATTTGCGTATAGATTAACTATCCAGTCTAATCGATGTTGGTGTGAACTAAATTTTATATATGTGATGAACTAAGTGTGAATACGTGATGACTTTGTGAGTTATGACTTATGAGCTAAATATGGTAAACTAAGTGTTATATTTGTGATGAACTAGTTAATGTAACTTGCTAGTGCCAATGTTATGTGTGGTTGCTGATAATATGAACAATTTATGAATGTTTACATCAAATAAATTAGTTATATGTTTTCGTTAATTTCTGGTATACAATTTAAGGGGTTTTCATGTTCCGAAAAATATCTGTGACCGTATTCGTTTCGATTCGTATTCGCTCCGTATTCGTATTCGTATCCAGGGTATTCGTATTCGCTCCGTATTCGTATTCGATACTATTTGTATTCATATTCGTATCCATGGTATTCGTATCCGGATCCGGAAAAAAAAATATGAAAACAAATATGGCAAAATCATTATCCGTCCGTTTTCGATCCGTTTTCACCCCTAGTTGTACGTGAAACCATGCCATCAAGATGCTGATAATCTAGTGGAGCAACCACACTGAAGACGAAGCTACATGGTGTGGGGACCCCAGATTATCTCCGTAAGACCGAGACTAAGCATGGTCTTAAAGACATAACTCTGGATCTCCGGTAAATGGATTCCAACTTAACTCAATCTAAATGAGAGGCCTGACTGAAAGCTAGAGCCCCGACGATCATGTGCGCCACTCCTCTGCGAGCACTATATGATTGTCGGTTCTCCAACAAGTCAAGCACTACACTTAGTGTGTTAAATAGGAAGCCATAATCAGCGAGTATGACTTATATTGGCTCCCAAGATCAGCGACCAATATAACCATACTCTCATTCAACGTTGATCACATCCATACAACATCCATACATAAATAGTTCAAAAGACATACAACATAGTTCCAAGTTTACATCTAATACAAGTGGCCGACCGGTCAAATTTAAAAGAGAGTATTAAGTAGCAGCGGAAACACATAAATAGACCAAAAGACCAGCAATGGTATGCCCCATAACCCATCGGCAACCAACTGGGAGTTAGATGATAGCAACTACTCATCGGTGTCGCCTAAATCGACACCGACAAGCTCGTCGGTTTCAGTATCGTCCTCACCTGTAAAAGCCAAGAACATCGGTGAGTACAAAGAGTACTCGCAAGTCTTACACAAATAAAAATATTTATGCATAAGGTCATTCAAAGGAAAGGCTCATATTGGCTTAATTTTGCGAAAGAGACGCAATACTGAACAACCTACACATACTAGTTTTTCAAGTGCCATTTCAAAATCAGATTTGAAGTAGAAGTAAAGCATGTGAATAAGTAAAGAATTCAATAACAAATGAATCATACCAACAACAAAGTGGCGGTCCACTTTGATACAACAACAAGCATGAACATCCCGTTCATGACAATACCAAGTTCACCCACAATTTTAAATCCAAGTCTAACAATAAGCAGCCACAGGTTTCAAGCGGTCGTCCATAACCGTGGACATGGCTATTCGAATAGGTTTATACCCTGCAGGGGTGTACTACTTTACCCACACGACTTGATTTGCCTGTAAGCCTCCAGATGCCTCCGAATATAGCATACTTCCTATGGTATGCCGGCCGGGTAAATCAAGATATGGTCGTTTTTAGCAAGAAGACCCCATTGAGCTAAGTCCCTCAACCCAGGGCTCCTAGGAAACACAAGACGTTAACGCCTCCATCCTATATATCCTAGGAAACACAAGACGTTAACGCCCCCATCCTATCGGCCCAAAAGGAACACGGGATTTCACGGTCCCATGCCCTTACAATTTCACCACCGTGGGACTCAACACAATAAAACCTTCCCCCTACTTAACCATATGGCACCCATATACCGCGCGTGATAGCACGAGTTTTACTTGAATTGCAACAACCCAAAGTTCGGTCCTTAATTGTCCAGACAAGTCTACCACTTACCCAAAGCTCGTGCACAAAGCACCATCACTAACCAACACTTGTCCAGACCAAAAAGCTCATTTAAAATGACAAAATTTATCTCATAAAACAGATACAAGGATCTGGAACAAAAGTATACAATGAGAGTTGTGTTTATCCCATAATTGTCGGGTTATTCCCGACAATCAAACTACCGGTTCTAGACTTGCATGGCTAAGCAACTCGAACAACAGTATTTCGAACATCCTATCATAATTATTTCAGTACTGGGGTAATTCATGGATAGCCACAATGACAAGATAATAGGATGTGTCTAACTATTCATCACAAAAATAGCGACGATATCAAAATAGCATGCAAGCAATTATCATTGCATTTATCCTCACAAAACTGGGATCAAATATGATGCAAAAAGAAAGTTCAAAGGATGCTTGCCTTGCTGGTAAAGTAATTGCTCACTCTCGGTCGCGTAGGAGTCGATATCAATAAGCTCGGAATCTAGATAAATACAATACCGAATAAACATCGAGAAATGCTCCAAAAATCAAAATACTAAAAAATGCATGATTTTTCTACAGTAGCTAAGTCATGATTTTAGAGGATTTTTGGTGAAAGAATTATTTCATTTTGATGTAGTATGTGAAAGTTATGGTGGTTTGAATTTCAGGTTTCAATATGCCTTTACTTAAGCAATTTAATTATGAAGTGAAATTTTGTAGAGCAGTGGTGAATACAATGGTTACATGAATAAATGGGCAATATTATCACAAGTTCAAAACAGTTGAGTTTGCTCCAATTGGAGTTTTCATGATTTAGTTATTGATTTCTAAAGTTATCAGCATTAATAGTGTAAAAATAATCCCTTCATGGATCATTTTCCTCAAACTATAGTTTCTGTGATAGAGGTAAGTTTGAAACCATTTTTATAATTAAGTTCATTTGAAATAGAAATTACCAGAACTGATTTCACTGTTTTTGGAGTTTCCAAGAATTACTTATGAATTTTTCAAGTTATCAACCCTTTTTCTATTGTAAAAATAATAGGATTAATGACTCATTTTCCAAAATAACGCTCTCTGTTACAGGTACAAAGTTGAAACCAATTTCAATATAAAGTTCACTAAATATGAAAATTATCAGAAGTGGTTTCACCTATTTTGGAGTTAAAATGATTTAGTTATGCATTTTCAAAGTTATACATGATTTACAGTGCACTAATAATTCGTTTTCGGATTTTCACAAAGTATCAATTACTTTTTCTACCGGCCATGCGCTAGCCGCAGTCGCTGACGAGCGGGGCCCGGAGAACAGTGCGTGTTCCGTTTTAAATCAGATTTTTAAAAATCCATTCCGACACGTGGGGCCCGCCGTCAGTGACTCGGTCCACAGAACACGGTCCACCGACGTACACCCAAAGCGCGCGGGGTTTAAGGGCTAGGCCCACTCGTCAGCTGCTGTGACAATAAACGTAACCTCCCCGTTTTCCGTGCATGGGGCCCGCATGTAAGCAAAATATTACCGCAGCTAAGACATCATTACCACTAATGATTGGAGTTTAACGGCTAACGGTGTTGCTACAGTCGCGGTCGGAACTCCCGACAAGCAGAGCTCGCTTGACCGGAGCCTCGCCGGCGATTCCGGCGGTGCCGGCGCCAACCAAGGCCATGAATGGATTCCTGGTAGCTTCACGAAGCTCATGGTAGCAGTGGTGGCTGCTGAGACAGCCGGTAGCGGCGGCGCAACGCCGGCGAGCGGAGGTGGCCATACGGCTCTAGTGCATGTGCCAATCTAAGGCCGAATCGAGCAAACTAAAGCGTGCAAAAGCTAACTAAGAGTTCCTTGAAGCTTACCGTAGAGAAGAAAAAGGTCGGAGAAGCCCGGTGGTGGCTTGTCGACGGCAATGGCGACGGCGGCGTCAAGCTCCACGAGGAGAGGGCTCCCTGGTTAACAAGATTGAAAAATGGAGGTACGGTAAGGTTGGGTGAAGCCAGTAGGTGGTTACCCCAGGAGGAAATGGATAAAGGACTCACCAAACCAACAATGGACAGTGAATAGTGTTTTCGACCGATAAGAGGGGCTAGCTCGAAATACACGCGCTCCTGGGGAGTGATCAAGAATTTAGTCGAGGGGAAACCTTAGTTAGATCATAAGACACATCGTGACGCGAAAGAAAAGGAGAAGAGCTCACCGGAGATGAAGATGACCTCGGGAAGACCTTCGGGTGCGCGCTCTAGAGCTTCCAATGGCACTGAGGCGGACTAGGAGCTACAAGCAACCAAAGGAGTTCAGCTAAGCAAAAATGGAGATGGCACCGACCATAGAGACGAAAGGAATGACCCGGTCGAGGCTTACCGGAGTGACGAACGGAGGAGAGCTCCTCTTTCCTCAGACCCGAGAGGAAAGATGGGGGACAGTGAGGCGTTCGGAGGGATAATAAGCCCGGGTTTTGACGGAGATGGAGGCGGTGTTACTAGGCGGAGCTCCAGGAGTGGTCGGGAGAGGCGGTGGTTGACGGTGTTGACGGCTCGCCAACGGCCGGAGCGCGAGCGCGGCGCGTGGCCTACGGCGCTTGAGCGCGCCTGCGCGAGGTGGGCGAAGGCCACGACCGGTGGTCGGCGGTCGGCACAAGGTGGCGCGGCTCGGTGCAACACAGTGATTAAATCGGGACCGTTGGATGGCGAACGGACGGACGAGATTAGAGGTGTCGTTTTAAACTACCCAAACAGTGGCAAGATCTGGAGCATCGATCTAAGATCCAAGGGTTGCATGCCGCGGTGCAATTAGGCGGTTGGGCCGAGTCGGCTCGCCGAGTCGGACTCGAGCCTGGGGAATAGTGCGACTGGTTTGGGGTTTTGAGTTTGACTGACAATTAAATTGTTTTCCCTACTTTGACCAGGGGCTTAAAAATAGAAATAAAATTTATAAAATCATGAAATAATTTGTGGGGGTTCCTGGGACAACCTAGTGATCATAAAAATTATTGAACCCTACTGTTCATGATACATTTTGTAATTTATAAATTCAACCTTAGTCTAGGTCTTTCAATGGCGTTTGAATTTTTATAGGGTTCAAACCAGTCCCAAAATTTTGGAAAAAATTATATTAATTCATGATAATTAATATAGTATTTTAATAAATTATTTCCAGAGGATATTCAGTAGCATTTATTTTGGTTTTTTGTTTGGAGTTCAATTTGAAGTGTATGTTTCAATTGAATTTTGAGATTCCCCAAATACAATATTGAAATAAAAAGTTTCCAAAGATGATGAATGCTAATGATATGCATAATCAATCTCTTTATTAATTTTGGGGATGTGACACATGGGAATGAGAAGATCGTCTTCGAGCCGAATTCCCCAACTTCTTTACTGATCCCTCTGAATCTCGAGGACAATATTCTTTGTAAGGGGGTAGGTGATATGTCCTAGAGGCAATCATAGAGATGATTGTATCATGTCTATGTTTATGAGTTATTGAATAAATGTTATTTTGTTCCTTGAATGAATCATTGCTTATAAAGATTAATAAGTATGTGACATATTGGTAAAGCTCTTTAACTTATATAATGTCATTCCAAATGGTATCCCTGATCGGATGTCACTGGTCGGAACACCAGTGACTCTACGCCAGCACAAGTATTGATGGATGACCATGTTTCACCGGTCATGGATATAGGGATATCGAATCAATAATGTGAACACATGTTAGAGAACATGGGGTTGAATAGACCTACCTTGAGACACTACTGAGATTGTTATGATTCTATGTGTCATTAGTTGGTCTTAAGGAATGATGATGTATAATCTTTAGACATGAGATCAACATGGTTCCTTACATGTGTAATAGCACTCTTAGGGGTTGCTAAACGCTACTCGTAACTGGGTAGTTATAAAGGTAGCTTTCAGGTATACTATAAAATATACGGAGAGATGTGACTGGTTGGATATAGGATTTGCCCCTCCTATCATAACAGGAGAGATATCTCTGGACCCCTCAAAGTGGTCGGATAAAGAAAGTGCATGGCCATGCCACTGGTGGTCGAAGAGTTCGACCACATAAGGTTATCCGACACTTGATCGAGAAAGTATTGAACAGTCCATGGATGACAAATATCTCACCTGGAGTTCAAACCAGATATCGTGAGGCAAAGGGAGAATATACGAGTAGGTCGCTTAGTTCGATCAATTAAAGACTGGTCGAATGGAGATACGAGCTGGTCGTAGACTGGTCGAACGTAATCACAGAGTGGTCGAAACCTGGTTGTAAAGAGTTACGAACTGGTCGAGGCTAAATACGAACTGGTCGTCCACAGTTTCAGACTGGTCGTACTTAAGTACTAACTGGTCATAAGGAGTTACAAACTGGTCGTACTTAAATATGGACTGGTCGTGATGAGATACGAGCTGGTCATAAGTGATGAGGACCTAGTCGTAGATCATGTTGCATTAAGGTTCATCTGATATAATTTGTGTGTATTTGGGAATCGCTATGTCCTGCTAGGGACCGCTACTACTCGTGGTCGGAAAGGGTTTTTGAGTCACAACCGATGACGCATAAACCTAACGTGTCACACACTTAACGGGTTTGAACAAAACGTGTTCGGATAGGATCTGTCATGGACACTATATAAGGAGATGCTTGAGGCTATTCGGATGATGCGAGAAACGTGAGTTACTCTATCGAAACCCTAGTCGCCATCTTCCTGAGAGCCCCGTCGTGCGACTTGGTGCAAGCACACCGGCGTATGGTTGTTCCTTCCCTGGATGTGTGGATACTGTAGAGGCGCTACTACGGTTACTGTTGCACTTGAGGACGATCCACGATCTTCACAAGGAACTTCAGAGGTTGCTGGAGGAGACGATCAACTCGCAGGGGTGCTGGATGATCGACTACGACCACTACATCGACGTGCTCTTCATTGGACCAGGCTACTCCGACTCTTCTTCTGTTGCACTACGCGTCTGGTGGTAATGATCCGTGATCATCTACTTGCTTGGCTTCCTGGTTTACGTGGTGATTTTTTGAATTGCTGCTAGCGTAGCCTACCCGTATCCCTTCAGTAGGACTGTAACATCCCAAAATCTGAATTTTGGGATTATATATTATAAATGCATCAGTGAAAATACTTTGATCATTTGCATATGAAAATACACCACGTTTTAATTTTACTTTGATTTAAAAGCAAAACTTGAACTACAACCAAATAGGTGCTAAAAAGGAAATAGATAAAACAAAGTAAAAATATTTAATGAGAGAATTATTTCGAGCATAATATCCCAGCAACAATTCACAAAAACTTGTATATAAAATCTTGTTAAGAAAAATAATTACAAACTCGTAAGAACATAACATTGTTCGCATTTTGGAGAAATTCACAGAAGGTTTAAACATCTAAAAAATTTACAGCAAGAAATACATTAGGTCAGAAGGCTACACAAAAAATTCATAAAATTCTGAGGTCTTTTGCTTAGTAAATAAATTCGGTCAATAATTTAGCAGAAAAAACTAATCTACTCTTACCTCTCGCTGGCCGGTGGGCCCCATGTGCAGGCTCCTTCTTCCACCTCACCCTCGCCGTGCCAGCGCACGCCTGCGAGATCTCCGTCATGCGACCACCATTGTGGACCGCATACCCACGGTTTTGCCACCGGCCAACCGCTCCCATTGCATCTCCATCTTCTCCCACACCCATCCCTGCCCGGCCGTGCCTAACCCTGCCCGTACACCGGAGACCTCTGCCATTTTTGCCCGTGGTCACCTTGGCCTCTACCTCGCTCTTCTCTGCCTCTCCAGCTATAAAAGCCTGCCCCGAGCTTCCTTTCTTCTTTTCCAATCCTGTGCACACCTTCTTACTCATTCTTCTCCACTGAATCGAGCACTAGAGCTCGGAGAGCGTAAGCCCTAGTTTGGTCGTGCACCACCACCTCCATTGCTGATGAACTAAAGGGTTCCTAGTCAATCCTATCGTGTCGTCTCATGTTCCAGTGCATGAGTATTCGTTCCCCTCACTTGATTTCACATTTGATCCTCAGGAGCTCCCGAATCACCCCTTCTTCCTCGTCTCCAGCCAGAACCGCCACCTCAAGCACCGTCGGAGCTCTACTGCACCACGGATCAATTCCTCGTGCAAGAAGCATCGCCTGACCACCTTCAAGCTTCCCCAACCATCAATCGAAGCTCTCCTTCAGCCAAACGTCTTCCCCATGCGAAGCTCCTCACGCCCCCACTGCTCACCATCGACCAGCCATCTCTGACCACCTCCGGGCCTCCTCGTGCTTCCGGTATAACCCTTGTAGCTTGTAGATGCTTATGCTCGTGTTAGATCGTTGAGGGCATAGCTCATTTGCTTTTCGCTTGTTGCCGTAGCTGCTCCACCGCTCGACGCCAGTGTGCCACCGCTAGGAGCCACCTCCGGCCTTGCCGTCGGTGTTGGCAAGTGGCAATGGCATGGAGGTCACATTTTAGGCACTCTCCGTCACCGCCAAGCATCACATCGCCGACGAGACACGCGGGCATGAGCGCCAGCGTGCGGTTTTGCCAGACGAGCACTGTAGCTCGTCATCAGCACGTTTAAGCACCATCATTAGCACTAATCCAAATCTTAAATGCTCAGTTAACTCTTAATAAGTTGCTGACGTGTGGGATCGAGTTAAAACTTAAAGAAAAACTTAAATCAGAACGTTATTCTCTAATAAGTCTATGACACGCGGACCGCTGTAGGATCAAGGATAACCGACTAGAGGGGGGTGAATAGGAGGTTTTTAAACTTTTAAACAATTTAACGAGATAAGGTAATTAATAACTTAGTCTAAACAAGTTATACTTCTAGCTAAGCAATACAATCACAAAGATCAAACTAGAAATATGAATGCGGAAGAGTAAAGACTAGAAATAACCACAATGAGACAACGATGTTTTCCCGTAGTATCGAAGACTTGCCGGTCTTCACTAGTCCACGTTGAGGGAGCTTGAACCAATCAAGCCGGCTCCACGTATTAAGCCTTTCCTCGATCACTATTGGTTGTTCTTCCTCCACTCCGGAGATGGTGAACACCAAACCACTCACAATATGGGCACCGGGCCTCTTCACAATCTTCTTGAAGAGATCACCGTGCAATCACCGTCAAGCCGTCTAGGAGTTCGGCAAAACTCCAAGAGTAACAAACCAAGACCTTCGCAGCGACACTCAAGTGCAATAGGATCAACTAGAATGATGAATGCACTTTGAATGAGCTCAACAACCTCTCAAAGAGTGAACAAATGAGTTTGAGGAGTTGAATGAATGCACAAGGCTCAAAAGATGTTAAATGTGGTCTAGCACTCTGTCCTTGAGCAGGTGGGGAAGTATTTATACCCCCCAACAACAATTATAACCGTTGGAGAGGAAAACCCAACTTTTCAGCCACATGCGGTACTACCGCCATGTAATGGGCGGTACTACCGCACTTCTCCAACCACTACTGCAACGGCTATAACAGAGGCATTAAATGACCTGACATAGCCGTTTTATCTCGTAGAGCGGTACTACCGCCAACTAACTAACGGTACTACCGCAGAGCGGTCATACCGCAAGGAGAGTGCGGTACTACCGTTTTTCAAGAGAAACAAAAGGGTGCGTACTGGAAAAAACATACCGCTTCTCATTTGGAATAACCGGCATGCGGTAGTTCCGCTTAACAACTGCGGTACTACCTTAGTCCGGTCATACCGCATGAACACTTGCGGTACTACCGCGCTGAGGTTTTGGCACCTAAACCAGAAAAGAGACTCTCTGTAAAAAACATACCGCCAACAATTGAACGGTACAACCGGGGTGCGGTAATACCGCAGAGACAACGTCTGTACTACCGATTGTCCTCACAAAGCATATATGGCTGAGAAAAGGAAATCCATATGCATGCATGATCCTAAGTTGATCCATAAAGTACAAGACATGCTATCAAGCTACTGGACATGATCCCTCTTAATAGTACGACATTTAACCTATAATCCGGTCTTCCACCTATTTCTCCTAAGACCGGTAAAAGAAAATACTTTCAAAACCACTTGTACGTTATTCTTGAGCTGTACTTGATCTTCATAAAATTTTTAGCATGCATCTTCAAGATCATATTTTCCAATGGGACTAGTCCTTCTAAAAACTCAACAAACCAATAAATCCCTGTAACAGCCCTAACTTAGGGTTTGTATCTCCAATGTAAAATTTTGAGGAGAAATAAAAACTTTTGTTGCCTCATGAAATCATTTGAAAGTTTCTACAATTTTCCCTAGCAATTTCCAATCTTTAGAATTTGATTCTTGTGATTGGAAATTGTTGTCAGCCAATTCTTAGCTTTCAAACTTGTGATCATCCTCTGAAATTATTTTTCCTATCATCTTGATCATCCTATCTACCTCCCTGAATTATTTCATAATTTTTAGATTTTGTTTGCTATTTCAAATGGCCAAGTCAAACCAGTTTTGAAATCTGGTCAAACCTCTGGACAGCAGCTTGTGAATTTTATTGGGAGAAATCTAGTGCATGAAAACTCCTGGAAAATTTACACAAGGTTGTCCTCTGTTCCAGTAAGCTTCCATAAAAATTTCGGAATTTTTGGAGCTCTGGAACTACCTCTAAAAATTCCTCAAACCTTCTCTGTCTTTTTAATTCAGAGCTGGAATCACTGTTCCTCGGGCTCGAACCCGAGCCCAACTCGAGTCCGACCGCGCCGCTCGGCTCGATCGCGTCAACTAGCTGCATCGCCCAATCCTGACCGTCCGATGCAAATCGAACGATCCACGTCGCGTATGCATTCGACCGGTCCGAATGCATACAGAGATCTCGACCGTCCATCTCAGATCCAACGGTCGGCATCTTCTTGATCAAGCCAGACCATCTCGTCGCGCCGCACCAGTCTCTGGCTCGCGCCGCTTTGCTTCTTTCGCTGACGAGTGGACCCCACCTGTCAGCATCGCCCTCGTCTTCTCCGCGTCTCACCGGAGCTCACGGCCGCACGCGCATGCTCGCCACGTACCTCGTCGCTACCACCTATTGCCCGCGTGTCCGTCTCCGAAGCATCGCCGGGGTCTCATCTACCCACCGAGCTCATTCATTTCT
This sequence comes from Ampelocalamus luodianensis, assembly GCA_036346255.1. Lineage (NCBI taxonomy): Eukaryota > Viridiplantae > Streptophyta > Magnoliopsida > Poales > Poaceae > Ampelocalamus > Ampelocalamus luodianensis. The sequence continues at coordinate 28,466,152 of CM070620.1, read as the reverse complement.
TCTCTACCCCATTCTCGTGCCTTCTCCGCCCATTTCTTGGTTTCGCCGAGAGGAACCGAAAATAGCGCCGCCGTGTTAGCGCCGCCCTTGAGCCCGCGACCGCACCACCGTGATCCACGCTCGACGCCGCCTCCATTTTGCCCATCCCGGGTCTTTGGCGTCCAGTGAATTGCCAGGAGCGACTTCGTCGTCTTCGACTCCGGCGCTCTCGGCTCCGCAAGCTCAATTGCGTTCCGGTGAGTTTCTAGCTTCGTCACCTGGTCCCTTAGGATCGCATCACTGCGCTGAGTTTAACTGTGACCTTGTTTCGTTCTTTGATGCATCACCGAGGCGGTGCGACCCCTTCTTCTCCGAGCACGGTATTTCGCCGCCGCGGCGTTTCCGGCCACCTCGGAGCTCCATCGTCGGCGTTATCGTGGGCGTATCGTTCCTGAGATCAAGGCGAAGCTTAAGAGCACGTTCCGGAGCCTTCTCGTCGCTCGTAGCGCCTCCACCTCGGGAGCCCCTTCTTCGTCTCCGCCTCCGGCCGTCGCGAGCTCACCTCCGACGACCATCCGACTCGGCATCATCACCATCGTGTTCGTGGGGTTTCTGCGCACCTGGTGGCACCGCTCGCGAAGCCGGGGAACCACTCCAGCTCCAGATCCTCCACCTCGCCGTCGCGGCCGCGCACGGGAGCTCCGTCGAGCCGCCGGTGTTTAAGGTCTAACCCCTCTTTAGCGCTAATCAACTTTTAGTTTGTATCACTGACTTGTGGTCCCTCTCTGGTTAATCGCGTTTAGAGATCTTTTAATCCAGCCCGTTATGTTACTCTGTGTCGCTGTCATGTGGGACCTTGTTGTCAGTTAATGATTGTGTGAACTTGGTTAATACGTGTTCTCTTTGGAGAAACGTATTTCTCTGTACTTGTAAGTTAGGAGTACGTCTGTTTAAGCCGAAGACGTATTCTCTGAATACGCCTTCGACGTCACATCCGTGAGCGGTGTCCCGTCGGACTCTCATCGTCCCTTTGTCGATGGCTAGGCTAGTGGCGATCGGTAGGAAAAGGGTTTTAATGCTTTAGAATTTCTGAAATGCTTTTCTGGTTTACTATTAATTCATCTAAACTTAGAAAATGCATAACTAATTCAATTTATCTCCAAATCGCATGAAACCAGTGCTGATAATTTTCATTTTAAATGTAGTATTTACTAAAATTAGTTTCAATCTTGTCTCTGTTAGCAAAAATCTGTTAAATGATTAAATGATGTATTATGCATTTTCCAAAATTAGAAAACTCATATCTTTTTCAATAATTGTCCAAATCCAGTGAATCCAATTCTGTAAATTTTCATTTTTAGTTTACTAATTATCAGAATAGATTTTAGATACTGTTTCTGTTCATGAAAATTTGTTAAGTAATTAACAAGTGCTTTGATGTGTATTTAGTTTAGAAAATTCATGGAAAATTCATAATAACTTCAAATAAATTATTCTCTGTTTCTAAAAATATGTTAGATCATGCTTAGGCTGCTGTGTGAATTTTGGTATATTTTGTTGTTGTTGTATGTTTGAGCTTTGTCGATGTTATTCGTTCTTATTTGCTGTTATTTGTTCAATCGTTAGGCTTCGACATTTGCGGTAACCCTGAGAGCGATCCTCTGCAATGAGTTGAGCATTACGAGCAACAACAGCCGAACAAGCGATTTGATCATGATAATCCCAGTATTTTAAAGTCTAATATTTTGTTTCAGCTGTATGTATGCATTGCTTAATTTGTGTTAAATTGATTAGTTAAATCCGTAGATGCATATCCTGTAGGAAAAATATTGATCTCTACTACCTGAGCCTAGGTTATTTGCTGTGATTAGAGATCGCTGGATGATCTCTTGTCACTTAGTAGATCCGGGTCAATTTGCTTAGACATGCTTAGCTATCGGTAGAACTGGGCGGTTATCGACCTTAGTCGGTAACCTTGATCACACAAAATTTACTATAACTTTATGTTCAGCTTTTTTTTTTCTATGTTTAATTGCAAAACTAAAACTGAAAACAAAAATGATTTAGACTTGGGCATAACGGTATGATTGGTGTGATCTGTTGGGTGTGACTGGAATGGTGTCCGAGTCAGTTAAGGACCGAGTTACTTGCGCCACCGTACTGAGCATTTTGCGTGCTAACCACACTAGAGTATATGGGACCTCTCTTGACCTAGTACTTTGGCGTGTATTGGCTCCGGGTCGCAGGAGGTCGCAGGAGGGATGGTGTTGGGAGCATGGTAGTTGTCCGGAAAGCTTTACCCCGCAAAGGTAGTTGTCTTTTCGGCTTTACCATGTAAGCGTATGGATTTCTATCCATACGAGCGGCTCGTAGTTAATACACAATATTGGAAAAAGTCTCGTAGGACTTAGCCGTGCAAAGATACCTTCTAAGTGTGTTTTGGCTTAAAGGCGATGCGAAGTGTGGGTACATTGGTACACCTGCGGGTTAAAACTATTCGAATAGCCTCGTCTAGGTTATGGACACGCTCGGATCGCCCGTAAGAACTAGACTACAACATTTTAAATTAAAACTTGCTGGGTGGTACGAATCTGGGATTCGTGCTATTGTTGTGGTGACTATTGGGATAGTCACTTCTAGGTTGTTTTTCTTTACTCTTTTGTTATTATTACCTTTACTGTTATTTCAGCATTAAAAATAAATTGCAAACTTGACTTCAAACTGTATTACCTTATTTGCAAATGAAAATTGGCTTTATGCAAACGAAACATATGGCCTCCACCAAATAAGCCTGCATGTAGCATTTGAACAGGTCTGCTAGTTCACACGTCAGTCTTGCGGGTACAAAGACAATCTTTGTACTCAGATGCTTTGCTTAATGTTTTTGTTGCAGAGGAAGAAGGTGAGCCCCAAGGGCCTCACTTTTGTGAGTTGTCTTCGCCGCCGTGTTGGACGACTAGACTTGGCGGTCCGGTCAGATGCCTTGTGGGTTGGAGGCACACTGATTGGCTTTGTTTATAGCCATCTTATGGCACTTTTGCTTCCGCTGTCTTCTTTCTGTTATTGGTGTATCTTGTGGCCAGTCGGCCATTGTCTGTAATAATTTTACTGTTGTTACCTTCTGTTTAGTAGTGTAATGTTTGGACTTTATGTTTGGAATGGAGTTGATGCATAATTTTGTTGTGAGGTGTGTATCCTGCTTTCTGGGAAGTATACATATCTCGAGACTCAGTTTATTTGATTTGTGATGCTAGGACCAGGTGGTTGGTTAAGCATTACAAGCCAAATAAATTGGGGTCCTCACAGTCCCATTATCACATATTATCATAAATTACCAAAATATATTTTTAGGGGCCTAGATGCTTTTCAATCTCCCCCTTTTTGGTAATTGATGACAACCTAGTTAATATGTGTGAAGAAGAGTTTTGAATATACCCAAGGTTGTGAAACAAGTGTATATTCTTTTGATGACTTAACACAAACTTATATGAAGTGTTTGAAAGAAAAGAGTTATTGTTAAGCCGAAACAAAAGAAAGCTCCCCCTAAACATGTGCATTAAATAGATAGAACATTTTGAGAGCACATGTAGAGAATTGTGACAAATTTTTGGCAGAGTTTCTTTTAACTTGTTGGAACTGAGGAAGGCTTGCAATGATAAGGAATTGTCATAAATGAAATTGAAGTAGAGATAATATCACATTTGATAATTAAGACAACCACAAGTTCTGAACAAGCAATATAATGTCAAAAGACTATAATGTCTGACACCCCCAGTCCTTAGAACTACTTAGAACTACTTCTCCCCCTTTGGCATCAAAGTACCAAAAAACAAACATCAAGAGGCTGGATCCTGAGGGGGAAGATGCGCGGGATCCTGGGAGGCAGGAGCCAGAGGAGGTGAAGCAACTGGAGCCTGAGACACTGGGACCGCACTGGAGTGAGAAGTCCCTGCTGCAGGAGTTGTGCGACGCCGAGTGAAACGCTGAGGAGTCGATAACAGTTGTTCCATAGAATCAATCGCTTCGCCGAGATCGCCATCTATTTTGTGTCTCGATGCGGAATTGATTCTGTTCTGATCTCATTTCCTGCTAGGTGACTTTAAGTTGCAGGAGGTTGTTTAGGATCAAAGTATGATTTCTGATTATCTGAGCTAAAGATTCTTGACTTTGAGTAACATTTGCAGCTGCAACCTCTGGAGCAATTTCTTCTTGCTGTGCTTGCTGTGCTTGAAAGCGAATGGGGGGATTTTCTCTGGGTTTGTAATACTTATGGGGTGATCCCAAACCACCCTGATACTCAATCTTACTAAGAATTAGGGCCATGATGTAAGGAGCATGATAAATCCTCTTTACCCTGTCATTCTTAGAAGAGATAATCCCCCTGATGATGACATCCACAACATCAAATTTTCTCCCATGTGAGATATTGTCAATGATGTTCCATACATGTCCTCGAATAGCATCAAAGTTACCACTCTTGGGAAGAAAAGTATGATTAATAATCCTATTAATCAAACTGGGAATAGGTAGCAAGCCATGAATTTTCCCTGGAGTGTACCTGACATTCTGATCATAAAACTCTGTCCAGGCAGGAACAAGCAGAGCAGGGTTGTCAAAAAGCTTATCCCAATTTCCAGAGTTTATCCTCAGTACACGCTCAAAATCAGTCTTAGTGCACTCCACATAACGTGTAACTGTCATCCACTTCATTTTCTTGAAATCAGGAGATACATACAAAGTGGCATAGAACTGTCTTATGATCTCTTCATCATAGTCATTTCTGAGGGCCACAAAATCATGAAGACCAACTTGCTGAAACAGACGATACACACCATCATATTTTTCTAGGGAGTTTATGTGTGACCACTTTATGCATTTATGATCTGCAAACTTCCTGTGATGATCATAAATTTGCTCATAGACTTGCTCCTGGAACTTGGTGTGGAATCTGGGATTGATTGAGTTGGAGGGCAGAAGATATTGATCTTTGTGTCTCAAAATTGCATAATCATCAGCTGATATGAGCCTGAGATCAATCTGAGGTTCATCTGGATCTTCCATCTCCTCATCTGATTGAGCCTGGACTTCTTCTTCTGTGTCAGGCTCAGAATCAGAACCTGACTCATGAGGAAGAGATCCTTCCTCACTCTCAGAGCCATCTACTGCAGGCCCTTTTCCCTTGCCTGATGGATCATCAATAGGGTCGGCAGGAGGTTGAGTGGAAGATTGCCCTCGGCGAGTTCCAAATCTGGTTCTTGGCATCTTTACAAAGAGATGATAAGTTACAAGAAGTTGAAAAGATCAAGGAATATAGAAATGATTTGAATGGAATGATTATTTGTTCTGTCAATAAAATCGGTAGTACCGCAAGTTCTCAGCCGGTAGTAACGAGGTGCGGTAGTACCGCCATTTTCTGGCCGGTATTACCGTATCCCGGTAGTTCCGCACTAAGAACACGGTAGTACCGCTTTTACAGACTGCGACCTAGGGCAAACGATTTAACCAAAAATTGATGTTTCTATTGGATTTGAATCCAAGAAATGGATGTAATATCATCATTAAACATCAATAATGTTGTTTTGCCCAAAAGGATTCGCATAAATCACCAACATTTCAAATTTTCTAGAAAGAACAACCTAGGGTTTGATTCGGTGGTAAAACAAGGAAATGAGAGTGTTTTACCTTGAGGATTGAAGGAGATAAGCCCTAGAGATGCAAGGAACTTGCAAAGATTTGCGATTCAGCCGAGTAAGGGAGGGATTTGGCCGAGAGGTATTTCGGGAGAGAGAGAGAGAGAGAGAGAGAGAGAGAGAGAGAGAGAGAAGAGAGGCTTTGGAGAAAAGTGACCTCTGGGGTTACTTTTCTTTTGAAACTGATGCGGTAGTTCCGCCCTTTGGCCGCCGGTAATACCGCAAAGCGGTAGTACCGTGGTTTTTGTGCCGGTAGTATCGCACTGCGGTCATACCGCACTTAACACGCCGGTCATACCGATTATCCTGGAACTTCAAAAACAGTTCTGGATAAAGATTGGATGAGATTATTTGCAAATGATCCTTAGTTGAGCAATCAAATAAGAGTTATTAGGGATCATTATGCATAGAATAGACTAATGTCTATATGAAAACATAATTTTTATGAACATAGATAATTGTTATAACATTTTTGAAAATAATTTTCTTACAAAAGCTTTTGAATAACACCAAAATAAAAATGAGGCAAAAGTTTCAACCAACATTTGAATAGTCTATGACATTTAATTCATTCCTCAATTTGCAAAAATGGCTTTCATCTAATGGCTTGGTGAAAATATCCGCTAATTGATCTTCGGTTCGGATGTGGCTAATTTCAATATCTCCCTTGCCCACATGATCTCTCAAGAAATGGTGGCGAGTGTCGATATGCTTGGTTCTTGAGTGTTGGACAAGATTATTTGCTATTTTCACTGCACTATCATTATCACACAAAAGAGGCATTTTATCAATTTTAATTCCATAATCCATCAAGGTTTGCCTCATCCATAGCAATTGAGCACAACAACTTCCCGCGGAAACATATTCAGCTTCGGCGGTGGACAAAGCTACGGAATTTTGTTTCTTGGATGACCATGATACTAAGGATCTTCCTAAGAACTGACAACCACCCGAGGTGCTTTTTCTATCCACTTTACAACCCGCATAATCGGAATCTGAATATCCAATTAAATCAAACTTAGCACCTTTAGGAAACCATAGGCCAATGCTAGAGGAATGCTTTAAATATCTTAGTATTCTTTTTACGGCCATCAAGTGGCATTCTTTTGGAGATGCTTGAAACCGTGCACACATGCAAACACTAAACATAATATCAGGCCTAGATGCGGTGAGATAGAGCAAACTACCAATCATAGATCTATAAAGCTTTAAATCTACTGATTTACCTCCCTCATTTAGGTCGAGGTGACCGTTGGTTGCCATGGGAGTTTTGATAGGTTTTGCATCCTCTATGCCAAATCTCTTGATCAAGTCCTTTGCATACTTTGTTTGGCTTATGAATGTTCCATTTTTGAGTTGCTTGATTTGAAGTCCAAGAAAATAGCTAAGTTCTCCAACCATGGATATTTCAAATTCCCTAGACATCATATCACCAAATTCTTTGCAAAAGTCTTGATTAGTAGAACCAAATATGATATCATCAACATAAATTTGACATACAAAGAAATCATCATCTAACACTTTAGTGAACAGTGTTGAATCAATTTTCCCGATTTTAAATCCTTTTGAAACTAGAAAGTCTCGAAGGCGTTCATACCATGCTCTAGGAGCTTGTTTAAGACCATAGAGCGCCTTAGAGAGTTTGTAGACATGATTAGCATTCTTAGGATCTTCAAAACCGGGTGGTTGTTCAACAAAAACTAGTTCGGATATTTCTCCATTTAAGAAAGCACTTTTGACATCCATTTGAAATAATTTAATGTCAAAGCATGATGCAAAAGCAAGTAATATACGAATTGACTCAAGTCTAGCTACGGGAGCAAAAGTTTCACCGAAATCCAAACCTTCGACTTGAGAGAAACCTTGTGCAACCAATCTTGCTTTGTTTCTTATAACCATACCATTTTCGTCTTACTTGTTTCTAAACACCCATTTTGTACCGATGACATTGTGTTCTTTGGGTCGATCCACCAATGTCCAAACTTCGTTTCGGATGAAATTATTAAGTTCTTCATGCATTGCAATCATCCAAATCGGATCTTCAAGTGCTTCATCTATATTCTTTGGTTCAAGAGAAGAGACAAAAGAGTAATGTTCACAAAACGAAGCAACACGAGATCGAGTTTGAACACCCTTACTTACATCACCCAATATTTGATCTATTGGATGATCTTTTGCAATCGCATTGTGGATTCTTGGTGGTAGGTTGGATGGTTGATTATCTTCATTATTGTTTTCTTCCACTTGAATTTGACTCGTTGTGGAAGAGTTAGGAGGTTCAACTTGAGTAGAAGATGACGGATCATCTTTAGGTTTGATGTCGCCAATTTGCATATTTTCCATAGCCTTTCTTAACATTTCATCACCTACATCATCCAAATTCTTATGCCCTTCTTGAGAGCCGTTAGTTTCATCAAATTGAACATCGTGTCTTTCTTCAACTAAACCAGAGTTTTGATTGAAGACACGATAAACTTTACTATTTGAAGAGTAACCAAGCAAGAAACCAACATCACAACGACTTGCAAATTTTGAAAGACGAACTCCCTTTTTCAAAATATAACACTTGCAACCAAAGACACGAAAATAAGAAATGTTAGGTTTTCTTCCAACAAGGAGTTCATAGGAAGTCTTTTTCAAAAGGCGATGCAAATAGAGACGATTTATGGCATGACAAGCGGTGTTAATTGCTTCCGCCCAAAAGCTATCGAAAGTATTATATTCATCAAGCATTGTCCTAACCATTTCAATTAATGTACGATTTTTCCTTTCTACAACTCCATTTTGCTCCGGAGTGTAGGTTGCGAAAAGTTCGTGCTTTATTCCAAGTTCATCACAAAAGTATTCAACTTTAGTATTTTTGAACTCGGAACCATTATCACTACGGATTTTCTTTATTTTGAAATCAAATTCATTTTGAGCCCGTTTTGCAAAGCTTTTGAAAATTCCGGAGGTTTCGCTCTTGTCATCTAGAAAGAACACCCATGAATATCTAGAGTGATCATCCACGATAACTAAACAATAGCTATTTCCCCTGATACTCTTATAGGTTGTTGGCCCAAACAAATCCATATGTAAGAGTTCCAATGGTCTAGAGGTTGACATGATACTCTTGGAAGGGTGAGAACTTGCGACTTGTTTACCGGCTTGACAAGCACTACAAAGTCGATTTTTCTCAAACTTCACATCTTTCAAACCAATAACTAGATCATGTTTGAAAAGATTTTTAAGTTGAATCATCCCAACATGAGCTAGCCTTCTATGCCAAAGCCAACCCAAAGAAGTTTTTGCAATTAAACAAGTTTGTAAGCAAGAAGCATTTGAGGAAAAATCAACCAAGTAAAGATTTCCAAATCTAAAGCCTTTGAAAACTAAAGCATTATCCTTTACACTTGAAATTGACACACCTTCATTTGAGAAAGAGCAAATTAAATCAAGATCACATATTTGAGCAACGGATAATAAATTGAAGTTAAGTGATTCAACTAAAGATACATTTGAAATAGAAAGGTCATTTGAGATAGCAATTTTACCCAATCCTATTACCTTTGCTTTACTATTATCTCCAAAGGTGATCTTGTCACTTCCTTTTACGTTCTCGAATGTGGTGAACATTTTTCTATCGCCGGTCATGTGTTGAGTGCATCCACTATCAAGCACCCAATGTTTTTCACCGGTCTTGTAGTTCACCTACAAAACAAGAATCAAGTTCTTTTAGGTACCCAAATTTTTTTGGGTCCTTGGAGGTTAGTGACCAAGGCTTTAAGCACCCAAATAGCATTCTTTTTAGCGCCTAAAATCGAAATGCCAATAAATCTTGCAATTATTTTACCATCAATGGATTTCTTAAACATGTAGCAAGAATCATAAATGTCATAGGATTTAACATTAATATTTAAACAAGCATTTGACATTTGTCCTACCTTACCACATTTATTGCAATATTTACCATTTTGCTTAATAAACCTTGGAGGCTTGTTTACCGGTTTCTTACCTTTCTTGGGCACATACCCAAGTCCTTCCTTATTGAATGAGCACCTTTGCTCACTTAATAACTTGTCAAGGGTTGATTTACCCTTGAAGCATCTTTCCAAGCTCTTACTTAGCTTGGTGACTTGCTCTTTTAACTCATGATTTTCAATAATTAGCAAAGGGTCACAAGTATTATTCATACCAATAATTGAATCATCATTTGAGCAACAAGGTATGGATAGCAAGTCATCACAAGAGGTAGAAATACTAGACATGGTTTTAACATTTGACATATTTTCTACCCTTGGCATCTCATTCATTAAATCACAAGTAATACCAATATTTGAATGAGATTTTTCTATATCTTTTAGGAGAAAAGAATCATGAGCTTCCTTTAGTTCCTCATAAGAGTCTTTTAGAGAGATATACTCTTTCTTTAAGATTTTAAATTTTGATTTCTCTTTTCCAATATATTCATTTAAATCTTCAACCATGTCCATTAATTCATCATATTAATGAGCATCATTATCAATAGATTTTACCCTATCTCCTTTTGCCATAAGGCATGTAGGAGACGTGAAGAGTGAAGGAGCTTCCTTTATGGCGATGCCGACAAGTCCTCTTTTCTTAGGAGACTCTTCATCACTTGATTCGGAGTCGGAATCCGAATATTCTTCGTCGGAATCCCACTCTCCAATGTGAGCTTCATTTTTGCCCTTTTTGTGTAGCCTTTTGAAAAGCTTCTTCTTTCCATCAAATTCCTTCTTCTTTGATGATTGATCTTTGTCATCCTTCTTGTTGGGGCAATTTGAGATTATGTGCCCCTTTTCATCACATCCATAACAACGAATGTTGCTATAGCGCTTGTTGTCACTTGAGGATTGCCCTTTCTTGAATTTGTTGAAGTTGAAGTTTCGATGTGGGCGTCTTCTCATGAATTTCTTCATTTTTCTCACAAGAAGAGCGTACTCCTCATCCGAGTCTTCTTCTTCATTCTCATCATCACTTGATTCCGCTTTAGCTTTGAAAGCGGTGATTTTCTTCTTGGATGAAGATGACTCCAAAAGTTCTTCCTTATCCTTCTTGTATAATTCGTTGGTGATGAGGTTGCCCAAAAGTCCGGTTGGTGTCATTCTTGGCAACTCGGGAGAGTTGAGAAATAATGTTACCAACGTCTCATATTTATCCGGAAGGGCCCTAAGCATTTTGCGCACAACATCAACATCAAGAAGATTAGTACCAAGACCTTTGAGTTCATTTATAATGTTGTTTAGTCTTGAATACATCTCGGTGATGTTTTCATTTGGCAACATTATGAATGTCTCATATTTAATCCGAAGCCTATGCAATTTGGCTTCTTTGACCGTGGATGTGCCCTCATGAATTTCGGAGAGGGTAGTCCAAATAGCATTAGCGGTTTCCAAATTGCTCACCCTATTGAACTCATCTGCGTTCAAAGCACCAAAGAGAGCATTCATAGCTTGAGCATCTAAATGAGCATTACGTTCATCTTGAGCCATGACATTTATAGGATCAAGAGACAAAGCATAACCCTCATTTACAATTTTTCATATGTTCGGACTCATGGCCTTTAAGAAAATGGACATTCTAATTTTCCAATAAGAATAATTTGAGCCATCAAATAAAGGAGCATTTCCTATATGCATACCCTCACTAGCCATCCTTTCTCTCTTAGACGGTAAAGTCTAATAATTGAGAGACCTCGCTCTGTTACCACTTGTAGGATCAAGGATAACCGACTAGATGGGGGTGAATAGGAGGTTTTTAAACTTTTAAATAATTTAACGAGATAAGCTAATTAATAACTTAGTCTAAACAAGTTATACTTCTAGCTAAGCAATACAATCACAAAGATCAAACTAGAAATATGAATGCGGAAGAGTAAAGACTAGAAATAACCACAATGAGACAACGATGTTTTCCTGTGGTATCGAAGACTTGCCGGTCTTCACTAGTCCACGTTGAGGGAGCTTGAACCAATCAAGCCGGCACCACGTATTAAGTCTTTCCTCGATCACTATTGGTTGTTCTTCCTCCACTCCGGAGATGGTGAACACCAAACCACTCACAATATGGGCACCGGGCCTCTTCACAATCTTCTTGAAGAGATCACCGTGCAATCACCGCCAAGCCGTCTAGGAGTTCGGCAAAACTCCAAGAGTAACAAACCAAGACCTTCGCTTGACGACACTCAAGTGCAATAGGATCAACTAGAATGATGAATGCACTTTGAATGAGCTCAACAATCTCTCAAAGAGTGAACAAATGAGTTTGAGGAGTTGAATGAATGCACAAGGCTCAAAAGATGTTAAATGTGGTCTAGCACTCTGTCCTTGAGCAGGTGGGGAAGTATTTATACCCCCCAACAACAATTATAACCGTTGGAGAGGAAAACCCAACTTTTCAGCCACATGCGGTACTACCGCCATGTAATGGGCGGTACTACCGCACTTCTCCAACCACTACTGCAACGGCTATAACAGAGGCATTAAATGACCTGACATAGCCGTTTTATCTCGCAGAGCGGTACTACCGCCAACTAACTAACGGTACTACCGCAGAGCGGTCATACCGCAAGGAGTGCGGTACTACCGTTTTTCAAGAGAAACAAAAGGGTGCGTACTGGAAAAAACATACCGCTTCTCATTCGGAATAACCGGCATGCGGTAGTTCCGCTTAACAACTGCGGTACTACCTTAGTCCGGTCATACCGCATGAACACTTGCGGTACTACCGCGCTGAGGTTTTGGCACCTAAACCAGAAAAGAGACTCTCTGTAAAAAACATACCGCCAACAATTGAACGGTACAACCGGGGTGCGGTAATACCGCAGAGACAACGTCGGTACTACCGATTGTCCTGACAAAGCATATATGGCTGAGAAAAGGAAATCCATATGCATGCATGATCCTACGTTGATCCATAAAGCACAAGACATGCCATCAAGCTACTGGACATGATCCCTCTTAATAGTACGACATTTAACCTATAATCCGGTCTTCCACCTATTTCTCCTAAGACCGGTAAAAGAAAATACTTTCAAAACCACTTGTACCTTATTCTTGAGCTGTACTTGATCTTCATAAAACTTTTAGCATGCATATTCAAGATCATATTTTCCAATGGGACTAGTCCTTGTAAAAACTCAACAAACCAATAAGTCCCATTCTCACATATTATCATAAATTACCAAAACATATTTTTAGGGGCCTAGATGCTTTTCAACCGCACGCCACTTAAGTGCACAGCGGTGGTCCTGTGGATTGTGCACTATACGCATAGACCCTCGGTGTAAGAACCCGGGATTAACACCCCAGATCTTCTGTGCATAACTGAACTAGTCCCATGATCAGTGGCTAGCTCACACAGTAACAAGTGTGATAACACAACCATAAACGTTAAAATTTATTACATGACAACAGAGTTGATTACAAGATAGCCTTACAGGGCAACATTAAATAAACACAGCGGAAGACGATGAAGAAGTAGTAGGGTCCAGCAATCTGCCACAGGCAATCGACTGGGGTAGCGGCCTAGTCGTCATGATCCACACCTGAAGCGAAGTTCTTCTCCTCTGAAATTTTATTTGCATAAAGCAAGATGAGCACAACTTCCGTGCTCGCAAGTTACACCCATCAATTAACAAAATGACATGCATAAATGGATGTAATAATAGAAAGGCTTATAGGGTTATTTGCATAAAGCAGCATTTTCTTTAAATACTTGTACTAAGTTTCAAGACAGTTATTTTATAACTAAAATTCATTTTATAAATTCTCAATTTTATAGTCAGATAACATTCACACATGAATGGTGAAGGATACCCTCCTATCACATGGCTTCCTGCCCAATTCTCATTTGGATAACCAGTTCTGAAGAAGTCCTTTTCAAACAAAACTAAAGTCTAACTTTGAGTGGCTTTGCCAGCATGTCCATGACCATGGACACGGCTATTCGAATAGTTTTACACTCTGCAGAGGTTGTACAACTTTACCCACAAGACACGACTTCTCTAGTTTGCTTGACATCCGTCGATACCACCGCTCACTACCTTAGGTAAGCAGTCTAGAGCACGTGACAAGGTCTTTACAAAGTTCTACCTTAAAGTATTTATGCCCGCTAAGGTTTCGCTTCCATTGGACTAACCGTCCTCCGGAAGCCCCCTCTTGCGCCACGTGGGACTACTGTCTGACCGACACCCACACAAACAACATGGCACAAATAACAATGAGGTATCACAGATTATTAAGCCAGGTCCTACTCCCCATACTGAGGACATGTGGTAGTACGATGTGGCTTAGCAAGATGCGGCTCGAAGACCGGTCCTTAACTGACCTGGGCAACTTTCCACAAAACCCATGGGCCTTAATCTTAACCAGATTAAGCCCGCATAAACTCCGCACCCACGGACAACCAATTCGCCCAAATCCAAACCATCATTTTATTTCATTTTCCCAAAGTCATTTACAAAACTCCCATGACACACCAATGCCAATGGTACAATTTACACAATAGTTGATTTTGGCTGAAATTTCCCAAAAAGAACATGTTTGGTCTATAAGCATGGCTAAACATAATATTTTCCAAAATGAGCCCAGTTCATACTACTGTATCAACTAGGTTTTAACTAGGGTGACAACATGCTCGCTTCAATTATCAAAATTGGCCATACAAAGGATTTTAGACATAACTATAAATTTAAAACAGGTATTTAAATTACTGAATATAAATAAGCATGCAGTAATAATTTGAAACAGAATTTAAATAATTTTAAATATTGGGTGCAAATATGATCAAGAATGTAACTTGCCTTGCTTGATTACTCGTTGGCGTCAAAATTCGGTCGTCCGAAGTCGTCGAAATCTATACGCGCAAACGATCCGAATTCAAATAATACTCAAATAAAATCCAAATAAAATACTGGGAGGAAGGTATTGATTTTATATGAATATAGGAAGTTGAATCGACGGAATCGGAGTTCGTATGAGGGAGAACGAAATTGTAGAAAATGAGATGCATGCATAGAACACTATGCTGCATGGCACTGTAGCTTGCATGCACGTGAACAGTAGCTCACAATGCAAAGTTCATGGAGAAATGGCGATGCCGGGCGAGAGGAAAGGATAGACGGCCGGTGAACCACAAAAATGGAATCCCGGGAGCAAGACGGACCCACTGGTGGTGGTCGCGTCGTTGGCGAAGGTCCGGTGTGGCGGCGGCGACGTGCAAAACAGTGTCGGATGAATAGTAGCACCGATGAGCCGGGGTATTTTGGAGGAACGGAAGGGAGCATCGCGTAGAACGTTGCGAGGCGAAGCCAACGGTGTGGACGATGTCGTCGGGGAATAAAAAATGGCACCGGAAATGACGATAGAAGGTGGTTCGGTCGCTCGCGGAAAACTTTTGCTCGAGTCAAGATAGTGGGGCGAATTCCAGGGATATGAAGAAGAAGCCGAGGGGCATGCCGCGACACGGTCGGCTCGGGAAATGAGTGACCGAGGAGAGAGAACGGATGAAGGATAATTAATGGATCAAATAAGTGACAGAAAATAAATAAATTCTAAAAATTACGAAATAAATATTATAAATAGTAGATGAATTTAGATGAATTTAGGAAGAAGAATCAACGGATTTAGAGCTTGTATGAGAGAGAACGGATTTTTAGAAGGAATTAAATGTGTATGTACAAGTTATCTAGTCATGTACTGTTCATTCGTCTTCAAGCTTCAGCCAGCAGAAATAAGGAAAAAGGAAAAATAGTGGCCGGCGGTGAAGGAAAGGGAAAGATGGTCGGCGAATGGCATAAATGGATTGCTCACCTTGTGACGAGGCCGTAGGAGGTGGCGGTGCGGCGAACGGTGGCCGGTGACGGCGGCGGCGAGCGCACGGTAGTGCACGGTGGTGCACGGGGCGGCGGCGCTCCGGCGATGCTCCGGCGACAAGAGGGTAAGCACGGCGTAGAACGTCGCGAGGCAAAGCCGGGGATGTGGTCGATGGTGGCGGGGATACACTGTAGGCGACGCAAATGGCCGATGAACGTCGTTCGGCCTACGACGGAAAAACTTCGATTGTGGAGAGGATAAAGGGAGGGAGGAGCTAAGATTTTCGGGGATAGATGAGGGAGACGAGAGGCACCCAGGGCTCTCTTATATAGGGGTGGAGGTGGACCGTGGAGGGAGATCGACGTGCGTGGTGAACGTGGCGGCCGTTGCGGAAACCGACGAATCGTGCGCAAGAAAGAGGGGGAGGTGGGTGGAATGGGGGAGTTTAGATGAGGTGGTTTGAATGCCTGAGATTTCGGAAGGAATCGTGGAGAAAATCTTGACCGATTCAAAGCTTGTGTGTGGCTCTAATGGCGGTCTGTGCGTGCTGCACGTTCTGGTGGAGAAGAAAGGGAATGAAAGGAAGGAATAAAAGAATGAGAGAGAGGTTAGAATCAAAGAAAGAAGGAAGGAAAGGTGGTAGTGCATTTGGGAAGTTTTTGAAAGTTAAGTGTGCTGGGCTTGTGGCAGAGTTGAAAGTTAAGTGTGCTGGGCTTGTGGCAGAGTTGGGATGGGTGACCAACGGGAAGTTTGAATTTTTTTTTAAAAAATTTATATATATATATATATATATATTATTTTATTATTTTTGGAATAAAGATTTAGCAATAAATCAAATATATTTAGAACAAGGATTTGAATTGAGGCTCAGATTTTAAATAGGTGAATAGGATCAACCCATCTCGGATGAACTCATCAAATGAACGGAATGTTACTTTGGCATCGCCATGGAGTTCGGTCGAGATGTTTGAAGGAAAAAAAATAGAGAATAAAATTATAGGACCAAAATAATTTGGTTCAACTCATTTGGAGTTCAGAAACATTTTATATGAATTTTTCAAATTAAAAGCATTTCGTAGTGTGAAAACAATTCAGTTTAAGGATCAATTTTCAAAACTATATTTTATATGCACTAAACAAGTTTTAAACCTATTTTAAAATAAAATTAATTTAAAATGAAAAATATCAAAACTGGTTTCACTTGATTTGGAGTTGAAATGAATTAGATATGAATTTTCAAAGTTAATTAGATATTCAGCGAGAAAAAAAAATTAAAAAGAAATTGTCCAGCGGTCCGAACACCATATTTTACTGTTCATAGTGTACAGAATTACTGTTCACAAGGTACGGGAGGCCCGAACAGTTTTTCTTGATTTTCGGATTTAAAAAAATCAATAAATCAAATTGATTTTTAGAAAATAGCAAATAGCGTCGAAAAATTCTAGAAAAATTCACAAAAATGCCTTGAATTATTTTTCACTTAATAAAAATAATTCCAATTTAAATTTAGTTTTTATTTTTGTACAGTAATTATTTTTGTTTTAAAATAAATAGTAAAAAGCTTTTAAAATTCCCAAAAATTCCAGAAATTACTTAAAATTTTATTTTTCACTTCAAATCCCATAAAAACTCATAAAACTCAATAAATTTTCTTTTTGGCTTTGATACCACAAAATTAAATAATTGATTTTGTTTTCTTTTAACAAAGAAAACTTGTTTTAAATTCCAGAAAATCAATAGAATTATTTGACAACTAGAAAATCCAATAAAATAATATCTTTATTTATTTTATTTGGTAACAGAACTTTGGGATGTTACACTCGGTCTATGCATTGTTGTGTGGACCGAGCCACTAACATGTGGACCCCACATGTTAGTGGGGTTTATTTCATAAAACTTAAAAGAAAAAGGAAAAGAAAATCCTTGGGACCCACATGTCATTAACTAGGCTTTTTGGTTGGAAAAATAAATCAAAAAGAAAAATAAAAGATGCGGGACCCACCTGTCAGAGAGACACTCTCTCCCTTTTCTTTTTCTTTGGATTTTTCAAACCGAGCCTTATTCAAACCTTAATAACTTTTGCTACAAAACTCCAAATTGAATGAAATTTGTCTCTAAATTCGTTTAAAATCATGATCTACCTGAATATATAAAAATATTTTATTTTGGTCATTGTTGAATTTATTTGGTGTTATTTAATTCGTTTCCGGCTCTTTTTGATTTAGACGTTGATTGTCCAAGTAATTATTTCAACGATCAATCCACCACATTTCCAGAACAGCAAGAGCAAGGCAAGCACCTCTTTTGATCATGTTGATCCTAGTATTTTACTTATTGTACTTTGTTTTGTAAAGTCTATTATGCATGCGTGTATGTTTTATATGAAAATGCTATATGAGGAAATTGGTAGTTGTAATCCTATTTGCTGGACATATCTCCTTGTAATATTGATCTATTACTATTGTAGCCATTAGAATATGAGTTAGACAATATATAATGTCATTTGGGAGATTTTGAGTGCGATCATCGCACAACTGCTACTAGAACGATAGGTTTTCTAAAAAATTGATAAATGGACAATATGTTAAATGTTGAAGTTGGGATATTTTGAAAAGTGTCCAGAGGTGGTATCTCTATTATTTTATATGAAAGAAATGAAAAACTTAGTTTTAGACTTGGGCGAGTTATATTGTATTCTGAAAAAAGTGAGGATTCTGATTCACTAGTAGTTACGGCGGAGATTCTCGCCTGTAGTCGATTAAAGACTGAAGCCAGTAAATCCAGGACTAAGACCTAATCGTACAACCGTATATACTAGGATGGGATAGTCATAGCTAAATAAGTTGCAAAAACTAGCCTTGCATGAGAGGTAGGCAATAGTTTGCGAGCATGACCGGTTAGGCATGCCGTCATAACGGCGAATGCCTCACCGAGATGGCTATACCTAGGTGAGGTGACATAAACATAGTACTGAGACAGGTATACTCGGGTGAGGTGAGGATTTCTCACTTGACAGAGGGCATCCAGCAGATGAGGGTCTATCACTTAACGGAGGGTATCTGGGTAAGTGAAGGAATACATTCGACAGGCTAAATACAAGGTTAGGACTAGACGATATAAACGTTGCGTCACGAACTCTAGGATACTTACCTTCGGAAGTGAGCAGTGATATAGAGAATTCTAGGCCAACTAGAACATTCATGTACTATGGGTAAAGTTGTACACCTCTGCAGAGTGAAAATCTATTTAAATAGACGCGCTTGAAGGATCTAGACCCACCATTATGTGTTAATGGAGTATTTTGGTGATTAATGACAAATGCACTTGTGAGACTAATACTCTTATTGTTATATCATGTTTAGTCTCAGCTTGGATATAAAAGCAAAAATCCAAACAAGTATGTATTCATTAATGACAAATTTATCTGTGAGACTAACAATTCTATTGATTACCTATGGTTTAGTCTCAATTGGATATAAAGGTGAAAATCAAAGATGTATGCAATTCTACATCATATTCTTATATCTTATTGCATTCCTTGGATCCAAAATATAGGTTGAATTTCACCAAAAGTCTAACTTAAATATGTGCATATGTTCTTATTACACATTCGTGTATGCACACATTTAGAGGGAGTTCATTCTATGTTTTGTGGTTTCATTAGTATTGATCCATATTCTTTTGTCCACATACTTTAAGGATCTCTGCTTTGAAACATATCCTTGAGTATATATAACTTGTGTAGTTCATATATACTCATATGAGTATATGAGACTTGTGTAGTTCATATATGCTCATATGTTTTTTGAGTATATACAACCTGTGTAGTTTATATATACTCATACAAATCTTATTCAATTATGTGCAATTGAAGTGGTTATCATCAATTACCAAAGAGAGAAAGATTGAGGTATCTTGTCCCACCATTATGAATTAATGGTTTGTTGTGGTAATTAATGATAATCACATTGTGAGACTAACATTTTCTATGAGTTGGATGAATAGGTTGAGTTCCATGTGGTTGAAGACTTTGGATGATATCATGAGTTGATAGTCATAAAGTCAAGACAAGGGATGAAGAGAAATCATCATGTGTTGATGATGTTCTAGACAAAATCCCGAAGTGAAGAATATCATCATGCGTTGATGATATTGAAGTAAAGAGCTTGGAGTAAAGGATGCATCACGCGTTGATGCATATCAAGTTCAAGAAGATGATGTATCATGTGTTGATACATATTAAGACATCAAAGAAGAGATGATCATGAGTTGATCATTAAGTTAAGAGAAGACCTATCAGGTGTTGATGAAAGTCAAGTAAAGGATGCATCATAGGATGATGCATATCAAGACGATGATCTGGACTTGAAGTGAAGATGTGTGTTATCAAGCTTCAAGAAAATGCTCAAGGCAAAGGTATGACTAGCTAGGGCTAAGGATGTGTTCCTAGTCTTTTGTCTGTCTTGGTGTTTGGTTGGAAGACTGGATTGCTAGTATAGGTTGCCGTACTATTAAGAGGGATCTTTGACTTGTAGCTTGAGGTAGTCATGTGATGATAGCTCATTGTGTTTGTTCTAGCTCATCTTGGAATGGTGCAATTATTTGTGAATGTGTTTTACAAATAGTTGAAGCTCTCTTTAGCATGATGCTATTTGTTTGCAAATGTGTTTTGCAAATAGTTGAGGCTCATGTATGTTTTTTGTAGCATGGGACTTTAATTTGCAAATGTGTTTTACAAATGTCTTAAGTCCATGTACCTTTTAGCTGTGGCTTTGATTCTAAAAGTTGGCAAATGTGTTTTGCAACTTGTTGAGAATCTTGCCTTCATGCCTTGTGTGCATCTAGCATCAATTGGCAAATGTGTTTTGCAATTGAGTCATTCTTTGAAAGCCAGTTTGTGCTTTTCTCAGGAACATCGGTAGTACCGGCGTTCCTCGAGCGGAACTACCGCAACACGGTTGTACCGGTTTTTGTGGCGGTACGTGTTTTCCAGAGAGGCATGTGTTGCTTTCTTGGAGGTGTGGTAGTACTGGCGATGTGTTCGCGGAACTACCGCGTCGCGGTAGTACCGGTAGTCCTATGTGGTGGAACTACCAGAGCACTTTCGGACTTCCGTTTGTTCGTTCCGATCGTGTGGTTAAGACCAGTGGTCCTAAAGATCTGAGTGATCTGAGCGGTCCACATGGCTTAGCTGATCCTTGAGCTTGCTGCTGTTGCTCTGGTAAAACGGTAGTACCGGCGTGTCTTAAACGGAACTACCGTGTGGCGGTTGTACCGGCTCTGTGTGAGCAGAACTACCGCACATCGGTTGTACCGATTAAGTGGTGGTACGTTCTTTCCAGAACAAGTGTTTTTGAGCATGTGTTGCTCTCTTTTCCAAGCGGTAGTACCAGCGTTCCTTGAGCGGAACTACCGCACCCTCGGTAGTACTGGCCTAAGTGGTGGTACGAGTTTTCCAGAAGGCATGTTTTTGCAACATGTTAGCTTCCTTGGAAGTGCGGTAGTACCGCAGTGCCTTGTGCGGAACTACCGATGATAGGAACTACCACGTGTTCCTTGGCGGTAGTATCACGCCACTTTTGCAACGGCTAGTTCTGAGCGTGGTTCGCTGTCAGAATCCGACCGTTGAAGTCAGGTGCGGTAGTATCGGCCATTAGTTGGCGGTACTTCCGATTGTGCTGATTTCTCAGCAGGCTTTCGCCCAACGACTAGTTTTTGTGTGTGGGCTATAAATACCCACCTTGGCCGGTTGTGGGAGGTTGCTGGAGTAGCTGAGTTTATTGTTGAGTGCATAGCATGTGTTGCTAGTGCCCAAGTCATTCCTTTGAGCTAAGAGCAAGCCCTCTCTACTCTAGAGTGCATGTGTTGCACTAAGTGAGGTTAGAGAGTAAACCCTAAGTGCATGTGTTGCCTCAGGTAGTAGATTGTGCATCCATTTGAGCTTAGACACTTGATTGGTTCAAGTGATGGTCTAAGATTTGTTACTCTTGGTGTTTGCCGACACCTAGACGGCGTGGAGGCATTGTGGTCCGGTGATCTTCTCAAGTGAAGCTTTTGAGAAGGCCCGGTGTTTGTGAGTGGCTTGGTGCTCGCCATCTCCGGAGTGGAGTAAGAGCAACCCTAGTGGAGCGAGGTGTTGATACATCGGAGGAAGGCTTAATTCGTGGAGCCGGCCCAATTAGTTTGGGTTTCCCTCGGTGTGGATTAGGGGAGACCGGCAAGTCTCCGATCACCACGGTAAAACATCGTCGTGTCTTTTGTGGTTTGCATTCTATTGCTTTACATTGTGCAATTTATATTTCTTGTATTAAATTGCTTATTCATTGTGTATGAATGCTTGCCATGCTTTGTGCTATTTACATTGCTAGAATTGAATAGCTTACAAGTCTTTGCTTAATTGCAATATTCATCAATTGACTTGTATTGTTGGTGCACTTAGTTGAACCTAATTGATTTAGGTTTTAATTGTGCAAAACCGTATTGTTATAAGCTTCCGCTTTAGAAATCGGTTTTAGCGCATAGAAGTTTTAAAACACCTATTCACCCCCCTCTAGTCGGCCTCCTCGATCTTACAGCGCTCGCGGTCATGAGCATGCTTAGTGCGACTGGTATGGCTGTAGTTTTGAATTTCAAAAACTGTTGTCACAAAACTTGGGTAATGACATGAGGTTTTTATTTGTTGAGTTAACTGCCATGTCTATGACTGGACTGCTATGTCTATTGCAGGACTACCATTTCTATGGCTGAACATAAATTTGTCAGTGCCACGTCTATGGCTGAATATGAATATATTTTTGCTTGCAACCGAGTAGGGTTGCTGGTATTGTTATTATTTGTTCAGTTTTTACTTACTATCCTGTACTTATTTAAACTGCTCTTTCAAATTCCCTTACAAATTATTACTTATGAATATTACAAATAAAAATGGCTTTGAGCAAAAGAACTTGTAGAGTAGAGCCTCTTTCTTTGATAGCATTGCATTTAAAATAATTTTGCGATACACTAAAAGTCTTGCTGAGTACATAAGTATTCAATCTTGCTAATATTGTTGTTCAGATATCGAAGATCAGCAGATGCTTGATGACGCTTTCTTTACTCCCGGCACCGGAGGGTTCGGTGACGGGTCTACCTGGGCCTTGTTCCTTGTCGGTTGCCTGCGGGATTGGATGAGCATGCCGCTGGATTTTTGCTACCTTATTATGTCTTTCGCTACTATTTATTTTACTCTGATGACTGCTTTTATATGGCTGGTCGACTGCTGTTGTAATAATCTTGTAATAGCTTAAGTAGAGTACCATCTTCTTTACTTTTATATGTGTATGTATGGATGCGAATGCCAAATATTGTGAATGTGTGTGCTAGCCACTAATACTGGGACTAGCACAGTATACACATAGGTTCTTTGGGTATTCCACGCCTGGGGGTCCGACATGCATATTATGTATTGATATTTCATGTATTCACTTAGATTAGCCTAGCAGTCCCTTACTCCATCGCTGAGTTTCTCGGTGCATTTGTCATTTGAATTGCGCCACCATTTGCCTCATCAACTGGTGAATTACCTACATCTACACTTGTTCTTGGCATTCCTTTGCGTCTCCTAGCATTTTCGGCCCAATTGACAAGGCCTTCGGCCATATTCTCGTCGAATATAGCTCTTTTGAAAGAATTTCCCATCTTCATCAATAAGGAGGAGGAGATGAAATTAGCATAAAAACATAGGACAAAAAAGTAGTTAGATTACATTAATAGAGACATACATGCCAGCATCAATAGGTGAAAAAAAAAACTAACCTAGAAACGGTAATCATGCATGTCACTATTTTACTAAATTAACTTTTGTATTTCTAAAGAATTAGACACTCATAGGAAAACTTAAAGTGAGCAATTACTAAAAATCCAATGAAAGACTTAAATGTAATCCAGTTTGTAATTGAGCTCACTTGAGAGACAATGGCATAAAGTGGTAGGGTGCTGTAGCCGCAAAGGAGTTGGCTGATGACACTGAAAGCAATAATAATAATAATAACAAAGTGGTGAGTTTCTCAAAATTTCAAAATGTTGTTGTGCTAATATATTGATTTTGCTAGGATACCTGATGACAACTCGAGTAATAACGTAAGCTGGTTTTCCCATAATGCAAGATTTAGCGCCATATATTAGCTGCAAGAGTTTGATAACTGCTAGAATGAGTTTTACTTGTACTCATAAAAGATATTAGACTGAATAAAATGCCGTTGAAGGTGTTATAGAATGTTCTAAAAGTAAATGCGAGACTATGCATGTACGAAAATTTTAGTCCATGTAAGTGCATCATTTTCCTTTTTCTGTCATAATTGTTCTAAAAACTAAAGTTTATTTGAGTTGACAACCTATTAAAATTATTGTTCTTACCAAGAGCCAAAAGAATAATGCAATCTCGAATGCATTTTGGAATTGGATGACGTGGATCAAGAATAGGACTAATTTAGGCTGGTTGAACCAAAAGAAATCATCTGAAGGAGCTACTACTAAGTCCCCTTCAATTGCTGTATGCTTTTGGGCAACCTCGTGAGCCAATTCGGTAATGATGTGCTCCATCTTACTTCCGACCACAAGTAGCAACTGCAAAAAGGCAAATTAAATCAGCCGCATCACAGTATGCCTATAAATGCATGTTTATAGGATTTGGTATATATGCTTGTTTGTTATAAACAACAATTTTTTCACTGTTAAAAGCAACAATAATGTGTAAAACTCATGTGTCCTAAGAAGCTATATGAAGATTATCAAGTCCTAACAACATGCACACGTATAGAAAAAATTGTAGTTTCATGTATTTAAATGTATTGATGGTACATGTCATGCATGTTTACTTACAATGAATAGAACCAATGATATCCAAGCGTAGACATACCATCCTTCGATAACTAGAACAAAAGAGCAGAGTCAGTTTTTCACCCAAAAACAACAAATTTTATCTATGGAAAGTATCCAACAATATATTTATAAAAAATAAAGTACTTTTCATGATAATTTAACCAAGGATTAATTGATACATAAGTAGTTCTTTCAACATTGTCATAGCTTATGATCATTAGCCACAAGAGTAACAAAATCTGGAGCGCCACAAATTTGGCATAGAAATTATACCATGAACATTCAACAGCAAGAATATCAATAGCAAAGCCCAAAGGTACCAACTGCATTAGAACAAACATGTGTGTTAGTTAATTAATTTCTATATTAGGCCATCTGCAAAGGCCGGATTTTTTTTTTGGGATTAAAAAGTCGTATATTTTTGAAATAGTAGCTTTTGCTATTTACCTGATACCAACAACCTCCTTGAAATCAGCCTCCAATGCTCTAATCATGTAATTGTAAAAGTTGAATCTTGGGTTCCCCTTACAGTGTTTCTGCCAAAAGGAAAGAAGCAAATCTAAATTTCTTCTCCATAATATGACATATTAGAAACATGTCATGTGATTTGTGTAGCTGAAAATGTATATATGTGGTTACCATGATGAAGCCAAGTCGCATTGTTGTGTAGTCCTCCTTAGTGACTGATCCATAGACTTGTTTGAAGAAAGAACGCTAAAACAAGAGATAAATTAGTTTATACTCCAATTGCAACTAATAATAAATATAATATGAATCATGTATTAACATTTTAAAACACAAGGGGCAAAAAAAGGTACCATCCAACCAAATATTTTCCATCGTTTTCCGTGACCTTTAAAGTGATCTTGAATAAATTTGAATTCTTGAACATGCTTGATCATCTGAGGGCCTGAAATTGTGCCCCAACGATCATAAGGAAATAATAGCTTATATATCCTGAGAAAAACTGTGAAGTCATCTCTTGCTAAATTGGGAAAGTATCTGTATCATACCAGTAACATCATCTATCTGGATGTTGCTCTCCCAATGTCGCCATTTTCTCGTCTAGGCGACAATGAACAAAATCTTTAGCAGAAGCACGACATATCACTTGTTAATACAAAACCGATGTGAGTTTTAGTACCTGCGCAATTCCAAGAACAGCTGTAACAGCACTGAGAACCACATGAGTGGCCGCTAAGGCGAAGATAAATATGTGTAACTGATGAATAGCCTCAGCTGAAAGTATTGGAACTTTGCCCTATATGTGTAAAAATAACAACAAATGAATCATACGGTAATTAAGAAGGTGAATGCATCAAAGATGAAAGACAAATATATATGGATGCACATCATATCAAATATATAATAAGGAAGAGAAACGTGGACCAGAATGGTCCTATATTTTTGCCTCTTCCCATGTTCGAAAAGGAGGAGCAAACCAACCACGTGTGATGCGCGAAATACCTTTCTTAGGCAGTAGTCATCGGAGGCGCCTCCTCCTGCCAGGAGCCTCCTCGTGCCGCCCAGCACGCCGGTGAGCACGGCGCCGCCGTAGTGCGCGGTCTTGGCGAGGCCACGCGGCGGCGGCGGCGGCTTGCAAGGCAGGAGGTGGTGCATGACGCTCCGCCGGGCGCATATCTTCTGCATGGGGCCCTGGAACACGTTGAGCAGCAGCGATATGAACCCCAGCAGCATCAGCTCTGCACCAACACAAGAATCGTCCTGTTAGAGTCGTGTACACTTTTAGGCAATCAGACGCTAAATTTGCAGAGAGCAGGTTGAGATTAAGAAAGACATGGTCGCCAATTAACCTTCTTTGACCTTGAGGAGGGCCTCGTACAGCGGCTTCTTGCGGCTCTTCATTAGCCTCTGTTCACGCACGCAAGAACAAAAACGCTTTGTCACTGAAACTCAACTGGCTAGCTGGGCAGCCATGCATGATACTTCCTTACACATGAAGAAGAAGTGATATACAGCTTCGTCATGGACGCACCTTGCCTAGGCAGTGGAGCAGGCGCTCGAAGACCAGGGAGATGACGACGATGACCGAGCAGACGGACGCGACGATCCATGTCGGCGTGTACTCGAGCGTGATCTCCTCCCCGCCGCCCGCTTTCGCTCCTCCTCCGGCCATGGCCGAAGTGAAGACCAAATCAGCTCTTCTGACTTGCCCTGTTTCTTCCTTTCCCCCTTAACCCACCTCTTCCTCAAGAATGTCAAAAAGGGTATTCATGCATAGAGGCGGTAAGCATGATGGCAGCAAAGTGCCCGCTCTTGATCAATTTATATAGATAGTCTTGCATAGTCCTACCAAAATAGTGGTCTCACACATTGACTTGACACTTTACAGCAATTCTATTCCAACACATAGTCTAATTGACAAAAAAAAAAAGAGCAAGAAATATCTTGAGACCTTCCTGAATGTACATTCCACTGACATGCATGTTCCCACATGACCGATTGCAACTTGCGTTTTTTTATTTTTTATTCCTTTTGACAAGACTGAATTTTTGGAACAGCCCACGGTGTGCCGCAACTGACCTACGTATCCATGGGATTGGGAAGTAACATTAGCTACTCCACTGCTCTCCATGCCCGTGCATGGATAGTATACTTTATCCTTTCTTACATTGTTCTGTAATCTTCCCTAGTCTTATGCGCGATGGAATTCCCTAGTCTTTCGATCATGTGCTCGGATTGGGCTGAGCTCTTGAAATCATGTGATTTAGGATGGGAGGCAAGGTCAGTCTCTGTGAATGCGAAATGCTCTCCCTAATACGACGTGGTGGTCTCTTTACCACGGCTTGTTTGGTTTTGTTTTCGTCATATGTTGGAGTCAAACACACAATGCCCCTATTAGAGTCTCACTTTGCCTGTACACCACCCGATGATTTTGCTTTTCTTCTGTTACTACTAGGGTTCAATGTTGAGAAAGTTCAGTATAATTAAGAACGTGATGTTTGCAGTGTGGGATGCTGGTGGCCAAGAGAAGTTGAGGCCCTTGTGGAGGCATTACTTCAATAATACAGATGGCTTGGTATGTTTCGATTACATTGTAATGAAACAACCTTGACAGATGTATATTGGTCTATACTCTATAGTCATTCTGCTGAGGTATTTGTTGTTGACTTTGAGATGAATTTCCGTTAGTTTGCGTTTATAGAAAATTATAATATATATCTTAACTACTATAATTTAGAGTTTACTGCGCTCCCGTGGACGATCGTCCCTCCTCCCACCCGGGGCACCCCAGATCGCCTTTCTCCTGTAACCGTTGTGCCCCCACCATGAGAGTGCTGCGCCCTCGAGCTGGTGGGACGCGAAGAGTGCCTTCTCCTGGGTCTGGCACTGAGCTATGTTGAGCTTTCGCTCAACCATGCGCAGCCAATCATCCGCATCGAGAGGGTCCTCAGAGCGGGAAAAAGTCGGCGGCTGCGTACGGAGGAACTCTGCAAGTCCCCCGCGAGTCTGGTGCCCGCCACCTCCAGATCCGGAGGCACCGGCAGGAGTGGAGGTATTCCTAGCAATAACCTCCAGAATGCGCGTCTGATCCATGCGGTTTCGCTCGATCTGAGCGAGAACCTCAGCCATAGTCGGAGGAGGGGGAAGCTCCTCATCATGACCAGCCGGCTGACTGCCACGCGTTCTCCCGGCCATCCTGTTTCACTAAGATAGGTTAGTGATAGACTGAGAGCAAGAAACTGATAAATCACCGAAACAGTTTAAAAACAGCACGAACCAAAAGCAAAACTTCAAGTCACAAAGCCAACTGACAAAATTTATGCACTTAGCAGACTTACAACACATTTTACCCTTACATTCCCACAAATTTTAATTAGGCTAATCTTCTATGGTTCTCCCAAAGACTAATTCCACCGGTAGTAACTATCTTTTGAAAGGAAAGAGAGAAACCAAGTTTTAAAACTCAAATTGGGGTAAGATGAGAGTGGAAAGCTAAGATAGGTAAGGAGTAAAATCTGAGAATCTGCCTAGGTTTTCATAAACCTTTTTATAATTTGAAAATAAGCTTTTCTAAAATATCCTAAGGACGACTATGCTTAGGTTACTACGGTCAGAATGGCTCTGATACCAACTTTGTGAGGACCCCAATTTATTTGACTTGTAATGCTTAGCCAACCACCTGGCCCTAGCATCACAAATCAAATAAACCGAGCCTCGAGATATGTATACTTCCCAGAAAACAGTATACATACCTCACCACAAAATTATGCATCAACTCCATTCCAAACATAGAGTCCAAACATTACACTACTAAGCGTAAAGTAACAATGTGAGATTATTACGGACTGTGGCCGACCGCCAAAAAGATACACAAATAACGAAGAACGACAATGAAGCAAAGTGCCATAAGATGGCTATAAACAAAGCCAATCGTGCCTTCAACCCACAAGGCATCCGACCGACCGCCAAGCCTAGTCGTCATACACGGCGCGGCAAGACAACTCACGTAAGTGAGGCCCTTGGGGCTCACCTTCTTCCTCTGCAACAAAAACATTAAGCAAAGTCAATGAGTACAAAGATTGTCTTTGTACTCGCAAGACTGACGTGTGAACTAGCAGACCTATTCATATGCTACATGCAGGCTTATTTGGTGGAGGCCATATGTTTCATTTGCATAAAGCCAACTTTATTTGCAATAATGTAATACAGTTTGAAGGCAAGTTTGCAATTCATTTTTAAAGTTGAAATAACAGTAAGGATAATAATAACAAAAGAGTAAAGATAAAACGACCTGGAAGTGACTATCCCAATAGTCACCACAACATAGCACGAATCCCCAGATTCGTACCACTCTTCAAGTTTTAATTTTAAAGGTTGTAGTCTAACTCTTGAAAAGCTTACCCAAGCGTGTCCATCACCTAGGACGATGCTATTCGAATAGTTTTTAACCCTGCAGGGGTGTACCACTGTACCCACACTTCAGACCGCCTTTAAGCCAAAGCACACTTCCGAAGGTATGCCGGCACAACTAAGTCCTACGAGACTTTTTCCAATATTGTGTATTAACTACGAGCCGCTCGTATGGATCGAAATCCATACGCTTACATGGTAAAGCCGAAAAGACAACTACCCACTCAGGGTAAAGCTTTTCGGACAACTACCATGCTCCCAACACCATCCCTCCTGCGACCTCCTGCGACCCGGAGCCAATACACGCCAAAGTACTAGGTCAAGAGAGGTCCCATATACTCTAGTGTGGTTAGCACGCCGAAATGCCTGGATAAAAATTCACTCACAAGATGTTCGGTCCTTAATTGACCCGGGCACCATTCCAGTCACACCCAAGAATCACACCATCTTACCATTGTGCCCACGTCTAAATCGTTTTTGTTTTCAGTTTTAGTTTTGCAATTAATTGAACATAAGCCGAATCGTAAGAACAATAATAAATTTATGTGATCAAGATCATCGACTAAGTCGATGATCGCCTAAATCTACCGGAAGCTAGGCATGGCTAAGCAACTGAACTTGTAATCTACTAAGTGATAAGAGTTCATCCAACGAACTCTAATCACAGCAAGTAACCTAGGCTCAGGTAGTAGAGATCTATGTTTTACCTACAGGATATGCAGCTACGGATTTAACTAATCGATTTAACACAAATTAAGCAATGCATACATACAGCTAAAACAAAATAATAGACTTTAAAATACTGGGATTAACATGATCAAACTGCTTGCCTGGCTGCTGCTGCTCAAAAATATCAACTCATTGCAGGTTCACTCGATAATACTGCACTGGCCGCAATCTATCGATCGAGCAAAAGCAACAAATAAGAACAAATAACACCGACAAAACTCAAACATGCAACAACAACAAAACATACCAAAACTCACACAGTAGCCTAAGCAAGGACTAACACATTTTCAGAAACAGAGAAAACTTATTTAAAGTGGTGAAGAATTTTCTAATAATTTTCTAAGCTAAAATACACATTAAAGCACTAGCTAATTACTTAACAAATTTTCATGAACAGAAACAGTATCTAATACCTATCCTGACAATTAGTACACTAAAAATGAAAATTTACAAAATTGGAATTACTGGATTTGGACAATTATTGAGATAGATATGAATTTTCTAATTTGGAAAATACATAAAACACCATTTAATCAACTATCAGATTTGTGATACAGAGACAAAGCTGAAACCATTTTTAGGAAATAGCACATTTAAAATAAAAATTAACAGAACTGGTTTCATGCGATTTGAAGAAAAATTGAATTAGTTATGAATTTTCTAAGTTTAAATGAATTAACAGTGCATCAGAAATCTATTTCAGATAAACTAAAACATTTAATCCTTTTCCTACCGACAGCGAGCTAGCCACAGCCACTGACAGCGGGCCCGCGCGAGAAACGGCCGACCAGGTCAAACTTGACCCAGCCGCGCCAACGGCGACGTCGAAAGCGTATTATAAGAATACGTCTTCGGCTTATCAAAATGTAATCCTAACAAATACGCACAGAGAAATACGTTTTTCCGACAGAGAAAACGTATTTCCAGAGTTACACACCCACTAACTGACAGCAAGGACCCACATGGCAGCGACTGAGAGCAAAAACATAACGGTTGGATTAAAGTTCTAAACACGGTTAACCATAGAGGGGTCCACCGGGCAGCGACACAACTAAAACAGGATTAGCGCTAAACTAACGACACCGGCGGCGCACCAATACAAGACGGGACGGCGCGGCGCGTCGCAGTGATCTAGCTCACCAGAGAGTTTCTGGGCGAGAGAGTGATACCTTCGGGTTCACCGCGGCCTTGCGAACACGATGCCGGTGACCCGGGACCTCGAGGATGCCGGCAGCGAGCTGACGGCGAACGGAGGCGGAGAAGAAGGTGCGGCTTCCGCGGAGAAGACGCTACGGACTTCGAGAAGCTTCGGGAAGGTGCGCAACAGCTGCCCTGACTCCAGGAAGGATAAGCACACGATAACACCGACGGAGAGGGACTGAGGCGGCCGGAATTGCCTCGGCGGCGAATCACCGTGCGCGAGGAAGAAACACCCGCACGCCCTCCACGATGCACCAAAGACAGAAACGAGCCCACCGTTAGACTCAGTGGAGGATTGCGATCACGAGGGACCAAGTGACGAGGCTAGAGACTCACCAGAGCACTAGCAAGCTCGCGGGGCCGCCGCAACCGGCGGAGACGACGAAGTTGCTCCCGGCGATACACTGGACGCCGAGGGTTCGGATGGGCAAAATGGAGGCGCGCGGGGAGCGTAACGCGATGGCGGGTCGCTGCTCGAGGCGGCGCTAGCACGGCGGCGCTAGTTGTTCTCTCTCCTACAAACAGAAACGCGAGAAAGCGAGAGAGAAGCGAAACGACGAATGGGTGAGCTCAAAGGCTTTAAGGAGTCACGGCGATGCTTCTCAGACTGACACGAGGACAGAAAGGTGGCAGCGACGAGGGACGTGGCGCGCATGCGCGAGCGGCCGCGAGCTCCGGTGAGACGCGGAGAAGACGAGGAAGGATCTGACAAGGATGGCCCACTCGTCAGTGAAAGCGACGAAGCGGCGCGAGTCGGACCAAGTGTGGTTCAACGATTTGGTCTGACTCGATCAAGAAGATGTCGACCGTTCGACCTAGAATGGACGGCCGAGATCAGTGTATATATTCGGACAGGTCGACGAGGCAAGCAATGGGGACCGTGCGATCTCCATCGGACGGCTGATAGCCATCGGGCTCGTGCGGTGCAGCTAGGCGGTGCGGCTGAGCCAAGCGACTCGGTCGGACTCGAGCCAGAGGTCAGGTCCGAGCCCGAGGAACAGTGATTCCAGATTTGAATTCGAAAAGCTGAGCAGGTTTGGGGAATTTTTAGAGGTAGCTCCTGAGCTCCAACAATTATGAAATTTTTAAGGGAGCTAACAGGGACAGAGTACAATCTTGTGTAATTTTTCCAGGAATTTTCATGCACTAGATTTCTCCCAATAAAATTCACAAGCTGCTGCCCAGGGGTTTGACCAGATTTCTAAAAAGGTTTGACTTGACCATTTGAAATAGCAACCAAAATCTAAAAATTGTGAAATTTTTCAGAGAGGTAGCTAGGATGGTCAAGATTATAGGAAAAATATTTTCAGAGGATGATCACAAGTTTTAAGGCTAAGAATTTGTTGACAACAATTTCCATTCACAAGAATTAAATCTTAGAATTGGAAATTGTTTAGGGAAAATTTGGAAAACTTCCAAATGACTTCAAGAGACATCAAAAGTTTTTATTTCTCCTCAAAATTTTACATTTGAAATACAAACCCTAACTTAGGGCTGTTACAGTGGTGGTCTCTCTACCACGGCTTGTTTGGTTTTGTTTTCGTCATACGTTGGAGTCAAACACGCAATGCCCCTATCAGAGTCTCACTTTGCCTGTACACCACCCGATGATTTTGCTTTTCTTCTGTTACTACTAGGGTTCAATGTTGAGAAAGTTCAGTATAATTAAGAACGTGATGTTTGCAGTGTGGGATGCTGGTGGCCAAGAGAAGTTGAGGCCCTTGTGGAGACATTACTTCAATAATACAGATGGCTTGGTATGTTTCGATTACATTGTAATGAAACAACCTTGACAGATGTATGTTGGTCTATACTCTATAGTCATTCTGCTTAGGTATTTGTTGTTGACTTTGAGATGAAATTTCGTTAGTTTGCGTTTATGGAAAATTATAATATATATCTTAACTACTATAATTTAGAGTTTACTGCACTCCCGCGGACGATCGTCCCTCCTCCCACCCGGGGCACCCCAGATCGCCTTTCTCCTGTAACCGTTGTGCCCCCACTTCTTCCCCACCCCACTCCTCGCAACCACCTGCATATGCACCCCATGATTTTCCTTCGCCAACGAGTCGCACCAGACCAGAGGGACGCAAGCAAGCGGCGATGGCGGTCGTGGACCTGTGGGAGAGAAGCGGTTGCATGTTCGCGAGAGGAAGAGAAACCAAACCCTCCTCGCGGCAGTAGAGGGAAGGAGAAGCGACGCCGCTCGTATCCACGCCGACGAAGTCGAGCCGCGAATCGGCCGCACGCGAAGGTATACCCCCCCTCCATTCTCCCCCCAATCCCGCCTAATCCCGTCTTGTGCATCCAATTCGATTGGGGAGTTGCTTTGATGGGGTGTTTGTGGCCGGGGACTCCATTTCTGGCAGTTGATTGGTATGTGGTAGGAGTAAAGACACCTTGCGTGATCGGTAGCCGCAAGTGGATTCGAGGTGTTACAGAGGGGTGATTCGCGGTCGAATTAATGGGGATTTGAGGTGGTGTTTTTCGTGGTATTAATAGGTGGGATGGGTGTGATTTTGAGAGGTAATGTTGGTCGATCATGTGCTCGGATTGGGCTGAGCTCTTGAAATCATGTGATTTAGGATGGGAGGCAAGGTCGGTCTCTGTGAATGCGAAATGCTCCCCCTAATACGACGTGGTGGTCTCTCTACCACGGCTTGTTTGGTTTTGTTTCCGTCATACGTTGGAGTCAAACACGCAATGCCCCTATCAGAGTCTCACTTTGCCTGTACACCACCCGATGATTATGCTTTTCTTCTGTTACTACTAGGGTTCAATGTTGAGAAAGTTCAGTATAATTAAGAACGTGATGTTTGCAGTGTGGGATGCTGGTGGCCAAGAGATGTTGAGGCCCTTGTGGAGGCATTACTTCAATAATACAGATGGCTTGGTATGTTTCGATTACATTGTAATGAAACAACCTTGACAGATGTATGTTGGTCTATACTCTATAGTCATTCTGCTTAGGTATTTGTTGTTGACTTTGAGATGAAATTTTGTTAGTTTGCGTTTATGGAAAATTATAATATATATCTTAACTACTATAATTTAGAGTTTACTGCACTCCCGCGGACGATCGTCCCTCCTCCCACCCGGGGCACCCCAGATCGCCTTTCTCCTGTAACCGTTGTGCCCCCACTTCTTCCCCACCCCACTCCTCGCAACCACCTGCATATGTACCCCATGATTTTCCTTCACCAACGAGTCGGACCAGACCAGAGGGACGCAAGCAAGCGGCGATGGCGGTCGTGGAGCTGTGGGAGAGAAGCGGTTGCATGTTCGCGAGAGGAAGAGAAACCAAACCCTCCTCGCGGCAGTAGAGAGAAGGAGAAGCGATGCCGCTCGTATCCACGCCGACGAAGTCGAGCCGCGAATCGGCCGCACGCGGTAGTATACCCCCATTCTCCCCCCAATCCCGCCTAATCCCGTCTTGTGCATCCAATTCGATTGGGGAGTTGCTTTGATGGGGTGTTTGTGGCCGGGGACTCCATTTCTGGCGGTTGATTGGTATGTGGTAGAAGTAAAGACACCTTGCGTGATCGGTAGCCGCAAGTGGATTCGAGGTGTTACAAAGGGGTGATTCGCGGTCGAATTAATGGGGATTTGAGGTGGTGTTTTTCGTGGTATTAATAGGTGGGATGGGTGTGATTTTGAGAGGTAAGGTTGGTCGATCATGTGCAGCCAAGCGTGCAGTACATCCTAGTTTGTATTATCCTCGGGAAACCGATGTGCTGTGCTGTTCGATGAGCTGGCTTGAGACGACAGCAGAGACAGTGGCATAGCAAACATTGACGAAGCCAGCGGAAACGAACAAGATTCAGGCTCTGAAAATTCAAGTGAGTGCCTTGCATGTTGCAAGAATGATAAGATGCTTCGTTTTCTCTCTGTCTCCCATTTCTTGCTTCATTCTTCGCAGAGGAAACGATCAATCCTACACCTCACATCCTGGTTTCGACTAAAGAAAACTACGCGTGTTTGAGGAAGAGCAACCGTCTTCGTCATTGCGCGGCTAGTCGTAGTCAAGGTGTTATGGTGAAGACCGCAACGATCGAAGTCGCGCTGTACAGATGTGGACGCCTAAAAAAATGGTTCCATTAACAAAGGGAAAAAATGCTTGTTTCAAGTCTATCTGTAATTATTTTAGGGAAAAAAATCGATCTGCTACGTCTAAGAAATCAAAGTCGCGACGGTCAGCGACAGAGACAGGACGTTTAATTTGCATGCGCCATGTATAGCGTCAGGTACAGATCTTGACTTATAATCCGATCGATCAAGTGGGCTACTACTGATCAATTGTAATTTGACACCAAAGGCCGAATAAGTGTGAGTTTATGGCAAAAATGGCACCGTTGCGTCACGAAATAGCAAAAATATCTCCTCTGCAAATGAATTGACAAAAATGGTACATGTGCCGTGCTCAAAACTCACGGCAAGGGTTTAACTTCTTCCTCACCTCAGTAGCTATGTAAGCTATGAGGATCAGAAACATAAGCACAGCGGAAATTTTGCGTTGAAACTGAGAGGCAAAATACCAACCACGACACAGAGGTCGGTCTGACCGCCTGACCTGGCTGGTCTGACTGCCTGTATGGCCTGTCTGACTGTCGGGTGCCTGAGAGCAACACACGAAGATCATAAATTGATCTAACTTTTTACTTCGTGATCCAAATCCTCTGAAATTTCAATCTTAGCTTATCAAGAAAGTCAAGAATCTATTCCAACCGACGATCGGGAAGATCGATGTCAAGGTTCCATAAATTTCTTTGATGAGATCAAGTAGGCACAAAAAACAAGGAAATTTGAACTTTAATCCAAAAACATGAGACCTAGATAGATTCTCACACATCCTAGCAGGTTTGGTCACATCAAAAGACCCAAGGAAATCAAAGGAACACACAAAATCCCGAAAGGCATCAAAGAGAGAGCAAGAATAAGAGAGAACTCATCTTGGAAGAAATCTTGTTTGAATTGATTCAAGAGATTGTTGGTTTATAACCACTCCACCATGGAGGACAAAAGTTCAATACTTGACCACTCAATCAATCTGTCGGTGTTTTAGAATCGATCTTACGTAAAGATTATTTGATTCAGGGGGTCTCCACAATTGATCACGCAGACAAAGCAGACAATGGGATTTTTATACAGGTTCGGGCCTTCTCTAGCGAGAATAAGAACCCTATTTCTGTGTGTATTATATTGGGTATCCTGATTACAATCAGTGGAAGGACTTGCGCTAATACTGCTACTGATTGTCTCTCCCAAAAGCCTCCCTCATTACCTCTAAAAGACACCTATTTATAGTATGTTGCGGTGGCGGTTGTCGTTCCAGGTCAATAGACATTCATTATTACGTAATAATGAGAGTAATTACCGGAGTAGTAACCTCCCCACATTGCCTAACGGTTATCAATCAGAGATAATGGATATTTATCTGTAGTTATTCCAGGTATAACTACGTATCTTGACTGCTCAGATTTCACAGTTAATAGAGCCTACTGGCGAGTGGACCCAGTTATCTGTGAAGAAGTCGTGGCAGGGCTGGTCGTAGCAGAACTTAAGACCAGGGGGTAGTCGTAGGAAAGCTTACGACTGGATACTAGTCATAGAAAGACTTACGACCGAAGGTAATCGTAGGAGAACTTACGATTACGTGGTAGTCGTAGAAATTCTTACGACTATGGGGATGGTCGTAAAAGAACTTACGACCACCTGGCTTACTTCTCCCTTACAACTGTAAGGGGTATACCATGTGACGTCATATTTACCCATATTATATGATTAAGGATAAATAATGTAACATCCCAAATCAGGGTTTATGTTTCAAATGTAATTTAATGAGGATAAATTAAAACTTTTGATGCCTCATGAAGTCATTTGAAAATTTTCTAGAATTTTCCCCTAGCAATTCCTTTTTCCTAGAACAATGTTTCTTTGATGGAAGTCGTTGTCATTAAAAAATTTCAACTCTAATCTTGTGATCATCCTCTGGAAATATTTTTCCTATCTTCTTGACCATCCTTGTAACCTCTCTGCAAAATCTCATAATTTTTAGATTTTGTTTGCTATTTCAAAAGAGCAAGTCAAACCAGTTTGAATTCTGGTCAAACCCGTTGGGCAGCAGCTTGTGAATTTTCTTGGGAACAATGCAGTGCATTAAAAATTCTAGAAAAATTACACAAGCTTTTTCTCTGTCCCAGGAAGTTCCCATAAAAATTTCGGAATTTTTGGAGCTTCGGAGTTACCTCTAAAAATTCCCTATCTTCTCAGCCTTATAAAACAAAAACCTGAAATCACTATTCATCGGGCTCGAACCCGAGCCCGACTCGAGTCCGACCGCGCCTCGGGCTCGACCACACCGCCTAACTGTACCGCCCGCATCCAACCGTTAGGCACCGTCCGATGCAGATCGTGCGGCCCACACGATTTGGGCTGATCGGACCCCTCGCAGGCCTCTTCAGATCCGAGCCGCCCCTTCGAGATCGAACGGCCCTCGCGGACTCACTTAAAAACAAAACCGCGCGCGCCATCTTGTTTCGCTGACAAGGTGGGCCAGCGCTGTCAGCCCCTTCTTCTTCCTCGGGTAGGAGCGAGCAGAGCTCGAGCTCCACGCGGCCGCGCCGCTCTGAGCTGCTCCGTCACCGCCGTGACTGCACCGCCCCTCCCGACCTATCCTGGAGTTTCCTTGTCTAACGCCGCCTCTACTCCGTCACTTTCCCCGGGATAATACCCCCTCCATGCCTCTCGATTCCTCACCTCTCCTCTTTTTGGCAGAGGAGAGGAAGCTCTCAGCTGCTCCATTCTCTGGTAAGCTCCAACTGGGTGGTTCCTCTCTGCTCTTTGATCACTGACCTTTCCATTTTTGCTAATCTCAGCTCCTGTGGTTGCTTGTAGCTCTTGGTTCCACTTCGTGCTCTCGGCATTTCGGGCGTGCACCGAGTGGCACCTCCGTGACATCTTTGTCTCCGGTGAGTTTCTACTCATTTCTTGCACGTCACTTTGCGCCTTGGGGTACAAGAAACATTTCCCCTCAATCAATTTGGCCATCCGTTCACAGGAGCTCGAGAACCTTGGGTTTTCCCCCATTTTCGGCCGTTTGTGTCCTTTTCTTCTCCAGCGACGGTACGGTGAGTCCCTGCCGAATCCCCCTCTCTTGCACCATCTCGAGGCACCTCTGATTCATCCTCCATCACCCATTCACTCCCTTTGTCCTCAGGTTGAACTCCTCTCGGTAGCACCATCGCCGTCGCCGCTGTTCTTCGTCGCCGGCTTGACTCCGGCAACCTCTCCACCTCCGGGTCATCATGGTAAGTTCACTGGACCCCTCTATTGCCTATGCGTGTGCTATTTGGCCGCGGGCGTCTCTTTTCCGCATTGCGCCATGTCAACCGTAGCTCCTCCTCCGCTCCGCCGCGTCGCGCCGCGCGCGACGCCGTGAGGTCGCCACGGCATATTTCGAGCGCGACGACTATTGTGCTCCCATCCGTGCCCTTATATCGCGTGGCCGTGGACCACCGCACCGGCAAGCCGCCGTGCAAGCAAACGGAGCGGGAGCTTTGTTGTCAGGCGAGCTGACAGCTCTTGTAGCTCGTCATTAGGAGTTAATGGCGATGATTAGCAATTAAATCGTAATCTTTGTCGGAAAGCTCGTGATTAGCTGTAGCTCTGTGTGACTTACATGTGGGCTCGAGGTCATTAAGTGCACAGTTGTGAACTCATAGACCGGCCGTGGACCAAGAGTTCATGCACTGTTCTGTGAACCTAGTGTATGACATATGGACCCCACATGTCAGGCCGATTCGGAAATTAAACTAGAAAATAGAAAATGGCACTATGCACTGGACCCCGCTTGTTAGTGTCTGTGGCTAGGTTGGGTATCGGTGTAAAAAGTATTGATGTGTTTATAAAATCGGAAATGCTTTATTGTTGAACTGAAAAATCAATTAACTTCTAAAATACATAACTAATTCAGTTTGGCTCCAAATTTTATGGTTCAAATTTTGTTAGTTTCTATTTTAAATGTAATTTAATATAAAAATAGGTTGAACCATGTTGCTGCTCCAGAAAATGTTTGTTAATAAAATAACTTTAGGATAGATTTATTTTGCACTAAAAATTGTTTTAACTTAAAAAATGCATAAGTATTTATCTGTAACTCCAAATTGAGTGAATCCAATTTTGTTGGCTTCCTCTAATAATGAACATGCTGTAAAAATTAGTTTTAGGCATGTTACTATTGTTAAAGGAATTGCTAATACAATTAAATTGTGCTCATTTGCATGTCTTTGAAATTTCATAGAAAATGCATTATAGCTCCAAATGAGATGAATCCAGTTGGGTTGTTCATATTATGAGGTGCTTGATTTACTGTAAAAATTTTAGCTTCACCACATTTCTAGAAAATTTTGCCAAATAATTTAATTAGGATAAATAGTAATATTTTGCATTTTTCAAGCTGAGCAGACTTGTTTTAATCATAAATTTTGCATAGAACATACAAATAAATTGATTATTGCTTCTAAATTAATTATAAATCATGCTCTTGCTGCTGTCAAATTTTCAGAGCATTTGGAGAAAGTTGATTTTTGAGTCCTTTCGGTATTCTTTGTTCTTATCGGTTTCTATTCGCTTTTTCGTTAGGTGCTGATGAGTGTGTTAATCTTGAGAGTGAGCCTCTGTAGCAAACTGAGCAAATCCAGCAAGGCAAGCAGTTTGATCATGTTAATCCCTTTATTTTAAAGTCTAATATATTGTTTTTAACTTGTATGTATGCATTGCTATTTTGTGTTAAATTGGTCAGTTATTCCTTTAGATGCATAACCTGTAGGTAAATGATATTCCTCTACTACCTGAGCCTAGGTTATTTGCTGTGATTAGAGTTCGTTGGATGGGCTCTTATCACTTAGTAGGTTACGGGTTCGAATTGTTTAGCCATCGGTAGTATTGGGCGATCATCGACTTAGTCGATGATCTTGATCACACAATGTTAATATTATTCCATTACGTCCAGCCTTGTGTTTTACTACTTTGCAAATCAAAAACTGAAAATAAAAATTATATCTTGACTTGGGCACAATGGTATGTTGGTGTGATCTGTTGGATGTGATTGGGATGGTGCCTAAGTCCCCAAGGACCGAGTTACTTGTGTCACTAAGCCAAGCGCTTATTGTGTGCTAACCACACGGGAGGGATATGGGACCTCTCTTGACTAAGTACTTTGGGAGTTGTTAATTCGGAGTCGCAGGTGGTTAAAACTGTTTTTATAAGGGGAAGAGCACCTGTAGTTGCTGCGGCTGGGCCGGTGCACCCTACCCTTCAGGTTGTCGCGACTCTTAATTAGCATCATTCATTGGAAATGTCTCGTTAGACTTAGCCATGCCTGCATACCCAAGGAAGTGTGCTAACCGTGGCTGGTGGAAAGGCGGTCTATCGTGTGGGTACATTGGTACACCCCTGCAGGGTTTAAACTATTCGAATAGCCTCGTCCTAGGTTATGGACATTGCTTGGTAAGGTCGTGCAAGAACTAGACTACAACCTTTTAAAAACTTAAAACTTGACAAGGGTGGTATGAATGGGTAATTCATGCTATTGTTGTGGTGACTATGGGATAGTCACTTCCAGGAGGTTGTTGTCATCTATCTTTTGTTATTATTGATATTCTCGCTGCTATTTGAACAATAAAATGAATTGCAAACTTGCTTTTAAATGTATTACATTATTGCAAATAAAATTTGCTTTGTGCTAAAATGAGCCATACAGCCTCCACTCAAATCAGCTTGCATGTAGCATATGTATAGGTCTACTAGTCCACACGTCAGTCTTGCGAGTACATCTTTGTACTCATTTGCTTTACTTAATGTTATTTGTTGCAGAGGAAGAAGGTGAGCCCCAAGGGCCTCACTTTTGTGAGATGTGCGGTTTTTGGGACGACTAGTTTGGCAGTCCGGTTGGTTGCCTTGTGGGTTAAAGGCACACTGATTGGCTTTTGTTTATCGCCATCTTATGACACTTTTGCTTCCGCTGTTTACTTAGTTATTTGTATGTCATTTGGCCGGTCGGCCCTCTTTTGTAATAACTCTATTTTGTATGCCTACCGTTTGGTAATGTGATGCTTTGGATTCTATGTCTAGAATGGAATTGATGCATGATTTTGTGAAGGGGTGTGTATACTGCATTTCTGGGAAGTATACATATCTCGAGGGTTGGTTTATTGGATTTGTAATGCTAGGACCAAGTGGATGGTTAAGCATTACAAGCCAAATAAACTGGGGTCCTCACAAATAATAAAATGAGGATTATCAGATCCTCGTCATCTAGGCCCCCAGCTTCAAGTGAAAATAACTTACTTGGTCGAGGAGTCGTAGATGATCTTACAGCCACTTGGGGACCGAAGGAAAAATGTTGAAGGAAAAACTCTTCCACATGTGTTTCTCTCGACCGGAAATATGCTCAGTCGAGGCAATTTGTTGGAAATCTCACGATCACAAGATAGTCGTAGAAAATCTTACAACTTTGGAGTAATCGTTGCCCTATGATCGGAAGCAAAAAACCCTTCCGATCGGCATTTCTTTTGATCAAAAGCATACTTGGTCAAGAAGATAATTTCACTTGAGGTGTGAAAAGAGTCTCGGTACTCTCGAACAGGTAGATTAAAGATCTGTCCGCTAGAGCAATTCCCGAAGAGGTGAAAACCGTTGGGTTCTCATGGCATTTCGTTTCAAGCGTACGGTTATAAAACGGACTGCGGGGATAAACTTAGGGTTCTTACTTTTCCCTCTGATTCACCCTGATTGTTCGTCATTTTCTCATCTCTTCCGCCGCCGGCGACACTGTGCGCTTTCTTGAAGTCTTCCCAAATCCAACTCTTTCCTCCTTTAGAAAAGATGGCTAGGACCGTCTCCGAGTGGGCTAAATCGAAAATGGACGACGCAAAGATGAATGCCTTGGTTGCCGCCGAGAAAATTTCCGAGGGGTTACTCGTGAAGTGGATTGCGGCGAATGGAGAACACTGGCCATCGGGGGAGGAAGGTCAAATCCCCGTCTTGCAGGCGTATTGTGAGTGTGGCCTCCGATTGCCTGCTCACCCCTTCCTCACACTCGCGCTTAAGCACTTTGGGGTGGAATTAGTGAACCTTGGTCCTAATTCCATCACAATGCTGAGCGTATTCGTGTATCTGTGTGAGGCATACCTAGGGATTCCGA
Source organism: Ampelocalamus luodianensis (assembly GCA_036346255.1). Taxonomy (NCBI): domain Eukaryota; kingdom Viridiplantae; phylum Streptophyta; class Magnoliopsida; order Poales; family Poaceae; genus Ampelocalamus; species Ampelocalamus luodianensis. Next base: position 28,423,799 of record CM070620.1, on the reverse strand, counting down.
CAAACCTTGAGCTTTTCCAATATTACTACGGGATGGCTCGTCAAGTTGGAATTGTTGGGAGTTGTGGTCTAAAGCTCCACGACGGGAAGTCGAAGGAGTATATTCAGATGTTCACCCGGTCGTTGTGGCCGGGGTGGAAGAAGAAGTGGTTTTACTGGGAAGTCACCGAGGAAGACAGCCTCTCGTTTATCGGAAATGCCGCTGAGAGGGCCTCTTCCTGCAATTTGACTCCCAGTAATCTTGACCGGATCGCCTCCTACATTCAAGCCATCAAATACTTGAAGACGGAGGGCTTACCAGATGGCACGTGGTGAAGGACTTCATCACGCGCCGCATTAGCCCTCTGAAGAAACGAGTTCCTCCTATGTGGAGGTACTCGAGGAAAGAAGACCCGACCAGGGATTACAAGGATGGTAAGTGGAAAACTCACTCTTGACTTTAGCCTTGGCTAATCTTGATCTGGTCTGTTGATTGTGCTACTTGTCCGTGCAGACCTTCCACAGGCGGAGATTGACGCTCACGTCAGGTTCATCTATGAGAAGAGTCCGTCCAATGTAGCAGCTCCTCAAATCCTTGTGGTTTTAACCGCAGAGGAAAAGGTGGAGCGCCTAAACGTAATTACGATTCGACTTCGTCTTTAGGCACCTGTTGTCGTAAAACGGTTTACGACTAAAGGATTTGTCGTAGAAGAACTTACGACTTGTGGGTTGGTCGTAGAAGAACTTACAACCAGTTAGTGATCGTAGAAAGACTTACGACCACTTTTTTTCTGATTTTCAACAGAAAGTAGGCATGGAAGACCGCCAAGATGACAATCTTGGTCATTGGGGCGACAGCGCAGGCGGAGTCAGCAAAATCCCCTCCAACCAAGAAGCGTCGACTTGTAAAGGTCGGCGACAAGGGTGGTTCGAGTTCGGCTCCTCCTGCTCCTTTTGCTAAATTCGCTGCGGACATGGCTGCGGCGAGGAAGAAAGCAGAAGAAGCCACCTTCGCCATTAAGGGCAAAGCCCCCAAGGTCAAGGTACCCTTCTATTACGACAACAAGACTTTCGCAATTTCTGCTTCTCGTGGCTTTATAAGGCAGCTAGAAAAGGAGAAGTGGAAGAGCTTCATATCTTTTGTGAAGGAAACTGCTGCTCCAGTAGGACCTAAGGTCGAGGGGAGCAGTGCTCTTAAGGTGGTCGAGACAGATCTCGGCCACTCGGGGAGTCGGGAAGAGGAGACTCCCGTTCCCTCGATCGAATCTCGACCAACAATGGTCGAGAAGAAGTCGAAGAAACCTTCCGTTGGGAAGGTTGCTCCCAAGTTTCAGGTTAGATCCAGCGCGCAGAGGTATGTAAAAAACAGAAGTGTAAGAACCGCATTTACTCTTTGTTTTTCACAAGTTGACTTACTTCTGCGTTTTGTGATCTTAGCCCAACGCCTTCATCCCCAGGGATGCTTCTATGGAGAAGCCACGTCACCTCTTCACCAAAAAGGTGTAATCTGCGGTAGCTGAGGCTCCAACTACTATTCCCGTGGTGGAGGAAGTCGTTGCTGCAGAAGTCGCTACGACCACCGGGGTAGTCGTAGGGATGGAAGTGGAGACGAGGGAGGCCATGAAGGAGACTCCGGGAGTCTACGGTGGTGAGAGTTCCGACCACCATGCCGGTAAGGAGGTTGTTGAGGACATTCCTTCCGGTCCTCCAGGTGGTGCTTCCATCACCGAATCAGAGGAAGAAGAGTATTTTAACTTCTGTTCTAATTTCTTTGGCCCTGCTTCTTGTAACAGCCCAAATTTCAATTTCAGTAAAATTTAAAAGTTTATTTATGTTTATGGTTGTTTCCTGAATTTTCAAAAGCTTTTTATAAATATTTTAAAGCTAAAACAAATTTATTTACAAAATTAAAAACCAACATAAAGTTGGAAATAATTTTATTAAGTCCAGAATGAGTATGGGAATTTCTGTGAATTTTTCCATAATTTTTGGAAGTATTTTGCTATTTTCTAAAGCTATTATGAATTAACAGAATTAAAACAAATAGAAAAGCAAAAGAAAATCCTCTAACAGTGTTTGGGCCGAAACCCAAAGGCTCCGGCCCAAATTCCCTCTCGCGCGCGGCCCGCACAGCCCAGCCGCTCGCACCCTCTCTCTCACCCTCCTTATCCACCGTTGGATCGAGATCCAACACACGCAACGCGCACACGCACCCCTCCTCTGTACCCACCGCTGGATCTGGCATCAACGATCAAGATCTTCCGTAGCTGCCGCACCGTCCGAATGACACCATCAATATAAGCCGTGCGATATGAATCCGACGCTCGGATCTTCGCATCCGCCGACCTAAGCCTCTTCTAACTAAACCCTTCGATCTAAATCCTACGCCGTGATTCCTCCACGCTCTTCTACTCATTTAGCCCCAACCGTTGGATCAAATCCAACGCCTTCGTTCTTCTTCTTCCTCGCTCCTTCTTCTTCGCGGCCGAAGTCGCGCCATTTTCGCCGCACAGGAGCTCGGTCTCCGCCATGATTCCCTCCCCCTTCTCACGCAAGGACGTGCGCAACGGCTTCGCCGCACCCAACCGCCCCGTTCCCCACCTTCTTCCCTCTTCTTCGCGGCAGTTTCACCCATGTCCGCCGAAACCGCCGCCATGACCCCCACCTCCTCCACGCCGCTCCGGAGCTCCCCGGTGCCTATAAAAGGAAGCCCCAGGTGCGCATTCCCCCACCGGTCCCGACGCCACCAACCATTGCCACTCGTTTCGTCTCTAGCACCCTGAATTGAAGTTTTCGTCGCCGGCAACCGTGAAGCTTGGAGCTTCATTTCCGCTGCCGCCGACACCGCCGCGTCCTCTCCGTCGCCGCCGTCGGCATCGTCATCCTCTTGCGAACCCAGTGGTCACCTCCACTTCGCCCGGGAGCCGCGAGAACCTCAACCTCGACGACGACAGTACCTCGCCGCCGCCTTCTCCTTCGCCGCCGGCGATACCTTCACTCCCTCGCACCACCTCGGTAACCAACATGCTCCTCGTCGCCTGTTCTTCCTTTCTAGCATCTCGCCGCCGGCAGCCGCGCCGCCGATCGCCGGTTCCTTGGTCACCGTGCGCCGCCTCCGCCCGGCGCCGACGTGGCACTGCCACGCATTCACCACCTGTGCGCCACCTCGGCGACACGGCCCGCGTGGCGTCGCGTCAGCGCCACGCACACGTACACGTGGCGTGGTCCACCGTGCCCGTCGTCGTAGAGCTCGGTGGGCTTGGTTCACCGTGAGCCGGCCCACTGACTCATGGGGCCCACCTGTCAGAAATAAATTTTAAATCTTTTATTTTCCAAAATATCAGAGCTGATGTAATCATTGCGCAATAAATGGATTTTCGTGAGGAAAATAATTCTGGAAATTCAATAAAATTTCAGATTTAGATATAAACTTCAAAAATGCATAACTTTTGCATATGAACTCCAAATTAGGTGATTCAAATTGCAAAATTTATATAAAATTATAATCTAGCTAACTAAACCAAAATATTTCAATTTGGAGTTAATTTGAACTATATTTTTGAATTTATTTGAATTTGCATATTGAATTTGTCGTATTTTCACAGATAGAATTCGACGACTCGAGAGTTCGATCAATCTGAAGATTTAGAATTCCAAGACATCAAACAAGGCAAGTTACACCATTGACCATATTGCCCCTATTATTTTAAGTTATTTTCAGTTTTTAAATTCCTTATTGCATGCATATGTTGTTATAAATATTTTAATATCCTGTTTTACATATAGTTAATTCCATGTGTTATTGTATGGCCAAATTTGAATGTTGTATCTGACTACCTTGATACCATAGGCAAGATATTACCAAAATGCAAATATATGCTTAGCCAAGCTTAGTTCACATTTACAAAATTTGGGAGGGTTTACACCAAATTTCTATAATTTGTTTCAAACCTGATATTGTGGTATTGTTTTACCACATGGATTTATAAATGAAGTTTTTATTTAAAATAAAATCAAAATGGGTTTGGACTTGGGCGAAATGTTCGGAATGGTGGGTGCAGATTTATGCACGGGTTTGATCTGGTTAAGATCAAGGCCCATGGGTTGTAGGAATGACGCCCAAGTCAATTGAGGACCGGTCTTTGAGCCGCTTATTGCTATGCCATAACGTACCGCCACATGTCCTGTATGGGCAGGATTTGACCAACTAATTTGTGATGTTCTAGTATATTTATGTCATGTGATTTTGTGGGTGTCGGTTAGACGTTTTATTCCCACTTGGCGCAAGAGGGGGCTTCCGGAGGACGGTCAGTCCAAAGGAGCGAAACCTTAGCGGGCATGAATGTACTAGGATAAAACATTGTAAAGGCCTTATGGTAATTGCTCAGTCACACGCCTACGGAAGCGTGAATTGGCCGACATAACGAGCATGTCACCTCGTGTGGGTAAAGTTGTACCAACTCTGCAGAGTAGAAACTATTCGAATAGCCGCGTCCGCGGTCATGGACATGCTAGCAGGGCCACTTAAAGTTAGAATTTTTTTTTGTTTTTAAATTCTTTATTAAATGTTAAGGATGGCTAATCCTTATGAAAATTTGGGCGGGAAGCCAAGTGTTAGGAGGGGATCCTTCACTTTATCATTGGAGGTTATCCACATTATATCATTGTCTTTTCAAAATATGATTTTATCCATAGTATAAAATTGCCTTAGAAACTACTATGCTTATTCAAACTGAAAATGTTGTTTATGCAAAACAACCCCTGCCATACTCACTTGTTTCCTTATGCATGCATTTAAATTCAATATTGGGTGTGACTTGCGAGCACGGTAGTAGTGCTCACTCTTGCTGAATAAATCTTATTCAGAGAAGATCTGCTCCCGACGGTGAGGACACGACGAGTAGGCCTTGACCTGCATTTATTGCTCGTGGCGCATCGTGTGGCCCCATATATTATTAAGCTTCCGCTTTGTCTTTCATTGGATATTTGTTAATTGTTATTCAGACTCGTTGTATTAAACCCCCTTTATTAATTAATGTCATTTTCAATTCGTGATATGATTGTGATATTCATTTTTGTGCGACTGTGCATACTGGAAATCCTGGACCGGTATATGAACACAGAGAATTCGGGATCTTTCGCTCCCGGGTTCGACACTTCTATCGTAGGATCTTCCACCTACCAGTCTCGCGACCGAGTTCCTCACCCCAGTAACATTCCCAATTGCGGGGATATCTTCGATAATGAACGTCTCGAAAGGGTTTGGTGGAAACGAGTCGAGGAGATGGATGGGTTGAAAGATCCGTCACGGATAGTCTCCATGTTTTCTTGGTCAAACATGAATGTAAGTATTCATCGATACTTATATTTATGGTTTTATCCCTGTCTCTTCTCATTTTTCTCCCCTGTAGAGAGCCGTGGAACAAGTTGCTACGATCTGTGAGTACAATCGGCAACTTGTTAAATTGCGGTAGGAGAAAGCTGTACTCTGCGAGCAAGCAGAGAGGTGGTGAGTGACCGACATTCGTAATCGTTTTATAATTCGACTACTTGTTCAGTACTCGGTGGGGTTATCGTAGAAAAAATCTTACGACTCAGTACTGATCGTAGAAAAACTTATGATCAGGAGTAATCGTAGAAAGACTTACGATCACATGTCAGTCGTAGAAATACTTACGACTACTCGTCAGTGTATTCATGTCTACCCTTAACCTTTTCAGGTTTAAGAGTGACGAAAAGACCCTAACTGATTCGCTCGACTTCGAAAAGGCCAAAACGAAGAAGCTAAGGGATGAGGTAACCAGCCTTCTGAAGAAGCTTCAGAAGGCTAACTCTGCAACTCAGGAATTGCAGGAAAAAATAAACAGTATGTGGAGTCACGACTGCTTTTAATCTTGATCTTCACCTTCCTAACCTCTCATTCTTTTACAGAAAAAGAAGTCGAAAACAAGGCCCTTCAGCCCGAGGTGGGGACTCTTCGGATCGAGATCCAGGAAAAGTCCTCGGTCGTTCGCGAGATCTCCCGCATCGCGAAGCAGAAAGATCAAGAAATTAAGAAGTTAAGTTCTCAATTAGCGGGTAAGTAAAACTTTACCTGTTATTAAGTTGTTTTCTCTTCTCGTAGAATCGTTTCATCTAATCAATCCTTATTCCTTTCAGAGCAATTAGTTAAAATAAAGCGACTCTACGAGGCTTCGACTTGTACCCAGGAGGAGATGAAGTCGATGAAGATCAATCTTCAAGACAACATCTCGCTTCTGAACAATGTACTCGATGGGCTTCGTGCTGTAAAGGTCGCTCCTCGCGATGGCACGATGGCTGCTCATATGAGTGCCATTGGGGAGCAAGTCGGTATCTTGCAAGAGTTGGTGTCCACTCTGAAGACCAATTAGAATGACTCGATAAGGGAAGCGGTCAAAGGAGCTGTGAGCTTCGTTTTAACAAAGCTTAAAGCCCGTGACCCCAATCTTAACTCTCATTCTGTTGAAGCTGACTTCGACTGTACCGAATCTGAAGCAGAACGGTTAATCGAGGACATGCAGTCAGTCGGCGAGAAGGTCGCGGAGGAGATGCAAATAGAGTCTCCTTTGTCAGAGTAGTCTGTAATAGGGATCTGTAAAGACAAGTCCTTTTGGTGATGTATAAATATATGATCCTTTCTTCTTTCCTGCAAATTATCTCGTAGAGTAATTAGTAACTCGTAGGATAATAAAAAGGGAAGAAATAATCAGACCAGATATGTGCGATTCCTCCTTCCTTCTTCTTTTTCCCTGCGAATCATCTTGTAGAATAGTTAGTAACTCGTAAGATGATAACTCGGAAAAAGAGACTAAGACTAAGAAATGAAGTCATGTTTATAACTTTATCCTAGCCCCCGACTATTTACTTAGTTTATTTGAATAAACTAAGGAAATAGTAAAGAAAGGGTTTCTGAAAACGGAGAGGTTTGTTCGACTTATAGTTCTCGAGTATCGATTATCTTGCACTAGTCGAAAGAGTGAAAAACGGATCGACGCTAGGACGTTCCCTCTAGTGGGCAGGACCACGTGCAGAAAGAAAAAGCTTTGACTAGGTGATATTACCATCTCCAACTAGATTAATCAAATCAATAACGACAACTTGAGTAAAATAAACATCTAGAGTAACTTAAAAATTCATTCGAATTTTTTGATGTACCCGATAAATTTGTGCTGGTAGCAAGAGTAGAAAACGGGACGACGCTAGGAAGTTCCTTCTAGTGGGCAGGACCACGTGCAGAAAGGAGAAGCTTCGACTAGGTGTGTTTTTTCCTCCGGTCAGTTAAAACCGATCAAGTTTACCAGAAGTGGTCGAACGAATTTCTAAAGTGCGCTCTTCTTAGAGTATTTTTCAAGATGAATAAATAAACTAAGGTGACATGAATTTGCTTAAAAAAATTCGACCATGTTTCTGAGCCCAAAAAACTTTGTATTGGTAGTAAAAGTTAGGAACAAGGTGACACTAGGAAGATCCTTCCAGCGGGTAGGACCACATGCAGAGAGGAGAGACTTCGACTAGTTGTTATGTCCTTTCTCCGACCAGTATAAAAAGGAAATGAGCGTATGGAGAATGGTCGAAAATAAAAGCAAAATTCAAAGAAAGACAATAAAGATAGAAAGAACCTGATACTTTATTGTCGTAGAAGTTTGTTACACGTAGAATTTGCGTAACTGGTCAATGTTCCAAGAGTTTAAGAGAATACGGCCATCCTCCATTGCAAGTCGTACCGATCCTGGAGCCGTAACTTCGACCACGGTGTAAGGACATTCCCACTTGGGGGGAAAGTTTGTTTTGATTAGACTGGTATTGGATAAGCCTCAATACCAAGTCACCTATAGCAAGGCTGCGAGGTTGGACCTTACAATCGTAGTATCTGAGCATGGCTTGTTGGTAGACTGCTGAACGGATTATAGTCTAGTCCCTTCTTTCCTCGAGCAAGTTAATGTCGTCTGCTCGAAGTTGTTCTTGGATGGAGTCGTTAAAATTTTCGACTTGTGCTAACCTGATCTTTAGTTCTGGCGAAAGCATGACTTCTGCGCCAAAGACTAGAAAGAAAGGTGTTTCTCCTGTAGCTCGGCTAGCTGTCGTACGAATTGTCCATAATACTGAAGGTAATTCTTGTACCCAAGCCCCTGAGCGCTTGACAAGCTGATCGAAGACTCGAGTCTTAATTCCCTTCATTATCTGGCCATTCACTCTTTCGACCGCCCCGTTGCTTTGGGGGTGGGCAACAGAAGCGTAACACAGTCAAGTTCTCAACTCGTCGCAAAATTCCTGAAATTTTGCGCTCGAAAATTGTTTGTCATTATCTGTGATGATTCGACTTGGTACTCCAAATCGAGTTATCACGCATCTCATTATGAACCTTTTCGCTGCTTCCGTTGTTATCCCAGTCACAGGTTCGGCTTCTATCCATTTTGTTAATGTGTCAATAGCCACAAAAAGGAATTCGAATCCACTCGGAGCTCTGGGTAACGGTCCTAGGATATCGAGACCCCAGGTCGCAAAAGGCCAAGATAGAGGAATTGTTTGTAACGCCTGAGCTGGTTTGTGTATTTGCCTGCTATGAAACTGACATTGAACACATTTTTTAACTAGCTCACTGGCACCGTAGAGGGCTGTTGGCCAATAAAAACCTTGCCGAAAGGCTTTACCGACCAGTGTTCTGTGAGAAGCATGAGTCCCACAGATGTCTTCGTGGATGTCGTGAAGGAGTTTTAATCCTTCGCTCTGTGGAATACATCGCATGAGCACCCCTTGAGTTCCTCTTTTATAAAGGACACATTCGACCAAAGTATATATTTTGGCCTTTCGGGATAGTCGATCTGCTTCGAGATCGTCGTCGGGTACGGAACCTGTCTGAAGATACTTGTAGATGGGAGTCATCCAGGTATCTTCATACTCTAGAGAGGCTGTTTCTATAGGAGGCATCTCCAGTTCTTCAACTAGAGACGGCTTCTGAAGTAGCTCCAGAAAAACCCCTTTCGGTATTGGGGATCGGGAGGAAGCTAGATGAGCCAGCTCGTTTGCGAGGAAATTATCCTTCCGAGGGATAAATTATACCTCAAAGCCCAAAAAATGCTTTTCTAACTTTCAAACTTCCGATAAGTACCGAGACATAATTGGATTAGAGCACTGGTACTCTTTTCCGACTTGATTCACGACTAGTTGAGAGTCTCCTCTCACGAGTAGTCGTCGAATCGAGAGCGCTTTCGCGGCTCGTATGCAAGCTAGCAAACCTTCGTATTCTGCCACGTTATTAGTGGCCTGAAAGTTTAGTTGTATGGCATACTTTAAGGTCTCTCCGGTAGGAGATTCCAGGACCACCCCAGCCCCCGTGCCGCTTATAGTAAGTGACCCATCAAAGTACATCGTCCACTGGTCGTGGGAATCGTACTGGGGATCCTGAACAGGTTCAGGATTTGTCCATTCGGCGATAAAATCTGCCAAGATCTGGGATTTAATGGCAGTTCGGGACACAAAATGGATGTCGAACTCCCCAAGTTCGACTGACCATTTTGCCATACGTCCCGCTGTTTCCCTATTTTGGAGGATCACTCCCAAGGGAAACTCAGACGACACAGCTAGTTTGTGCGCCTGAAAATAATGCCACAGTTTCCTCGAAGACATGAGAAGGGCATATAAAAGTTTTTGAACCTGAGGGTAACGCTCCTTAGGTCCGTGTAAAACTTCGATAACGTAGTAAACTGGTAGTTGTGCGTTCTCACGTTCCACGACCAGTACTGCGCTTACTACCTGTGGCATGGCAGCTAGATAAATTAAGAGCGTCTCTCCTGGATTAAGGGAAACCAGAACAGGAGCACTCGTAAGATACCTCTTGACCTCCTCAAAGGCTATATTAGCCTCTTTCGACCACTCGAAGCCCTCATGTTTCTTTAGAAGTTTGAAGAAAGGCAGTCCTTTATCTCCCAGACGTGCGATGAAATGACTTAATGTCGCCATGCATCCTGTGAGTATCCAGACTTCTTTTTTCGTGGTCGGGGGGCGTATCTGGATGATGGCTTTTATCTTTTCAGGATTTGCTTCGATTCCTCGTGCAGAGACCAAGAATCCAAGCAATTTTCCTAAAGAGACCCCATACACACACTTCTCGGGATTAAGCTTCAAGTGGTATTTTTTGAGGTTGTCGAATGTTTCCTGCAAGTCTGTGATGTGATTGAGTCGTTTGCTGCTTTTTACGACTAAATCATCAACGTAGGCTTCCAGGTTTCGGCCTAGTTGAGGAGCAAAAGTCGTTTGCATCAAACGCTGAAAAGAAGCCCTAGCATTTTTAAAACCGAATGGAATTTTGACATAGCAAAATATTCCAAACGGTGTAATGAATGTGATCTTCTCTTCATCTTCTCGACACATATTGATCTGGTGGTAACCAGAGTATGCATCTAGAAAACTCAACATTTCACATCCTACAGTAGAGTGAACCAACTGATCGATGCGAGGTAAAGAGAAATCATCTTTTGGACAAGCTTTATTAAGATCAGTAAAGTCTACGCACATATGCCATTTGCCGTTCGACTTTCTAACCATTACAGGGTTGGCCAACCACTCTGGGTGGTTGACTTCTCTTATGAAGCCTACTTTAAGCAACTTGTCCAATTCTGACCTAATAACATCTCGTCGATTAGGGGCAAATCTCCGTAACTTCTGTTTTACTGGTAGTTTATCAGGTCGTAAGGCTAGCCTGTGCTCAATCACTTCCGTTGGGACTCCAGGCATGTCGGATGCTTGCCACGCGAAGACATCTGCGTTTGCTTGGAGGAAAGTAATGCGGGCGTCTTCCTATTTGGAGTCAGAAGAATCCCCAATGCGAACAGTCTTCGAGGGATCCTCCGCGTCCAGAGGAACCTCTTTGACTTGGTTGTTCGGCTTTGGTGCAGCTTTAGGCTTCGACTTGCTAGTCGAAGGCTGACTTTCGTCTCGAGTTGGTATTTGTCCAACCATCTCGAGGGAACGACGGTCGCAAGAGTGTGTCATCTTCTTGTCACAATATACTGTGATTACTCCTTTGGGACCTAGCATCTTAATACATTGATACCATAATGAGTAACTATCAAGAATTTTGCCAAATTGGTCGTCCGAGTATGGCATTATATGCCGTATCGAAATCGACCACATTAGAGGAAATCTTCTCTGTCCTGAAATTGTTTGGTGAGCCAAACGTTAAAGGAAGGGAAACTTGGCCAATTGGTTTGGCCGAAGACCCTGGTACGATTCCGTAGAAAGAATATCGTACCGGCCTTACCTTTGTCCTGGGCACCTGTATCTCATCCAGGGTACTCGTAAACAGTATCTTTAACGAGCTTCCACCATCAACTAAAACTCGATTTACTCGACAATTGTTGATGGTGGGTTCGACCACAATCGGGAATCGACCTGGTCTAGTCGAAGGGATAGGGCAATCACCCTTCTCGAAAGTAATAGTGACTTCCGACCACTTCGGTAATTTATTGAGGAGAGGTGAGTCGATTATGTTTACCTCGCGCTCAACAGCCTTTTGCTGTCTTCGTGACTCATATGCCGATGATCCTCCATAGATGTGATCGATGGTGTGTTACGGATCCTAGAACGGCATCTCCTCCTCGTCATCCGACTCCTTCCGTCCACTTGTTTGGCCTACCTATTCAAGAGTAGGAAGTGGCCCCTTGCCAGAGTAATAGTCTTCGAGTTTTTTTAGAAAAACTCGGCAGTTACGAAGGTCATGCTCTTCTTTTTTTGTGAAAAGGACACCACTTGGGTTTGTTGTTCTTCTGATCTTGGCGCTTACCTTTACCTCGATTAGGATTTTGCTTGGGGTTGCGTGGCTCTTTGTCGCTTACGACAAGGACCTCCTTAGAACCGGCAGCTAGAGATTTGTGTCTCTTTGCCTTGTTCTTGGATTTATTATCCTTTTTCTTACCACTTTCGCATGCCTCTTGAGGGATATTCTCTTCTCGATCGATAGTGTTGTTCCACTCGACTGCTTCAGCAGCAGTCGCGTATCTATCGACCATCTCGAAGAGTTCAGCGACGGTGGCGGGAGGATGTAAAGTGATGTCCTCTGTTATTCTCCTGCTGCGGACTCCCTTCTTGAAAGCCCTGACCACGGATGAGTCGAAAACTTCCGGAATAGAATTTAGATCTTGACTGAAGCGCTTGATGAATTGGCGTAGAGTTTCATGATCATTCTGTCTTATCCGGTGTAGGTCGTCCTCCTTTCCAGGGCGGTTGTAGGTGCCCTGGAAGTTCGCCAGCAAGAGGTCGCAGAGGTGTTGCCACGAGTAGATCGATTCGAATGGCTGGTTTAAAAGCCATGATTGAGCCGATCCTTCAAGCACAGTCGGAAGGTAATTTGCCATTACGTGCTCTCCTCCTGCTGCTGCTCGGATAGCTGTAGTGTAGATCTGGAGGAATTCAATGGGATTTTGGGTTCCGTCGAATTTCTCCATGTTCGCTGGTCGGAAACGAGGCGGCCAGCGAACTGCTCGAAGATCAGGTCAAAATGCCTGACATCCCGAGATTACTTCTTGCCTCCTTCTTTACAGAAAAGAAGGGTTAATGTCACCGGGTGATCGTACTCGACGATAGCCAGTCACGGGTGGACTGGACCTATGATAAACTCTAGTTTTACGGGGGAAATACTCCTCGTATTCCGCTTGTCGCCGCACATTTTGTCCCTGAAGTGGTGAAAGATCACCTCTCCTGGGGGCTTGTCGGTCTCCAGATGTCCAACGAGCCTTCCTCAGATCAGGAGAACGACGTGAGCGAGGATCATGTTGTCTCCCATGTAATGAGTTATTCGAATGGCTCGCAGAAGACGGAGTCATACTGCTACGACTTCTGGGTTGCTGTTGACGAGAACGCTCGAGTTTTGCCATCGTGTTGCGAAGCCTTTGTGCGATCTCTTCTGCAAAGAGATCGTACCCTGGTGCTCGAGCGAGCTCTTGGATCAGATTTTCCAGTAAGTCGTTGATGTGCTGGAGCTCCTAAGCTTCCTCCGACTGGAAATAAGCGTGCTCGGGGAGATTTTTCTGAGCTGCTATTTTTCTTCGTCGAGTTGTCTCAGAATAGCCTATATCAGACCCTTGAGTTGGTTTTAATGAAGTGCGAGAATGTTGAGGATGTCCCGCACGTTCATTAAAGTGTTCATCTCGTTCGCCAGCGGTGGTGTCTTTGCCATTACCACGAGGGGTTGTAGAGTGTGTCCGTTGGGGAGTATCGTCAGTCCTGCCTCTGGGAGAATGATTCTTATCAGGGGGAATGACAAAGACCTCCCGTGGATGACCTCCACTTAAGCTCGAGGCCTCCTCGCTTGAGAAGTAGTCGAGTGACACCATCTGGCGACTTGGAGTAAACCCCTCCTGGTAGGGGAACTTCGGGTTATAACCGTCTCCGTCTGCAGGTGTGTCCTGCGACGGGATGGTTGGACTTGGAGGAACAGCGTGCTCGATCATCTTCTCTGCGGAATTATCCGGAGAAAGAGGACCATCAGGTGTCGACGGAGCTCTGCAATGATGGCTTCCAGAACTTCTCTCGTCAAGTCGTACTGCCTTAAGGGGACTCGAACACTTGGAGGAAAAACTCTCGTCGTATTGCGAATCTGTCCTGGGGCAGCCCTGTTTGTGGTCGTGTTGACCCTTGCCTCCTCAAGAAGCTGGTTCCTCAGCTAGGCGTATTGTTGTGGGGGATGAGAATCCCTCTTGAACTCCAGCGGTGATGCAGTCTCCGAGATCTGATTGAAGATGTCTAGAGGCGGCAATACCGTCAGATGATTCGATACTCGACTCGTAATCGAAGCCGGCATCCATGTCGATGTCTGCGTAATCGGCCAAGTCGAACCAATTCTCCTCGTTCCATTCTCCTGCCATGGTAGCTTCAAAAAGAAAAGAAAGAACTGTTGACAAGGAATTACCAGAAGAGTCCCCACGGACGGCGCCAACTGTCGGTGTTTTAGAACCGATCTTACATAAATATTATTTGATTCGGGGGGTCTCCACAATTGATCACGCAGACAAAAGAGACATGGGTATTTTTATACAGGTTCGGGCCTTCTCCAGCGAGAATAACAACCCTACTCCTGTGTGTGTTGTATTAGGTATCCTGATTACAATCAGTGGAAGGACTTGCGCTAATACCACTTGGCTTACTTCTCCCTTACAACAGTAAGGGGTATACCGTGTGACGTCATATTTACTCATATTATATGATTGAGGATAAATAATAAAATGAGGATTATCAGATCCTCATCACAATCCATCTCTCTCAAACTCTAGCCTCCTATACTCCACTTTACCCAAATCACAAATTAGGGGTTTTCTTGGGAAGGCTCAAGAGGTGCAAATCATACACCTCTTTCTTTTATAGTGGAGGCTAGTCGAGAGAGAAAACCTTATCAGGCGTCCGTTAAGCTCACACATAAATGAGTCTACACTCATGCACGCTTCTCAAAGCAGACAACTAACCGAGCTTCACAAATTCGTCTTTTTATAATCTCCATATTCTCTTGAGCTAAACTGCCTCTCCTTACACCGCAATTTCTCCAAATGTCATCAATCCGGTATTTTGGCGAATATACCAAAATACCCCTCTTCGATCCTTCTCCGAAGACCGAGTCTAATAATCATGAAGCAGTTCCATGCTTCACCACGTGTAGGTTTATCAGTGACTATCTTTATGTCGGCAAGTCTCTCCCATCCGGCTCCATCGGAACCATCATTATACTTGCACCGTGTAGGATCAAAGATAACCGACTAGAGGGGTGTGAATAGGAGGTTTCTAAATTTAATCGTCCAAATTTAGACTTTCAGCAACACAGACTAAACAGCGTGGATAGGGAACAAGAAGGTAGAGATAAACAACTACTCAAGACAGAAAGGCAAAGGCACTACAAGACACAAACTAGCTAAACAAGTAAATCACAGGGATAAGCTGTAATGTAAATGCAAAAGGTAAAGACAAGAGATAACCATAGTGGAGACAAGAATGTTTTTCCCGTGGTATCGAAGATCTAAGTCTTCACTAGTCCACGTTGAGGAAGCTTGAACCAATCAAGCCGGCTTCACAAACTAAGCCTTTCCTCGATTTCACTGGTGGTTGTTCTTCCTCCACTCCGGAGATGGTGAACACCAAACCACACACAATTGGCACCGAGTCTCTTCACAATCTTCCTTGAAGAGATCACGTGCAAACTCCCGCCAAGCCGTCTAGGTGCTAACAAAGACCAACAAGAATGATCACAATCTTTGCTTGACAGCACTCAAGTGCAATGGATCAAACTAGAATGAATGCACTTGAAGTTATGCTCAACAACCTCACAATGAATGCACAGGTGTAAATGAGGTGTGGAGTGAATGCTCTTAGCTCAAGAATGTAAAATGTGTAAGCACTATATCTGTCCAAGAGCAGGTGGAAAGATATTTATAACCTCTCACAACCAAAACGACCGTTGGGACCAAGTTACAAGGAAAAACAGCACAAGCGGTAGTACCGCTGTTGAACGGCTGGTACTACCGCACCATCCCAAAAACGACCTGTAACAGCTAGAACAGACAAGGCATTAAATGCTCTAACACAGCCGTTAGAAATTCGGCGTGGTACTACCGCCAACTAAAATGTGGTAGTTCCGTTTTAGCGGAAGTTCCGATTGAAAGCAGGTACTTTCGTTTTTCTTGAGTTACAAAAACATCAGTGCTGGAAATTTCGTACCACCTTTCAACAAACGGAAGAACCGGGAATACGGTAGTTCCGCGAGTTGAGCTCCGGTACTACCACTTCAAAACAATCAAAACAACTCCAAAAACATACGTTCTGTAAAAAATGTACCGCCATGTAACTATTGGATGTGCTGAAGATATAGTAGTTCCGTTGGAAGCACTGCGGTACTACCGTTTCTTGAGAGAGCAACAAACTTTCAAAGACATGTGTTCTGGAAAAAAAAAAGTACCGCACAAAGGATCGATACTACCGCCAAGCGGTAGTTCCGTTATTTGAACGTTGGTACAACCGCATATTTAAAATACACAGAACGGCTCTCAAGGAAAATATCCAAGTAAACCCCAAAGACATTTTAATTTTTACGGAACAGGGTTTTTGATCAAGACTAGGAACATTTTTCAAATACTCAAAAAAAATTTACGGTAGTGTCGGTGTTTTAGAACCGATCTTACATAAAGATTGTTTGATTCGGGGGGTCTCCACAATTAATCACGCAGACGAAAGAGACACGGAGATTTTTATACAGGTTCGGGCCTTCTCAGGAGAGAATAACAACCCTACTCCTGTGTATCTTGTATTAGGTATCATCCACATAAATTTGGCATACACAGAAATCATCATCTAAGACTTTTGTAAACAAAATTGAGTCAATTTTCCCAATTTTAAATCCTTTTGAGACTAGAAAATCTGTAAGGCATTCATACCATACTCTAGCGTCTTGGATAGTTTATAGACATGATTTGGATTTTTAGGATCTTCAAAATCGGGTGGTTGTTCAACGAATACAAGTTCAGATATTTTACCATTTAGAAATTCACTTTTAACATCCATTTGAAATAATTTAATATCAAAGCATGATGCAAAAGCAAGTAATATCCTAATCGATTCAAGTCTAGCTATAGGAGCGAAGGTTTCACCAAAATCCAAACCTTCGACTTGAGAATAACCTTGAGCTACCAATCTTGCTTTGTTTCTCACAACCAATCCATTCCCATCTTGTTTGTTTCTAAAGACCCACTTTGTACCAATTATATTGTGTTCTTTGGGTCTCTCTACCAAGGTCCAAACTTCATTTCGCGTGAAGTTGTTGAGTTCTTCATGCATGGCATTCATCCAGTCCGGATCCTCAAGTACTTTATCTATATGTTTTGGCTCAAGAGAAGAGACAAATGAGTAATGTTCACAAAATGAAGCAACACGAGATCGAGTTTGAACACACTTACTTACATCACCCAATATTTGATCTATTAGATGATCTTTTGCAATAGCATTGTGGATTCTTGGTGGTAGGTTTGATGGATGATCATCTTCCTTATTGTTCTCTTCATTAACTTGAGCTTGGCTTGTTGTGGAAGAGGTAGGAGGTTCAACTTGAGTGGAGGATGATGGATCATCTTTAGGCTTGATGTCGCCTATTTGCATATTTTTCATTGCTTTCCTTAAGGCTTCATCTCCTACATCATCCAAATTCTCATGCTCTTCTTGAGAGCCGTTAGTTTCATCAAATTGAACATCATGACTTTCTTCAACTAAACCAGAGTTTTGATTGAAGACACGATAAGCTTTGCTATTAGAAGAATATCCAAGCAAGAAACCAACATCACATCGACTTGTAAATTTTGAAAGACGAGCACCCTTTCTTAAGATGGTAGCATTTGCAACCAAAGACACGAAAATAAGAGATGTTCGGTTTTCTTCCGACAAGAAGTTCATATGAAGTCTTTTTCAAAAGACGATGCAAATAAAGTCGATTTATGGCATGACAAGTGGTGTTGATAGCTTCAGCCCAAAAGCTATCGGAAGTATTGTATTCATCAAGCATTATCCTAGCCATTTCAATTAATGTACGATTTTTTCCTTTCTACAACTCCATTTTGCTCCAGAGTGTAGGTTGTGGAAAGTTCATGTTTTATTCCAAGTTCATCACAAAAGCTTTCAACTTTAGTATTCTTGAACTCGGAACCATTGTCACTACGAATTTTCTTAATTTTGAAATCAAATTCATTTTGAGCCCGTTTTACAAAACTTTTGAAAATTCCGGAGGTTTCGCTTTTGTCATCTAGGAAGAATACCCATGTGTATCTAGAGTAATCATCCACGATAACTAAACAATAACTATTTCCACCGATACTCTTGTAGGTTGTTGGCCCAAACAAATCCATATGTAAGAGTTCCAATGGTCTAGAAGTTAACATTATACTTTTGGAAGGATGAGAATTAGCGACTTGCTTTCCAGTTTGACATGCACTACACAGTCGATCTTTTTCAAACTTCACATCTTTCAAGCCAACAACTAAATCATGTTTGAAAAGCTTTTTGAGTTGAATTATTCCAACATGAGCTAGTCTTCTATGCCAAAGCCACTCCAAAGAGGTTTTTGCCATTAAACACGTTTCCAAACAAGATTCATTTGAACTAAATTCAACCAAATAAAGATTTTCAAATCTAAAACCTTTGAAAACCAACGAGCTATCTTTTGCATTTGAGATTGTAACACCATCACTTGAGAATGAGCAAATTAATCCAAGATCACAGATTTGAGCTACGGACAATAAATTGAAGTTTAGAGATTCTACTAAAGATACATTTGAAATGGAAAGGTCATTTGAGATAGCAATTTTACCCAACCCAATTACCTTTCCTTTGCTATTATCACCAAATGCGATCTTGTCACTTCCCTTTTTATTTTCGAATGTGGTGAACATTTTTCTATCACCGGTCATATGTTGAGTGCATCCGCTATCAAACACTCAATGTTTTCTACTGGTCTTGTAGTTCACCTTCAAAACAATAATTAAGTTCTTTTAGGTACCCAAATTTGTTTGGGTCCTTGGAGGTTAGTGACCAAGGTTTTAGGCATCCAAATAGCATTCTTTTTAGCGCCTAAAATTGAAGTGCCAACAAATCTTGCAACAACTTTACCATCCTTAGGTTTCTTAAGCATATAACATGAATCATATAGGCATAAGGACGGAGTCTTACCCATAGGACATGTTTGTTGTAGATGTCCTATTTCCCGATACTTATGGCAATATTTGCCATTTTGCTTAACAAACCTTGAGGGTTTGTTTATCAGTTGTTTACCTTCTTGGGTACATACCCAAGTCCTTCTTTGTTGAATGAGTATCTTTACTCACTCAAAAGCTTGTCAAGGGTGGTCTTACTCTTGAAACATCTTTCCAAACTTTTACTTAGTTTGGTGACTTATTCTTTTAGTTCATGATTTTCAACAATTAACAATGGATCACAAGCATTATCCATAGAATCATTTTTAGAATAGGAAGGTATAGATAATACGTCATCACATGAAGTAGAGATGCTAGTCATGGATGTAACATTTGCAACAGTTTCTACTCTAGGTATCTCATCCATTAAATTGCAAGTAATTCCAATATTTGAATGAGATTTATCAATATCTTTTAGAAGAAGGGAATCATGAGCATCCTTTAGCTCCTCATAAGAGTCTTTTAGAGAGATGCATTCTTTCTTTAAAACCTTAAATTTTGATTTCTCCTTTCCAAGATATTCATTTAAATCTTCAAGCATTTCCATTAGATCATCATATGAGGGTTTGTTATTAACAACATGTTTTACCTTGTCTCCTTTTGTCATAAGGCAAGTAGGCGTGGATAAAAATGATGGAGCTTCCTTAATGGCAATGCCGACAAGACCTCTTTTTTTGGAGGACTCTTCATTACTTGAATCGGAGTCGGAATCTGAGAGTTCATCATCGGAATCCCACTCTCCAATATGAGCTTCATGTTTACCATCCTTATGTAACTTTTTAAACAGCTTCTTTTTGCCACTGAATTCTTTTTTCTTTGATGCTTTGCCTTTATCCTCCTTCTTGTTGGGGCAGTTTGAGATAATATGCCCATTCTCATCATAGCCATAGCAGCGAATATTGCTAAAACGTTTGTTCTCACTTGGGGATTGTCCTTTCTTGTATTTGTTGAAGTTGAAGCTTCGATGTGGGCCTCTTCTCATGAATTTCTTCATTCTCCTCACAAGGAGAGCAAACTTCTCATCGGAATTTTCCTCTTCATGCTCATCATCACTTGACTCCACTTTTACCTTAAAAGTGGTAATCCTTTTCTTTAAGAAGGATGATTCCAAAAGTTCTTCCTTATCCTTCTTGTATAGCTCATTTGTGATGAGATTGTCTAAAAGTCCAGTTGGTGTCATTCTTGGCAACTCGGGAGAGTTGAGAAAAAGTGTCACAAACGTCTCATACTTATCCGGTAGAGCCCTAAGAATTTTACGCATAATATCAACATCAAGAAGGTTAATACCGAGACCTTTGAGTTCATTCACAATATTGTTCAGTCTTGAATACATCTCAGTGATGTTTTCATGAAGAAACATTGTGAATATCTCATATTTAATCCGGAGTTTATGCAGTTTGACCTCTTTAACAGTGGACGCGCCCCCATGAATTTCAAAGAGTGTTGTCCAAATAGCATGAGTTGTTTCCAAGTTGCTCACTCTATTGAACTCATCCACGTTTAAAGCGCCAAAAAGAGCATTCATAGCTTGAGCATCTAAATGAGCATTACGCCCCTCAAGTTCTGTGGGACGTTGTGGATCAAGAGTCATAGCATAACCCTCATCTATAATTCTCCATATGTTCGGACTCATGGCTTTTAGATAAATTGACATTCTAATTTTCAAATAAGTATAATTTGAGCAATCAAACAAAGGAGCCTTGTCTATAGACATTCCCCCCACTAGCCATCCTTTCTCTCCTAAACTGTTAAGTCCAATAATAGAGAGACCAAACTCTGATACCACTTGTAGGATCAAGGATAATCGACTAGAGGGGGGTGAATAGGAGGTTTCTAAATTTAATCGTCCAAATTTAGACTTTCAGCAACACAGACTAAACAACGTGGACAGGGAACAAGAAGGTAGAAATAAACAACTACTCAGGACAGAAAGGCAAATGCACTGCAAGACACAAACTAGCTAAACAAGTAAATCACAGGGATAAGCTGTAATGTAAATGCAAAAGGTAAAGATAAGAGATAACCATAGTGGAGACAAGGATGTTTTTCCTGTGGTATCGAAGACCTAAGTCTTCACTAGTCCACGTTGAGGAAGCTTGAACCAATCAAGCTGGCTTCACAAATTAAGTCTTCCCTCGATTTCACTAGTGGTTGTTCTTTATCCACTCTGGAGATGGTGAACACCAGACCACACACAATTGGCACCGAGTCTCTTCACAATCTTCCTTGAAGAGATCACATGCAAACTTCCGCCAAGCCGTCTAGGTGCTAACAGCACCAAAAGTAACAAATCACAATTTTTGCTTGACAGCACTCAAGTGCAATGGATCAAACTAGAATGAATGCACTTGAAGTTATGCTCAACAACCTCACAATAAATGCATAGGTGTAAATGAGGTGTGGAGTGAATGCTCTTAGCTCAAGAATGTAAAATGTGTAAGCACTATATCTGTCCAAGAGCAGGTGGAAAGGTATTTATAACCTCTCACAACCAAAACGACCGTTGGGACCAAGTTACAAGGAAAAACAGCACAAACGGTAGTACCGCTGTTGAACGGCCGGTACTACCGCACCATCCCGAAAACGGCCTGTAACGGCTAGAACAGACAAGTCATTAAATGTTCTGACAAAGTCGTTAGAAATTCGGCGCGGTACTACCGCCAACTAAAATGTGGTAGTTCCGTTTTAGCGGAAGTTCCGATTGAGAGCAGGTACTTTCGTTTTTCTTGAGTTACAAAAACATCAGTACTGGAAATTTCGTACCGCCTTTCAACAAACGGAAGAACTGGGAATGCGGTAGTTCCGCGAGTTGAGCTCTGGTACTACCGCTTCAAAACAATCAAAACAACTCCAAAAACATATGTTTTGTAAAAAACGTACCGCCATGTAACTATCGGATGTGCCGAAGATACGGTAGTTCCGCTGGAAGCACTGCGGTACTACCGTTCCTTGAGAAAGCAACAAACTTTCAAAGACATGTGTTCTGGAAAAAAAATGTACCGCACAAAGGATCAGTACTACCGCCAAGCGGTAGTTCCGTAATTTGAACGTCGGTACAACCGCACATTTAAAATACACAGAATAGCTCTCAAGGAAAATATCCAAGTAAATCCCAAAGATATTTTAATTTTTACGAAACAAGGGTTTTTTATCAAGACTTGGAAGATTTTTCAAATACTAAAAAAAAAACTTTACGATAGATTGTTAAAGGGACTTGCGGTACTACCATTGAGTGGTAGTTCCGCCAAGTTCACTGCGGTACTACCGTTTGAGCGGTAGTTCCGCCAGGTACGTTTTGGTACTACCGTTTTACTTTTAAAAAAAGAGATTATTTTTCAACACAATCTCAAAGGTATACATGATCCTAGATTGATCCATTGTGCTTAGGAACATGTTATCAAGCTAGTAATTATGATCCCTCTTGATAGTACAATATTTAACCTATAATCTAGTCTCCCAACCAATTCACCTGAGACTGGTAAACTAAAAAAGATCCTAAATTACTTTGTACCTTGTCTTCGAGCCATATTGATCTTCATGTTGTCCTCAAGCATGTATTTCCATGTAGATGTGTTCATCACTAGGACTATATCTTTTTAAACACTCAATAATTACATTAGTCCCATAGAACATATTGTCATTAAATACCAAAACACTTTTTAGGAGCCTAGATGCTTTCACACCGACCCGCGTCACTTGATGTAACTCGTCGCACCGAACCTCCCGTTTGGTCATCCTTGTTCATCTTGCTCCATACTTGAGTCCAATGATTGCACCCATCATTCATGATCGTTTTGGACCTCAACTCTCCTAGCTTACTCTCGATCATCCTTGCTGTTGACTGTCATTGACTCCGAGCCACTTGCACAACAATAAATCAAGAAATCATTTTCGGACATAAGTTCTTTGCAACTTGACCTATATTAGCCAAAACATGCATCATGCAACACATATACATTGAAACCAATGACTTTGGCCTTGCCCACAGCGCCTTCCCGCCGCCTGAACCAAAGCTGGTTGGTCAGTTCATCTCCCATGGCCGGTCTAACTGTCGGGCAGTCGGTCTGATTGGCCATTGGTCTGACCACCAACTAGTGGCCAGTCAGACCACCCCAACACTTAGCCAGATGTGTTCACTCGAAACTCCAATTCCAATGAGACCAAGTGCAAACACATCCCGTCACCTTCCTTCACATGTGATTTTTTTTTGGCCAAAATCCAAAATTCACATTTCCATTTTGGTTGGTCTGACCGCCACCTATGGACGGTCAAACTGCTACCATGGCCGGTCAGACCTCCTATGCCTGACGACCTAGAGGTTGCCAAAAACGAGGGTTTCTCCAAACGCCTCCACGCTATTACCAATTGATCAACACACTACAATTAGGAGCATATCATCATGACATCCACAATCTCCCCTTTGATGAACACATTGACAATTTTTCAAAAATGTAAATTAGAGGTTGTTTTGAAAAACTCGCTCGTTTTTGCACAAAAGCACAACTTGGTTCATAAGCAAGAAAAAACCATAAAAATGAGGAAGTTGGCTTGAGGAATGCAGAAGCAACTTAGATGAGAAAATAGAGTGTATGAAAGCTTCAATTCAAGGGAGGATACCAAAATTTTCACTCAATGCTCATATGAAAGAATAATTGTTCAAATTGACCTTTGATCATTGTGAGTTTTCAAGAAATGCAATTCAAGTTAAGAAATGACATTAAGAATACAAGAATGCATATGAGATACTCCCCCTCAATAAGATCTAATAATTTTTGGATTTTTCCATTCCCCATTCCAATCTTCTCCCCAAATTCTCCTTTTTTTTTTTACTTCTCCCCTTTTCTTATTTTTGTTAAATCTCCTCCCCATTTGACAATGGAGGCATCAATAAATCATGCTGTCTTCCTCTTATGCAAAGATTGCAAGTTTATGATGCATGGAAGAAGCAGAAGAATGAGCATGCATGAAATGCAATGGGGTGACTTTATTTTTAATTTTTAATTTTTTTAGAGTAAGAAGCTTTGGAGATTACCCAATCATGAAATTTCTAAAATTCACAAAGCATGTCAAGTATGAAAAGCTATCAAGGTCATATGTAGACACATATAGCCAAGCTAAGCTAGATAGCACAAGATGAAGCAATCAAATTTAGTACAAGTTATGCAAAGCTTCACGATTAACAAGTTCGTCTAAAAGTATCCTATAATGAGCCATGCCATGTCAAAAGTGTTGGAGATATGCCCTAGAGGCAATCACATTGATGATGATATTTCGTTGTATCCATGATTTAATAAATGTTCCTTGAATATTGCCTTTGTGTTGATTAACAAGTATGTGACTTGTTTGTGAAACTCTTTACTTGTATGGTTATTCTAAAGTTGTCCCTAGTCGGAGTTCATGTGAGGACACACGTGAATGATGGATTAGCACATGTATCGGTTGATGACCATGTTTCACAGGTCATAGACATGGAGATGTCAAACCAATAATATGGACACATGTTTAGAACATGGGGTTGGACCGACCCAACATGAGACATAGCTTTTATACTTATGGTTCTCTCTACACAATGTGTACGCCTTGTCCTTAGACCGAGATTATCGCATGTACTTGAGATGTGAATCGACCTACTTAGGGGCTATCAAACGCTACTCGTGAATCGGGTAGTTATAAAGGTAGCTTTGGGTTTGTCATGAAGTATATCGCGAGGCATGGTCGGTCGAGATGGGATTTGCCCTCTCTACCGAGAGATATCTCTGGGCCTCGAGTGATCGAATCCGAAATGCATGGCCATGCTACTTAAGGTTAAGAGTTAACCTAGTAAGGGATTCGGATCACGGGATCGAGAAAGAGTGGTCGACTTGGAGCTCGACCAAATATCGTGAGGCAAAGGGATTGACATGTACATAACGTTGTGATGGTTCGTCCGATATGATCTTTACGTGCGCTTAGGAGTTGGCACGCCTTGCTAGAGGTCGCTACCAACTATTGACCAAGTATGTGTACTTGCGTCATGTCTAAACATACGTGAACCTATAGGGTCACACACTTAGAAGTGAAGCCTAATTCGGATTGGATCCGAATTAGATCGGGCATTGAGTCCTAATGGGTCTCTATTCGTAGAAGCCCATTATAAGGACGTCTATAAAAGGAGGGCGGCGCGCACCGGTTAAGGGTTGAGTTTTTCGTGACATCCCCAAACCCCGGCCGCCACCCTCCCACGCCCTAGTCGCCGCGCGGATCTAGTAGTCCGGCGTCGTCGCTTCCTCCCGCACGTGTGGATACCTTTGAAGGCGCCGCATCCGTGGCGTTGGGACGAACCGCAAGAAAGGAGTCAGACGTGGGGCGCCACGACGAGGACGAGGAAGTAGTACGACTACTCGCCCGACGCATCGCATCAATCGAGTACGACTACACCGCCTCCGACGTCTTCGCATCAACTTCCGCACCTGCGCGTCTAGTGGTAAGACCGTGATCTATAACTGCAGTGATCTTGGTTTACGGGTAGAATTTTTTAATTTGCGCTAGTGTAGCCTACCCGTTGCCCTTCAAAAAGTTTATGTGAGACTAAGAAGTTACAATTGATCATTCTAATGGCTATAAGTCCCAAAGAGGATCATTTTGCTCAAAATACCTTAAGCACATATACTTCTACAAAAGATGTCGCATTTTACATTTAGATAGCACAAGTTGAAGTTGTTATAGAGGTTTGTCTTAGAAGATAAAGTCTTGGACAAGAAGCCATTCCATAATTGCCCACCTTAAGCTTCAATTGGGTGACAAATCTTGAGATTCATGTTGAGAACTAACAAACAGTCCCTATGAGATCGTCTCGATCTTCAAATTCATGTCAATGACAAGCAGTCTCGTGAGAGTAGTTTGACATAGAATTAAGCACACAAGAGGATCACAAAGCTTGCTATTCTTGATTTTTCAATTTGCACAAGATTTAAGAGCAAAAGCTACCCCTGAGTCCGTAAGCAATACTTGACCCAAGCCACAAATGCCTAAGAAGAGTAACCTAATGATTCAAGAAGGAACTAGTAGCTCAACTAAAATTCAACTTAGATTCAAGACCGAACAAAGCTATTTTAACATGACATGTGTCATAAAAGGACCACTAGAGTATCAATTAGCTAAAAGATTCACAACTTGCGTTTTTTAAGTTCAAATTGTGGATCTTTTAGCCTGTTGATACTCTAGCGATCTCTTTATGATATATGCTATGTCAAAATAACTTTGTTCGATCTTAAATCTATGTTGAACTTTATTACTTAGGAGTAGCCAAAATCTGCTGTTTCGCGTCCAAACAGTGCTACAGTGTATTCGCCAAAGACTCGAGACTACCCGCCTACCCGGTGGTCGGTCATCAGCACCCAGCGGGGTGGGCTCGATCTCGATCGGTTCGCCTTGGCACGACACGTGAGAGCGGCCCTCGCCGTGGCCGAGTGGGTCATAGGCTCTCACGGCCCACCCGCAGCCTCCGAATTCGGCCCATCCGTCCAAGTAAAACCGACGAGAACAAAAAGGAAATGGAATAATCCGGCCGCATGGGCCACGAGCAGACCCGGTGTAAGGCTGTAACAATCATTTATTTTCCAGTCGCTGCGTGCTGTTCGGCCGCACGGAGCTGATGCGGCCGGCCGGCCAATCCGGAGGCGAATGAACCAGCAGTCCAGCACTACATCGATCTTGTTTAAGACCGACATGCGGGCCCAAATCGACCACAAGTCCACGGGCTCGGACGCATCCACCCCATCCAACGCTCCACGGACGGCGATCCGAGCCTGCTGCTTTCATGGACCTAGCGCACCAAGAATTTCCTACTCCTTGCGTGGAATCCGAATGAATAAGCCAACGACATACACACAAAAAGAAAGACTACTAAAATGCAACAAAATATAAACAAAGGCGGAGAGGGTTTCCCCTGCGCACTAGGACGAGCACAAGTGTGCGCCGCTCGCTTGCGGCGCCAGTCAGAGAGAGACAGGGGAGACCTGCGCGTGCGAAGAAGACGCAGAGAGAGAGAGAGAGAGGGGAGACCTGCGCGTGCGAAGAAGAGGCAGAGAGGGGGAGCCGAGATGGAGGTGGGTTTCTTGGGGTTGGGCATCATGGGGAAGGCAATGGCGACCAACCTCCTCCGCCACGGCTTCCGCGTCACCGTCTGGAACCGAACCCTCTCCAAGGTACATACTGGACTGCTGAATACAAGGGTTCTATGCTATCCGATTTGATGGTGCTTGTGGCTGCGCTAGTCTGCTAGAGTGAGAGATGAGATTGATCGATACCATACGCGAACAGCGTCGATTGATTGATTTACTACTACTTTTTAAGCGCCCTCCTTGCTTGACATGCTTCCTCGCTAATTCGACAACTATTTGGCAGTGCCAAGAACTCGTTGCGCTGGGTGCCACCGTCGGGGAGACGCCGGCGTCCGTCATCTCCAAGTGCAAGTACACCATCGCCATGCTCTCCGACCCCAGCGCCGCGCTATCTGTTAAGAGACGCTGCAGACTCTTCTTCGGTCGTATTTTTTAGCACGGTGAAGATGCCATCTTTGCTGAATAATGTGTGTTTTTTGTGCGTCCAATCCATCTAGGTTGTTTTCGACAAGGATGGCGTGCTCGAGCAAATCGGAAATGGGAAAGGCTATGTGGACATGTCCACTGTTGATGCCGCAACTTCGACCAAGATAAGTGAGGTATCTCCCTTCTTCATGGCTTCTGTGTTAGATTCAGTAGTAGCTTGTCGCCCCTTGCCTGTAATTTATGTAGAATCAGTTCTGTAATGCTACTATGCTAGTAGTTAGGCACTTGGGTGGTATGTACTTCTTGGCTCTTGCCTCCGTGCGCTCTTTCAAGTGCACTTGGTTAGGCACGTCGTCACAGACTGGTAAAAGGGTGAGTGCTTAGATTGAGTGCAAGGCCCATGTGATGCAAAATGCTATTTTCTAGTTCAGGCCTTCAGGGTGAGTTGCGACCAAATCTTGCATCTCTCTCCATCTCTTGCCATACTCATGCAGTTGTGCACTTGTTTATTGACATACCACTGCAGACCGAAATTCACAAGCATAGTGTTTAGTGTGAGCATGGCTATCATCATACATTGTGGTATGCTAGTCTCTAAGATGATCAACTGAACACAATGGAAACAAGTTGGCTTGCATCCACTTATTCATGTGGATATGTGCATGTGAGTGATTGGCATGCCCCTTAGTGGTTTCCCATGATCTTGCCACTGGATATGACAGTACTTCTGTGATACTCCAGAAAACCTGTGAATAGAATTAGAGAACGGGAAAGGAAGAGATGCTTAGCGAGAAGGATGAAGAAGTAGACATAATATATGATTCTATTTCTCGAGTCATCTCTGATCGAGAGCAATTGGCTCCCAGCATTTGATCTTCCCAAAGTCCCACTTACACACCAACCCTACTATATTACACTCAAAACCAACTAATTCCTTTGAGCTCCTGGGGCAGCCAGCCCCTCACCAAACCCGAACAAAAAAAAATGAGCAGTGCTTCCAAGCTCTCCCAGAAACTAAATTGTGCATATCATAATGTGTTGTGGTCGTTGGTTGGATACGAGTCCGAGGACCAAGGGTAGGACACTCGCCCTCATCTAACCGTCGCCAGGACTCTTCCCTGTCGAGGTAACGAGGCTCTGAAGCTTAATTGAAATTTTGATTTCTCATTACTTGATTGATAATAGATACATGCTATCCCTTTTATAGGGACAGTTCGACTTGACACCTAAGAAATAATCTATAAGGAAACTTATTAATCCAATCTAATCTTTCCAACTATTAGGAATAAGTTTCCTAATAGATAAGATAATATCCCTAATAATAACTTGATAGATAAGGAATCCTAAAATAACCTGCCTAACTAACTATTCTTTATTCTAGGAAACCAACCGGCATATATGGAAATAAAGGTGCTACAGTACTGGTGGGTACTGTTCACGTGTGCTGCAGTGCCCACGGTCCTGTTCACGCGCACGCTACACCCCTTCGTGCCCCCTCCATAACATTACACCGCTCGCGGTGAGGCAGCTCGTTCTCGAGCTGCGGTGGTGGCCATGGTCGAAGTCCTTGGTGGCCCCATGTTGACAAGAGTATCCGGTACCAGCGTTGGTTCGCTTGAGAGCAGATCAGCGACACTCTGACATATGTCGCCCAAGAACGAAAAGCCTTAGCATGATGTAGCATCGAGGAAGACGCCAGTGACATGGGCAACTGACATGGGGAAGCAGTAACGCCCGTACTGCCACAGAGCGTGATGATGGCGAGGAGGACGCGACGGTGGCGTTGGCCCCTCAGCCGTTGTGCTCCGCATCGCCTATGGCACGGTGACGGCCGATCGCGCGGAAAATACCACCGTTGGACAGCGGCAACCCTCCTCGGCGAACGCACCAAGGGTGCAGCCAAGGGCAGCGTTGCCTGTTGAGAAGGTGTTGGTGACGACGGCCGAAATGGCATTGTTGGCGGTGCTAGTTCTGGAGGTGATGGAAGTGGCGGCGCAGCTGTGTTGGTGATGACAGGTGTCACCTCCTTCTGCTTCTCCATCTTGGCCAAGGTCACAACCGGTGGGGTTGCCGTCAAGACCAGCGGATTGGTGGAACACTCCTTGCTCCTGGCATGGCTTCTCTCCTCCGGAACACCAAGCATCTTTTCAAGCATCTCAATCATGCGACCCAGCATGTTGCTGATTGTCATGGAGTCGAAACCCTCGCTGCCCGACATGGTAGAAGGGACAACGATTGGCTCTGATACCAAATGTTGTGGTCGTTGGTTGGGTACGGGTCTGAGGACCGAGGGTAGGGCACTCGCCCTCCTCTAACCGCCAGCAGGGCTCTTCCCTGTCAAGGTAGCGAGGCTCTGAGGCTTAGTTGAACTCTTGATTTCTCATTACTTGATTGATAATGGATATATGCTATCCCTTTTATAGGGACAGTTCGACTTGGCACCTAAAAAATAATCTATAAGGAAACCTATTAATCCAATCTAATCTTTCCAACTATTAAGAATAACTTTCCTAATAGATAAGATAATATCCCTAATAATAACTTGATAGATAAGGAATCCTAAAATAACCTGCCTAACTAACTATTCTTTATTCTAGGAAACCAACCAACATATATGGAAATAAAGGTGCTACAGTACCGGTAGGTACTGTTCGTGCGTGCTACAGTACCCATGGTCCTGTTCACGCGCGCGCTACACCCCTTCGTGCCTTCCTGGACTCATGGTTTTCAAGGCGTTAAGGTGAGGCGAGGCGCCAAGGCACCGCCTGGATGCCTAAGCGATGCCATACGGGACGCCATACGACCATACATACGACCATACGAGAAGAAAGAGGCTGCAAACATGAAAAGAAAAAAGAAAAGGAGAAGGAGATGAACGTGAAATGTGAAAAGCCCAGCCCATCAAGCCAGCTTAGCCCAGCCCACCCTGCCCCCAACTACATCTAACCCTAGCCGCCTCTCCTCTCCCCATCCCCCTCGTCTCTCTCTCCCCCTACCTCTGCATCCTCTCCTCTCATCCGGCGCAGCTGGGCACTAGCGACTTGAAGGGGTGGCGGTGAGGCGAAATCGACGGCGGGGGAGGCGCAGTGCGGTGGCACAGATCTGGAGGCAGCGGCTTTGCACGGTGGATGGGGCCGTCGTCGTCGTTCCAGAGGTCCTCGGCGACGGGCTTGAGGAAGTGGTCGGCGAGGGCGACGGGTGGCCCCCGCACCTTGTCGACGAACTCCAAGATCCAGGTGAGCTCCCGGCTCCTCTCTTCTCTCCTTTTACCTCCCTCTCCACCGAAGGCTCCGAGCAGAGGAGGTGCGGGCAGGGCACGGGGAACCGCGGGGAGGAGGTACCGAGGAGCTGCGCGACGGCGATGGGGAGTCGGGAGGAGGAGCCGCGCGGGAAGGAGCCAGCAAGGCGGGGGCGACGCGTTAGCACCCCGACAGCGCCTTACCGCCTAAGCGTCGCTTAAGTGACGCTTAGGCGACGCCTTAATAACCATGACTGGACTACTAGCTAGCTGTAAATCAGGCCCTCAGTTTGCTCTAACATTCGTACTTTTCACTTCTTGGGAGAGCATAGAAGCATTTCGTGGACAAAGACACCTTCCTAATTTACAAAAAGACCCACCAGTCAGACAAAACTATAAAACAGGAACACGTCTGTTATGATCTTTAGATCATAGGGGTAAACATTCGTCGAAGGGAGGTCGGACGGCGACGACTTGAAGTAGAACGGCGCTAGGTGAAAGAGAGCACCGATTGGGAGGAGGAATAGATCTAGAATAGCCGGTCAAGGGAACGACCACAGCTGGACTCTAGAGACTAGGAACTTGTCTATTCATCTATGCTTAATGCCAACGATTACAATATGTCTTTTTATATAGAGAACTCTTTTAACAATTATGGATAAAATCAATCTAAATGATGACCTTCCTAACTAATAGATGATTTTCCTAACTAATAGATAATATTTCCTATTACCTAATCCCTATACAAAGAAACTAATCAACTATCTAAGGAGGTAAATATTCTTAACCAAGGAATATGTGAACAGTACATGTATGAACAGTAACCGCACCCATGACATGTCTCTCATCTATTATGTGGCAGTGCTTAAGATGGTGCGAACCCATTACTCACCTTCTGTGTCATAGACGGCATATCCAAAGGGTTGAGTTACATTTCATATTTCGTACAGATTGAGTTAGACTTCATTGTATTGATTTGCGAATAGAGGAGATCAGAGATGAAATCACTGTAAGTCTGTAACTGAGATACAGAGATGATGTGCTGGATTAAAAATTACATGTCCCATGCTTTGTTGCTTTGTTTTTTTTGCATTTGTTGGTAGCATGAAGGTATGACAAAAGTTCAAAACTAAGGCGATATTGTAAAAGACTCGCTAAGACAGCACGGAAGTCCGTGCCTGGTTGCAGTTAATGCTTTAAAAAGTACCTGACAATGGCCAGAACAAGTCAAGAGTATCTAAGATTGGTTGTTTACCATGAAAGTCCAAACTTTGCACAGAATTCAGTAGCTAGTCAATTTTGTGCGTGTAAATGATTATGTTCCTAAAAAGTTTAAAAAACGTCTTTTTAATCATTTTACTGAAACAGTAGGGAGAGCCCTTCTAAAAGATTGGAAGTGTTGTTGCATTACTTATCTCTATTCGAACAATTTTTATTAATTAACCCCCTTTTAATAATATTTTAAAAATAATCCCCATCATAACTTATTTTTAAAAATGGCCCCTTCTTGCTACGCCACTGCTGGCAAGGTTACATCTGGCGTAGCAAGGTTCACATGCCACAAGACCAAGGATGGTGTGGTAAGGTTCACATGCCTTGACACCAAGGATGGCGTGGCAAGCAGGGGCCATTTTTGGAAATAAGTTAATGGGAGGGTTATTTTTAAAATATTGTTAAAGAAAGGGTTAATTAATAAAAATTATTCTCTCTATTCTTGTAGGTTACCAAAGTAAGAGATTTCCCATGAATAGACGTAATCCCATGTAGTTTGTGCATTCTGGTGTCTATAGCAAACATTTTTCATGAATGCACTTGTGGTCATAACTCGTAATATGATTTCATCTTATTTCCTGATGTATAAAATTCCACCAGTGACATGACATTCTGCATGGTGGGAGGTGTTCGCATATCTTGTACTCTGTACATAAGTACATTCAGACTTTTAACTTCGTGCATGCGCAATTAAGTCAACTTAACCATGGGTCTGTATTCCATCAAAACCCCACATGATAATCTAGACAAAAGAACTACAGCATA
Organism: Ampelocalamus luodianensis; assembly: GCA_036346255.1. NCBI lineage: Eukaryota > Viridiplantae > Streptophyta > Magnoliopsida > Poales > Poaceae > Ampelocalamus > Ampelocalamus luodianensis. The sequence goes on along the minus strand of CM070620.1, from coordinate 28,391,284 downwards.
TGTGTGGCAAGTTAAAAGCTCAAGACGAACTCCATACTAAATCTTAGTCGTTGACAGTATAAACACAACATATTTAGTATATTTATGAGCTTGTTCTCTTCCTCCCCAATTAAAATGGAATTTTTATGCCTTTTCATTTCACCAATTGTTGTGGCGGGGATAAAAATCCGATCGGATCGAATCCCGGTCGGGGCCGAACGATAATCGCCAAGAATCGTCCGACGATTACGGTCAAACCGGATTTTGCTTGGCCGAATTTCATTCAAATTTGATTTAAATTCATTCAAAATCTGAAAATTTGATTTTGGATTTGAAAAAACCGCCGGGATTTCATTTCCCGGCCCCCCTCTGGTAGGCGGTTACCGGCCGGTAACCGCCGGGTTTTTTTCCCCTGTGGCAATGTTTTTTCCCCCATTTATTTTTTTCATTGGAATGACTAGATTGGTTATATTCATTGGTAATCTCTCTCAAATTTTATTTGCAATGAATTTTCCTTAATCAAATGTTTGCAGGCAATTAAACAAAAAGGTGGAGCTTTCCTTGAAGCTCCAGTTTCAGGGAGCAAGAAGCCAGCTGAAGATGGTCAATTGGTCATTCTTGCTGCCGGGGACAAGGTAATTCTGTGTGTGTTGTGATGATCAGTTGCAACTAATATTGCGAGCTAGTTGTATTGATGGCACTTTGTAAGATCGGTTACTTTTCCCCTAGGTATTCAGCAATCTTTCTTGATAGTTTTCGATAGGATCAATGTTTCCGGTTGAGTGATTATGGTAAAATGATCATAATCTTTTCCTGATTATGTAAAAAGGGAAACTCTTGGAATACTCTGACCCTTCTAGTGCCCATAATGGTTTCTTTGTGCCTGTATTTGCCTATGTGGTTCTACAGCTAGGGCAATTTTTTTCTTTTCTGCTAAGTGTTAACAGCAAAAAAGTGTCAGTGTAGGTTATAGTTTTGCAGCACTTGCCAGAATACCATAGAACTATTTAGCTTATATAGGGTGTGTTACGGGTATTTGTAGTATTTTCCTATTGTTCTAGGGTTTAGTCTTGTGTCCCTTGTATAGTCTTCCGCTGTTGCTGCCCTCGGGAGGAGCAATCTCCACTCCCGAGGCCGGCTACCTTTTGATTTTTTAGTTGGAGTCTTTGAGCAATAGCAGCAGCAACATGTTCTCTGCCTCCTCAACGCGGCAGCCTGATCCTCTCGTCGCGGCCACCTCCCGGCCAGATCCGTGTGTGGCCTAGGAGTTGTCATCTTCGCCATGCCGCCGACCGGGCCCTCTACTCCGGGTGCTCTACTTCGCCCGACCGTCTCGCCGCCGCCTTGGGCTACCGCGCCACAGGACCGACCCTCGTCAAGCTCTGACTAGCCCAGACCTGGCACCCTCGTCGTCACCGCCTGGATCCATCTGCCCCTGTTCGGATCCGCGTCTCCCCTGACACCGCCGTGCGCCGCGACACCGAGCAGCCCTCTCCTGCTTCGGATCTGGCTAGATCCAGCTGCCTCTGATTTCATCGCATCTCCCTCGGGCTGCCACCGCGGCTCCCTCACCATCCTCCCCAACATCCCTTACCATTCTCCTCCGCGTCGCTGTGGTCCGCGGCGTGCGGGTGGTGCTCCAGGGAGGAGGGGTCGACGTTCTCCTTGGGGAAGCGGCGGTGCGGCGAGGTCTCGCCGTCGAAGGAAGGGAAATGCGACGTGGTGGGGTGGCACGAGTGCTTGGAGAAGAGCGACTTTGTCGCTGTGGAGTCCCCAGAGAGAGAGAGTGAGAGAGACAGAGATGTTGGGGAGGAGTTTATATCCAGATCTGGCCGGAGCCGCTTCGGCTACTCCGTCTTCTCTATTGGCTCTAGCTTTGGCTGGTCTGGCTCAAGCTTCTCCTCTAGTACAGCTGGCTTTGGCTTCTCCGGCTCCGGCTTCTTGCAGCTTCTTCCGCTGTTAAATAATGTTGCTGCTAGTATCTGCTGCTCATTTGTGTCATTTTTCCGTTGTGTCCATCCATGTCCGTAACACTCTATCTTTGAGTTCGTCTAAGCTGTGCGAGTCCATAAAGTCCTTGTCAGTCAGCCGATTGCTTCTTGGCTCACTCATTCCCTTTTTTGCATAGCAGCAGCCGCCGCTCTTCTCTCCAAGCCGTTGCAGATCGTAAGAAGTCGTTATGATACCGCTACTTCTTTCTGAGCCACCACCCCGAGCTTTTAAGGCCACCACACTTCTTCCGCACTGTGTCTCCGCTACACTTCTTGTGCACTGCGCCGCCACCGTCTTGGGTTTCGATCCGCGCCACCATGTTTTTATCTATTCCTCTTCGGCTTGATTTGACAGCTCTCTCTTTTCCTGTCGGTTTCATCATCTTCTTTGTCGTGTTTCCACGGTCGACTTTGCTTCCGCTTGCCTCTACTTTCTCAGTCCTACTTCTGCATCTTGTGCTTTATGGGCTGTCGCACGACCCAGATGGGAGATCTTTTTGACACTCGACACAATTTTCCAAGAGCTATACGCTACGACGACATTATCAAGACTCGGACTTTGGATTTTCTCTATTTTAGTGTCAACCCTTTCCAAATACAATGCTATTGCATACGCCGCATTTGAAGGGGGTGTTAAGGGTATTTATGGTATTTCTTTATTGTTCAAGGGTTTAGTCTTGTGTCCCTTGTACTCTATATATTGCCCATTGGGCTATTGCAATACAACCAACTCTTCACATTTGCACTCTCTCTCATTCTAACAGGGTGGAGATTTCAATGAACATAAACTTACAAAGTGTTAGGAGATATGGTCTAAGATATAGCATCTTAAATTGAGCATTTATTGCATATCCATGTTTGATGCCTAAACATGGCAACTTTACCAGTTTGCAATGATTTTAATCTGTAGGATACAAATTAATACTGCCATGTAATAGAACTGCACCACACATGATGGGATGGGACTACACTCCTGTTAAAATTTCCTGTTTGCTTAATTGGATCCACTCTTCGACGTTTCAGGCACTGTATGATGATATGGTCCCTTCGTTTGATGTACTGGGGAAAAAGTCGTTCTTTTTGGGAGAGATTGGAAATGGAGCAAAGATGAAGCTAGTGGTTAACATGGTCATGGGAAGGTGACTATCTATTTATACGCATCTGCAAAGCACCCAAGTGTAATAATTGCAGATGCCATTGCATATTTGCATCGCCTATTAAGAGATCTCTGTAATCTGATGTTATATTCAGGGTAACTGGAATAGCAGTATAAAACATACAACTGCCACCTTGCGATTTGTTAGAAAATAGGGTTCTGATTATTAGTAGTTTAGCACTTCACCTCCACTTATGCAGAATAGCAAATTCCTCTGAACCATCTTTTTTATACCTACACAACAAATTTATCAGGGATTTAAAAATTGCTCCTGTTTTCGCAAATTGGGATTTATGGTCTTCTCTTCCAAATGGGTTTTACCGTTTTAGCAATATTCATTATACATCAGAAACTCACGAGCTCTCTCTGTTGTTGCCTTATTGGCATGTTAGCTCCTCTGCCTTTCTGGTTTATAACTTATAGGTTCATTGACTGGAACTATTTCACACATTGGTGACACTGTTTCTTGCTGCAGTATGATGAATGCTTTTTCTGAAGGACTCTGTTTGGCTGACAAAAGTGGGTTGAGCCCCCAGATGCTTCTTGATGTCGTGGTATGGCGCTTGGTTATTTCAACACTGCTGCAGCTACTTCCTTTACCATCAAATAACCCTGGTTATATTTTGACTTACAGGACCTCGGTGGGATCGCAAACCCAATGTTCAAGTTGAAAGGGCCCTCAATGCTACAGGGCAGCTACAATCCTGCATTTCCCCTCAAACATCAGCAGAAGGATATGAGGCTGGCTCTTTCCCTGGGAGATGAGAATGCCGTCTCCATGCCAGTGGCAGCTGCTGCCAATGAGGTGTGCCTTTCTCCCCTTCCCCACCTTCCTGGGGAAACATAGCAACAGGTTAATTAAACACATTATTGTGCCACTGAATTGCAGGCATTCAAGAAAGCAAGAAGCTTGGGGTTAGGGGATCTGGACTTTTCAGCGGTGCATGAGGTAATAAAAGGCGCAGGTGGTTCAGGCCAGGCATGAGGGATGATTGTTTCATCTGAATTTCTGAATGCTCGAATCGTATTGCCCACATCACCCCATTGCCTTGCAGATTTGCAACAGTGTCTTGTACTTTGTTCGCACCTCGTAGCTTATCATCCTATTAATGTGTATATTCAAGATTTGATACCAGAGTGCACGGTGTAGTTGCAAGTTTGGGATCAGCTGCTTGTTCATGAGCGAACCTGTTGGACTTGCAGCCTAGCAGATGGTCTGCGTTTCAATAAAAAGATATAACAAAATTGCCATATTGCTCTGCTCCTTGAAGCAACCTTCCCGTTATCATTTCGTTTTGTCATGCCAATTTCCTCGCCAAGTCTAAAACTGAAATGTTTAGATGTATGAGAGTTTATGCCATTTATGCGCTGGGCTTGTAGTTAGTGCAAGAAACACCACTTACTTGGTATGCAGCATGACACTTTGCAGTGGGTTTTTTTTTTACAACACTCCTTTGCCATTGTGTTTCGATGACATGGTGTCATTATATCGATCTGGATGTCTGCTGAAAAAAAAAATGCACGACCTTTGTCTGGTACTGTAGTGCATATTGGTAAGTACTTCCTCCATTTCAAAATATTTCAAAATATAAGACGTGTATTTTTTTTTTAATATAAGGCATGTAGATTTTTTTAGTTTTGTTTCAAATTATAAGGTGTACATGCAACTTTAATGATATTTTCTTCTCTTTTGCTCTTATTTATCTTTCCTCTCTCTTCAACATTTATGAATAAACATCCACACATTATTCTCTCTTATTGATATTAACACTAGGGATATTAAGGTCATTCCCTTCTACCATCTTCATAGTTTTAATATACGTTTTAATAAAAAGAAACGGAGGGAGTAGCAACTAATCTGGTGTGTTAAATTTCTTTCATCACACTAGCAGAAGAATAATATATACCCTGGGGTTTCATCGGAATTTCAAATCGATAGCTTCGTAGGAATTGCATAAGGAACCTTACGTAGTGGATATTTCCTTTCCTACTAAGTTGCTATCAAATTACCGCGTTCGAAACGCGGAGCCATAGCTAGAAGTCTTCTTCCTTGACCAGAGGATCTTAGCAACACGACTTTTACTTGAGTCAGTCGTCTCCATGACACCGTCATGCATGTGCCTGGAGGGATCCGGATACTCTGTTGTAATACAGAGGATCACTGTGTGAACAATGATCTGTGAGTGAGTAAACAGTACTCGACAGTGGAGATTGATTTCTAATACGTAGCATTGTATTGAACCTTTCAGCAGAGTATACATTTTCAAAAGCTTGGGGCAAGCAGAGCAATCACCTTTGATTTTTTATTGCTATGAAATTATTCATGTACTTAAGGTTGCACAACACAAATAGATCTGGAGTTAGAGGTGGCCAGATGGGCCGCACCTGCCGGGCTGGCTTGAGGCACTACACTATTGCACCGGCCCAGGCACGGCACGGCACGAAGGTCCGTACTGTGCTTGGGCTAACCCCTTGGCACGATGGGCCGGCCTGGCATGGCACGAACAATGTCGGGCCATGCTAAGGACGGCACGAGCCCAGTATGGTCCATGTAGCCCGATTGCTGAGAGACCGAGGGAGGCAAGCCGCCCGCGCGGCCCAAGCTATAGGGAGTACCGGGAGGGAGGAAGGAGGAGCGGCGACTAGCCGACGACGAGGGACGGAGGAGGAGCGGCAAGCCAGCAAGGGAGGGAGGGAGTCAAGAAGAGGCGGCTCTAGCGTGGAGGGAGGAGAAGGCGACAGGGCCGGCTCGGGACGGAGGGAGCCGGGAGGAGCAGGAGGGGGGGAGGGGGCGGCGCCAGCGTGGAGGGAGGAGGTGGTGCCGGCGTGGAGGGAGGAGAAGGCGGCGGGGTCGGCTCGGGAAGGAGGGAGCCGGGAGGAGGAGGATGAGAGAAGAGGAGAGGAGGAGGTGGAGGCGGCGCCGTCGTGGAGGGCGGCGGGCGAAGGCTTGGAGTGCGGCAGCGGCAGTGGGCGTGGCGCACTGTCGCACGCGTAGGGGGAGGAAAGGGTAGGGCCCCGCGGGTAGGCGGGAGTTGGCCGCAATGGGCTTGTGGTTCCGTGGGCGGCACGGCCCGACTAGAATATGCCAGTTGGGTGTTTTTTGCCCTTTTTTATCGTTTTTTAATGTTTGGCCTTTTAAAAATAACAAAAAAAAATCCCAAATTTTTTTTCTATAAATAGCCACCATACCCCCTCCCCATTCAACACCCATCCATTCCTCAATCTCTCTTTCAAATTCTGGTGTGCAAATTCAAATTCATTGTTAAATAATTTGGCAAAATTTTAAAAAAAACTTTGCCAAATTTTGAAAAATTCAATTTTTGGTAGCAAGTCAGCAAAAGAGATACAATTCTATGTTTTACATACTTTTATTATTAGTACTTGTTATACTAAGATGAAAGTAATAATAGTGTTAGTTTCGATTTTGCAATTTTTGTTATGGACAGTTACGACAGCTTTGCTCTTAGTGATTACGGACTTTCACCAGAGGAAGTTGCATCCATGGAGGCTACTACGGCTACCTCAAACCAACCGGAAGGGCATGGTGGAGTTCTGTCATCAGGCTCCACGACAGTATCTTCGTTGGTGACCATCTACATCGGGAGTGTGAGAGAATTTATCATATACTATTTGCAAAATTTGTCGTAATGAATTGTCTGTAAGGTCTACAGGTGGAACAGGGCACTTGTTTAGACATGCTACAATACGTAAAGCCCAGCAAGGATTGATGATGAGGCAGACGCAGCTGCAATACAACCCCAACGGTACGGTACGTGGTTGGAACTACGATCCTGAGGTAGTCGTTCAATCTCTTTGTCGTTTAATTGCTTCTGATGATTTATCATTAGGCTTTGGAGAGTCTACTGTTTTCCAAAATTATATTAGGACTGCGCATAATCCTAGATTTTCTGCCATTTCTAGACAGACAACAACTAGGGATCTAGTAAAATACTACAATGAACATCGTAATAAAATAAAAGAACTATTTAGTACGTGCACATTTTCGGTGGCCCTAACCTTGGACATATGGAGTGATTGGGCTAGGGAGAATTATCTTAATGTAGTTGCTCATTATGTTAATGACAACTAGGTAATGGAGAAAAGAATTATATGTTTAAAATTAATTGATGTAGCACACACTAGTGAGAATATTGCGGACTATATTATCAAAGTCGTGGAAGACTTTGGTCTTACAGACAAAATATTCATAATTACTTTAGACAATGCCGCTTCGAACTATAGGGCCATGGATATTCTTACTCCGGTGTTGAGTACATACGCCGATTCCTTCTTGCTACATCAGCGATACGCTTGTCATATTATTAACCTTATAGTCAAATGTGGTTTGAAAAGGTTGAATCTGTATATTAAAGTTTTTCACGATGTGATCTCTTTCTTGAATAATTCTAACATAAGAATAGCAGCATATAAGAACTTCTGCAGGACGATAGGTGTACGTCCAAGAAAGTTTGGTTTGAACATGCCGATATAGAGTTCCAGCATATAAGAACTTCTGCAGGACGATAGGTGTACGCCCAAGAAAGTTTGGTTTGAACATGCCGATAAGATGGAACTCTACTTACCTAATACTTAAGAGTCTTTTACTATATAAGAGTATTTTTTTCTATTTTTATTCAAATACACTATCAGAGCACTAACAGTATGATACTACTGACTGAGCAATATTGGTTCGTTGAGAAGATATTATAGTTTTTAGAAAAAAAACTTATAAGACCACTGTTGCTTTGTCTACTGGCTACTATCCAATATCTCATATTATTGTGCATAGTATTTTACAGATTGCTACTCAATTAAAAATGACTTAGTTTTACGCAACACTATTGTTGCTATGAATTGTAAATACCTTAAATATTGGAGAGAAATCCTTTTCCTACATGTATTTGTATTTATTTTAGATCCTAGAGATAAAATTGAAGCATTTTCTAATATTCTTGATCTTCTTAGTGGTGCTACAGGGCTAGACTATTCTAAATATTTTACAGAAGTTTATACTCGGTTACATGAGGTTTACTGAAAATAAGTTCTAGGGAGTTCGTCTGCAACGACCACCGGTATCCCCCACCTCAAGTATGTAGGATCAAGGATAACCGACTAGAGGGGGGTGAATAGGAGGTTTCTAAATTTAATCGATCAAATTAAACTTAGAGCATAATGGTTCTAGCAATTACTTCCTAACACAATATAAACGCTAGAATTGTAAATACGGAATAAGTAAAGACAAGAAGTACCCACGAATGAGACAATGAAGGTTTTTCCCGTGGTATCGAAGACTTGCTGGTCTTCACTAGTCCACGTTGAGGAAGCTTGACCAAATCAAGCTGGCTCCACAAATTAAGCCTTCCCTCGATCACTATTGGTTGTTATTCCTTCGCTCCGGAGATGGTGAACACCGAACCACTCACAATCTCGGCACCGGGCCTCTTCACAACCTTCTTGAAGAGATCACTGTGCAAGCGCCGTCAAGCCGTCTAGGAGTTCGGCAAAACTCTAAGAGTAACAAATCGATGGCCTTCGCTTGACAACTCACAAGTGCAATGAGATCAATCTAGAATGAATGAATGCACTTGAGTTTTTGGCTCTAACACCTCACAATGAATGCTCAATTGAATTGGAGGTGTGGAATGAATGCACAAGGCTCTATATGAGTTCAATGTAGTCTAGCAACATGTGCTTGGGCAGGTGGAGGGGTATTTATACCCCCCACCAACAATTATAACCGTTAGGGAGGAAATCCCCAACTTTCAGCGAAATGCGGTACTACCGCCAAGTAACATGCGGTACTACCGCACTTCACTAACTATTCTGTAACGGCTACAACAGAAGGCATTAAATGCACTGATATAGCCGTTTTATTTGCAGAGCGGCACTACCGCTTTCCTGGTCATACCGCCCGATGGGAGCGGTACTACCGTTCCACGAGAAATCCCAAAAAGGGTCTCTACTGGAAAAAAACGTATCGTCACTTAATCAGTACTACCAGGGGTGTGCGGTAGTTCCGCTTTTGAACAGATGTACTACCGCGCTGAGGGTTTTCGCCGAAATCCCAAAAATACAACTCTTTGGAAAAAACATATCGCCTTTTAAACGGAACGACCGGGGTGCGGTAGTACCGCACTACAAGCCCGGTCGTACCTATGACCGGTAGTACCGTGTTAACACGCTGGTACTACCGATTATCCTGACAGAGCATCGGATGTTTTTCAAAAAGAAATTCAAATGCATGCATGATCCTAAATTGATCCTCAAAGCACAAGATCATGCTATCAAGCTACTTAGACATGATCCCTCTTAATAGTACGGCATTTAACTTATAATCCGGTCTTTCAATCATTTCTCCTAAGACCGGTAAAATGTAAAAGGGTCCTAAGCTACTTGTACCTTAACTTTGATCCATATTTATCTTCACGTTGTCCTTTAGCATGCATCTTCAAGATCATATTCACCAATGGGACTAAACCTTGCGAATACTCAATAAACACATAAGTCCCATATTCACATATTATCATTAATTACCAAACCAATTTTTATAGGGGCCTAGATGCTTTCAAAGTAGCAAGACAAATATGTGAGGCAAGATCTTCGGTGGCATTTCCTCCAGGTCCAGGTCTTCTTCTACAACGACATATTCTCAACAAAGTCAAAGGCCAACCTCTCACTTAAGGAGTGGGGAACTATCCGCCTATCTGCACAACGATACGGTGGATTTTAACTCAGAAAACTTTAAAATTTTGCATTGGTGACATGAGCAAAAGTTAGCATATCCCGTGCTATCCATACTTGCACGTGATGTCTTAACTGTTCCTGTCTCGACGGTTTCCTCCGACTCTGCTTCTAGTCTTTCTAGAAGAATATCGGAGAAGAGAAGAACACGTCTCACAAGTGAGATGGTGAAGATACTTTTAACTGTGAAGTCTTGAGAATAAGTTGATTCACGAACACAACTCTGTGGAAAATTTAGAGTTGTCGGAGGTGTTCGAAAATCTGTACCTAGACAACGACACGTAGAACAAGAATGTATGTAGAGCAATATGTTGTACTCTTTTTTCTTTGCCAAGGTTTTCTCATGTTGATTTTTTACTTAGCAAAGGTTTTAACGAGACAACCATTTGAATATTAATAAAGCTCTTTATTATATTTTTAATATTCTTGTCTCAATTTTTATAATTTTCATATCTATTTCTGAATTCTACACATTTTTCTGATTTTTGGGATTTTTTTTTTATTTTTCAGGCCTAACAAGCTAAGTAAGACACAACCGGTCCATCGGGCTAAATAGGCTCGGGCCGGTCTGGCTCAGCATGACAGGTCATCGGGCCATGTCTGGGCTGCCTCCCCGACACGTGGACCAGCACAGCATGACACATCTATTAATCAGGCTATGAATAGGCCGTGTCAAGATGGGTCTAACCGTGCCCGTGCCGTGCTATGTCGCCTATATGGCCACCACTATCCCACTCCCAACGACTAGAAAATATCACCAATGAAATTCATCAAACCTGTAACCTTACAGTCGAGGAAACGCATTGGATGAGATGGGCTCCCATTGCACTCCTACAAGAATACAAGAGATGTGAATCAATAAGCAAAGCGTAAAGGCACCGCCCACTGATATTTCATCCTTGGTATTCCATGTGTTCCAGAATTTCAGCCAAATAGCCAATTATTTGCCTGTGCCTAAATCTCACACATGATGACATGAAGCCATGGGCCATCCAAAGACTAGTGATAACAAACGTTTATTTGGATACAGGCTTTGAAAGCATACACCTGTTTGTTTGCACTTTTTTTTTGGGACTCAACCAGGAGCTTATATTACTCATGAACAGGAGTACACTCAAGAGATTAAACAAGCCAACAAAAAATCCGGTATTGCATTAAGCCACATACATCGGTTTTTCTCTGAAGACGCTTGCTTAGCACATAAATGCGCCGCGCCACATACACCTGTTTGTTTGCACTTTGCACAGGAAGTTCTGTGCTTATTGTTACAGCTTAAAGCAAAGGGGAAGGGCATGCTCAAAGTAATTACTAATGATCAGACGACAAATATACAAGAGTGATGCAGCCACAGCGAAGCAGTTTCTAGGTAGAGGAAGGGGCATCCGGTTGCCTGTCAGGGAGCGCTGCTTGAAATGCAGGATGTTTCATATACTCATCGTGAAGCCTTGCGAGAGTGGGATAATTCGACTGTGGCAAGGCAGCACGTTTCGTTAGTTCCTCGGATATAGATACAAGGACATGTATGGTTATAACAGGAAAGCAAAAGAAAAGTACCATGTCGATTTGATAGCGAGTGACTGCTGCATAAATCTGGGGTGCAAGGAATGCGTCTGCCTGCATGTAAAGAAAATGCGAAGTCAACTCAGGGCTGGTTTACACTTGCAATGATATTTACAGTATGTCGAATCATAATTAAATAAACAGAAGCAAGTTGCTAAATGCACAATCTAGCATTCTCATGGAAGGCAGAGTGAGTAATGGAACCATGCTTTGGTAATTGGTAGTCATCCAGAGGTTAAATTCTACAAGAATGAAGGACCATTTACATAAATCTTTGGTGAACTGGAACTTCTAGTCGAACAAGCACTGATAGCCATGTTGTATCATACTGCAATAGAAGTGTAGCATTAGGAATTCAATGGGACTACACTATGTCTTGATTCCACTATAATACTGTACATTTGTAATAGGTACTAAACGATAATGGGATATAGCCATATAGGAGCTCTATCCCTTGCTAGTCAGGAAAGCACAAACTTATCCTTAACTTCATTTCTCTAGGAGAACAGAAAAGACTGCTGATACATTTTTTTTCTCATAATTTCTATTTATTTTCAACACACGCATAAACCTACTTCAGATCAATATGAGAGCACTTGACTCTCTTTCAAGGGAAAAGGGACACCTTGTGCAACAGTACAAGCAAGATACAACCAGAGATGAAAATACTGCAAGACAAATTCATTCAAATGGAACAAAATTTTCGATATCAAATAAGAAGAGGAAATAAAAATCTCAGGCCAGCGTACGAACCAGTTGGACTTCATCTCCTGTGGCGTACTTCCCAGCACAACCTTTTATCAGGTTCTCAACAGCTAAACCATTGGGGGAAAAGTGAGCCCATTGTAGCACAAGCAAGCACAAAGTGTTAGGGATCAAAGAAACAAAGAATGCTAAGCATAGATACGGAAAATCAAAGACCTAAAAGAACTATGAGTTTCTCAAAACATGCAAGTTGCAAGACAACTGAATTGTGTGGTGAGCAGTATTTCCCAAAAAGCAAATCTGCTGGATGAAAGTAATGCTTCAAAACTTTAGTAGCTACTTCCATAAATAAAGAATGGTTATGTCTGTGAAGACAACCTGTGAAACCTCTGTCAACCTGTTGTTGAGTCCATGGGAGGCTCTCCCCTGTACCAACCTTTTGCTCAATGAACCTCTGCAAAGAGATAAGCACCACACCAAGTTATGTTGCTGTACAGTAGTTTTGTTTTTGAAATCAACTTCTTCTTTTTTGCGAGGAATTTTTTAAAATCAACTGTACAGTACATTTTGCTTTAAAAGCATGGGTTGTCTAAATAAAGAATTGATCTGCAGCCATCATTGCACAATGCACATGGGTAGGCATCCCTATATGGAACTCAGGTGCACTGAGCAATCAAATTCTAGATGAAATACCATATATGGCTATAGGCAATGCACAGTATGTCAGTGCTTACCAGTAGAGTAAGATTGTGAAGAGGTTGAATACCAGAACACACAATGCTTGCTATCTGCCATAAAAGTTAGTAAAATTCACATTAGGCATGATGATTGGTGACAGAAAAAACACATCAAACGTATACAGTAAGTAGTATTTTCTAAATTATGGTTGGACCTAACTTCATTCAATGTGCTCAGCAGTCCTGTCATCCTGAAATACACATTTTCCTTTACTGTTCTTCTTCCTTTTTGTCCTTGTCATTGTGCTTATTATCTGATCTTAGACTCCTAACACGGATTTTTTATCAGGATCCTAACACGGATTTGACGATAGCAGTTACAAGTTTTGGTGGGGTTGGATACATAAATCCACAAACTTTTTTAAAAGAGGCACAAAACCCCGGGAAAAAAGCAACTTGTAAACAAGCTGTACCATTGCGTATGGCTCATATATGACAAGGTGAAATAAACGGGTTGTGTCCGGAAAGCGGATCGCAACCGAATCAAACATGTAACCAATATATAATGCCGACCTCTTGTAACCTTAATCATGAAAAAAAACTCCTCATACGGACGGAGCCGCCGTGATTCGGCTCACGGGGACGTAGGCTTTGCCAAACCTCGTAAACAAATCCCCGTGTCTCTTATATGCTTGATATGATTGTTCTCTCGCACTATGGGTTGTCGCCGGTTCCAACAATTGGTATCAGAGTAAGGTTGAGATGGCGACACCAAGTGCTAGGTTTAAAGTGGTGAAGATCGATAGGACTGGTAACTTCGGATTGTGGCAGATTAGGTTGAAGGATCTATTAGCGTAGCAGGGATGTTCCAAGGGGCTGCGCGAAGCAAAGCCGAAGATGATGGAGGATGACAATTGGGAAGAGTTGAAGGAGCAAGCAGCCGCGATCATACGACTATGTCTTTTGGATCAGGTCACGTATCATGTGATGGATATGACCTCGCCGAAAGAAATCTGGGACGAGTTATAGACTCAGTTTATTTCCAAATCCCTGACGAACAAGCTGTATCTGAGCAGAGGTTGTACGGACTAAAGATGAAGGAGGGTTCTGATCTTGCATAGCATGTGAATGTCTTCAATCAGGTGATCACTGATCTAGGACGTTTAGAGATGAACATCGCAGATGAAGACAAGGCAATTATTCCGTTATGTTCATTACAGCCTTCCTATGACACTTGGTCACCACTCTGACACACGGGAAAGATACTATCAAGGTTGATGTGATTACAGCAGCTCTGTTGGCGCATAATCAATGGAGGCAGAACGCAAGGGAGAGCTCTCAAGGTGATTGTCATGTGGGAAAACGTTTATACTCAATGTCGGCGACAACAGGGACAGTTAATTACCGCAAGTTAGGCTTATTAGTTATTACATTCAGTTTGGCAAGTTCTGTAAAAGAAGAGTTTGAGTTTGAGTTGAGTCCAAGAGTAGTTGAGTTAGTTTCGGATTTAGAGTTTGTATTCAAGTCGTGTCGTATCCGAGTCTTTTGTAAACAGCCAAATCTAATTAAGCTGAAGTATGCGTACTCTGGAAAGTAACTAGAGATTACAACCAATCTTCTTCCTCTTTATCTTCTAGTCTTCCTCTGTCTTTGCCGTGTCGCTCGCTCGCATCCGATCACCACGTCGTCGCTACGGCGTCCGAAGAAACTAGGCCGGGCCAAAATCGCGACATCTCACGGCTACTCGTTAGCTTCGGATGGGCGTGACAACTTGGTATCAGAGCTCATGGCAACCGATCGAGCGACAATGGAAGCAATCCACGAACAAATTGCAACATTGACAGCGACTGTAACATCGCAATGGAACCTGATGAAAGAAAGATTTGATCGGCAAGACAGTCAGTTTGAAGAAATCGGGGACCGTCTCGCCATCCTGGAGCATCGTGGCGATGGCTTGCTGCCAACTCCTGGACGAGGGTCAGGGACATCCAACCATGATAGTGGAGGCCTACCAACGGCAGAGCGACCACCTCGCTTCCATCGACTGGAGTTTCCAAAATTCGAAGGAAAGGAAGACCCACTCGGTTGGCTGCAAAGATGCGAACAATTTTTTCGAGGTCAGAAGACTCCTGAAAACGAAAAGGTGTGGCTTGCATCTTACCATCTCGTCGGCATCGCTCAAACATGGTATTTTCAACTTAAGCGAGATGAAGGAGAACCCAATTGGCGTAATTTCAAGGAGTACATCAATTTGCGGTTCAGGCCATCTATCCGCCATAATCCCTTAGGCGAGCTCAAGGACTTGACACAATCCGGCACGGTCGAAGAATACCAGGAGAAGTTCTTGGCCATCTTGCGTCGAGCGGACAATCTACAACCACGACAACAGGTTTAGGCGTTCAGCTATTCACACCCGGTCTCCGGAAGCCCATCCGAACTGATGTTGAATTGCAGAACCCGACTAGTATCCAAATGGCCATGGCGCTCGCACGGGCATACGAACGACGCGCTCAGGTCACGGGGCAATTGGCGCCTTCGCATCCAGCACGGCCAACTATGACATCCACGCAAGTAGCGACAGCACCAACGACAGACAAAACCATCCTCCCAGCGTTATTGCCACCTAAGCCTGGCGCTGGTCCAGAGCAAAACCGACGCACTATGCGTCACCGCTACTTAACTCCCGAAGAGATAGAGCAGCGACGGACCGCGGGACTTTGTTACAATTGTGAGGAAAAGTTCACGCCAAATCACCATTGTAAACGCCTCTTCTTGCTGTTATCCCCAAGCGGCAGCTCAGACAGAGAAGAAGGCCAGAACAGCGAGGATTGTGTGGAGGAACCGGGCATCTCTCTCTATGCGCTGATAGGCATTCAGCCGCGCGCAAGCAACACGATGCAACTCCGCGTGACGGTGGGAACCACATCTCTATTGGCACTACTGGATTCCGGGTCTACGCATAACTTCCTTACTCATTGCGCACTCGGCGTGCGGCGTGGAAGTCGGCCACCGAGATGCGCGTTAGTGGCCAACGGGGATCGAGTCCCCAGCATGGGCCTATGTCCGGCCATGGCTATCCACGTTGACACAGAAGAATTCTTATTGGATTGGTACTCCCTTCCAATGGATGGCTTTGACATTGTGTTGGGTATACAGTGGCTGCGTACTCTAGGTCCAATTCTTTGGGATTTTGATGCATTGATTATGGAATTTTGGCACAACGATTGACAGGTGAGATGGCGCGAGGTGGGCGCACCAACCGTAGTCCCTCAGACATTCCAACTCAAAGGCGATGAGATGATGGCGACTCTCTTGACTGAGTTTGACGATTTGTTTGTGGAACCGACAACATTGCCTCCAGAACGAGTTCGGAATCATCATATACACCTTTTGCCAGGTACCCCGCCAATATCAGTTCGGCCGTATCGTTATCCGCAACTTCTCAAAGATGAACTTGAGTGTCAGTGCGGTGTGATGTTGCGCCAAGGAATCATACGTCCCAGCTCGCAACTTTTTCCTCACCAGTCTTGTTAGTTAAGAAGCATGATGGCTCTTGGCGATTTTGCGTTGACTATCGAGCCCTCAATGAGAAGACGATCAAAGATAAATTCCCAATTCTCGTAGTGGATGAACTTCTTGATGAGCTTCGCGGTGCCAAATTTTTCACCAAACTTGATCTCCAATCGGGATATCATCAAGTGCGTATGCACCCACCCGACATCGAGAAAACGGCGTTCCGCACACATGAAGGCCTATTTGAGTTTCTTGTCATGCCGTTTGGATTGACCAACGCACCGGCTACATTCCAAGCATTGATGAACAATATTCTCCGACCCTGTTTGCGTCGCTTCGTGTTGGTTTTCTTTGACAACATTTTGATTTATAGCCAGACTTGGGGGAACATCTATGACATGTCCGAGCGGTTCTTCGTCTCCTTCAGTTGCATCAGTTGTTCCTTAAAAGGTCCAAATGCATCTTTGGCGCACTCACAGTGGCGTATTTGGGTCATGTAATTTCAGCAGCTGGGGTTGCCATGGATGAGTCAAAAGTCCAAGCAGTATGAGCATGACCAACACCTCGTTCAGTGCGTGCGCTTCATGGCTTCCTCGAATTGGCAGGATATTACTGGAAATTTATTAAAGGGTTTGGCAGCATCGCAGAACCCCTTACACGGCTTCTCAAAAAGGCGGCGTTCGTTTGGACAGATGACGCAACCAGCGCCTTCATCAAGTTGCAAGAAGCCTTGTCCACCGCGCCGGTACTACAACTTCCTGATTTTGGGGCTGATTTCATTGCCGAATGTGACGCTTCAGGTTCTGGCATTGGTGCTGTTCTTCATCAAGACAAAGGACCAATCGCTTTCTTCAGTAGGGCTCTTGTCTCGCGGCATGCTAATCTCGCGGCTTATGAACGTGAGTTGCTTGGATTGGTTCAGGCGGTACGCCATTGGCGTCCTTATCTCTAGGGACGACATTTTCCCGTCAGGACAGACCATTACAGCCTAAATTTTTTGCTTGATCAACGCCTCTCGACAATTCCTCAGCATCGTTGGGTTAGCAAATTATTTGGTTATGATTTTCATTTGGAATTCAAGCCGGGCCGTCTCGATGTCGTCGTTGATGCTTTGTCTCGCAGAGACCAAGACCAGGAAGACGCTTCTGTCTTCGCTATGTCTACTGTCCACTTCGACATATTCACTAGTCTTCATCAAGAAGCAGCTCAAGATTCAGACTTAGCAGCCCTTCGTCAACAGATTGAAGTCGGCAGTCTGACTGTTCCATGGAGGGTTATGGATGGCTTGGTTCTTCATAATAACCGAGTGCATGTTCCACAATCATCACTGGTGCTTCAGACCATTCTGATGGCAGCTCATTCGACTGGCCATGAGGGGGTTCAGAAGACGTTACATCATCTCCATGCTGATTTCCATGTTCCCCATGATCGCCGGTTAGTTCAAGATTTTGTTCGTTCTTGTGCAACATGCCAAAGAAACAAGTCGGAGCATTTGCATCCCGCCGGTCTTCTTCAGCCGTTACCGGTACCTTCTCGTATTTGGGATGATATTGGACTAGATTTTGTGGAAGGCTTGCCGCGTGTTCATGGGAAGTCGGTCATTTTAACTGTTGTCGACCGATTTTCCAAGTATGAGCATTTTATTCCTCTCGCACATCCATACACGGCAAGTCAGTGGCTCGAGTTTTCTTTGATGAGGTGGTGCGTTTACATGGGATTCCATGCTCTATTGTGAGTGATCGTGATCCAATCTTCACAAGCAACTTTTGGTCTAAACTGTTTCGTTTGTCGGGTACCAAACTCAATCTCAGTTCAGCCTTTCATCCTCAGTCTGACGGACAAACGGAGGTAACAAATAAAATTATTGCTATGTATCTTCGCTGTATTACAGGCGATCGGCCTCGACAATGGATTCATTGGCTTCCTTGGACGGAATATTGCTATAATACGTCTTTTCAGACTTCTCTTCGGGCTTCGCCTTTCAAAATTGTCTATGGAAGGGACCCTCCTATTCGACCATACACTGAGCAAGCCACCAGATTACCAGCAATTGAACAATTATTTCAAGAACGTGATCAGTTGTTAGCAGATGTTAGAGAGCGTCTTCTCCTTGCCCAACAACACCCTAAAATCCATTATGACGCCAAACACTGGGAGTTACATTTCACCGTCGGACAATGGGTTTGGCTTCGACTCCATCAACGCCAAGCTTTAACGATAGCACCTAATATCAATCGTAAGCTTGCTCCTCGGTATTATGGGCCATATCAGATTTTGGGAAAGATTGGGGAGGTAGCATATCGCTTACAGCTACCACCTCGAGCTCGTATACATGATGTATTCCATGTGTGTTTGTTGAAGCCATTTCATGGTGAGCCACCGACAACACCGCCAACATTACCGGACCTTCAGCAGGGTCGTGTCTTGCCCACACCTTGTCATGTCGTTCGAGCATGTTTGAGTCGCGGTGTTCGTCAAATTTTGGTGCAATGGGAAGGTCTACCGATTCTGATGCCACATGGGAACCCGTCGCCTAGTTTCCTCGTCAGTACCCTTTCTTTCAACTTGAGGACGAGTTGTTTGCCGAGGAGGGAAGAGTTGTCATGTGGGGAAATGTTTATACTCGACGTCGGCGACAACAGGGACAGTTAATTACCTCAAGTTAGGCTTATTAGTTATTACATTCAGTTTGGCAGGTTCTGTAAAAGAAGAGTTTGAGTTTGAGTTGAGTCCAGGAGTAGTTGAGTTAGTTTCGGATTTAGAGTTTGTATTCCAGTCGTGTAGTATCCGAGTCTTTTGTATACCGCCAAATCTATTTAAGATGAAGCATACGTACTCTGGAAAGTAGCCAGAGATTACAACCAATCTTCTTCCTCTTTATCTTCTAGTCTTCCTCTGTCTTTGCCGTGTCGCTATACGCTCGCATCCGATCACCACGCCGCGCTCTGTCGTCCGGCAAACCAGGCCCAGGGCCAAAACTGCCAACATCTCACGGTTACTCGTTGCGTTCCGGATCTGGGCGTGACACTGATAGTTTGAATACGATCAGTGATCGTGGAAGGAAGAAGACAAGGAGGAATCTGAAAGGTGTAAATCCAGATCAAAGCCAAGGAGCAAAAAAATATCGACCGCTACAAGTGCAAGGAGATGAGGCATATGAAGAGAGATTGTCCAAAATTGAAAGAACAGAATGGTGGGAAGCGTGATGAGAAGACTGTGAATGTGGTTAGGAAAAATGACTCGAACAGCAGCAATGCAGATGTTCACTCAGTTTCAAACAGTCGGCTGACAGATGCATGGCTGCTTTATTCGAGATGCTCATATCACATCACGCCTAACAGGGAGTGGTTCACCTCATACAAGCCAGGTAATTTCAATTATGTTTACCTTGGTGATGATACATGCCATAATATTGTCGAGATAGCTGAAATTGAAATTAAGATGTATGATGATATTGTTAGAACAATGCGTGATGTTAGGCACATACCAAGGTTGAAAAAGAATCAAGTCTCTCTAGGCTCCTTACATGATAGTGATCTTACTTATAAAGCTGACAACGATACGGAAACTGTGAAAATTTGTAAGGGTGCATTGACTGTGATGATGGGTAGAAGAACTGCTGAAAATGTTTACATATTGCTAGGGAGCACTGTTGTAGGTGGAGTCAATTTAGTAGAGTCACATGGCATATGCGGTTGGGTCATCTTAGTGTTTGTGGGATAGCGGAATTGCATAAGAGAAATCTATTAGCAAGAATTAAAAGTTGTGAGTTAGGTTTCTGTAAGTTTTGTGTTCTTGGAAAACAGTCTAAGGTTAGCTTCTCAAGTGGCTAACATGAAACAGAATAAATACTTGATTATGTACACTCTAATGTATGAGGGGCTACTAGAAAACCGTCAATGAGTGGAGCTTAGTATTTTGTTACTTTTATTGATGATTTTGCCCGCAAGTTGTGGGTGTATTTCATGAAGCCGAGGTAGAGAACCAAACAGGCAGCAAGGTAAAGTATCCGAAATTTGATAATTGTACTAAATATATTTATTCACAGTTTTAGAAATATTGTGGGAAGCATGGTATTCAACGGCATTTCACAGTAAGCAAAACACTGCAACAAAATGGTGTGGCGGAAAGGATGAACAAGACTATCGATGAACAAGCAAGATGCTTGAGGTTGAATGCAACGCTTCCTAAATGTTTTTGGGCAGAGGCTGTGAACATGGCATGCTATCTCATAAACTGATCACCACGGGCATCTTTGAGTGGTAAGGTTGCAAAGGAGGTATGGACTGGTAATTCAGTTGATTTTATTAATCTAAGAATTTTTTGTTGTCCAGCCTATATGCATATACCAGCTGATGAAAGGTCGAAACTTGATGCAAAATCAACGAAGTGTATTTTTCTGGGTTTCAACAGAGGTGTTAAAGGATACAAGCTTTGGGATCCGACATCGAAGGTGGTGATGAGCAGGGATGTACTTTGATGAGAAATCAATGTTACAACAAAACAAAGTGGAGGTGGCACAAAAGATTGGAGGGTCAAATACAATGCAAGTAGAGTTGGAACAATGTTTAAGGACTCAGAATTCACACACGCTACCTCCAGATTCCAATTCAGAGGATTTGCAGAATTTTCAGTTGGCAAGAGATAGACAACGACGCACCATGTGAAAGCTCCAAAGAGATTCGGGTATGAAGACTAGGTTTCATTTGCTCTTCTAGTTAGTACTGATGATCCAACTAATTTTCAGGAGGCTATTACAAACTAGGAGAAAGATAGGTGGATGATTGCAATAATAGAAGAAATGGAGTCTTTATAGAAGAATCAGACTTGGGAGCTAATTCATCTTCATGAGGATAAGAATGTCATTGGATGCAAATGGGCCAACAAGAGAGTCTGCAACATCAGAAAAAGAAGGGGAAAAATTCAAGGCTCGATTAGTTGCAAAAGGATATTCACAAAAGAAGGGGATTAATTATGATGAGATATTCTCCCCAATTGTGAGGCATACTTCTATTAGGACAATTCTTGCATACGTAGACAGTTGGGATTTGCACTTGGAACAAATGGATGTGAAAACGACGTTTTTGCATAGTGATCTTGATGAGCAAATCTATATGGAGCAGCCAGAAAGGTTCACTGAACCGGAAAATCAGCACCTGGTTTGCAAATTAAAGAAGTCATTGTATAGATTGAAACATACTCCAAGGCAGTGGTACAAGCGTTTTAACTCTTACATGTTGCAGATTGGCTACAGACGATGTGAGTATGACTATTGTGTTTATGTTCGACGCCTTCATGATGGTTCATTTTTTTGCTACTATATGTTGATGATATGCTAATTGCTGCAAAGCACATGTATGATGTGATTGGTTTGAAGGGTTTGCTAAGCCAGAAATTTGATATGAAAAACTTAGCGGTAGCAAAGAAAATTGGGCATAGATACATAGGGATAGAAGCTCGAGGAGACTGTGATTGTCTCAGCAGGAGTGTGTTGAGAAAGTTTTCGAGCGGTTTGATATGAGTAAGGCCAAATCAGTAAATACCCCATTGGCCCAACACTTAAACTTTCTTCTGAATTTTGTCCTGAATCAGACAGAATTTGAAGAGATAGCGAAGATTCCATATGCTAGTGCAGTTGACTATTTAATATATGCTATGGTTTGTACAAGGTCTGATTTAGCACATGTTCGTCAAGTCAGCAAATTTATGGTAAAACAAGGAAAGCGACATTGGGAGACAATCAAGTGGATATTCAGGTACTTGAGAGGTACAACAAGTCATGGTATTATTTTGGACAGACAGCAAGGTAATCCTTTGGTTGTCAGATATGTGAATTCGGACTATGCCGGTGATTTGGATAATAGGTCTACTACAGGGTATGTTTTTACTCTAGGTGGAGAGCCTATATGTTGTAAGTCATCAATTTAGTCTATTGTTGTATTGTCTACAACTGAGGTAGAGTATATGGATGTGGTTGAAGCTGCAAAGGAAGCATATGGCATTGTAGGATTCGCGAAGGGATTAGGTGTTGAGGGAGGTGGAGTTCAAGTGCACTGTGATAGTCAGCATGTAATTTATTTGGCCAAGAATCAAGTGTATCATGTCAAGACGAAGCACATTCATGCAAGGTATCACATGATCAGAGAGTTTATTAACTCTAGAGAGATTTATTTGATGAAGATGCACACTAATAATAATGATGCGGATATGTTGACCAAGTCCATCACCGCCAACAAATTTGAGCATTGCCTCAACTTGTTGGGAGTCACAAGTTACTGAGCAATGAGGTAACCCCTAGCCCACGGATGCACGAGGAGTGTCAAAGCGTTCTCTTATATTTCTTCAAGGTGATGTATTCACCAAAGTGGAGATTTGTTGTGTATGGCTCATATATGACAAGATGCAAGAAAGGGGTTGTGTCCAGAAAGCGGAGCACAACCGAGTCGAACATGTAACCGAGGTATAAATATATATCGTCGACCTCTTGTAACTCTAATCGTAAAAAAAAAAACTCCTCATACGAACAGAGCCACCGCGATTTGGCTCCTGCGGATATAGCTTTGCCGAACCACGTAAACAAATCATCGTCTCTTATGTGCTTGATATGATTGTTCTCTCGCGCTAAGGGATGTCGTCGGTTCCAACAAGTACAATGATTGCAGATCATTCCAGATCAAAGAGTCTGTGAGTTTACTACATTCGTATTAGATATTGAATAATGGAGTGAACTAACAAATTCCCTCCGCAGATGGCACTTCTAGATTAAGTGGATTGTCAAAAAAAATTGTGGTCACCATCAGGAACATAGGGGTACAGAATCTAATATTACCTGGTTATTCAAGGCCTTCTTTTTAAGGTCTTGAGGTAAAAGAGGACGCTCAGGGTACTTGTCCTCCAAATACTGCAGAGTCACAGGAAACAAGTGATCAACAAAAATGCGTCAAGCAATACCCAATTTCGAGACCCTGCACACGAACATGTCAATACTTGCCAATGCTATCGCGTAAGAGTCACCGATTACTGCATCGCCGTCGACCAACGCAGGGACGAACTTCATAGGATTAAGCTTCATGTATTCTGCCACCCACAAAGATGATGAACCTAGTGAATATCTAAACAAGATTTCTTGCATAATCTAAATGCAATGAGCTCCCTTTCAGCCAAGTTGTCCTCCACACTTCCACTGCCCATCACCACAACCAAACCACACTCGTAGGCGAGTATGTTTGCAGTGGCAATTGCATAAGCAGTCCAGCTACAGAGCGTCCCCCAAATTGCACAAGCAAGGAAGCAAACAAGCAGTAGTAGACGGCAGTACTACCTACCGGGATCAGACTGCTCGTCCTTGAGGAGGTTCACCGCCTTGTACTCGTACTCCACACCTGCAGAAGCATCATTCGTACACGCGGGCATCCAATTTACTCAACCCAATCCAATCTAAGAAACGGCGCGCGGGGGGGAAGGACTTGCCGGATCACCGTGTAGAGAGTAGCACGTACCTTTTAGGTTGAGCGCGATGCGGGCTCGATGGGAGCAGGAGCTGCGCCAGTACGAGTACAGCCTAGGCTTCCCCTCCGCCGCCGCCATTTGCAGTCTCACGCTGCTTCGCTTGCCTGCTGGAGCCGACCGAGACGGATAGAGAGAGCCGCAAGGGAAGTGGAGCACGTAAGGCAATTCAATTGGTCTCGTTCACCGAACGGCATAGGCCCAAGCCTAAACCCATCGAGCTCATCTCAGCCCATATGGCCCACCCCATCACGAACACCAAGGCCATCAGCCTCCTGGGAGGTGGGCCACGAGAAGCGTCCCCTCGCTCCCCAAAAGCCGAGCCCAATTTATTAGTACCGAAACGAGAGGGAACTATTCAAAAGAGCCCCTGCACTTTCCGCTATTTCCAGTTCGACCTTCCGAAATCCTTGCGCTTCTCTAATCCTCTCCTCCCCACTCCCTCTCCAGTCTCCCCTACCAGACCACCACCACCACCGCTTCCCCCTCACCCCCAAAACCCTAGCGCCCGAGGCGACGCTCGCCGGTGATGGACGACGGCGGAGGCGGCGCTGCGGCCGTGCACCACAACGCGCGCTCCCCGGAGGACGTCTTCCACGACTTCCGCGCGCGCCGCGCGGGCGTCGTCAAGGCTCTCACCACGGGTTGGTCTTGGTCTTGCGCTCTTCTTCTAACTTCAGCTTCCGCGCATCGTCTCTGGAGTTTTTGGCTGATTTTTGCTGACCGAATCGTTGCCCGTGTGCTGCCTCTCTGGTGCGCAGATGTGGAGAAGTTCTACCAGCAGTGCGACCCCGGTGAGGCTCCCCGACCTTGTTTCGTCTCTACCTTTGTAAAGCTCATTTCGGGGTTTGTAAAGTTGTTCCTTTAGCGGCTGCTCCGATTCCGCGTTTGCGTACTGGGCGCAGTTGCTGATGCCCGGTATGGTTGCCTTTTAGGGTTTTGCTCGGGAGCAGTACTTTTATCGTTGCTTAAGCTCGAATTGGTGGTGTGTTTTGGACTTCTAGTCCTAATCCCTGACAGTGTGTGTAATTAGGTAGGTCGATCTAAGCCAAACGTATAGGAAATTGTCAAGTTTGGGCAACCGGAAGCGCAATAGGTGTTACACTTTGCATGGATATTGGCTTGCATCTTGGACCTTCCGAGCATGGGCAAATGCTGTGGATGAATCGTGATCGTGTCATTAAGTTACATATATCTATTTTTTCAGATTGATCTACCACAAGATTGGGAATATGGTTTAAAATTTTTAAAATTCTCCACATACTGAACTGTTTAAAATCGTATAAGTAACCCACAAGCTGATCAAAGTACTGCTTTTCATGGAATAGCTCACATGAGATTGATTTAAAGGTATCTTCCCATGTTTTTTCCGACCTTGGTAATACCCCACTCCATTTCATTACAAAATGGAAAGGGTCTTCCCATGCTATTCTCTCTATTTCGCTATGTTTATCTATAGCCCACCGTACCATACGTACAGACATTAAGTCTAAGAAATACTTAATGAGAAATGACTATATATACTCCTATTAAATGACATACCACAATCACGTAACTTCTTCTAAAGCATTTAAGTAAGGCGTAACTTCTTCTAAAGCATTTAAGTAGGGGTAGATTGATGAAAAATTACAATAACTATACTTTAGATTTAGATTCCCTCAATTGACAAAATATATTGAAACAGATACTCCCGAAGCCATAAACAGATATAGCGAAACAGCGAAACAGAGGGAGTATTATACTGTGAAGGAAAAAAATGAAACAGAAATATTGCTAAGGAATTTCCATGAATCGGAAGAAATGGGCACGAGTTATATACAGATGTGGACAAGCCTGTTCCTGTCCGTAACTAATGCTAGCATATTTGCATGGCCTTGGCCCACACAGCATGAGCATACAGGGAAGATTTATCATTACAAGGCCCACTAAACAAGTAAAGCAGTCTTCAAAACAAAAACAAAAAACCCAGTAAAGCAGCCCATTTTAGAGGCCCAACCGCATAACTACACTGCTAAGGAGTCATCGGAGCATCAGGGTTTCCGCTAGTTCCGGACAAGATTTTACAGACTTGTGAGCTGGCAAGATCTCATCTAGTTTGCCTTTTCCAAGCTTAGTCCTTTTCCTATTCGATAAGATTTTACCGATCTGGTAACATGATGCTGCACTATAATGGTATGGTTACAACTATTTAAGGTTAAAAGCAATTGAAGCTCCAAAATTTCTTTAGGCTAGAGTGGCAAATTTGCCCTGTTAGTTTGAAGTGCAGCATTTACTGCTTATGGGTTTCATTGGAACAGTTTGTTTTGAGTAGATTGGCTCCTAGTCATCATTCCAGCATCGGCTGAAAGTGTGGGTTAGTTTGTCTAGTGAAGTGTACATGTAATTAGCATTTCGGGCACAATTGTCTATTGATATGTTGTTGAATTGTACATTACAGACGGTTTATTATGCATCAGGTTTTCTTTCCCTTGTTTTTGTCACATTGATGGTATAATGCTTCTCTTTTGTCAGAGAAAGAGAACATGTGCCTTTATGGATTACCGAATGAGACCTGGGATGTGACTCTGCCAGCCGAGGAAGTACCTCCTGAACTTCCAGAACCAGCACTGGGAATAAACTTTGCCCGTGATGGAATGATTGAAAAAGATTGGTTGTCGCTGGTTGCGGTTCATAGTGATGCATGGCTACTGTCCGTTGCATTTTACTTTGGAGCTCGTTTTGGATTCGATAAAGAAGCCAGGTTTGCAATTGCATTCTCTTTTTTTTTATGAAATGAAAATGTAGTGACGCAGTATTCTGATTCCATTTCTTGGAGGTTTCCAATTGGATTTTGCATTTTTGATGTGATCGTTATCTGAGTGCTCATGGATTCCAGCCTGGACGGTGCATCAGCCGTACATTGTTTGGTTTTTCCAGCATATCAGGCTGTTATGCGAGAATATGTTAATAGTCCGCAAGTGGCATGTAAATTTCAGGAGACGGCTCTTCACCATGATTAATGGAATTCCCACTGTCTATGAAGTTGTGACGGGAATTGCCAAGAAGCAAACAAAAGCCCCCAATGGCAGCAGCAAAAGCAGCAAATCCGGCTCAAAAGTGAGTATATGTGCTATGAGTGACATGTACTGCATCTTTTCTTATGTCGAGTTGTCAGTTCAATCGTTTACTCATTTGTTATTTCCCCTTCTCTCTCAGCCGTCGAGGCAACCAAATTCTAACAGCAAGCCTGCAAAGCCGGCCCAGCCAAAAGACGAGGATGACAGTGGCCGGGAGGACGCAGGGGACGAGGACCAAGCATACTTGTGCGGCGCTTGCGGGGAGACTTACGCGAACGGCGAATTCTGGATCTGCTGTGACATTTGCGAGAAGTGGTTCCACGGCAAGTGCGTCCGGATCACCGCCGCGAAGGCGGAGCACATCAAGCAGTACAAGTGCCCCGGCTGCAGCAGCAAGAGGAGCCGAGAATGACCACGGGAGGCTCCCCGGTTGATATGCTTAGAATCGTTAGGAATGGTGAAGTCACCTGCTGCTCTGTAGCCGCAGACCCCGGCCGCTCTTGCCGGTTGTCGTACTACAAGTCTTTGTGTTGTACTACAAGTCTTTGTGTTGTGCTTGTGCCTGTGCCGGACATGGTAACTGGTGGTATTTAGCAGGCTAACTGCTGTCATCGTAGTGTTATGTGGAGTTGTGAACTGTGTTTTGAGTTAGGAACTCCCGTGTTCGGTAATGAAGCGCTGGGTTAGTTTGTATGATAATGCCTCATCTTCCTTAACTAATATTGTTATTCTGACTTGTGAGCTGTTGGTGTTACTACTTACTAGTTACCAGCAACCCTCAGCTGTAGTCTCAAAAGTAGCCTGACATTGTATAGCATATGTTGCTGTCCTCCAAGCAGATCGAAAAATAGTGTCGCAAATAATGTATTGTGTATAGGGATGGCAACGGGGCCATTCTCCGTCGGGGAGTGGTGGAACATCTCCATCCCCGAGAGAAGAAAAATTTCCCGTCCCCGTCCCCATCCACATCCCCATCTCCATCCTCGGGTGATATTCTCCCCCGTCCCTATCCCTATCGGGTTATCGGGGCCTTACGGAGACCCATACCCAAAAGTTAGATCTCGAAAGAAGAGAAAATAAGATCCATAATGTTATAAAAATAGGTATGAACGTCGACATACAATGCTAAAATGATAATATTTTTTAATTAATTAGCATCTGAAAAGTAAAAGATGCAAAAGAGATTATCAGGCTATCGTCTTATCGGGTTGTGCAGTAGTAGGCTAGTAGCCTACATGTCTTATCGGAGACCCATACGGGTAGCAGGGATAGGGAGTAGAAAAATAGCCGCATCCCCGCTTTACCCAATAGAGAATTATATTTACATATTAGTATCCCCGTGAAGGGGAAAAACAGCCCCATCCCCATCCCGTAATGAGTGAATTCCCCGTCGGGGAATAGGGAATAGGACCCCAATGCCATCCCTAATTGTGTATACGCGGATCACTTTTATGACAGATCACTAGAATCATACAGAGCCTTTTGTTTACACACACACAGAATGAAAAGTTTAAATGCGTATGACTGGATTCACTTTGCAAAGCATCGATGCATGAGATATGTTACCAGTAACCGACCATTGCGATTATCACAAACTTATCACCGGAGATTGCAGTTCAGCATTAAGCAGGAGTAGGAGCGTTCCAACAATCCCAGTGATCGCAGTTCAGCATTAAGCAGGAGTAGCAGCATTTCAACGATCCTAACAATTCTAAACAACACTAGACAATATACCGCGCGATAGCGCGACGCTAAGCTATGTGGCTGCGTGTAACCCCTTACTATTTTGGTAAAATAAAACAGAGAGAAAGTGTTTGAAGATCAGATGCAACAGAAATATGTATGTTTGAATCATTACAGCAGAGAAATCAACTAAGCGTAAACGGATATTTGTAACCTTTGGTGTGATAAGGAGTCATATACAACAAATTAAATAATGGCTAATAAGCTTGAGCGAGGAACATGGAAATGTATTCACACAGAGCTAACATTTTTACGATGAAAGACAACATATCTCACCTGCAGATGATTAAGAGTGCCGTATATTCTCCATTCTCTCTCTTGGCCCGCGTGACCATAAGGCTCATGTAACAATGTCTATGCATGCCCTCTCAATTAATGAATAAACTGCACAGTTATGGATAGTAAAACCCTAGTCTCACCTCTTCTAACATGGTATCAAAGCAAACTCTATCCAAATCCTAACCCTATCATCATTCGGCCGCTGCCTCCCCACTCCATCTAGGGGTGTCAATCAAATCCAAATTATCCGTTTTATCCGGTATCCGAATTCGGTTGGTAGCGAATATTGTTTAGATTTTTCCATCCGCATAAAAAATATGAAAACGAATATGGTATGGACTTTTGTCATCTAAAATGTTATTTTATCCCCACTATTCGTATTCGTATTCAAATTCGATAAAACAATATACATATTTTATTGCAGTTTGGCTAATTAGTTGGATGAGTATTTTGGTTTAATATGAATTCATGTTTTTATGTGAAATGGATAAACTAGAATGATTAGATGTACTATGTACGAGGATGAAGTATCATAAATATCTTGCAATTACGTAAGTTATGAGGATATCTGAATCCAACCAAATTAAGTAGGTATTTGATTCGTATTCGTTAT
Organism: Ampelocalamus luodianensis; assembly: GCA_036346255.1. NCBI lineage: Eukaryota > Viridiplantae > Streptophyta > Magnoliopsida > Poales > Poaceae > Ampelocalamus > Ampelocalamus luodianensis. The sequence goes on along the minus strand of CM070620.1, from coordinate 28,361,765 downwards.
AGTATTCTATTTGTATTCTATAATATTTGCATTTGTTTTCGTATTCATTTAGAAAATACGAATACAGGAAGACCACTATTCGATTCGCATTCGATCCGTTGACACCCCTAACTCCATCCAACGGCATGGTGGTCAGACGCCGCCGACGGCGGCCGGAGATGGCCATGCCTCTACTCCTCAGTGCCGACCGTCTCATCTTTAGGAGGATCCAGCACCGCGTCACGCCGCTTCATCCAGATTGCGAATCGAGCACCGCGTCGCCGTCTGTGAGCACAGGGATTGTGGATCCAGCACTGCGTCGCCGTCTGCAAGTGAGGGGTCGTCCTCTCCGTCACCGCCTCATCTTCATCGGGGGCGTTCTCTCTGTTGTTGCCTCGTCTTCATCGCCTCGGCAACCTCCTCTACTTCGCTGGAGCTGACGCCTTGGCCATCTCCTCTGCTTCACCGACTTGTGGATCCGTGCCGCACCTCTCTGTGCCGCCTGGAGCTCATCGCCTCCTCCTCTGCTTCGCCGGCTCGCGGATCCGCACCGCATCTCTCTGCATCGCCGCCTGGAGCTCGGTTGCTGCTTCATGGTCGTCGTCGCCCTTTCTTCATCATGACCGCACGACTCCAGCAGCAAACTCCGCACCTCCTCTGCTTGAAGCTTCAACGTCGGTGCTCATTTTCTACTCTGATGCTACTGTGCAATACTGCTGCTTCTACTCTGCTGCAATACCGCTCTAACGATGTTTGCTTAAGTACTGCTCTGTTGATGTTTGCTTAAGTATTGTTGCTTCTTGTTTGCTGCAATACTGCTCTGTTGATGAACTCTGTTGTTGATTGCTTATTGCTGAGCGCTCTGCTTCACTACTGATGTTGATGCTGCTACTTATGCTCTGATGTGCTTAGTACTGTTGTGTGGTTGTGGTCCATCAAGATGGCCAAATCTGACTCAATGTTTACGGGTAATTCATCTCTTGTATTCATGGACATCAAGCTCGATGGGTTGAACTACCGAGCATGGGCCTTCTTAGTCAAGACTACTCTTAGGGGTTATGGTTTAGCCTCTTATTTGATTGACGATCCTCCTGATCCGAAGAAGGTTGATGTTGAGGCAGTAAAAGCTTGGAAAAAGAGGATGATCGTGTCATGACTGGCCTTGTTGTGAGTGTTTATGTTTCTTTAAGGATGAGTTTTGAGTATCATACTTCAGCCAAGCAGATGTGGACATACTTTGAGAAGAGATATGTTCAGTCCAGTGGTGCTCTTCGCTTCACATTGCTCAAGAACCTTTGTAGTATTCAGCAGCGGGATCAAACAGTGGAGGAGTATTACAGTGTTTTCACTCATATCACTGGCCCTCTAGAATCTATGACACCGAAGGCTGCCACTGCTTGCTAGTCTTGTGTTGCCAAAGATGAGTATGCTCAGCAGACGTTTATGTATCAGTTTGTGATGGGATTTCGATAAGAGTTTGAGCCTTTTCGTACTCAGTTACTCAACTATCCCACTCCACCGACTTTGACTGAGGTGCACTCTAATTTGATTGCAGAGGAGATTCGTCTACATTCGCTTATGTCTACCTCAGGATCCTCACCACATGTTGTCATAGGTCTCTCACAGCGGTCTGGATCTACCAGAGCTACACCCACATGAGTGTTGGTATGTTCTCATTGCAAGAGGACTGGTCATCTTGCTGACAAGTGCTTCAAGTTACATCCAGATCAGCTTGTTGATTATCATGCTAGACATCTATCTGATCGTCGCCATGGAGCACCTACGAGACCTCCGAGAGCACTTCCTGAAGCGGTCACTGCTGCCACAACCACACCTATTGTGACTTCTGGATCAATGTCTGCGCTTCTCATCCTTGGGTTTTGGACTCGGATGCCTCTTTTCATGTTACATCGGACAGTTCTCAGCTTGTTGCTCGTTGGCCCATGACTAATGCTGCATATGTTCACACTGCTGATGGTACACCTTGCTTTATCACTCATCAAGGTATTCTCTCTACATCTCGCTTCTTTGTTCCTGATGTGTCTTTTGTGTCCCCAGCTATGTATGAACCTTCTTTTTGTTGGTCAACTTACTGATATGAACTGTTTCATTAGATTTGATTATTATTCTTGTTTCATTCAGGATCGTCAAAGCAGAAGAGTGATTGGTTATTGCCATCGTTGTAGAGACTCTCCTAGTCTCTATGTCTTGGACACCTTACATCTTCCTTCCACCAGTCCGTTGAAGGCCTTAGTATCTTCTGCAATGTCATCATCTCAGTCTCCTGTTAGTCTAGTTTTCATTGTAATGGTTGTAAACTAGGAAACAGCTACAACTTTCAAATTCTAGTAGTACCTTCCAGTCCTCTTATCCTTTTGATTTAGTGCATTCTGATGTATGTGGTCCATCTCCTTTTGCTTCGAAGGGTGGCCATAGTTATTTTGTCATATTTGTTTATAATCACTCTCGATATATTTGGATCTATTTTATGAAACATCATTCTCGGTTGATTTCCATTTATCAGTCTTTTGCTAAGATAGTTTATACACAGTTTTCTTCTTCCATTCGTGTCTTTCGTTCTAACTCTAGGGAGAGTATCTTTCATCAACTTTTCGCAAGTTCCTTTCTTCTTAGGGTACTCTTCCCCAGCTCTCGTGTCCTGATGCTCATGCTCAGAATGGTGTTGCTGAGCGCAAACACCGTCACATCATTGAGACTGCTCGTGCTCTTCTCATCTCCTCCTTTGTTCCCTCTCACTTTTGGGGGGAAGCGGTTTTTACAGCAGTCTATCTCATCAACCGTCAGCCCTCTTCCAAGCTTCAGGGCAAGTGTCTTGGTGAGGTATAGAGCACCTTCTCGCTGTGCTCATCTTCATGTCTTTGGTTGTGACTGTTATGTCCTTCTAACACCTCGTGAGCGTACAAAGCTGAGCGCTCTGTCAGTTGAGTGTGTCTTCCTGGGTTAGTCTTGAACATAAGGGCTATCGTTGCTATGATCCCTCCACCTATCGTATTTGCATCTTTCGTGATGTGGCCTTTGATCAAGGTCAACCCTTCTTTTATCATCCTTCTACACATCTCACTTCTTCTTCCACAGATTCCACCTTTTTTTCTGTCTACATCCTATTTTTTCACCAGACTTGTCTTATCCAGATACATCTTCTCCATCGGTTTCACCTTCTAGTGTGTCGCCTGCGACATCTAACCAGTTTTTGACACTTCCACTTTTCCCTTTCACTATAGTCGTCGACAGAGCGTTCCTTCTGATCCTCGGTCCTCCTCTCCTCCACTTGACCATCCGACCAGTACCACCGACTCTGACGATCGTCCTACTATATCATGATATGCCCTATGTGATCATTCTTCTATTCAGGAACCAAAGAGATCAATTTTTCTCGTTCGGGTGCAGTAGCTGAGCCAGGTACCTACCAGGAGGCTGTCAGTATACCTGAGTGGCAATTGGCCATGACAGAGGAGCTCATAGCATTAGAGTGTACAGCCACTTGGGATCTTGTTCCACTACCATCCGGAGCTATTCCTATAACTTGCAAGTGGGTGTACAAAGTAAATAACAAGTCAAATGGTTCAGTAAAGTGATATAAGGCTTATCTTGTTGCGAGAGGTTTTCAGCAAACTTATGGTCAAGATTATGATGAGACTTTTGCTCTAGTTGCTCATATGACCACAATTCATACTCTTATTGTTATTGCAGCGGTATGCACATGGATTATATCTCGAATGGATGTCAAGAATACATCTCTTCATGGTGATCAACATGAAGAGGTCCATATGCAGCCACCCCCAGGTGTTGAGGCTCCTACAGGCTATGTTTGTCGCCTTAGGCGTGCTCTATATGGTCTCAAACAGGCTCCTCGTGTTTGGTTTGAGCGTTTCAGTTCCGTGATTCGAGCTGCTGGTTTCACTCCAAGTGACCATAACCCTGCCCTGTTTATTCACACTTCTCAGTGGGGTCGTACTTTGCTTCTGTTATATGTAGATGATATGCTAATCACAGGAGACGATGTGGATTATGTGGCTTTTGTGAAGAGGAAATTGAGCAAATAGTTTATAATGTCTGGTTTAGAACCATTTAGCTATTTTCTAGGGATTGAGGTTCATTCTAATAGTAATAGCTACTATCTCTCTCAGCATCGTTACGTTCAGGATCTACTTACTCGCTCTAGTATGACTGATACATGCAATGCATTGTTTATCTCACTATATGTTCCACTACCATCTGGAGCTATTCCTATAACTTGCAAGTGGGTGTACAAAGTAAATAACAAGTCAAATGGTTCAGTAAAGTGATATAAGGCTTATCTTGTTGCGAGAGGTTTTCAGCAAACTTATGGTCAAGATTATGATGAGACTTTTGCTCTAGTTGCTCATATGACCACAATTCATACCCATGGATCTTCACCTACAGCTTTGACCTACAGACGGTGTACCACTACATATCCTTCTCGCTATCGTCAGCTCGTTGGGAGCCTTGTTTATCTCACTATCACCAGGCCAGACATTACTTATGTTGTTCATGTGCTCAGCCAGTTTGTCAGTGCTCCCACCTTAGTCCACTATGGTCATGTTCTTCGTGTGCTGAGATACTTGAGGGGGACTGCGTCCAGACGTCTGTTCTATGTCAGTTCGAGTCAGCTCCAACTCCACGCTTACTATGACTCCACTTAGGCGAGTGATCCTACTGATCGCCGATCTATCACTGGCTACTGTATCTCTCTTGATACTTCGCCTATTGCTTGGAAGTTCAAGAAGCACACTGCGGTGTCACGCTCTAGTGCAGAGGCTGAGCTTTGAGCTCTTGCCGCTACCACCTTAGAGATCATTTGGCTCCGATGGCTCTTGATTGATCTCAGTGTCCATCGTGGCAATCCTACACATCTCTTTTGTGACAATACAAGTGTCATTCAGATTGCTAGTGATCCAGTGAAACATGAGCTGACAAAGCACATCGGTGTTGATGCATCCTTCACACGATCTCATTGTCAGTAGTCGACCATCGCCCTCAAGTATGTTCTCTTGGAGCTTCAAGTTGCAGATTTCTTCACTAAAGCTCAGACTCAAGAACAACATCGGCTTCATCTACTCAAACTCAGTGCATTAGATCCTCCTGATCCACCTTGAGTTTGAAGGTGGTGTTAATAGTGTTGTATATTCTCCACTCTCTCCCTCTCGGCCCATATGGCCTGAGGCCCATGTAACAATGTCTATATATACCCTCTCAATCAATGAATAAGTTGCACAATTGTGAATAGCAAAACCCTAGTCTAACTCTTCTAACACAGATCAGTCCTTACGAAGCAGAGAAACTTATAATTGGATGCTTAGCACCGATATCAAGCAGCGTCGTACCCAGTTGGTATTGTTAAGGGTATTTGTGGTATTTCTCTATTGGTCTAGGGTTTAGTCTTGTATTCTTTGTACTCTATATATTGCCTATTGGGCTATTGTAATAGACACACAATATTCATAATATGGTATCAGAGCTAGCATTAGGGTTTCACCCGTGACCGACCGCCGCCGCCGCCGCCACCGGCCTCCACCGCCGTAGGCCGTTGTCGCTGCCCCCGGGAGGAGCAATCTCCACTCTCGGGGGTGGCCTCCTCCCGCATCAGCTATGTATCCTCGTCCGTGTCTGCCTTGGATCCGGCTGCCCCGTTGACAGTCGTCTTCTTCACCTTCGAGCGGACGTCGCCGCCAGCCCCGAGGTTTGTGCGCCTACTCTGCTCCGTGCACGCCCGGTGCAGCCGCCACCCCGGACCGACCGGATCCGTCGTCGTCGCACCCCCGAGGGTCCTGGATCGGGCCGCCGTTGTCCCCGCTTGGATCCTTCAGATCCAGTGAGATCCAATTGGATCTGGCCGGGAGGGGACTGTGACGTCCCAGCACTTGAGTTCCCCTGCTCGCACCGTGCGCCACTCGTGCTCCGCCGCCAAATCCCGCCATAGTTGCTGCCTTCCATTGCCGACCGCCTCTATCCAAAGCTCTTGCGGGGATGTGGATTCGCTTGGTCTTGTCGCTCTCGTGGGTTTGAAACGGAGGCGAGGTGAGGAGCGCCAACCGCGTGCGGGATGGTGGAATGGAAGAGTCGTAGGCGGCGACCATGACGGTGGAAACGGGATCGACGAGAATGAGGATGAGAAATCAGAGAGGCAGTGGATGGGGAGTAGGCTTGGCCTGGCGCGGACAGACAAAGACGGGGAGCAGGTGATCAATCTGGTTTTTAACCAAATCTGGCCGGAGCCGCTTCGGCTTCACCGGCTCCAGCTCCTCCCAACTCTAGCTTCGGTTTCAGTTTTCTGCTTTGGCTTCTCCAGCTCTAGCTTTTCACCGCTCTTTCGCTGTTAAAGAGTGTTGTTGTTAGTCTCCCGCTCCTTTGAGTCATTTTTCTTCTGTTGCACCATCCAAGTTCGTATCACTCTATCTTTGAGTTTGTCTAAGTCATGTGAGTTCATAAATCCATTGTTAGTCAACTAATTGCTTTGCTAGCCACAGTCTGTCCTCTTGGATCGAGAGTGACACTCTTCTTACCCTTTTGCATGACAGCAGTCGTCGCTCTTCTCTCCGAGCCGATGCAGATCGTAGAAGTCTTTATGATGCCACCGCTTCTCTCTGAGCCGCCGCCCCGAGCTTCTAAAGCCGCCACGCTTCTTTCACACTACGCCTCCGTTGCACTTCTTGTGCACTGCGCCGCCGCCATGCATCTATCTATTCCTTTTCGGCTTGATTTGACAACCCTCTAATCCTGTCGGTTTCATCATCTTTTTTGTCGTGTTGTCGCAGTCAACTTTGCTCCCGCTTGCCTCTACTTTCTCAGCCCCTGCACCTTATATTTTATGGACTGTCGCACGACCCCGGATAGGAAGAGATCTTTTGATACTCGACATATTTTCCAAGAGTTGCACGCTACAACAACTTCAAGACTCGGATTTTGGATTTTTTTTTTCTCCCTATTTTAGTATCAACCCTTTCTAAATGCAATGTTATTGCATACGTCTTGCATTTGAGAGTGGGTGTTAAGAGTATTTGTGGTATTTTCCTATTGTTCTAAGGTTTAACCTTGTGTCCTTTGTACTCTATATATTGCCCATTAGACTATTACAATATACACATAATATTCATAACAGGTACAACAAATAGCATGTTCTCAATTAGGAAGCCTAAAAAAATTGTAAGCAAATGACATGTAAAATTTAGTTTGCTGTATCTACGACGCGACATCTAACCTGACAACAAAACAGGAACTAAGAAAGGCTAATAGTTGCACAACCACATTGAGAATTCCACAATAGCTTGGCGCATCAGTAGTGGTACTTAAAATATACTGCAGTCAGGAGTCAGGACTTACAAATCTAACATGAAAAACTCACATTTTAAATCAAGTCGTCAACTCATTTATTTATTTCCTTATTTTCAGTAAGCATAGCTCATGAAAGAACATAGAAAACTTTGTTGTCATCGGTCACCACCTCATGAGCTTCCAAGAAAACAAAAGAAAGATTTTAACTTAGCTGAACTATGGAAGTTAAAGTAAGCTGTCATCCCAGTGGAAAGAAAACTGAAACCTAAGTAAGAAAAAAGGGGGGTGGGGCATCAAAGAGGGAGTAGCTAAGCTGTCATCCCCGTGGAAAGAAAACTGAAACCCAAGTAAGAAAAAAACGGGTGTGGGGCATCAAAGAGGGAGTAGCCGCAATCACCCATTGCAATTGTATTACACATACAGAGTACCACCGGCTTGCCTTCACCCTCATCAGCCTAGGTTGCACTGTGGCTGCACATCGGTTAGTATACCTTTATGCATGCTAGGAAAACTTTCTAAAATACAATGAGGCACTCTATAGATTTATCATAACAAATTATGTTATGTCCGCAGATTGAAAATGAGTGGGAGTAACGAAGATATGCACATCCTAGTAAACTATGCCCGTTTCCAAGTGATCTCATGTAAATAAACTAATATGCAATTTATTTGAGAAGTGCACGACCATGTAACCAACAGGGTAAATGAACTAAAAAGGAAGATTAACACAGTACATTTTGGTGAACTTTCGAAAATGTCGCAATCAATAATAATTTATATTAAGTAAGGAGAGCTAACGGGAATCCACACAAGTGCAAGAAAATCAGAAAACTGAAATGAACTATAACAGTCCAGTGCTATCAACTATCGACAAAACTTATGAACAATGTATCAATGTTATAGGGAAAATGAACAATATGTAACCACTGTGTTTATTGTGCAATCAAGTTTGAGAAAAGAAATGACCACTGTAGCCGTTTCTTCTTTCTATCGTGATGTTGTGGACTCCTTCGGCAAAAGATATCAGCGCCGTGCTAAGCATGCTCCTGCAAGTAGCAGCAACGCATAACGCAAGGAGATGTGTTTCCTTGCGCAATTAGGAAAGGGGAAGCTTAGAGATAAGATTAGGATTCTCTAGTTTAAGTATGTTAGTTTTTATATGTGAGTTGGACTCTAGGATTAGCCGGTTGTCCATCAGGAGTGTATGTCCTATAAATAAGGACTTATACCTTGTAGTCGGTAAGCAATAAAGATTAATCTTCCTCTATCTCTCAGGCGTCCTCAAAGCCTCTCGCTAGCTGGGAACGAATCCCGCCAAGCGCACAAGGGCGAGTACGAGCCCCTCCGTTACCATTTGCAATCTCATCCCGAGTCTCGTTCGCATCTTCTTCCTCCTCTAGCCATACACAAGAAACCTCACCAAAAGCTAACCCATAACAATTTGGTATCAGAGCTTGATGCCGTGCCTTCCATCATGCCCGACGATGATACGGCGACTGTGGACAACATGGAAGACTCCGCCAAGCTAGACCAGATCCCTGCACAACTCGTCACATTAAACAAGCGCTTGGATAGCCATGACACGTGTATTGCTCGCACGGAGAAGTTCCAATCTGGTGATACACTGTCTGATAAACATGGGCCTCCAATCCGTCCAGCAGCATCTCACACGACACACAGTCATGGAGGAGATAAACGGCAGCCGCCTCGATATCACAAGCTTGAGTTCCCCACCTTTGATGGGGAAGAAGACCCTTTGCCTTGGCTCAACAGGTGTAAGCAATTTTTTCGAGCCAACAAACTCTAGAAGAAGAAAAGGTGTGTCTTGCCGCCTATCATCTCACTGGAAGTGCAGAGCTTTGGTACTGCCAGTTAGAACGTGACGAGGGCATACTGCCATGGCATCGTTTTGCAGACTTTGCCAACATGCGCTTCGGACCACCAATGAAAAGTAATCCGCTGGGTGAGCTAGCACAACTCCAGCGGACAAGGACAGTGAAGGAGTATCAAAAGCAATTTCTTTCCCTTCTTTGTCGCACTGAGCCTCTCACGCCGAGGCAGCAGGTCCAGCTCTTCACAGCCGGCTTGCTGAACCCATTAAAGACCGATGCCGAGGTTCAAAATCTGTCCATTCTACAAACAACCATGAGCTTGGCTCGTGCCTACGAGTGTTGGAGTGAGGAGATAGCATAGGAGATTAAGTCGGATCGGAAGCCATCACTTCAGGCTCCAGCGGCTCAGCGCAGCTCCAAGCCTGTGCCGGTGACCTCTGCAAAAACCGAGGCGCCTCCTGGAAACACATCTCCTTGCGTTATGCGTCGTTGCTACTTGAAGGAGCATGCTTAGCACGGCGCTGATAGCTTTTGCCGAAGAGAGAGGCTCCTGCAAGCCCAATCGTTGATGAAAGGGCAGCATGATGACCATCATTGTGAAGTGGAGTTCGCGGGCGGTCAATGGGTTTGGCTTCGTCTTCAGAACAGAGCAGCGGCATCCTTAGGCCGACTAACAGCAAGCAAGTTGTCTCCACACTTCTATGGGCCTTACAAAATTGTGGAGCGCATTGGATCAGTTGCTTATCTACTACAACTTCCTGTTAGAGCTGGAATTCATGATGTTTTTCATGTTTCGCTCCTTAAGCCGTTTCATGGAGAGCCACCTTCCGACGTGGTGCCCTTGCCGGATTTGTACCATGGTAGAGTTGTCCCTAAGCCCGATAGTGTGTTACGAGCTAGGTCCAATCACGGAGTTTGGAAGTGTTAGTTAAGGGTGTGTTTGGTTGCTTGTACCAAGTGATACATGTATGTGTTGATTTAAGAAAAAAGTCATCCATGTGTTTGGTTGCTTGAATGGAACCATCCCATCCTTGATGGAGGGAAACAAATTTGTAGAATATTATCTCTAGATGTTGAACCATCTTATTCACCTAAAACAATGGAACCACATGGTACAAGATCATCCCATCCCAATTAACTTCATCCCACCAACCAAACACACCCTAGGTGGCAAGATCGTCTCGTGGTAGAAGCTTCATGGATGACTGTACCAGAATTTCGGAAGATTTACCCACAATCCCAGCTTGTCCTCGAATTGTTTATTCAGGGTGGCGGAAATGTTGTGGACTCAGCGTCGTGCTAAGCATGCTCCTGCGAGTAGCAGCAGCGCATAACGCAGGGAGATGTGTTTCCTTGCGCAATTAGAAAAGGGGAAGCTTAGAGATAAGATTAGATTTCTCTAGTTTAAGTATGTTAGCTTTCGTGTGTGAGTTGGACTCTAGGATTAGCCGGTTGTCCATCAGGAGTACGAGGGTGAGTACGAGCCCCTCCGTTACCATTTGCGATCTCATCCTGAGTCTTGTTCGCATATTCTTCCTCCTCTAGCCCATACACAGGAAACCCCACCAAAAAGCTAACCCATAACACATGACCTCATAAGTTTTGCCTTGTAGGATCATATACCGATAGAAGCTAATGATGTAAATTGTAAAGTAAGTATATAGCACTGGCTGCAAAGGCATGGACTTAACTCATCAATTGTGCATCTTCAGATTTTGACTAAGGATATATACATTTATTAAATTGGATGGAGTCAGTAAGTTAAAACTACATACATAAAGGAGATGCTAAATGAGGTCTAATGGTACAGAGGATTTTTTAAAATCGACAAGCAGGTACCAAAAGTAATCTAGATCAAATCTAATTACAATCAGATGTACCATATATAGACTCGTACCTAATTGTACATGTTTGTTACGAACATGAACATCGCGTGAAGTAAATAATCAGAAGAAACCATGTGTAAGATTAGCATAATGATTAACATACCTCGTCCTGATTAGACATCGAGTCTGTATATTTACCTATAATCCTATATACGACAGACATGGGGGAGGAGGAGGCGGCGGCGGCATACGCGACGCGTGGGAGAGGAGTTCGAGAGGGGGGAGAGATCAAACGGAGGACATTAGTCCTAGAGTAGATCGAACGGACATGAATTAAAGGGCGATGTGGACCAATAGGAAGGCTGGAATCCCAGCAGCTTTAACTATATAGATAGATAGATTGGTTGTCACAGACTTATCAGTTGTCACTGCCAGTCGTAATCAACATTGCCGGTGGAGTTGAAATGGAGACAGTTCAAACGAGTATAGCAATATACCAAATCAAAGTGCTCAAAAGTGTTCAGGATAAGCAACCATCAAAGAAAGCTGACATCAAAGGAACCTGGGATCTTTCAGTAAGGCCAATATTACCTACTGTGCAGAATCAAGAGAGCTTTCAGATTTCAGACAGCTTCAACCGACAACTGCTTCACCACCTCCCACATGGCTATATAGAGGAAGAATATCTATCCCTACAATATTGTATATCCAAAGACTAGATAAATTGAATCAGAGATAACTGAAATACACAGAGTCATAAGATATAATTGTGCATCGCATTCCCACCATATAAAAGCTTTAAGGCTCCCCTCTCAACATTCCCCCAACAAAGTTTTGTGTGTCTTGCTACTTTACCTCAATGCTGTGCAGGTAACACAAGAACTGACTGGATTTGCCACAGTAACTGATTGTTCAACGGAATGTGAGGATGAATTCCTAGTCATGTCAGAATAGAATAGTCTAATTTATCCCAGAAAGGCATAACTAAAAATGAATATAACAAAAAAAATATTTCTATCAGGTTTGAGGATGGAGCATACCAATACATTAATCTGATGAACCAAAACTTCACAGCAAATATGGACGAAGCATATGGTGGATGCGACTCAAATATGTTACCTGCTACTGCTAGGTGCTTCAATGTCCCCAGCCTACATAATATATATATATATAAAAAAAAAGGTGTCGTTCCTCAGCTTGCCGATAGAAATAACAAACATTTTGAGAAAAACTTTACTCGGTGAAGGCTTAAGGGTGCAAATGAACACAGGATAATTACATGAGGAAAAAGTAAGACTTGATGCAGACTCGTGGAAGGCATCAAGCGCTCATCCTCCTTTCCTCTAACATGTTTGACCAGTTATTATTGGTTTTCAATATCTAGGTAATGCATCATAATTCATAAGTAGTAAAGAGGAATGTAATTACTACAACAGTAGGATTAACAAAAAAACTGGAAAAGCTGTAGCTGTCAATTTTCTGGTTTGAATACTAAGCATAATAGATAACTTCATGAACATAATAGACACCGCACAGTCTCCTATTAGAACACAATCGTAGGATAAATAGATTGCTAAATAAACATACAATACCTTGCTTAAAATTCAAAAGCAATACCACAAAGAAACACCTCAAAGAATAATATCATGCTACATGTGTTAGAAGAAAATCAGTGTAGAATTTTGCAACAAAAAAAAAAGGAAAAAATGTGCAGCATATTGGAGCGCCTAGTGATAAGCAGCACATGGAGAACAACTCAATACTACAATTCAAAACCTATGTTATAAAGTATGAAGTTATTGAAACAAAGAGAAACATACCATCCAATCATCTGTAAAGAAGTAAGCACAGTTCATTATGAGTTCATGACTTAGAAGGATGAAGAGTAATCAGCTGCACACTTGGGCTAATATGAGAAACAAACCCCCGCAGCTTAACTGTAACCAGAGAAGCACACATATTGAATCAAGTTAACTGCCTTACTTCCTCCATCAAGCTCTTATTTAAAACTCCTTTACAACATAGCTTGCTTATCAATTCTCTTGCCTCCTCCAAAAAGCCCTCATGAGCAAGACCTTCAACAAGAATAACGTAGGTTGATTCATTAGGCATGCAGTTCTTGGACACCATATAAGCTAAAAAATCAATAGCATGGTCTATTTTCCTATTGTTACAAAGCCCAAGTAGTACAGCATTATAAAACATGGTGCCAGGTGATATACCCATATCTTGCACTCTGTGGAACATTCTGATAGCCTTGTCAATACTATTTTCTTGAGAGAAACCGAAAGCCAAAGATTGATTAAGTAATTGAATCAGGGTAAAGGCCTTTCAAGACTGTCGCTGAACAAATCCAGAGCTTCCTCCATTTTGCCAGCCTTGGAAAGAGGGGCAATTATTGTATTGTAAGGAATCACCTCAGGAACACAGACCTTTATCATCTCATTCAACATGTCAAGGGCTTCTTGCGTCTTACCAGCCTTGGAAAGCCCACCAATTACTATATTGTAGGTAGCTAAGTTGGGAACGTAACCTTTCTCAGGCATTAGTTTCAGAATTTCAATTGCTTGCATAAGCAATCCTTTTTTGCACAAGGAACTAATGAGTACATTGGGAGCCACTTCATTTGGGGGATAACCATTCCGGGCCAATTGATTAGCTCCTGTGTTGCAGAAGCTATTGATCATAGTGGTGTATGTCACAGAGCTTGGTGTGCAGCCATACTCCAACATTTTCTCAATAAACTCAATAACACCATCAAGCAATCCTTTTTGGCACAAAAAGGTGATTATTATGTTGAATGTCACTTCATTTGGGGGACAATTCTTGTGGACCATCTCAGCCATGACTTCTTCAGCATCCTCCATCACTCATCACTACACAAGCCCTTCAACACAGCATTGTAGGTAACGGTATCAGGCTTGCACCCGTAGGATTCAAGACTGTTCAATAATTTGACCGCATCATTAACACGCCTTTCTTTGCACAAACCATCAATAATACTAGTGTACGTGACAATATCTGGCATGCATCCGCGCTCTGACATTTGCTCAAGCACTTCAATTGCACGATTGATCAACCCTTTCTGACATAAAGAAGTGATTATTGTAGTAAATGTCACTCCATCTGGGGGATAATTCTTGCAAATCATCTCAGCCATGAGCTCCTCAGCATCCTCCCACTGCTCAATGCTACACAAGCCCTTCAATACAGTATTATATGTAATGATATCAGGTTTACACTCGTAGGATTGCAGACTGTTTAATAGTTTGATGGCATCGCTGATACACCTTTCTTTGCACAAAACATCAATTATACAGTTGTATGTGACGGTATTTGGCATGCACCCATGCTCCGGCATTTGCTCAAAAACCTTAAGTGCATGACTGACCAAACCTTTCTGACACAGGGAACTAATGAGCGTAGTAAATGTTACCACATTTGGTGGGCAGCCATTCTTGACCACCTCTGCCATGAGCTCCTCAGCATCCTGCCACCTTCCGGCAGTCAATAAGCCCTTCAACACAGTAGTATAGCTAACAGCATCAGGCTGACAACCATATGATGGCAAATCATTGAATAAATCAATAGCCCCATCAATGTGATCCTCTTTGCACATAGCATTGATGAGTACATTGTAAGTGACAATGTTCGGTGTGCACCCCTCGACGCGCATATTGTCAAGATGCTTCATTGCCTTCTTGTAGCCGCTCCGCTCACATATCCCTTCCAAAAGGATGCTATAGGTGAATTCATCCGGGGGGCAATCATTTTGAGCCATGTGTGCTACAATCCGATCGGCGCCGTCCCATCTCTTGGTATTACACAAGCCCTTCAACAGAATACTGTAGCTAATGTTATTGGGTTTGCAACCGTAGGAGGGCAAGGTGTTTAGGAGCTCGACAGCTTCATCGACATGGCCTTGATTGGACATAGCGTTGATGAGGACATTATACGTCACGATGTTCGGCGAGCACCCCTTGGCCTGCATCTCGTCAAGGAGGTCCATGGCCTGCCCGTGGCCGCTCTTCTTGCACGTGGCCTCGAGAAGGATGGTGTAGGTGACCACGTCGGGGGAGCACCCCCGGTAGAGCATATCGTAGAGCACCGCGAGCGCATCGCCCATCCGGCCGCGGACGCAGTAAGCCCGGATGAGCGGGTTGTAGGTGAAGGCGTTTGGCGCAAAGGGCATGGACTCGATGACGCGGCGCGCGGCGTCGATGCGGCCGGTGCGACAGTATCCGTTGACGAGGGTGCTGTAGGCGACGACGTCGGCGGCGCCGGCGGCCCTGAGGGCGTCGAGCACGCGCTCCGCCTCGGCGACGCGGCGGTCGGCACAGAGCTTCTTGATGAGGATGCTGCAGGTGATGACCGCGGGCGGGTCCGCCATGGAGGCGACGAGGCGGACGGCCGCGTCGAGGTCACCGCGGCGGACGAGGCTGCGCAGGCGGGCGTTGGCCCCGCCGCCGCCGTCCTGCCTCTCCCATCGGGCGGGGAGGCGGAGGCGGAGGCGGGGTCTAGTGGCTAGATTTCTTGTCCTGGGTTTAGGAGGGGGAAGGGAACGCGAAACAGTAGGTGCGGCGAGCGCCAGCGGTGGGAGCGTCGAGGCCGCCATGGGATGGAGGGAAGTGCCACTACGGCACGTTAGAACACGGATGCAATCGCTCGCGACGGGTAGAGGTAGTGTCCGTTCGTACCTATGTCCATGATCCTAATTTTAAGTATGCTCGCGAAGGACAACAGACGAAGAATCTCATTCATACCTATCATTCGTGGGTACCCATCGCCCGCAGACATGCCCATTTATCCGCGAACAATGCACCGCCGCCCGTGGGCATGCTTGTCACACAAACAATGCACACATCAAGTTCGTCACAATTAACACATCAATAGTACATCACACATTCAACAACTAATAAAGTTTATCACAATTCACACCTCAAGTTCAACAAGACAACTAATCAAGTTCAACAAATAAAATGAACATACAAACTAACATAATTCATGATACATCAATGACATAGCATTCATATTTGAGGCATCGACCAATATCCTCGAAGCATACTTTGTATGAACAAAAGCACTGGCTAGCCAATAGTTCAAAAGACTGATCCACTCCTGATCAACTGGAAGCAAACCTGCATTCGGAGATCCACAATAAGTGTTACATGCATATTAACAAAGGTTAAAAAACAGATGTGTCTTTTCTTGCCATTGATATTTTATTTCTTTCTTGTAGTTACTCCATATGTGTTGTTCAATCTCATTGCTTGGAATTTGTTCATCAGTGTTTCTCTTTCAACCTGATTTCCCTTGAATGAGAGCGCTCGATTTTGAGTTGTTCTGAAAGGGGAAAAGTACATGTAGTTACATAAAAACTGCGAACATAAAAAAAAACATCCAATAGGTTCAGAGATTTATAAATTACCTGGAAAAAATACATCATATGGTTCAGAAAGCTTTTCATCGCCAATGACCCCATCTGAATGAACAGGACAATACCTGTCAAGAATTACAATAGCATATTAGACATCAAGAAAGAGCATTCTATTAATTTTTCAACCAAATTATTCATCAGACCATAAACAATCTCAAGTATATCTATATATACTTATTGTAGAACCTAGGAAGAAATGCTACTAAGCAAGCTGCTTCAGTTTGTCATATATGTGAGAAAGAAATATACAACAACAGTCAGTAACATTCTGCAGACAAATCCTTTAAAATAAGTTTTTTTTGGTGAATCACAAACCACAGTATATTTGAGCAAAAATAAGAAAACTAACAGAACAACTTAGAAAAGAAAGCACTGAGCAAAAACCTAGAACACCCCCCTGATGTTTCAATTGGACTATATTATATAACCAAAAATGAAATTAAACAATGTAATCTAGTCATTCCTATTAAATGCGGGTAAATACCATATCAAACTAGACTAAATTAAAGTGTTTTACCCAAACAACAGATGGCAATTGTAATCTGCATATGCCACTTCATATGTAATTGAATCAGTGCCATCTATACAAATCCTGGTTCCATCACTAGATTTCCTGTACCACTTATACAAGCTTGATCCCTCATATCCACCATAATAGATGCCTGCTCCACTATATAAGCCTGAACTCGTCTGCTTCAAGTGAACATCCGAAACAGATGGAAAAGCTACAAGTTTCAAACAAGAGTAAGGATTTGCAGGCAGTTAAATAAATGCACAACAATGTCAACTATGAACAGATCAAGGGGCAACCTGCCATGACAGGGTCATCGGTAATAGCCATCAATGGATCGCCAGTCTTTCCATCATATCGTGTAGGAACCTAGGGATGCCGACCGACGGAGGTGGCGACAGCGGAGAGGCGCTCGGCGTTGATGAAGCCGTCCACACTAGGGAGACCCGGATGGTCCAACAGGAGGTAGGGAGCCCACAGAAAGAAATTGCAGTATACAAGAAAATTTATGACCCTACTTACCTCCAAGTCGACAGGACAAATCACAAATATGAGGAGTTCTTCGGTGGCTGGCCAGATCTGGAGATCTTGGGCAGCTGGTCGGATCTAGAGTTCTTGGGGAGTTCAAGGCTATGCAGAAGAAATGGGGACTGCAAGCCTGCATCACTGCCAGGTCTCAAAGATGGAAAACATTGTACAAGTAACTGAAAACTGAGAAGAAATGGACAAACCAGCTTGCCCCGGCTGGGAGGAGGTGACCGACGTTCGGGAGGAGGATGGGCAAATCTGGAGGAGGACGGGCGGGAGGAGGCGACCGGCGTTGAGGAGGAGGCTGAGCAGGAGGACCGGAGGAGGCGTTCGGCGTTCGGGAGGAGGACAGACGAATCTGGCATTGAGGAGGAGGCTGGGAGGGAGGAGGCGACCGATGTTTGGTGGTTGGCAGGGAGGAGATGGGGGCAGCGGCTGGCCGGGAGGACGGGGGCAGCGGGGACTGGGGGAGGAAGATGAGATTTGGATCGAGGGAGTGGGCGAGTGGCCGAGTGGGGGACGGGGTGTGCGTGTGGAAGAGCTTCTGGTGGCGACTAGGGTTTTAGAGAGTAGGGTGTCCCACCTGTCAGTTTTTTGCGAGTAATCGGGCAAAGCGGGCACTGGTGGAGCTTACCCATGCTCGTGCCTGTTTACCCGATGGGTAAGAAATTGTGTATGTTTTCATGCCCGTGGACAAACGAAGACGCCCATACCCACCTCCATTAGGGTATTCGCTCGTGGGCTCACGGGTAATCGGCATAATTGCCATCCCTAAACACGTACAATGGCGCGATGTGTAAGTTTTGACACATAGGATAGAGATGATGGAGAGAAGAGAGGAGTAGTATAAAGAATTAAGTCGTCTCTCATACAGTAATCGACTGTAATACGAGAAATAAAACATGTTGTACATAGAGAAACTGTCTATAGAGATATGTAAAAATACAATCTATTATAAAAGCTATCTTTAGTGCTATCTATAGATAACATAGAGGGATACTATAGACAACAGTTATCTATACCATTGTACATGCTCTTATCAGTTTAAGAGTTGTAGCCCACTAGCCCGTAGGAAGTTTTTTCTTTTTGAGACAACTAATTGCAGGCAAAACAAATTTGTTATAGCATACTTTAGTCAATTCAAAACCTTTTTTTCGAGGATCCGAACTCACAACATTTCTTTACGTGGTGCACATTCGAGTGCATATCATACAATAGAGTTGCAGTGTTGTGCACTTGTATTGAAGAGAGGTATTTGTACACCATTTGAGCACAATGAGCGAGAAGAGAGCTTGCTAATCTGTTGCCAGCAGTGATAGGTGAACCTCTTAAACGTGTTCAGAAATAAATAAGCAGCAACAGAACTACACGAGTGAGTGATCGACCTACTTCAGGTCACCAGAAGTAAAGCAGAAACTGAAGTCTTCAGCTCAGAGAGGCCCATAGTAGCAAGACCAATTAATCATTATGCAACATCAAGATTCAGGATAGCATTCAAAATCTCTTTCATATTCATCCTGCACTTGCTTCCCCACTTCTCTTTTTTTAAGACTTTCACCACTTCCCTGTATCTTAGCTCATGCCCCATAGCTGTCATTCATCAGTTCAGCATACGATGGCATTCTGAGAGAGAATTGAACTCCAGGAACTTTCCCACTATCATTTTATTTTCAAAAGTAATAGTTTGATACAATTGAATATGGTCCAGCACATGACAGCAAGCAAGAGCATTGGGCATGTTTACAACTGGGAAGTACTTAGAGAAGAATCCAAACTCCCAAGTTCTCACCAACAAAAAATCTTCAAATGGCATAAACAATCCACATCATGATTAACAATAATTTGTCAAAGAATGTTAACACGGGTATGCACATGAACAGAGGCGCATGCGCAGGCACATACACAATTTACTGCCAGAGACTCATCGGAGCAATGGCAGAGCTTGAAAAAATCACATAGGGGGCCAAGGCCAATCTAACATCATGCACTTAGATAACTTAGAAGAGGAGGCTAGTTTGGCGTTATGCCATTTGCTCCCTCTGTTCATAATTATATGACGTTTTAGGTCATTACACAAGGATTACGGTGTAGGTTGAATCGACTCCTCTTCCTCTATTATGATTTCTCTACAAGTTCCTTTTTTGCTCAGTAGAGATCGTTGGGTTGGGTTTTAATGCAACTTGATAATGGGCCTATTTGTTTCGGTTGTGCTTTTCTGAAAAGCAGCTTCCAGTTGTGTTGCAGGGCTTTCTGGCTATGGACCGAACAGCTGGACTTTTCTGATTTGGTGTTTTGCTGTCTGGCTTTTAAGTAGACTGGCTGCAACTTCCGAGATGTGAAATATCTGAAATGCCCTGAGGACAATAATAACTTATTTGATGTCATTTAACGCAATTAACAACATTTAACAGTATTTAACAACATTTAACGATATTTGACGACATTTAACAATATTTAACAACATTTAATAACATTTAATGACATTTAACGATGACTGACGATTATTAACAACAACTAACACAATTGACGAGGCATTGATAATAAGAGGAACATGCATTAATGGATATAATTACAATAAGAGTAACCAAACAAATTTCTATAGATTTTGAGGCATCCAGAGTTACTTCATAGTCATTGTAAACTACTTCTGAGCAAATTTCATTGGTCCTCTAGATATCAAGTACACCTTACCAACCTCAATTAGGTCATAAAACTGATCAAGCACCGAATTGAAGCATGTTGCACGAATTTCTCCACCATGTGAATCAAGGATTAGCATATTTAATGATAATTATTACAATAAACATTTATTACAACAAATAATTATTACAAACAAATATTACATAAATAATTATTACAACAAATAATTATTACAAACAATTCATGCCCCCTCCACTTTTTTCCAGGCTTAAGACCGGCATTAGCAGCGTTAGGCACACCCACCCTCACACGTACTCCCAAAAATAAAAAATTAACAAAGAGAAATGCATATGCCATGTTGTGCTAAAATTCTCACCAAAACAGTTCCACAAGTATTTCAAATAAATTTGGCTAGACAAATGATAATCAATGTCATAAATAAAACTCAAATTATACACTATAAGAGTTATCATGCAATTCAGACATAGAGACTTCTACACTAGCTCAGCATAGACAATGCAACAAGAAAATTTGTATCAACCAAGGTTGAAACCTACAATCTTAAACCATGTTTTGTACAAAATTATCAACCTTTCCATCGACAAACTACATGGTGAATTGATCATCTTCACAGCAATAGGGAACAAAATTGCATATCCATTCATGTTCCAAAATTTGGTTTGATCAAAAAATGTCGTTGCATGGATCAAGAAATAAGCAATGTAATTTCATCAATCACTGCCATGCTACATTATCTACCATCGAAATGGAGTCCATATAAGCAAGGAGCCGAGACAGCCATATCAATCACCAAAAATATGAATATATGCACTTCTGATCACACGTCTCAGTTGTAGCATACTCTAAATGAAGGTTCATCAATTGCCATCTAAGTTGTCCATCAATGTAAATAATTGTGCGAATTTATAACTACCAGAATCCCAGAACAGATTGAACAAGAACAATCATGTATATATGATATCCAATGTTCCAATATACAAGGCAAAAATCAGAGCTAGAGTTCAGAAGAAACATTCCACTACACCCTTGCTGTTAAATTTGACATTGCAATGTGAAATTAGACAATGAAAAAGATGCATCATTGCAGCTACTGCCATCCATTAGTACATAACGGTAATTGCTGCATCACAACATTCAGCACTAATGCAACTTTCGATTTGTCGTGCTTTGTACACACTAGGTAATGAAACAAATGCATCATTGCAGTAAATGTTTTCTGCACACTGCAGTAATGGAACAAAAAGGAAAATTGGAGATCACTTCAAAGAAAAATCCAGTTACCTTGCTCTGTGCTCGGTTGCCCTGATGCCTCCAACTTCTCTGAAACCGGAACCATAAGAAAACAACATAAATCAGTGAATCTACCAACCAAACAGAAATACAGAATGAAGTACACCTGAAGAACACAATCATAAACAAGAGATGAATCAAGCAAATTGCTCAAGCCACCGAAATGCTGCAAGAGGAACCACACACTATCTCATAGAAGGAGGAGTAGGAGGGGTAGGGTGGTGGTCAGGGGAGGAGAGGGGGAGGGCGGTGTCGGTGGAGGACAACGACGGCATGTGGGGAGGAGGAGGAGGAGAGGCGGCGGCGCCTGTGCAGGAGGAGGAGGGGGCCAGCGCGGGAGGAGGAAGGGCGCCAGCGCCGCTCGAGAGGAAGGGGGAGAGGGAGCACCGCGCGCGGGAGGAAGAAGAGGAGGGGCTCGGGGGCGGAGGAGGGCGGCGGTCGCGTCGGGCCCCGCGACAACGGCTCGGGGGAGGACAGCGTGGGCGGTGGCGGATCGAAGGAGGAGGAGGAGGAGGAGGAGAGACTCAGGGGAGGAGAAGGGGAGGGCGGTGTCGGTGAAGAATAACGACGGTGCGTGGGGAGGAGGAGGGGGAGAGGCGGCGGCGGCGCCTGCGCAGAAGGAGGAGGAGGGGACCAGTGTGAGAGGAGGAAGGGAACGACAGAATGGGGTTGCGAGTGCGAAGGGCGCCGGCACAGGCGCCGCTCGGGAGGAAGGGGGCGCTAGGGTTTGGGCAGAGCTCGCGCGCGGCCACGCAGGGTGCGCGAGTGGGGAGGGGAACGGGGCAGAGAGCGAGCGCTCCAGGCATTTATACATGGTATGGGGCGGGTAATAACCCCAGAACTTCAGGGGTATTTTCGGAATAAGGAGCGGCGAAAGCAGTGGGAAGCCCCTCGGGACCGACTTTAGGCTTGCAGCTTCCGCGTGTTGAGATCGGAAGCGGCTTCGAGAAAAGCCGTTGTAAAAAGCCAGCCGTTTGGAACGACTTTCGGCTTTTTCGGCCGGAAGTCGAAAGCCGAAGCCATTCCAAACAGGGCCAATATTCTATATTTTCTATGCATGCGTACATTATAAAAGTGATATGGCCTGGGATCGGAGAGGATGAAGATGCAAAGAGGATGGTAAATTGGCAAAGGCGAGGATCGCCCTCGGGTCAGCTAACTGATCTCTGCCAAAACTTGGTGAGGCTAAAGACTTTTCTTATTTCTTGATTCCCTCTCCCTCTTTTACATATGTTGCTTTTATAGACTTAAGCATGTAAAATTTTTGGAAGTGGAAAGCACAACCCGAATCGAATATGAAACTAACCTATTCTCTAACTGTCTCTTAAGGAGAAACTAACTCTATCCTATCTATTAAGGAGATTAATCTCTAGTTCTAATCATCCTTGCTAACAACACCTTATGCTGCCAAATCAGCTACAGTAATTGATTTGGTTACTTAGCCGAATCTGCTGCCAAAATGGGAGCAGTAACCGATTCGGTTACTGTAACCGAATCCGGCGTGTGAACAGTACCCCCAGCCGAAGTCGTTGCCGCTGCAGTCTATCACCGTCTTTGATATGTCTTCCCCACAAAGGCTTCCACAACATTACCTCCCTCTCCATGAAACAACTCATTCACGAGCTGGAACAAGGGATACCGTTGTTGAAAATCATCCAAACATTCCCATGTCGCATCGGCAGAAGAACACCACAACCACTGAACGAGTAGTTCCCAAGTACCACAGTTCAGACGAGCTTGAACAATAGATAACAGCGAAGGAACCACACGACCATGCACAATGTCCGGAAGTCGGCCAGGAACCGGTGGAATTGGCCTGAGATATTTTTTGAGTGAAGCAACATGGAAAAATATTATGTATGCAAGCTTTGGGAGGGAGCTGAAGACAATAAGCAATTGTGCCAATTCGTTCTTCAACCAAGAAGGGACCGTAAAAACAAGGAGCCAATTTAGAACGTTGTTGGTATGTGATGGAAACTATTGTGCAGTGATAAAGACGAAGCCAGACCCATTCCCCCACCTCCAAGTTGATCTCATGGTGATGTTTATCATAATGTTGCTTCATGTAATCTTGAGCTTGAAATAGACGTTCGCGAATTTCAATGAGAAATTCATCACGGTTACGCCATTGTCGATCAACGGCCGCCACTCATGCTGTACTCGACTGGTACGTCAATAAGGTAGGAGGTTCGCACCCATAGACTACCCAAAAAGGTGCGGTACGCAAGGTGGAGTGATAGAAAGTATTGTAGCAAAACTCTGCCCAAGGAAGCCATTGAAGCCATCACTTAGGACGATCACCAGACGGACACCGCAAGTGCATAGCGATGGTGAGATTGACCACTTGAGACTAACCATCCGTTTGTGGGTGAAAAGTGGAACTCATGTGAAGCTTAACTCCCACAAAACCAAAAAGTTTTGTCCAAAAATTACTAGTGAAGATAGGATCATGATCACTCACAACGGAACAAGGGATACCACGGAGATGAAAAATATCATCAAAGAAGGCGCGAGCGGTGGAGTTTGTCGTGTAGGGATGACCAAGCGGAATAAAATGGTTGTATTTCGGAAAACAATCAACAGCCGTTAAGATAACCGTTTTGCCACCCACCTGGGAAAACCTTCAATAAAGTCCATGGAAATATCCTCCCAAACTGTCGAAGGTACATTCAAAGGTTGGAGAAGTCCTACTGGATGTAAATGTTCAGTTTTATTTTATTGACATACCACACAACCTTTGATATATTCGTGAACCTTTTTACTAGCACTAGAGTTGAAGAAGGTCCTTCGAAAATGATGTAAAAATTTCTGAATGCCTTCATGACCAGTACTATGCTCATCAACAAGCAATTCAGCTCAAAGAAGTGATGAGTTGTGAGGACCCGGAATATTTAACTAGTAACACTTAACCTCCAATTGGTTCTAGCGTTACTAATTAAACATTCTAAGCCTCGATGGACATATGCTTCCTGCACTGCAGCATATGCACATCATCACAAAATTACACATCATTTCCATACAACATACATCACTAAGTTCAACAACGACATACATAAAGTAAAGTTATTACAAAAGAGCCGACCGCCAAATAGAGCAATATACAAAAATGACAATGGAAGCAAAAGGTGCCATAAGATGGCTAGAACAAAAGTCGGCCAGGTTAGCCATACACCCACAAGGCAACCGACCGGGCATAAAGCTAGACGCCTCGAAGACTACCACAACACACTCACAAAAGTGAGGCCCTCAAGCTCACCTTCTTCCTCTGCAACAAATACATTTAAGCAAGATAACCGAGTACACAAAGGTACTGCAAGGCGACGTGTGGAATAGCGGACCTATTCATAAACTACATGCACGCTTATTTAGGTGGAGGTTGCATGTCTCTTTTTGCATAAAGCCAACTTTATTTGCAATAATGTAATACATTTAAAAGCAAGTTTGCAAATCTGTTTTGTTATTAAAATAACAGCGAAATAAAGATACATACAAGTAACCACCTGGAAGTGACTATCCCGATAGCCACCACAACATAGCACGAATCCCCGATTCGTACCACCCATCAAGTTTTAATTAAAAGGTTGTAGTCTAACTCTTGAAAGACCTTGCCAAGCGTGTCCATAACCTAGGACGAGGCTATTCGAATAGTTTTAACCCTGCAGGGGTGTACCAATGTACCCACACTCCAGACCGCCTTTAAGCCACAAGCACACATCCGAAGGTATGCCGGCACGGCTAAGTCCTACGAGACATTTTCCAATATTGTGTATCAACCACGAGCCGCTCGTATGGGTAGAAACACCATACGCTTACATTGCAAGCCGAAAGACGACAAATCCCATCACGGGTGAAGTCTTTCGGACACTACAATGCTCCCCACACCATCCCTCCTGCGACCCCCTGCGACCCAGAGCCAATACACGCCAAAGTACTTAGTCAAGAGAGGTCCCATACCCTCTAATGTGGTTAGCACGCTACAATGCTTGGTTTAGTGTAACAAGATGTTCGGTCCTTGTTGACCCGGGCACCATTCCAGTCACACCCATAATCACACCAATCGTACCATTGTGCCCAAGTCTAAAACAGTTTTTGTTTTCAGTTTTAGTTTTCATAAGTAGACATGGCACAAGGCTGAAATCAAATATCATAATAAGTTTTATGTGATCAAGGTTATCGACAAGTCGATAACCGCCCATTTCTACCGGAAACTAAGCATGGCTAAGCAATTGATTCGCAACTACTAAGTGACAAGAGCTCATCCACGAACTCTAAATCGCAGCAATAACCTAGGCTCGATGGTAGTAGAGAGTAATCATTTGCCTAAGGAAATGCATCTACTAGGTCAACTATTAACACAAAGTAGCAATGCATACATAGAATTTGTAATCAACATAAATACTTAAAATACTGGGATTAACATGATCAAACTGCTTGCCTTGCTGGTCTTGCTCTTGCTGCAGAGGAGGATTCACGAATCAATAAATTCTTCGAACCTAACGCAAAATGCGATAAACCAAATAAGAACGAAGAACACCAAACAAAACTCAACAGCAAAAGACATCCAAATCCAATGAAATTTCTACAGCAGCTAGAGGTTGATTTTAGACAATTTTAGAAACAAGAATCACTTCATTTGGACTAAGCATGACAAAGTTATGGCTAAAACTAGTTCTCTCGACCTATAAATTCTTTAAATTAATTAGTGATATCATTTCATAGCAAAAATTTCTAGAATGATCTAAGCTCTGAAATTTTTATGGTATGTAGATTATGACATCCTAATGACAGCAAGGTTGAGTTTACTAAATTTTGAGTTATAATGATTTACTTATGATTTTCTAAGTTGCAAAACTAGCATAATGCACTTTCGAAATATAAACATGTGCAAAACCTATTTCACATTAAAGCATGATAACAGAGGGATTTTCTAGCATCAACTTTATATTTTTAGGACTTACAGGAATTACTTGTCTCTTTTACAACATTAAATGAATTTTTAAATGCTACCAATAAGGTTAAATCTATGAACAGATTTTCTGGTGTGATTTAAGCCTACAACCATTTTTGGATTGAAATTTAGTTAATAACAAATTTATCAAAGTTAAAATCATTTAATTTGCGATATGCGAGAAAAGATATGCATTTTCTAAGTTTTAATTCAATTCTGGAATATACAAAAATGGTAGAAAATAAGCTATTAAAGATTACAGAATTTTCTACCACAGAAGCATAGCTAAAAGCATTTTTATATTAAACTTTAGTGAAATACAAATTTATTACAGTTGGTTTCATTTAAAAAGGATCTATTCTGATTTATATATGAATTTCTAAAGATTTGATACAATTTTTCAGTTGACAAATAACTACTTACAGAAATAAACAACACTTAACCAGAAAAGAATCGACGTGGACAACTATGGGCCTTTGATTTGGAATCCAACGGTGCGCGAGAGCGACCCGAACGGCTCAATACATCACGACCGTCGATCAAGAATCGGAGGGTCCATAATGAGTGTGGTTCGGGTGACCCGAACAGCGCACGAACCACAGCCGCTGATCAAGCGATGAACGGCCCACAGCGATGAGAGGATCGGGTGACCCGATCGGCGCAACGATCTGGATCGCAGATCGCGAAATGGACGATGGTCAATGAACGAAGTGCAACTAGGAGCGCTGACACGTGGGGTCGCATGTCAGTGACTGAGAGTCATACACGCGGACTTTAACACACGTGCACAGGGCTCAGGTCCCACATGGCAGTGACTTAAAGGGGATCTTTAGGACAGCTAATTAAATACTAATGACCAATGATTAATGATGATTAGCAATTAATGTGTCCTAACGATTTTGAACAGAGGTGATTTAAGTGATTGGGGGCCCACCTGGCAGTGGCACAAGGGGACAGTTTAGGACCAATTAAATGCTAACAATGATTAACATTTAATGAACTCGATAATTAGTCTTAATGACCCCGAGACTGAGGTTTAAGGCCTACGGGCCCACCCGTCAGTGACCCAAAAGACCATTTCAGACACATTAATGATAGGACAGGGATTTAATGATAATCATTAGCATTAATGATGTCCGAAAACACTAGGTTAATGCCAGCGGGTGATTACAGAGGGTTGGGCCCACATGTTAGTGAGACATTTAGGCCAGATTAAGACACAATTAATACTTCTAATGATTGACAATGATTGCATTAACTGTGTCCTAATAATTTGACGAAAACGGGAGTTTCTCAGCTGACAAAAACCGAGCGAGAACAGCGGCTTGTCGCCGGCGACTCGGCCATGCGGTGCCCACAAATACCAAAATGGGTTCGCAATAGTGTTGCGGACCCAATAGTGATGACCTCGCCGCGGTGGAGGTCTAGAACGCCGTGGCCGAAAACGAGGATGGAGCCATTTTGGTAAAACATGAAAATAGCAAAAGCTCATTGCGGTCCAGGAAAGCG
Organism: Ampelocalamus luodianensis; assembly: GCA_036346255.1. NCBI lineage: Eukaryota > Viridiplantae > Streptophyta > Magnoliopsida > Poales > Poaceae > Ampelocalamus > Ampelocalamus luodianensis. Next base: position 28,333,930 of record CM070620.1, on the reverse strand, counting down.
AGTGTCATCACTTCTAGGGACTAAATAGAAGCTACCTTAACGCAGACGAGCTTCAAAGATGGTCGGGGAAGACTCGAACACGGTGAAGTTCACCGGAGCCGAGGAAGATGAAGTGGAAAACGACAATCTGAGCAAAATGAACACCAATGGGTGATCAAAATAGCATCATTAGGGTTCCCACACGCTCCACAAGTAAGCAATTGCAAAAGAACCACTTAGGAGTTGGAGAAGAAAGGGGTGAAATCGGTGAAAATCTCCAAACTTAAAATTGAGTGATTCCTGTGAATGCACCCAAAATTAAGTTAGGGAAATATAAAGGAAGTTGAGGGCTCAAAGGGTGCAAGAAATATTGAAGGTGAACCACTGGACACCAAGATCCGCATTGGAGCTCCACGGTTGAAAATGGTGTTTTGAAGATTTGAAGTGGTTTTGAGCTCAAATACAGAGAATGAGCAAAGTGTGGTGTAAAGGAACACGGGAGGAACTAAGGGGTTTATATAGAGGAGGATTAGGGTTTCGAGCACACACATGAGTCCATGGTGAGCTCGGATCATGGCACTGGTCATGGACCAAGAAATGATGGGAGCAAATGAGACTCGGGATGGAGGAGCGAAAGCACAGGGTGCATTTAATGCCCCAGAGTGATGTTGACGAGAGGAGCTCGATTTGACAATGCGCAACCGCTCTCTCCTCTCTCTCTTCGCCATTGCTTGCATGCGCCGCACGGAGGACGGATGAGGAAGAAGAACAGAGAAGGAAATCGTGGCGTTAGATCCGAGATGGATGGTCGCGATTGAAAGGGTCCACCGAGGGTTTCTAATGCTCCAAGCAATCAGGGCGGTCCGATCAAGATTGAACGGCTGAGATCAATTGGGACTTTCGGGTGACCCGAACAGCCCGTTCAATAAGGACGGCCCGATCTTAATCCAACGGCTCAAAAAGAATGTGATGATCGCGGTGGCCCGACGGCATCGACCAACGAGCCGGCGATGCAAATCAACGGCGAAATTGATCGCGCATGTTAGAAAGGGCTCGGTGCAGTTAGTTGATCAGGCTCAACCAAGTGGCTCGATCCCGAGTCCCACTCAAACCCAAGGAACAGTGAACCAGCTTTAGGTTTTAAATTTAAGTTGAGACTTTTGAGGATTTAAAAGAGGTAGAAAAACTACTCCAAAAATTCTGAAATTTTTACAGGAGCTTGCTAGCTGAGTTATTGACCTTGTATAAAATTTTCAGATGTTTTTGTGCTATACATTTTCCTCCAAAAATTCCACAAGGTGCTGGTCTTAGGTTTGACTGCCCTCTAAAAATATTCAAACAATTTCTAAAAATTGTGAAATTTTTCAGAGGGGTCACAGACCATCCCAAGAACTTAGGAAAAATATTTCCAGAGGATGATCAAAAGGTTTGACAAGATTGTTTTTGAAGGATCAAGATTTGGATCAAAGACTTGTGACTTTGTGTTTCCATGGCTCTTGTACAATAATTGTTTAGTACACACAGGAAATACATAACGTAAGAAAAAGTTTTAATTTCTACTCATTTTCTTACATTTGGAACACAAGCCCAAAATTGGGATGTTACAACTCTCCCCCCTTACAAGAATCTCGACTCGTGATTCCGTTTACTCGGAGAAGAAAGAAGGAAAATCTGCACGAAGGCGATCTTCCCGCTCCCAAGTTGCCTCATCTTCAGAATGGTTTGACCACTGAACCTTAAGAAACTTGATGACCCGGTTCCTCGTTCTTCGTTCAGATTCCTCGAGAATACGAACAGGATGCTCGCGGTAGGTCAAATCTTCTTGCACATCGAGAACCTCCAACGGAGTTTCCTCAGTTGGGACACGGAGGCACTTCTTGGTGTGACACATGGAACACATCATGCACACCTCAAGTGTAGTGGCGGCTCAATCAGTATGCCACACCCCAACTTTCGACAATGCGATAAGGCCCAACATAGCGGGAGCCAACTTGCCCTTGACGCCAAAACGCGATGGCCCTTCAAGGGTGAGACTTTGAGATACACAAGGTCATTGGGCTCAAAGCTCAACTCACGGCGACGGCGACCGCATAGCTCTTACGCCTAGATCGGGCGTGCGCAAATGCTCGCGAATCAATTGAACGACTTTCGCCTCATTGATCGAATCGGGCCAAAGAAGCGCCTCGACCGGTCTCGGCCGGTTCAATGGGGTTCTCGCATCTCCTCCCATACAAAGCCTCAAATGGTGCCATACCAAGATCGGCTCGAAAGTCGTTGTTGTAGGAGAACTCAAGAAACGGCAGACATTTCTCCCACTTCTTCCCATAGGAAAGAACACAAGCACGGAGCATATCTTCCAACACTTGGTTGACTCGCTCCGTCTGGCCATCAGTCTGAGGATGAAAGGCTGTACTGAAGTGAAGGCGGGTCCCCATAGCCTCTTGCAGACTATGCCAAAACCGCGAGGTGAAAAGCGCACCCCGATCAGAAATAATCGTCTTCGGTACACCGTGAAGACTCACAATCCTCGATACATAGAGCTCGGCTAGGGGTCTGTAACATCCCCATTTTCTGAGCTTAAAAAAAATCTTTTAAATAGTTAGTAGGGAAAAATTCACCATTTGGATTTATTTGAATTTAATTCAAAAGCTTAATATTGGACTTTATAATCAAAAACATTTAATGTGAATAATCCCAACTTGAACAATAGCCAAAACTATTTTATTTGGGTTCTATGTGCTCAGATATATTTTCTAGATTTTTCTAGAATTTTTCTGAGTTCATTTGCTAATTTCTATTGCTTATTTGAATTTCTGGTATTTTCTAAAATAGAAAATCTATTAAAATCTCAGAGAATCCCTTTGGGTCGAATCTCCCTTCGATCCGGCCCATTACCCTCATTCTGGCCCAGCTCGGCATCAGCCAATCCGCGCGCCTCGCGCATGGTCGACGTGGGCCTCGCCTCGTCTTGTTATGCGGTGGACCGCCGAGGTCGTCGTCCCCGAGTCGTCGTCTTCTCCGCGCGCGAGTCGGCCTCGTCCGCCATGTTTCTTCTAGAAGCTCGATCCGGCAAGCGTTTTCCTTATCTAAAACCTCTCGGATTTTGATGCCAAACTCAATCTCCTAGCTTTCCGCATCCATATCTGCAGTCAATCGGGGACGAGTCGAACTCTATCCCGTAGCTCAAACGAACCCGAAGAAATCCCGATTTGGGGGTTTCCTAATCTGAGCCCGCCCTCTGAGTATAAATAGCTCCCTAGGTGCGCGATCGATTACTCACCTCGAAACCCCACCCCCTGGTGCCTTAGGAACCCTAGAGCGGCCGCGATTGCTAGATTGGGTTTTCGGAGCCGAAACCCTAAAGCTTCAATTCCGTCACCGCCGGGAGTACCTTGGAGACGTTGACCACACCAGAAGCTTCACCGTCGCCCAGGCTACCTCGGGCGCCCATCCCTTGCCCCAAGTCGTCGCCGGAGGATTCGTCCGACAAAACCGACCTTCGTTCTCCGCTCCGGTGCCACCCCCGGCCATCTCCGGTGACCATCAAGGCCAAGACCAGTACCAGGTAGTGCGCAATAGCGCCCCCTACCCATTGTGCGCCTCGGGTGCCAGCGCCGTGCCGCCGCTCGCCGTTGCTGGCCGGTCCAGAAGCCCTCGCCGGCAACGTCGTCATCACCAGCCACCGTGGCAGCCATCTCGTTGCCAGGTCACCCGCCACCTCACCCTTTCCGCTGATGTGTCGCTCGGGTGGCGGCATCGTCAACATCCACGTGCGCGAGTGTGCCACCTAACCGCATCACCCCAGATCCAATCTACATAAACCCGGTCCACGGTGCACCGAGTCACTGACAGGTGGGACCCACCTGTCAGGCCGTTTGTCACCCCGTCCGAATGTCCTCGCTGACGTCAGCTTGCGCAATAATATGATTTTCCTTTAGGAAAATAATTCGGGAAATTCATGAAATACTGATTTTCAGCATTTTATGTATTTTCAATCTTCCAAAGGCCATAACTTTTGCATCCGAACTCCGATTGAGCCCATTCAAATTTCTAAATTTGTCTAAATTCGAGATCTACCTAATTATTATTTTTATTTAATTTTTGGAGTTTGTTTTGCCTCTGTTATTTATTTGTTTTGGTTGTTTTGCTTCGTTTATGCGTGAGCGTCGATACTTGGGGTTTTAAATCGAAGAAGGCTTCAACCAAGTTCAAGACCAGTACATAGACCTATTCCAAGGCAAGTCATACCTTTGATCATATTGAATCCCAGTTTTCCCAAATTATATTGTGTTAAATTATTGCATTTACTTTAATTATGTATTTAAATGCTTTTGGGCTAGTTATTGATCCCCTTGTTATGTTCACCTTGCCTACTGTATACCTTCATCTTTTGTCGCCCTAGATTGGTTTATTATTTAGTTGGTATTAACATATTGCCAACATGGTTGGTTAGACCGACTAGAATTGCTTAGCCATGCTACGAGTCATCATCTCATATGAGTGCAATTATGAAACCGACTAAGTGATTATGGAACGTGTGATAAAGCTGTGTGGGCTGTGTGCTATTACTCGTGATGGCATGTGTTGCACTAAACCAACTGGGTGGTAAAAGATTTAGACCGAGGCAAGTGGTGGATCTTGTGTGAACCGGTGGCTTTGTGATTGGGATTTATCTGTGTGGTTTAGCTAGAAAAGCTGGAAGTCTTGCCTTGGTCAATTAAGGACTTAACTTTGTGCGCCATTGAACTGAGATATCTTTATGCGACCACATGTCCGTGACAGCTTAACTTAGTAGGTTACGGAGTTTCAACATTGGGGTTCGTGGATAGGTTAAGCTTTGTGATATGGGATCGTGAATAAGAACGTCAATGTTGAGACAAAGTTGCCGAATCTGTTATGTTACGATTAGTGCTAGCTACACTAGTTGTATCGTGTGGGTAAAGTGTACAAACCTCTGCAGAGTGTTAATCAATCTATTCGAATAGCGCGTCCTCGGTCATGGACAACTCTCGGGATTTCACATGAGGGTAGTGTTCATAAAATGTGGGATTGGGAGTGTGTGATCTCAATCATATGGTTGTGTGAATTAATCGGTTTAGCTGTGTGTCTTTGTGGAAACAATCATTAAATTAATATTGCTTATTTGTTTTAAATTATGCTTTCAATCTATTATTTGTATTCAATTGCAAATGTTGCATTTCGCAAAATAACCACGAAGCCATTCCTTTGGAATAAGCTCGCATATATATATTGCATTACGTGGTATGATTTGCAAGTGCGGTTGTGTACTCACGCTTGTTGTAAAACTTGCGTCCAAACCTCTGTATGGAGGAGTCTTCGCCGCTTTGAGGAGGAGTTTGTGGAAGAAGGTTGATCGCTAGGTCATCGATCCCGATCGGTTGCTGTGGTGTCTTGATTGGAGTTTGCGAGTTTATTTCGTTCATTGCAGTATTTCTTTAGTGTTAGCCTGCGTGGCTTAATAAGTTGTAACCCGACCTTAAGGTCAAAACTCTAAGTTGTTACTCAAACTATTCGTTTATGTTATATTTCGCTTGTGTGGATTGATATTCACCTATGTTACATTGTGTGCACTAGCGTGATCTGGACTAGTGCGTAATATACTGAGGGTCCGAGTGCATTTTGGGTCCCGACAAAGGTGGTATGAGAGCCATCTTGATGTAGGTCTTGACCTTAGTTAGATTGGCCGTCTTTAGAGTGTCCAAACTATTTTCTAAAGGAAAAATTAACTTGTAAAGTTAATCAAATGCTTAACTCTCCTCATATCTCTCTTGCCTCAACTTTTGCTATAATCTTTTCTTTCCCCGCTGTTTTAAAATTGCTCTTACCCAGTTAAATGCTGTCTTGACAGATGCCTCGCCTGCACCTATGGTGAGCGTTGTGGAGGTTACGCCGAACTTTGGAAGCTTCGCAGTACTTGAGGTTTTGATCGTCCGTTGTACCGAGGAAACAACTGGATGGTGGATGGACATAAGCGGGGTACGATCTGTCGCTTGACGATCTACGCCAGGATAAACACCAAGGCAAGCCAGCCGCTAAACATCTCCGTCAGGAGGATCACTTGGAGTGAAGGAATACAGGAATCGTCGCGCCTGGCCATGCTTCGGATCTGCCACAGCTACATGCGCGAGTTGCAAGGAACCGTCTTCGCTACCACCCCAGCAGCGCGCGTGGAGCTACCTGCACACTATCCATCCACGGAGGGAGAATAAGATGCCACAGTGGTACACCTCGCCCGGTACGTCGTCGCCCAAGAGGAATCCATGGAGATGATGGCCGCTGATCTAGACGGTGCCTACAAGAGCCTGCACCAAGCTGAAGAGAAGATCGCCATCCTAGAAGAGATACTAGACGCCCACCACCAGGCAGACCAAGAAGTGGAAGAAGAACATGAAGAATCTGAGGAAGATCCAGAGGAAGTGGGCCGTAACGGAGGAGCTGTCGCGCCATCGACGCTGTTCTGTTGCACCGATTCAGGGCACCGTGATCGGTTTGCAAAGATGCCAAAGACAGTTCAAGGTCTACAATGCGAGAGCACGGTAGTGGTTGTGGAGGTTACCTCGTGGATCGAGTTCGCTAAGGCCTAGGTTCGCAGTTGAGGCTTAGTGTGTTAAGCCGCGTCAGTCTAAGCCTAGTTGTGTCGCCCTTTAGGCGTTAGATTGTGTGCTTAGGTTCGCTATTTGCTTTGAGTGTGAGTATGAGCTGCAAAGGCCCTTAGGCATCTGTTGCAAGCCATACTAAGTTCTTAAGTAATAAAGTTGCTTTTGGTTCTCTCAGTTGTTGTTGGGTTTAACCAATCCCAGCTTAGTTCTTAACTCACCCCATGCTTGCTACCTTATCTAACCCTTGGGGCTTCGCCAGATGGTTACAACTCGCGACGGTTGCAAGTGGTCCCGTACCCGACACGGGAGGCAATGAGCAACCACTACGAGGAGCGATTCCGCCACAAGCACCCCAATTGACTTGCAAAACTTTGGAGCTTTCATGGCGCCAGACTCGGTGATGAATACCATGATGACTCGGATGCAAGCCATGCACAACGAACAATAACAACAACGATCACGGCCACGGGCCCGGTGCTCATGGTCACCATGGACCATCAAACTTGCGAAATTCATGAGGACTCGTCCACGGCATTTTACGGACATGTCTCACCCGTGGAAGGCGATGATTGGCTTCGGGTGATTGAAAGGAAGCTGCGATCACTCAATGCGCGGTCATGAAAAAGTTCTCTATGCCTCTCACCGGTTGGAGGGCATCGCGTGCAGAATGGTGGGAGAACCTGCGCGCTCATGAGGCACCACAAAATATCACTTGGGAGGAATTCTCTCTGACATTCGCCAATACCACGCACTGGAAGGAATTATTGAACTAAAGAAAGATGAATTTCGTGCCACGAAGCAAGGAAGCTTGTCGGTGTCGACTATCTCAACAAGTTCTCGCAACTTGCTCGCTATCTTGCAGAAGATATTGCAGCAGCATAAGGCTCGCGAGTCGTTTTACGAAGGGATGAACACTTGGACTTGGTCAATCTCCTTGCACATACCTTCCCGACTTCCAAGAACCGATCAATAAAGCTTTAGTCATGGAGGATAAGCGCAAGGAACGGAAGACAATCGCAAACGCAGATGATCCAAACGAGGAGGCCAGCAATTCCAACAAAGAGCAAGGACGGTGCCACCGCAGCTTCAACCGGTTTCTCCACGAGTGCCAGACACTGCACCAACCTCGGCACTCGTCCGGCTTGCTCGAACACTCGCACCCAAAGACCGACCCACGCTAATCCAAAGAAGCAACAAATCGCAAGAGCCAAGGGTGTGCTACACTTGCCGTCAACGTGCCACTACGCCGTCGGTGTCCACAAAGGGCGGTCACTCCAGTTCGTTTCAACCTTGGAGCTACACCGAATAAGACACCAGCACCGGGTCACCAACAGGGAACTTTCCAAGCCCCCAACCAGCCAGGAGGAGGGACGCAGTCCGTGGGCCGAGGCCGTGTCAACCACGTCACCCTGGAAGGAGCACAGGAAGCACCAGACGTCGTACTGGGTAAGTTCCTGGTTAATTCAGTACCCGCATCAGTTCTGTTTGATTCTGGAGCTTCGCATTCTTTTGTGTCTGAAGTTTTTGCAACTAAGAATAAGTTGGAGGCTATACAACTTAATCATACTCTATTAGTTCAATCGCCTGGAGCAGAGCTAAGCTCTAGAGTGGGTTGTTTAGGAGCTAAGTTACTCATAGTGGAGTTGAGTTTCTAGCCAACCTAATTGTTCTAGACACCCGGACCTAGATGTCATTCTTGGCATGGATTGGCTATCCAAGCACAAAGTCTTTGGATTGTGGCCAAGAGTCAGAACGTTGAGAATGCGATGGAAGGAAAGTGGAGTTTCTAGCCACATCGGTTCGTGAAGGACACTTGCTAGTAAACAATCGAAGACCATTGCATTGGAGAATGTACCAATAGTCGAGAATACCGGATGTGTTTCGGAAGAGTTACGGAATGCCACGGATCGCGACATCGAGTTCGTCATCGATCTAGTGCCAGGGACAGCGCCAATTTCTAAGCGACCTTATCGAATGCCAGCTGACGAGTTAGCAGAAATGAAGAAGCAGATTGAAGAACTTCTCGAGAAATGTTTCGTAAGACCAAGTTCGTCACCGTGGGGAGCACCAGTCTTGTTCGTCAAGAAGAAAGACGGAAGCATGAGGATGTGTATCGACTACCGTTCTCTCAACGAGGTCACTATCAAGAATAAGTATCCATTGCCCAGGATAGATGATCTGTTTGACCAGATGAAGGGAGCCGGAGTGTTCTCAAAGATCGACTTGCGATCGAGCTACCATCAGTTGAAGATCTACCCTAGGGATATACCAAAGACCACTTTCTCAACGCGGTATGGACACTATGAGTTCTTGGTCATGTCATTTGGTGACAAATGCCCCACTTACTTCATGAACATGATGAACAAAGTTTTCATGGAATACCTGGACAAGTTTGTAGTGGTGTTCATTGGCGATATTCAGTTTACTCCAAATCGGAGGAGGAACACGCAGAACACCTGAGGTTAATTTTGGAGAAACTCAGGGAGCATCGGTTGTATGCCAAGTTCAGTAAGTGTGACTTTTAGAAGAAGGAAGTGGATTTCCTTGGCCATGTGATGACCGCCGATGGAGTAGCAGTTGACCCGGGAAAAGTAAAGGCAGTGTTACACTGGGACCAGCCCAAGACTGTAACCCAGATTCGCAGTTTCTTGGGGATGGCGAGTTATTACCGCCGTTTATCGAAGGATTCTCATCGATTGCTAAGCCTCTTACGCAATTGTTGAAGAAGGAGAAAAGTTCACTTGGACTCCACTGTGAGGAAAGTTTTCGAGAGTTAAAGCGCTTGACCTCATTGATCTTGATTTTGCGGATATTCGCAAGGATTTCGATATCTATTGTGATGCTTCGCGTCAAGGATTAGGATGTGTCCTGATGCAGGAAGGAAGAGCTGTCGCTTATGCGTCAAGACAATTGAGACCTCACGAGGAGAAACAACTGTTAAATTAATATTGCTTATTTGTTTTAAATTATGCTTTCAATCTATTATTTGTATTCAATTGCAAATGTTGCATTTCTGCAAAATAACCACAGAAGCCATTCCTTTGGAATAAGCTTGCATATATATATTGCATTCTGTGGTATGATTTGCAATCGGTTGTGTACTCACGCTTGTTGTAAAACTTGCGTCCAAACCTCTGAAGTGGAGGAGTCTTCGCTTTGCTTTCGAGGAGGAGTTTGTGGAAGAAGGTTGATCGCTAGGTCATCGATCGATCGGTTGCACTGTGGTGTCTTGATTGGAGTTTGCGAGTTTATTTCGTTCATTGCGGTATTTCTTTAGTGTTAGCCTGCGTGGCTTAATAAGTTGTAACCCGACCTTAAGGTCAAAACTCTAAGTTGTTACTCAAACTATTCGTTTATGTTATATTTCGCTTGTGTGGATTGATATTCACCTATGTTACATTGTGTGCACTAGCGTGATCTTGGACTAGTGCGAGAATACACGAGGGTCCGAGTGCATTTTGGGTCCCGACAGTCCCACACGGTCGAGTCTTGACAGGAAGGAAATGTGCCACTTTAGTCAACCTGTCAATGACAACCCAAATGACATCATTCCCCTTGGACGAGCGGGGCAATCCGGTGATGAAGTCCATGCCAACGGAATCCCACTTCTATTCTGGCACAGGCAAAGGCTGAAGAAGACCTGCTGGACGCTGATGCTCGGCCTTCACACGACAGCACACGTCGCACTCGGCAACGAACTTGGCAATCTCGCGCTTCATACGGGTCCACCAGAATCTCTGACGAAGGTCCTGATACATCTTGGTAGCCCCGGGATGGATGGACAAAGGAGAATCATGGGCTTCGCGGAGAATCAAATCCCGCAACCCCATGTCCTTAGGAACCACAAGACGCTGCCCAAACCACACAACGCCATGCTCATCCTCTGAAAAGCACTTGGCTGTCCCATCCTTGATGTTCTGCTTGATTTGACTCACACCAACATCTGTTTGCTGTGCCGCCTTGATTTGGTCCACCAAGGTTGGCTGCACAACCAAGGTAGCAAGAGAACCGTGCTCGATCAAACCCAAATTGAGGCGCTGAAATTCTGAAATGAGGGTAGGCTGCTGCTCTTGGAGCATCAACATGTTGCAATACACCTTTCGACTAAGCGCATCTGCAACAACATTGGCCTTGCCCGGGTGATACTGAATACCCATATCATAGTCCTTGATCAATTCCAACCATCTCCTTTACCTGAGGTTCAAATCTGGCTGGGTGAACAAGTACTTCAAGCTCTTGTGGTCAGAATACACCTCACAACGGTTACCAATCAGATAATGCCGCCAAATCTTGAGTGCATGAACCACAGCAGCTAACTCCAAGTCGTGAGTAGGATAGTTGAGTTCATGAGGCCTCAACTTCCTCAATGCATAGGCCACAACCTTGCCTTCCTGCATAAGAACACAACCAAGACCCTGACGAGAAGCATCATAATAGATATCAAAACTCTTGTGAATGTTAGGGAGAACAAGCACTGGGGCTGAAGTCAACCGCTTCTTGAGTTCCTGAAAACTCACATCACAAGCAGTGGACCACTCAAACTTCTTGTCTTTCTTGAGCAGTTCAGTCATAGGCTTTGCAATCTTGGAGAAATTCTCGATAAAGCGGCGATAGAAGCCAGCCAAACCAAGAAAACTCCGCACATCGATGATCGACTTGGGCTGACCCCAAGATAGCACATTGCTGACCTTGCTAGGATCCACAGCCACACCTCCTGCTGAAAGAACATGGCCCAAGAATGCCACTTCCTTCAACGTAACTCACACTTGCTGAATTTTGCATACAACAGTGCTCGTGCACTTGCCCAACACAAGCTTAAGATGCTCGGCATGCTCTTCTTCACTCTTGGAGTAGATAAGGATATCATCGATGAATACCACCACAAACCTATCCAAATACTCCATGAATACCGAGTTCATAAGGTTCATGAATAAAGCAGGAGCATTAGTCAAACCAAAAGACATGACGGTGTACTCGTAAAGACCATAACGAGTAGCAAAGGCCGTCTTGGAATATCCTCGGTCCCGATCGACTGATGATAGCCCAATCTCAAGTCAATCTTGGAGAAGACGACGCTCGGTCAAGCGATCGAAAAGATCATCAATACGGGCGAGGATACTTGTTCTTCACCGTCACTTCATTAAGCGGACGGTAATCAAGACACATGCGCAAGGTCTTGTCCTTCTTCTTCACAAAAATAATGGACAACCCCAAGGAGATGAGCTAGGGCGAATGAAACCCTTCTCTTGTAGCTCACCTAGTTGCTTCTTGACTCCTCCAACTCATTAGGAGGCATGCGTCGACCTCTTTGAAATAGGGGCGATGCAGGGCAGCAACTCTATCACGAACTCTAGGTCTCGTGACGGGAGGCATCCTGTGCAAATCTTCAGAAAGACATCCGCGAAGTCACACACAGTGGGGACATCGCGAATCTCCAATCTTGGCTTTGCTTCAAGGGCATAAAGATGGGGCTCTAATCGCGCGAAACCCAACCTGTTCACCTGAAGGGCTGGTGAGGTAGACAATCTTCCTGGCACAATCGATTTGCCCCAAGTGTTGGGACAACCAATCCATGCCAAGAATCACATCCAGGCGCGATGAGTCGAGTAGGATAAGACTCGCCAAGAATCCCACTCTTCGATGTGGATAGGAACATCCCAAGCATACTTGGTCGACTCTCATTTCCAACCCGAGAGCGAATAAGCGATGGAATCCCAAAGGAACACAAGAAGTCCACAATCAACAGCAAATGACCTCGAAATAAAAGAATGCGAGGCCCCAGAGTCAAATAAAACTGTAGCAGGATGCCAATTAACAAGGAGCGTACCCAACACCACGTCGGGCGCCTCCTGTGCCTCCTCAGTCGAGATATGGTTAACTCGGCCGCTCCCCAAGCCTGGGGTCTTCTGGTCAGGTGGGTGACCACTCCCTTGCCCGCGTCCTCCATTAGGACGAGGGGCCGCTCCAGTCTTCTTAGGACAACTACTCGCGTAGTGGCCCTTGTTGTGGCAGTAGAAGCAGGTGACGTCGGCCGCGGGGTTGCGGGGAACACCCTGCTGCTGGGTCGCAGGCGCACGTGACTGAGTCACGACCTACGGAGGACGTGGAGCTGGTGCCGAAGGCCTCGGCGGTGGTGAAGCCAAAGAACAGGCCCCTGGTGCAGGCCCAACTCGGGGACGAACGAGGCCGGCCTGTGCAGACCGCTGGGCCTCCCACTTGCGCTTGCGGGACTCGCCCAGCACTCTCGCCTTGTGCTCGGCGATGATGGCCTTGTCCACCAAGGTCTGGAAGTCAAGGAAGTCCACAATGGAGAGCTTGTCACAAGCTCCTCGCACAAGCCCTCCATGAACTTCTCTGCTGGCCTCATCGGTGGCCACCTCGGCGAGCGTACTCGCGAGATGGTTGAACTCGTGGAGGTACTCGATCACGCATTTGCGCCCTGCTTGAGCGCAAGGAACTCCTTCTTCTTCACTTCATCGGCCGCGGGGACATGGGCCCGACGGAAGGCCGACCTGAACTCCTCCCACGAGACCACGTGTCCCGCGGGCTGCATGGCGAGGAAGTTCTCCCACCATGAGAGTGCCGCACCTTCCAACTGATGGGATGCGAAAAGCCCGTTCGCCTCGGCATCGAGCAACGTTGAGCTTCCGCTCACCGACGCAGCCAGTCGTCTGCGTCCAAGGGATCCTCGGACCGGGAGAAGGTGGGAGGCTGCGTGCGAAGGAACTCTGCAAGTCCCCCACGAGACTGGTGACCACCTCCGGATCCAGAGGCACCAGAGGGAGTGGAGGTGTTCCTGGCGATAACCTCCAACACTCTGCGGTCCTCCGAACGATTGCGTTCGATTTGCATGAGGACTTCCGCCATGGTCGGAGGAGGGGGAAGCTCCTCATCGGGACTACCCGGCTGGTTCCGACCACTACGCGTCCCGCCTGCCATCCTGTTTCACTAAGACAAGTTAGCTACAAGCCCGAGATCAAAAGGCACAGAAATCCAAACTCAATTAAGAAGGGCTCAAGAACAACCACCAAGGAGCACAAGACCATAAGTCACAAAATCAACTCCCCGAAACGACTAACCCGTATGGGAGAACGAGTAATCGTTTGAGAAGACCCAAAATTTCAGAACTAAATTCTAGCTCAAAACAGCCCAAAGTCAAGGTATAACTATCTAATAGAGTATAGGCATTTAGCTAATTTCATATCACTTCTTACCCTTTCATTCCCTCAAGTTTTAGTTGAATTACCTCTCATTTCCTACCTTATTTACTAACCACTAGCTAGCTGTCCAAACTTCTTTCTCCAAGCTCTCATGGTTCTCCCAAAACCAATTTAATCGATAGTGGCTAATTTTTGAAAGGAAGAGAGGAACAACTTTTTCAAAACTTAAATGAGAGTAAGGTGAGATGAGCAAGCTAAGATAGGTAAGGAGTAAAATCTGAGAACTTACTTAAGTTTTGTAAGCCTTTTGAAAGTAAGTTTTCAAAATATCCTAAAGGCGACCAAGCTAGGGGTTTCTACGGTCAGTATGGCTCTGATACCAACTTTGTGAGGACCCGGAATATTTAACTAGTAACACTTAACCTCCAATTGGTTCTAGCGTTACTAATTAAACATTCTAAGCCTCGATGGACATATGCTTCCTGCACTGCAGCATATGCACATCATCACAAAATTACACATCATTTCCATACAACATACATCACTAAGTTCAACAACGACATACATAAAGTAAAGTTATTACAAAAGAGCCGACCGGCCAAATAGAGCAATATACAAGAATGACAAATGGAAGCAAAAGTGTCATAAGATGGCTAGAACAAAAGTCGGCCAGGTTAGCCATACACCCACAAGGCAACCGACCAGCCGCCAAGCTAGACGCCTCGAAGACTACTACAAGACTCACAAAAGTGAGGCCCCTCAAGCTCACCTTCTTCCTCTCGCAACAAATACATTTAAGCAAGATAACCGAGTACACAAAGGTACTGCAAGATCGACGTGTGGAATAGCGCACCTATTCATAAACTACATACACGCTTATTTAGGTGGAGGTTGTATGTCTCTTTTGCATAAAGCCAACTTTATTTGCAATAATGTAATACATTTAAAAGCAAGTTTGCAAATCTGTTTTGTTATTAAAATAACAAATAAATAAAGATACATACAAGTAACCACACAGAAGTGACTATCCCGATAGCCACCACAACATAGCACGAATCCCGATTCGTACCACCCATCAAGTTTTAATTAAAAGGTTGTAGTCTAACTCTTGAAAGACCTTGCCAAGCGTGTCCATAACCTAGGGCGAGGCTATTCAAATAGTTTTAACCTGCGGGTGTACCAATGTACCCACACCTGCATCGCCTTTAAGCCACAAGCACACTTCAAGGTATGCCACACGGCTAATTCCTACGAGATATTTTCCAATATTGTGTATCAACCACGAGCCGCTCGTATGGGTAGAAACACCATGCGCTTACATTGCAAGCGAAAGACGACAAATCCCATCACGGGTGAAGTCTTTCGGACACTACAATGCTCCCACACCATCCCTCCCGCGACCCCTGCGACCAGGCCAATACACGTCAAAGTACTTAGTCAAGAGAGGTCTCATACCTCTAATGTGGTTAGCACGCTACAATGCTTGGTTTAGTGTAACAAGATGTTCGGTCCTTGTTGACCGGGCACCATTCGATCACACCCATAATCACACCAATCGTACCATTGTGCCCAAGTCTAAAACAGCTTTTGTTTTCGTTTTAGTTTTCATAAGTAGACATGGCACAAGGCTGAAATCAAATATCATAATAAGTTTTATAGATCAAGGTTATCGACAAGTCGATAACCGCCCATTTCTACCGAAACTAAGCATGGCTAAGCAATTGATTCGCAACTACTAAGTGACAAGAGCTCATCCACGAACTCTAAATCGCAGCAATAACCTAGGCTCGATGGTAGTAGAGAGTAATCATTTGCCTAAGGAAATGCATCTACTAGGTCAACTATTAACACAAAGTAGCAATGCATACATAGAATTTGTAATCAACATAAATACTTAAAATACTGGGATTAACATGATCAAACCGCTTGCCTTGCTGGTCTTGCTCTTGCTGCAGAGGAGGATTCACGTAATCAATAAATTCTTGAACCTAACGCGAAAATGCGATAAACCAAATAAGAACGAAGAACACCAAACAAAACTCAACAGCAAAAGACATCCAAATCCAATGAAATTTCTACAGCAGCTAGAGGTTGATTTTAGACAATTTTAGAAACAAGAATCACTTCATTTGGACTAAGCATGACAAAGTTATGGCTAAAACTAGTTCTCTCAGCCTATAAATTCTTTAAATTAATTAGTGATACTGTTCATAGCAAAAATTTCTAGAATGATCTAAGCTCTGAAATTTTTATGGTATGTAGATTATGACATCCTAATGACAGCAAGGTTGAGTTTACTAAATTTTGAGTTATAATGATTTACTTATGATTTTTCTAAGTTGCAAAACTAGCATAATGCACTTTCCAGAAATATAAACATGTGCAAAACCTATTTCACATTAAAGCATGATAACAGAGGGATTTTCTAGCATCAACTTTATATTTTTAGGACTTACAGGGAATTACTTGTCTCTTTTACAACATTAAATGAATTTTTAAATGCTACCAATAAGGTTAAATCTATGAACAGATTTTCCCAGTGCTGATTTAAGCCTACAACCATTTTGGATTGAAATTTAGTTAATAACAAATTTATCAAAGTTAAAATCATTTAATTTGCGAGATATGCGAGAAAAGATATGCATTTTCTAAGTTTTAATTCAATTCGAATATACAAAAATGGCGAAAATAAGCTATTAAAGATTACAGCACTTTTCTACCACGAAGCATAGCTAAAAGCATTTTTATATTAAACTTTAGTGAAATACAAATTTATTACTGCTTGGTTTCATTTAAAAAGGATCTATTCGATTTATATATGAATTTCTAAAGATTTGATACAATTTTTCATTGACAAATAACTACTTACGTAAATAAACAACACTTAACCAAAAAGAATCGACGTGGACAACTATGGGCCTTTGATTTGAATCCAACGGCGCGCGCAGGGCGCGAGAGCGACCCGAACGGCTCAATACATCACGCACCGTCGATCAAGAATCGGAGGGTCCATAATGAGTGTGGTTCGTGACCCAACAACGACGAACCACACCGCCCGATCAAGCGATGAACGCCCACGCCGATGAGAGGATCGGGTGACCCGATCGGCGCAACGATCCGGATCGCGATCGCGAAATGGACGATGGTCAATGAACGGCGCAACTAGGAGCGTTGACACGCGGGGTCGCATGTCGCTGGCGAGAGTCATACACGCGACTTTAACACACGTGCACGTGGCTCGGGTCCCACATGGCGTTGACTTAAAGGGGATCTTTAGGACGCCTAATTAAATACTAATGACCAATGATTAATGATGATTAGCAATTAATGTGTCCTAACGATTTTGAACAGAGGTGATTTAAGTGATTGGGGCCCACCGCGCGGGCACAAGGGGCGATTTAGGACCAATTAAATGCTAACAATGATTAACATTTAATGAACTCGATAATTAGTCTTAATGACCCCGAGATCGAGGTTTAAGGCCTACGCCCACCCGCCGATGACCCAAAAGACCATTTCGGACACATTAATGATAGGACGAGATTTAATGATAATCATTAGCATTAATGATGTCCAAAACACTAGGTTAATGCCACGGTGATTACAGAGGGTTGGGCCCACATGTTAGTGAGACATTTAGGCGATTAAGACACAATTAATACTTCTAATGATTGACAATGATTGCATTAATCGTGTCCTAATAATTTGACGAAACGGAGTTTCTCGGTGACAAAAACGAGCGAACAACGGCTTGTCGCCGCGACTCGATCGCGGCGGTGCCTACAAATACCAAAATGGGTTCGCAATAGTGTTGCGGACCCAATAGTGATGACCTCGCCGCGTGGAGGTCTAGAACGCCATGAGCCTGAAAACGAGGATGGAGCCATTTTCAGAAACATGAAAATAGCAAAAAGCTCAGCTGCGGTCCAGGAAAGCGAGTGTCATCACTTCTAGGGACTAAATAGAAGCTACCTTAACGCAGACGAGCTTCAAAGATGGTCGGGGAAGACTCGAACACGGTGAAGTTCACCGGAGCCGAGGAAGATGAAGTGGAAAACGACAATCTGAGCAAAATGAACACCAATGGGTGATCAAAATAGCATCATTAGGGTTCCCACACGCCCACAAGTAAGCAATTGCAAAAGAACCACTTACCTGAGTTGGAGAAGAAAGGGGTGAAATCACTGAAATCTCCAAACTTAAAATTGAGTGATTCTGTGAATGCACCCAAAATTAAGTTAGGGAAATATAAAGGAAGTTGAGGGCTCAAAAGGGTGCAAGAAATATTGAAGGTGAACCACTGACACCAAGATCCGCATTGAGCTCCACGGTTGAAAATGGTGTTTTGAAGATTTGAAGTGGTTTTGAGCTCAAATACAGAGAATGAGCAAAGTGTGGTGTAAAGGAACACCAGGAGGAACTAAGGGGGGTTTATATAGAGGAGGGATTAGGGTTTCGAGCACACACATGAGTCCATGGTGAGCTCGGATCATGGCACGGCCATGGACCAAGAAATGATGGGAGCAGCTGAGACTCGGGATGGAGGAGCCGAAGCCCAGGGTGCATTTAATGCCCCACAGAGTGATGTTGACGAGAGGGAGCTCGATTTGACAATGCGCAACCGCTCTCTCCCTCTCTCTCCTTCTGCCATTGCTTGCATGCGCCGCACAGAGGACCAGATGAGGAAGAAGAACAGAGAAGGAAATCGTGGCCGTTAGATCTGAGATGGACGGCTGCGATTGAAAGGGTCCACCGAGGTTTCTAATGCTCCAAGCAATCGTATGGTCCGATCAAGATTGAACGCGGTGAGATCAATTGGGACTTTCGGGTGACCCAACAGCCTGCTCAATAAGGACGGCCCGATCTTAATCCAACGGCTCAAAAAGAATGTGATGATCGCGGTGGCCCGAACGGCATCAGCCAACGAGAGCCGAGCGATGCAAATCCAACGGCCGAAATTGATCGCGCATGTTAGAAAGGGCTCGGTGCAGTTAGTTGATCAGGCTCAACCAAGTGGCTCGATCCCGAGTCCCACTCAAACCCAAGGAACAGTGAACCAGCTTTAGGTTTTAAATTTAAGTTGAGACTTTTGAGGATTTAAAAGAGGTAGAAAAACTACTCCAAAAATTCTGAAATTTTTACAGGAGCTTGCTAGCTGAGTTATTGACCTTGTATAAAATTTTCAGATGTTTTTGTGCTATACATTTTCCTCCAAAAATTCCACAAGGTGCTGGTCTTAGGTTTGACTGCCCTCTAAAAATATTCAAACAATTTCTAAAAATTGTGAAATTTTTCAGAGGGGTCACAGACCATCCCAAGAACTTAGGAAAAATATTTCCAGAGGATGATCAAAAGGTTTGACAAGATTGTTTTGAAGGATCAAGATTTGGATCAAAGACTTGTGACTTTGTGTTTCCATGGCTCTTGTACAATAATTGTTTAGTACACACAGAAATACATAACGTAAGAAAAAGTTTTAATTTCTACTCATTTTCTTACATTTGGAACACAAGCCCAAAATTGGGATGTTACAACTCTCCCCTTACAAGAATCTCGACCGTGATTCCGCTTACTCGGAGAAGAAAGAAGGAAAATCGCACGAAGGCGATCTTCCCGCTCCCAAGTTGCCTCATCTTCGTAATGGTTTGACCACCGAACCTTAAGAAACTTGATGACCCGTTCCTCGCTCTTCGCTCGATTCCTCGAGAATACGAACAGGATGCTCGCGGTAGGTCAAATCTTCTTGCACATCGAGAACCTCCAACGGAGTTTCCTCAGTTGGGACACGGAGGCACTTCTTCAGGTGTGACATATGGAACACATCATGCACACCCTCAAGTGTAGCTGGCAGCTCCAATCTGTATGCCACAGCCCCAACTTTCTCGACAATGCGATAAGGCCCAACATAGCGGGGAGCCAACTTGCCCTTGACGCCAAAACGCTGATGGCCCTTCAAGGGTGAGACTTTGAGATACACAAGGTCATTGGGCTCAAAGCTCAACTCACGGCGACGGCGATCTGCATAGCTCTTCTGCCTAGACTGGGCCGTGCGCAAATGCTCGCGAATCAATTGAACCTGACTTTCGGCCTCATTGATCGAATCTGGGCCAAAGAACTGCCTCTGACCAGTCTCTGACCAGTTCAATGGGGTTCTGCATCTCCTCCCATACAAAGCCTCAAATGGTGCCATACCAAGATCGGCTCAAAGTCGTTGTTGTAGGAGAACTCAGCAAACGGCAGACATTTCTCCCACTTCTTCCCATAGGAAAGAACACAAGCACGAGCATATCTTCCAACACTTGGTTGACTCGCCCGTCCGCCATCGACCGAGGATGAAAGGTCAGATCAAGTGAAGGGGTCCCCATAGCCTCTGCGGACTATGCCAAAACCGCGAGGTGAAAAGCGCACCCCGATCAGAAATAATCGTCTTCGGTACACCGTGAAGACTCACAATCCTCGATACATAGAGCTCGGCTAGGGGTCTGTAACATCCCCATTTTCTGAGCTTAAAAAAAATCTTTTAAATAGTTAGTAGGGAAAAATTCACCATTTGGATTTATTTGAATTTAATTCAAAAGCTTAATATTGGACTTTATAATCAAAAACATTTAATGTGAATAATCCCAACTTGAACAATAGCCAAAACTATTTTATTTGGGTTCTATGTGCTCAGATATATTTTCTAGATTTTTCTAGAATTTTTCTGAGTTCATTTGCTAATTTCTATTGCTTATTTGAATTTCGTATTTTCTAAAATAGAAAATCTATTAAAATCTCGAGAGAATCCCTTTGGGCCGAATCTCCTTCGATCCGCCCATTACCCTCATTCTCGCCCACCAAGATCGGCCAATCCAGCGCGCCTCTTCGCAGTCGACGCGTGGGCCTCGCCTCTGTTGCCTCGGTGGACCGCGAGGTCGCCGCCCCGAAGTCGCCGTCTTCTCCGCGCGAGTCGGCCTCGTCCGCCATGTTTCTTCTAGAAGCTCGATCCGCAAGCGCTTTCCTTATCTAAAACCTCTCGATTTTGATGCCAAACTCAATCTCCTAGCTTTCGCATCCATATCTCGCGATCAATCGGGACGAGTCGAACTCTATCCCGTAGCTCAAACGAACCCAAGAAATCCCGATTTGGGGTTTCCTAACTGAGCCCGCCCTACGAGTATAAATAGCTCCCTAGGTGCGCGATCGACACTCACCTCAAACCCCACCCCGGTGCCTTAGGAACCCTAGAGCGCCGCGATTGCTAGATTGGGTTTTGAGCCGAAACCCTAAAGCTTCAATTCCGTCACCACGGGAGTACCTTGAGACGCTGACCACACCGAAGCTTCACCGCCGCCCGAGCTACCTCGGCGCCCATCCTTGCCCCAAGTCGTCGCGGAGGATTCGTCCGACAAAACCGACTTCGTTCTCCGCTCGGTGCCACCCCGCCATCTCCGGTGACCATCAAGGCTAAGACCAAGATTGTAGTGCGCATAGCGCCCTACCCATTGTGCGCCTCGGTGCCGCCGCCGCCGCCGCCGCTGCCGTTCGGCCCGAAGCCCTCGCCGCAACGTCGCCATCACCACCACCGTGGCGGCCATCTCGTTGCGGTCACCCGCCACCTCACCCTTTCCGTGATGTGTCGCCGGGTGGCGATCGCCAACATCCACGCGCGCGAGTGTGCCACCTAACCGCATCACCCCGCATCCAATCTACATAAACCCGGCCCACGGTGCAGATCGAGTCACCGACAGTGGGACCCACCTGTCAGGCCGTTTGTCACCCCGTCCGAATGTCCTCGCTGACGTCAGCTTGCGCAATAATATGATTTTCCTTTAGGAAAATAATTCGGGAAATTCATGAAATACTGATTTTCAGCATTTTATGTATTTTCAATCTTCCAAAGGCCATAACTTTTGCATCCGAACTCCGATTGAGCCCATTCAAATTTCTAAATTTGTCTAAATTCGAGATCTACCTAATTATTATTTTTATTTAATTTTTGGAGTTTGTTTTGCCTCTGTTATTTATTTGTTTTGGTTGTTTTGCTTCGTTTATGCGTAGACGTCGATACTTCGGGGGTTTTCGTCGAAGAAGGCTTCAACCAAGTTCAAGACCAGTACATAGACCTATTCCAAGGCAAGTCATACCTTTGATCATATTGAATCCCAGTTTTCCCAAATTATATTGTGTTAAATTATTGCATTTACTTTAATTATGTATTTAAATGCTTTTGGGCTAGTTATTGATCCCCCTTGTTATGTTCACCTTGCCTACCTGTATACCTTCATCTTTTGTCGCCCTAGATTGGTTTATTATTTAGTTGGTATTAACATATTGCCAACATGGTTGGTTAGACCGACTAGAATTGCTTAGCCATGCTACGAGTCATCATCTCATATGAGTGCAATTATGAAACTGACTAAGTGATTATGGAACTGTGTGATAAAACTGTGTGGGCTGTGTGCTATTACTCGTGATGGCATGTGTTGCACTAAACCAACTGGGTGGTAAAAGATTTAGACTGAGGCAAGTGGTGGATACTGTGTGAACTGGTGGCTTTGTGATTGGGATTTATCTGTGTGGTTTAGCTAGAAAAACTGGAAGTCTTGCCTTGGTCAATTAAGGACTTAACTTTGTGCGCCATTGAACTGAGATATACTGTACGACCACATGTCTGGTGACAGGCTTAACTTAGTAGGTTACTGAGTTTCAACATTGGGGTTCGTGGATAGGTTAAGCTTTGTGATATGGGATCTGTGAATAAGAACGCCAATGTTGAGACAAAGTTGCCGAATCGTTATGTTACGATTAGTGCTAGCTACACTAGTTGTATCGTGTGGGTAAAGTGTACAAACCTCTGCAGAGTGTTAATCAATCTATTCGAATAGCCGCCCTCGGCCATGGACAACTCTCGGGATTTCACATGAGGGGTAGTGTTCATAAAATGTGGGATTGGGAGCCGTGTGATCTCAATCATATGGTTGTGTGAATTAATCGCTTTAGTGTGTGTCTTTGTGGAAACAATCATAAATTAATATTGCTTATTTGTTTTAAATTATGCTTTCAATCTATTATTTGTATTCAATTGCAAATGTTGCATTTCTGCAAAATAACCACAGAAGCCATTCCTTTGGAATAAGCCTGCATATATATATTGCATTCTGTGGTATGATTTGCAAGTACGGTTGTGTACTCACGCTTGTTGTAAAACTTGCGTCCAAACCTACAGAAGTGGAGGAGTCTTCGCCTGCTTTCGAGGAGGAGTTTGTGGAAGAAGGTTGATCGCTAGGTCATCGATCCCGATCGGTTGCCCTGTGGTGTGCCGATTGGAGTTTGCCGAGTTTATTTCGTCCATTGCAAAGATTTCTTTAGTGTTAGCCCTGCGTGGCTTAATAAGTTGTAACCCCGACCTTAAGGTCAAAACTCTAAGTTGTTACTCAAACTATTCGTTTATGTTATATTTCGCTTGTGTGGATTGATATTCACCTATGTTACCGCTGTGTGCACTAGCGTGATCCTGGACTAGTGCAGAATATACAGAGGGTCCAGAATTGCATTTTTGGGTCCCGACAAAGGTGGTATGAGAGCCATACTGACTGTAGGTCTTGACCTTAGTTAGATTGGCCGTCTTTAGAGTGTCCAAACTATTTTCTAAAGGAAAAATTAACTTGTAAAGTTAATCAAATGCTTAACTCTCCTCATATCTCACTTGCCTCAACTTTTGCTATAATCTTTTCTTTCCCCGCTGTTTTAAAATTGCTCTTACCCAGCCTAAATGCCTTGACAGATGCCTCGCCTCAGACCTATGGTGAGCGTTGTGGAGGTTACGCCACCAACTTTGGAAGCTTCGCAGTACTTGAGGTTTTGATCGTCCGTTGTACCGAGGAAACAATCGGATGGTGGATGGACATAAGCGGGTACGATCCGTCGCTTGACGATCTACGCCAGATAAACACCAAGGCAAGCCACCGCTAAACATCTCCGCGGGAGGATCACTGGAGTGAAGGAATACAGAATCGCCGCGCTGGCCATGCTTCGATCTCGCCACGCCTACATGCGCGAAGTTGCAAGGAACCGCCTTCCGCTACCACCCAGCAGCACCGTGGAGCTACTCGCACACTATCCATCCACGGAGGGAGAATAAGATGCCACAGTGGTACACCTCGCCCGGTACGTCGTCGCCCAAGAGGAATCCATGGAGATGATGGCCGCTGATCTAGACGGTGCCTACAAGAGCCTGCACCAAGCTGAAGAGAAGATCGCCATCCTAGAAGAGATACTAGACGCACACCACCAGGCAGACCAAGAAGTGGAAGAAGAACATGAAGAATCTGAGGAAGATCCAGAGGAAGTGGAGCCAGAACCAGAGGAGCCTGTCGCGCCATCGACGCCTGTTCCTGTTGCACCGCCCGGGCACCGTGATCGCTTGCAAAGATGCCAGCACAGTTCAAGGTCTACAGTCGGCAGGAGCACAGCCGTGGTTGTGGAGGTTACCTCAGCGACTGAGTTCGCTAAGGCCTAGGTTCGCAGTTGAGGCTTAGTGTGTTAAGCGCGTCGCCTAAGCCTAGTTGTGTCGCCTTTAGGCGTTAGATTGTGTGCTTAGGTTCGCTATTTGCTTTGAGTGTGAGTATGAGCCGCAAAGGCCCTTAGGCATCTTTGCAAGCCATACTAAGTTCTTAAGCAATAAAGTTGCTTTTGGTTCTCTCGATTGTTGTTGGGTTTAACCAATCCCCCGCTTAGTTCTTAACTCACCCCATGCTTGCTACCTTATCTAACCCTTGGGGCTTCGCCAGATGGTTACAACTCGCCAGACAGTTGCAAGTGGTCCCGGTACCCCAGCACCAGGAGGCAATGAGCAACCAGCTACAGGAGCAGTTCCGCCACAAGCACCCCCAATTGACTTGCAAAACTTTGGAGCTTTCATGGCAGCACAGACTCAGCTGATGAATACCATGATGACTCAGATGCAAGCCATGCACAACCAGAACAATAACAACAACGATCACCAAAGACGGAGCCCCACCGCTCATGGTCACCATGGACCATCCAAACTTGCAGATTCATGAGGACTCGCCCACCAAAGATTTTCGACATGTCTCACCCGTGGAAGCCGATGATTGGCTTCGGTGATTGAAAGGAAGTGCGATCACTCAATGCAATGGTCATGAAAGTTCTCTATGCCTCTCACCGCTTGGAGGGCATCGCAGCAGAATGGTGGGAGAACTTCGCGCGCCATGAGGCACCACAAAATATCACTTGGGAGGAATTCTCTCAAAGATTCCGCCAATACCACGCACTGTAAGGAATTATTGAACTAAAGAAAGATGAATTTCGTGCCTCAAGCAAGGAAGCTTGTCGTGTCCGACTATCTCAACAAGTTCTCGCAACTTGCTCGCTATGTTCAGAAGATATTGCAATGCATAAGGCTCGCCAGAGTCGTTTCTACAAGGGATCAACATCGACTTCGTGTCAATCTCCTTGCACATACCTTCCCCGACTTCCAAGAACCGATCAATAAAGCTTTAGTCATGGAGGATAAGCGCAAGGAACTGGAAGACAATCGCAAACGCAGGATGATCCAGCAGGGAGGCCAGCAATTCCAACAAAGAGCAAGGACAGTGCCACCGCAGTTCAACCGGTTTTCTCCATGCACTCGCCAGACACTGCACCAACCTCAAGACTCGCCCGCTTGCTCGTAACACTCGCACCCCAAAGCACCGACCCACGCTAATCCAGCAGTCAACAAATCGCAAGAGCCAAGGGTGTGCTACACTTGCCGTCAACCAGGCCACTACGCAAATCAGTGTCCACAAAGGGGAACGGTCACTCCATTCGTTTCAACCTTGGAGCTACACCGAATAAGACACCAAGACGGGTCACCAACAGGAACTTTCCAAGCCCCAACCACCAGAGGAGGGACGCATCCGTGGCCGAGGCCGTGTCAACCACGCCACCCTGGAAGGAGCACAGAAGCACCGACGTCGACTTGGGTAAGTTCCCGTTAATTCGCACCGCATCGCCTCGCTTTGATTCGAGCTTCGCATTCTTTTGTGTCCAAGTTTTTGCAACTAAGAATAAGTTGGAGGCTATACAACTTAATCATACTCTATTAGTTCAATCGCTCGGAGCAGAGCTAAGCTCTAGAGTGGGTTGTTTAGGAGCTAAGTTACTCATAGCCGAGTTGAGTTTCTAGCCAACCTAATTGTTCTAGACACCCGCACCTAGATGTCATTCTTGGCATGGATTGGCTATCCAAGCACAAAGTCAGTCCGGATTGTGGCCAAGAGTCAGAATCGGTTGAGAGTAATCGATGGAAGGAAAGTGGAGTTTCTAGCCACATCGGTTCGTGAAGGACACTTGCTAGTAAACAATCAAGACCATTGCATTGGAGAATGTACCAATAGTCAGAGAATACCGAGATGTGTTTCCAGAAGAGTTACCCGGAATGCCACCAGATCGCGACATCGAGTTCGTCATCGATCTAGTGCCAGGGACAGCGCCAATTTCTAAGCGACCTTATCGAATGCCAGCTGACGAGTTAGCAGAAATGAAGAAGCAGATTGAAGAACTTCTCGAGAAAGGTTTCGTAAGACCAAGTTCACACCGTGGGAGCACCGCCTTGTTCGCCAAGAAGAAAGACTAAGCATGAGGATGTGTATCGACTACCGTTCTCTCAACGAGGTCACTATCAAGAATAAGTATCCATTGCCCAGGATAGATGATCTGTTTGACCAGATGAAGGGAGCCGGAGTGTTCTCAAAGATCGACTTGCGATCGAGCTACCATCAGTTGAAGATCTACCCTAGGGATATACCAAAGACCACTTTCTCAACGCGGTATGGACACTATGAGTTCTTGGTCATGTCATTTGGGCTGACAAATGCCCCAGCTTACTTCATGAACATGATGAACAAAGTTTTCATGGAATACCTGGACAAGTTTGTAGTGGTGTTCATTGACGATATTCTGGTTTACTCCAAATCAGAGGAGGAACACGCAGAACACCTGAGGTTAATTTTGGAGAAACTCAGGGAGCATCGGTTGTATGCCAAGTTCAGTAAGTGTGACTTTTAGAAGAAGGAAGTGGATTTCCTTGGCCATGTGATGACCGCCGATGGAGTAGCAGTTGACCCGGGAAAAGTAAAGGCAGTGTTACATCGGGACCACCAAGATCAGAACCCGTTCGCAGCTTCTTGGGGATGGCAGGTTATTACCGCTGCTTTATCGAAGGATTCTCATCGATTGCTAAGCCTCTTACGCAATTGTTGAAGAAGGAGAAAAGTTCACTTGGACTCCGGCTGTGAGGAAAGTTTTCGAGAGTTAAAGAAGCGCTTGACCTCACTCTAGTTTGATTTTGCGGATATTCGCAAGGATTTCGATATCTATTGTGATGCTTCAGCGTCAAGGATTAGGATGTGTCCCGATGCAGAAGGAAGAGCTGCCGCTATGCGCCAAGACAATTGAGACCTCACGAGGAGAAACAATCTAAATTAATATTGCTTATTTGTTTTAAATTATGCTTTCAATCTATTATTTGTATTCAATTGCAAATGTTGCATTTACAAAATAACCACGAAGCCATTCCTTTGGAATAAGCTTGCATATATATATTGCATTCGTGGTATGATTTGCAGTACGGTTGTGTACTCACGCTTGTTGTAAAACTTGCGCCCAAACCTACTGTATGGAGGAGTCTTCGCCGCTTTCGAGGAGGAGTTTGTGGAAGAAGGTTGATCGCTAGGTCATCGATCCCGATCGGTTGCCTGTGGTGTCTTGATTGGAGTTTGCCGAGTTTATTTCGCTTCATTGCAATATTTCTTTAGTGTTAGCCTGCGTGGCTTAATAAGTTGTAACCCGACCTTAAGGTCAAAACTCTAAGTTGTTACTCAAACTATTCGCTTATGTTATATTTCGCTTGTGTGGATTGATATTCACCTATGTTACTGCATTGTGTGCACTAGCGTGATCTTGACTAGTGCGAATACACAGAGGGTCCAGACTGCATTTTGGGTCGGCAGGTCCCACACGGCCGAGTCTTGACAGAAGGAAATGTGCCACTTTAGTCAACCTCACAATGACAACCCAAATGACATCATTCCCTTGGACGAGCGGGCAATCCGGTGATGAAGTCCATGCCAACGAATCCCACTTCTATTCAGCACGTGCAAAGGTCAAGAAGACTGCTGACGCCGATGCTCGGCCTTCACACGACAAAGACACGCCGCGCTCGAAGAACGAACTTGGCAATCTCGCGCTTCATACGGGTCCACGGAATCTCGACGAAGGTCCCGATACATCTTGGTAGCCCGGGATGGATGGACAAAGGAGAATCATGGGCTTCATGGAGAATCAAATCCCGCAACCCCATGTCCTTAGGAACCACAAGACGCCGCCCAAACCACACAACGCCATGCTCATCCTCCAAAAGCACTTGGCTGTCCCATCCTTGATGTTCTCGCTGATTTGACTCACACCAACATCTGCTTGTCGTGCCGCTTGATTTGGTCCACCAAGGTTGGCTGCACAACCAAGGTAGCAAGAGAACCGTGCTCGATCAAACCCAAATTGAGGCGCTGAAATTCTGAAATGAGGGTAGGCTGCTGCTCTTGGAGCATCAACATGTTGCAATACACCTTTCGACTAAGCGCATCTGCAACAACATTGGCCTTGCCCGGGTGATACTGAATACCCATATCATAGTCCTTGATCAATTCCAACCATCTCCTTTACCTGAGGTTCAAATCTGGCTGGGTGAACAAGTACTTCAAGCTCTTGTGGTCAGAATACACCTCACAACGGTTACCAATCAGATAATGCCGCCAAATCTTGAGTGCATGAACCACAGCAGCTAACTCCAAGTCGTGAGTAGGATAGTTGAGTTCATGAGGCCTCAACTTCCTCAATGCATAGGCCACAACCTTGCCTTCCTGCATAAGAACACAACCAAGACCCTGACGAGAAGCATCATAATAGATATCAAAACTCTTGTGAATGTTAGGGAGAACAAGCATCAATGAAGTCAACCGCTTCTTGAGTTCCCGAAACTCACATCACAAGCGAAGTGGACCACTCAAACTTCTTGTCTTTCTTGAGCAGTTCACCATAGGCTTTGCAATCTTGGAGAAATTCTCGATAAAGCGCGATAGAAGCCAGCCAAACCAAGAAAACTCCGCACATCGATGATCGACTTGGGCTGACCCCAAGATAGCACATTGCTGACCTTGCTAGGATCCACAGCCACACCTCCTGCTGAAAGAACATGGCCCAAGAATGCCACTTCCTTCAACCAGAACTCACACTTGCTGAATTTTGCATACAATGGTGCTCGCAGCCTTGCCCAACACAAGCTTAAGATGCTCGGCATGCTCTTCTTCACTCTTGGAGTAGATAAGGATATCATCGATGAATACCACCACAAACCTATCCAAATACTCCATGAATACCGAGTTCATAAGGTTCATGAATAAAGCAGGAGCATTAGTCAAACCAAAAGACATGACGGTGTACTCGTAAAGACCATAACGAGTAGCAAAGGCCGTCTTCGGAATATCCTCGGTCCTGATCCTGACTCGATGATAGCCCAATCTCAAGTCAATCTTGGAGAAGACGCACGCTCCGGTCAACTGATCGAAAAGATCATCAATACGGGGCAGAGGATACTTGTTCTTCACTGTCACTTCATTGCTTGACGGTAATCAAGACACATGCGCAAGGTCTTGTCCTTCTTCTTCACAAAAATAATCGACAACCCCAAGGAGATGAGCTAGACGAATGAAACCCTTCTCTTGTAGCTCACCTAGTTGCTTCTTCACTCCTCCAACTCATTAGGAGGCATGCGATACGACCTCTTTGAAATAGGGCGCAGGGCAGCAACTCTATCACGAACTCTAGGTCTCGACGGAGGCATCCTGCAAATCTTCAGAAAGACATCCGCGAAGTCACACACAGTGGGGACATCGCGAATCTCCAATCTTGGCTTTGCTTCAAGGGCATAAAGATGGGGCTCTCGAATCGCGCGAAAACCCAACCTGCTCACCAAGGGTGGTGAGGTAGACAATCTTCTGGCACAATCGATTTGCCCCAAGTGTTGGGACAACCAATCCATGCCAAGAATCACATCCAGCGCGATGAGTCGAGTAGGATAAGACTCGCCAAGAATCCCACTCTTCGATGTGGATAGGAACATCCCGCATACTTGGTCGCCTCTCATTTCCAACCCGAGAGCGAATAGCGAAGTGGAATCCCCAAAGGAACACAAAGAAGTCCACAATCAACGACAAATGACCTCGAAATAAAAGAATGCGAGGCCCAGAGTCAAATAAAATCAGAGCAGATGCCAATTAACAAGGAGCGTACCCAACACCACGCCGGGCGCCTCGTGCCTCCTCGATCGAGATATGGTTAACTCGGCCGCTCCCCAAGCCCGGGTCTTCGTCGGTGGTGACCACTCCTTGCCCGCGTCCTCCATTAGGACGAGGGCCGCTCCGATCTTCTTAGGACAACTACTCGCGTAGTGGCCCTTGTTGTGGCGATGAAGCGGTGGCGCCGGCCGCGGGGTTGCGGGGAACACCCTGCTGCTGGGTCGCAGGCGCACGTGACTGAGTCACGACCTACGGAGGACGTGGAGCTGGTGCCGAAGGCCTCGGCGGTGGTGAAGCCAAAGAACAGGCCCCCGTGCAGCCCAACTCGGGGGCGAACGAGGCCGGCTGTGCGGCATGGGCCTCCCACTTGCGCTATGGGACTCGCCCAGCGCTCTCGCCTTGTGCTCGGCGATGATGGCCTTGTCCACCAAGGTCTGGAAGTCAAGGAAGTCCACAATGGAGAGCTTGTCCTGAAGCTCCTCAGACAAGCCCTCCATGAACTTCTCCTGCTTGGCCTCATCAGTGGCCACCTCGGCGAGCGCACTCGCGAGATGGTTGAACTCGTGGAGGTACTCAGTCACAGATTTGCGCCCCTGTTTGAGCGCAAGGAACTCCTTCTTCTTCAGCTTCATCAGGCCGGCGGGGACATGGGCCCGACGGAAGGCCGACCTGAACTCCTCCCACGAGACCACGTGTCCCGCGGGCTGCATGGCGAGGAAGTTCTCCCACCATGAGAGTGCCGCACCTTCCAACTGATGGGATGCGAAAAGTGCCCGCTGCTCCCTCGGCATCGAGCAACGTTGAGCTTCCGCTCAACCGACGCGCGCCGATCGTCTGCCCAAGGGATCCTCGGACCGGGAGAAGGTGGGAGGCTGCGTGCGAAGGAACTCCGCAAGTCCCCCACGAGACTGGTGACCACCTCCGGATCCAGAGGCACCAGAGGGAGTGGAGGTGTTCCTGGCGATAACCTCCAACACCCTGCGGTCCTCCGAACGATTGCGTTCGATTTGCATGAGGACTTCCGCCATGGTCGGAGGAGGGGGAAGCTCCTCATCGGGACTACCCGGCTGGTTCCGACCACTACGCGTCCCGCCTGCCATCCTGTTTCACTAAGACAAGTTAGCTACAAGCCCGAGATCAAAAGGCACAGAAATCCAAACTCAATTAAGAAGGGCTCAAGAACAACCACCAAGGAGCACAAGACCATAAGTCACAAAATCAACTCCCCGAAACGACTAACCCGTATGGGAGAACGAGTAATCGTTTGAGAAGACCCAAAATTTCAGAACTAAATTCTAGCTCAAAACAGCCCAAAGTCAAGGTATAACTATCTAATAGAGTATAGGCATTTAGCTAATTTCATATCACTTCTTACCCTTTCATTCCCTCAAGTTTTAGTTGAATTACCTCTCATTTCCTACCTTATTTACTAACCACTAGCTAGCTGTCCAAACTTCTTTCTCCAAGCTCTCATGGTTCTCCCAAACCAATTTAATCGATAGTGGCTAATTTTTGAAAGGAAGAGAGGAACAACTTTTCAAAACTTAAATGAGAGTAAGGTGAGATGAGCAAGCTAAGATAGGTAAGGAGTAAAATCGAGAACTTACTTAAGTTTTGTAAGCCTTTTGAAAGTAAGTTTTCAAAATATCCTAAAGGCGACCAAGCTAGGGGTTTCTTTGGTCAAGATGGCTCGATACCAACTTTGTGAGGACCGAATATTTAACTAGTAACACTTAACCTCCAATTGGTTCTAGCGTTACTAATTAAACATTCTAAGCCTCGATGGACATATGCTTCCTGCACTGCATATGCACATCATCACAAAATTACACATCATTTCCATACAACATACATCACTAAGTTCAACAACGACATACATAAAGTAAAGTTATTACAAAAGAGCCGACCGGCCAAATAGAGCAATATACAAGAATGACAGCGGAAGCAAAAGGTGTCATAAGATGGCTAGAACAAAAGTCGACCGGTTAGCCATACACCCACAAGGCAACCGACCGGGCCGCCAAGCTAGACGCCTCGAAGACTACTACAAAGACACTCACAAAAGTGAGGCCCCTCAAGCTCACCTTCTTCCTCTGCAACAAATACATTTAAGCAAGATAACTGAGTACACAAAGGTACTCGCAAGACTGACGTGTGGAATAGCAGACCTATTCATAAACTACATACACGCTT
This sequence comes from Ampelocalamus luodianensis, assembly GCA_036346255.1. Classification (NCBI taxonomy): domain Eukaryota; kingdom Viridiplantae; phylum Streptophyta; class Magnoliopsida; order Poales; family Poaceae; genus Ampelocalamus; species Ampelocalamus luodianensis. The sequence continues at coordinate 28,301,638 of CM070620.1, read as the reverse complement.
ATTTAGGTGGAGGTTGTATGTCTCTTTTTGCATAAAGCCAACTTTATTTGCAATAATGTAATACATTTAAAAGCAAGTTTGCAAATCTGTTTTGTTATTAAAATAACAAATAAATAAAGATACATACAAGTAACCACTGAAGTGACTATCCCGATAGCCACCACAACATAGCACGAATCCCCGATTCGTACCACCCATCAAGTTTTAATTAAAAGGTTGTAGTCTAACTCTTGAAAGACCTTGCCAAGCGTGTCCATAACCTAGGACGAGGCTATTCAAATAGTTTTAACCCTGCAGGGGTGTACCAATGTACCCACACCTGCATCGCCTTTAAGCCACAAGCACACTTCCGAAGGTATGCCGGCACGGCTAATTCCTACGAGATATTTTCCAATATTGTGTATCAACCACGAGCCGCTCGTATGGGTAGAAACACCATACGCTTACATTGCAAGCCGAAAGACGACAAATCCCATCACGGGTGAAGTCTTTCGGACACTACAATGCTCCCCACACCATCCCTCCTGCGACCCCCTGCGACCCAGAGCCAATACACGTCAAAGTACTTAGTCAAGAGAGGTCTCATACCCTCTAATGTGGTTAGCACGCTACAATGCTTGGTTTAGTGTAACAAGATGTTCGGTCCTTGTTGACCCGGGCACCATTCCAGTCACACCCATAATCACACCAATCGTACCATTGTGCCCAAGTCTAAAACAGTTTTTGTTTTCGCTTTAGTTTTCATAAGTAGACATGGCACAAGGCTGAAATCAAATATCATAATAAGTTTTATAGATCAAGGTTATCGACAAGTCGATAACCGCCCATTTCTACCGGAAACTAAGCATGGCTAAGCAATTGATTCGCAACTACTAAGTGACAAGAGCTCATCCACGAACTCTAAATCGCAGCAATAACCTAGGCTCGATGGTAGTAGAGAGTAATCATTTGCCTAAGGAAATGCATCTACTAGGTCAACTATTAACACAAAGTAGCAATGCATACATAGAATTTGTAATCAACATAAATACTTAAAATACTGGGATTAACATGATCAAACTGCTTGCCTTGCTGGTCTTGCTCTTGCTGCAGAGGAGGATTCACGAATCAATAAATTCTTCGAACCTAACGCAAAATGCGATAAACCAAATAAGAACGAAGAACACCAAACAAAACTCAACAGCAAAAGACATCCAAATCCAATGAAATTTCTACAGCAGCTAGAGGTTGATTTTAGACAATTTTAGAAACAAGAATCACTTCATTTGGACTAAGCATGACAAAGTTATGGCTAAAACTAGTTCTCTCAGCCTATAAATTCTTTAAATTAATTAGTGATACTGTTCATAGCAAAAATTTCTAGAATGATCTAAGCTCTGAAATTTTTATGGTATGTAGATTATGACATCCTAATGACAGCAAGGTTGAGTTTACTAAATTTTGAGTTATAATGATTTACTTATGATTTTTCTAAGTTGCAAAACTAGCATAATGCACTTTCCAGAAATATAAACATGTGCAAAACCTATTTCACATTAAAGCATGATAACAGAGGGATTTTCTAGCATCAACTTTATATTTTTAGGACTTACAGGGAATTACTTGTCTCTTTTACAACATTAAATGAATTTTTAAATGCTACCAATAAGGTTAAATCTATGAACAGATTTTCCTGGTGCTGATTTAAGCCTACAACCATTTTTGGATTGAAATTTAGTTAATAACAAATTTATCAAAGTTAAAATCATTTAATTTGCAGATATGCGAGAAAAGATATGCATTTTCTAAGTTTTAATTCAATTGAATATACAAAAATGGCGAGAAAATAAGCTATTAAAGATTACGAATTTTCTACCACGTAAGCATAGCTAAAAGCATTTTTATATTAAACTTTAGTGAAATACAAATTTATTACGATTGGTTTCATTTAAAAGGATCTATTCGATTTATATATGAATTTCTAAAGATTTGATACAATTTTTCATTGACAAATAACTACTTACGAAATAAACAACACTTAACCGTAAAAGAATCGACGTGGACAACTATGGGCCTTTGATTTGGAATCCAACGGTGCGCGCGAAGGGTGCGCGAGAGCGACCCGAACGGCTCAATACATCACGACCGTCGATCAAGAATCGGAGGGTCCATAATGAGTGTGGTTCGGGTGACCCGAACAGCGCAGGAACCACAGCCGCTGATCAAGCGATGAACGGCCACGCGATGAGAGGATCGGGTGACCGATCGCGCAACGATCCGGATCGCGAATCGCGAAATGGACGATGGTCAATGAACGAAGTGCAACTAGGAGCGCTGACACGTGGGGTCGCATGTCAGTGACTGAGAGTCATACACGCGGACTTTAACACACGTGCACAGGGCTCAGGTCCCACATGGCAGTGACTTAAAGGGGATCTTTAGGACAGCTAATTAAATACTAATGACCAATGATTAATGATGATTAGCAATTAATGTGTCCTAACGATTTTGAACAGAGGTGATTTAAGTGATTGGGGCCCACCGGCGATGGCACAAGGGGACGATTTAGGACCAATTAAATGCTAACAATGATTAACATTTAATGAACTCGATAATTAGTCTTAATGACCCCGAGATCGAGGTTTAAGGCCTCACGCCCACCCGTCGATGACCCAAAAGACCATTTCGGACACATTAATGATAGGACAGGATTTAATGATAATCATTAGCATTAATGATGTCCAAAACACTAGGTTAATGCCACGGTGATTACAGAGGGTTGGGCCCACATGTTAGTGAGACATTTAGGCGATTAAGACACAATTAATACTTCTAATGATTGACAATGATTGCATTAATCGTGTCCTAATAATTTGACGAAACGGAGTTTCTCGGTGACAAAAACGAAGCGAAACAATGCTTGTCGCCGCGACTCGATCATGGCGGCACCACAAAATACCAAAATGGGTTCGCAATAGTGTTGCGGACCCAATAGTGATGACCTCGCGCGGTGGAGGTCTAGAACGCCACGAGCCGGAACGAGGATGGAGCCATTTTCAGAAAACATGAAAATAGCAAAAAGCTCCGCTGCGGTCCAGGAAAGCGAGTGCCATCACTTCTAGGGACTAAATAGAAGCTACCTTAACGCAGACGAGCTTCAAAGATGGCCGGGGAAGACTCGAACACGGTGAAGTTCACCGGAGCCGAGGAAGATGAAGTGGAAAACGACAATCTGAGCAAAATGAACACCAATGGGTGATCAAAATAGCATCATTAGGGTTCCCACACGCTCCACAAGTAAGCAATTGCAAAAAGAACCACTTACCGGAGTTGGAGAAGAAAGGGGTGAAATCACTGAAAATCTCCAAACTTAAAATTGAGTGATTCCTGTGAATGCATCCCAAAATTAAGTTAGGGGAAATATAAAGGAAGTTGAGGGGCTCAAAAGGGTGCAAGAAATATTGAAGGTGAACCACTGGACACCAAGATCCGCATTGGAGCTCCACGGTTGAAAATGGTGTTTTGAAGATTTGAAGTGGTTTTGAGCTCAAATACAGAGAATGAGCAAAGTGTGGTGTAAAGGAACACCGGGAGGAACTAAGGGGTTTATATAGAGGAGGATTAGGGTTTCGAGCACACACATGAGTCCATGGTGAGCTCGGATCATGGCACGGTCATGGACCAAGAAATGATGGGAGCAAATGAGACTCGGGATGGAGGAGCGAAAGCACGGGTGCATTTAATGCCCCACAGAGTGATGTTGACGAGAGGGAGCTCGATTTGACAATGCGCAACCGCTCTCTCCCTCTCTCTCCTTCTGCCATTGCTTGCATGCGCCGCACGGAGGACCAGATGAGGAAGAAGAACAGAGAAGAAATCGTGGCCGTCGATCCGAGATGGACGGTCGCGATTGAAAGGGTCCACCGAGGGTTTCTAATGCTCCAAGCAATCGGGCGGTCCGATCAAGATTGAACGGCTAAGATCAATTGGGACTTTCGGGTGACCCGAACAGCCCGTTCAATAAGGACGGCCCGATCTTAATCCAACGGCTCAAAAAGAATGTGATGATCGCGGTGGCCCGAACGACATCACCAACGAGCCGAGCGATGCAAATCCAACGGCGAAATTGATCGCGTGTTAGAAAGGGCTCGGTGCGATTAGTTGATCGAGCTCAACCAAGTGGCTCGAGCCCGAGTCCGACTCAAACCCAAGGAACAAAGTGAATCGACTTTAGGTTTTAAATTTAAGTGAGACTTTTGAGGATTTAAAAGAGGTAGAAAAACTACTCCAAAAATTCTGAAATTTTTACAGGAGCTTGCTAGCTGAGTTATTGACCTTGTATAAAATTTCCAGAGGTTTTTGTGCTATAAATTTTCCTCCAAAAATTCCACAAGGTGCTGGTCTTAGGTTTGACTGGAAGTCAAACAGGTTTGACTGCCCTCTAAAAATATTCAAACAATTTCTAAAAAATTGTGAAATTTTTCAGAGGGGTCACAGACCATCCCAAGAACTTAGGAAAAATATTTTCAGAGGATGATCAAAAGGTTTGACAAGATTGTTTTTGAAGGATCAAGATTTGGATCAAAGACTTGTGACTTTGTGTTTCCATGGCTCTTGTACAATAATTGTTTAGTACACACAGGAAATACATAACGTAAGAAAAAGTTTTAATTTCTACTCATTTTCTTACATTTGGAACACAAGCCCAAAATTGGGATGTTACATGAGTCAACCACAAAAACATGCCCGTTGTATAAAAGCAATCCGTCCACGAAGATCCAACATGATTCAGCTGTATCGGCCAATATTCTATTGCGCAGTACCATGAGACCGGGAATAGATGAAACCTCCTGCTGAAGGGTAGTGAAAATAGCGAAGCTTGGCCCGGATAATGCCTGAATCGCCATGTCCTCCTCATCATGATGAGACAGTGCATCCGCCGCGGTGTTTTGTCGGCCAGGACGAAACTCCACAGAAAAATCATGACCAAAAGGTTTGCTAACCCAAGTATGTTGAGGAATAGTAGAGAGCCATTGATCGAGCAAAAATTTCAAGCTATAATGATCCGTCCGAACAAGAAAAGCACATCCCCAAAGATATGACCTCCAATGTCGTGCGGCCTTGACCAATCCAATCAATTCATGTTCATAAGCTGCCAATTTAGTGTGGTGAGGAGCTACCGCCCGACTGAAAAAAGCAATTGGGCCTCCACCTTGGTGCAATACGGCCCCAAACACCGCACCGGACGCATCACAATCCACCGTGAAACGCTTGGTGAATCAAGAAGATGGAGTACTAGTGTCGTCACAAGAGCTGTCTTCAAAGCTGCAAAGGCCAGGTCGGCGTCTGACGTCCATGAAAAAGCTTCCTTCTTGAGTAGTTTGGTGAGGGGAGCTGCTACCGAACCATATTCCTTGATGAACTTTTGGTAATAACCGGTGAGGCCGAGGAACCCACGAAGCGCCCTGATGGTACGTGGTTTCAGCCATGCCTAGACTGCATCTATCTTGTCGGAATCCATAGCCACAACCTCACCAGAGATGGTGTGGCCTAGATAAGCCACAGACTCAGCGCCAAATAGACACTTGGACTTCTTAAAAAATAGATGATGATGCCGCATGAGTTGAAGCACGGTGCACACTTGTTGAAGATGTTCGGCCCACGATGAGTTGTAGACCAAAATATCATCAAAGAAAACAAGGACAAAGCGATGAAGAAAAGGCTTGAGGATGTTGTTCATAAGCACCTAGAATGTCACCGGAGCGTTTGTGAGACCGAACGGCATGACCAAAAACTCGAAGTGACCACGATGCGTACGAAACTTTGTCTTCTGAATATCAGGACCATGCATCAAAACCTAATGGTAGCCACTGCACAAATCGAGCTTGGTGAACAAATGGGCATCATTGAGTTCATCCAAAAGCTCGTCGGCGACGGGAATAGGAAACTTGTCCTTGATGGTTTTGTCGTTGAGGGCACGATAATCCACACAGAAGTGCCAAGAAGTGTCTTGCTTTTTAACAAGCAAAACAGGGGATGAAAAAGCTGAAGCACTTTTGCGGATAATACCTTGTGTCAACATCTCATCGCATTGCTTGTCAATTTCGTCTGCCAATAACTGCGGATAACGATATGGTCGAATGACAATTGGGACGATGCCCAGCAAGAGGTGAATGTGGTGGTCGTGCTGTTGAGGTGGTGGCATCCCATGCAGTTCCTCAAAAGAGAACAACGAACTCAATCAAAAGGTTGGTCATAAATTCACGACTTGTGATGGCGCAAGCTTGTCCGCCGATCAATGCAGCATCCAGTCCGGTCCAAGTCACTCTATGGTCATCTCGCTAGAAGGACATCATGAGCTTCATGAAGTCCCAAAGAATCGGCCCCAAAGTGCGGAGCCACTGTACTCCAAGAACCACATCAAAGCCGTCGAGTGGAATAACGTAACAGTTGGCAAGAACGTCCTCGTGAGCAATCGTGACGCGAGTGTTAGCACAAACTCCCATGCTGGTCACTCGGTCACCGTTCGCCACCACGGCCCACATACCCGGCCGTGGTAGTGGAGATAAGCCGAGAAGTTGTGCGACGACTTCAGCCATAAAGGTGTGGGTGGAGCTAGAGTCCACGAGTGCGAGCAGTTGTTGTCCTTCAATAGCTATCATCAACTGCATTGTACGGCCCATGCGGATGCCGATGAGAGTGTGAACAAGATCTCCACATGATCACCATCATCAGTTGAATCGTCGTCATCGTCAAGCGCAAGAAGAAAAATTCCCTTCATGGAACAACGATGGTTCCTAGAGAATTTCTCGGGGCAATTAGCATAGTCCCTTGGCGCATCGATCGGACATCTCTTCCACAGAGAGATGTCAAAATTTGGAGGCTGGGTTGGCCGTGGTGCTGGTGGTCGCCAATGGTACAGATGGTGCTGGTGTGGTCGCTGCCCCCATGGTCGAAGTCACCATGCTGGTCCTTGGCGCCAAGGCACCTGACGTGAAGCGTGACCCAGCAGGGGTTTTTAGTGGAGGCTTTGAATCCCCGGATGTCTCCTGGAGACACTGCTCATATGCTCGAGCCAAACTCATGACCGTTTGAAGATGCGTCGGATGCTGAAGCTCGACGTTAATTTGCAACGGCTTGCCCAATTCAACAATGAAAAGTTGTACTTGTTGTAGTGGCGAGAGCGGTTCGACACGACATAAGAGCACCAAAAACTTCTTTTGGTATGCGTCAACCGCCGTTGTTTATCGTAGTTGAGCCAATTCGCCAAGAGGGTTGTTGCGGATGGGAGGCCCAAACTGCGTGTTGATAAACTCCGAGAAGAGAACCCATAAAATCATGCATTCATCGCGTTCGAGTTAGTAGTACCATTGCTGGGCGGCACCGGTCAAGTGGTAGGATACTAGGATGTCAACCAAACTCGTTCTTCCTCCATGGTACGTTGTCCCCGAAAAAATTGCTCACATGATTAAGCCACCGGAGAGGATCTTCCTCGCCATCATACGTCAAGAAGGAGAGCTTGTGGAAGCGAGGAATCGTGCGCCCATCTTTGTCGTTGCGAAACCTGGGTTCAGGAGGTCGGCCTCGGGCGTGGAAGCCATTGCGCCGGCGCTAGAAGCTGTGGGCAATGATGTTGTGCCACCTGTTTCCACTCGGCGGTCACTTGATCATGTGCGACCTACTGTGACTTGATGCCGCTGATCTCCATCATCATGATTGCAAGCTGTTGGAACACATCATCTAGAGTCTTGTTTTCCATGGCGACGAGTGGTGGTGATGGCTCTGATACCAAATTGATATGGCGTGGGATCGGAGAGGATGAAGATGCAAAGAGGATGATAAATTGGTGAAGGCGAGTATCGCCCTCTAGTCAACTGGACTTGCTCCTGCCGGTCGAGGCTCTGATCTCTACCGAAACTTGGTGAGGCTAAATACTTTTTTATTTCTTGATTCCCTCTCCCTCTTTTACATGTGCTGCTTTTACAGACTTAATCATGCAGAATTTTCAGAAGTGGAAAGCACAGCCTGAATCGAATACGAAACTAACATATTCTCTAACTCAATCTCTTAAAGAGAAAATAACTCTATCCTATCTCTTAAGGAGATTAATCTCTAGCTCTAATCATCCTTGGTGGTAGCACCTTATGCTGCCAAATCAGCTACAGTAACCGAAGCCGAATCTGTGCCCAAATGAGATCAGTAATAGATTTGGTTACTGTAGCCAAACCCGGCATGTGAACAATGCCCCCAACCGAAGTCATTGCTGCTGCAGTCCGTCACCGTCTTTGATACATCTTCCCCACAAAGACGTCCACAACAAAAAGAAACTCCCAACTATATGTGACCATGTATCAAGTGAAAGTATGTATAAGAGTATTTACTATGGGCCATGGTATAACAGGAAATACTATGAAACGTTAACCTCGAAAATGTAGAACATCGTATATTCTTGAACAAGAAAAGGAGTCCAAAACGTCATATATTTATGAACAAGTGAGTAAATAGTAAAACTAAGCACTTCTTTAGCAATTTTTCTACGGGTAGGGGGGCCATGGCCCCTTTTGGCCCTAGAGAAGATCCGCGCCTACATCAAAGTGGTATCTCAAGTACAAATAGGAGCTACGAAACACAATTTTCCATTGGTGAAATTACTGCTAAAACAAATATAAAAGAGCAAATTCCTAGCTCCATGGAGGTTGGAATGCGGTAATTCACTTTATCTACGATGAACATGCATATATATTCAACTGAAATGAATAAAATCAGAAGTAAGACTTAAGGACGAGAAATGCCACTACATTAATCTATTGATTGAAAATAAGGATCAAATAACAACTCTAGAAAAGTTATAAGATGGCAATTGACATATTAAGAAAATAACTACTAACATAAAAGAAGAAACATAATTGACAAGAGATGAATGCAAAGAGTGTGCCAAGCCAACCAAAAGGGGGCCAAGAAGATAATGTTGTTGCGGATAGCGAGTCCTACCTACAGAGCCAAGTGGAGTTGCCTTCTCAGTGCATCGTTATCACTATTATTCGTCTAGCTACTCATTGTGAGACGATACATGCATCAACACACTACTCCACCTATCGTAGCGCTCTATAGGATTAACATCCTTAAGAGCAGTGGAAGGCTGATATGCAGTTGTAGAAATAGGCTCAGCCTAGAACTATAGTGGAACACGTGGGCGGTGACGGCGGAGAGGAACGCAGATGCTAGGACGGCATCGGCTTCGGACGGCGAGCAGGAGAACGACACTGAGGGCGGCGTTCCCCTTGCTGGTAGTTAGTGCCCTAACTCTAACACCATGTTATGAATATTGTGTGTATATATTTATAAGGCCTAATAGGCAATATATAGGGAGTACAAGGGGGATATGCCATATACAGATAAGGATTACAAAAGGATTCATATTCTAAGCACGCAGTATTAAATGTTGAAAACGCCTCCTGAACTCTCCGACTAGAGGCTGTGATTGTATGGTCACTAATTGCCTGGTTTTCAGTCAGTCCCCTGCCAAAAAGCGTATAACAAAGTTACAAAAAAAAAAGTGCCATTCCTTACCTCGCCATTGTACGTACTAAAACACCAGGAGAAAAAATGTACTGGAAAAGATGGCAACACTTGGCTCATGGAGGAATCAAGCCCTTGTCCTTCATGGCCTCTTAACTAGTTTAGTCATTTATCATGAATTTCCCTTATCCTGGTTATGTGCAATAGATAAAACTCTCACTAGGGAGTAATACTAAAAATTTGGAGGTCCACCAAGCACCTTAGCATCAGTAGGATGAAATTGTAAGAACTAAGAGGTAAAATGCTCCAACCATCAGCTAACTGATCTGGTACACCTCCCGGGGATTGTGTGAGTTTGCGCCCGACCAAATACACCTTTCTAGTGGGGGGATTGTGTGAGTTAGCAATTTGATTGCAAGTTATAGGCAAATTGCAAGAGCAATATCCTGAAAGAAATAGTTAAATTAGCATCATGCTATAGGTATTAGAACTGAATTAGGACAGAACTTTGAACAACCATTGTTGAGCTGTGCAACCTATTGGAGTGCCAACTTTGTCTGACAATTCTAAACCTAAGCTACAAAGCATAGAAGAAGTAAAGAGAAGCATACCAACCGTACAGAAGTATGCACAATTCATCATGACTTGGGAAGCATGGAAAGCAACCAATTCAGCACTGGCCAATACAGGCAATAAGGCCCCTCAACTTCATCGCAGCATGAGAAGCATACATATTGCAATATAAGAAAAATGGTTCTATTCCTTAATCAAGCTCCCGTCGACGCTCTGCACCAGGATGAGCACTAGCAGCACCCACAGTTTCCTTGCAAACATTGCCTTCAGCATTGTGTACGTGCAGGGAGAAGAGGGAGGGAGGAATGGAACTCGGTGAATGGTGAGGCTGTGACAGAGCAGAGCTATATGAGCACTGAGTAGTAGTGCTTGTCTGCTTACCTAAGAGCTATCTATATGATAGCCAAGTAATTTCAAGGATGACAAGGATCCTCCTATATATTAGCTGTGTTTGTACTAATCCTTCTTTCCTGGAAAACAATTGTTCATGATCTATGCGCTGATTGATTTATTTACGTGCAACTTCAACTTTTTTTAAGAAGCTTTGCTGATTATTTAGCACTTCTTTCCTTCTTGAGTTATGGAATATTGCACAGGTGGGAAAATTCATACAGCCAAGGATGAATTGTGGTTTCAAATTTTAAAAGCTAAGTACTTCCCCGATGAAGAGTTTCGTGAGACTACTAGCCAGGAAGGGTCTCAATTTTGGAAGAGCTTGCACAAAGTTAAACACTTATTTAATTGGGGTGCCTGCTTCAGTCTAAATAATGGCAAAAGTATATCTTTCTGGAAGAATGTTTGGATTGGGGAGTACCCTTTGAAAGTTCAATTCAATAGGTTGTATGAAATATGTGCAGATCCTGATGACAGTGTTTCAGATTGTTATGCTGAAGGGAGCATGGTCTCTTGAGGGATCAGGGGTGTTTTTGGTGAAGTCTTTGTATAGACATGCAACTTTTAGAGGGGTGACAAGCATAATAATGCAGAAAATTTGGAAAAGCGGGCTTCCTTTGAAAAATCATAATCTTCCTGTGGCAGGTTTTTCAAAACAAAATCCCTTCTGCAAAAAGGGTTCAATTGAAATGCAATTTGAAAAGTTTCGTCTACAGGTCAGATTGCTTGCTTGCTTATATGTGTTGGTCCAGCTTTCAACTTCACGTGCTAGATGCTTTCCGTTTTGGTGGCTATATAGTGACCAACCATATGTTGGTGCTGTAACATATTAGATCTAGTGTTTCTTCAAAATGAAACAGACCGGGCTTGTCCTGTGGATAAAACTGTGAAATTTAAGTTTACTAACCTCCATTTTAGGGTGGGGGGGGTGGGGGGGGGGTTGAAAGTTTAATGATTTGCCTCTTCAATCAGCAACGATTGTGATTACCTCTTTGATTTAATAGATTAAGCTCATCTTCTCACCTAAAGAACGAAATAATGCATATATGTATCGTTGTTCAGATAGAAGAGTCAAGGTGTTCTTTAATGTCGATGGGCTGATTTAAGGGACCGTGTCTTTTCCCTAAAAGAAGTAACTCTTTGTCTCACTGTCAATATGTACTTTTTCTTTATATAGCATAGTAGAACTACACTATTTGCATTAGGAAGGAAGAAAAGATACAATTTTGTGAATACTTGAATGTATTAAAAGATGCTGAACCTTAGTTTGAGTTAGATAAATTCAATCTGAAAAACCGGATCTTATGTAAATGCAATATGGATATATAAAAGCTTGATAATTAATCTTCTCAAGTTACTTAATTTTCTAAAGACTAGGGGAGTTCTTTAGTTTTTTTTCAATTGCAAGGAAGACACACACGTACGCACACCACCACACACGCAAGTGCACCCCCTTAGCACACGCCTAGAAAGACGGAGGTTGAGGATAAATTCGCGACATCATAAAATTCCTACTGAAGTGCACTTGTGTGTGCATAAAAGTGAGCACTACGATTTGAACTCTGGTAGGTGGAGTCGTACACCCACAACTTCACCACTCCACCAAGATGTGGTTCCCATGTGAGTTCTTTAATTTTGTTGTCCTACATACACTAACCTGTTTCAGCTGTCTACCTCTGTATGTCGTAACCGATAAAAAATTAAGTTCGCAAGACTCTTTTGCATCTGACTTTTTTTATATTTTTAATGCTACGTAGCTAGCTTAATAATATATATTGATGCACAATTTGTCCTCTATGAAGTCTGAAATTAGACTAACATATAGACATGCATTATTCTACTAACTAGCCAATTGACCTGTGCAATTGTGTGGTTAATGTGTATAGTGTAATTTTTTCTTTGCAAAATTTGAATATTGAAATTTCCTATTTCGCAAAAAATACATTTCGTATATGTGATTTCATATTTAATTTGCGCCATTTATTTTGAGATCTCTATCCCTATGCGGAAGAGATAATTCTAATGTGAGCCTATCTAGCAAATTCACACACTTTCAAACTTTGAATTACAGGTAGTGCTATTTATCTTTTTTATTTTCCCCCAAATTAATGTATCTCTAAGCTAACTATCAAATCTAACCCTTTAAAATTAGATCAATAGGATAAAATTGTAAAAACTAAGAAGTAAAAAGCTCCAACGTCAGCTAACTGATTTGGGAGGGATTTGAGTACACCTCCCGGGGATTGTGTCTTCAGAATTTGTGGCCAACCAAATACACCTTTCTCCCCCTACTGACAGAAGTAAACATTGTGAGAAAATCATTGCAAGTTATAGGGAATTGCAAGAACAATATACTGAAACAAATTGTTAAATTAGTATCATGTTATAGGTATTAGAACTGAATTAGGGCAGAACTTTGAACAACCATTGGTAAGCAGTGCAGTCTATTGGAGTGCACCATGACAGACAAAAGGTGGAGAACAACTTTGTCGTGACAATTCTAAACCTAAGCTACAAAGTACAGAAAAAGTAAAGAGAAACATACCAACTGTACAGAAATATGCACATTTCATCATGACATGGGAACGACGCAAAGAAACTAATTCAGCACTTGCCAATACAAGCAATAAGGCCCGTCAATTTCATCGCAACATGAGCAGCATTCATATTTAATCTAAAAAAAGATGGTTCTATTCCTCAATCAAGCTATTATGTAAAACTCCTCTACGGCACAAATTGCCCATCAGTTCTTTTGCCTCCTCAATAAAGCCCTCATAAGAAAGACCTTCGATGAGAATGATGTAGGTTGATTCATCAGGCATGCAGCCATTGGACACCATGTAAGAAAAAAAATCGACAGCAAGATCTGTTCTCCAATTTTTACAAAGACCAAGCAGTACAGCATTATAAAGCACCGTGTCTGGTGATAAACCCATGCCCTGAACTCTGCGGAACATTCCAATAGCCCTGTCTATTCCATCTTCTCTAGAGAACCCGTAAGCTAAAGATTGGTAAGTAGTTGTATCTGGGCAAAGGCCCTTAGAGACCATCACATTCAACAAATCCAGAGCCTCCTCCATTTTGCCAGACTTGGCAAGAGTTGCGATTACTGTATTGTAAATAATCACATCCGGACTACAATCATTTCTTGTGCTACTCAACAGCTCAAGGGCTCCCTGTGCCTTCCCAGCCTTCAAAAGCTCATCGACTATTATACTATAGGTAGTTGAGTTGGGAATGCAGCCTTTCTCAGGTATTAGCTTCAGAATTTTGATTGCTTGTGAATGCAATCCTTTCTGGCATAAAGAAGTGATTATTGTATTGAATGTCACTTCGTCTGGGGGACAATTCTTGTGGATCATCTCGACCATGAGTCGCTCAACATCCTCCCACCGCTCAACACTACACAGGCCCTTCAATACAGTGTTATATGTAATGATATCAGGCTTACACCCATTGGATTGCAGACTGTCCAACAATTCCGTGGCATCCTCAATACACTTTTTGTTGCACAAACCATCAATAATGCAATTGTATGTGACAATATCTGGGATGCATCCATGCTCTGACATTTGATCAACAACTTTAATTGCACGATTGACCAGTCCTTTCTGACACAAGGAAGTGATTATTGTGTTGAATGTCACTTCGTCTGGGGGACAATTCTTGTGGACCATCTCGGCCAAGAGCTCCTCAGCATCCTCCCATCGCTCAACGCTACACAGGCCCTTCAAGACAGTGGTATAGGTTATGATATCAGGCTTGCACCCATAGGATTGCAGATCACTTAATAATTTGATTGCACCATCAATACGGCTTTCTTTGCACAAACCGTCAATAATACTGCTGTATGTTACAATATCTGGAGTGCATCCGTGCTCTGACATTTTATCAACAACTTTAATTGCACGATCAACCAACCCTTTCTGACACAAAGAAGTAATTATTGCGTTGAATGTCACCTCATCCAGGGCACAATTGTTGTTGACCATCTTTGTCAAGAGCTCCTCAGCCTTCTCCCACCGCTCAGAGCTACACAAACTTTTCAGCACCGGGGTATAGGTGACAGCGTCTGGTTTGCATCCATATGACGGCAAGCTATTCAAGATGTTGAGAGCTTCATCAACATCATCCTCATTGCACATTGCATTGATGAGGACGTTGTACGTCACGATGTCCGGTTCGCAGCCCTTGGCACGCATCTCGTCGAGGAGCACCATGGCCTGCCTATAGCCGCTCTCCTTGCACGTGGCGTCCAAGAGGATACTGTAGGTGACCACACTGGGGGAGCATCCCCGGTGGAGCATATCGTCGAACACCGCGAGGGCGTCGAGGACGCGCCCGCGGACACAGAGGGCGCGGATGAGGGGGTTGTACGTGAACGTGTCCGGCGCGAACGGCATGGCGTCAATGAGGCGGCGCGCGGCGTCGATGTTACCGGAGCGGCAGTACCCGTTGACCATGGTATTGTAGGTGACGATGGTGGCGGACGGGCCGAGCGCCTCGACCACGCGCTCCGCGTCGGCGACGCGGCCGTCGGCGCAGAGCTTCTTGATGAGGATGTTGCAGGGGACGACGGACGGGCACTTCCCGCCGTTGGATATGGTCTCCACGAGGCGGAGGGCTCCGTCTACCTCGCCGCGCTGGACGAGGCTGCGGAGGCGCCTGTTCGCCCCTCCACCGCCGCCCCGGGCAGGGGACCTCGGCGGCATCCTTGTCCATTTAGCGGCGACGCAGTTGCGGTGGTGGGCAGCGGTAGCTTGCCGGCGTCTGGGCTTGGGTTTCGGGACGGAAAGGGAAGGGGAGTGCGGAGCTCGAAAAGTAGGCGGCTTGGGGAGCAGCGGCGCCGAGGATGTCGCCATCGCCATGAGACGATAGAATTCGAGGACGACGAGCTCGCTCGCTCACTTACTAATTTCCATGAGCTTTTAAGCCCATGCGGCAACGGTTTGGGCCGTGCATATTACTACTGCTTGGGCTTTACCGTTGTGCGTGTGGCTCTCCTATCCTCGCGAACTGTGGAGAGAGACTGAGAGGAGAGAGGGAGGAGCCAGGAGGAGACTCAGAGAGAGAGTGCGCGGCGGCGGAGGCGATGGCGACGGGGGGGAAGGGGCTGAACGCGACGGGGGAGTTCTTCCGACGGCGGGACGAGTGGCGGAGGCACCCGCTGGTGGGGAACCAGCTGCGCCACGCCACCCCGGGGCTCGGCATCGCCATCGTCGCCTTCGGGGTCTACCTCGTCGGCGAGGCAGCCTACAACCGCCTGTACCGCCCCTCCGGCGACCACCACCACTAGATCGCCCCCCGAGGTAACCGCCCCCGTGCCCCCTTGTATTTTTCCGAGTTAAATCAAATGGGTTAGTTTGGTTAGATTTGGATGGATTGAGAGGCGCTAAGGATTGTTATTAGGATGTGTTCACCTAGATCTATCTATCCGGGATTGTGTAGTACTGTCTCCCTTGGAGCGGATTATGAATTTCCAAATTGGAACTAAACTACAGCGCGGATCGGACTAAGTAGTTATTCTTTTGCGCTTGCGGCGTAATGATGTGTGCAAAAGATTGGGACCAAAATGCATTACCTACGCGCATAATGTTTTGTAGACTCTGATTAGTTGTTAGCCAGTATATGGTCATTCTGATTACCGATTCGCAGGGGTGACCACTAAACATGATTACATGAATAGCTATTTCAGTGGAAAAAAACTTCCCTGGTGATCTTGTGAGTTGTGACACCCATTTACACATTTCCGATTTGACACACTTCACTCAAATCCTAAACCACTCTTTTCGCTTGGCAACCCCTAAGCATTCCCCTTCTCCACTAGCAGTGATTGTGGTTTGCCAACCTAGGTCAATGGCATCAAGCCATCAAGACATCAAACGCTAGGGCGACTCACCTGAGGCTGAGTGTGAACTTATCGTTGCAACTCAATGCACTAAGAGCAATGAATAATTTCCTTTCTTATGCAAACTAAAATTTGGAATCTCAAAAAGATTCAAGTACATGAATAAAACTTCATTGAGAAACTTTTCTAATGTTTGGGATTTACATTTCCTTAGCCACTTTGTTAGTTCCAGTCATGTAAATTTCCATTGCAATGAGAGGCATTCATTGAACTGCCTAAAGACCTTGTGAAATCAATCATCCATAGGAATGGATCAGTAATCTCTTGAGCTCTTATGGAAGAAAGGTGCAGAACAAAATTCATGAGGAATGTAGGTGTCTCTGAAGGCTAAAACACTATAGTTCTAGTATGACATTTGCAGGCATATGGCCAAGGTTTGGTTGTGTAGAGATGTTATGCTGTAGAACTGCTCTAAGAAGAAGTATGTGCTGCCACTGAAGTTGTTATGTGGTCATATCGAGTAAGCATATGGCTATTGGCTAGCACCAAGAAAGATTAAGTGCCTTCACCTTTAGCTGTATCTTAAGTTGCAACTCCCTTTAACTTGGTAGCATGTAAATTAGGCATAACTAATCGTGATGCTTGACAAATTACATGTTTTGTTCAGATAAGTATTCAGTATTTAGCATAAATCACCACATATATTAGGGGAATAAAGGTCAAAACTCATTTATCATGATAGCTCTAATTTATTATAACCCTGTCCAGACTAATACTTGTTTGTGTGGTTGTGTATGATATGTGACTGTCTATGCTCAAGCAAACATTTTTTTTTCATTCCCAATTGAATTCACTTGCTAAACTTAAGATGTAAACTATACCTATTTCATATAGTTGACATGTTAGCTTCTTTCTTCCTTTTTTCCCTCTGATTACTATTAGCATCTCAAGCTTTTTTCTCATGTTAAGATAAGAACTTGTCAGTCTACTTCAACGTATATTGTACTCTTGCATTAGCTACTTCGTACTTGAGTTAGATAGTCAGGGTGTCATTTTCAGCATGTTGTGGTGCAATGAAAACCAGCAACTCTTTAAGTGGCAGATAATTCATAGATTTGATGTACAAACGTATCAAGTGTCACGAGACATGGAAGAAATGTCTTAAGTCGATTGAAATTTCAATGGTTAGCTATAACATGCCACTGAGGCACTGGCCTTCCCTGCCATTTATAAGTTGATTAAATTCTGGCTGACGTATTTTATCACTTTGTATGGATTTATTATATTGATTTGAGGGGATCCAGTTGCTTATACTTATTCTGAGGTTGATTAAAAATTCATGGATACCTTCCTGTGAATGGAAACCAAAGAACTGTAGAGTTTATTAAGTATAGGCAGTTAAGAAAGTCGCAAATGTAAATGTGGACAGTACGTATTACGGTTACCTTAAGATTGGATTCTTGACCTTGTTATGATTCTGCTTTGTCTCTCAATGTATGTGTGCATGATTAGTTTTCCCTCCAATCTTCTCATAGTCATCTGGGCAGGAGCCTAAGCAAAGGATATCAAGCTTTACACCATTTGTTATCCAATATGAATCTCACTGCTTAATATTCCTGTGATTAATTGGTGATATTGCATGTTGCAGGTGAAGTAGCTGGAGCGAACTTTACCAAGCACCAATGTTGTTTATCTTTTCCTGTTTGAGCTCATAAGGTCTGCCATGGCCATCTTGTAATTTGTAACCAGGAATACATTCTACTAGTCCAAATCCAACTAGTGTTCTTGAAACTATGTACTTTTATATTGATATCCCGTGCTTATACTCGGCATTTGGAAATGGCACTTTTCTTATAAAACTGAGATCCTGTTAATCTTCTATGTGCGTGTTTTGATTTCAAAAGTGTTCATCGTAACTCCTATAGATCTGCTATGTGCGAATTTTGTAGTTTCTATTGGACTTTTGTATGGGCTGTGCTGGTCAGATAGAGCAGGTCCGGAGTTCAACTGTTGGATTTGGTGGTGATTGTCTCCTATCATCAGCGGTCGGTTTAACTGTAGCAAGGCGTCTCTGATGCCTTTTCTTTCAAGATTATGCAAGGCATCATGCCTTCGGTGAAGAGCAATAATACAACTTGCGGCCAGTTTTCCAGCCAAGTATGTGCCTTGTCGGCGATGAATTGGTTTGTCTCGCACAAGCTGGACAAAAGCAGATGCCGTAACCCGTAAGTACCCGTACATTACTACTGAACAGAGGTTTGGTCATACTCATACAGAGGTTAGTACACACAGACCGCATTAGTTTATCACTGTATTCCCTCTCCCTCCCAGAGCTGTGCAATTCTGACGCTGGCCGCAGTGAGTATCCGTCTCCCCTGAACCGCCGCCCTCCGTTCCTGCCCATCCTATGCCTGCCATCCTCCTGCCATTTTTCTCTGTAGGTGTTCATAGGACTGGCCTTACCATCTCGCCGATCCATTGCCACCTCTCCCGAATCTCCCACTCATGTCATCACCATACACACTGCGGCCATTGGTTTTCCTAGCTCCGTTTCTTCCCGATCTCCATGTTGGCTCATCCAAGTCCGAGGCGAAGCCATTACAAACCGATCTTTTCCGTCGCCATTGTTGCCCCTCATGTATCTCCGCGGCCTATCCCCATTGTTGGCACTAGCATTGCCATATTTCAGCCCTGGCCGACCCCTCCGGTTCTCACTTGGATTCAACCTATTTCGGGCTCTCCATTTTGGCTCCAGCTTGACATCCCTTCCAGTATCTGAATTTGAATCAAGCTCATCATTGATCCATTCCTTCCTAGTCACATTGCCATTGCTGTCATACGAGACCTTCCACCTCCTGGCACCCTCCATTGTGTCCACCTATGTTGCATGGACACGGATACATCGATACGACATGACACGACACCGACACGGGAATTCATCATTTTCCCAAAAATGTCAATACGGCAATACGGTTATATATATTTAAATAATAAAAAATAAATTACACATATGTATTATTTTTATTTTTCTACATACTTGTCAAACTGAAATAATGAAAAGTGTAAAGTAAACTCGGAATATGTACCTCTCAAAGATGACCCTCGCCTCTTTATTCTTTTTTTAGTCGGTTCATGATATGTTCAATTGTTCATATGAATACCATTACCAGAAATCCAGAATTACATTAATACCATTTTTCTAGAATGAAGAAGAACAAGCAATCACGATTGCAAACATCTAGTTGACTACAGACTACTTGACTCATGGTGAAGACCGAAGAGCATTAGTGCATCACTATGTGAATCGGTAAATGAGAATGAGTGAATGACATATTCATTTAGAGAATAAGTGAAGAGCATAACTTACTTTGCAACAGAGATGGAGGAGGTGCGTGAGGGAGTAGGCTTACCGGAGAGGGAGGAGGGCGCGCAAGGGAGGCTGCCTACCAAGAAGGAGGAGGCGCGCGTGGGAGGAGGCACACGAGCCGGCGGCAAGGCAAGGGCGATGGGGCGCGAGGAGGCAATGGGGCTTAGGCGGCATGCGAGCAACAGGGTCAGGGGATTGGGATCGAGATGAGAGGAATCTAGGGTTATGCCCACGGGTGGGCCAGCTAGGCTGTGCCTGATACGTGTCCAAGCTGTATCCAACACGTATCGGGAATTTTAGAAATTAAAATTCGTTTTTTAATTGGCCGACACGCCGCCGACATGCGTTCGCGACATGTCCGTGTTGTATCGGCAATAAACTGCAGTGTCGTGTTTCAGAGGTGTCCACTCTTCCTCTCTCTCCATTTTGGCTCAAAACCACCACCGATCACCTCAGAGTCTGAGAAAGAACTGCCACCCATTTGGTTCTTCCCAATGGCATTGCTGCCCTCAGTGCTTGGTGCCTTCGATCTTCCGGAGGGACGTTTCCTTCTACTCCCACTACTTGTTTCTGACCATCTTTGCTCAAGATGACCTTCTCTTGCGCCTTTGGAATCTGAAAAGAAAACATGGCCTCGCCGATCCCCATCCCCATCGCTACGGACAACCATGGTGTTTGCGACTCCTCATCCTGCCACACCACCCTTCCTCCCACCTCGTCTAACCATTGCTCGTCGCTCGCGCCCAAAACTGACAACTCTCATGTCCTCCGAGTCGGAAATAACATCAACATCATCATTCCAGCTCCAATCGCTAGCATTGTTCTCATCTCCACCATCCAAAGCATTCACTGGCTCCCACGTTCCACCTCTTTCCATGAATTCCACTGCAGGCTCACGGTCACCATATGCATCCTCCGCAGCGTCATTCTCACAAACACCCAGCGCGCGCTCACCCATTACCACTAACATCTTGCGCGCTCTCGCCCCCGGAACCGAGAAGCGCATAGGGCTGGACGCTGTGGACAGCGTTCATGGGGAAGAACCTGGCGGAGGCCCTGTCGGTGTCTGGGGACGCGAAGACCCGGGGGCCGTCGCGGTCATTCCAGAGGTCGACACCGCTGGGGCGGTGTGTCAGGACCCGGTTTGATTGCTCCGAAATCGACAGATTCAGAGTGAAATTTGGGGGATTTTCAGTATATATGTTGGATAAGCAACAAGAGGATACAAGTGAAGTCTAAAGAGTAAAGTAGATGCTGAAGAATGAAAACTAGGGTTTTAGTCGATGATCCTCTCTTACACGACGATGGCTTATAAATGCTTACACAGCATAGCCAACTCTCACCGACAGAAACAGTTCTTACGGTAAACAGTAAACGAAAAACGCCTAAACGCAGCACAGTAACGACCACCAGTGTTTTCTCCCATCCAATGTAAGTGAAACGATGCCGTGAGATCCTAGCTATCGGATTGTCATAACTTCGCTTCTTCCTTGTCCACCGCTCGGTCATACTAAACAAAAAGGGTATCGATTCATCTTAACCACCCGATAACTGAAATGTTCTCTATTCCCCTGATTCTGAAATCAGAAGTTTTCAGTGATCTGACAAATGCCCCTCCCTTGAGATTCTTGTCCTCAAGGATGAAAATGTGGAAATATTCTAGAGATAAAATTAGCATCTTCCCATTGTAGCTGCTTCTTGAGGCAGATTAGCCCAGAGAATCCTCCATTGAACCACCGATTCTTTGTTTCTGGGAACCACTCTTCTTTCCAGAACTGCAGGCGGTTCAGACAAAATTCGCCCTTCGGCGTCCACCAGAGGCAACTCCTTGCTGAGAATGACTTTGAGTCCTATATGCTTCTTTAATTTGCTGACATGAAACACTAGATGGATTTGACAACCTTCAGGTAGCAACAGTTTGTATGAAGCTCTACCAATCTTCTCCAATACTCGATTTGGAATGGAGTTTCAGAGTTTTATGCAATCCCAAAGCATTATGCCTATACGATTGCATTTTAAGATACACCATATTCCCAACCTCAAGGGTTCTTTCTATCCTGTGTTTGTCAGCAAAAAATTTCATCCTAGAACTTGCAGTTTCCATATTGGCCCTGATAGCTTCAAAGGTAGACCTTCTCCTCTGAAATATGCCCCTTGTCTCTTCAGTTGTAGACTGAGGTAACATAGCTTCAGTGATCAGTGGAGGTTTCATCCCATACAGTGCTTCAAAAGGGGTCATCTTTAGGGATGTATGAACTGAGGTATTGTACCTCCATTCAGCTTGTGACAACCATAAATGCCATCTTCTTGGACTAGCAAATGTCATGCATCTCAAGTAATTTTTTAGACATTGGTTGACCCTTTCGGTTTGGCCATCTGTTTGGGGGTGGTAGGCACTACTCAGTCTTAATTTCACCCAAAGAGCCTTGAATAGTTCTTGCCATAGATTACTTGTGAATATTCTATAATGGTTAGATATAATCACAATGGGTAGGCCATGAAGTTTGTAAATATGATCAAGAAAGAGGTCTACCACATGCTGGACATTGTAGGGGTGTTTCAGAGATAGGAAGTGAGTATATTTTGTAAACCTATCCACCGCCACCATTATCACATCCTTTTCCTTAGATCTGGGCAACCCCTCAATAAAGTCTAAGGTAATGTGGGTCCATGCCATATCAGGTATAGGCAGAGGCTGTAACAACCCAGGATATGGTATGTTCTCAGACTTGTTCTTTTGATAAATAGCACACTCTTTGACAAAAGATGTGAACTCAGCTTTCATACACGGCCAATAAAACAAGCTTTTCATCCTCTGGTAAGTTGCTCTTTCCTCAGAATGCCCACCTAATGCAGAATTATGGATAGAATTTAGCAATTGCTCTTTCATGCTGGTACTAGTACCAATGTATATCCTGCCTTTATAACTCATAATCCCATTTTGCAATGTAAATGGTGGTACACTATTCTTGTCAATCCTTAATTTGCTCTCCAACTCCTTGCACTTTTCATCCCCTTGATAACTCTTTATTACCTCAGCTATCCAATTGGGTATTGCTATTGTGGTCACCATGGCTTCTTCTCTAGGAGGGATCCTAGACAATGCATCAGCGACTCTATTCTCTTTGCCTTTTCTGTATTCTACTTTATAATTATACCCCATCAATTTTATCATGAGCTTATGTTGTATTCCTTCAACCAACCTTTGTTCAGATATGTATTTAAGACTCTGTTGATCAGTTCTTATCACCAAACTTGAACCCATTAGATAATGTTTCCATTTTTTGATTGCTTCCAAGATGGCTAATACCTCCTTGTCATAAGTTGACATTGTAGTTGATTTTGGTCCAATAGTCTTGCTCATAAAAGAAATGGGCCTCCCTTTCTGCATTAAAATAGCACCCAATCCATATCCACGAGCATCAGTTTCTAGGTTAAATGGTTGTGAAAAATCAAGGAGAGCCAGTACTGGAGCTTTTGTCAAGGCTTCCTTGATTTTGAGAAATGCTTGTTGTTGTTCTTCACCCCATTGAAAAGCATTCTTCTTCAGAGAATCAAATATTGGTCTGCATATTATCCCAAAGTTCTTAATGAATCTTCTGTAGTAACCTGCCAATCCTAGAAACCCTCTTAATTGAGTTATGTTGTCAGGTTTAGGCCATCCCTTAACTGCCATAATTTCCCCTGGATTTGTTGCTACTCCTTTACTGCTAATGATATGCCCCCAAATACTCTACTTGTGATTTGCCCAAACGCACACTTATTCCTCTTGGCATACAACTGATTTTGCCTCAAAACTCTCAGTACTTGTTGCAAGTGATACTTGTGATGCTCCAATGTGGAGCTGTAAATGAGGATATCATCAAAAAAACACCAAAACAGATCTTCTTAGAAATGTTGCTAGTATTTTATTCATAAGATCTTGGAAAGTGGCTGGGGCATTAGTCAACCCAAAGGACATATACTAGGAACTCAAAGTGGCCTGTGTGTGTACTGAATGCAGTCTTGTAAATGTCTGCAGATTGCATCCTTATCTGGTGATAGCCTAACCTGAGGTCCACCTTTGAGAAATACCTTGCTCCATTCAACTCATCCAACAGATCTTCAATGATAGGGATAGGGTACTTATTCTTGACAGTATTAGAGTTCAATTGCCTGTAATCAATACATAATCTCCATGACCCATCCTTCTTCTTTACCAATATAGCTGGAGAGGAATATGGGCTGACACTAGTTCTGATTGTTTGTTTTTTCAGTAATTGTTCTACCAGTTCCTCCATAGCATCCTTCTTGTAATGGGGTAATCTATAAGGCCTTATATTTACTGGCTTAGCTTCTAGTACTAAGGGTATAGTATGATCTTGTTCTCTCACAGGAGGCAATTCTATGGGTTCCTTGAATATATCAGAGTACTCATCTAACACTTGCTGGATTTCAGTGGGTACTCCTTTCAGTTCTTCTCTAGTCGTCAAAATAGTCTTGGAGTATATAACAGCCCCAATCACCCCTTTATCCATTAGATTATTCAACTACAAAGCATCAATCACACAGTTCTCTTTTGGGTAAGTCTCATCCACAAATTTGATGTTTCTAAGCCCATCCTTGCAAATGCTGAACTGTTTTTAGATTGAGACTCACTAGACTGTGCTTATAAATCCAGTCACTTCCCAATATAATATCATATCCCTTGAGTTCCAAGATCCTAAAACCAGTTGATGAACCCGAAGGTCCTATTTTTGGCCCGATC
Source organism: Ampelocalamus luodianensis (assembly GCA_036346255.1). Classification (NCBI taxonomy): domain Eukaryota; kingdom Viridiplantae; phylum Streptophyta; class Magnoliopsida; order Poales; family Poaceae; genus Ampelocalamus; species Ampelocalamus luodianensis. The sequence continues at coordinate 28,277,212 of CM070620.1, read as the reverse complement.
TTTCGATGAGAAGGATATGTTCGGTGGTAGTCGCTCAACTCTCACGATCCTGGCTACGAACTCGCAAGGCTCGAAACCACGCAATCGCTAAACTGCTCGACAAGTCGTTATCAACCGTGCACGAATACCCGGTTGACCTGATCACGAAGATTGATTCCTGCATACACCGAAGAAGCACGCAAGAACAAGATAAATAAGCAATTTGAAATTGCGAATATGAATGAAATACTTGATAAATTGGAATTCCGAAGCGGTATTATGGTTGGTCACACAAGCCAATATACGAAGTTGCATAGAAGCTAACTTTTAACTAAACAAAATCCAAGGAAAACTAGAGGGGTGCGACCTCCTTATATAGGGGGAGGGGGAGCCGCACATATCCAAGAGCTAAGGGGTGGTACTATTCATGGGTACTGTTTATATAAACAGTATGGCTGTGAATAGTGCAGCTCAAGGGGCTGGTCAAGGAGGTGGCTGGCCCAAATAAGTTACAAAGCCCAATTTGGCCCAAATAGGTGACACAACACCTTCTTTCGATGATTGCGGCGCTTACAGAAGGAATTTGGAGGTGAGATTAGATCCGTTTGAAAGAGAACGAGATAAGATTTCAATCAAGTACTCGTGGACCTCAAACGGAGTTTGTATGCGAAAGTTATGCCTGTTTGAAGTCAGAACTGTCTCCGGAGGCCGAACTGGATTCCAGAACGTGTCCAACTTGAACTTTTGCTTTACTTGGACACAAAGTGACATGGAAACCTTCCTTGTACCATGGCATGGAGTAGTGCTCGTATCCAGAGGGTTGATGTTCTCATCATCCTCCCCTTCTTGCATTTGAGTCGTCCTCGACTCAAGTTCATCCTCCAATTCCAAGAAAAGCTTCAAAACTTGTAGCAATGCATGCTCATCTTTCTGCAAAATGTTAGCAACAACAAGTAGCAAAGAAATAGAGAAAGCTTTGGAAATTACAGGTGATTGTGCATGCATCAAATCAGCAAAGGTATATTTTCTCATAATAGTCAGTTTGCAACTCAATTTGCAAGTGTATAGTGGAGTTATTCATTGCTCTGTGAAAGGGCAGCACAGTAATTGAATTCAAAGAGCACAAGTCATTCATATAATCATATTTCAATTGAGCAATAGCAAATTCTTCTAACAAGGGTGAAAAGATTTATAAGTTCTTCCATAATTCAACACCTTTATTCAGATTGTCCATATTAGATGGTGCAATAAAAGGTAAACACATAGGCATTGGATGAGTATTAAATTTTATTTTTCTCTCATATTGAACAGGATTCAGCACACAAGAATTATTGTCCAAAACAGCAAGTTTCAAATCATTCAAGTTATGCATATTCGATATACCAGAAATTGACTGCCTACACCATAATCTCTAATTAATTTAAAATAGTAGGTGTAGGTGCTAGAAAGAGAATTTAGCGATGAAAGTTTAGAAACTTTCTCCATAGCACATTCCAAACTAATTGGATCTTTAAGCATGATATAGCACAAAGCATCAGCAGGGGATATTCTATCTAGTACTTCCTTATGTGTAATTAATTCGACATGTGCAAAATTATGAGAGTTCAGATTAGCACATGGTTCGTTCAAGTCAACACAAGGAATATCAAAAGATTGCACTACTACAGCAGGTATATACTCACAAGGTTGTTCTATGTCTTGCTGTAGCACTAAATCAGTACCTTTGTCATTATCGTCCTCATCAGCTAATGTAGGTACCTCAAGCTTGTCCTCTAATGGCATAAGATGTGCCAGATTATCGTTCATTTCTTCAAGCGTCTCAGCGGTATCTAGAGATGGAGTAGGAGCCAAAATAATGTTAGCATTTTTAGTTACCTTATGTCGCTCATCGCTTGTGACTGTGGTTGGTGGAGGTACAAATCGACGTTGCGATTTCTTCTTCATCTGCTCCCATATGTACATGAAGTGGTACCCCAGATTCGACCACCAATGTTGAACATCACCGATTAGTGTCGTCCTTGCCATGGTCATCTTCTCATAAGGATCAAGGTCCTGTCTTTCAAAATAGCTTTCCAACATAGTAACCCATAGAAAGTAGTCCAATGACATACTCTCAGCAGTGAGTGGCAATATGTATGCAGGTAGTTGTTTTCCTTTGAGCTCAAATCTGCCTGCTATGATATCGTAATCTACCAAATTCAACCAACCTGTCATTGTTAGTAGAAAACAAAGAACAAATCACAAGTATATGTTTCTATCAACTACTAGGATCTGGAGGCTCAAATCAAGTCACTCACACTCAATCTTATACCAAGTTCTTACCAATGCCGCAAGGAAGTGGTACAATCGGTGGCTGGTTCGTGATACTCTCACTTGCGATTAGCCCAATGATTGCGAAGAACGACACCTACTGAGTTAGTAGGAAGTGGAGCTTGGAAGGCTTCAATATGGTAGCAAGGATCAGCAATAATCAAATCAGTTAATGCAAGTTGAAAGATTGTTCAAAGTACTAGCCAATGTTGCTGATCCTAGCCTAATCAAAGCTAGCTAATCAAAACCCTATGCAGAGAAGTGTATGTACGCACACGCAACAATCAATGTGACTTGATGCAAGCAAGGGAAAACCTCACAACAAGTGCTAGGAGAGACGCTAGCCAACTACTCAAACTTCTATAAAGGGCACAAGATTGTTCGTACGAAGTAGAGCACAAAAGACAGCAATATCGGTGGAATGCAAACATCCCTTTAGATTGAGCAAAAATAATAGCTAGTCTCAAACGATGAAAAAACAAAGTTTTATATGGATTATATATGCTCTTCTGAAAGCTTTCGACGAGATCTACAACTTTCCAGGCGAGGCAAACTCCAAGTTCCGAAAGGAAGATCGAAGGAAACGACAAAACATAAACCGAAAACTTGCGACGCGAATTCGGGGCTGAAGATGGCCGATTTTGGGGCACCTGGAGGGCAACAAGTGGCTTAGGTAGAAAAGATGTGCCTCGTCATTAGCTTCGAAACAAGCACAAGAACGTAAAAACGGACATCGTATGCAAAAGTTATGCCCGTTTTACTGAAGGTGTCTCGGAAACAGAATCCTACTCGGACTCGAAACCGACTCGTGTTCAATCTTGAAACTACTATATCTTTTGATTCCGTGGGCCAAACTTGCTGAATTTTTTTTATGGAAGCTTGTGGCTATATGTAGAAGGTCTCCACCAATTTTTATGCGCTTTTATTTTCTTTTTTTTTTCTACCGCGGTTTTTGTTCTTGCGGTTGCCTATTTCTCCTTCTACTATCTGGCCGGCCCTAGAGTTTACTACAAATCGCAAATAACATAAACTCTCCCAAAATATCACAGCAATCCTCTAGGTTTTTTTTGGATTAACAATAGGATGGATTTTCTATTTTTTGGTGCGGATTAGAGGAGTTCTAACCCATGAATTTTCTTTTTTAGATGCAAAAACTAAGAACCCTAAAAGAACGATCAAGCAACGCGAAGGAAAACACGAGAAACAATTTAGACAATGACCAACTAGACAATAACTAAAACTAATGATCAGCAACTAGGCATGACGATGCAACCAATGATTCAACAAGCATAATACCGAAAAGAAAATTGCAAAGGCTCAGATTGGTTCGGTATGGATGATAGATGCGAAATTTTTTTTGGACTCTAGGTATGAAAAACAAAACTACTACTAAGGGTACTGATTTCTCACCGAAGAACTGTAGCTCTGATACCACTTGATGAACCCGAAGGTCCTATTTTTGGCCCGATCTTTTGATGAGAAGGATACGTTCGGTGGTAGTTGCTCAATTCTCACGATCCTGGCTACGAACTCGCAAGGCTCGAAATCACGCAATCGCTAAACTGCTCGACAAGTCGTTATCAACCGTGCACGAATATCCGGTTGACCTGATCACGAAGATCGATTCCTGCATACACCGAAGAAGCACGCAAGAACAAGAAAAATAAGCAATCTGAAATTACGAATATGAATGAAATACTTGATAAATTGGGATTCCGAAGCGGTATTATGGTTGGTCTAGTCGATACAAGCCAATACACGAAGTTGCATAAAAGCTAACTTTTAACTAAACAAAATTCAAGGAAAACTAGAGGGGTACGGCCTCCTTATATAGGGGGGAGCCGCACATATCCAAGAGCTAAGGGGGTAGTACTATTCATAGGTACTGTTCATGTAAACAGTATACCATGAATAGTGCAGCCCAAGGGGGTTGGCCAATGAGGTGGCCGGCCCAAATAATTTACAAAGCCCAATTTGGCCCAAATAGGTGATGTAGCACCTTTTTTTGATGATTGTGACGCGCATAGAAGGAATTTGGAGGTAAGACTGGATCTATTTGAAAGAGGACGATATAAGCTTTCAATCAAGTATTCGTGGACCTCAAACGGAGTTCGTATGCAAAAGTTATGTCTGTTTGAAGTCAGAGCTGTCTCCGGAGGCCGAACTGGATTCCAGAACGTGTCCAACTTGAACTCTTGCTTTGCTTGGACACAAAGTGACATGAAAACCTTCTTTGTACCATGGCATGGAGTAGCGCTCGTATCCAGAGGGTTGATGTCTTCATCACCAGTGATGAAATCCTCTCATTGTATTTCATATTGACAATCTAAGCACTGAGAGTCTGAGACTCAGTGGACAATGTCCTTCCATTAGCCACTGCTACCTTAATTGGCACATGGTTACTAATTTTGCACTTAGCCCTGAGTGCAATGGATGGAGTGATAAAAGTAGTACTTCCACTATCTACCAGAGCCACAACATTAATTTTACCCAGCTTTACTTTCAAAGTGAAAGTGCTAGCTCCAGATCTAGATCCAGAGATGGCATGCATTGAAACTTGAACTTCTGTGTTGCCCTCATTTTGGTGCTCAGGACTGCTAGGAGGTTTAGTGAATACTCCTTCAGGATTGCCCTCGTTACTCTCTTCCTCATTTTCCACAGTGATCAAATGAATTTGTTTGTAGAATTTACATACCTTACTGTGGCCAGGAACCCAGGGTTCGTTGCAGTTGAAACACTTTCCCCCATTCCATTTGTTTCCACTACTGGCAATAGTTTTCTCACTAGTTTCTTTGCTGGTATTTCCCCCTTTCCATTTAGGTTGTGTACTCCCTTGATAGCTTCCTTTTGAGTTTGTTCCTTGATTCTAACTCTGCACTTTCTTATAGTACCGATTGTTCTCGTAGTTTCTTGCATAGGCATAAGCTTCCACTAGGGAATCTGGTTTCAATGACTTCAAAGGAGTTTTGATATAATTCTTCAGTCCTGATATGAATTAGTCCATGAAGTACCTCTCTTTCAATGCATGGTTATTTCTTTTTACTAAGATCATCATATTTTCGAACTTGTCTATATATGCTTCCATTGTGCCTTCTTGGTTCAACCCCCTAAAAGCTTCAATCACCTCATATCTTGTTTCTGCAGCAAACCTTTTCTTAATCATGTCACAAAATTGTTGCCAGGATAAAGGTCCGGTGTCAATCTCATTACTACTAATCCATTGATCTGCTCTTTCTGTCAAATAGATTTCTGCAATTGATACTTTCTGCTCATCTGAAATTCTTGCAAGCTCAAAATACTTCTCAGCTTTTCGTATCCATGCCTCAGGCTGTTCTCCATCAAATTTGGGAAATTATAACTTTGGGCCTCTGCTAAACTGTTGGTGATATGGATTCAAATTCCTTGCTGGCCACTGGCCATGGCCATTGTGCTGGACATCAAGAGCTCGTGGCCATGGATAGCTCCACATCTGATCTCCCCTGGAAGGTGGAACATACCCTTGAGGGATCTGAGAATTATACTGAAATGACATGAACGGTGGTACAAATGGGGGACATGAATACGTGTATTATGGTGTGAAAGTCCCACTTGCCATGGGATAAACACTCACTCCAAAAGTTCCAGTGGGCAATCCCTGATGACCATCATTAATTCCCAACTCCTCCCCATGGTTAAACTCAGGTGCGTTCACCGTCTGAATACCGCCACTAACAGTTACTGGTGGAAAGATAAAAGGAAAGTGGGAGGTTTCCTGGTTTGTGTTACCTGCGTCGTTGTTCAGAGCAAACAAATGTCCACTGCCCGGCGATACCCTCTGATGTCGTATTTGTGTTGGGGTTTTGGTTTGTTGATTTCCAAACCTCGGGCTATCATCGCCACCTATCGCTGCCAAATTGTTGGCCACTCCTCCTACTCCATTCTTGTCCATCATAGTTCTTAACATGTCAATCACCATGTCAAGCTTTGAGGAATTGGTTCGAACCTGCTCCTGGAATTGACCCATTTGAACTTGAACATGTGTCGAGTCAGACTCCATTTGTTGTTGCATATGAGCCACCTCCTTCTTGATTTTTTCCACCTCACTCATTTCTTCTTCGGTAGGTCTAACTCATTTTGGCATCTTGAACCTTCGCTCACTTGCCTCCCTAACAACTTAAGGAATTTTACAGGAAGAGATATGAGATCCTCCCAAACCTTCACTACCAGACTGGATCTTACCTTTCTCTTACAGATCTGAGCTTCCGCGATCTAGATCAGAGATTTTACCAAGGAAACGAGTTTCCCAACCTTCTCTACTCACGAACAACTACAGACCTATATTTTGTCGAAGATCAGTGTGCTCTGATACCAAAGATGTTAGGACTCGTTTTGATTGCTCCGAAGTCGATAGATTCAGAGTGAAATTTGAGGGGTTTTCAGTATATAAATTGTATAAGCAACAAGAGGATACAAGTGAAGTCTAAAGAGTAAAGTAGATGCAGAAGAATGAAAACTAGGGTTTTAGTCGATGATCCTTTCTTACACGGCGGCGGCTTATAAATGCTTACACAGCACAGCCAACTCTCACCAACAGAAACAGTTCTTACGGTAAACAGTAAATGAAAAAAAAAGCCTAAACGCAGCACAGTAACGACCACCAGTGTTTTCTCCCGTCCAATGTAAGTGAAACGATGCCATGAGATCCTAGCCATCGGATCGTCATAACTCCGCTTCTTCCTTGTCCATCGCTCGATCATACTAAACGAAAGGGTATCGATTCATCTTAACCACCCGATAGCTGAAATGTTTTATGTTCCCTCGATTCTAAAATCAGAAGTTTTCAGTGATCTGACACAGTGGAAGCGGTCGGCGAGCGCCTTGACCTGGTCATTGGTACCTACGGAGAAGAGGTTGGGCGTGATCGCCACAGCGGAGTCGGCGGTGCTCGGGTCCCACAGTCGCTCGAGGTGCGCGACGGCGTCGCGGAGCTCGGCGTGCTTGCGCATCTCGTAGAGTTGGCGCTCGCGGGCGAGGCAGGCCTTGAGGAGCTGCTTGGCCTTCCTGGCTTGCATGCGCTTCCACTGCCACTTGGAGACCCTGCTCGGGTGTAAGATCGAGGAGGCCGACTAGAGGGGGTGAATAGGCGATTTTAAAAAATCTTTTTGGCTAAAACCTTTACTAATGCGGAAGCTAATACAAATTCAGTTTTGCACAATTAAAGCCTAAATCAACTAGTCTCTTCTAGGTGCACCAACAATACAAGTCTATTGATAAATCGAGCAATCAAGCAAAGACTTGTACGCAATTCAATTCTAGCATAGTAAATAGCACCAAGACATACAACAATGAATAAGCAATTTAATTCTAGGAATGTAAATTGCACAAAGTAAAGCACAAAAATGCAAACTACAAACGACACGTCGATGTTTTGTCGTGGTGTTCGGAGACTTGCCGGTCTCCCCTAATCCACGTTGAAGTAAGTCCAACCGCGTTGGACTGGCTCCACAACTTGAGCCAACACCTCCGAGGTAAGTCCAACCATTTGGACCGGTTCCAAACCGAACCAACACCTCGCTCCACTAGGGTTGCTCTTTCCTCAACTTCGGAGATGGCGAGCACCACGCTACTCACAAACCATCCGGGTCTTCTCACAAGCTTCTTTGAGAAGATCATCGACGCACAACGCCTCCACGTCGTCTAAGTGTCGGCAAGCACCAAGAGTAACAAATCTTAGACTCTCACTTGAACCAATCAAGTGTCAAAGCTCAAGTGGATACACAATCCACTACCTAATGCAACACATACACTAGAATTTGCCTCTCAAAGCTCACTAAGTGCAACACATGCACAATAAAGCATAGAGGGCTTGCTCTTTGCTCAAAGAATGAAATGGGGGCACCAGCTAACCTTCCCTCACACGGCCGAGGTGGGTATTTATAGCCCACACATAAAAACTAGCCGTTGGGGCAAGATTCTGTAAAAAAAAAACAGCAGGGCCGGTTTGACCGCAGGCAAATGGCCGGTCAGACCGGCCAGGCTTCAACGGCTATAAAACTAGCCGTTGGACCACATCCGGTCTGACCGCCAACCAATGGCCGGTCAGACCGGCCAGACCAATCAGACCGCACACAACACGTCGGTCAGACCGCACCAGCCGATACCAGAAAAACACATTCTTTGGAAAAAGCTGATCAGGTCCAAGACCCAGAGGCCCGGTCAGTCCGAACCTTCAACTGCGGTTAGACCGCTCCACAAAATTTCCAGAAAAACACATTTTTTTTTGGAAAAAGCTAACCGCGCCTTTGGTCCGGGAGGCCGATCAGTCTGGCCATACAACGCCGGTCAGACCGCACCAGAGATCAACTCAGGATTTTGTATTTCTTTTTTAACTCAAATTTGGAAAAGACATTTGCAAAAGATATGAAATGCAAACAAGGCATGTAGGCAAGATTCTCAACAAGTTGCAAAATACATTTGCCAACTTTTAGAATCAAACCACGAATTGCACTCCGCTTCAATTCAATTTGTAAAACACATTTGCCAAATTGACGCGTGATGCAAACAATGATAGAAGCAAGATTCTCAACAAGTTGCAAAACACATTTGCTAACTTTTAGGGTACATAGACTTAAACCATTTGCAAAATATATTTGCAAACTCAAGTCACATGCTACAAGGATTATCCATGACCATTTGCAAAACACATTTGTAAACTCAAGTCACATGCTACAAGGATTATCCATGAGCCTCAACTATTTGCAAAACACATTCGCAAATATAGGCAACATGTTAAAGTGAGCTAGAGCAAACACAATGAGCTATCAACACAAGACTAACTCAAGCTACTAGTCAAAACCCCTCTTAATAGTAAGACAACCTATACTAGCAATCCGGTCTCCAACCAAGCACCAAGACCGATAAAAGACTAGGAACACATCCTTAGCCCTAACTAGTCATACCTTTGCCTTGCACATCTCTTGAAGCTTGATGACGCACATCTTCTCTTCAAGTCCGAGTACTTGACTTGACAATCATCAACACATGATGATTTTCTTTACTTCGGGATCTTGACTTGATACTCATCAACACATGATGACATCTTTCATCCCGAGTCTTGATATGCATCAACACATGATGCATACTTCACTTGATCTCCATCAACACATGATGGGTCGTTTCTTGACTTGATGATCAACTCATGATCATCTCTTCTTCGAGATACGCATCAACACATGATGCTCTTCTTCACTTCGGGACCTTGACTTGAACATCATCAACACATAATGATTTTCTTCTTCCCGAATCTCAACTTGATGACAACCAACTCATGATGCCATCCAAAGACTTCAACCACATAGAACATAACCTATGTAACGTCCCAAAATTTGGCTTTTCAAAAATCTTTTGAGTAGTTTATGTCCCTGGAAAATTTTACCAATTTTATTTGAATTAATAAAGCTTAATCTGGAATTTTTCTAAATTTAAAATATTTAATTTGACTAATCTAAACATTAATTAAATAAAAAACCTGTGTTATTTGGTTTCCTTGTGTTTCAAGGAATTTTTGGGTATTTTCTGAGATTTTTTCGGATTTGTTTGCTATTTTTTCTGAGATTTTAATTTTCAAAATTAAAATAAAAGGCCGAAAATCAGCCTTTTTCTTTCTCCGGTCATGTGCTACAGTAAATCATGAAACACTGTTCATCTTCCAGCCCCAACCGAACAGAGGAGTCCCGAGCCTGTACGTGAGCAAACCAAACCTTCCAAATTTCATATCTTCCTCCAGGGTGCATATAAAAGCGAACCGTTTGCACCCACACGTCCGTTTTGATCTCCTCTTCTAATCCCAATCCCCCAAATTGGTTTCCTCCAAACCGATCTATTTTCGTCGCAATCTCCAAAAAACCGAGCTCCAACCGAAGGTCTTCTCCAACGAACTGCACCCTCATCCGACGTTCCCCGGTCGAACCGTCTGCGGCGTTGGCTTCGCGTCGTCGCGTTCTACGTCATGGTTCCTTCCACTTCGTCCAAAGATCACCGGAGCACCGTCGGCCATGTCAAGCCATAAAGCCGAAACGTGTTCATCGCGTTCCTCGCTTCCTCGGTGAGTTTTCCCAAAATCCGATCGCGTCATCTTGTGCCCCTCGTCAATACCTATTTTTCACATCTTATAGATTCAAGTTTCATCCACCGTGCGCCGAGAATCGAGCGTTCTCTCGCCTCTTGTTCGTCGTCTTTCTCCGGCCAATTACTCTGCAATCGTTGATCCCCTGCCTTCAACTCCACCACCGTTGAGTTCGCGTCACCGCGTTTTACGCCGTGCTCACCTCCCTTTTCGCAGATTGTCGCCGGAAGTGTTACATGCCCGTGAGGCCGCTGTCGTCGGCGTTCTTCGCGTCGCTGCCGTCGCATGGAGCAAAATCTTGATGTCCGGACCGCGTCATCATCTCCGGCTCGTCGTTTCCTTTCCGTTTTGACCATTCGGCACCGTTGGTTCGCCTCCAATCGCCGTCGGTTTCATGTGGAAGAATCGGCCATATCCTGTAGCTTTCTGTTCCTGTAGCGTTTCATCTCTTGCTTTGTTAGTTGATTGTCCAGAACATGGTTCTTCTGTAGTATAGTTCTTGCCATCCAATCTCAGTGCCACATAGCAGCTATCTCTTGACATCCAAGCCAAGCACCCTCTCTGTTAGTGCTCTATTCCTTGCTTGCCATCTCTAGTCACCATGTCTTTACATCAATGTGCAGGAACCTGGCAGCAGCTCCTGTTCTCTGTCTCTCACTTCCATGTAGACCCCACATGCCATCTATCTAATTTAAAACTCTGATTGTTTCTCTCTCTTACATGCGGATCCCGCATGTCAGTCAACCTTGGTCAAACCCTTGTTCATGAGCTTGGTCCACCATGTACTAGCATATCTCTGTGGACCTGGTCCATAGACCCGTGGCCCACATGTCAAATCCTAATCCTATTTTTTAGGAATTAATTTAATTCTTGAAAAGTCATTTATCTTATTGGTCCCACTTGTCACTCTCTCTACCTTATTTCTGGAATTATTTTAATTCTAGAAATCCATAAATATCAGTCGGTCCCACCTATCATACACTCATTCTTTTTCTAATATTTTCGGAATAGAATATTATGAGAATATTCCGTAAAACTTTTTCATCATTTCATGTGAATACCAATCTTCCGAAAGCCATATCTTCTTCATCCGAATTCTGATTGAACCCATTCAAGTTCCTAAATTCATCTAAATTCATAATCTACCTTCCAGTACCATTCAATTTCAGTTTGGAGTTTATTTGATTTGTCTTTTTGAATTTAGTTGTTTTACGCTTTCTTTCTCGTTAGACGCCAAAGTTCCGGAATCGTCCGAAGGAGCTGAAGATCAAGCAAGTAGAAGATTGAAGATAAAATAAGATCATCATTGCTATAGCAAGGCAAGTTATACCTTTGATCATATTGAATCCAGTTTTCAAAATACTTTGTTTCAAAGTATTGCATTCTACTTTAATTATTTATTTAAATGCTTTTGGTTTTAGCTATTAATCCAATTTGTTATTTTTACTTTGTCTATTGTATGTCATAATCTTTTGTCACCCTAGATTGGTTCATATTTAGTTGATGCTATGGTATTACCAACGTGGGTTGGTTAGTACGAGTAGATTGCTTAGCCATGCAACGAGTTATCATCATCACCTGAGTTGCAATTATGAATTTGACTAAGTGATTATGGAACTTTGTGATAAAACTGTGTGTGCTATGTGTTATTACTTTGTGATAGCATGTGTTGCACTAAACCAACAGGGTGAGAAAGGATTTAGACTGAGGCAAGTGGTGGATACTGTGTGATATGGTGGACTTTGTGAATGGGAATGATAATCTTTGTGGCATAGTTAGAAAATGGAAGTCTTGTCTTGGTCAATTAATGACTTAACTTTGTGCGCCATTGAACTGAGCCTTACTATACGACCACATGCCTGATGGGACGGGCCTAACTTAGTAGGTTATGGATTCTTGGTATTGATGTTCAAGTGGATAGGTTAGGCTTCGTGACAGGGTGGAGGTGTGACTACATGATAGTTGCATCGCGGGACGGTTCGCCGCATCCCTGTCCAGCTGTGTGTGTCGGATTGGCTTTCTTTGTGGGTTGGTCTGGCGGTTTGTAAGCACATCGGGAATGTCAATGTTGAGATGAAGCTTCTGAAAGGTTTTGTTGTGATCAGCTCTGATCTAGTTGATTGCATCTTGTGGGTAAAGTGTACAACCTCTGCAGAGTGTTAAACAATCTATTCGAATAGCCGCGTCTGCGGTCATGGACATGCTCGGGGATTTCACACGAGGGGTAGATTTTCATAAAAACCTTTAGGAAGGGACAGCTGTGTGATTTAAGTCATATGGCTGTGTGAAAGAATTTGATTAGGCTATGTGTCTTTGTGAAAATAAATGTTAAATTAATATTGTCTATTTGTTTTGAATTATGCTTTCAATCTATTATTTGTATTCAATTGCAAATGTTGCATTTCTGCAAAATAACCACAGAAGCCATTTCCTTTGGAATAAGCCTGCATTTATAAATTGCATTCTGTGGCATGGCTTGCGAGTACGATTGTGTACTCACGCTTATAACAAGGTCTACTTCAAGGATCGAGAAGAACTAGGTCGCGCACCCCCAGCCGATTGCTTGTGGGCATATGGATGGGTTTCACTGAAGTTATTCCATTACGTTCCGCTGCAGCTTCATTGAGCTATTCGCCTTCTGAGGCATTAATTGTAAGTTTTGACCTTAAGATCTTTACTCTGATATTTATTATTATTTATCTATTTATTAGTCATCTTTGTATATGGAAATGATATTTCATCGATGTTGCCACTGTGTGCACTAGCGTGATCCTAGACTAGTGCAGTATACACAGAGGGTCCAGAATTGCATTTTTGGGTCCCGACAACCTATTTCACCAACTTATAGAAAATGTTAGTTCCACAAAATGATTATCATGAATTACCACATCATACCATTAACCAATAATGGTGGGACAAGATACATAATCTTTTTCCTCTTTGGTAATTGATGATAACCATCACAAATACAAATAATTGAATAAAGATTTGTATGAGTATATAAACTACACAAGTCTCATATACTCAAAGATATGTTTCAAAGTAGAGATCTCAAATATGTGGAAAGGGAATATGGGTCAATACTCATAAAACCATAAAACATAGACTGAACTCCCCCTAAATGTGTGCATACACAAATGTGTGTAAAGAACATATGCACATATCCAAGTTAACCTTTTGGTGGAGTTCAACCTATATTTTGGATCCAAGGAATACGATAATATATAATAATATGATGTAGAATGCATACCTCTTTGATTCTTACCTTTATATCCAAATGAGACTAAACAATAAGTATAACAATAGAAGTGTATGTTAGTCTCTCAAAATGATTTGTCATTGATAACCATGAGTTTCATCTTTTATATCCAATTGAGGCTAATCAATGGATGACAAGTAGAAGTGTTAGTCTCACAATTATATTTGTCATTAATCACCAAAATACTCTATTAACACATAATGGCAGGTCTAGATTCTTCACCGGGTACGTGCGGGGCCCACCGCCCATGCGGATGATGAGGTCATTGCGGACGAGGGGGAGGCGGAGGTGGTGAGAGGAGAGGGAGTGGAGCGGCATGGACATGGCGGTGATGGTGGCGTGAGCCGAGATAAGAGGTGTGAGGCTGTGGGCCTCTAAGGGAGGAGGCCTCCAGCCTCGGGGGCTTTGCTGTGGGTTGTGGCTAGAGCTGGCCAAATGGGCGGCCCGGCCCGGCCCGGCCCGACCCATCCTAGCCCGGCTATTAGATGAGCCATGCCGTGCCAGCCCACGTGCTAGGGAGGTGGCCCAGGCATAGCCCGTCGGCCATTCGTGTCGTGTCGGGTCGGCACGAGCCCATTTGGCCCACTAGACCAAGGTCGGTGTGACATATCTCATGCACATGGGTGCATCTGTGGACATATGCACATGGTGCATCCTAACCGTTGAATGCAAAATCCGCCGCTGAGATGGAGCGAGCCAATCCCACCTCCCACTTAACGCACTTTTACGAAAACCCCCTGTCCTGAAAGAATTATTTACTGTTTCACCCCCATGCTCTCCTCCTCCAGCCCGAACGCCCCTCCCCTCTGCATCACAATTCCTTCCCCGCCTCCCGCTCCGCACATCTTGCCACTGACCCTAGCCCTCCGCCGCCATGGCTGACCCGCGGCTGTTCCCGTCGGGATCCAACGCCTCCGACGAACATGCCCCAGGACGCCGGGCATCGGGCACCTCTCCGCACCAACTGCATACTCAATGCCTGCGGCAGCTCCAGCCGTCGATTTGGCAACATGCTCGCGACCGTGATGACTAGATCAACAGCGTCACCGCTGAGATCAACACCGGCGAGCTCTTCCACGCCGCCAATGGCCGGCAAGCAGTTCGCCAAACGATACATGTCCGCGATATGACATTTTGTGGTATCTCTTGTTCACTCAGATGAAATGATCGAATCAATCCATCACCAAGAAGGGGTTTGCCTTCTCTACATAATCCTATCTATGCTATGTTAGTTAGATGTATACGATTGGAATGGAAAAATTGACCTGTGTTGTAATGTAGCATCATGTTTAATGTGTTAATAACATGCATTTTATGGGTATTGATGAGCAATAAGAGTTGATCCAAGAGTTCGCGGCAATGTTGAGTTGTGAAACATAATATTGTAATGTTGTCTAGTTTTTGCTTAAGTAGCAATTTGCTTCTTTGTTCATTCCTGCGCAGACAATAATCAGCAAAAAAAAGCCATAGCTATGAAGAATTGATAGCAAATGACTGATGACATGAACAAGTGGATGATTGATACTGTCGTCTGCATTCAGTTCATGATGGCAAAAAGATGATATTGCTCAACAACAACCAAAACACATTCAAACCATTGCAGTTTCCCTAGTTGCATCCTTTACATGCAGAACCAACAACACAATACCCCCTGCACCAATTTATGATTCATACATATTTAGCATTGGGAATTTAAAACATCAGATTTTAGAGACATATATACATCAAAGAAATCACATAACACTACTCATTAGGAATTCTTTAACTTACATTGTTACATACTAAAGATTCATGGGAAATGATTCTGACCAATGCATAAAAACAGTGGTCCAGCTTGTTTCAAGAATGTCCAGCTTGTTGCAAGAATTTGTGAATGTTGTGTGAAATCTGGAATCCGAAAGGTTGCTGGATTGTTTCAACAATTTATGAAGATTGTTTCCATAATTTGTTTATGTCCAGATTGTTTCAAGAAGAAAGATCCCTAATTGCTGTATGAGAATTTGAAATGCACACATATAATGTCCATATTGTTTCAAGAAAAATCATTCTTCTAGCTGAAACAATTCTGGACGCAGGCACTACATTTTTCTGGAATTCCATATTGCTTCCATTGTCTCCAACAAAATCTGGCACACACTGCCATGATTGTTGCTTCCATTGCCTCTAATGAAATCTGGCACACACTGCCATGATTTCTAGTTCAGACATTTCAAGTATCAAGAAAAAGCATGCAACTCATTCATACAACACAAAACATGCACATACATTTGGATCATTCATACAACACAAAACAATTCTGCTTGATACAAATAAGTCATGTATCAACACAAATGCACAACAATTCTGCTTGATACTAAAAAATTTCTGCCACACATTTCAGCTCCCAAAATACACAATATATTTTCTAATACAAATGCACAACAACTTCTGCTTATCTACTCCAATCATTCACACTTCTTTAACGATTTGTATCTGATACAACAAAAAAGAGAGGGAAACAGCAGATCTGAACATCATCTCCCTCTTCAAATTTTAACACTCCATTGGTTAGGCCATCCTAAAGCCATAGTGGTGGCCGCCGTGAAGTACCGCCGTCGCCGCACTGCACCTCGTGGACGCAAACACTTCCAAATCTGCCACCACACTGCACCCGTCGTCGGAGCAGGCCCGGCGCTCTCCCCTAATCCTAGCTCAGTTTGGGGAGGAGGGGAACAAAGGGCTCGGGCTAGGATGGAGAGGCGCGGGGGAAGGCACAGGGGCGAAGGCACAAAAGGAGGCGCGCGTGGGCGACGACGCGGGGCCTTCGAACCCTAGCGCGCTTCGCATCGGGGGCGTTAGGGGAAAGAGGATTGGGGATCAAGGGGACTGGGGAGGGATGAGTCTCGCGAGAAGTGGATCGTCGGGCAGGGGGGGTTCTGCAAAGTGGCGACGGGTGGGAGGGAGGCTCGATCGTGGTCACTGGATTCACGATGGAGCGTTCGGATTGGCCATGTCCATATGTGCACGAAATTGGGCATGTTCACTAGATATGTCGCTGCCAAGGTTGGCCCGTTTAGCCCGTTAGGACCGAAAAATAAAAAAAAATCAGAAAAAACCAAAAAATATATAAAAAATGTAGAATTTAAAAATTGATATGAAAATTGAACAAAAATGAGACAATCATATTGAAAATACAATAAAGAGCTTTATTAATGTTCAACTGGTTGCCTCGTTAAAACTTTCGCCAAGTAAAAACTCAAAATGAGAAACCTTGGTAAAGAAAAAAGAGTACAACCTATAGCTCTACATATATTCTTGTTCTACGTGTCATCGTCTAAGTATAGATTTTCGAACACTTCCGACTACTCTAGATTTTCTACAAGTGTTGTGTTCATGAATCAACTTGTTTCTAGTCCTTCACAGTTAGAAGTATCTCCACCATCTCACTTATGAGACTTATTCTTCTCTCTTCCAATATTCTCCTAGAAAGACTGAAAGCAGACTCAGAGGAAACCGTCGAGGCAGAAATGGATAACACATCACGTGCAAGTATGGATATCACGGGATATGTTAACTTATGGGCTTGCCATCATTGCAAATTTTTGAAGCCTTCTGAGTTGAAATCCACCGTATTACTTTCTAGATAGGTAGATAGTTCCCCACTCCTTATGGGTCTTGGCTGAGTAGGCAGCGGTATAGAAGAAGAAGACATGGACCTAGAGGAAGAGCCATCGAAGATCTTGCCCCACATATTTGTCTTGCTACTTGAGAGGGGGGGGGTACTGAAGGTCATTGCGTACAGACTCCCAATAACTTATTTTCATACCTTTGGTAAACCTCATATAGCCGAGAACAAATTTATACAAAATAGTTAGTATAGTCTAGCTCTGTAGCATCACTAAGAAGATCAAGTACACTACCAAATGCATCAATTTTACCTCTAGGATCTAAAAGAAATGCAAATGCATATAGATTAGAGATTTCTCTCCAATATTTAAGGTATTTAGATTTTATATAAACAATAGCATTGCGTAAATTAAGTCATTTTCATACATTTTCAATCGAGTAGCAATCTGTAAAATACTATGCACAATGATAGGAGATGTTGGATAGTACACAGCAGACAAAGCAACAGTAGTCTCATAAAAATTTTCTAAAAATGACAATATCTTCCCAACAACGAACCAATGTTGCTCAGTTAATAGTATACTACCATCAGTGCTCTGATAGTGTGTTTGAATAAAAACAGAAAGAGTACTCTTGTATGGTAAAAGATTCTTAAGCATCAGGTAAGTAGAGTTCCACCTTACCGGCATGTCCAAACCAAACTTTATTGGATGTACACCCATCGCCCTGCAGAAGTTCTTATATTGTGCTATTTTTACGTTGTCATAATATCAACCTTGTAGTCAAATGTAGTTTGAAAAGGTTGAGTACTTGGTTTATTGGATGTACACCCATCGCCCTGCAAAAGTATCCAACACATTCAGCACTTGGATTCCTGTTCGGGGGTTAGGTTTGCACTTCCTCTTCTAGGTTGTCTGAAACTCTGAATGATGTTTGCTCGGTTGATTTACTGGCTAGTACTGTTTGGACGCGTGGGGATCATTGTTGCACGAAGCATGTATTGGACGCGTGATGTACTGTACTGGACCGTGTCAGATGTGCCGTGCCGAGCTCGTACCGTGCCTACCATAGCCCGACACTGTTCGTGCTGTGCCGACCCACCGTGCCTGGGTAGCGACCCAAGCACAGCATGGGCTGTCAGGGGGGGGGGCGACACAGCTCATGAATAGTGCGGTATGCGTGTTTGGACCGAGCCAACGATCGCGCGTGCCTCGGTCGGTCCAAAAACACGACCCATCCGCCGACTCTAGTCGTGGCTGCAAGGATATTATCTCTATATTATGATACGGCGAGCAAGGCGTCCCTAATCCCGTCCGCATTGGAGTAAATCTCTGCAGCGAGGGCGGCGTGGCATGTGGTGAAGGTCCTCTCAATGACATTTGATTGAAAATTTGATATATTTGGAAAGGTAAAAGAGTCATTTCTACTTAGTCAATGGGCATTTATCTTGTCAGAATGACCAAAAGTGCAAAATAACGGGTGACAGAAACCAAAATTTCCCTTTATTTATATCTGGAATGATGTCGCTTAGTTCTTCGTATCATTTCTTTTTCTTCTCAAGAGGAATTGGCTGGTTGTGTTGTGCCTGATGCAACTATCAATCTAGACTCCCGTAATCTAGTTCTATCACGTAAGTCTGATTTGAAATGCGACTTTTCTCAAATTCTCGCTGGAATGACGTGATTTCTAAAATTCCTTCAAAACTTAGATCAAATCTATGTGTTTCAAACAAACCCTGTCGCCTCTTGAAGGCTGAAGCTCCCAGCAAGCTCTAGAATGGCTCGTTTTCAGCCAAAAGATGACCAATGTCCCGTCAGCAACAAGAAAGGGGGAAAAAATCTCAAAGAAGGAAAAATGAAAATAAAGGACACTGGGCACGAATCTTGAGACAGCACGGAGCCAGAATCCAACCGTGCAGAAATGTCCCTTATCTGATCCCGAGATTCCAGTCTCGCCGTCTCGGAATCCACGTATCCCCCTCCTGCCACGTAAAAAACTCACACACACACACACGAGAAAAACAACAACGCAAAAAATTGCTACCCACACCCACAAAAGTCCCACAAAAAACACACACACACACACTCGCTCGCTCGCTCGATCTCGACTCCCCCAATCCGCAGCTCCGCACGCGCTCCTCGCCTCGCCGCGCCCTCCGCCATGTCCGGCCTCATCCGGTGGAGGCGCCTCGCCGCCGCCGCCACGCGCGCCGCCTCCACCCTTACCGCGGCCGAGTGCTACCCTGCCTCCGCAGCGGCCGCGCCGCCGCACCGGCGCCTCCAGGAGCGGCGCAAGTGGGAGGGCCCCTCCTCCTCCGGGGGCGGCTCCTCCTCGTCCTCCTCCACGGACGAGCCCGAGCCGCGCCGCATCCGCGCGGAGGCCCACTGCCCGCGCTGCTCCAAGCACATGGACATCCTCTTCTCCCACCGCGCCCCTCCCCCCTCCGCCCCGGCCGGGGCCGGCGGCTACCAAGCCCTCAACCTCTGCCCCAACTGCCGCACCGCCTACTTCTTCCGCCCACACCTCCTCGCGCCGCTCCAGGGCACCTTCGTCGAGATCGGCCGCGTCCGCGCCGACCTCCCACCTGACGGCCTCAGGGCCAGGGACCCATCCTTCTGGGAGGCCATCCGGGCGAGCTCGTCTTCGCGCGACGACGGGGACGGGGGCGGCGTGGCCGTGCACGTGCCTCCCGGGCCGCCGTTCCACCCTAATCTTAACGTCGTCCGCGTCGCCGGCGGTGGCGGTGGCGGGGGAGGAGTTGGTGGCGGTGGGGGTGAGGAGGGATGGGGCAAGGACGGATGGGGCGGGTCGAACCTTGGGAAGGATTTTCCCACGCCCAAGGAGATTTGTAAGGGGCTCGATAAGTATGTGATTGGACAGGACAGAGCCAAGAAGGTGAGAATTCTCATTAATTGTGCTGTTCATGTGTGCCCGTGCACTCGTTTTGGTTACTGTTCGTGGTTAAGCTTCGCATTTTGATGGTGCTTTTGGTCAGCTTGTGCGAAATATGAGGTCGTTGATGAATTTTCTCCGGTTTTTAGCTCTTCACTTGGGAGACTTTTACGCTGTATTCCATTGTTGGTATAAATTAGCAGCAATATTTTGGCTTTGCTCTCAGTAGGCAAAAAGATAAAGTTTTTGCTAGCTTGAATGAGAATGGGAAAAGTGACATTTCTGATGCCTTACTGTTATATCATTGCTTTAGCGTCGTTAGAATATGTAGCTTTTGTCATGCTGGTTTGTGAACTGTGATTATATTGATCCGTGGTAAGTGTAAGAGGAGCTAAGTGGGCATTTGTACCAATCTTAACTATAGTTTGATGACTCTTGAGTCCCTGATCTACTTCTAGGTTATCAAGAAAACATTTTCAATTCTATTCTTCTGTCAGAAACTGCAATTCAATGAGATGAGCGCAGAGTGTGGTGATCTTCCATCAATGTTGAGCACTTGAGCTCCATCTGAATTCAGGGGGTTAAAGTAGGGGTTTTAGCCTATTTGACTTCTAGTGGGTAATAATGGAAGAAAATGTTGGTTTCGATTAAACTGGTTGTATGAAAATGGTTTTTGATTGTAGAATACTAGAATTGGAGTAGAATGAAAATTTTACACTTGCCCTCCCATACTTTAACTTTGTTGGCTCCTTAAGCAATCTGACAACGGTGATCTCTTTGCCATTACTGGTTTTGATTCAGAGAAGCACGAGAGAGCTCAGTGTGATAGAATGATAAAGAATCAGTTTTATTCTTTAGTCATATTGATCTAATTTTCATTAGAGGAAACAGTCGACATCCTAATAATTGTACAAAACTTGTATGAAAAAGTGATCTGGGCCCTTGGTACTTTCCACATTCAGTCCAACCCTTGATTTGCACCCATCTTTCCTTGATCTCCATCATCCAACCAAATATAGTACAAGTTCTGTATACAAAATTTAGTAAAGATAGTGTTGATAAGATTGGTAAATCAACTAGTGGTATTTTCTAAATGTCACCTTCTTCTCACTTTAAGATGTATTAGACTATTAGCCAGCAGTAGTTAAAAATTCACCTTCGCCTAGATAATTTATTCATTCCAATTCACATGATAAGCTAGAGTACTTTCGCTCAGTTTTTGTGTTAGTCAACACTAAACAGTAATACTTTCATAGTTTTGATTTTCAGATCTAATGTAACCTTTTAAATTTGCAGGTGCTATCTGTTGCAGTATACAACCACTATAAACGGATATACCATCAATCTTTACAAAAAGGGTCAGTTTCATTGTACCGCCTCAATTTTTGTTGTTTTGTTCACAAAATGATGAAGGATATTATTCCTCCCCCCACAGAAATTAGAATTAATGCATATCTTTCAGTGACTAATTATGTGGTATATAAGCTAAAACAATTAGGTCTGGAGCAGATTTGGGTGCTTTTTATGGCGAAGCTGATGACGACGACAATGTTGAACTAGAGAAAAGCAATGTACTGTTAATGGGGCCTACTGGCTCTGGTAAGAAGTTTGCAACCATTTACAGTTGATGTAATAGAACTAGGTCAATTATGTATTCTAGTATTCTACTATATTGGATCAACTATAGCAAAAAAGAGGGCACTCAACAATGTTTTGTTTGGATGCTTCATATCTTTCACAGGTAAAACTTTACTTGCTAAGACATTAGCTCGCTATGTGAATGTGCCATTTGTAATTGCTGATGCAACCACATTGACCCAGGCAAGTGTTTACTTTTACATTTCAGAAAAAAAAAATGCATATGTCTAAGCACACAAGCAACATCATTTTGTAGACAATGTTGCAAGCATCGGTCAATAATATCATGTAAACTATGTTAGACATGCGCTTTAATGAATTCTACATAAATATAGGTATTGATCATGCAGTAACTGTCGGATACTCATATGTATTATATATTGAGTCTTTGCACTTATAATTTGAGTTCATTAGTTAGAGAAGTGTAGGGTGTGAGCCAAAATGGTTAAGTTCACATGGATTCAGATGTCCAATAGTTCTTCCCGAGCCATTGAGATAAATAGCAATACAAAGGGATCACATATTATCCAAGTTATCGGTGAAAGAATGGATAATCATTTGTTGCTCTTTGCGACTACGAGCAAAGCCTTTACCAGTTTCTCTCTCTCTTTTTTTCCCAATCAAGTTAACGCTTAAATTTTCCAACTTCCTGCAGGCAGGGTATGTAGGAGAGGATGTAGAATCTATATTATACAAATTACTTACGGTATGGTTCTTGCATCATACGCAGCATTAAAATTAATTTAAGCTGCTTATTATCTAAAAATCTTGCCTTTGACAGTGAACTTTGGGTGTTCTATTTTGACATTAACTAGGTGGCAGATTTTAATGTGCAAGCAGCACAACAAGGGATGGTGTACATCGATGAAGTTGATAAGATCACAAAGAAGGTCTAACCGTCTAAGCCTAATTAGCTTTCGATTGGATTGTTTTCCCTTGGTATGGACATTTATCAGTTGATGCATTCAACATGCAGGCTGAGAGCCTTAACATCAGTAGAGACGTATCGGGTGAAGGTGTTCAGCAGGCATTGTTGAAAATGCTGGAAGGCACGGTGAGTCGTGTATTAACCTCCCGGTGACCTGGTCAGCTCATGTGTCTCATGGCATACTGAATTTTAATATGAATGGAAAGTTCATATGTTTTGAGCAGATATTGCTTACCTCTGGGATATCTGGGCTTTAAATACAGACTACTTCATAGATAACATTCGTGAGCAAATGAAACAACATAGCAAAGAATAGTATCTACAACTGTACTGAAATTTATAATGGTAGTTGAATGGCTGACACAGTGCTACCTAGCAGCATTGATGCATTCTCCTTTGCTGTATGCTGTGTATTGCAAGATTTTATTTTGGAGCTTCTTTTGTGATATTAATTTTGGGCTTACAACATAGATGATGTGTGGTATCAGATGATTCCATTTGTTCATTAGTCATCCAACACTAGGCTGCAAATTAATAGATTCTATCATATGATCTGTGTGGGTATATTTTGATTTTTGGTCAAACAGACGACTACTACTTGTTTTGTATCTCTATATGGATGTCTTTTCATATTTTTTTCCCGAAATGTTGACTTGTTTAGATAGTCAATGTCCCTGAGAAAGGAGCAAGGAAGCATCCTCGTGGTGATAATATACAGGTAATCTTAGCAAGTTTATATACAACATCATATATGTGTAGTATGTTTTACGCCTGAAGAATTACACCGTCATTTGTTACCTTGTCCTGAATGGTAGCCCCAAGAGAAAAATATGGCGATATACATTCTTGGTTATGAACTTATGATCATACTAGTAGCAAAGATATTTTCCTTGCTATGAATATATACCGGATATATGTCTTAATAAACATGTCATATTATTTCTTTACACCACAAATGTCTGGCCTAAGCTATCAATTTTTCATACTGCCAAGTAAATGTTGACTGTTTTTTAGTCACTCGTTACTTAAGATATGTAAACATGGGTTTATTTCAATTCTGTAATGGTCTTCATGCCATAATGCAGATAGATACAAAGGACATTCTTTTTATATGTGGCGGTGCGTTTATTGACTTGGAGAAAACTATATCGGAGAGGTATTGTCATTTCCTAGTTGGAACTTGTTGTCCCTAGTGTTTCCTCAGTTTCTAAGGTGTTTCCCCTTTTTTTTCAATTAAAAAAATAGACGGCAGGATTCTTCTATTGGCTTTGGGGCACCAGTTCGTGCAAATATGAGGGCAGGTGGTATTTCAAGTGCTCAAGTGACATCATCCTTGTTGGAATCAGTGAGTACCACAAGTCTAGAAGCCATTTTTTTTTATAATCTTTTGTTTCTGGGAGAATGCACGTATATCAAATATATTTGCTTTGTAAAACACTAGAACTTCATAAATGTTTCAATGTGCCTCCTTTTCAGGTTGAGAGTGGTGATCTAATAGCATATGGACTTATTCCGGAATTTATTGGACGTTTTCCTATCCTTGTCAGCTTGGCAGCTCTAAATGAGGGCCAACTCGTTCAGGTAGGCTGACCATCTGCTGCAGGAATTTTTTCCCTAGCATCATCTTGTGATGTAGTTATGCTGATGCTACCTTATCTGGAAAAGCATGTACTCATATTTTTATATGGTTATTAGAAAACTTCTCATGGATCACTGATCCAATTATATCCTACTAGGTTCTCACGGAGCCAAAGAATGCTCTGGGTAAACAATTCAAGAAATTGTTCAGCATGAATAATGTGAGTGTATTTACCATGGAAACATGCACAGTAATCTCTCCCAGGTGTCTCATTTCAGTTCACCGTTGGTTTTCAGGTTAAGCTTCATTTTACAGATGATGCACTTAGAATAATTGCCAAAAAGGCAATGTCCAAAAACACGGGTGCACGGGGTTTAAGGACCATCCTTGAGAATATTCTCATGGATGCCATGTATGAGGTTTGTTTTGTGACGATTCTCTCCAATCTTTTTTGTCAACCTTATTCATGAACCCGATGGAGCTGAAATGCAGATTTATTTTAATGATTTTCTGCTTCCTTACAGATTCCAGATGCAAAATCTGGTGAGAAGCGAATCGATGCAGTGGTTGTAGATGAAGATGCAGTAGGGTCGGTGGACCGACCTGGCTGTGGAGCGAAGATCCTTTATGGTGATGGTGCTTTGGACCTTTATCTCTCCCAGATGAAGGTACAGATTCCTAACCTCTGTAAACTTGACTTTCTTGTTTGCTGTCTGATGTCGTTGGATGTATATCTAGATCTATATCATTTGCTGCCAATAATATTTCTTGGAAATATGTTGCAGGCAATGGGGGACGGAGCAGGACGCGAAGTTGATGGAGAAGCTGAGCTTTCCTCGTCAAGAGCCATAGGCATGTGATTTCTTGGTTCTGACAGCTCTATTGTAACCAGTAAAATCTAATCCCAGCTGTAATAATGTAAGTATAGCCTTGTAAAGTTAAAAAAATGTGCAGTGTCCATTGCAAATTCAAGCCCCAGCACATACTGGCCGGACACCCTCACGCCTTGCATAATTTGCAGCAGAATTTGGGAAGAATGGGTTCTGAAGGGAGTATCTATGGGTGTCGTACAGAGACTATTGTTTGTTGTCATAAAAAAATATAATGGTCAAGAATTGTAAAGGCAGCTGGATGTTAAAACTTCAAGCAGTGAAATGCATGAGGTGAATGGGGGCAAGGAAATGCAGAATCACTTACAAGCTGTCGTCAAAATGTTTGATGTATTGTGTGTTCAGTGCTAGCATATCGAAGCCTTAAAATCCCCCCACCCCCACCACAGTAACATGTCGGTGTAAGGGTGGTGAATTTAATTTCCCCTTTAACAGACCTTGTTTGGTTGAATCAAAATCTCTACTCATTCAATCGGAATTTTAGTTCAAATTTTCCAAATTTTCAGTCTATTCACATGGATTCCAATTCCAACCGGGAAAGTTTATTCCCAACAAGCACTTAAGAAGGTCCCCATTTGGAACCATGGGAAAATGAAGTGATTTTGTAGGATTCAAATCCCATAAAAAAAATCCCATGAAGGTGTTCGAAAATCCTACGGATTGGGTTATTCCATAGGGATTTTTGTGAAAAACTTACCTGAGGTAACCTTGTCTGTCTTAATTTCTGTGTGACGTACAAGCGTCTGTGTGTTTTTAGCTCTGCAATATTACGGTGAACACAAATTCTATTCCCGTTTTTTTTATTCTATTTTTGCATTTTCGATTTCCTATTATGGTGACGACACGACAACAACGATTCAGATTTCAACAACGCTTGACAAGCAAACTGCTCACACCAGCAATACAACACTAAAGTCATACGATAATTTTCATCACCATACAGAGAAACCATAGTCCTGTTCCTATCATTCCACGCCAGAGCGTCGAACATTTCTCAGATGTGAAACGCCCGGCGCAAAAGAAGGGGATGCCATGTACAAATGTGTGAAAGAAGTGGAGAATAGTGGGAAAAGGTAAACATGATTTCTGAGCACAAGATGCATAATTCGATGTCTTCACATCCTAATGACTACATGAGCTAGTTGGGGGAGGTGAGGTGATCCCTACTCCATTCAGTGATGACAGGTAGATCAAGATGGTTGCTCTAGAATTCGGTGTCGAAGCAAGATGTCATCACTTTCGAAACAATTGACCGCGCAAAAGGTATATAGCTTAGACTGTACCTGCAGACATCAACAATTGTAACTTCAGAATTACTGTTCTATCCCCATGGTTGCACAACACTGATTTTATGTGGTTGCACAACACCTCTATAGATCAAAAAAATGTTTCAGCCCTACGTGATATGATGAGAACCCATTCCTTTGGCAAGATACGATATCATTTACTCATGACATGTATAGACACACACTATGATACATTTTTGGGTGGCTGTCTGGCTGGGAATGTTGGTTGATACTTTAATACTTAAGACAACATAACAATACAAGGAGCTAAAAACTAATAAAGGTTAATTACACACAGGAAGACCCAGGACTTGGAGAGGTTATGAGTGTGGTTGGATAGAGATTATTCAAATATCAAGATAACCATGTCTAAAATTCAATCATTGAAAGAGACTGAACTTACCAAACAAGGGCGCCAAATTCCAAAACGATGGCAAGTAGAGTCAGTAGCTTGCTGTGAACCTGTTCAGAAAAAGAAGATAGATTTAGTTGATTTGTATTTAAAATACAAGCATGACGCAATCCTATGCCTACTGGAATTCAAAATTCATTTTACTTACATAGAGAGCGCAGAATAGAGCAATTATGATGCTTGCAATGTATATAGCAGTGGCATATATTCGCACAGAATCAAGCATCATATCGAATTGCCTTTTGGGACCTATAAGAAATGCTGTACTGCCAAACAAATGATCCCATCATTAGTTAACATGAGGAAAAACTTCGAGAGGCTTATAAAGATAAATACCTAGTCAATAAAAACTGCTTGAACATTACAGAGAGCATATAAATATAGTATCTTACAAAGGTAATTGTTCTACTATACCAAAGTGAGTTAGCAGGGGAACTTTTATAACCAGATAATTAAAGAAGTGGCAAACCCTTCCAAAAATAGAAAAGGCGCATTCTTGATGGGGATATGAAGAGAAAATGAAGGTTCTAAGCTTGCATCCAGGTGTACAAGTGAACAGTACAACGTTATTTCTTGAAGTACACGTCATGCTGATTTTACTGGTATATATAGCAAATATATCTTGGCAGAAGGAGAATTAAGATATGCTTGTGGATTCTTTGATATAAAATTAAGTTGCTCGTGATCTCACATAGGGATATAGCATCTTAAGACAACATAGTTTGTGAATTATAAATTTATAACTCAGTTTTACTGGACATTATCTAAAGACTGACAAAAAAAGGATGCAGAACAGAACTTCAATATATGGTGAAACAGACCTTCCAAGTGCCATCAAATTGCCAAGGGTGAATGTTACCCCAAATTTCACTGGATTGAAGAACACAAGCATTGACTGCAATGACGAAGATGAAAACATGAGAGAGAGAGAGAGAGCAATTGCGACAAACTATTAGGTAGACATAAATAATGTCAAGTGCAATCACGGACAAAGCAAATATTACATTGTGCCTTCTTCCTGTTCTGCCACTGCTAGATTGTCATGATGGATATATCATGCGATGCAAGAATGAGGACCGGTAGGTGTTGTATGTTGCAAGGATGTTACACTGCTTCAATGACTGAATGGGTTTTTTTTACAGTTTCTAAGCAAAAATATCATCATATGAAAAGGTTCGGAAGCCTTATTTAAAAATAAAATAAAATAAAAGAGCTTAGGGAACAATGTTTTACAAAATGCTTAATTATTCACCTTGACATATTATCATTTACAAGATTGCTGTCGACTTGTCGCCACTTTGGTGAAACATGTCAGCAGCAGCAATAAGTAATTATAAACAATCTTATCTCGAATTGAGACCAGAGAGCAACAGCTTGACAATTTGAATAATATGAATAAACTTGGAGGTAAATAACATACTGGAGACAAAATTGTTAGATAAAATGTGGATGATTGTGCTACCTACAAAAAGTTCTACTAAAAGTACCCCATATGGGAATTTACACTAAAAACCTCTACACATAAGATAGGGAAACTCACCAAGAAAGTGCATGTCAAACCGGCAGCCAAGCATATCGCGAAACCGTACAGCCTCTGCACGAAAAGGCCAAACAAGCACAAATTTCAGTTCCACGACATGACCATCATATCCATAGTAAGAACAATTAAGCGTGATCTAGTGACTAGCGCAACCGCATTGCCTGTAAAGATTCTATCGCGACTTGTCCCTCAATTTGTCGCTAGTCCCGGACAAAGGCAAGAACTCGGCGCTAGATCGCTTCTTGGCGAAGAAATCGCGCGGGCCACGAGGTTTGCGGGCAGATCTGGGTGGAGACACAGCTCCTCACCTCAGATCCGAGAGGTAGCAGGTAGAGGAGGAAGGGAAGGGAGGGGCCAGGAGAGGGGGAGAGGAGGCGGCTTGCCTGGGTGGTGGTGAGGGTGCAGTGGCGGTTGATGTCGTCGAAGAAGGACTGCTCCTCGGGCGGCGGCAGCGCGGACTCCTCGTCGACCTCCATGCCCACCAGCATCTTGGCCCGCTCCAGAGCGCCCCGCATCTTGTCCATGCCGTTCTCCAGTTGCGGTACAGGCGACAGAGGGCTCGCCGCCGACGAGCGACCGGTGGAGGCGGGAGCGGAGGATCCCGGCGAGGGCCGAGGGAGATAGATCGCCGGTTGGTCGCGGACTTCAAAATCCAATTATCTTCTAATCTGCCTTTACTTACTCGCAGTCGCAGCAGCTGCTCCAAGAATCAACGCAAAGTGGGCAGTAGTGCTACTAGGAATAGGATAGGAAAATTAATCGCTTCACAATTGGACCGCCCGTATGGTATGAGTTTTGGGCCGGCAAATTTTAGCTTTTTTTCACTTGTTTATTTTCGGAGTGGTGACAGCCCGGGCTAAATCCGTGACGGGATCGGGCTTAGTTGAACAGAGGCTGTGCTCTTGATTGTTGTGGAGCTTTGCACTGCAAATGGCAATGGATGTGAGCTGAGGGAAACGAAACGGCAGCAATTGAAGTGGCCCAGGAGGCGGGATGTTCGTCTGGACTTGTCTCAACCAATTGATTCGCGGTCCATGGTAGCAGAGCACCAGAGTCTGTTTGGACGCAGAGGTTTCACATGAAACGGTAAATTCTATAGAAATGGGAGGCCGACAAAAATATTACTAGTAGAATAGGGTTACTAGCCCTGCACGTTCGATCAATGTGATCCTGAGTTTAACGAAACGCCAATTTTTATACTAAAATATAAAATAATGAGTTGGTGAGTGGCGATAGACTGATAGGATCTACAGCCCCTCCCACCTCTTCTCAGATCCTTTTTCACCCTAAAAAAATCTCTTAACAAAAAACAACGGAATTGCTAAATATCCGTCGACAGTTTTTTTGCATGCAAAACAGTTGTTTTTCTATTCATTGGATTTAATTTTGGATTGGTGCGTTGACTAGTCGCATTTGCAGCTTCGCTCTGGAAAGCTCACTTCATCGATCAGTTAGTTCATCCGCCTCCCACAGACACATCGCAAAATGGGTGCGGCAAACCAACGCTGCAATGGAAACCCGCAGAAGCTGGTCATTGCTACTTAACTTCCGACAATAAAAAAACTGTCAATTTTTTGTTGGTTAGATGTGCTATAAAATTCATGTTGTTGATATGTTGCCCATCTCTACTATAAAGGCACCAGTATTAAATTTCCCTACAGCTACACCAATCTCTCACCCACGCAGTCATGAGTTCTCCTACATGCACCAAAAAAACTGCACCCAGATAAAACACACATTTGAAACAAACACACCAGATCAACTCTAACCTCTCCTTCCTCTTACTCACTCAAATCCAACAGTCCAGATTCTTTGGATCAAACCTCATCAATCATAGCCTCTTCCTCTACCCAACTCCTCGACTCCTCCTCTACCTAACTCCTCGACTCCTCCTCCGTCTCTCCCCCACCCACAATCTCCGTGGCGCGCCACGCGCGCCTGTGCCGCCAAATGGCTGCATAGGCACGTAGGCGACAGACGCCTCACTCGGCGCCGCACCAAGAGGAGGGGACGTCGACGACTCCCGCCTATTTGGTCGTTCGGTGGTTCGCTGCTTCGCTACGGAGGTATGTATGGTCGTCCGCTTTCTGCTCTTCTTCTCTTCCTTGTCGAGCACTTGTCGATGGGTTGGGTGTGGACGAAGACGTGAGGTAGGTGCCTGCCTGCCTGCCTCTATTCGACCGCAAGGTGTTCGATGTAATGCCTCAGAGAAGTAGTAGCCCGCAGCATTGCGCCGTTCCTGCTCCAATTAGTGCTACTGCTCACTGCTCAGCATTAGTAAAATTTGCTCACTGCCCAGCATTAGTAAAATTTCGGATTTATTGCACGGCTGATGCGCATTTCATAGGGTTGAATACAAAGACTAGAGGGTAAAAACGATCTACATGGTGATTCAGGGATCTGTTCTGGTTTCAATGTGGTCTTTTTGTCTGACTATTGTTAAGGAGCCTGAAACTTCAATTATTAAATAGCCCTCCTGTGATAGTTCAACTTTGCTGATTCTCCTCTGTTCAGTGTATCTCTGGAGGAGTGAAGGTTCAAACTCCAAAGGCCAAAGGGTTTGTTGATCTGGAGATGCATTTTTCTAGAGATCAGCTGATGGGGTCAGCATTCGTTGCATTTGGCATCGTATTATTTGTGGGTTTCTTCTACGCCGCCGTTGTGTCCAAGCTGCTCCCACCATATGAAAACCGGCTTCTGTCTGCCATCCAAAATGATAGGTAAGGAATCTCAAGCCAGGGAAGATGATCATCGAATTGTTTCTTTATTTTTCTCTGCAACTAATATTTGATCATGGGCTGTTTACTTAGGTACCACTAACTATTTAGTACAATTTGTAAACATTATACCTGGCACCGAGTGACTGTAAACATAGGTGAATCAAATTAGTAGTTAATATCCTTTAGTTTGATCGATCATGGATGAAAATGTAACTGCATATATAGTGTAACTGATTTACCGATTCACGTAATTGATTTGTCGCTTACCAGGTATTACTGCCTACTCGTGTCCTTGACACTTCCTGTGATAATTGTGGCTGTCTATCTGCACTGGCTTAGCATGAAGATGTTCAAGCATGCATAAAGCTAGGAAGAACTCCCATCAATTCGTGGTAAAATCCTGTACTTTTGTTCTAAAATGTCAGGATCATAGGGGCCATCAAGGCAATTTAGCTGATAAAGCTCAAGTAAATGGCAGCCTTTTTTTTACTATCCTCTTTTTGTGTGTGTGTGAGGGACTATCCTCTATTTTCACCCAAGATGTTGAGTTGTACTTAATTTGATTATGCTTGAAGCATAAATAGTTGCCAATTATTACCGTACCACCAACAATTGCCACCAAGTACTGAGAGACTCTTATGTGAAGAAAACCTAGCAATTGCTTTTCTTCTTTTTTTGGCAACGAATTGGTTTCAAGATATCTTGTCGTGGGAATAAGAAAAGAAGGGGGTGACTATGGCACATACAACTTCTAATTATGAGCTATAATTTTTTCGATGTAGTAATGCAAAAGGTCCCCATGTCAGGCAGGGAACCTAAACATAGCAAAACGTTGGCATTGACATGCTATATTTGTCCAGGATATGTTGGGGACTTGGAGGTTGCTACGGATCGTGATGTGGAGCGACTCTACAGTGCTACTCCCTTTGATCCCGTCCAACGAACTCCCCACAATCCGGACTCCTCGACATGTGGGTCTGCACCCCGATTCTGCGGCCGCACTCCAAGAAATTAACCAATACGTATATATGTACGCAGTAGTAGATCTGTTTAAACGCTGGATCGGATCTAAAAATCTCAGCTTGAAAAATAATTTTTTTTCAATAAAAAATATTTTCGTTCTTTTTTAGAATAAAAAAATAATTTTTATTTTATTTTAAAAATAAAAATAGTCTAATTTTTTATTGCATTCAGTGGACTTTTCGGGCTTTCGTGCCAGAAATCAAGGCCTGATTCAGGCCGTCGCTCTAAGCCACTCATGAACAGGTCTATGCACGCATTAAGCACACCACAAGTATCAAGGAGAACAAGGGAACAAGGAGGAGGCCAGTTGGGAAAGCGCGTCATTAGGCATTCCGAGGAAGAGAGTAATCTCTACTATAAAGGCACCAGTACTAAATTTCCCTACAGCTACACCAACCTCTCACCCACGCAGTCATGAGTTCTCCTACATGCACCAAAAAAACTGCACCCAGATAAAACACACCTTTGAAACAAACGCACCAGATCAACTCTAACCTCTCCTTCCTCTTACTCACTCAAATCCAACAACCCGCGCCACGCTTCAACCCGCGCCGCCGCCACCAACCCGCGCCGCCCACCAAGGCGCCTGCGCCGCCATCGCCGCCGCCGCCGCCCGCCACCACGCGCAAAGCCGCTAACGCCAGTGCCACCGCCGCCAAAGCCGCCACCATCATGCATCAGACCTCAAAACTACAAAGTGAGTAATTATGCATTTTTGACATATTTTCTTATTAACTTATTATTAATCTGAAATGATACATAATTATCACAATGTAAAAGGACTAGAAAGACAAATTAAATTTGTATTGGAACATAATAAAGAGCTTAACCGAGTCAAGTGGAAGAACCTAGATGTTTCAACATGGCCTCTTATTGAGAAGATCCAAGAGCGAATGCAAACAGATGGGTACATGTCATGCGACTTGTATTTTACAAAACGATTATGTTTGATTTTACATACTTAGCAACTCGTGAGATTTTTAATTATTAATGTACGAGGACATCATGCGGTGCATGGATGGTAAACTTCATGGAATATTGACTGGATCTTCCTCTCGATAAAGTAACTCGGGTGATTCATAGTGGACTTGCATACCGCTATATATCATCTGAAAATATTATAAATTTTATAATAACTTATACTACTTTACGAGTTCATATAAATAATTTCAGGTTTAAGCTACCTGCTATGTTGTGGGATTCGAGATTAAACATAAAGAACGGATATCAAGAACTTGAACGGCCAAATGATGACAAAGACAGTCCAAGTGATGTTGAAATTATCGATACTACGACTGAAGCGCCTAAACCCTCTGCCAGAATATTCACGGACAGATCTACTTAAGCAATTCATGAATTATTTGTAGTATGCGAGACATGACTTTATTATGCCTTGTTATGCATGAGTGTTTTCCGGATTATATACATGGTCATATACAATTGCGTGAGACTTAAACTATGAAAAAATATTGTCGTTTGGTTGTTTTCATGCGCATCCCTGAAATGAAGCCGTGGCGTTAGCACGAGCACTATACTATTATTTGTAGTATGCGAAACATGACTTTATTATGCCTTGTTATGCATGAGTGTTTTCCGGATTATATACATGGTCATATACAATTGCATGAGACTTAAACTATGAAAAAATGTCGTCGTTTGGTTGTTTTCATGTGCATCCCTGAAATGAAACCGTGGCGTTAGCACGGGCACTATACTAGTTCATCTTAATATTTCACAGTACATATATGCACACATGGATCAATGGATGGATGGATCCAAATCAACGAGCTGTATAGGTACAATTGCCTCGACCAACGAGTACAAAGTGCAAAGACATTTTTGTAACTCATACGCCCCGTACGTACCTGAGACATGACGCGAGGATGCTCAGGGAGACCTTGGCCGCATCCAGGTCCGGGTGGTCGGCGCCGAGCTCTCTCACCACAGAACATAACGGGTTCACCACATTGCCGTATTTTGTTTATATATAATTTTATTTTTTGTCTTTGTTTTTGCTCAACCTCTTTCAAATTACATACGAAGAACATAACTAGTTCACCATATTGCCATATTTTGTTAGTATATAATTTTATTTTTTTGTCTTTATTTTTACTCAACATCTCAAAGTACATGTGAAAAACATAACGAGTTCACTACATTGCCGTATTTTGTTGGTATATAATTTTTTTGTCTTTGTTTTTGCTCAACCTCTCAAAGTACATGTGAGATTTTGAATCATATGATGGAAATATGAGTTATTAAGACTTTCAAGAATAATTACAGTGACCAAGAACCAAAATTACATAAATAATTTACTGTAATTTATGTATAATGGAGTTGTAATTTTTTTTTTGTCTTTGTTTTTACTCAACCTCTCAAAATACATGTGAGATTTTGAATCATGTGATAAAAATATGAGTCATTAAGACTTTTAAGAATAATTATAGTGACCAAGAACCAAAATTACATAAATAATTCACTGTAATTTATGCATAATATAGTTGTAAATGAACTTTCAAAATGTGACAGTTTTTTGAGAGAAAACAGTCGAATTATGTATAGACAAACCAAAAAAACAAAAAGAATTTCACCCTTAACAAACAAATGAACTACTAAACAAATTAATATTTATCCCAACAACCTCCCCCTACCCTAGATGCGCGGCAGAGACGCGACACGAACCATGATGGCGTAGCCGAGTGCGTGACATAAGTCAAGCCTGTGGAGGCGGGACGGAGCTCAACTAGGCATTGCGGCATAGCTGAGGGCGTGGCGCGGGCTAAACCCAGTGACAACAGTTTGACGTGCTAAGTAATATGATTTTTTTTTATCCGTAACAACGTACCAGCATTAAACCAGTAGCAGTAGCATTTTGTGATAGTCTTTGCCGACAAGTTGGTGACGAGGCCAGCAAGCTGCGGCGCCTAGCTGGCTGGCTGTAGTACGGCAATGACATAGAGGCCTTCCTTATCAAGTTATCATCATCAAGCTTTGCTCAAGTACGTGACGCATAGTTCGTCTTGATTTGCCGCAGGGACAGCATGCATGAAATACATATCCTCTTGGCAATTTCCTACTTGCACTAAACAGCTGGGTTTCGTCTCTTCTCCGCTCAAAATTAGAACAAAGTAAAGCCTAAAGCCCTCTCTTTTTGCTCGGACTACGGCCGGCGTTGTACGTACGCTCGCAAGTTGCAACTCAATTGACCGTGCTAATCACGGCGATCAGCTAGCACCGACAAGGCAATATGAGCGCCATCTGCGCGTTCCTCTCCTGTATCCAAATCCCGCGCAGGCAAGGCAGGCAGCTATGGTCGTCCTTTTTCCGCGCTTTTTACCGCTTTCTAACGATCCACGCTGCTTTCGTTAACCGAATGGCGAGTTCACTGGCGGAGCGTAGTGGAGGCCATACGGGACCTTGGCCCCCTCGATTCATTAGTTAGCCGTACATATGTATGCTTCTAAGTCTATTTGCTCTTTGACTAATTAGTTTTGACTAATTAGTTAATGAGAAAATCCAAAATATGTTACTATATGATTCAATATCTTAGTTAATTGACCTTCTCTATTCTACGGCCATCATTTCATTTTCTCTCAAAGCTTTCGCGTGTGAAATATGGTCTCCATTATCTTGCAATAGAATATAGTGTTTGTTAACAATTGTAATTTCTCTTTCTTTTTTAATGAACTCTCGGCCGGGCGGCAAATAGCAATAATGTCCATTAACCACTCCTTATCTTTGGGCGACGCTCCGCCACTGGACGAGTTGCCTCCCCTCCGTCTCCGTGTAAGGGCATCCACAATGCTCCATGCTGGCTGGGTGCCCCAACTCTCCATGTCGAACTCGAGGTGCCAACTCGGCCAAGCTGGGTGCTTGCATGCTGACAGAATAGCTTGCACAGGGAGCGGTATCCTCCTTGACAATGTTGCAGACAACCGAGCTCAAGCACCGCATTGTGGCGAGCTACTGCCCGAGCACACGTTTTCACCTGGAACACAGACGCACGTGCTTGACCAACCCCTTCACACCCACTCCCAGTCCACAACCACTTCTGGAAGGCGACAACATCGTTGAGGAAGACAACGCCCTGTGTTGAGGAAGACGATGACGACCACACTAGGGCCAGGCCCGGCTACGGGGTCAGGTGGGCAACAAAGGTGGTATCTACTCCTCAGTGAACCATCACTTCCTCTCCCGGCCCGGCCGCTCCCCTCCTCGGCATCGTGCCTCCACCACCGCCCCTCCCTACCACTACCAAGAACTGATCGTCCATCATTGACATGCACAGCTATTGCTGCTATTGCACCGGCATGGTGCCATGGAGGCATCAAGAACCAGTGCTGGTGTTGGTAGTGATGCACCGGAAGGCAGCGGCGGCGATGTAGCTGAGAAAGAAATCGGAGAGGGAGAGCGGAGGCAAGTGAGTCGAATTCGCCGGAGATGTTGAGTTTGACTGTGGTATGAATTGAGTTTGAGTATAATACAAATTGAGTTTTCTACTCTAACTCATAGTTCTACTCCTATAAGGAGTTTTTAATGTACCACTATAAATATATACCCTTAGGTCATTAGAAAGAGCAAGAGCTTTATTGTAAACATCTCATCATATAGTGATATTGCCTTCGTGAGCCTGTAGTTTTCTCTGAAAGGGTTTTTTACGTAAAATTCGTGTCTCTCGTTTCTATTTTTCTGTACATGATTTACAATAAGTGGTATCAGAGCACAGACGGCATCCGGTCAACATCGTTACGACGTATTGATTTGCAGTCATTTGTTGAATTCGAAGTGGAGGCCGCACGTTCTTTCGCATCGAGTCTGAAGTCAAGTCCTTGTCCAAGCCGAAGTTGAAGTGGATTCACGTAGAGCACTCGACCTGTCAACCATCTACAAAAGTTGCCGCACACGCGACCAGAGCAAAGTTGAGAAAGAAAATGGCAAAAGCTGTCCAACATCAAACCCGAGGTGAACTTGTTGCTTCGGGATGTCATCCCACAAATTGGCCTCCTTTTCTTTGAGTACACACGAAGTGTACCAGGGATCCTGACAAGCATTACTACGTTTATACAGTATTGTACCAGCAAAACAACAGTTTCTTCCGCATGGCGATATTGAAGTATGATCTTCCGCTGCTGTATCAAGATACAAGGTTTTCTTTATGGCAAGTCAGGATGTGAGCTGTTCTTGCACAACTCGAATTGGATAACATTTTATTGGGGATCAACAAGATTTCTGCTGCATTGTCACTTGAGGAGAAGAAAAGAAAAGATCGTAAGGCATTATCTCATATTCATGTTTATCTATCAAATAATATTATACAGGAGGTTTTGAAGAAGAAGACTGCCGCCGCATTATGGTTTAAACTAGAGAAGATTTGTATGACCAAAGATCTGACAAGTGAGATGCATTTAAAGCGAGAACTTTATTCGCATAAGATGACAGAAGGTGAGTTATTATTGAACCACTTGACAATATTCAAAGAAGTAGTCTCGGATCTTGAGTCTATGGAGGTAAAATATAATGATGAAGATTTGGATCTTATTATTTT
Source organism: Ampelocalamus luodianensis (assembly GCA_036346255.1). Lineage (NCBI taxonomy): Eukaryota > Viridiplantae > Streptophyta > Magnoliopsida > Poales > Poaceae > Ampelocalamus > Ampelocalamus luodianensis. The sequence goes on along the minus strand of CM070620.1, from coordinate 28,239,501 downwards.
ATGCTCATTGCATAGTTCATACTCTACGGTCAGAGATACTATTCTATACAGTCGAGATACTCTTATACTTAATGAAGTCTATGAAGCACTGTATGCGAAGGAAAACATGAAACTCGTGGTTCCAAACGAAAGCTCAAACTCACATGCAAAAAGCCTGGTTGTCCATGGTAGACAACAAGAGAGGAGTTCAAACAATGATTCAAGAGACAAAAGCTTGAGCAGAAATTACAAAGGCAGATCAAAATCCAAAGCCAGGTACAAGTCATGCAAATATTGCAAGAAAGATGGATACGATATATGATGCGGCCACGAGTACTAACTCTACTATTGAACTTAATTCTTGTGTACAAATTGTTACGCATGAATTAAGTTTAGAATATTCAAAGAAGGAATTATTCTTTATGCCATATTCAATTGAAGGAGTTCAGTTGCTTTTCTATTTTTTGGGAGATAAAGGAGGAAATAATTATCAGATCAACCGAGATACTAGGATATCAGCGGCAACCTTTTCTGTACATGCATGCAAACGGGGCGAACCATTCTTTCTATTTTCTCCATGCTGTTTTCTTTCTTTGCGCGATATGGGATGGGGTCCACCTGGTGACCGAAAACTGCATGAGAAGGCTGGCTGTTGCATGATGCGAACTGTGCTTTATTTGCATGCATTAGGATGGGGTCCACCTGGTGACCGAGTGTATGAGATGAGTTCGGCCACCGGACTTTGCTCGCGTATGCCTATACATCTTTTGGTATTAGTTAGTTTGTTAGCTGGTGGAGTCCAAGATGTAAACACGTAAACTATAAACGTGTGTAGTCTTGTGCATGAGTTGGTTTTAATTGGGAGTTGGAGTCGTGTCCATGTTGGAGTCCGAGTTGATTAGTAGTTGTGCGTGCGTTGGTTTTGGCCAGGGAGGTGTGTGCATGTGGGAAGCTATATAACCCCAGCCGCCTCTTTGTAAAAGGGAGTTAAGTTTTGAGTTATGAAATAAAACACGTGTGTGTGTTGGCCTTCGGCCGTTAGGGTTCATCCCTGTTCTTGGTGTGTTCTTGTGAATTCTAATCTCGGATTTCATCGTGGCGTGGTGGTTTCTAGCTGTGGTGCTAGGAGTTGCTCGTTGGATCTCTGATCCCTATTTCTCGTTCGTGTACTGTGGTGTGTGCGGGCGTGAGATTTATTTATCCAGGTGTGGATTGTTGTTTCAGATTACTATTCATGTGTATGCTACTGTTCATGTGCATGGTACTGTTCATCCAACGCTAAAAGAAGAAGACGACGCACTACTGATCTTCGAGTTCCACCGTGAAAGATCGGGCAACCCACGGATTCAATCTTGCCTTGAGGTTGATCCGCATCAATATATCTGAGTACTAGTGGGTAAAGAAAAAGGAGAAAATGAATAACAATTTCAAGAAGGATCGATAAGAGGATGATGCTAAAGTCACCATTGTTACTAAGCAAGATTCTGATGGGGATGTTCAAGTTGCCTTTCTCAGCAATTCTAAAACCAGTGATGAGTGGATTCTTGATACGATATGCACTTTCCACATGATTCCAAACTGAGAATGGTTCGTTAATTATGAAGCCATGCCAAATGGTTTTGTATTGATGGGTGATAATTTACCATGATTATAGGTATTGGTTCTATCCAGATCAAGACATTTGATGTCACCATCAGAAGTTTATCGGATGTTCGACACACTCCTAGTTTGAAGAGAAATCTTATCTCATCGAGTACTCTTGATACTAAAGTGTACAAGTATTCAGGTGGAGGTGGAGTTCTGATGATCTCCAAAGGCCCTCTTGTTGTGCTGAAAGGTGATATGAAAGTCACCAACTTATATCATCTTCAAGGTACTATAATTTCAGTTAATACAGCTGTTGCCTCAAATAAATCATCCGATTCTGATGCTACTAATCTTTGGCATATGCGTCTAGGGCATATGAGTGAAACTGACATGATGGAGTTATGCAAAAAATAACTCCTTAATGGTCAAAGCATCGATAATTTGAAGTTTTTGTGAATATTGTGTCTTCGACAAGCAAAAGAGGGTGAAGTTCAGCACAATAATTCACTCTATAAAAGACATATTATACTATGCTCACTCTGATTTGTGGAGAGAATCCTGCATTTCGTCCCTTGGAGGTGTAGGCTACATATTGACCATCATTGATGATTATTCGAGAAGAGTTTGGCCATATTTCGTGAAGTACAATATGCCCAAGACATTCAAGGATTAGAAGTGTCATATGCCCAAGTTAATAAATGAGAATTAGTATGCATCTCATCACTATGCATCCTGTTTTGAAGCATTTGCATAAATTATTGCCCTTGGAAAATCTCAAACAAATATTAAACGTACACTTCAAATTTAAACTCCAACTAAAAATAGTAACAAAAACTTATGAACATCTTCTGGAAATAATTTATTCAAGTACTAGAATAACTATTATGAATTACTATAATTTTTCCAAATTTTTGGGACTGAATTCAAATCACAAAAAATTAAAACTCAATACAATGAACTATCCTAAGTTGGAATTTATAATATACAAATTATATTATGAACAGTAAGGTTTGATAATTTTATGAACACTAAGCCTTCTCAGGAACCCCTTTGAATTTTTTCAAGATTTTAGAAAATTTATTTCTATTTTTAAGACCCCAGTCAAAGTAGGATTAGTTGTTTCAAAACCAGTCAAACCCTACACTGTTCCTCGGGCCCGAATCTAACCCCGACCCGAACCACTTGACTCGGCTGAGTCAACTAACTGCACCATGCCAAACCCAACATGCACGAACAGTCCAATTTGAAATCAACTATCAGGATTGAGCGGGAACGTTCGGACCGCCGAACAGCCGTCATGATCTAGACCGTTAAAATTCAATCGGACCGACCAAAATGATTGGGAAACGTTCGGACCGTCCGAATGCCCCTCTTGATCTGAGCCCTCCAATCAAGATCGAACAGTCTAAACAAAATCGACTCGAGTGACTTGACTGAGCCCAATCTCTTAGCTGTATCGACCGAGCCGCATCGCACCGCGCCACTCTCTCGCTTTCACTGACTGCTGGACCCCACCTGTCAAAATCGTCTCCCACCTCTCGCTGTAGCCCTCAGGCATCCTATGCCATGCGGCCGCGACGACATGAGTAGCTCTGTCGACGAGGTCAATCCACCGCCTCCATCCACCACTCCTGGAGCTTCCTCACTTCACGCCGTCTCCGTTGCCGTCATCTTCTCCGAGATAAAACCTCTCCTAACCCTAGCATTCTCTTCACTTCTCCTCTGTTGACCGAGGAGAGGGAGGTTGGTTTGAGTTCCATTACCGGGTAAGCTACTCCCGGGTGCATCTCCTCGACTCTATATTCCATGCCCTTTCCATTTTTGCTAATCTCAGCTCCTACCTTACCTTGTAGCACCCGGACCTTCTTTGTGCTCTCTGAAGCTCTAGGGTGCACACCCGAGAGCACCACCTTGTCATCTTCATCTCCAGTGAGGTTCTTGATTTTTCATTCGTGTCATATCGTGCCATCTAACATGATATTGAAAACCCCTAAACCTATTTAAACAATGCATGGTAGGATTTCGCGAATTTGGAAGGATTGTGTTTTCAGTCGAAGAGCAGTCCCTTCGCCTCCCACTTTGATTCGGTGAGCCATTGTCCGATTCATTATTTCCTTAGCATCTCCGTAGCTTCTTTGAGCTATCTTGACCATTCATTATCCGAAGCCGGCCTCTCCGCATTGAGCCGTGACGCCGTCGTCTTCTTCTCCAACGTCGGCCCAGCTCCGACCATCTTCATACAAGCATTTTCTTCGCTCAGGTAGCACTCTAATAGTCCCTAAATGCCTTGGCACTCACTGAATGGACATTGCGGAGCTTTACTTCTTGCATGCATATTTTGTCGTATAAGCGCCGCCGCTCATCTCCGGCTAGCCGCCGTTCTGGTCCACCTTAGGTGCTGAGACCACTCCCTTTAGGTGCGCAGCACTATTGCGCACCTATCCCAGTCCTTGGCTGGCTCCGCCATGGCTCGTAGCGTCGGCAAGCCGTCGGGCAAGCGTACTGGGTGGAAGCCATGTTGTCGTACGCATACCAGCCCTGTAGCAACATGATTAGGCGTAATAGTAATGATTACCATTTAAGTGATGTCTTAACGAAAGTTAATAAGTCGCTTACATGTGGACCCATGCACGGGAAACAAACGCATTAAGTGAAACAAAATAGTGGCTGACATGTGGGCCTAGTCACTTTAGCGCTGCACCCTATGCATGTGCGCCGACGGACTCAGTTCTGGGAATTGAGTCTATGAATATGCGGGCCCCGCATGTTAGGGCGAATTTAAATCCAGAGTTAAAAAGGAAAAAGCGCGATGTTCACTAGCCCCACTGGTCAGTGACTGCAGCTAGGTTAGCTGTCGGTAAGAAAAGTATAAATGCGTTATAAAATCTGAACATCGGTTTATTTACACACTGAAAATATGTATTAACTTCTAAAGTGCATAACTAAATCTTGAAAACTCCAAATGATGTAAACTCAACTATTTTGGTTTTATATTATTATTCTCTATTTACCTATATAATCCTTTGTCCCACTAGTGCTCTTCAAATTTTGCCCAAATAATTAAATTAAATGAACAGTAACCGATTGTATTTAAATTGGATTTTTTTCCAGCCAACTAAATTTCAAACCACTAAAACTTCTACATACTAAATCCAAATGAAATAATTTTTTCACCTAAATTCATCTAAAATCATGACTTAGCCACTGTAGAAAAATTATGTATTTTTGAGTAACATGATTTTTGTGGTATTTCTCGATTTCTTTATTCTATAGATCCCGAAGCAATTGATATTGACTCGTACGCCACTGAGAATGAGCAATTAGACTACCAGCAAGGCAAGCATCATTTGAATTTTCTTTTGCATCATATTTAATCCTAGTTTTGTTAAATTAGTGCAATGATAATTGCTTGCATGCTATTTTGATAATGTCGCTATTTTTGTGATGTGTAGATTAATTATCTCCTATTCATTGAGGTCATCATTGAATTATTCCAGTACCTATATGCTTAAGATAGGATATGTGAAATATATTGTTCGGGTTTGCTTAGCCATGCAAGTCTAGAAACGGTAGTTTGATTATCGGGAATAACCCGACAATTATGGGATACACAAATTTTATTATCTTATTTTTATTTCAGATCTTTGCATCTATTTCTTAAGTTAAATTTTATTTTTTTAAAAGAGTTTGGAGGTCTGGACAAGTGGTTGCTAGTGAGGATGCCTTCGTGCATGAGATTGGGTATGTGGTGGACTTGTTTGGACCAACAATGACCGAACTTTAGTAACGTCGTTGATTCAAGTAAAACTCGTGCTACCACACGCGGGATATGGGTACTGTACGGTTAAGTAAGGGGAAGATTTTGTTGTGTTAAGTCCCAAGGTGGTGTAAGGGCACTTGTGTTGATCATTTGTCCGTAGGAGCCGATGTAATTTTCTATAGTGAGCATTGGAGCACCAATTTTTATCATTTACATTGCATCAGTATTTCCAATACAACTTGTGAGCCACTTAGCAAGTGCTATCAATCGCTTGTACTAAGTAAGGGAACATCTTGCAAGGGGGACTTATCTCAATAGGATTTTCTTGCTAAAAACGATCATATCTCGATTCTCCCTCACCGACATACCTAAGGAAGTGTGTCATTATTCCGGAGGCTTACGGGTTAATCGAGTCGTGTGGGTAAAGTAGTACACCTCTGTAGAGATAAATCTATTCGAATAGCCGTGTTCGCGGTTATGGGCGATCGCTTGAGTTCAAGAGTTACTATTGTTAGACTTTGAATTTAAATTGTGGGTAAACTCGATACTCGGTATGAATGGGATGTTCATGCATTATTTTTGTTGTATCAAAGTGGGCTGCCACTTTGTTGTTTGTTTGATTCATTTGTTATTCAATTTGTTACTTTAACACATGCTTTACTTCTACTTCAAATCTGATTTCAAAAATAGCAAATGAAAAACTAGTATGTGTAGGTTGTAAATTATTGCGTCTTTTCACAAAACTAAGCCAATATGAGCCATCCTTTGAATGACCTTATGCATAACTAATTTTACCTTTGTGTAAGACTTGCGAGTACCTCTGTACTCAACCAGTTTGTCTACTGGTTTTCAGGTGAGGAAGACTTTGAGCCCGTTGAGCTCGTTAGCGCCGATTTAGGCGACGCTAACGAGTAGTGCTATTATTTAACTTCTAGTCGGTTGCCGATGGGTTATGGGGCATTTCATGCTGGACTTTTGGTTCATTTACTTTGCTTCTGCTGCCACTTTAAGTGTTTTATTGAGTTTGGCCAGTCGGCCCTTTGTAATCGTTGTAGATTTGAACTATTATGATGTATGTCTTTGAACTATTAATGTATGATTGTTGTATGGATATGATCAATACTAAATGTGAGTTTGGGAGCATGTTGGTCGTTGATCTTGGGAGCCAACATGGTCTCATGCTCGCTGTTTGTGGCTTCCAATTTAACTCACTAAGTATAGTGCTTAGACCGTTGGAGAACCGAATATCATGTAGTGCTCGCAGAGGAGCAGCACGCATGATCGTCGGGGCTCTAGTTTTCGGTGAAACCTCTCACGTAGATGGAGTTTAGTTGGAATCCATTCATGGGAAACTCAGAGTTATATCCATAAGACCGGGAATGCCTTGGTCTTATGGAAATAACCCGGGGGTCCCCACAGGAAGAATATGATTGAAAAGCAAACTAGTAAGCATATCAAGAAACTACATATTGATAATGGCTTAGAGTTCTATTCTAGAGAATTTGAAGCTTTATGCAGATCAGAGGGTATTATGAGACATTACATTATTTCAGGTACTCCTCAGTAAAATGGTATGACCGAAGGCATGAACAGAACCATTATAATGGAGTATTTTGGGAATTAATGACAATCATCATGTAGACTAATATTTTTCATGAGTTGGTGAAATAGGTTAAATCCCATGATGATGAAGACTTTGGATAGCTCAATGTGTTGAAAGTCATCAAGTCAAGTGATCGACATCATGTGTTGATGCTCAAGTCAAGAACCCAGTTTTAGAGAAAAGATGTTAGTCATCATTCAAAAGCTCCAAGTGGATGCGCAAGACAAAGGTATATCTAGCATAGGCTAAGCATATGTTTCTTAGTCATTTTACCAGTCTTAGTGTTTGGTTTTGAGATCGGATTACTAGTGTAGATTGCCATACTATTAAGAGGGGCCTTGACTAGCAGCTTAAGTGTGTCATGTGTTGATAGCTTGCTTTGCTTGCTCTAGCTCTCCGTGGCATGTTGCTAGTATTTACGAATGTGTTTTGGAAATAGTTGAGGCTCATATATTATCCAGTAGCATGTGACTTTAGTTTGTGAATGTGTTTTGCAAATGGTTTGAGTCCATGTACCTAACCCTTACGGCGTGATTATAAAGTTGACAAATGTGTCTTGCAACTTGTTAAAAACCATGTATTTATTCCTTGTTTGCATGGCACGATAATTGGCGAATGTGTTTTGCAAAATTATGTTGAAGTGGATGCAGTCTATCTTTGGTTTGTCAGTGGTCGGTATGACCTCCATATGTTGGGCGGTCTGACCAAGCTAAGTGTCGGTCTGACCCGTTGGCGGTCTGATCGCTAGGGTTAAGCGGTCTGACCGGTAGGATTTTGGGCTGACCACCATGTGTTGAGCGATCTGACCGACCCTCGATCAACATTTTCCAAAGGAGTTTTTCCTCTAGAGTTGACTTTGGCTGCTTTGTGGAGCAGTCTGACCAGCCTAAAATCGGTTTGATCTGTTGGTGTTGTCTGCTTGGTCCATGTGAGAGAGGTTAGACTGGTTGAGGCTTCAACGACTAGTTTTTATAGCCGTTGAAGTGACGTTGGTTTGACCGACCATTTGTTAACAGTCAAACTGGGCTTCGCTGTTTTTTAGCAAACTTTCCCCAAACAACTAGTTTCTTTGTGTGGGGTATAAATACTCCTTGTGGCCGGTTAAGGGAGATAGTTGGGGCTATTTTCTGCCCCTTGAGCTAAGAGCAAGCCCTCTCTCCCCATTGGTGCATGTGTTGCACTCAGTGAGCTTGGAGGGGAAAATGATTGTACATGTGTTGCATTATGTGGTAAATTGTGTATCCATCGAGCTTCGACGCTTGATTCGTTCAATTGAGCCTCTCCGACTTGTTACTATTGGTGTTTGTCGATACCTAGATGGCTTCGAGGAGTTGTGTCGATGATTTTATCAAAGAAGATTGTGAGAAGATCCGAACAGTGTCGGTGATTCGGTGCTCACCATCTTTGGAGTGGAGGAAGGGCAACTCTAGTGGAATCGAGGTGTTGGCTTAATTTATGGAGTTAGTCTAATTCGTTTAGGCTTATCTCAACGCGGATTAGCGGAGACCGATAAGTCTCCAAACACCACAGGAAAACGTCATTGTATTAAATTTACCTTGTTAGAATTACTTGTGTGCTTGTCACCTTAGGGTTGCAAACCTAGTATTAGACTTAGTGTAATACCCCGTTCAATCTTAAGAATTATAATTAAATTTCAAACCATTTAATCAGGATTTAAAGTGGAATTTCAGAATTTCTGTAAAAGGGGGATTAAATCTTGGGCCAAAGGCCCATAGCCTTGGCCCATTAGGGGCAGCCTATAACCCTAGATGTACTGTAGCACTCCTGTGTAGCACTCCTGTGCTACAGTGTCACCGTTGCTGCTACAGTAACTTTGGCGCTACAGTGCACGCCCCCCTCCATTGCTGCTGTCCAAGAAGAAGGGGGGAGGGAGAAGAACCCTTTGGGTGCCTCCAGCCAAGGAGAAAAGAGGAGGAAGAGAGGAGAAGAAGAGGAGAGAAGCTCTTCGCGAGGGAATTCAGCGATCTCCTATGGTTTTACAAGGGTAACGAACGATGTTCTTCGCTGTTTGATTAGTAGAAGATGCGAATTCGATTAGGATTGTTGGATCGATCTGCTATTGCTATTAGTTTGGTTCTGTCCAGATTGTTGCACGACCAATTTTGGATTCTTAGAGGCCGAATTGGAGATTTCCATCTCCTAGAGATTTATAGGTATTGTTCTTAGCTTTCGGTATCCGCCAAGAACACTAAATTCCAACTTACGGATCAAAAGTTATGATATAATCTTTCCTGTTGTCCTGATTTCCTAACGAGATTGAACTGTTAAGTTGTCTTTTAAATTATGATTATGATAATGGAAGATTTAGGGTCTTCGCCCAACTAGGTTATTGTAGAATTTTTTTTAATCTTTCCAGATTGATAAATAACGCTAAGTTTGGTTTAGCCAATTGGAAATTATGGCTATTATCGTGCTGCTGCCCAGATTTGTCAGGTAGTTCTGACAGAAGGTGTTCATCGGTCTTTTGGAGTTAGATACATACAGAATTCGGGATTTCCACCAACTATGTTGTTGTAGATAATTTCATTACCTTTCAAGCAAGCCTGAGTTTACATTTTTACAAATTTTAGAGCAAAAGTTATGTCATTTTTAGTATCGCTGTCCATTACGGCTTCCTGCTAGAATGTGGTTCAAGTTGAGTAAAGTATATAATCAAGCGTTGGGTTTTGGGATATGAGTTAGGAGCGTTGCGAGTGGTATCTTGATGTCGTTGTTCTTATTGAGTAATTTAATGGTGTAGGAGGTGAGGCTTCGAGGTTAGCGGCACCATCTTTGCTTCCTAACGCGTCGCAACGCGAAAGGCAAGTACTTTGATATTCTTAAGATTTGTGAATGCTGAATGCTTGATGTTTGCATTGTATTTCTATATGATACATGAGAAGATTCAATGATTATGTTCCTTTCATATGTGTTTTTTTCCATGATTAGAGATGATGTCATTCATTATTCATAGTTTATTACATACATCCTTTGTCATGTTCCATCCACGGGAGTGGATTATAAAGACCCATCAATTCTAGTATGGACACGTAAGACCCACCATTCCAATGTGGGAATCCACGGGAGTGGATTATAAAGACCCATCAATTCCAATATGGGCACGTAAGAACCACCATTCCAATGTGGGTATCCACGGGAGTGGATTATAAAGACCCATCAATTCCAGTATGGGCACATAAGACCCACTATTCCAATGTGGGCAGATTCGGACTTTCGTATGAAACGTTCTTCATACGGGCTTTGGATCCCCGCTTTTTGTTAAAAATAGGCCTAAGTGAACACCGACGAGTGTGTCACTAGCTATACCGGTACAAGTAGGAGTGCAGTCCATTCATTACATTCAATCCATTCATTCTATTCATTCATATGTACTTTGGGTGCTATGTTCATATTCTTTAATTATGTCATCTTGTTCATATCTATTGTATGCCCGATTATTCTTTGTACTTGCTGAGTCTCGGACTCATTCTTGCCTTGTTGTTTGTTTTAGGTGATCGTTGATGATGGCATCATTAGGAGGGAGTAGACATGTACTATTCATTTACTTCACCATATTCGCGTTTCAATAATATGATTTGGTTTTTGTCTTTCATTCATTAAGTGACGAACTGTAATAAATAAAGTTAGGTGGCGGATGATACCTTTCTCTATGTTATGGTTGATTAAGTACTGCTTGTGATCTTTGATCACCCCTTTGACATAATTATTTGGATCCAGATTATATTCCTGCCATTGTTCTATTAAATGTTGATCTCTTTATATCATTAGATGCGATATTGTTTAAATTCTTTCGCATTATGGTTGTATGTTAGATTCTTTAGGTAACATTTTGTCTTCCGAATAGCAAGGGTGTTACACTTAGGTTGTTGGTGCACTTAGTTGAGGCTAGTTAATTTAGGTTTTAAATTGTGCAAAACTGATTTGATCTACATTTGGGCATAAAACTCGATTTTAGTCAAAAAGAATTTTTAAAACCGCCTATTCACCCCCCCTAGTTGGCCTCATTGATTTTACAATAGAGAAAATATATTGCATGTTATCTAACTCTGGCTTATTTATGAATTATTGGGCTGAAGCCGCGTCCACTTCTTGTTATTTGATCAATCAGTCACCCAACTTGGCAATTGATAAGAAGACTCCATTTGAGGTATGATCTCGTTCTCCAACAGATTATTCAAATTTGAGAATATTTTATTGTCCTGCTTATGCTCATGTTAACAATGGTAAATTAGAGCATAGAGCTGCTGAGTGTCTTTTTCTTTGTTATAAACTTGGTGTGAAAGGATATAAATTGTGGAATCCTAAAACTAGAAGGGTAATTATTAGCAAAAGTATTACTTTTGATGAATCTGCTATGTTGCATAATAAACCATCTATTGATGTCCCCGTTGAGAAGCCGAATAAATCAAGCATGCAGGTTTAGCATATTATTGATTCAAGATCTACACCAGAAGCCGAAAAGGAAAACATACATTATGTTTTTGTTGTCTTTCATCCACCACAATGTTCCATTGCAGCCGACAGACTTAAAAGAAATATTCAAGCTCCAAGAGATTGATTGCATAAATTGATGTGGTTGCTTATGCTTTGAATATGACAGAAGAAATTGAAGATACTTGTAAGATCGAGGAGGCCGACTAAAGGAGGGGGTGAATAGACGGTTTTAAAAATTCTTTTGGCTAAAGCTGAGTTTTATGCAAAATTATAAATCAATTCGGTTTTGTTCAATTAAAACCTAAATCAACTAATCTTGACTAAGTGCACCAACAAACTAATACTAAGACAAAGATTGCAATCCTAAGGAGATAAGCAAGCAATTTAATTCTATAAATGCATATTGCAAGAAAGTAAAGTTTAAGAAAGCAAACCACAATAACACTTGAACTTTTTTTCGTGGTGATCGAAAACTTGTCGGTTTCCCCTAGTACACATTGAGGTAAGCCCAAACGAATTGGACTGGCTCTATAAATTAAGCCTACACCTCAAAACCACTCAGGGTTTCTCTTCTGCCACTTCAGAGATGGCGAGCACCAAGCCACTCACAACCGCTCAGGTCTTCTCACAACCTTCTTTGAGAAGATCACTAGCACAACTCCTCCAAGCCGTTTAGGTATCGGTAGACAGCAAGAGTAATAAGTCAGAGACACTCATTTGAACGAATCAAGTGTCTAAGCTAAATGGATACTAAATCCAACACCTAATGCAACACATGCACTAGGAGTTTGCTCTATAAGATCACTAAGTATAACACGTACACAAAAGAGAGGAGGAGCTTGCTCTTTGCTCAAGGGGAACAAAAATGGCACTAGCATGCTCCCACAACTAGCCACAAGGGCTATTTACACACACATACACACACACAAGACACTACTACAAAACAGGCCATACCAGACACCTCATCACAGACGGTTCCAAAAGAGCCGTCTGTGTTGAACTTATACAGACGGTTCCCTTTGGAACTGTCTGTGATAGTGTCTCATCACATACGGTTCTTATTACCAACCGTCTGTGATACTTCACAGACGGTTCATAATAAGAACCGTCTGTGATAGTGCCTCATCACAGACGGCTCCTTATACCAGCCGTCTGTGAAGTATCACAGACGGTTGGAAGACACCTCATCACAGACGGTTAGTATAACGAACCGTCTATGATACTTCACAGACGGTTCGTGATACCAACCGTCAGTGTGTGTATCCTCATCACAGACGGTTGGGATTAACAACCGTCTGTGATTTTGATTTTATCATGGCTTAGAATTTTTCTTACTCTCTGATTTTACCATGGCTTAGAATTTTTCTTACTCTCTCATTTTACCATGGCTTAGAATTTGATTTTACCATGGCTTAGAATTGTTAATCCCAACCGTTTGTGATGAGCCATGGTAAAATCAGAGAGTAAGAAAAAATCTAAGCCATAGTAAAATCCAAATCACAGACGGCTCTTAATACCAACCGTCTGTGATGTGGTACTGATCACAGACGGTTCATATTAAGAACCATCTGTGAGGAGTTACTTATCACAGACGGTTCGTATCATACGAACCGTCTGTGATTTGTCATCACAGACGGTTTTTGTATGAAACCGTCTGTGATTCGCAGCGCGGGAATTTGAAAATTTTGAACGCGTGCGCGGGAGGCAAAATATGTCCTTATATATTATGGCCGACCTACTCTGGGCGCTCAGTCTCGCACTCCCGCAGTCCCGATCCTCCTCTGGGCTCGGTCCTCCCTTGCTCCGGCAGTCCTCCTCCGAGCTCCGGCTGGTAGTTGCTCCTCCGGTCCCCCCGCAGCTCCCTGGCCCCCCGCTACACCTCCAGGCTCCGGTCCTCCCTTGCTCCCGCAGTCCCCAACCTTCGACGTGGTCTTCCTCCCCAACAGCTGAGAGTCGACGCCGACACCAACGCTGACCTCCTCCAGTCCTCCTCCGACGCCGATGTCTCTAGTATATGAGGTTCTGTTGGTACTTTTGTATATGAGGTTCTATTAGATTCAGATCCAGATTTGTATGTATGAGCTTGTGGTACTTGTGTTAGATTCATATTCAGATTTCTGTTAGATTCTCCTCCATATTCTACTTCTGTTGGTACTTGTATATGACCGAGTGTATGCGTGTATCCATGAATCCATGGCTTGAGAAATTTATTGAGAAGCTTAGGAGTTGGGAATCCATGTATGTGTATCAATGAATCCATGTTTGGGAGGCTTCGGAAATGGCAGTATATGTGTATGAGTGTATCCATAAAATGGCAATTTTTTTTTTTTTGCAATAAAAAAACTATCACAGACGGTTCGGAAAAAGAGCCGTCTGTGAAAACAGATATCACAGACGGTTCGAACAAGAACCATCGCGATAATCAATTATCACGACGGTTCTTGTTCCGAACCGCTCGTGATAGATGTTTTCACAGACGGCTCTTGTTCAACCGTCTGTGATAGCTTTATCACTGACGGCTCAAAACCGCGTCGTGATAACGCTGTTATCACAGACGTACTTTTACACAGACGGTTGGAAAACGTCTGTGATGACAGTTCCGAACCGTCTGTGATGAGACTTTCTGTAGTAGTGAGAAAACTAGCCGTTAGAGGAGAATTTGCAGAAAAACAGGGATTCCCGGTCTGACTGCCAACCAATGGTCGGTCGGACTGCCCTAGCTCCAACAGCTATAAAAACTAGCTGTTGGACACTCAACCGGACTAACATCCCTCACAAGGGCTAGTCAGACCAGACCAAGGCTGGTCAGATCGCTAGGGACGGTCAGACCACTCCACAAAGGAGTCAAGCTAAGCGGAAAACACCCCTCTCTGGAAAAAGCAAACGAGGAGACTCTAACTGTGGGGCCGGTCAGACCGGCCAACACATGGCGGTCAGACCGGTTGCCCATCGGGTTGGTCATTAATCTGCGACGAAGGTCCAAACAGGGGTTCGAGAGTTGACAGACTTATTCTATAGATTAGCTTTTTTATTATTTGCCCAAGTTTTGATCCAATTACTCATACCTTATTTCAAATAATTTAGATCATTAAACTTCAAGTTTACAAGTACGCAACATATTTTCTTATGGTCATAAGCAGTGTGTTCTAACAACATAAAACTACAGGATGCTCTTCCAGAACATACATATAATGCTGGAATATAAATATTTGACCATAGTTAATCTGCACGGAAATACTAGATTTTCTTTTGGACTTCAAATCTTAGTTAAATAACCCAAATAGTATAACTATTCTACGGGAATATTTATTGTTCAATAGGAATACCAAATTTAATTAAGGGTGATAAACTGTATGCCTTATTTTAATTTGTAATGCCAGGATCATCATGGCCAAATTTAAATCATTCAGGATCAACAAAGTCCAATAGGTCATCTTTCTTTCGGGAGCTATATTTGCTTCAAGCAAATGAATATGGCTTCTGGTGGTCATGCAGTTGCAGACTGCACTTATCAATTTATGCATGTGTCATTTTTTATGAGTATAGCACACTTCGGTGCATAGCCGAATATGGCATATGTGCGACTGCGTCAAGCGGTTGTTGATTTGCCGTGTGCATTCCCGCTTGCTAGCGGTTAACATATTGCTAAAGACATAAATCAATTGCCCTTTGTGGGCAGTAATTATTGTGGTTGCCAACAGCATGGTATCGGCAATGGCGTAAATGCTATTTTCCATATCGATTGGATAATGATAATAATCATGCAATTTACTTTTATTATCGTCCAAAATAAACTACATTAATTTATTGCTTTGGGCTAATTTGATTCTGGTTTTGACCTAGGATATGCCATTGTGCCTACCATGACTCTTGTTTTGAATATTTTTCTATGCCTCTTTGGTTCCAATATCCCACACAAGCCCAATATCCCCCCTTTTGTGCCAACTATAAATTCCCAAGTGATAGCGTGTGCATAAAATATTTACTTAAAATCAACTCGGAGAAATATTTGCGATCATACTTCAACAGGAGTACAATTTTATTGGCGTGAAAATAATATATACTATGTAATATTCTGCTCACAAAGTTCTTCAATTAAGAAATCAGTGTGGTGGAGGATAGTGTTATATAGACTGCAAGTCTTAGAGCTTAAATTATTCTGTACTTATTTGAGAAATGTGGTGTTTTCTAGCCAAAGTGGCATCATGTTTGTTCAGATGCCACTGAGAAAAATAGTTTTGTTTTTGCCATCTGGGCATTCGTGCACTACAACCTAGTGATTCGATGCTTATTAGATATCAAGAGCAGATGTTCAATATTTTGTTAGCAAGGTATGGCAACGTATTTTCAATTTGTAGGCGTACAGTTTACAAATTTATTCCATGCAAGATCAGTTTACTACAAGTAAGGTATGCTACTGTCAATATGTTCTATTAAGTAGATTTAATCAACTATTCAGCAAGAGATAAGACTTTAATAGAACAACTCAGACCATTAATTTATTTATGGCATCTGAGAAGAAACAATCTAATGCATAAGGCTTCAGCCTAAAGCAAAAGATAAGAGATACTCTTCGTGAGCAGAGCCAAGCTCAACAGGAGCTGAATCTATACTACTAATGCAACTTGTCCAGGAAAGCGACATCTATACAAAATTAATAGATAACTAGGAGATTGCTATAGATAACCAGGAGATTGCTATAGGTCTCCATAGAGCATAATATGAGTTTATCATTGCTGTCATATCCAAGACAAACAAATATCTACTTAGCGATGTCAAACATGTCCCACACAATTTATGTAATTTTCTATAAGTTTACAGTTGGTAAAATATTTTAAATACATGAAATGAGTGCAAGATAGTACATATTAATTTTTATCTATTCAGTACACAATTTTATAGATTTTCCACAATTGTTCTGATTTTTTTTAAGGTTTGGGAGCAATTTTCAAAATTACTAAACCCATTAATTAATTTCACAAACACACAATACTAAGGAAAAATAAACCATAAAATATGATGCTTCCAAGGTGTAATAGGTCTAAGGTTTCACAATTTATAGAAGCCCATATACCTTTGAAATTCAGTTTCTATGATTAATTTAAGGTTATTGTATAAAAATAAATAATATTAAAGCAAATAACCATAAGACAAGGTCTAGATTATTCAAAACATAGAACATACTAATCTATCACAAAAAATGGATTCTTGAGGGGTTATTCTACAATAATATATAAAAATCCAAAATCCACTGTAAATTTCCCCAACTCCAAGGGTTTTCGCAAAATTATCTTATCTACGAAAATTCTTCATAATTTTTAGAACTCTGATGGCCCATTTGTAAGTTTTTAGGATTTTCTTGTTTTTCATTTCCTGATTTTTCCTTTTTTCCTTTCTTTTTCGATTTTTGGCCGCACTCTTTTCTTACGGCCCACTAAGGCCCAGCCGGGCGGGGCATAAAACGGGCAAGGCACTAGGGTTTCCCCTAGCCCCACCATAGAGCGGTGGCGGTTTAGCCTCATGCACACGACGTGCGTGGAAAAGGTGGCTGCAGTTGTGGCTCCTCCGCATGAGGCGGCGGCGGTTGCAGCGGCTTCGCGTCGTGCGGAAGTAGTACAAAGCGGCGGTCATGCGCGGTGGACGGGAAGCGCATGATGGCAGTTGCGCATCGGGTGCATCAGGCGGCGGCGGTTGCGCGTCGGTAGGTGCGCGACACGATGGCGGCGCAGCGACAACGATACTGCAAGCGGGCGAGCACGCATCCTCGCGGCGGCGCATCGGGCGCACCGCGGTGGGGTGCATGGGTGGCGTGGCCGCGCAACTGGCGGCGGCGGCGGATGCCCGCAGTGGTGCACGGACGCAGTGGGGCCGGTGGTGCGTGGGCACGGTGGCGCACGGGCACGGCAAGGCCGGTGCATGCGTGCGGTGACAAAGACGGCCAAGCGCCGGCCGAGGGAGAGCATGCCGTGGCGGAACCCGTCGCGAAGGCGAGCTCGTCTGGCGGCGGTGTGTATGCATAGCGGCGCACAATACGGCGATCCGTGGCACAGCCCGGTCGGCCTCGGCCAGGAGCGCGGCGGTCCCCGATTTTTTTTTTCAATTTAGCCCTTTTTTCGTAAAAAAACGCACATTTATACCTCTGCTAGTCTTATTTCCAGTTTTGGACCCAGGGGGTCGGCGCCGCGACTCACGGCGCCGAGCTAACACAGCTCGGCGCCGTGAGTCATGGCGCCGAGGTCCCGAACCCTAGCCACCGGGCGGCGGCGTGGCGGCGTGGCGGTACCTCGGCGCCATGACTCACGGCGCCGAGCTGTGTTAGCTCGGCGCCGTGACTCATGGCGCCGACCTCGGCGCCACGATCTCGGCGCGAGCTCAATTATATACCGCCGAGCCTTCATCTATTTCTTCCTCTCCTCTCTCGGTTTTCACTCAACCCAACCCGCCGAACTTTTCGAATCACCAATTTTCACCGTGGAAACTTCGAATTGATCCATACAACTTCGAGAGCAAGGTATCCTCTTTGTCCTCCTCACTTTTTACACATTGATTTGGTCTATATCATGTGTATTATGCAAAATTAGGTTAGTCATGACCTAGGGTTTGAAGCAATTAGTCTCACTTGTTTTATTGATTCGTATTGTGTATTATGGAACCTTAGTTACGTCGGTCCCCTCTGTTTCTCCCACTGTTAGGATGCCGAGGCGTGGTAAAGCTAGTAAACCAAGGTAATCTTTGTCCATCGTATTCTAATTTGTCGGTAATATGTAGTTCATATTATGTAAGGTTCATACAATTTGTTGTATTTCTAGATTAGGCAACAGCTGGTGGGCAATGCGTACGCCCGTTTTCCACTGCCTAGTGGCGTTCCAGTGCCCATGTGCTACTGCGGTGATGCTTGTAGGGTGGCGAGATCTGATGAGGAGGACACGTATAGGCAGAGGTATTGGATGTGTCACAATTATGCCTTTGACCCTACACCTCAACAGATCCGCATTGGATTGTTGGTGAGAAATTAGTGGCTTTTTCTTTGTTCTTGCGATGAATCAATAACATTTCATTACGTGCTTAACAGACCCATGTTTTGCAGGAACCTCCCCCACTATGTGACTTTGAGCAGTGGATCGACACAGAGATCAAGGAGGAGGACAAGCAACATATGGAGGGATCAAGAAGTGGGGCGCGGAGCGCGAGGAGTCATTGGAGAAGACACGCAAAGAGGAGGCGCAGAAAGGAGCGCGAGGAAGAGGTGAAAATGAGGCGAGCGACTAAGCGTAGGGGAGAGGGAGAGGAGGCTTGAGCGTGTTCGCGTGCTAAGGCTGCAATGGAGGAGAATCCAGATGCTTTGAGGAAGGGAAAGTGGCCTCGTTGCACTCAGTAGTGTGCTAGACTTAGTAGTTATGGTTTAATAATGAACAATGTTATCATTTCCTGGACTTGTTATTTTGTTGTACTCTTGTCATGTAATGCACTTTTTCAAGATGTGCATGTGAGTATATTGTTAAACTTGAACATGTGAGTAGCATGATTTGTTTTTTTGTCACTATGCCTATATATTTCGGTAACTTTTGGTCGCCAGCCAACAATAAGCACACGTTCCTTTGGTCCCAGCATATAATCACTACTCTGCATATAATCACGGGAAAAATTCGCCAGAGTTTCCCCTGTTTTCTGACCATCCACATTTAATAATATGACACAAATATATCATACGAGCATATATTCATCAAAATACCACACGAATAGTGGAAACAACAATCCAAAAGTCCAAATAGTCCATAAAAGTCCATACAAGGTACATAAACACGGTCCCTCATCGCCTCCTAGCCTTGCCCTTTCCACCAAGAGCGTCGGTGCAGGTGTAAGGGTCACGCGGACGTCGGTGCCTCGCGGTGGAGGCTGCGAAGGCCGTGTCGAAGGAGCACCACGAGCCGAGACGGTCCAATCTCCTCGGCCTCGTCCTCCTCCTCGCCACCAATCTCCTCGACCTCGTCCTCCTCCTCGCCACCAAGTCCTCAAAGTATCCTGGTCGCTGCAGGACGAGCTCTGGCCTCCGGAAGCTGTACCTCCTTGTGAAGAAGTGCCCAGGCCTACAGTTTCGGTGCCTGCGTCCGGAAGATGTCTCTGTACCATCAATGGAGAAGACGGGACGACAATACCTGAATACCTCGATGCACTGTGGAAAACACCAGAATGCGCGGAAGAATATCTGCCTTCCATCCTTCCATTCATTTGGTTTGGGGATGTACTCGTAATGCATGCCTGGATTAACTGCTTTCATTGCATTGAACAATGCTGACAACTGCTCGTACCCCTCCTCCCAATCCCCATATATCATCTTCCAGGCTCGCTGCTTTGCCCTCCATGCTTTTCCATACCTTATGTCGTATCCGAACATCTTCTGTGTCATCTCCATAATTGTCCTCACCTTCAAATTGGGCTGCCCCTTCAGTATTGAGTATAGTGATCTCGCAATGAGGGTAGATGTCAACTGGCGATGCTTCATTTCAAGTTTGATTCTGCACAAGTGTGTGGGCCAACGATTTTGTGATCTTGAACTTGCTGTGTCCTTCTCGTTTCATAGCACACACCCTCCAATTACAATCGGCCTTCTCACACACCACTGTAACGCCATTGCACATAGGAATGCCTAACCTTGAAAGGTCTTTTGCGCTTCACGTAATACTCCTGTAACCACCTTCTCAATGTAGGCAAGTCCTTGAAGACCAAACCCTTCTTGATTTCCATGCTATCCCGGCCAGGAGCCTCTAACAACTCGTCGTCTCGCATACGCATAAGCACCTTTGGAATGACTAAGGTCTGAATTCTTCAATAGCTGGATCACGATTAGGGCAGAATTGTATGATGAGCTCAATATCTTGTTGTGTCAATGCTGCAACAGGCCGGTCTTCATCGAAATCAACGGCTCTAGCCGTCCCATAAGGCTCCTCATCATCTTCAATATGAACATCAACGCTGTTAGAGGCCCTACAGAATTGATCCATGTTGCCTGAAGGTGCCACAGGAGGACGACCATCATTTTCAGGAACATCTCCTGCACCACACATAGGATGGCAATTGAGACAAAGGAATAGATTAATGAATGGTAAACTAAAGTGGTACTACGACACTTACTTGGATGGTTCTGAGTCAAAGGGATCTCCTGAGGGGCCGCAGGATGAGAAATTCCAATCTCATTCGGGCCGGATTGAGCATCGGGTACCACAACCGGCTCGTTCACATCCGCATCACAATTGGGTAACGGAGGGTCCAAAGGGGGAGGACTACCCAAATCGTGAATGCCCATAAAGGGTGAATGCCCATGAGGGGTGAGTGCCCATGAGGATTAGGATCAATGGACAACTTCCCACAAACAAATCCAAACATTGATATTGGGTCCTCATCACCGATCGACATAATTTTGCCACGATCCTCGAGTCAATTGAGACCATCCGCCTAAAAATAGAGTCTTTAGAACCAAGGTGAAGTACACCTCAACGAGATGCCATCCTCATTACCATGACAACATAGAACCTCACGAGCTCTAGCGACCAATTCACCATAAGACGGACGATCACTAAGCAAATAGGGACACACTTTCCATCCCAACAAATGACACATTTCCATAACCATCTTTCTCAATCTGCCTCCATGGTGCAAGGTTACTAGATTGTCCATCTAATCCATACAAAAGGCGTGGTTGTTAATGTCTAATAGTAAAGTAGTATACTAACTAATTGCATACGTAACTAATTTAAGTTTATAACTACCCAAGTAATTTGCTACCTAGCAAACTAAATAACTATGTCTAACTAACTATATGTAACTAAACAAACTAAAATTTCTAACTATGTCTAACTATATCTAAACCCTAACTACATTATATGTTACTAAATTAGCTATGTCTAACTATATATCTAAACCCTAACTACATCATATCTAACTAAAATTGCTATGACTAACTATATATCTCAACCCTAACTACATTAACTATATCTAAACCCTAACTAACTACAATTTCTAACTAAATTTACTAACTACATTTTCTAACTCTAAAAAAAATTTCTAACTACAATTTCTAACTAAATTTCTAACTACAATTTCTAACTTCAATTTCTAACTAAACTTACTAACTACAATTTCTAACCAAATTTACTAACTAAATTTCTAACTAAATTTACTAACTACAATTTCTAACTAAATTTACTAACTACAATTTCTAATTAAATTACTTACTACCTTTACTTATTAAAAAAAAAAATTACCTTCGGCCGGCCTCTTCTTCACTGCAGCCGCCCGCAATGGGGGTGGCGGGGTGGAGGGGCGGGCGGAGCGGCCGGCAGCGGGCGCGGCGGGGACCGGCGGCAGCGAGGCGAGAGCGGCTCGGGCGGAGGCGGAGGCGACGGCGGCGGCGCAGCTGGCTCCTCCCGGCCGGGCGAGAGAGAGAGAGAGAGAGAGAGAGGAAGGAGGAAGGGTCCGCGGTCATTTTTTTTGAATGCTCGGCGCCGTGAGTCATGGCGCCGAGGTACCGGCCACGCTGGCTGCCCCGGTGGCTAGGGTTCGGGACCTCGGCGCCATGACTCACG
Organism: Ampelocalamus luodianensis; assembly: GCA_036346255.1. NCBI lineage: Eukaryota > Viridiplantae > Streptophyta > Magnoliopsida > Poales > Poaceae > Ampelocalamus > Ampelocalamus luodianensis. Next base: position 28,217,534 of record CM070620.1, on the reverse strand, counting down.
GCGCCGAGCTGTGTTAGCCCGACCCCTGGGTCCAAAACTGGAAATAAGACTAGCAGGGGTATAAATGTGCGTTTTTTACGAAAAAAAAGGCTAAATTGAAAAAAATTCGGCGGCGGTCCGGCCATCGGGGAACGCAATTAAGCAGGCACCTGAGGCACGAGGCCATTATGGTAGATTGATTTCTTTTCATATTTAATCGATCAAACTCAGAACCTATCAAGCTGGATCCAAACGACGAAGCTGGTACAGTGGTACTAGAATGGATCAAGAACAGACAAGCAATAGATTAATCAAGGGCCATGGAGTGAACTCGCAGAAGGCTCGCAACCGATTGATCTGCAGCGGTGTTGGGTCTTCTTCCGGCGTGTACATGCGACGGAGCATGGATGATAGATGCGATTTCCGTGGCCACAGCTCCTCGTTGATAGCTAATGCCGATTTTGTTCGTCATATGTACATCACCGAACATGAATCAATCCGTGATTAGCATCAAAAACAAATTCGATCTGATCTAATTGCCAGAATTTATAGAAGCAACGTACCCGAATTGAAGAACTTTCATGCTGACAACATGTTAAGAAAAAGCGATAGTCGTCGTGGTATCGACGTAGATTAATCACACTAGAACAATCACATAGAAGACCTGTATACAATACGGGACACAGAGTATAGGGATAAATCTCTTTTAATTCATCAATCATCTCTTTACAATTATAAGCTATATTTATAGGCTATATGAGTGGACCTCATCTAAGGGCATTTTGGTAATTACCCATAAAACCTAGGTTTCGTAACCGCTAGCACCATGGATGGCCTAAGCGGCGTAACCTACGTGGAGAATGGGGGAAATGGCCAAACCGCACCTACCGCCGTGGCGCCTGGCGCGTCACCCGCGCGCCTTTTCACGGGTTGGAGTTGGACTCGGCCGCAGTTCAACTCATCAGCAGTTTGGCGTTGGCGGCTAAACCCAAGCAAAACCCTAGCGCCACCCGGCGCAAACCAAAGCCCATCCCCCTCTGCCCTCTCCCGCGCCTCCTATATATACAAACATACGGCAATGCCGCGCGGCGCGCAGTCTCCAACAGAGCAAAGCCATCGCCGCTCTCTCCCACCCCCAACTCTTCTTTGGGAGAGCAGAGGAAAGCAATGCCGCGCGCTCCCGTCAGCAGGTTGCTCTCGCTCAGGTGCCCGCCGCCGCCGCCGCCGCCTGTTCCTCCCGTCGATCTCTCTCCCTCTCTTCTTCTCCCGTCTCCGTGATCTGATCTGTTTCTTTCTGCGTGTCTTGATGGTGCTCTGTTTCTTTGTTTTCTTGGCATCCCAGCCGGCGGGGCTACGCCGCGTCGGCGGGGGCGGATGTGCAGCAGCGCGCGCCGGCGGCGGCGGCAATGGCGGCGAGGATTTCAGGAGCGGACGGTGGGAGCACGGCGGCGTCCAGCAAGGAGATCTTCTGGATGAGGGACCCCAAGACGGGCAACTGGATCCCCGAGAACCGGTTCGCCGACGTCGACGCGGCCGAGCTCCGCGCGCAGCTGCTCGCCAGGAAGGGCTAGGGAACTACGAGCGCTAGCTCCGCCCGTCAATCTATGTCGTACTCATCAGTGAACCAATTCCGCGTAATCTGAGCTGGAACTTGATTGAAACGAATCGCTTTCTCTTGATACAATTGTGTTGTTCTTCCCAATCAGTTGTAGGATGGTATCGAGTTGCACGCGCAATTGCAGTTGCAGTTGAAAACTTGAATTAATTTAGTCTTTGCATAGTGAAATGCAAGATAGAATGGAATTGTGTTGTTCCCAATCAGTAGGATGGTATTGAGTTGCTCGCGCAATGCCCGGATGAAATGAATTTTTTACATAGTGAAACGCAAGATAGAATGGAATTGTATTGTTCCCGACCCGACCAGTGGGATGGTATTGAGTTGCTCGCGCAACAATGCACAATTCCGGATGAAATAACTGAATATATATATATATATATATATATATATATATATATATATATATATATATATACACACACGTATCTAGTACTAATGGATAATTCAGTGTTAAGGTGATAATATCAATCTTGACCGTTGGATCTGAATTGAACAACCAAGATTAATGCAGGCTCCCGCATCCAAACCATTTAATCACCTTGCATGCTCCCACCTCCAATGCACCTTCATTAAACACCCTGCATGCTTCTACATCCAACGGTCAAGATGTAGATTCAACGGTCAAGATTAGCATTAGCACCTTAGCACTGAATTACTCATTAGCACTAGATACATCCCTATATATATAAGAGTATCTAGTGTTAATGGGTAATTGAGTGCTAAGGTGCTAATGCCAACTAAGAGCATCGATATATATATATATATATATATATATATATATATATATATATATATATATATATATATATATATATATATATATTAACACTAGAACACTAGATACGCTTATATATATGGGGATGTATCTAGTGCTAATGAGTAATTCAGTGCTAAGGTGCTAATGCTAATCTTGACCGTTGAATCTACATCTTGCGTGTGGGTGGATTAGCACCCAAATCTTGCGTTTCACTAATGCCAACTAAGAGCATCATATATATATATATATATATATATATATATATATATATATATATATATATATGCGTATCTAGTGTTAATGGGTAATTGAGTGCTAAGGTGCTAATGCCAACTAAGAGCATCAGATTTAGAATGAACAGCCAAGATTTGGGTGCTAATCCCACCTCCAATCCACTTATACCTTTTGCAATACCTCCCCCCCCGGGCGTCCAATCTTTGTCTTCTTTATTTTCCCCGTTCCCCATTCTCTCCCTTGGAGCTTCTTCCCATGGCGCCTCCTTCCACTCGCGCCTCCAGCCTCTCTCCCTCCCCGGGCGCCGCCTCCCCTGGTGCCGCCGCCGTCGCCACCATGTTCGACCCCACGCCTAGCCTGCGCCGCCTCCTCTCAATTTTCCCAGAGCGTCGCCGCCGGCCTTGGCTTGGCCCGCCCACGAGCCCCTGGCTTGGCCGCGCCTAGCGTCGGCCTCAGGGTCCCCTCGGCCCCCTTCGCCTCTGGCCCGAAGCCCCCCTTCAGCACCGCAATATCTCGTCGCGACTGCTTCGGCCCCCTCCGGCGCGGCGCAGCACCCTCGAGCCCCCTTCGTCAGCCTCGGCGCACCCCCATGTGAGGAGACGATGAGGTGATGATGGGCGGCGAGGCGGCAAGGAGGCACGGAGGTCAGCGTGTGCGTGAGGCGGTGGCGGATTGGAGTGGGCGGCGAGGAGGCACGGGAGGCCAGGCGTGCATGCGATCAAAGACGAAGGTGTACGGGAGGGAACGCGATGGAGCCGAGCCTGCGGGCCAGAACGCGAGGGAGCGGCGGCGGCGCAGGAAGCCAGGAGCAGCCGGCGGCAACATGGGGGAAGCCCGAGCCAAAGAAGGCAGCGCCATGGGAGCTTCAACTGGGCAAATCAACAAAAGGAGAGAAGGGAAAGGGGAAGAAGAAAATGGGGAATAGAAAGGAGATGAGAGAATCTGGGGGGTTATCGCAAACCTGCAAAAGTGGATTGGAGGTGGGATTAGCACCCAAATCTGTGCTGTTCAATCTAGATCCAGCGCTCCTGGTTGACATTAGCGTCTTAGCACTCAATTACCCATTAGCACTAAATACGTCATATATATATATATATATATATATATATATATATATAGCGAAGAAATACGAAGCATAAGCCGTCCACTACAGGTGCTGTTCGAGCAAAGAAACTTTTTTCATTTAGTGGCGTGGCAAAACATGATATATTTTTTTTGGCTCAACGTTGAACTTACTTCGTGGCAAGACAGTTTAGTTTGCCACCATGCCACAGGTTGTGTCGTGGCAAAAAATGTCATATTTATAGGTTGTTTAGTTCATGGCCTCAATGGACCAAACCAAAAATTGGCATAGCTAAAACTTAGGTTAAATTAAAATTTGGCAAAATAAACGATGTTTAGATTTCAACCAAGTCAAATTTTGGCTTGTATCAAAATTTTGGTAAGCGATTTCCTCGCTCTTACCAATTTTTTGTTGGCATTTTCAAATATTGATACCACCAAACGATAACCAAAATTTTCATTGACGTTACCAAAATTTGATTTGGTTCATGTTGGTAACAAACCAAATATGCTCTTAGAAATAAGTTCAACGATGGGTTATTAATAAAAATAAATAAAAATGGGTAAAATAATAAGAATTTCTATCCAGCAAATTCTTCAAATTAGGGAGAACTTAATTCTAAAATGTTTCTTGCCATGAGGAAGATAAGATACTACTGCACAGGTAGGGTAGGTAAGCTAGCTCCAGACCACCAGTTGCAACAGAAACTTGGGAAACATAGGAGTAGTAGCAAATTGTTAGGGAGCTAAGCACCGGATGGCTCAATCACTTCATCTCTTAGACTAGCTGTTGCTCGGAGATTCTAGCTAGGCACCTAGGTTCTGGACTTCATCTCCTTTGGGCTGTTGCGAAGAGGCTTCAGTGCGTCTAGCACTCTCTTCACGTCATCCGTGTCGCCGCCGCCGACGCCGTTGTCTGTGCCACCGCTGACCTGTCGGATCGCGGTAGAGGACGTCCCCTTCTGGCTCGATATCGCCGAGGCCAGCGCGACCGGCATGAGGCAGAGGCCCTTGCTCTGCAGGTACTGCATCGCCGTCGTCATGTTGTTCTCCATCAGCTGCACCACCTCCTGTTCGAAGGCCGAGCTGTCCTGGAGCTCCGATTGGGCGAGCACCCCTCCTTCTGCCGCTGGTCCTGCCTGCCTTTCTCCTGATCTTGGGGAAAGGAGAAGCCCAGAGCTCTGCATCACCAGAGAATTACAAGTTTACAAACAAGTTGGCATTTCTGTACAATCTCTAGGTTCTTTACATCAGTAAAGAGAAGAATAGAATCTAACAGTACATTGTGTTCTGAATTAACTTGTAATTTACCTCAGTCTGAGATTCTGTCAGAAGTGGAACGACCGCTTCGGTTGCGCCCAGACGGCTCATGCTAAGAACCTTCAGTGACAGCAAAGACATTAGCAGACACGCGATGGTAAGTCTTTTGCACGAAACAGGGAGACGGTTCATGGTTGTGATGTGCAAACCTTGACTTGTAACTGAAGAAATTTGACGTACTCGATGATTTCATCGAGCATGGATGCCTTGTCAGTCTACGCAGCAGAAATGCAAGTTCAGAACTACCACACACTGAAGCTGATTGAACGAAAAAATAGAGTTTCGCTATCTGGCAAGGATTACTTCAGAAAAAAGGTACCTTGTTGGAGTTTGGAACAAGTTCTTGTAAGTTCTTCATCCTGTCAGAAATCTTCTCTCTCCGGAGCTGCAACAAAAATTACCACAAAGTAGAAAATACATTGGAATCTGAAAGTTCTGAATGAACAAATCAAACTGAGGCAGAACAAGAATCATGAATTGACTCACCCTCTCTGCAATGCTGTGTGGATCGGTGGCCTGGCCTCGGCGAGCTCTCACACGAGGTTTGGGAGCTCCATTCCCAGCACTCCCATTGCCATTTGGTACTTCGGATCGATTCACAAACGGAGCAATCATGCCATTTTTGCCACTGCTGGCTTCAGTACACTGTACATTTATACAGGAACGCCATTCAGGTCATCAGTTTATTAGAGATATTAAACGCTAACACACAAATTAGCAATCAACAGATACCAGAAAGACAAAAACCTGTTTAGGATTATGTGCCGCTCCTGTTGCATTAAATGATGCAAGTGGCCCAGAAACTAGCGAGGAGAGGTTAAGGTGTTGCAGGCCACTGAATTCCTGCAATGTTGCAATCAGGTTAGGTAAACAAACGCATCAGCGCGGACTGTAGCACGGTTGAATTCTGCCTCAACCGTCAGCTAACTAGTACTGTGCAGCTTTATTTTGATATCAATAAACCGTCACTAGTATTAGCCAATGAACAAATGTTGTCCAGATCAAACATGTCTCAAAAAACCAAATAAAATACTCCATTAAGCAGCTTATTCTCACCTGATTGATCTGCAAACTGTCGATGCTCGGGGTAACTTGTTGTCCAGGAGCGAAAGAAACCAGCTTTCCAGTTCTGAACTCAACATCATCCTGCAAGCATAACACGTAAAAAAAATCACCACCACATGCTGCAAGAACAGGTTGTAATTAAGAGAAAATTCGATTCAAAGTTTATGCTTCTGGCCACCTACATGTAGCTGAAGCTGTGCTACTGAGGGCACAGTGCCGAGTTGCTGGTACTTCTTCCCATTCGGAGTGCAGGTTGCCTCATGCAAAAGATCATCGTTGTGAATCCTACCGAAACCGAAGCTTTGCGGTGTTTCTTCTCCCACCATGGAAGAAACGTTCGCGTAAGCCGAAGGCCACGGAGCCGACCCCGACACGGGTTGCTGATCTCCCATGAGGAACTGAGGCAGTCCGGACTGCTCGCTCCCGCTGCTCTCGTTCGAGCTGCAGTTGCCCGGGGCGCTGTCGGTGAGCGACATGGGGCAAGGCGTGCTCAGGATCGAGCCCAGTGTGCCGTCCATCAGGGCACACTCCGCCGCGCCGTCCATCGCAAAATTCAGGCCGTCGCTCTGCTGCAGCTCGGCCTGCAGCAGCTGCTCGTGCAGCTTCACAGGCGACAGCACGGTTTCGCCGGGGAACACGGCCCCGTCGACGGCTTCTTTAGCTCTGCCGCCGTACATGAGCGTCGGCGAGCTGCCATTTCGGAGGTGAAACTCTACGTCTCCAGCCGAAGAATCGGCGAGAGAGGAAGCACTGCCTGTCCACGATGAGCCGATGAACACGATGTCCTGAGGCCACGCCGGCGAGGGGATGAAGGGATCGACGAAGCCGCCCATTCCACTCAATCAGTCTCTTGTGCAATCCACTGAGAAAAAGAATCCTGTGACAGAATTGAAAATTTTAGACAATTATCAGTAACTAGAGGAAGAAAGAGGAGTTGCAGTGGTAGCAGCCATTGCAAGATCTCTACAAGTGGACAAATCAGGGTTGACTCTAGTTCAACTTGAGATCCAGAACACAGTGATTTCAAAAATGTGATCCCTAATAACACTTTCTCTATGTACTGAATTAGTTTGCATGGCCGGCCTAACATGGTCAACCAGGCGATTCGGATTAAAGAACAAGTTGCTACCCCTACAAAACTGTATCTTTTTTTTTCACTGGTTATCTGACAATTGCATTCAGAATTGTCCACTGAAAAGAATCTGCAAGAGTCACGTTTCAAAAAACAAAAGAATCTGCAAGAGAAACCCCTTATTAAAAAAATTCTTCAAACTTAACCGTTTGCATGCAAACGCATTGATGCATAAAGAAATGTGCGAGTCCAAAGTAAGGCATGGTTCATGAGATAGAACAGTGTAACCATAACACAGAGCCATCAGGGTTTTTGCCCAAATCTGAAGAAAATCAGAACAACAAATGGAACTAATCATGAATTTAAAATCCATCAAGAGCAGGAACAAACTAAGCCTACCGAAGAAACCATTCGCATGAAAGGGAAACAAACCAAGCCTACCTAAACAGAACGTCTGCACGGAAGGGAACAAAACGGCCACAAACAAAAGAAAAAGGTGCAAGAAACAGCAGAGTTCAGAGCGCGAGGCACCCAAACCAGAAGTCTCTATCTCCGGCTTGAGAAAAAGAAATCTCCCTATCTCCTTCCACAGATTCCCCAGAACATGCAAGAACGACACAATAAACTCCACTGCATCTCGCAGAACCGGGAACAAACGGCGGAGCTCTGCAAGAAACTACCTGCAAACCTGGAGGAAGGAACCGAAGGATGGAGAGGACGGCGAGACGGGAAGAGGGCGAGGAGGAAAGGAAGAAGGGAAGTAGTGAGCTCACAGTCGACGAGCCGAGGAGGACGGCGATCGCGGAGGACGAGGAGAAGAATCAGAGGAATAACCGCTTCAGCTCCGCTCCTCCTCTTTCTCTGGCCCGAAGAAGAGGAGATCGAGCGAGGACTCGGCGCTGTCTCTGTTTGTTTCTGCGCGTCTGATTGCCTCGCTTCTTTGTGTTTGTGCGTGTGCGTGTGTCGCGCTTTGCATGACAAGTGTACGCAGGGGGGAAGCGGACTGATGGTTATGTACTCATCCAGGCCAACCAAGCCTTCGTTTTCTTTTGTGCATACCCATTTTTCTATTTATTTTTGGGCTGCAAATGATAAGACCATGATGAGATGTGTAACTGATGCACAAAAAGTTATTGCTCGACGGTAATACCTTTTTCTCTCGCACATAAAAGTACGTGGACGTACATAATTGCCTCATTATGTGTTTAAGATTACCCAAGCCATTAATTTTCACCATTGCAGTAAAAAATGTGGGATACTAAGAGAAACTAGATATTGATTTGATTAAGAAGAAATATGCATCCAAATACGAGCCGATAAAAGACTCGAACTTAGGTAATAGGGTGTATACCTACACCTCCTACCAATCGAGCTAGACTTGGTTCCTTACCATTGCAGTAGGGTCGTTATGGTTTATATTACTGAGCAATTGCAGTAATCTTACGTCTAATAATGTAGATAGATGTTCTTGATACTAATATGAGATCCTTCTTCGTATGAACGACTTGAAAATGCGATGCTTATTTCTTGACGCTTTTCGGTGGAACTGCAACGTTTTCCTTTTGGGCAAATAGCTAGCTCCCACGTCGTTTTCCCCCAATAGCCTCGAGGAGATTTTTTTCTTCTTGAGCGCATAGCTGTCGCAAAAAGAAGAGATATAGATTCCATACGGACGATTTGATAACCTGGTGATTCTTTCACATCGGGACAGCAAGGATAAAAAGAGAGGGCGGGAGGGACAGTGAGAGAAACGTGCGGATCAGCACCTAATTAATCCTGCACTGCTGCTTAGCTTAGGTGAAGTTTTGGATTAGGGTCGAATCGACGGAATTAGGAAATGTATAATGGTACAGACAGTTTCTATCTATCGTAACTTTCTATGTCACCTATAGATAGCATTAAAGTCAACTCATACAGTATGTTTTTTTATTTTTCTTTATAGATTACACAATCTTTAATACTTATATGGACCTAACAAATATGGTTGGATAGTCTCCTTGATTCTGGTGATACAGTCGGTTATAGGATTGTAGACATCACACTTTTCTCTTTTTATTCTATTTCATCCACATCAGCTTAAATCCTATATAACAAAAACTATGAACAGCTGATGTAAAGTTATTGTACATAACCTTAGCCGAAAGATTAGGGAAAGATTGCCTAGGGCAGTAGATCCGAGTTAATTCGACAAGGCGATAGATTAATTAAAATGGGATTTTGTTCTGGTTGGAACTTGGAGCTCTCATCTCGGGATCGACAGCAACGGTATTGCGCCATTTTTAATCCCAACCGAGCCGTTGTCGCAGTCGGGATTGCTCTCGCTCGCATCGAACGCAAAAAGTCGGAGAAAAAGAGACGAGACGATTGGGGGAGCGACTCCAGCAAATGACCCAACTGTCCCTTGTAACCGTTGATGTATCTGGTGCCCGGTCAACGCATGCATGTCTCTGGTAAATTCTAATCGCTACGATGGATCTGTTCTAGTGCAACTATTTATGCGACAAACACTCCCTCTCTGCAGCTCTTGTAAGGTGTACTACTCAGTGGCGAAGCTTGACCAAAGATCAAGAGAAGGCCACCTATAAAGATGGAACATCAACATTGGAAACCAAGTCTTAAATTTACAAGGTGATGGACTAGAGAGGGCAAAACTATTTTTTTTTTTTTTGCGTAATAAGTAATATAAGCTACTAACTTCTTAACGATGCATATAGTCATAGAGATACCAAAACAGAAGGGGGACCGCGGCCCAAGTTGGCATGTATGAAGCTCTGCCTGTGGTACTACTCATCATTTGCTCGAGAAAGAAGATATATACTACTCGTCTAAGAATTGTCCGTGCCATGATCGGCACCAGGAACTGAGAAATTTTAACGCAAGAGCTTCTCCGATACTCCACCGTGTGTAATCGCTCTGGCCTCTTGCAAATTCATGCGATGTACCAACTGAACACAGGCAGTAACTTAATCTAAGGCTAATGCGCATCAGTGCGTGCACTTACCATCTACTAATTTAGTTTGATTTAGTAGTGTTGTAAAAGAGCATCTCCCTTGTGCAATACCCAGGGGGTTTCGTACCGTGAGTAAAAATCTCTCTTGTGATGCAGGAGGCGGCAGATCTGCTGGATGGCTGGATCTTCTAGATCTGCCGCATGCGTTCGAACCGATTTGTGGAGAAGAAAAGGAGAAGGCGTGCGTACGGGAATTTTTTTTCTATAGCACCGATGCTACGTGGCATCGAGTTTCGATGTACGAGACGTGACGCGTACTTGCGTGGAGAGAGACCTCGAGACGTTGGGGGCAGCAGCATCGCGTGCGGTTACGGCGTGGCGGCCAGCAACCGGTGGCTGGTTCTTGTGTGTGTCTTGCTGTTCTTAGACTTGCTACGACGTCGTTCTAGACGTTGGTGGCTGGATGTATTTCAGCTCGAGGAGGCCCAGCCCTGAACCACGCGGCCTAGCTGCAAAACCACTTTCGTCGTCCGTGATGTGTTAGCATCCAAATTGGCAAGTCTCAGCCAATTGCAGATTGTAATGTGCACCCAATCGATGATGTGTCTTGTATACAGAATCATATCCAGGACTAGCTAGGTTGATGTTGGAGGAATATATGGGTATGTCAAGCTCGTCACTTTGCTTTCATCCAAAGCACAACTTTCCCCCATTGCTTGCCACCAAGGCGATTGACAGTTTCTCTATCTTAGCCATCATTGGGCTGTCCAGTAGTTAGACACTCGGGGACGTAGCTCATATGGTAGAGCGCTCGCTTCGCATGCGAGAGGCACGGGGTTCGATTCCCCGCGTCTCCAAGCTGCTTGTTTTTTTCGTTGTTCTTTCCAAATGTTCTTTCAACAGTTATTTTCCGTGTAAACCTGCACCACGGTAGTCCTCCATATCTCCTTGCAGTCAAGCAGCCTAGATCATTGTGCTTTTTCTTTTCCCCGTACTTGCAAAGGGACATAGATCCCTCTGCGTATGTCAATCAGAGGGGTGAATGATATGAACAAATTTTCTCTCAAGATTTTTTAAGATTCTTTTATTCTAATAGCTATAAGAAGTTATGTAGATTATGAAGTTTGGACAAGAGCCTCAAGGGTATCTATCACTCATACAAAGCTTCTTCACACCTATTACAAAATACTAAGTCTTGAAGAGAGGAGAGGCACCCTTTGCCCCTCTCTGTCCTTTCCTTTTATATAGAGGCAAGCAACTCCATACCATTAATCCTACCTACCACACATGAGTGGCTCAAATTCGTCCACTCAATATAGATCCTAATGCAAAATGGGCACCCGTCAAGCCCACGTCAAAGGGTTTCAATCACTTAACACACACATGAATGCTTTTCAAACCGAAGACTTCGGGATCGAGGTCTCATTAGCCGTCAAAGCACATAAGCCCGAATCCATTAAATCTTTATCTCATCAACTTCTCTATGACCTACACTCCCTTTCCAAGCGCCACAATTTAACTTCTTCACCGTTTCTGGTATTTGGCAAAGTACCAAAATACATTTGTCTTGACCCAGTCACATCCTTTACTTGCAAGCAATCCTCATGCTTGCATGTGTAGGTCCATCAATGGCTAGCCTCACGTCGGCAAGTATTTCTCGTTCCTGTTCCCACCGAACCACAACCGCACTTACACCGACTAAGCCACTTGGTGCAACCCATCGCTCGAACCTTGCCTTCTACATCCTTGTTGTCGACGATTAAGTCGCCGATCTTATAAAATAAAATAGAGAAAAATAACAAATAGTTCTTGGGAGAGAATGTGATTGCTCTTTATTGCAATGAACTGGATCCTTACAAAGGGTGCCTTAAACAAGGCAGTGGACTAGCCCTAATTACACTTGGTGTATTGTCTACTATGCTATTGCTTCAGATGAAATCCATTTGTCTGTTGATCTTTCGAATTGGATTCATCCCCCTTCTGCCATTTGTATTCTCCTTTAAATAGTTGACGAAGTTGTGTCAGTTACTCCTTAAAGAGGCGTCCTTTGGAGGACATGCGTGACTGGTCAGAGGGAGGCGGCTGTTGGTGAAGTATCAACCGTTCGGTGGTTGATATCAGAGGGAGATAATAACCATATGATAGTTACTATTAGTGTCTTAGGACTATAAATGTTGTGTGGATTGGAGGAATTAAGGCATGTGCTCCATTCATCACACGAGAGGAATGAACTAAGAATTGGGTCCAAGTTTCAGTTCGCTGCTTCTATGAGCAGTTGTCTGGTCGGAGATAAGGTGTAAGATCTCTCCGACTAGGGTACCCACGATATAACCTTTGGAATCCTTACGACCACGGGGTCGTTAGCCTTAGGGGTTACGACCACGAAGTACATACAATCTTTAATTATGTATTAAGATAATATATAGAGATTTTAATCCTCGTCAGCTAGCCTGCGAACTTTAAATGAATATGTCGAGTGAACTCTTCCCCGATGAAATTCATATCGGGCAGACATTCATTTAATGTCGCAATAAATGAGGTGGTCTGTATTCACTTTAAAGTTGAGAAACCGTCTAGGGAACCGAAGAGTCATGTGTCTGTTGGACATTGAAAAATGTTCGCGTCCACTGGACTTTTGGATAACTCCTTTTTGCGGTTAAAGAAATGCAGTTATAAAATCCTCACAGCACACAGTGCTTTAGGGTTTTTATGCTCTCAGTTTTTCACTCGTCTTCTCACGAAGATTTTCCTCCGACTTCCTTTCATTCTCTCGCCCAAAACCTTCTCCAACCTCTGTTCATTCACCCAAAACTCCCATAATGTCGGATTCGATCACCAACTGGTTGGTTTCTGACCTGAGAGGGAAGAAGCTCAAGGCTCTGGAGGAGATCGGGATGCTTCTCGACAAAAATTTGATTAAGTGAAGGTTAGCAGCCGGAGAGCACTTTCTGAGCAGTGAAGAAGAGGAGATTCCTATTTTTCTTGCCTACATCGAATGTGGGTTTAGGTTGCCAGCACACAAATTCCTCTCCAAGGTTCTTGAATACTATAGAGTTGAATTGGTAAACTTGGCCCCCAACTCTATCGCCCACATTAGCATCTTCGTCTATCTCTGCGAGGCGTACCTAGCGATCCGACCAAATATGAAGGTCTTCGGGTATTTCTACAAGATGGCGAGGTTGGGGAAGTTGGCTGGCGGACCTGGCGAGTGCTTGCTGCGCCTCCACGATGGGAGGGTTGACGAGTACATCCACATGTATTCCAAATCCTTGTGGTCATCATGGAAGAAGAGTTGGTTCTACATGATGGTCACGAAGGAGGACAGCCTTTGCTTCATTGGCAAGGTGGAATATATTAGAGATCATGGTTCTCGATTCTCACGTTACTCGTTCACACAGCACATGATTTTGTTCTCCCCAAACCCTCAGGCAGAAATTTAGTAGATTTAAAGCAAAAGTCCAGCGGCATGTCCATCCAAACCCCAAGGAAACCGACAAGGAGTAAACTCTCGAATGACATGTACCTGTACCCCCGGTACTGGGACCGAAGAAGGCGTCATTAGGCATGTGTTCATCCTCATCCTCTAAACAACTATTTAAGCAAGATTGAGTATATTGTGTACTTAGCAAAACTTGTAGAGTGTATACACACACACACACACACACACACACACACACACACACACACACACACACACACACACACACACATATATATATATATATATATATATATATATATATATATATATATATATATATATATATATATATATATATATATATATATATATATATATATATATATATATATATATATATATATATATATATATATATATATATATATAGGAAAATGGTATGGTACTCCTAGGAGTAATGCATCCCACCTCTCATATACCACTTAAATCGTATGATAATGCCTCTTTATCTATTTGAGTATACTCCAATAATGATTATAAGATACCCCAAAGTGAGTTTCATGAATTTTTTTATTAAATTCCATTTTTTATAGCAAAATTTGTGTATATACTTCTATTATACATGAAAAGGAGTATATAGTAAAAAAACAAAGGGCTCCAATGAAAATTTTCAATCAAATCATATAGGAGTATCTTATAATTGGTATTTAAGTATAATAAAACTGATAAAGAAGTATAATATGTGTGTTTAAGTGGTATATTGGAAGTGGGAGTACATACTCCCAAGAGTACGAAACGGGTGTCCTGGTACTCCTAGGAGTACGTACTCCCACCTCTCATATACCACTTAAATCGTATGATAATGCCTCTTTATCTATTTGAGTATACTCCAATAATGATTATAAGATACCCCAAAGTACGAAACGGGTGTCCTATATATATATATATATATATATATATATATATATGCATGGCTAACAAGGGAGGAGGCTCTATGCTACAATTTGTTTTCAGATTTAAGCAAATTTTATTTGAAATATCAATACATAGTATTTTGCAACGAAAGTTTGAAGGACCGAAATGGCAACAGAGGGGGGGGGGTGAATGGTGCCTTCAAAACGCCCCAAGTATCCACACAAGAATTCTTCTTCTTCGATAACCATAGCAGTTATGAAGACAGAAGAAATTCGTTCACTGGAAATCGTGAGCAAATTTACTAAAAGATGTAGTAAGACAAGACCCCCTTTTTGTTTGGCCGAAAACACAAAATATCACACTGGACTGTTGGCTGCAAGAAAAATTGAAAGTCTGAAATTGCATTGCCGAGACAAAGAAGCAAATCGGCAATCTGAAAAAGCACAGAGCTAAAGCTGCAGAGCTAAACCTGCATGCCGAAACCTGAGAAATGCTAGTCTGAATTTCTGAGAACCGGAACGCATGCGATACTAAAAAATTCAGCATAAGTCAAAGCGTAACCAGTAAAAATTTCAGCTGAAAATAATGCCGTTTGATCTGCATGCAAAATGGTCAAAGATCAGCAAACAAGAAAGGAAAAGCACCAAACGTCACACGAAATCGAATCTGATTTAAAATTAAAGATTGTCTCTTGGGATTTTAGCTGATCAAATGATCTTGAGACATCATCCCAACATAGAGCAACCCATTTTGGCACTTCTCAACAAGAATCAACACAAAACACAAAAAGTCACAAATCTAAGCATAGAAGTAAAAACTCAGAACACATGAGACTTTATTCATGGAACATGAATACAGAGGAATGATTACAAGATTGAGTTTCTACCACATTCCATACATACTCCACACACACAAGAGAGGAAGCAAGAACTCATGCACACTCCCTACATATCATTTCTTCCCAGCACTTCTATTTGAAGAGAACCCACTACCCCAAATAAGAAATTCAAGAAGTGTCATACAACAACCACTCCATTTCTTACACCCATTTAAGGCAAAAGTCAACAACCAGATTTTGGGGGGAAAACCATCCCCTCCTCTCATTTGCTTGAGTCAATTTACCAAATTGCCCCTCAAGCACCTTCCCGGAAGCTTCCCGCTTCCGGTACCTCGGCCGTCTGGACCTCAACTCCTCCCTGAGCCTAGTCCCGGTCCGCTCGTCGTCACACGTCGTGTTCGCCACGGGTCACTCCGGTTCCTCGTCTTCCGACTCGCAACCACCTCGATAGCCTCGATCATCTTCGGCGTCTCTGACCGTCTGGACCTCTACACCTCCTGTGCCTCGTCCCGGTCCTCCTCGCCTCACCATGACCTAGCTCCGAAGTCCTGCAGTCACACAGACAAGCATACCATCACATAGTACCGCACAAAACAGCATAATCGATATTAGCGCAAATAAATGTACTCAAACCTAGAATACCCAGAACAAACTCAAACGAACTAAACGAACCGTCAATTACTCATCACAAACATGGGGATACCTCCACATGGTCTCTCAATCTCCCCCTTGATGAGTATATTGACAAACCCAGAAAAACATGAAGTAGAGTTTGATTTGCAAAGTCCAACATGGTCCAAAGAAAAGAATGAAACTCATGACCATGTCGACAGAAGGAATACTAGAGCAACAACTGAAGGAGCAAATCTTTTCTCCAAAGATCTAAAAAGATCCCACACTAGCTGTTTCTTCTCTATTCTCCCCCTTTTTCCTTTACTATTCTCCCCCTTTTGGCAATAAACACATCAAGAAAGCAAAAAGGGAATAAGACATGTCAATGGATGAAAATGGCTGAAGTCGATTTATTTTAAGCATGTTGAGCCATGAGAATTATCCATAATGACCATAATGAAGTACACCAAGCCAGAAATCAATGAAAGGCTATCTAGATCATGACAAGATATGTATATCTTAGCTAGAACACATAGATGACAATCTGATATGTAATGTATTTTGTGAGAATGTCAAGTCATCAAAGAGCAAAGTCTAGCTAAAGATATCCAAGAATGTTGCAGGCCATGTCAATAGCCTAAGCGGAACAAGGAAGCTAATATTGAGTCAATTAGAGTGCCACAAGCTCAAGAGTGTATCATGTATTTAAGCACTTTTCATCTTTAGATGATTAAGCAAATTTTGCACACTTGACATATTTTCTTTTAAAGCTTATGGCTGTTTTCAACCAAAAATTTTGACATGTGCTAGATCTCAAGCCTTATGCGACTACTCCAAGCGAGAAGCTTAAGAAGATAGTCTAGGTCATCCAAAACTTCCCCTGAGTTCATGCCTAGTGCTATGGCAAGCTGTCTCATGAGAAATAATTGGTGAAATCAGTTTTTTCGCACATAAAAAGAGATCTTTTTGCTTTTAACAGATTGTGCTAACTTATGATGTATCAAGATACTAAAATAGCTCAATCTAAGATTCAACCTAGATTCAAAGCTCAACTCAACCTATTTGACATGGCATGAATCATACATGGATAGCTAAAGATAGAATAAACTCAAATGCTAGCATGACAAGTTTTAATTTCAGTTGAGCAATTTTAATTAACTTATCATAGCAAAAGCTAGGCTACACATATGAAGTCATGATAAATCTAGCAAATAAGCACAAGTCATGGCAAGGTGTAAAGCATTGTAAACATGTCATAGCAGGATAATAATCAAGGCTCAATGTAGTTATATTACAATGCAGAATGCTAGAAATGCAGAAGATCCAGCTCCCCCTTCAACATTAGATGCAACTTTTAGTTCAAGTTGAGTTATGTCAATATTAAGCTCCAGAAGCTCCCAAAAGAACTCCCCTTGAACCAAAACAATAAATCGAGAATCTGGCAAAGAAAACATAAAACAGGCAGTCCTTAAAGCATAGATAAGATATAGAGAAAACTATGGCTCAGACTGACTCTCATCTACCCCATATGACTCTAGGACTATCAACTACCCACCTAACACACCTAAGAGCAAACACGTACCCTGTCTACCCGAGGGTGGCCCGACCCTCGCTAGAACCTATAAGCAGTGAGTAAGCTCAACCTAGTGAGAAGAGAGACAGCTAATAAGCATCACCCTAGAATCACAAGATAAGAGTAGGAAGACTAAGCAACTCGACTAGAGAAACACTCTAATCTATACTAGGAGGACTAATCCCAAATGCACCCAAAATGCAATGCAACAACAAGGAGTAAGAGCAAAAAATAGTAAAGTAAAGCAGTAAAGAATAGAAACTCCCCCTCACTACAGTCCATACAGACAGACCACCCCAAGCTCTCCCCGCAAGGTTGAAAACCTAGAGATATCCAAAGGCCTGGTAAAGATATCAGCCAACTGGTGGTCACTCTCCACAAACTGGAGCACTATATCACCCTTCTCCACATGATCTCGAAGGAAGTGATATCTGATATCAATGTGCTTGGTCCGAGAATGTTGCACTCGGTTCTTGGCAATGTGAATAGCAGAAGTGTTATCACAAAGGAGTGGAACACTGTCTATAGCTAACCCAAAGTCCCGCAAGGTCGAAACCATCCAAAGAACTCCGCCGCAAAGAATCGGCGGCAACAACGTACTCGCCTCTGCGGTGGATCAGGTAACACCGATCGCTTCCTAGAAGACCAAGACACAAGAGAAGTGCCAATCAATTGGCAGGTGCCAGAAGTGCTCTTCCTATCTATCCTACAGCCAGCAAAGTCTGCATCTGAGTAGGCTCTCAGGGAAAGACAGGATGAGGAAGAGTACCAGATACCATAGTCAATGGTAGCTCAAAGGTACCGAAGGATGCGCTTCACCGCCTGGCGGTGAGATACGCGAGGAGAAGCCTGAAAGCGAGCACATAGACACATGGAGAAGTGTATGTCCGGTCTCGAGGCAGTGAGGTACAAAAGGGAGCCAATCATGCTGCGATACTCCTTCTGATCAACTGGCTCGCTATCCTCATCTGGGTCGAGTGAAGCTGATGTCGCCATAGGAGTGGACACCGGCTTTCCATCACTCATATCGGCGTCTCGCCTCAGAGGTCTCGAGTGTACTTGCCCTGATGCAAGAAGGTACACTCCCTAGTCTGCTTGATCTGAAAGCCAAGGAAGAAGCTCAACTCGCCCATCATACTCATCTCAAACTCTGAACTCATGACATCGGAGAACTGAGAGACAAGATCATGAGAGGAGCCGCCAAAGATGATGTCATCCACATAAATCTGGACGAGCAAGAAGTCATCGCCATGCCTGCGAATGAACAAGGTCTTGTCTACCTTACCCATCTCAAACCTATGACTCAACAAATAGGACTTAAGCCTCTCATACCAAGCTCTAGGGGCCTGCTTAAGTCCATACAAGGCTTTGGAAAGCTTGTAGACATGGTTTGGGTATTTGGAGTTCTCGAAACCTGGAGGCTGTCTAACATAAACCTCTTCCTCAATATACCCATTGAGGAAGTCACTCTTGACATCCATCTGGTAAAGCTTGAAGCCCTTAGACGCCGCGAAAGCAAGCAAAATCCTAATGGCCTCTAACCTAGCTACAGGGGCAAAGGTCTCCTCAAAATCTAAACCCTCAACCTGGGAGAAACCCTGAGCTAATGACTACCCCATCCTCACTCTGCTTGTTCTTGAACACCCACTTAGTCCCAATAATATTGTGACCTTGCGGGGGCTCGACAAGCGACCAGACCTTGTTCCTCTCGAAATTTTCTAGCTCCTCATGCATGGCATTGACCCAAGACTCATCAGAAAGGGCGTGACAAACGTCCTTGGGTTCAAAGGAGGCAACAAAGGCAGAATGAAGACAGAATTGAGAAAAGCCAGACTTAGAGCGTGTGACACGCTCGAAGAGGTCTCCAATTATCTGCTCTGAAGGATGTCTTCTCTGGATATGTCGGGGAGGTCCTGGATGAGGAGAAGAAGTGGCCTCTACCTTGTGTGCAGACGAGGCAGGGACAGAGCCACTAGCTCCGGAGGAAACGGTAGGCAAGGGCTGATCACCTTGAGGTGCCGTGGAAGACGACATCTCAAGGGGAGGATGAGAAGCTGGATCAGGTAAACAACCATCGTCTCCATCGTCCTCATCATCCACAAAGATGGTCTCGGACTGCTCTAAAGAACCTGAGATATCTGGCCTAATCCCCGGACTGGCCTCGTCAAAGGTCACCTCGCAGGTCTCTACCAACTTGGTAGACTCGCAGTTCCAGACCCTATAAGCCCGCGAAGAAGTCGAGTAGCCTAGAAAGATACCGTCACAGGAACGTGACTCGAACTTGTCTAGGTTCCCAGACTTCAGAATAAAGCACTTGCAACCAAACACACAAAAATGAGAGACGCTGGCTTTCGCGTATCTCACTCATAAGAAGTGCGGTGCAAGAGTGCCCAAGAAAACTCGATTCAAACATGGCACGCGGTCGCAATGGCTTCACCAAAACTTCGGTGTAGAGTACTCATCAAGCATCGTCCTGGCCATCTCGACCAAGGTACGGTTCTTCCTCTCCACAACGCCATTCTGCCGAGGGACGTATGGAGAAAAGAACTGGTGCTCTACACCTGTCTCACCACAGAAACTCTCAAAGTAGGAATTCTTGAATTCCGTGCCATTGTCACTGCGGATCGCTCGTAAGGCACCTGGAAGCTCAACAGAAAGCCTACTAAAAAGACCTCGGAAATGTGAAAATGTCTCATCCTTCGAGGTTAAGAAAAACACCCAAGAATACCTCGAGAAGTCATCGACCACAACAAGAACATACCACTTCCTCCCGCCGATCGCACTCAGTGGTCCAACTGCGGTCCATGTGGAGCAAATTGTCTCGTGCATCGGTCATAGTAACTGTGACCGGAGGATGAGAAGCGGCAACCATCTTGCCGTGTCGGCATGGAGAGCAAACTAGATCTTTGACCATCTTGAGTTTCGGCAGACCACGAATGAGATCGTGGCCGCTAACTCGGGTCAAATGGTCAAATCCAATATGACCAAGTCTCCTATGCCAGAAAGAGAGATCGCGGGACTCAGAAGCAACTAAACACTTGAGAGGATCGCCAGACGACTCAGAAAACTCAGCACGAAAGATCCTCCCATAACGAGAATCCGCAAACCGGACTACCCAAGAATCAAGAATTTTGCAATTGTTTTTCTTAAAGCTCACCTCAAACCGCCATCGTAAGTCGAGAAACCGAAAGCAAATTGTACTGCGACTTGCTAACCAAAGCAACATCTTTCAAAAGAAAGAATCATTCACGCCAAGACAAGCACCTTTGGCGATGACGCGCCTGACGAAGCATCTCCGAAGGTGATCTTCTCATCACCGGAGCACGGACTAGGAAGAAAACCAACAAGAATCTCCGGTCATGTGTCGAGAACACCGAGTCGACGAGCCAAACCTTTCCCTTCCTCGCCCGGTGAACTCGAGTCAACAAGAGAGTAAAGTCTCAAAGACCGGGTAAATCAACGATGATTTTGGCACCCAATCTTGAGTAACACGCCGAGCGGATGAAGTAGTCAAGCACGATCGACCTCTATCTACCCTACGCCTCGTCACTCAAAATGAAGGTCTATGAGCAGACCTGAAGCTGTTGCTAGGTCCGACTGCTACGAGAGAGCGAGTAGGAACACCGGCAACAAGCTGATCACGCCGCGGGTAGCTATCTTGATGGAGAAAACGAGATCTACCCTCAGGACGGCGAAGGTCACGACCAGGAGCATATCGAGGACGAAAACCAGAAAACTTAGTAAAACCGAGTCCTCGATACTGCCCAAACACAGACTCAACAGTCCTAGACCTCGTGTTGGTCCTAGGTGCACTCAAGGTCTGGGGTCGACCCTGAATACGCCTAAGAGACTCAACACGGTCTCTACGCGCGATCTTGGCGCGCCTGAAGCATCGATCAACTGTATGTCCATCCTTCTGACAGAAAGTGCAGTGATACTCTACCTTCTGAGAGGTAGAAGTAGCACGGGGAGGCTTCGCCTCCGAGAGGTCGGGCGAGGGTGGAATCACCTTCTCGCCGAAATCCTGGACATAGCCCGCTGACTTAAATTGGACTTTCTCGGTCCTGGGCTTAGTCTTGATCACACCTGGTGCTATGGGTCTAAGCACGGCAGGTGGATGCTTCCTTATGTCCTCATAAAAATCATATCCTCCTTGATTAAATCTGCAGATCTTAGATTGGTCTAGAATAAGATTGAGCTTCTTCTTGCCTCCTACAAATCTCTCGAGAGTGTTCATAAGGTACTGACACTCCCGAAACAGAGAGGTGCAAGAAGAGCAGGGGGAAGAAGAGACAACAGAAGGTAAGGGAGCAGAAGAAGAACCAACAGTAGAGGAAAGAATGGCTTGTGCACACACAGCCGACTCTGAGGGGACAGTCCTACTACTAGCAGGTTGGTTTGCGTCTCTAGGCGTCTCACCCTTACCCTGGGGCTTCTCCCCCACACAATCAATTACATTACAAGCACAATGTGGCTTCTCTAGAAGGTCCTTAGTTAGCTTCACACATTTCTCATCCAAAGCAATCAAGTCAGATTTTAGTTTGTTACAATTAATGCATGGTGAGCTAACAGGGTCCTTAGAAGCAAACTGAGCCAACTTCCTATCATGATCAATCATATCTTGAAACTGTTTAGAGACAACTTCAAGTTCAGCAGTTAACTTAGGACAGTTCAAGCATGAATCAATCGGCTCAAGTAAAGAAGCTTGTAGTTCAGCAATTTTATGATCTGCCCGTTTTAAGTTCATCTTCAAGTTATTGCAATTTTCACAAGACTTGGGCAGATCAAGGAGCATGGCACAAGGTCCTCTAGCAACAATATCCTTATCCTCACATGAGGTGGGAGAAGTAGTCTCATCAGTAGTAAGTAGGGTAACAACCATCCTACTCAACTCTAACTGAGCAAGCAGACTAACATTCTCCTTCTTAACAATATCAAGCTCGGAGGACACACTATCATGCGAGGTCCTTAGTTTCTCCATGTGACCCAATAGAGCACAACATGTATCACAATCATCACGGGAGGGAGCAGATGTAAGTGAGGTAAGCTCCCGTGATAGTCTATCTACTTCCTTCTCTAACTCAGTACACCTAGCCCTAGCTCTAGTATGAAAACCACCTAGCTTAAGAAAAGCATGATTGAGCTGGTCGTAGGTGGGGCATACCTCGTTCGAGTCGAGTACACTCATTGTCGCTCGCCTCGCCCGAGGCCATGAAACACATGCCGAGAAGTCGTTGCCACCATCCTTGGGCTCTTGGTCACCCGTCCCGTCGTCGTCGCTCCATCCTTTCACCTCGCTGAGGTCGAGGTCGTCGAAGGCGGTGAGGACGCGGTGGAAGAGCTTCTTGGCTTTGCCAAAGTTGCGGAACTTCTTCTTGCCTTGTGCAGGAGTTGGAGGCTTCTTGTTGCGGTTCTTGTTGGTGTAGTCGTTCTTGCCCGAACCGCCATAATCGTTCTTGCATTTCTCCAACTTGGGGCAGTTTGCCCGAATGTGGTTGGGGCCACCACACTCGAAGCAAATCACCGGTCCTCCTCTCTTTCTGTCCCTCCTCCCCTTGTAAGCATGGGAGAATCTTCGAGCAAGAAGGGCCAGCTGCTCATCCGCAAGCTGCTCTAACTGATCATCAGTTATGTCACAGAGAGCAACAAGGGAGAATCCGCAAAGAGAATCAGAAGAAGAGGAACCGTGGCCAACGTAGGATCGATGACCAAAGCCATCGATCGTGACTTCGACTTACGAGAGACAACGTCAATCTCGTGAGTCTTTAAGCGCAGTACTGTAGCGTCAAGAGTCAAGGTCGAGAGGTCTGTCGTGTCCTTGATGGTGGTCACTTTCATCTCCCAAACACGCAGATCAAGTGCCGCGAGCATCTGACGAGCGTTGTCCGAGTCGGGGTATGTGAGACCGACCGCTCGGAGGTTGCTCAAGATTTTGTGAAATCGCGAAAAGCACTCGTCCAGGGACTCACCAACAAGCATCTCGAATTTGTTGTATTCGCGCTTGAACTGATCCTGTCGAACCGTCTTGATCTGGGTGGTGCCCTCATGGTATGCGTCGAGGGTCACCCAGATGTCGTAGGCAGACGACAGGTGAGATATGCGGTCAAACTCACTACGACTCAAACCCTGGATGATGATGTTCCTTGCCTTTGCATTCGCCTCAACATCAGCCATGTTCCCGGCATTGATGTTCTCATCGGCAGGAACAACGAATCGTACCTTGACCTTCCGCTAGATGGCATACCCCTGGGCCTGGATGTATGTCTCCATTCGGCTCTTCCAGAAGGGGTAATCGATGCCATCGAAAATGGGCGGCTTGGTCAAGTACTTGTCTGTCGCCATGGCTCTTGAGACCGGTTAAGATCTATTGATTAGAGCTAACCGGCTCTGATACCAATTGAAGGACCGAAATGGCAACAGAGGGGGGGGGGGGTGAATGGTGCCTTCAAAATGCCCCAAGTATCCACACAAGAATTCTTCTTCTTCGATAACCATAGCAGTTATGAAGACAGAGGAAATTCGTTCACTGGAAATCGTGAGCAAATTTACTAAAAGATGTAGTAAGACAAGACCCCCTTTTTGTTTGGCCGAAAACACAAAAATATCACACTGGACTGTTGGCTGCAAGAAAAATTGAAAGTCTGAAATTGCATTGCCGAGACAAAGAAGCAAATCGGCAATCTGAAAAAGCACAGGAGCTAAAACTGCAGGAGCTAAACCTGCACTGCCGAAACCTGAGAAATGCTAGTCTGAATTTCTGAGAACCAGAACGCATGTGATACTAAAAAATTCAGCATAAGTCAAAGCTTAACCAGTAAAAATTTCAGCTGAAAATAATGCCGTTTGATCTGCATGCAAAATGGTCAAAGATCAGCAAACAAGAAAGGAAAAGCATCAAACGTCTTTGCACAAATCTAATCATTTTAAATTAAAGATTGTCTCTTGGGATTTTAGCTGATCAAATGATCTTGAGACATCATCCCAACATAGAGCAACCCATTTTGGCACTTCTCAACAAGAATCAACACAAAACACAAAAAGTCACAAATCTAAGCATAGAAGTAAAAACTCAGAACACATGAGACTTTATTCATGGAACATGAATACAGAGGAATGATTATAAGATTGAGTTTCTACCACATTCCATACATACTCCACACACACAAGAGAGGAAGCAAGAACTCACGCACACTCCCTACATATCATTTCTTCCCAGCACTTCTATTTGAAGAGAACCCACTACCCCAAATAAGAAATTCAAGAAGTGTCATACAACAACCACTCCATTTCTTACACCCATTTAAGGCAAAAGTCAACAACCAGATTTTGGGGGGAAAACCATCCCCTCCTCTCATTTGCTTGAGTCAATTTACCAAATTGCCCCTCAAGCACCTTCCCGGAAGCTTCCCGCTTCCGGTACCTCGGCCGTCTGGACCTCGACTCCTCCCTGAGCCTAGTCTCGGTCCGCTCGTCGTCACCCGTCGTGTTCGCCACGGGTCGCTCCAGTTCCTCGTCTTCCGACTCGCAACCACCTCGACAGCCTCGATCATCTTCGGCGTCTCTGACCGTCTGGACCTCTACACCTCCTGTGCCTCGTCCCGGTCCTCCTCGCCTCACCATGACCTAGCTCCGAAGTCCTGCAGTCACACAGACAAGCATACCATCACATAGTACCGCACAAAACAGCATAATCGATATTAGCGCAAATAAATGTACTCAAACCTAGAATACCCAGAACAAACTCAAACGAACTAAACGAACCGTCAATTACTCATCACAAACATGGGGATACCTCCACATGGTCTCTCAAAGTTTAAAGAGCAGTTAAATAGATAAAGAATCAATAAGTAAGTAACTTGATAAATAACAAATCACAACCCTCCTTGGCTACGACCAAAACCTTATTTTCAGCCATAGACATGTCACTCAATTCAAATACGATAAAAAATATCCATTCCAACTTTTCCAACAAAACCATTTTTGTAAAAATATAGACTATACCCGTTAAGATTGCACTAAGCATACTTATGACTATGAGCACGACTTTTTAAATAGATTTACACTCTACAGCAGTGGCGGAGCTGAGCCTTGGGCCTCTAGGGCAATGGCCTGAGGCCCAGACTCAAATTCCCACATGAAATCGATGAATAAAACAAAAAATTTCCATGTGAATGAGACCACGAGCTAGGCCATGGCTAGGCCAGCCCGAGGCTTGGCCATAGGCTAGCTATGCCCCTGCTCTACAGAAGTGTACAACTTTACCCATAGCATACAAATTCTCTAGTTTATCCGGTATCGTCGATACCACTGCACACAATATTATAGTATGCAGTTTGGAGCACGTATCGAAACCTTTACATCACCTAGTTCTAACCTTGCACTAGCCTGGTAATAAAAGCCCTCACTGCAATCTCGAGTACCTCCTGTCAAAGTGAGGCATTAACTGTTGTATCGGCAAGCTTTGTTCTCAACGCCTCGGTAAAGGGAGCCCCTTCAAGGAATTACACATGCTCATACTACTATGACCTACCCATATGCAAGGCTAGTTTTCAATGACTTAACTAGCTAAGACCATCCCATATCGGCACATGTGGTTGCACGCTTAGGCTTAGATAGGACTTACCGGCGTTCGGTCCTTAATTGATCCGAGCGATACCACTTTTGTCGAACCCGGGAGCGAAGGATCCCGAATTCTCTGTGTTTATACACTAGTCCAGGATTTCCAGTGTACACAGTCAACAAAAGTGATAGCAAAATTATATCACGCTCTTTATTAATAATAACTCAGAGTTTTATTACAAATGGGCCGGAGGCCAAAAGAAAAAGAAATAACACAGCGGAAAAGTAGTAGTAGGCCACACGACTTGCCACAGGAAATCGTCTGGGGACGTAGCCTATTCGTCAAGATCCTCACCGTCCTGATAGAGGTCTTTGTAACATCCCAAACTGCTGTTACCAAAATAAAATAAAATAAAGTTATTGTTTTATTGGATTTTCTGAGAATTTGCCAGAGTTTGATTGCCTTATTTGAATTTCTGAAGTTGTAAAAGTCGAAATTTAAAATTTATTTGAAGTTCTTGAAGTTCCAGTTGGTTTGATCTGAAAAATAAAATTAAAATTATTTTTTGGAATTTTCTGAATTTTTAAAAGCCTTTTCCAAAGTATTTTAAAGCCAAAATAATGTATTTTGCAAAATTAATAGCCAATTAAATGTTGGAACTATTTTATTTAAGTCCAAAATACCTCAGGGAATTTCTGTGAATTTTCTCTAAATTTTTAGATGTTATTTGCTATTTTCTAAAAGCCTAAGCAAATTTATGGAATTAAATCAATTGGAAAATCAATTTAAAATACCCTAAAACCTTTTGGGCCAAAATTCCACTGAATCAGCCCATCTCCACGTGCCTTCGGCCCATTTTCGACCCAACTCGGCCCGCCTGCTCCCTTTTCCAACTACACCTCGTTCCGACCGTCGGATCTGAATCCGACGCTCACCATCCGCGCCCTCCCTCTCCGCTTCACTTCCAGGTGGGCCTGCCCGAGCCTTCTTCTCCCCGCCCTTCTTCCTCGCGCGAGAGACCACCCGAGCCGCCATTAGCGTCGAGAAAAGCTCCGAATCAGCCGTGATTTCCTCCCCCTCCTTCCATGTACGCGCGCGCATTAAGTCCCCCTTGTCACGCCACCCCACCTCCTGGCCGTTGCACCCTCGTCCGCGTGCGAAAATGCCGGATCGCGCCGTCACCGCCGTGACCACCGCACGACCCGATCTCCCCCTCCCAAGCCCCTCCGACCCTATAAAATGGAGCCCCGGACGCGCCTTCCTCCACTCATCACACCGCCACCACCCACTCTCTCCCTCTCTGCCCCTAGCCGTCGGAAATCGCCGTCGAAGCTCACCGGCCGAACTTCACTCCGCCACCTCTAGCACCGCCTCCGTCGCCGCCGTGTCATCACCGTCACCACCGTTAGCATCCCCGCCTCCGCGCGAACCCGGTGCTCGCCTCCACTTCGCCCGAGCTCCACCGGAGCCCGTCGCCGCCGTTGAACCCGATCACGCCGCCGCCTAACACCTCGCCGCCGACGAATTCTTCATGCCCTTGCGTCGCCTGGGTAAGCACCGCATTCCCCGTCGCCTCCTCTTCCTTCCTGGCACCTCGCCGTCGGCAGCCGTGCCGCGTTCGCCGGATCTTCGGTTTCCGTGCGCCACCACCTGCCGGCGTGACGTGGCACTGCCACGCACGTGCCACGTAGGCGCCACCTCGGCACCTCGCGCCCACGTGGCCACACACGTGGCGCCACGCCACCTCGCACCGCCAGCACACCCGCACCCTACACTGTGCGGTGGACCGAGTCCACCGTGGAAGTTGACCCACCCATGGACCCAGTCCATTGACTTGAGGGCCCACATGTCAGAGGAAGAAAATAATTTCCTTTAGGAAAATAATTCGGCCGGGAAAAGAAATTCCCTCGCTGACGTCAGCCTTGCGCAATAAACCGAATTTCCTTTAGAAAAATAATTCAAGAAATTCATAAAAATCTGAAAATTATGGTTTCTGATATTTAGAACTTCCCGGGGTTCGTTCTCCCTCATACGAACTCCGATTTCGTCGATTCAAATTCCTAAATTCATATAAAATCAAGATCTAGCCATCTACACTAAAATTATTTAATTTTGGGTTAATTTGATCCATAATTCCTTTAAACCCTAATTTATTATTTCATGTAATTCCAATCTTCTAAAATTCATATCTTTTGCATCCAAGCTCCGATTTGGGTGATTCAAGTTGCAAAATTTGTAAAAAAATGTAATATAGCTAAATAAATCAAATTATTTTAATTTGGAGTTCTTTTGAATTGTTATTTGAATTTTATTTGAATTTGGTCGTATTTTCACGATTAGATTTCGACAACTTCGAAGAATCAGATTTCGACGCCGATTGAAGAGCAACATAAGAGGATTGATTTTGACTGTATGATCATCGTGATCGTACACTCGGACTACCTGAAGATAGTACTTGTGAGTACTAGGTGACCTGTTAAGAAAAACAACGTCACCTCAACACCGGGCGCTCATTAAGGTGATCTGTTAAGAAAAACAACGTCACCTCATCAAGCAAGGCAAGTTATACCCTTGATCATATCGATCCTATTATTTTAAATTATTTATATTCCGTTTTAAATTATTACTGCATGCTTATTTATATCAGTATCTTAAATTCCTGTTTTAAATGTATAGTTATGCCTAAAATCCTTTGTATGGCCAATTTTGAAAATTGAAGCAAACATATTGTCACCATAGATCAAACCTAGTTGATACGATAGTATGAACTGGAGTATTTTGAGAAAAATCATGCTTAGCCATGCTTTTAGACCAAACATGTTTATTTTGGGGATTTTAGCCAGAAATCAATTGTTGTTTAGATGGTATCCATAGCATCGGTATGCTATGGAAGTTTATGACTTTGAAATAAATGAAAATGGTTTGGACTTGGGCATAATGGATGTTTGGTGGGTGCAAGTTTATGCACGGGCTCAATCGGGTATGGTTGAGGCCCATGGGTTTTTTGCCGAAAGTTGCCCAAGTCGCTTAAGGACCGGTCTTGAGCGCATGATGCTACGCCATACCGCACCACCACATGTCCCAAGTATGGGTCGACTTGGCTAAATAATTTGTGATGTCTTAGTGTCATTGGTGCTATGTTGTTGGTATGGGTGTTGGTCGACAAGAGACCCATCCGGCGCAGAGGGGCTTCCGAGGATGGCCATCCAATGGCGTGAAACCTTAGCGGGCACAAATACATTAAGACAGAACATTGTAAAGGCCTCGACACGTGCTCTAGACCGCTTACCAAAGGTAGTGAGCAGTGGCATAGATATATGCCGGACAAACTAGAGAAGCCTTGTCATGTGGGTAAAGCTGTACAACCTCTGCAGAGTGTAAAACTATTCGAATAGCCTTGTCCGCGATTATGGACATGCTAGCAGAACTACTCAAAGTTAGACTTTGGTTTTTGTTTGAAAAAGACTTCTTCAAAACCGGTTTATCCAGATGGGGATTGGGCAGGAAGCCATGTGATAGGAGGGTGTAACGTCCCAAAATTTGGCTTTTCAAAAATCTTTTGAGTAGTCAAAGTCAAAGCAATTTGAAAGCAAGAAGTGAACCCGAAGGCTGAGTTCCTGATCCTATTCTATAGCCAGCCTGAATCTCGGGGACGAGATTCCTTTAAGGGGGGGAGGTTTGTAACGTCCCAAAATTTGGCTTTTCAAAAATCTTTTGAGTAGTTTAGGTCCCTGGAAAATTTCACCAATTTTATTTGAATTAATAAAGCTTAATTGGAATTTTTCTAAATTAAAAATATTTAATTTGACTAATATAAACATTAATTAAAGAAAAACCTGTGTTATTTGGCTTCCTTGTCTTTCAAGGAATTTTTGGGTATTTTCTGAGATTTTTCCGGATTTGTTTGCTATTTTATTTGATCTCCTTGATTTTCGGGATTTCTTTTAATCCCGAAAATCAGGTTTTCTCTCTCCTGCCCATGTGCTACAGTATTTCGCGAATCACTGTTCATCTTCCAGAACGCAGAGAGCTCGTATCGTGTTCGTTTCCAACTGAAAATTTCTAATTTCCATATCTTCCTCTACGGTGCATATAAAAGCGAGCCGTTTGCGCCCACGCGTCCGTATTGATCTCCTCTTCCAATCCCCTGAATTGGTTTCCTCCAAACCGATCTATTTTCGCCGCAATCTCCAGAAAACCGAGCTCCAACCAAAGTTCTTCTCCGGCGAACTACGGCTTCGTCCGACGTCCGTTGGCCGAACCGTCTGCGGCGTTGGCTTCGCGTCGTCGCCCTCTACGTCATGGTTCCATCCACTTCGCCCGAAGATCGCCGGAGCACCGTCAGCCATTAGAGTCCAACCGTGTTCTTCGCGTTCGTCGCTTCCTCGGTGAGTTTTTCCAAAATCCGACCGCGCCATCGCGTCCGGCTCGTCGTTTCCTTTCCGTTTTGCCCCTTCGCCGCTGCTACGTCGCTTCCGGCCGCCGGCCACTCCGCGCGCACTGTTCATGCATGTGCACTGTTCATTGCTGAGTCCAGTACGTGTGCATGTATATCTCGGTTGAGTTCGCTGTTCCTTGTTGGCTGCTCTGCTGGTCATTCTCTATGATTGTTTCTCCTCTGTTAATCCTTCTCTAATCCTTGCAGTACCAGGCCGCCACCTCCTTGCATCATAATTTGCATGTAACTTCGGTTCATGTTCTTGTCTAGCATCCAGTACGTGAATATATGGTTTGTTCTCTAGTCACCTTCTCTCTCTGTTAATTATTTCCCTAATACATGCTTTGTCAATTCAGTGCAAAATCTTTGCTAAAACCTTGCCATACAATTGCACCTAAACCCAACGTGCAGAGGTCTGTTCTCTGTTCGTTCATCTGTTATATTAGCATCTTCTTGTTTTCTCTTAGGTGTGTGGGCCTACAGGCTACATATCATCCAATCAGTATATATATAGCAGAACAAACTCTTTTCTAGCAACTTGGTCCCACTTGTCATCCACACCTTCCAATTCGCCCATATATCTATATCTCTTTCATCTAGACCCCACATGTCATGCAAGAAAATATAGTTCTTTCCACTTCCCTGTTGACCCTACATGTCATCCTCCCAATTAAAATACTAGTTATTTCTCTCACTTACATGCGGACCCCGTATGTCAGTCAAACTTGGTCAAACCCTATTCATAAGCTTGGTCCACCGTGGAACTAGCATATCTCTGTGGACCTGGTCCATAGACCAGTGTCCCACATGTCAACCCCTAATTCTATTTTCGGGAATTAATTTAATTCTTGAAAATCCTTTTATCTTATTGGTCCCGCTTGTCACTCTCTCTACCTTATTTCTGGAATTATTTTAATTCTAGAAATTCATAAATACCAGTCGGTCCCACCTATCATACACTCATTCCTTATCTAATATTTTCGGAATAGAATATTCTGAGAATATTCCGTAGAGCTTTTTCATCATTTCATGTGAATTCCAATCTTCCAAAAGCCATATCTTCTTCATCCGAATTCCGATTGAACTCATTCAAGTTTCTAAATTCATCTAAATTCAATATCTACCTTCCAGTACCATTCAATTTCAATTTGGAGTGTATTTGATTTGCCTTTTGAATTTAGTTTGTTTTGCGCTTTCTTTCTCGTTAGGCGCAAAGTCCCTAATCGTCCAAGGAGTCAAGATCAAGCAAGTAGAAGATTGAAGATAAAATAAGACCATCATTGCTATAGCAAGGCAAGTTATACCTTTGATCATATTGAATCCAGTTTTAAAATTACTTTGATTTAAATTATTGCATTTACTTTAAGTAATTATTTAAATGCTTTTGGGTTTAGCTATTAATCCAATTTGTTATATCCACTTTGTCTATTGTATGTCATAATCTTTTGTCACCCTAGATTGGTTCATATTTAGTTGGTGCTATGGTATTACCAACGTGGGTTGGTTAGTACGAGTAGATTGCTTAGCCATGCAACGAGTCATCATCATCACCGAGTTGCAATTATAAATTTGACTAAGTGACTATGGAACTTTGTGTAAAACTGTGTGCTATGTGTTATTACTTCGTGATGGCATGTGTTGCACTAAAACCAACCGGTGGTAAAGGATTTGGGTGAGGCAAGTGGTGGATACTGTGTGAACCGTGGCTTTGTGATTGGGATTTATCTGTGTGGTTTAGTTAGAAAAAGCGGAAGTCTTGCCTTGGTCAATTAAGGACTTAACTTTGTGCGCCATTGAATCGAGCTATACTTGCATTTACCACATGTCCGTGACAGCCTAACTTAGTAGGTTACGGAGTTTCAACATTGGGGTTCGTGGATAGGTTAAGCTTTGTGATATGGGATGTGTGAATAAGAACGTCAATGTTGAGACGGTTGCCGAACTGCTTTGTTATGATCGGTCGCGCCACACCGTTATATCGTGTGGGTAAAGTGTACAACCTCTGCAGAGTGTTAAATAATCTATTCGAATAGCGCGTCATGGTCATGGACAATGCTCGGGATTTCACACGAGGGTAGTTTTCATAAAACTATTGGGAAGGGACAATTTGTGTGATTTAAGTCATTTGGTGTGTGAAAGAATTTGATTAGGCTATGTGTCTTTGTGAAAACAAATGTTAAATTAATATTGTCTATTTGTTTTGAATTATGCTTTCAATCTATTATTTGTATTCAATTGCAAATATTGCATTTCGCAAAATAACCACGAAGCCATTTCCTTTGGAATAAGCTCGCATCTATACATTGCATTCTCGTGGTATGACTTGCGAGTGCGGTTGTGTACTCACGCTTGTTGTAAAACTTGCGCCCAAACCTACGTAAATGGAGGAATCGTTGGTCAACAAGGTCTACTTCAAGGATCGAGAAGAACTAGGTCGCGCACCCCACCATTGCTGTGGGCATATGGATGGGCTTCACCGAGTTATTCCGTTACGCCCGCCGCGGCTTCGTTGAGTTGTTCGCCTTCTGAGGCATTAATTGTAAGCTTTGACCTTAAGGTCTTTACTCTGATATTTATTGTTATTTGCCTATTTATTAGTCATCTTTGTATATGGAAATGATATTTCATCAATGTTGCCACTGTGTGCACTAGCGTGATCCTGGACTAGTGCAGTATACACAGAGGGTCCAGAATTGTAATTTTGGGTCCCGACAGAGGTGGTATCAGAGCCATATCGACTGTAGGTTGTGACCTTAGTTAGAATTGCCATTGTAAGGAAAAGTTCAAAACTTTTTTTACAAATGGAAAATCTTAATGATGTGCTATTCTCATCTTGTCTAGCTTCTATACTCTTCCATTCTATTCCTTTCTCATCTAAATTCGTCCTCACCATTTTGAGTATTAAATTGGACTCTCTCCCCTCATAACTTCTATAGTCATCGTTATTCGTGCTAAATGTCTTGGTGGATGCCCAAGAGCAGTTTTGAGCAACTGTTTGAAGACCACGCAACAAACAACAACGTGTCAACATCTCCCAAGTGTTCAAGACAAGTGCGTCGCAAAAATTCAAGACTAAGAAGAAGTTGTACGTCGCCTCCATCTTTCTTCAAGCTTCGCCTCCAAGGATCGCAAGCAGTCAACGTTTGATGAAGACCGTGACCAGTTCGAGTTTTCTTCAGACCAACCATATAGGATAAATCAGTGTAGGTTCCTCCCGTGTGTTGAACCAAGTCGCCCTGTTAAGTTAGAGTTTAATCGACTAGACGATTAGATCTTTGTTTCCCTTCTTCGGTGTAGTTTGGCTGTGAGTTTTGTGCTTCTTAATAGCTTTTCGGCTATTTGTGTGTTCCTTGGTGTTCTTTGGGTTAAACCTGCTTCCCTTAGTAGATTGTCTTCCCTTACCTTGTGCTTTTCTCTCTCATCTATAAGCCCTGGTCAGCCAGCAGATAAAGAGCCCCAGTGAAGCCAACCTTGTCAGTAATCTTGAGACAGTTTGTGCCAGCTCAGGTGTTGTCAACCCCAGTGGATAGTTGTCAGTACCAGGAGTAGCAGATCCAGTTATGGAACAATTCTTGGTAGCTCAGACTCAACTCATGAATGTGATGATGCAGAACATGAACAACAGGATGACTCAGCAGAATCAGACCACTACTACTTTAATCAATTGGTTGAATCAGAATAATCAAGCATGCCGTCGTACCATCGCTAGTGTCAGTACCATAGCAGACGATAACCAGCTACTATCTCCAGTGCCAGTAGTGACACATCAGAACCCGAGCTAGTTTCCTGCCGCCCGGAATCAACTCATGCCAGCAACGATGCGATCGTTGGACATTAGTAATGTTTGCAAGGATGCACAACTCGTTGCCATCCCAACGACGCACCCTTAGTTCAAATCTTCAAAGTTCATGGTGAACAAACCGTCTGTCTTTGAAGGATCAACCATGCAGAATCTTGGATTCACACCATAGAAGAAAAGCTAATTATTGTGCAGTGCAACGATAATGAGAAAGTTTTCTATGCTGCTCATCATTTAGAAGGAGTTGCATTAGATTGGTGGGAAAAATTTCGCGCTGCCCATCAGGACGAGCACACCATCACTTGGGCAGAGTTCACCATCGTTCTGTGCCAACAGCATGCGATATCAAGCATAAGTGATCAAGAAAAACCTGCTATTTCGATATCCTACATCAAATCTAGCCGTTGTCAGTTGAAGTGCTGCCAACCAGATAAGTCAGAAGATTGTGCATGTACCCACTGCGGAGAAATAGGCCATAGTGCCGATGAGCACAATATCAATTGTTCTAGTTGCGAAGGAAACCATTCCGTTGGAAAATGTCCTATGAGTAAGATCACATGTTTCTTGTGTGAAAGCGATGATCATTGTCCGAGCCAGTGCCCTATGTATTCCGTGTTGACTTTTGCAATGCAACGTCAGTGAGAAAACTTTCGAGCTACTGTCAGAACATTAGCAAGAGAAGGCAAACCATTGTCAGTACAAGATATGTCAGCTAAAGAATTACAAAAGCAGAATATTGACCTCAGCAGCCCACCTCAAAAGAGAAACAAGCCAGTCTCGTCACTAGTGTGTTTCAAGTGTGGTAAGCAAGGCCACTATGCCAAGAGATGTCCTACAAAGCGACTATCCTTCTTGAAGGTTGAAGAACACCAAAATAATCGTTCTGCCTTGACCTCTTCAGAAAAAGTCACAAGGTTCGACATGTCTATACTACAACAATCATAGAAAAGGTCACTACATCAGCTAGTGTCCTCAGTGGAACCAGTGACTCACTCCAGATGCAAGAATGCCGGAAGATATATCAGTCCAGATCATAACTCCCAGAGTAGGTGGTAACGCAGCAAGATCCGTTTGCCCAACGAAGTAGTCAAAGAAGAGACGTATGAACGGTGATGTTACCAAGAAAGTCAGAGAATCAATGTAACTTTTCCTTTGTTAGAAAGCAAAAATGTGGACATCTTTGCATGCAAGTTACGGAGAAAAAGAAATTATTGGATATTAAATCATTGGATACCTTTCCAAGAGTCTGCCTTTGCAAGTTGAGTAATCAAGCGTTAAGTCATGATGATTGAAGGCTGTAGAGCTGTAACTATGGAATGTGATGTTGAATTCCAACTCATCATTTTGCATAGCAGTGAGACAATAGTAAATGATTGGAGAAGCTAATCATTGGAATAATGTCCGTATCAGCAAGAGAATATGCAGTCGTCATTGCAAGTGATCTATGCAGCATGCAACCATATTCAAAGTCAAGTTCGTCTCTGACTTGGTACCCAGGATTTGCCAATTCCAGAAGGAATTACGTCACAGATGAA
Source organism: Ampelocalamus luodianensis (assembly GCA_036346255.1). Classification (NCBI taxonomy): domain Eukaryota; kingdom Viridiplantae; phylum Streptophyta; class Magnoliopsida; order Poales; family Poaceae; genus Ampelocalamus; species Ampelocalamus luodianensis. The sequence continues at coordinate 28,181,786 of CM070620.1, read as the reverse complement.
TTATGACAAAAGTTGCCAACGAGTTTGCAGAGATGATAGAGTAGATCAGATGACTTTATCAGATAAAGGTAGTGTCAAATCAATCCCATCAGCTTAGCAGTGTCAGTTGAATACCAGTGAAATAGTCGTTTTGAGACAGTGTCAGTTAAAGATCAGTGAGACGGTCGTTTCAAGTCAGCCAAGACCCCTCACCGGTTGTAAGAAGAGAAGTTCGCCCAGACCGCTAGAAGTGAACCGTGTTTGTAAGAATTTCAGAAGAGATTAATCACAACTCCAATGTTCGTATTGCCAGATACCAGAAAGAACCTTGACAGATTTTATCACGGAACATCTAAGAATCAGGGTGTTAAGAAGTTTCACCAGCACTTCCTAACAGCTAAAGTTTCAAGCAGTGAATTATCCTGGTCGTAATTCAAAGTTTGCTGTCATGAAGAAACAAAGAAGGTTATTGGATTGAGAACAATAAAGTTGAAATCCGTTCCCTCGTAACAGATCAGTGCAGTGTTAGATGTTTCGAATCAAAAGAGCTACCACAAGGATCTGTTGATCAGTCAGCCAAGGTTACCGGTGAAATTCGGAAGTTGGATCTTGGGTCAGTTGCAAGGATATTGGTTGAACCCCAGAGTTCGGACCGATGCTGGAAATCAGTGAGGTGACAGTTACGTTAAGAGATCAGTCTCCCTGTGAAGCAAAGAAAAGCGTGAGAACCCGCTGAAGGCGAACTGGATGATCCATGGATCAATGAGTATATTTGCATATCTTATTAGAAGAAACTCCAGTAGTTGATGCTCAAACCAACATTTGAGTGCAAGCATTCCAGTTTCCCTGAAAGTACCAAGGCGTACAAAGATCTCAAAGTTGAATTGTGATGATCCAAAATAAGGCGAAATATCATCGAATGGGTTACCCTTTGGTATGTCAGAAAGTCAGCCAAAATGTTGGAGGCTAGTCAGGGTACTTCTATCCCTGAGAATTCAGATATGGGATCTCCCAGGACCCAATCGGGATATAATTTCTTGAAGGGTGATTGTTGATCATTTGACAGAAATTTGTCGCTTCATTCCTGTCAATATCACCTAGTTTGAAGACTGCCTAGCGAGTGGTATACTGACGAGGTTGTATACGCGCGATATGACATTCGTCGGCATGGGTGCAATGTCGATCTACAGAGATGGTCAAATTGCACGACGTGTCGAGAAGTTAGTGTCGGACCAAGGATCGGCTTATCTTGTGTTAGCGGCAGTGCGCATGATGCTTGGGTGATCATTTCGATTCGATGTTGTGAATCGCCACGAATCAATAGACAGATTGAAAAGATTAATGAGTTGTGCCTTAACTCAGAGTACCAAGTCGAGCAAGTAAGTGTTATGTGTAGAGTTTCTCTACAACCCAGATGTCAGCCAGTTGTAGTTGTCACCCTCTGAAGTTCAGAGTGGTTGATCGTGTAAGTCATCGCTCAGCTAGGAGCAGATCAAATTACAAAGTATGTAGATGTTGCATTAATCATGAAGCGTAAGACCAAGGGTCCTTAATCCTAAATGGAATTTAAGTAGCGATGTTCAAAAGGAAAGCTACACACTATACTGATTTTCACCTTCGCGACCATGTCTATCTTCGAATACATTTGGAGTTCTGTGCTAAAGAATTGTATGACGAGTTGACAAAAATGTGTTAGTTAGTTCAGATTCGGCGCGGAAGAAGAGATAGTTTGCCAACTTTGAGTTGTCGATCGTGACAAGATTTCCTCCACTTGAAGTGCCTTCAAACACCGATCAAGCGACCCGGTAGAAGCAATCAAGTTTCAAGATGTCTTCCAGCCAAGAGCCAGTCTGTCAAGTTTTCAGTGAAGCGGGAAGTTTAGCAAGAAGCAAGGCGTTGTTCTGTAAGTGGTCAGAAGAGCGACTCTGTCAAAGTCAAAGCAATTTGAAAGCAAGAAGTGAACCCGAAGGCTGAGTTCCTGATCCTATTCTATAGCCAGCCTGAATCTCGGGGACGAGATTCCTTTAAGGGGGGAGGTTTGTAACGTCCCAAAATTTAGCTTTTCAAAAATCTTTTGAGTAGTTTAGGTCCCTGGAAAATTTCACCAATTTTATTTGAATTAATAAAGCTTAATTGGAATTTTTCTAAATTAAAAATATTTAATTTGACTAATATAAACATTAATTAAAGAAAAACCTGTGTTATTTGGCTTCCTTGTCTTTCAAGGAATTTTTGGGTATTTTCTGAGATTTTTCCGGATTTGTTTGCTATTTTATTTGATCTCCTTGATTTTCGGGATTTCTTTTAATTCCGAAAATCAGTTTCTCTCTCTCCTGCCCATGTGCTACAGTATTTCGCGAATCACTGTTCATCTTCCAGAACGCAGAGAGCTCGTATCGTGTTCGTTTCCAACTGAAAATTTCTAATTTCCATATCTTCCTCTACGGTGCATATAAAAGTGAGCTGTTTGCGCCGACGCGTCCGTATTGATCTCCTCTTCCAATCCCCTGAATTGGTTTCCTCCAAACCGATCTATTTTCGCCGCAATCTCTAGAAAACCGAGCTCCAACCAAAGTTCTTCTCCGGCGAACTACGACTTCGTCCGACGTCCGTTGGCCGAACCGTCTGCGGCGTTGGCTTCGCGTCGTTGCCCTCTACGTCATGGTTCCATCCACTTCGCCCGAAGATCGCCGGAGCACCGTCGGCCATTAGAGTCCAACCGTGTTCTTCGCGTTCGTCGCTTCCTCGGTGAGTTTTTCCAAAATCCGACCGCGCCATCGCGTCCGGCTCGTCGTTTCCTTTCCGTTTGCCCTTCGCCGCTGCTACGTCGCCTCCAATCGCCGGCCACTCCGCGCGCACTGTTCATGCATGTGCACTGTTCATTGCTGAGTCCAGTACGTGTGCATGTATATCTCGGTTGAGTTCGCTGTTCCTTGTTGGCTGCTCTGCTGGTCATTCTCTATGATTGTTTCTCCTCTGTTAATCCTTCTCTAATCCTTGCAGTACCAGGCAGCCACCTCCTTGCATCATAATTTGCATGTAACTTCGGTTCATGTTCTTGTCTAACATCCAGTACGTGAATATATGGTTTGTTCTCTAGTCACCTTCTCTCTCTGTTAATTATTTCCCTAATACATGCTTTGTCAATTCAGTGCAAAATCTTTGCTAAAACCTTGCCATACAATTGCACCTAAACCCAACGTGCAGAGATCTGTTCTCTGTTCGTTCATCTGTTATATTAGCATCTTCTTGTTTTCTCTTAGGTGTGTGGGCCTACAGGCTACATATCATCCAATCAGTATATATATAGCAGAACAAACTCTTTTCTAGCAACTTGGTCCCACTTGTCATCCACACCTTCCAATTCGCCCATATATCTATATCTCTTTCATCTAGACCCCACATGTCATGCAAGAAAATATAGTTCTTTCCACTTCCCTGTTGACCCTACATGTCATCCTCCCAATTAAAATACTAGTTATTTCTCTCACTTACATGCGGGCCCCGTATGTCAGTCAAACTTGGTCAAACCCTATTCATAAGCTTGGTCCACCGTGGAACTAGCATATCTCTGTGGACCTGGTCCATAGACCAGTGGCCCACATGTCAACCCCTAATTCTATTTTCGGGAATTAATTTAATTCTTGAAAATCCTTTTATCTTATTGGTCCCGCTTGTCACTCTCTCTACCTTATTTCTGGAATTATTTTAATTCTAGAAATTCATAAATACCAGTCGGTCCCACCTATCATACACTCATTCCTTATCTAATATTTTCGGAATAGAATATTCGAGAATATTCCGTAGAGCTTTTCATCATTTCATGTGAATTCCAATCTTCCAAAAGCCATATCTTCTTCATCCGAATTCCGATTGAACTCATTCAAGTTTCTAAATTCATCTAAATTCAATATCTACCTTCCAGTACCATTCAATTTCAATTTGGAGTGTATTTGATTTGCCTTTTGAATTTAGTTTGTTTTGCGCTTTCTTTCGTTAGACGAGTCCGGAATCGTCCAAGGAGTCAAGATCAAGCAAGTAGAAGATTGAAGATAAAATAAGACCATCATTGCTATAGCAAGGCAAGTTATACCTTTGATCATATTGAATCCCGCTTTTAAAATTACTTTGATTTAAATTATTGCATTTACTTTAAGTAATTATTTAAATGCTTTTGGGTTTAGCTATTAATCCAATTTGTTATATCCACTTTGTCTATTGTATGTCATAATCTTTTGTCACCCTAGATTGGTTCATATTTAGTTGGTGCTATGGTATTACCAACGTGGGTTGGTTAGTACGAGTAGATTGCTTAGCCATGCAACGAGTCATCATCATCACCGAGTTGCAATTATAAATTTGACTAAGTGACTATGGAACTTTGTGTAAAACTGTGTGCTATGTGTTATTACTTCGTGATGGCATGTGTTGCACTAAAACCAACCGGGTGGTAAAGGATTTGGGTGAGGCAAGTGGTGGATCTTTGTGAACCGGTGGCTTTGTGATTGGGATTTATCTGTGTGGTTTAGTTAGAAAAAGCTGGAAGTCTTGCCTTGGTCAATTAAGGACTTAACTTTGTGCGCCATTGAACTGAGCTATCTTGTCGACCACATGTCCGTGACAGCCTAACTTAGTAGGTTACGGAGTTTCAACATTGGGGTTCGTGGATAGGTTAAGCTTTGTGATATGGGATCGTGTGAATAAGAACGTCAATGTTGAGACGGTTGCCGAACTGTTTTGTTATGATCGGTGCGGCCACACCGTTATATCGTGTGGGTAAAGTGTACAACCTCTGCAGAGTGTTAAATAATCTATTCGAATAGCGCGTCATGGTCATGGACAATGCTCGGGGATTTCACACGAGGGGTAGTTTTCATAAAACTATTGGGAAGGGACAGCTGTGTGATTTAAGTCATTTGGCTGTGTGAAAGAATTTGATTAGGCTATGTGTCTTTGTGAAAACAAATGTTAAATTAATATTGTCTATTTGTTTTGAATTATGCTTTCAATCTATTATTTGTATTCAATTGCAAATATTGCATTTCTGCAAAATAACCACAGAAGCCATTTCCTTTGGAATAAGCCTGCATCTATACATTGCATTCTGTGGTATGACTTGCGAGTACGGTTGTGTACTCACGCTTGTTGTAAAACTTGCGCCCAAACCTACAGAAATGGAGGAATCGTCGGTCAACAAGGTCTACTTCAAGGATCGTGAAGAACTAGGTCGCGCATCCCAGCCGATTGCCTGTGGGCATATGGATGGGCTTCACTGAAGTTATTCCGTTACGTTCCTCTGCAGCTTCGTTGAGTTGTTCGCCTTCTGAGGCATTAATTGTAAGCTTTGACCTTAAGGTCTTTACTCTGATATTTATTGTTATTTGCCTATTTATTAGTCATCTTTGTATATGGAAATGATATTTCATCAATGTTGCCACTGTGTGCACTAGCGTGATCCTGGACTAGTGCAGTATACACAGAGGGTCCAGAATTGTAATTTTGGGTCCCGACAGAGGGTATCCTTCACCATTCATGTGTGAATGTTATCTGACTATAAAATTGAGAATTTTATAAATTTTAGTTAAAATAACTGCTTTGGAACTTAGTACCAGTATTTAAAAGAAATGCTGCTTTATGCAAATAAACCAATAAACCTTTCTATTGTCACATCCATATATGCATGTCATTCTGTTACTTGACGGGTGTAACTTGCGAGCACGGAAGTTGTGCTCATACTTGCTTTATGCAAACAAAATTTCAGAGGAGAAGGACTTTGCTACCGATGTGGACCTCAACGACTAGGTCGCTACCCCAGTCGATTGCCTGTGGCAGATTAACTGGACCCTACTACATCTTCGTCTTCCGCTGTGTTTACTTTATTGTGGGCCTGTAAGCCTCCTTTGTAATCAACTCTGTTGTTTATTAATAAAATTGTGATATGATTTTGTTACCATATTTGTTTACTGTGTGAACTAGCTACTGATCATGGGACTAGTTCAGAAATGCACAGAGGATCTGGGATATTAATCCCGGGTTCTGAGAGTCTTCTCCTGAATAAAGATTATTCAACAAGAGTAAGCACAACTTCCGTGCTTGCAAGTTACACCCAATATTGAAAGTTAATGCATGCATAAGGTAAACAAGGGATAATGGCAGGGTTGTTTTGCATAAACAGCATTTTTAGGTTAAATACCATTAATAATTTTCTAAGGCCATTTTTTATATTATAACTGAAATCAGTTATTAAGATGACAATGAATAGTGGATAACCTCCAATAAATGAATGGTGAAGGATACCCTCCTGTCACTTGGCTAACCGCCCAAATTTTACCATAGGATTATCCATCCTAAAACATGTGTGGAAATCAGTTTATAAACCAAAAACAAGTCTAACTTAGAGTGGCTTTGTTAGCATGTCCATGACCGCGGACGCGGCTATTCGAATAGTTTCTACTCTGCAGAGTTTGTACAGCTTTACCCACACGAGATAATTTGCTTTTAATGTCGGCCAAAGCACGCTTCCGAAGGCGTGTGACTAAGCAATTATCATGAGGCCGTTACAAAGCAGTGTCTTAATATATTTATGCCCGCTAAGTTTTCGCTACCATTGGACTAACCATCCTCCGGAAGCCCCCTCTTGCGCCCGGTGGGACTAATGTCTAACCAACACCCACACATACAACATAGCACAAATAACACTAAGACACCACAGATTATTTAGCCAAATCTGTCCCATTCCAAACATGTGGTGGTACGGTTAGGCGTAGCAAAATACGCTCAAAGATCGGTCCTTAATTGACTTGGGCGACTTTCCATTTAAATAAACCCATGGGTCTTAATCCTAACCAGATTAGGCCCGTGCATGAACCTGCACCCACCATACATCCATCTCGCCCAAGTTCAAACCCATTTTATTTTATTTGGAGTGAAAACCTCTTAATAAGCCTTTCGTGGTAAAACAATACCACCGAATCAAATTTAAAATCAAATTGTAAATGATTTGGCTAAACCTTCCCAAATAAATGAGATCTAAGCATGGCTAAGCATATGACACATTTTAGTAGTATTTTGCCTAAGGGTGACATGGCATTCACATTCAATAATCAAATTGTCCATACAATGAAGATTGGAATAACTATATACAAACAGGACATTTAAACAATTATATAAACATATGCATGCAATAGTAATTTAAAGACAGAAATTAAATACTTTAAAATACTGGGAACAACATGATCAATAGTGTAACTTGCCTTCGTTGAAGTCTTGAAATTCTAAATCGTCCGAAGGATGTAACTCTCCGGAGTCGTCGAGGTCTATACGCGAAAATACGACAAATTCAATATTTAAATTCAAATAAATTTAAAAACTCAGCTCAAAATAACTCCAAATTGAAATATTTTGGTTTAAATAGCTAGATCATGATTTTAGATAAATTTTGCAACTCGAACCACCCAATTTGGAGTTCAGATGCAAAAGATATGAATTTTTGAAGTTTTAAACCTAAATCTGGAAATTAATTGAATTTCTCGAATTAATTTTCTACTGGAAAATTAATTATTGCGCAATGCTGACGTCATCGGCTGGGAATATTGAATTTCGGCCGATTTATTTTCCTACAAAAAAATAATCTAGTGACTGACATGTGGGCCCGCAGTCAATGGACTGGGTCCACGAGACGGTCAACGCCCACGGTGGGCTCGGTCCACCGCATAGTGCGTGCGGGTGCGTGAGCTGGCGGGTGCGAGTTGACGTGGCGCCACGTAGGCAGCCACGTACACATGTGCGCCCCGGTGGCGCTGACTTGTTGCCGACGTGGTCAAGCCACGCCAGCTCCGGCGAGGGAAGGTGCTCGGTGACGGGCTCGCCGGTGTTCCACGCCGCGGCGAGCCACACGAATGTGCGCAAATGATAGTGGAGGTCTGTGCGAACTCGGGAGTTACCAAAACGATGGCGGAACGGGGCGGAAAGGTCGTCAGCGACGGAGTTTGGCGGCGGCGGCGTGCGGTTGTCGATGAAGTAGTGGTTCCGGTGATCCTCCGAGGAAGTGGGTGGTGGCATCGGCTTCGCGTTGATGCGGCGGTGATGATGGTGGGGTCGGCGAAGACGGAGAGGCTACGGTGGCGCCGGAAACGGAGATGACCCGAAGAACTTTGCCGGCGGGGAATTTCAAAAATAGGGCACTACGGTGGTGGTGGTGAGTTGCGGATGGCGGCGCTGTGTTGCGGTGAGGGATGCGCCCCCGACGCCCCTATTTATAGGGTGTGGGCTTGGCCGAGGCGGCGTAACACCCAAGAAGGTCTCGGCGAGTCCGCGGCGGGGAATCGGGGATTCGCGGCGAGAGAAAGGAAGGGAAGGGCCGTGATGGACGCGGCATGATGCGGGGGTCTTAACGTGTGCGGTGATTTTGGAGATGCGGCCGGATTCGGGCGCTTATGGAAGGTCTCGATTTGGTATCATTGGCGGGCGCGCGGCGAGAAAGGAAAGCAGAGGAAGAAGAAAGGAAAGGAGGAAGACGATGAGGGCACGTCCGATTTTGATCGGACGGTAGAGAATAGATGGGGCGAAGCGGTAAGTGGGGAATCGGGCGCAGCCGTCGGATTGAAATCGGATGGCTCCGAGAGGGGGAGGGGTTTTGCGCGGGAGGAGCAGGTCGAGTGGGCCGCGTGTGCGTGCGAAGTGGGCTGGACCGAGTGGGTTTCGGCCCACTGGCTGTTTGAAGATTTTCTTTTGATTTCTGATTTAAATAATTGCTGATAATTCAATTAGGTTTTAGAATATAGCAAATTAAGTCCAAAAATTTTGAGAAAATTCACAGAAATTCTCTGGAGCATTTAGGACTTAAGAAAAAATATTTCCCGCTATTATTTGGCAATAGATTTTGCAATTAAATTTGTTTAGCTTTAATTTGGTTAAGGAAAAGCTTTTGAAAATTCCACAAAAACCCAATAAAATAATTAAACTTTATTTTCAACTGGAATTTGAAATTTGGGCTGTTACAAACCTACCCCCCTTAAAGGGAATCTCGACCCCGAGATTCAGGCTTGGTTAGCAGAAAGATCATGGTAGTTGGCCTTGAGTTCTTCTTCATTCTCCCATGTGGCCTCACTTTCTGGATGATGACTCCACTGCACCTTGTATGATCTGATGATTCTGCTTCTGGTAACATGTTCTGCGACATCCAGAATTTTAATTGGTCGCTCCACGTAGGTGAGATCTTCTTGAAGGTCAAAGCTTTCCAGAAAGGTATGGTCCTCTGCCGCTCGCAGGCATTTCTTTAATTGCGATACATGGAAGACATTATGCACTGCTGACAGGGCTTCTGGCAACTCTAGCTGATAAGCTACCTCTCCACGTTTTGCCAAGATTTTGTTTGGCCCGATATACCTGGGTGCGAGTTTACCTTTTGTTTGGAATCTCCTCACACCTCTAAGTGGGGTCACTCTGAGATAGACAACATCTCCTACCTCAAAGCTTAATTCCCTCCGACGGTTATCGGCATAACTCTTTTGTCGGGATTGGGCTACTTTCAGACGCTCCTGTATAGTTTTCACTTTACTTTCAGCTTCTTTGATTAACTCAGGTCTAAGGAGCTGACGCTCTCCTACCTGATCCCATAGGAGCGGGGTTCGGCACTTCCTACCATACAAAGCTTCAAATGGAGCCATCTGCAAACTGGCTTGGTAGCTATTATTGTATGAGAACTCCGCGTATGGCAGATCCTTGTCCCAACCTTTTCCTAAATCTAAGGCACAGGCTCGAAGCATATCTTCAAGAACTTGATTGGTGCGTTCTGTCTGTCCATCGGTCTGAGGATGATATGCCGTGCTGAAATTGAGTCTGGTTCCCAAGGCTTCATGCAGACTTTTCCAAAACCGAGAGGTAAACTGAGAACCTCGGTCAGACACAATCTTTTTGGGTACTCCATGCAGGCAGACGATCCTGGCCATGTACAACTCTGCTAGCTTGCTGCTCTGGTAGGTGGTCTTGACAGGAATAAAGTGAGCTACTTTAGTTAACCGGTCAATTACTACTCAGATGGAGTCATATCCCGATTGGGTCCTGGGGAGTCCGGTGATGAAATCCATACCAACTTCTTCCCACTTCCACTCGGGAATTGGTAATGGCTGCAACAGACCAGCGGGTCTTTGCTGTTGTGCCTTGACTCTTTGACAGATGTCACAACGAGCGACGAAATCAGCAATTCCACGCTTCATACTGACCCACCAATATTTTCCTTTTAAGTCCTGATACATTTTGGTGCTACCAAGATGAATGGAGTATAGCGACTCATGAGCTTCTTTCAGAATTGAATCTTTTATCTCCTGCTGGTTAGGCACACAGATGCGGTCTCCGAACCACACTATCCCTTGTTCATCCTCGGAGAAACCTGGAGCTTTGCCTCTTCTCATATTTTTCTTGATTTCTTGGATGTCTTCATCTTCTAACTGTTTTGTTCTGATCTGATCCTGAAGAGTCGGTTGAACTTCCAAAGCGTTTACGCAACCTTGGTTGACAATCTCCAGATTCAGGTGCTTCAGTTCTTCATACAGCTCTGGCTGATTTTGTTGCACCATGATGGTGTTGCAATATGCCTTCCTGCTCAAGGCATCTGCTACCACATTGGCTTTGCCCGGATGGTAATGGATTCCGAGATCGTAATCCTTTATCAATTCTAACCATCTCCTCTGTCGGAGATTGAGCTCGGACTGCGTGAATATGTACTTCAGGCTTTTATGATTCGTGAAAATCTCACAGTGGTTACCAATGAGATAATGCCGCCAGATTTTCAGAGCGTGCACAATTGCTGCTAACTCCAGATCATGAGTCGGATAATTCCCTTCGTGTGGCCTCAACTGTCGGGATGCATAAGCCACAACTTTGCCTTCCTGCATCAATACACATCCGAGGCCTTGACGGGATGCGTCACAGAATATCTCAAAATCCTTGCGGATGTCCGGTAATATTAACACCGGTGCTGAGACTAACCTCTTTTTCAGCTCTTGGAAGCTTTCTTCACATGCGTTTGACCATTCGAACTTCTTTTCTTTCTTCAGAAGTTGAGTCATGGGTTTTGCAAGCTTAGAGAAACCTTCGATGAACCGGCGATAATAGCTCGCGTCAAGGAAACTTCTCACCTCGATGGCGATCCGGGTTGTTTCACCCATTCTTGCCTCAACCTTGGTGGGGTCTACTGCAATTCCTCCTGCGGATACAATATGTCCAAGGAATGCAACTTGACTTAGCCAGAATTCACTTTTGCTGAATTTGTCATAAAGTTGGTGCTCCCTGAGCTTGTCTAGGATCATCCGGAGATGCTCTTCATGCTCTTCTTCATCCTTCGAATAGATGAGGATATCGTCAATGAAGACAACCACAAACTTATCCAGAAATTCCATGAACACCTTGTTCATCATATTCATGAAGTAAGCGGGGGCATTGGTCAACCCAAAGGACATTACTGTAAACTCGTACAGTCCATATCTGGCGGTGAAGGCGGTCTTCGGAATATCTTCCGGTCTGATCTTCAGTTGGTGATAACCGGACCTCAGATCGATCTTAGAAAAGACACTTGCTCCCTTCAACTGGTTAAAAGATCATCGATTCTGGGCAACGGATATTTGTTCTTGATTGTCACCTCGTTGAGTGATCTGTAATCAACGCACATTCTCATACTATTGTCTTTCTTCTTGACAAATAGTACTGGGGCTCCCCATGGTGAGGAACTGGGTCGAATTTACCCTTTGCTTCGCAGCTCTTCGATTTGCTTCTTTAGTTCTGCTAACTCGTTGGCTGGCATTCTGTAGGGCCGCTTCGAGATCAGAGCTGTCCCGGGGACTAGATCAATTAGGAACATGATGTCCCTATCCGGTGGCATGCCGGGTAGATCATCCGGAAAGACGTCGGGATATTCTCGTGCCACGGGTATGTCTTCCAGTTTCACTTCCTTCAAGCTGGTGAGCATGGAACTTCCTCCGGTGCGAGTCTTGGGTTTGAATTCAACAGATAGGCCTTGGTCATTTGTGAGGGTAATAGACCTATTGGAACAGTCTATTTGACCGTAGTTTTTGGCTAGCCAGTCCATTCCAAGTATTACATCCAGACCTTGGGAGTGTAAGACTATCAGATCTGCTAGAAAGGACACACCGGATATCTCAAGAGTAAGATTGGGGCATAGAGAACTGGTTCTCATTTCCGAGCCCAGGGAATGAATTATCATGGAAGTAGCTATTGTGGATATAGGTAACCCATATTTTCCCACAAATTTATTTGACACGAAAGAGTGTGAAGCTCCAGAATCAAATAGGACAGATGCTGGTATCGAATTAACTAGGAACGTACCGAGAACAACATCTGGCGCTGCTTGAGCTTCCTCGGCGGTGACATGGTTCACCCGTCCCTTGGTGAACTGGCCTGCTGGTCTGGTGGTGCCGCCGATAGTTGAAACTCCTGAGGTTGGTCTTGCTGGTGCCATACCTTGCTGCTTATTCAGGCATTTATTGGCGTAATACCCCGTCTCGTACGTCACTCCGCAAGCTGAGGAGGTAGAGTGCTTCTGTTGAAACTGCCCTCCTCATGAAGTGCCACGGAAGTTGGAGAGGTTGGAGCGCTGTGGCGGTGCCGGAGTACGAGACGTGGAAGATTGGAACTTCCCACGTTGCTGCGGCTGCGGTGCGGTGATGCGAGGTTTGGGCAGACCTCCTGCGTTGAACCTCTGAGCGGCCATCCTCCGCTTGCGGTTCTCCATTTCTGCGTGTTTGGCCTCCTGCCTGATTGCTTTATCCACCAACTGCTGAAAGTCGGTGAAATTCTGAGGAATGAGTTGGACAGAGATATCATCATTTAATCCCTCCAAGAACCTTTCCTGTCTGTCCTCATCTCTGGCTACGTCAGCTGGGGCGTAGCGAGCAAGTTGATTGAAGCGGTGAAGATACTCATTCACCGTACGGTTGCCCTGGCGAAGTGCGTGGAACTCCTTCTTCTTTAATGTCATCACCCCCGCCGGGATGTGTGCATGGCGGAAGGCTTGCACAAAGTTGGCCCATGAAATGGATTGAGCATCATTATGGGCGATGCAGTAATTGTCCCACCATTCCGATGCGGGACCGGTCAGTTGGTGAGAGGCAAACAGAACCCTCTCACGGTCAGAGCATTGACTGATGTCCAGCTTCTTCCCAATGGCCCGAAGCCAGTCATCAGCGTCCATTGGTTCACTACTGCTTGAGAATGTCGGCGGACGCATCCTCATAAACTCCGACATGGTCAACCTCTGGTTGTGCGGGGGTGGGGCCGGAGCTGCTGCTGCTGTAGCGGCCTAAGCGTTCTGCAGTGATTGGGCAAGAAGGTCAATCAGATGGGTCTGATTCGCCATCATCTGGCGCCAGTCGGGTCCTTCTGCCGGCGGTGGTGGTGGCTACGGAACGTGATTATTTTGATGATCCGCCTGATCATTTCCTTGTCCCTCAGCACTGCTGCTGCCGTTGCCGTTTCTGCGGGTGGTCACCATCTGCGGGATCCTCCAAGGATTGAGAAAAGGTAGCAAGAAATTCTATGGGGAATAAATCTAAAATAGCCCAAGAACCGATAAACACACAACAAAGAACCAAATTTTCAAAATAGTTCTTTTATTTCTTTATTTTATTAATGGATTATGGCTATCACAAGGATAATTGATAGCTCATAATTCGTGACTAAAGTACGGACTAATCAAAAACATCTATGGTGTACTGGGGGTATAGTCTATCTCATTGGAGCTACCCTCGCCGGCCTTGTAGCTAGCCAGCTCTGCTTCCAATGCCTTTATCCTTGCTTCTGCTTACTCCAAGCCATCTTGAGCGGTACGCAAGTCCTCCAGGGTATTCCCGTAGGCATAGTCCAGTGCCTTCGTTAAGTCCACCTGGTGCGTCAGCTCGGGGGAATCTTCTTCCTTGGCAGTGTGGAAGACGCTGTCGAGTCTAGTCGGAAGATGCATCGGGTAATAGTGGAACCTGGTGCCGTTGAGGTAGCGGTCGTAGATGTGGCGGAGTCGACGAACTGCCTCTCTCGCTGCATCCTGAATGCCATCTGCGAAGGTGTCGCGTCTGATCGGAGCGTGAAAGGTGTGGAAGACCGTGTTCGGCGACAGATCGTAGTAGATTAGCACTTCCACCCTCCAGAGACGTCGTTCTCCCACCTTGTACCGATAGCCCTGGAACGTGGGCCTCTTCTTGTAATCCAAGTGTTGCATCGTCTCCTAGAGAAGTTCAGCCCAGTGTCCAGCAATAACTCCGTGAGAGATAGCATTCGGTACCTCGGCCATCTACAATTTTTTGAGAATTAGACGAGTCAGTAACTGTTTTAAAGAGAAGGGTGGAGAGATGACTCTGGATAGACTCAAAATAGTTTTAGTTTTTGAAAATAAGTCCTTAGGACATTTGTGGGGGCCACGACCTACAGTTGATATGGCTCTGATACCACTTTTGTTGAACCCGGGAGCGAAGGATCCCGAATTCTCTGTGTTTATATACTAGTCTAGGATTTCCAGTGTACACAGTCAACAAAAGTGATAGCAAAATCATATCACGCTCTTTATTAATAATAACTCAGAGTTTTATTACAAATGGGCCCGAGGCCAAAAGGAAAAGAAATAACACAGTGGAAAAGTAGTAGTAGGCCACACGACTTGCCACAGGCAATCGTCTGGGGACGTAGCCTATTCGTCAAGATCCTCACCGTCCTGATAAAGGTCTTCTCCTGAATAAAGATTATTCAGCAAGAGTAAGCACAACTTCCGTGCTTGCAAGTTACACCCAATATTAAAAGTTAATGCATGCATAAGGTAAACAAGGGATGATGGCAGGGTTGTTTTGCATAAACAGCATTTTCAGGTTAAATACCATTAATAATTTTCTAAGGCCATTTTTAATATTATAACTGAAATCAGTGATTAATATGACAATAAATAGTGGATAACCTCCAATAAATGAATGGTGAAGGATACCCTCCTATCACTTGGCTAACCGCCCAAATTTTACCATAGGATTATCCATCCTAAAATATGTGTGGAAATCATTTTATAAACCAAAAATAAGTCTAACTTAGAGTGGCTTTGCTAGCATGTCCATGACCGCGGACGTGGCTATTCGAATAGTTTCTACTCTGCAGAGTTTGTACAGCTTTACCCACACGAGATAATTTGCTTTTAATGTCGGCCAAAGCACGCTTCCGAAGGCGTGTGACTAAGCAATTATCATGAGGCCGTTACAAAGCAGTGTCTTAATGTATTTATGCCCGCTAAGCTTTCGCTACCATTAGACTAACCATCCTCCGGAAGCCCCCTCTTGCGCCCGGTGGGACTAATGTCTAACCAACACCCACACATACAACATAGCACAAATAACACTAAGACACCACAGATTATTTAGCCAAATTTGTCCCATTCCAGACATGTGGTGGTACGGTTAGGCGTAGCAAAATACGCTCAAAGATCGGTCCTTGATTGACTTGGGCGACTTTCCATTTAAATAAACCTATGGGTCTTAATCCTAACCAGATTAGGCCCGTGCATGAACCTGCACCCACCATACATCCATCTCGCCCAAGTCCAAACCCATTTTATTTTATTTGGAGTGAAAACCTCTTAATAAGCCTTTCGTGGTAAAACAATACCACCGAATCAAATTTAAAATCAAATTGTAAATGATTTGGCTAAACCTTCCCAAATAAATGTGATCTAAGCATGGCTAAGCATATGACACATTTTAGTAGTATTTTGCCTAAGGGTGACATGGCATTCACATTCAATAATCAAATTGTCCATACAATGAAGATTGGAATAACTATATACAAACAGGACATTTAAACAATTATATAAACATATACATGCAATAGTAATTTAAAGACAGAAATTAAATACTTTAAAATACTGGGAACAACATGATCAATAGTGTAACTTGCCTTTGTTGAAGTCTTGAAATTCTAAATCGTCGGAAGGATGTAACTCTCCGGAGTCGTCGAGGTCTATACGCGAAAATACGACAAATTCAATATTCAAATTCAAATAAATTCAAAAACTCAGCTCAAAATAACTCCAAATTGAAATATTTTGGTTTAAATATCTAGATCATGATTTTAGATAAATTTTGCAACTTGAACCACCCAATTTGGAGTTCAGATGCAAAAGATATGAAATTTTGAAGTTTTAAACCTAAATCTGGAAATTAATTGAATTTCTCGAATTAATTTTCTACTGGAAAATTAATTATTGCGCAATGCTGACGTCATCAGCTGGGAATATTGAATTTCGGCCGATTTATTTTCCTACGGAAAAATAATCTAGTGACTGACATGTGGGCCCGCAGTCAATGGACTGGGTCCACGAGACGGTCAACGCCCACGGTGGGCTCGGTCCACCGCACAGTGCGTGCGGGTGCGTGAGCTGGCGGGTGCGAGTTAACGTGGCGCCACGTACACATGTGCGCCCCGGTGGCGCTGACTTGTTGCCGACGTGGTCAAGCCACGCCAGCTCCGGCGAGGGAAGGTGCTCGGTGACGGGCTCGCCGGCGTTCCACGCCGCGGCGAGCCACACGAATGTGCGCAAATGATAGTGGAGGTCTGTGCGAACTCGGGAGTTACCAAAACGGTGGCGGAGCGGGGCGGAAAGGTCGTCGGCGACAGAGTTTGGCGGCGGCGGCGTGCGGTCGTCGATGAAGTAGTGGTTCCGGCGATCCTCCGAGGAAGTGGGTGGTGGCGTCGGCTTCGCGTTGATGCGGCGGTGATGATGGTGGGGTCGGCGAAGACGGAGAGGCTACGGTGGCGCCGGAAACGGAGATGACCCGAAGAACTTTGCCGGCGGGGAATTTCAAAAATAGGGCACTACGGTGGTGGTGGTGAGTTGCGGATGGCAGCGCTGTGTTGCGGTGAGGGATGCGCCCCCGACGCCCCTATTTATAGGGTGCGGGCTTGGCCGAGGCGGCGTAACACCCAAGAAGGTCCCGGCGAGTCCGCGGCGGGGAATCGGGGATTCGCGGCGAGAGAAAGGAAGGGAAGGGCTGTGATGGACGCGGCATGATGCGGGGGTCTTAACGCGTGCGGTGATTTTGGAGATGCGGCCGGATTCGGGCGCTTATGGAAGGTCTCGATTTCGTATCAATGGCGGGCGCGTGGCGAGAAAGGAAAGCAGAGGAAGAAGAAAGGAAAGGAGGAAGACGATGAGGGCACGTCCGATTTTGATCGGACGGTAGAGAATAGATGGGCGGCGGTAAGTGGGAATCGGCGCGTGTCGGTTGAAATCGGATGGCTCCGAGAGGGGGAGGGGTTTTGCGCGGGAGGAGCAGGCCGAGTGGGCCGCGTGTGCGTGCGAAGTGGGCTGGACCGAGTGGGTTTCGGCCCACTGGCTGTTTGAAGATTTTCTTTTGATTTTCGATTTAAATAATTGCTGATAATTCAATTAGGTTTTAGAATATAGCAAATTAAGTCCAAAAATTTTGAGAAAATTCACAGAAATTCTCTGGAGCATTTAGGACTTAAGAAAAAATATTTCCAGCTATTATTTGGCAATAGATTTTGCAATTAAATTTGTTTAGCTTTAATTTGGTTAAGGAAAAGCTTTTGAAAATTCCACAAAAATCCAATAAAATAATTAAACTTTATTTTCAACTGGAATTTGAAATTTGGGCTGTTACAATCTCCCCCTATCTACATGGGATAAAGTCTCTCACATTCATCAGTTCATATTATAACTCGTTTGCGTCGTAATCTAGGTTTTTTATTTTCATTTTTATACAAAATCAACAAAGGTGACTCCTCTGGGCCATCATTTCAAAATCCTCCAAATCATATTCAATATTCCATCTACTATGACTAAAGTCCAACTAAGTGTTTATGTGGTATTCGCATTCGAAAAACCCAATTCGACATCATTTATTGCATAAACCATAACCTAATGGCTACAACAGTAAGGATATCAATATTTCAAGGAGGACCATGCATTGGATAGGAATATACCTACCATTATCCCCGAATATAGCAATTTTAAGCAAACATACATGCATGCATAATAGATTTTGCAAAAAGAAGTACAACAATTGAAATAGTAGGATCAAGATGGTCAAAAGGGGTGCTTGCTTTACTTTGGTATCTCAGAGTATGAGCATGGACGATCATCATAAATTTCGATCGAAATATCGACGTCTATTCAAAAAGAGGTGATAGCAAGTTAATTATCGAAAAATAATTTTATTAGAACCAAAATCCAAATATTTTTGCATATTCAGACATAGCATGATTTTATATTAATTTAGAAAAAGATTCATTCAATTTGGAGTTCGTATGCAAAAGCTATTAACATTTTAATTTGTTTCGGTTTGAAAATTCCAGAAAATAAGAAAAAGATGATGTCAAAAGCGTATTTTCTAAGGTTTATGCTTTCTAATAGAGAAAGCGTATTTTTCTCTGAGTTTTATGCTATCTAATAGGGAAAATGTATTTTCCTTTGAATTGAAAGCGACTTTTATCATTTTTTCGAATTTTATTAACTTACATGTGGGGCCTAGTTGTCAGTGACTCATATTTTTATTTTTTTATTTTATTTATAAAACCAGAGATGGTTCCACATGTCATAGAATCATTATTTATTAACTAATAATTAAACCTATTTTTTCTTTTAATTAACTGACGGCTAGGGTCCACATGTTAGTCTCTCAGTTTTAAAACATATTTTAAAACAAAAAACAATAGGCGATCCCACATGTCAGTGACTCATATACTAAACGTGTTTTAAATTTGATTTTTGATTAAGTTGTTAGCAGGTCCCACATGTCATTGCTTAGTTTCACATAACCACTATCATTAATTTTAAGCTAATACTCATCCTGAGTGGGACCCAGTGTCAATGAGAGAGAAAAGAAGGGAGTAGAGTTGCATGCGGCCGAGCGCCATGGCGAGCTCACCGGTGGCGAACGACGCAACAACTTGGCTCGAGGATGGGCAAAATGGGTTCCCTTCTCGACGGTGATCCCACTGGGTGGTGGTGAAGGCCGAAGAGATGGACCGAAAGGGTGTTACGCCAGTGATAAGCGGCGGAGCTCCTCGGGTCCGAATGGTTTTCGCGCATAGAGAAAATCGGCAGTGAAAGATGGTGCACACTGGCTCTAGGGGGGACTACGATGCTACGGGCGGTGGCTCGGGGGCCAATGGTCACCAGAGCGGCGGTGATACCATTTCCCGCGGCGGTGCCATAGGTGGCCACGGTGAACTCTATGCTATGCTAGCTAATTGTCCAAATTAGTACACGCAAGAGCTCTAGGGGACTACTAGAAGCTCATCAATGTCCTGAATGGCGTCGGGGATGGACGAAGAAGCTTATCGACGTTGAACAGTGACGGCGCAGAGGAGGCTCTCGATGCTAGAACTTTGTGGCGATGGAGATGCTACAAGAAGTGTAGCATTAGCTCATTGGAGACCCTAGGATGGTGTAGGAGTGAGGAATTGAACGTGGACTCACCAGAGTGACGGCGAACATAAAAGGAGTCGGCGGTGGCCGGATTTGGGGAAGAGCTCGATTCCGATGATTTCGTGAGCTTGGGTCCACATTAAGAAAAGGAAGAAGATTAGTGGAGTATGGAACGCGATATGACGCAGTTTGGTAAGGTTCAAGCTCACCAGAGTATCAGGAACGCGGAGGTCTGAATTGGGGTGTATGCTGGAGACGGGGAAGATGATAGTGCAATCACGCTTCAGGATTCCCAGAGCTACATCAAGCAATGAATGGGTATCTGTGAGGTAAGGACGCATGGTGACGCGTGTGGCGAGGGCAAAGAAGCTCACCAAAGGCAATGGCGGCAGAAGGCTTGCTCACCGTGTTGAGAACGACGCTCTCATTCCAGGCAAAACAAAGCACAAGAAGTTTTGATTCTTTGCAGGAAGCAAGAATGGCGAGTTGAGGAGCTCATGACGCGGTGAGGGGCTTAAATGTGGATGAGAAAGGCGCGAGATGCGGTGAGAAAATGGTGCAGCGTAGTGTTTTCTCGCACCGAGCTTCGGTCTTGTCGCCTGCAGAGGATAATGGCACGTCGATGGGGCAGCTAGCATGGGTGATGGCAGGCGAAGGTGACGGGGGCAGTTGAGGTGCAAAAACGGTGGGCACGGCATCGCAAACCATGGCCAAGTGGCGGAGCGCGCTGGCTCGCGGAGGCGAAGCGAGGTGGAAGATAGGTTCCAACAGGTGTGCTTGATGCATCAGCGAGAGGGAGACGTGGGGCGTTGGCATGGGCTGGAGCAGGCGCTATGGAGTCGACCGGTGCAAATTTGGCCCAATGTCTCGGCAGGAATTCAATTCAGACTTTCGAATCTTCAAACTGGCTGATAGTTGTTCGAATTTCTAAACATGACAAACGGGATACAAAAATTATAAACATTTCTGTAGAGTCTCTTGACACAGTACGGTTCCTTGTATAATTTTTTAAGGATTTTATCTATTCTGTGATTTTCTCAAAAATTCTTACAAGTTTATGTTTGCATGTAATTCACTATTTGATTTATGCAAAAGTTCAAAATCATGCTAAAAATAATTTTCCAACACAAAACATGCTCAAAATTATTCTTCCCCTTATTTTTATTATATTTTTCCAAAATATGATTTTTGAGATGTTACACCACTTGTCATCCTAGCCACCGACGAGCACACCCCACGTGTACTCTCCCCTTCGTCTGTTCTCCCATATGCTCTGCCACCCTTCTCTCTGTATTTTTATTTTCTAATTTGTTAGATGATGTGGTAGAGACATCACATGAAATTGGGTGGGATGGACCGAAGAGGGCAAAGTGGACGGTTTCGAGAGTTTGAGGGTACGTTTTAGACGGTTTTGAAGTTTGAGGTTGAAAATCGGACTCGGACGATAGTTGAGGGTTGGAAAATAGACCTTTTCCAAAAAAAAATGTTTCTCTGAACGATTAGGGATCAAACTAGCACCCACTTACTGCTCTCTCTGGTCTCAAAAGAAAGTTGTTTTAGGTTACGTGCAGTCAAACATTATAAACTTTAGCTTCAATATTTAGATTGGACATATAAAAATGATACATTTGGATTTGTCTCAAAAAGTATTTTCATAATATTATAGATTTTATAAATATATTATAATAGAAGTGAGTGATTAAAATTGTGTTTTGGAGACCTGTCCAAAACAACTTTTGTGAGCGGAGTACTTAACTGCGTGCCGGAACCGTCTTTGCGCGCAAACCGAATCAAGACCAACTCACCAACCGATAGAGTTAGCTTAGCTGCGTGCGTGACACGAAATTGCGACTACCGATCTCTCACGCGTCGTTGTATCTACGGGCTCTGCTCTGTTAATTAGTCAGAAACTTTGGAAATTGCACGGAAATTTTCTCAGAATTGAAATTTCATGATTTAGCCCCTAAAAATTGTAGAATTCGTCGAAAAGTTACTTTTCAGTAGAAAAAGGCCTCGAGAGTTCAGATTTTTGCATATTTTGAA
Organism: Ampelocalamus luodianensis; assembly: GCA_036346255.1. Taxonomy (NCBI): domain Eukaryota; kingdom Viridiplantae; phylum Streptophyta; class Magnoliopsida; order Poales; family Poaceae; genus Ampelocalamus; species Ampelocalamus luodianensis. Next base: position 28,160,332 of record CM070620.1, on the reverse strand, counting down.
CTATTAAAGCATGTTTAACTTTGTTATTATTATTTATATTCAATTTATTTATTGTATTTACTGTTTTGATTATCTGTGATTGTTTATATTGCTTTTAATCACTAAAATAGTAGTAAATCATGAAAAATATATATAAAAAAATACGAGAACATTATACGAACTTTTGCAACCATTTTTTATACAAATTACTAGCAGTAAGCTTATGCACTTTTTGCATGAATATGCAGATGATTGGCATTACGAACCAGGAGTTTGAAAAGCTAGCCCAGTATGGCCAGAATTATTTGACTTGGGCATCAGATATCGAGATTGTGCTTGGATCCAAGAAGCTCCGTACTACTATCGGACTTAGCACCTCGAAGGAATCCAATCCAACTACTGAGGAAAATGATCAGGCGCTTTATTTCCTCAGACATCATCTCAGCCTAACACTCAAGAATGAGTATATGGCAGAGAAAAACGCACTAGCTTTGTGGACCGCACTGAAGAAGTAGTTCGAGAAGCTAAAGTACACCATTCTTCCTCGGGCAGAGCAGGAATGGTCTCATCTATGTTTTGCTGACTACAAGACCGTGGGGGAGTACAATTCTGCTTTACATAGAATTTTCACCAGTCTTCAGCTCTGTGGAAAAATAATCACAAAGGAAGAGAAGATTGAAAAAACTCTCTCTACCTTTCACCCAAATGCTGTGCAATCCGCATGCAACTATCGTTAGGATGGCTATAAGGAGTATGTCGAACTGATTAACATCATGCAAGTTGCGAAAGCTCAAGATGAGTTTCTAAAGAAGAACTACATCTCACAGCCTCCTAGTAGCAAAGTTGGCCATGAAGTCAACGCTAGTAGCTACAATGTGAGGAAGCCTCACTCAAAGGAAAGAGGCAAGAAGGGTAAGGTCATGGGTCGTAAGACCAAACAGAATGCTTAAGACAAGAAGGACAAACAAAACAAGCGCGATGAGAAACCCTATAGCCAGCAGGACCAAAATTGCTACAAATGTGGCACTTAAGGACATTAGTCACGTGTTTACCGTGAGCTGTAGCACGTGATTGATGCCTTCAAGTTTAAGAAGAAGGGTAAAGAACAGCATCAGGCATACCTCGCTATTGTAGGCACGGGGGATCCATAGTCATTGGTTGCACCCATGGATGTGGATAGCCCAGCAGCCCCCATCACCCCTTCTTTGGACATCACAACCGTAGTTGCTGAAGAAGAGAAGATGGATATAGAGCAGATTCAGGTAGAAGTTTCTTCATACTTCACTGATTCAATCTAGTGCACGCATTGCACTTAGATTTTATACTTGTCGCTGTTTTAGAACCGATCTTACGTAAAGATTATTTAATTCGGGGGATCTCCACAATTGATCACGCAGACAAAGGAGACACGGGAATTTTTATACAGGTTCGGGCATTCTCCAATGAGAATAACAACCCTACTCCTGTGTGTAATGTATTGGGTATCCCGATTACAATCAGTGAAAAGGCTTGCGCTAATACTGCTACTGATTGTCTCTCAAAAAGAGCCCTTCTCCTCATTATCTCCAAGAGACACCTATTTATACTATGTTGTAGGGCGGTTGTCGTTCCAGGTCAATTAGGCGCTTATTATTACATAATAATAAGAGTAATTACCGGAGTAGTAACCTCCCCATGCTGTCCAACAGTTACCAATAAGAGATAATGGAGAATTATCTGTAGTTATTTCAGGTATAACTACGTATCTTGACTTCTCAGATCTTCACCAATAAATAGGGCCTACTGACGAGTGAACCCAGTTAACTATGAAGAAGTCGTAGCAGGGCTGGTCGTAGCAAGACTTACGACTAGGGGGTAGTCGTAGAAAAAGCTTACGACTGGGTACTGGTCATAGAAAGACTTATGACCGGACGTAATCGTAGTAGGACTTATGATCACACCATAGTCGTAGAAATACTTACGACTATGAGGGTGGTCGTAGAAGAGCTTACGACCACATAACTTACTCCTCCCTTATAAGGATTATCAGATCCTCGTTAATACTCATTTGTAGTTTATGGTTGTGATAGAACATAAAATTATTGAATAATGGTCGTAAGCTCTAGGAGAGCAAAACATTAAATTCTCATGATGAGTCCTGTAAGACTTTTTCCTGTATTAATAATAGCAAGTTATGTTCTATTTTAGAGTATTTTATTTATGTGCGGATTGCTTCCTACCCTATATTAATAAATACTTTATATATCAAAATGTGTGTGGCGCCCTATGGAGGAAGTGTGCTTAGCATACATTGGCATAACGAATATCATTTTGAGAGAGACAAAAAAAATTCAGTCGATCAACAAGAATGCTGGTAGTCTTACGATAATTATAGGCAGTGATACTTGTATAATAGGCTCAGGAAGAGCCACAATTATACTTCCGATGGACACAACATTAGTCATTGAAGAAACCTTGTTGTACCCATAATCGACTAGAACTCTCTTAAGCTTTAAAGATATTCGCGCTAACGGTCTCCACGTAGAGACTGAAGAAGTGTATGGAAAAGAATACCTGCTCATTACAAAGAGTGAAAAAAAATAGAAAAAGAGTATTAAAGCGACTTTCCTCATATGAATCTGGGCTATACTACACTAACATTAAGGCACCTGCAGCCTATACTGTCCTGAAAACCACTTTTAGAAGCTCTGAACTTTTCTGTCTCTGGCATGATAGATTAAGCCAACCCGGTCTTAGGATGATGAGAAATGTAATTAACAATTCTCATGGACATAATATCAATGTAAATAATTTCCCGAATCAAGAAGATTTTGTGTGCCCCGCACGTGCCACTGGGAAAATAATTACTAGACCTTCTGCTCTGAAAGTGAAGGATAAAATCTCTGCATTCCTGGACTGTATCCAGGGAGACATTTGCGGTCCTATATAGCTCCTGTCGAGGCCATTTAGGTACTTTATGGTGCTCATCGATGCATTCTTGGACTGTATCCAGAGAGACATTTGCGGTCCTATACAGCCCTTGTCAGGGCCATTTAAGTACTTTATGGTGCTCATCGATGCTTCTATTAGCGAATCAACTGCCTGACCACTTTAGTGATTTGAAGAGCGTAACCAAGTCGCATGTGCCTACACGTAATGCACCGCAAAGGGTTGAAATACTAAAGAAAATTGAAAGTATCTCTAATCCCATCTAGAGACCTCAAAATAAAAGGATGAGAATTCCGACCCCTTGAATCCCAAGTAACCGGGGACTTCTAGAGAAAAGGATAGGAAAGAATTGACATAGTCGATCACTAAAGTTCCTTAGAACTAGAAGGGGAGCCAGTTGAGACCTGGCGCTAGTATGGATTATGGAATTACCTTCAGTAAAAGGCATACCGGATTTGAACATTCCCACGGAGGGAGACATCGGCGTGGATGTGTGCGCACACATCGGAGCTAAAAAACTAAAGGGACTTGCCCCCGCAATTGGAAGCAGTGGAGAGCAAGTAGAAGTATTAGAAGAATCGCCCTATGAATAAATAGCTATAAATTATGTGAGAACAGAAGAATCTATGAATAGAACAACAGTCAATGTCGACATTTATTTTGCAAAGAAAATTGCCACAATCATCGATCTTAATCCAGAGTCTGCATAGCTCGCTGAATGTAAGAAAAGATCAGATTGGAAAGATTGAAAGAAGGCAATAGAAGTAGAATTATTATCTCTGAATAAAAGAGAGGTGTTTGGACCCGTAAGCTGCACGCCTCCCCATGTGCACCCTGTAGGACACAAGTGCGTATTTGTTCAAAAAAAATGAGAATAATGAAGTTATAAGACATAAAGTAAGGCTTGTTGCACAAGGTTTCACTCAACGACTAAGAGTTGATTATGAAGAAACCTATTCCTCGGTCATGGGTGGAATTACCTTTAGATACTTAATCTCAGTGGCAGTAAACTTGAATTTATAAATGAAATTAATGGATGTGGTAACTGCATACCTTTATAGAAACTTAGATTCGGATATTTATATACTATGTGGACTGAAGCAATCAGGCAGGATGTGGTATAATCGCTTAAACGACTTTATTTGCAAGAAAGGCTACACGAACAATGAAGATTGTCCCTGTGTATCTATATGACGATCCGAGGATAAATTTTGTATAATCTCAGTATATGTAGATGATCTGAATATCATCGGGACCCTGGAAGATATTAAGGAAGCAAGCTCTTACCTGGAGTCGGAGTTCGAAATGAAAGATTTGGGTAAAACAAAATATTGACTAAGCTTGCAGCTTGAGCATACCCTAAAGGAATTTTAGTATATCAGTAAACCTACACTCAAAAAGTGTTAGAAATGTTCAACTTTGAAAAGGCATACCCTTCGAAAGTGTCAATGGTCGGGAGATCTTTGCAACAAGACAAGAACCTGTACAGACCTAGAGAAGAGGGGGAGGAAGTCCTGGGACCAAAATTTCTATACTTGAGTGCAATAGGAGCACTCATGTATTTAGCAAATTGTACTAGACTGGACATTGTATTTGCCGTGAACCTACTAGCAAGGAATAAAAGAGTACATCTTCTGATATATCCAAGGAAGCAAAGATCTTGGTCTATTCTACAGAAAGAACCAAGACCTAACTATGACTGGCTATGTAGTTGCTGGGTACCTGTCAGACCCGTATACAGCTAAGTCACAAACAGGCTACGTATTCCTGTGTGGTGGAACTGTAATTTCATAGAAATCGTCTAAGCAAAGTCTTGTATCAACTTTGACGAACCACTCAGAAATCATAGCGTTGTACGAGGCCTCGCAAGAATGTTCTTGGCGGCTTCGGCGGATGATTCACCACATCCAGCAGTCGTGTGGATTGAATACCGCGTAAACCCCCCACTATTATCTATGAAGATAATGTAGCTTGTGTTGCACAAGTGCAGATGGGTTATGTGAAAAGTCCTCTCACAAAGCATATTAACCCTAAGTTCTTCTATGCTCATGAATTGAAAAAGATGGACGAAATTAAAATACTGCATACTAAGTCATATAAAAATCTTACAGATTTATTCAGTAAGTCACTTTCAGCATCTAACTTTGAAAGATATATACGTGGAATTGGAATGATGAGACTTAGAGAAGTGCATAATTCGGGGGGAGAATCTTCACAAACTCATTATGGAAGCTTGATCATGAAGATCGAGTACCTAAAGAATAAATCCTAGAGATTAAATGAAATTAGGTGGATTGTACTCTTTTTTCCTTGATGAGTTTTTCCTGAAGTTTCTCGGTTAAGGTTTTTAATGAGGCAATTCGTGCAGCACAGCAGAACGTGTTTCATGTACTCTTTCTTCAAATTTTTTCCACTGGGTTTTGTGGAGTTTTGACGAGACAGAAATATGACAGATGAGTGCCCAAGGGGGAGTGTTAAGAAATTGAGCCCAACCAGGAGTCCTGGTCCAAGGTGGGCTCCTCATCCATCCAATAGCCTATATAAAAGAGGGGGACCCCAACAATTGTACTACAGTTTTACAGAAGAGTAATAAAGAGAAGTCAGAAGTCCCTCATATCTCTGTGTTTAATCTACTATTCTGTTCTTGTGTTCTTGTATTGTTCTTACGATTCTGAGTTTGTCTACGAGGTAATCGCTCGGATTGGACTCGCCAACGACAGTTCCTCAACACATCCATCCTCCATCGATCACCTCCCCTCCCCATGATCGAACAAACAATGGATGTGATGGCTCCCTCGAGCAGCATGTGCATCCATGCTCCCCTTAGTCATGTCCCCGTCAGCTTCCTCCCCCCACTCACTGACCTCTTCTTCTCCGACGTCAGCGCTGCCCTGACGATGGCGTCGACCGTGGAGTTTTCGGCACCCCCATGGGAGAGAGGGGATGATGCCGGTGACATCGAGGCCTTGCTCCAGGACATCGACACCCTTTAGCTCCTGCCCACCGGCCTCATCCCCTCCCTATGGCCGCGGCCTGTTGGCCCAGCTCCCGGAGAGGAACGCATGCAGGAAGAGGAACAAGATGAGAACGAGAATGCTAGAGAGTTTTGTGCCACTCGGAAGTCACGGCATTTTTTGTTTCATTCATCCCTTCCACTTCTTTTTATGCGTTGGATACAACCAAGTAAATAGACACAGCAAGCGTAACCGGCCTCCTTAACTCATGCCACCTCCCTCCTTAACTCACGCTAGCTTATTTAACGCACACACTACTGCTACATGCACGGCTTGCCGGGCGTAACTGCTGCATACACGCACGACTCAACGAGCCAATTAACTCTACTGCACCATCATGCAAAACAATCTTAATTATTCCTAACAATCTCCCTCTAATCAAGATGGCTTCACGGGCAGTGGCTTTCTCCTTGTTGCCACACACAGCGGTCTCTTGCACCACTCATTGCGCCATTGATAGTCTTCAGTCTTGTCATGTCAAGTTTCTCATCTGAAAGGTCGATTTTCTGACGCATCTCAAAGAAGCATTACCTTTTTCTTGCTGACCACACCACATAGTTGCTGCCCATAAATGGAGGGTACTGGAGGAACGCATTTCCCTTCTCTTCCTCTCTTCGCGGTCGTCTCTTGTCGCTAGTGACACGACTTGCCGACAACTCTGACCTTAACGACTTAGGCATTCAATAATGTGGCTCTTCTTGCGACAATGGGCTCAACTACATCATCGCTACCTGTTTGCAGCTAGGGACACAACTTGCTAGTGATCCCAACCTCGATCCCAGCTCCAATTGTCCTTCGCCGATGACACAACTCGACGGTGACGGGGACTCAGATCAGAACTTACATATGTGAGAACTTAGACACACACTTACAAGAACTTACACACATATGTAACATGCATGGACTCAACTACATGTACTTGCCGACGAAATTGAGCTGCTCGGTCGTCGCTGGTCGTTGCACTTGCTAGCACCCAATGCATCGGCTGTCCTCATCGTGGAGCCGCATGCTCCGCACGATGCATCGATCACGCTGCTATGACCACACACACGCCATCGTTCGTGACCTCTAGGACACCGAGTCATCGCAAGCCTGGGTTAGGCCACTACACGGATCCACAGGTCGCACCTCCCGACGTTGTGGCCAGCCACGACTAGCACCTTGCCAATTGCACGGATCCGCCCAGCATGCAGCTGGCCTCCCCATCCGCAGCGCTAGCTACGGCCGTGACGTGCGATGCTATTGCATCCGCACAGACCCTGTTTGCCACCTCGACATGCTGATGCAACACCTCCAGCACATTGGATCGTCGTCTCGACGAGCGCCGCATGGATGCCGCTTCTACTTCGCTCCTGTTGCCGTCACCGTACTGTACTAAGTTTGTCTTGCTCTAATACCAATTGTTGGCTCAGCTCTCAGAGAGAACTCGCTCATTGTTTCTTCTCTAGAACGCACACACGAAGAGGAACACGGATGAGAATGAGAATGCTAGAGAGTTTTGTGCTGCTTGGAAGTCACGGCGTTTTCTGTTTTATTCATCTCTTCTACTACTTTTTATGCTTTGGATACAGCCAAGTAGATAGACACGGCAAGCGTAACCGGCCTCCTTAACTCATGCCACCTCCCTCCTCAACTCACGCTAGCTTATTTAACGCACGCATGTAACTGTTGCATGAACGTCTTGCTGGGCTTAACTGCTGCATGCACGCACGACTCAACGAGCCAACTAACTCTACTGCTGCATCATACAAAACAATCTTGATTGTTAGGATCTTGATTATTCCTAACACTATCGCCACCCTGCAGGCGACGCCCATACTGCAGGTTCTTCGAGCGCTACCGTGCAACCAAAATGATCATGACGCCGCCGACGACTTCGACATCCTTCATCTCCCACCCACTGGCCTCACTCCCCTCCCCGCGAGGGCCGCCGGCGCGCCCCAGAACAAGGCGTCCAATAAACGCGCGGAGCTGCGGTGCGAGCCCTATGACGCCGACATCGACGCCACGCTCTGGGCCATGGAGAAGGACCCTAGGGAGAGGCCGTCGCCGGACTACCTCAAGACGGTGCAGGGCGATCAGGTGAGCGAATCCACACGCGCCGAGCTCATCGCCTGGGTGTACGAGTTCTCTCGGCCCTACGACTTCGCCCCTGGCACGCTCCACCGTGCACGCCGACCGCTTCCTGTCGGTGAGAGCGCTTCACGGCCACCAAGAGCTCCGCCTCCTCGGCGCCGCGGCCATCTTCACCGCAGCCAAGAATGAGAACGGAGGCACCACGCAGAAGCTCGACGCCGACGACATCGCCCAGCACGGTGGGTTCACCCGGCGCCAGGTGCTCGACACGGACCTCGACATGGTGGCCGTGCTTGGCTTCCGGCTGAGCGGCCCCACCGCCCACACGTTCGTGGACCACTTCACGAGGCACAGCCGCTAAGATGATGAAGAAGAAGGCACCACCGACGACTCCGACGAGCTGGTGGACAGGCCCCTGGCGCACCACCTGGCCGACCTGGCGCTGCTGCACTACCGCTACGTGGGGCTCCTGTCGTCCGTCGTGGCGGCGTCGGCGATCTTCCTAGTGAGGCTAGCGCTGGACCCGCCGCCGTACTCCCTGGCGCCGCCGTGGAGCAAGGAGCTCGTGGAGCTGACGGGGTACAACCCCATGGACTTGGCCGACTGCATGGACGCGATGTATGAGATGCACGAGATGGAGCAGGATTGGCCAGGTTGCACTGACATGATGCATGTTGGCCCAAACCGAAGAAGACTTAGCCGATCCGCTCAGCAGAGCACTCGGTAGCGCGTTCGGTAGAACGCTCGGCAGGAAACCGATCGAAAGATGAAGCAAGCGCTCGCGATCACGCTGGAAGCCGAACGAAGATGCAGTCATGCGAACGTACGCTGCGAAGCAAACACATGCTCTGGAACTCAACGTACACACGCATACGCTGAAAGAGCCACATGCACATGTGCTGGAGGCAAGCAATCACGAAAACAAGAAGCGACAGAACGATTTTTGGTGCCGCATGGCATGCAACGTTTTTCTGTTTTTTCTCTTATTGCTTGCTCTCGATCTCATGATTTACAAGACTCACATATGCTGCCCTTATAAAGGCTGAGTACATGACTCAACACCAACTCGTTTCTACTACGACCCTGTTTGCTACAGTTCCTACTCCCAGCTTCTCAATCGAATCTTATGGAGTCATGTCAAACACCTAACTTCTTAAAACGACTAGATTCTGATTCTCGCGAGGAACAGTCTCGAAAATAAACTAGCAATGAGGAGCAACCTTCCCACAGATTCTCGTGAGAATCTAACTTGTAGAAACGAAAATACCCATTAAAGTGTGAAGAATTTATCCGCAAATGCCATCCAAATATCCCCGAAAATCCCACCGCGTGACCTCGCTCCCGTACCCCTTCGCCTTTCCCCTCGCTTCCTCCTGGTGCTTTCGCGACAAGGCAAAAATCACCTTGAGCCTCGACTGTGCCGCCTACGGTCCTCGATTGCACCAACTCCGGTCCTCAGCTGCGCCGCCGCAGGCACCGGACTTCGTCTCTGTGAGCACACGAGCGCTGCCCACCCCGGAAACCCTAGAGGCCGGCCCCCGCCTCCGCGTGCGCGTGCGCGCCGCCTGGGACATGAACCCAGGTGCCGCCACCGTCGCCGTGCCCAAGCCATCCAAGGCCAAGGCCAAGCCCTCGCTTCCGTAGCCGCCGGCGACGGCGACAACCCCGGCCCGTGCGCCGCCTCCCACCCACGCAGACCTCTTCGCGTGCCGCAGCAAGGGCCAAGGTACCATCCCTCCTCTCCGCTTTTCCAACCGGGTGCTCGATGCTTTATCTCACCGGAAGCTTTTGCTGCTTGCCGTGTTTAGTTGGTACTGTAGTAAGGGAAAACTACTGAGTGTCCGAGTACAATCTAATAAGCAGTTACTACATAGAGTTTTTGACTTTGAGTTGCAAGCGCAATAGATTGATTGGGTAATTGGGAAGTGAGAACATAAGCATATTATATTACTTATTAACTTCATTGTATGAGAACTAATTCAAATTTTAGTTTGTCTATCTAAGTGTTAGTAGTGTGTAGTTAGTACAATAGTTACCCAGAAGAAGATCAATAGCTTGTTGGTTGGTTTGTAGTAGCAAAGAAGAGCACATATATGGGCTTTGAGAGGTGGTGGTTGCCGCCTCCACCAGAGGTGAAGAAGCCCCAATCGCTCTACAATGCAGCGTCGTTGGCGTACTTGGGGGACTAAATATATGAAGTAAGAACTGGTCGATTAAATTGTGATTTTTATACACTGAAAATTGTTATTATGTTACATATAGCTCAGCCTAGTTGTCACTTTTATTTGTATTGGATTAGTATGCAAGAGATATGATGGTGACATATAGCGTGTGCTAATTGTCAACTTCAAGCTTGTTTGTTGTAGGGTGATCTGATTCTTTCTCTTCTATTATACGGCTTTATGCTTGAGGCACTTCTTCTTCCCACCACTAAGCATCAATGACTACAACAAGCGTGTGATGGATGTCGTGAAATGTGAATCACAGGTCTGGATTTGGCTCTTCTTCCTCTTCTAATCAAACAGCATAGATAGGCCAAATGCTTCGCATGCTAGTCATTGTGATTGTAATGTAGAACTTATCTTATTATCTATGCTTATGCATCTGTATCATCGCCTTCTCACAGACATTCTTTGCATATGTTAATGGGCATTGTTTCCTATATATTACTTCAATACTACTATTTTAATGGTTGTAGTTCTAATTTTTTAAGAGCACTTCTTTTGTTTGTTGTTTCTCTGTTCTGCTTACTACATACAAGAGAATGCTTTGTAGCATCAGAGTGTCAGGCATATTTTCACATTGAGAACTGCTATACATCTTTCAATTTTAGTGCTATGTGATTGGTGAGAGAGAGGGAGAGAGGGTGGGAAGTGAGATTAGATTAGGGATATAGAGGTGGGGGTGATATCTGGAGCATTGGATCTTTATCTGATGGCTCAAAAAGTGACTGATTTCCAAGAAAAAATCAGTCGCATGTTGTATAGACACTCCCTTTCACATTAATTGTTACTATTTTCCTTGCTTCAGGATTTGTTGCTGAACAAACTTCTCGGAGAGGAATTTCTAACCCAAGAAGAAAGGTAAACCAAAAATTCTAGTTTTCTACTAGATGTGCAATCTATATTAATGGTATAATTCCTATCAGGAAATATTATTCTCTAGCCTCCATAATCCATATGCATGACTGAACTTCTAGCGGGTGGTAGCACTTAAGTGTTCAGGACTGGTAAATTAATCTGCCTAGGACTAGGAGTTGCCATTATGCGGTACCCCATGTGTTTCCTTTTTTTTCTCTGAAAATTGTATAGATTGTGAACAATATTGTATCTCATCTGTCCAATGCCTGAGATCTATGTGAAACATGTCCTCCACTCATTTAAAGTGGAGGACATGTATAGTTGGTGCCAAATTTGCAGAGAAGACTGGGCTGCAATACAAAAAGATGCAATTGAAAAACAAATAGAATAAATTAAAGAACGATTACAATATTTAGAGGAAATTGAGGACAAAGGAGACATACTTAGATTGGGATTACGAAAAGAAGACAATAAAGGCCACACCCGAACGGTGGAAGAAATTTTTAAAAAGTAAGTCATTACTCATTATCTATTTTTTAATGCATTAATGTATACTCATAGCTATGATATTAGTGAAGGTTTAACGTGTAATACTTGGCATTGACAGGAATATAAAGGATGTTCTAAGTTTAAGAAGGTTGAACTTCAAAACGAGTGCTATATCCATGGATAGTTTCCGTGATGACCATGTAAGTGCATTGCTCAATCAGGATGATGGATACACTACTTATGATATTTTATGATCTTTTGTTATCACTCATTTAACATTCCAATACTTGTACGTAATAGCATTTAATTATCATTTGAACACTTATACAATATAAATGCAATATCTCCAACTTCATCTATCGCAACGTGAACAGTACAAAATTTGTTATACACAATCAATAGTTGTGCGTCAATTCGTTATTTGCCAACGGTTGTACTCCATCATGAAATATAAATGCAATGTAACCTAACATTGTGTACAAATACAACGTACATACATTCATATGGTCTAAACAAGTTTGAGAGAAAATTCTATAATTTATGCACAAAAACATAGGAGCAAAACACAAATACAATTAAAGTATTACAAATCTTGGCTTAAAAGTTTGGAGGCTTATAAGCTGATTAAGCCAAAAAAACTGGCTTTAAGCTATAAGCCAAAAAGCCTAAGCTTAAACAAACAGAGTCTTTAACCAGGGGTAACATGGTTTATTTGTCTCTAATCATCCCTCATATGATTTTTAGAGTCAACTTATCAGCCAAACGCTTTCAACAAATAGCTCTTGATTATCAGAGAAGTGGATTCTCCGAGAATCAGAAGCAGAATCTGAAAAATAAGAATATGAAGCTCTACCATGACAAAAGCTACTCTGACTTGACTGCCGATTTGAATACGGCAAAAACTAAACAAAGATTAACTAACAATGCAGAACTGCATGATCTACTCCTTGCCCCCTCGCTGCGATGTCCCTCCACTCTACCTCGAGGACCCATAGGATGATGGCACCAGTGGTCTGTAATGTTCATGCGTACATCTGGAATTAATTCATTGGATTATTGGAGCTCAGTCTTGTTTACGATCAGTGTGTAGTTCCACGAGACCCGTTTGGAACACGGGAATAGGAAAACCGTAGGAATTGAGGTACCTACATGAAACGAAACTACAAGAATTGTAAATTGTTCCAAATGGCCGTTTGGAAACTTCACAAGAAAAATACATGAACTTTGAGAGAGAATTGCCTTGCTCAAGAGAAAAAGGAAAATTTCCATGAGGTTAGACCTCATGTTTGTTTTCCTCCAAAACCTCTGGAGAATTCATAGGAATCCTAAGAAGGCATCCCTTTGTTCCAAAAGCGTGCATAGGAGAATTTCCTGTAGAGTTCAAATCCTTCAAATTTCCTCCACGCTTCATACATTCCAAACAAGCCCCAAGAAAGAATGTGAACTGCAATGATTACATCATTGCCAATAGAAAAGAAAAAAACAAGTACAGGTTACACACTCAGGTTTGTTTGAGATAGTGCACAGAGTCTTGATACATAGTTGATCATGTAAGTGAAATCACTTTGTTTTTGCAGACCAAAAAGAAGGTTGAGACGGATTCATTGACCTGCAGAGAGCCAAGCTATTAGTAATTCTTTGCACTGGAAATCTGCAATGTGCTCGTTCATAGCATGGTCACGGTTGCACTACTCTTCCCTATTGTGCTACTAGATTGGACATAGCTGCTGCAACAGGCTGGCCATGGTGATACCTGTTCACTTCTTTTGTTGCCGTCACCAAGATCTGCATTAGTAACAAAATATACTCAAGGATTAGATTATCATTTGGATATTTTCTGCCAGGAAGACCCCGCAGAATTTGACCTCAGATTCTACGTACAGCAATAAAGCATCTGACTATCTGATTGTTGCATCAATTCAATGACACTAGTAGCACGCGCTTGGTACAGGCCTCGTCCACAACTATCTTGTCAGACACCATGTCGTCGTCTGAAAGAAGTACATGCCATTCTGCCTACACAAACCTCACCTCCTGCTGAATCTTACCCAGTGAAGAGAGCTGAATTCCACATGAAGATCTCCATCACAAGCTGACAATAAGGTACAATTCAGAATTCAAAACAGGAGCTATTTCAGTTAACTCAATCAGGGAAAGAGAACAATGAGCACACACGACACAGTTTTGGACTGATCCTGATTCCAAGAACAAACACTGATACAGCTAACACTGCAACATAACCAGGCTACATTCGATGAGACATGCTCCATGGCAGTTCCATCATGGTTCCCAACACAGAATCACATCACAAGCACAAAACAGGCAGCTACAAATTACACCCCACCCACAGGTACTTACCATGACTCTGCTACTCCTTGTTGCAAATACCACTACTACCTAGACTACCTAGTACTCAATAGTCATTTCTAGCCCCCAGACCAGCCTAGCTGAGAGCAATTCTAACCAGGACAATGCCAATTAGCCGATACAAATTCTCAAATCACCTTAATGCGAGCGTCATTACTGGCTCTCTTCCTCTTCATCTTCCATCTCCTCCTCGTCTTCCTTGTCAGTATCGCTGCCATTCTCGGTGCCTGGGGCGGCCGCATCGACATTGTTCTGGTTGTACTGGTAATGCGGGTGCTGCAGGGTGTGGCGGTGCCGGCCGTCCTTGACACGGTACCGGACATGGTGATTGCTGCTGGTTGCGACATCAGTGGCCGTAGCCGTTCTCCTTGCGCCGTTGCCATCAGCGGCAGCGGAATTGCCAACCATGGCAACAGCGGCGTGGGGGGCGCCGTTGTTGGCCTTCGAGAGCTCCATCTGCATCTTGAGGAAGAACTGCACGCGCTGGTCCTCCATCTGGCGCGCAGCATCCAAGCGGTCCCGCTCCATCCGGAGCTCCTGCTCCCGCTTTGCGGACTCCACGCGCTCGTACGCCTCCCCGAGCCGCCGGATCGCCTGCGCCAGATCGCGCAGGCCCTGTGCGCGTTCACTGCTGTCCGCGCCATTCACAGCTTCCTCCACCCGCCTCCTCTTCCCGTTCGCTGTCGCCATCGGCGGCTCCGGTGGGAAGCCGTCGGACGATTCCGACGACGCCGAGGCCTGTGGCGGCGACGGCAGCCTCCGCTTCACCCCCGCCGAGGTCAGGAGCGGCGTGCGAGTGCGCTGCGGGAAGTTGACACGCGGCGCCATAGGCGCGGTGCTCCGGGTGCCGGGGTTGGAGGAGGAAGAATTGCCTACCGCGGCCGCAGAACTGCCCCCGGGCTTGTGGGTGGGGGCGAGAAGGGAGTCGAGGCGGTGGAAGAATGGCCAGGAGGAGTCCGGCTTGGCCTTCTCGACTTTGTACTTCTTCTTGAGGGTGTCGATGCGGTTCTTGCACTGGACGTCGGACTTGGGCGGCTTGGAGTAGCCGTCGCGGGAGGAGACGACCTCGGCAACCTCCTGCCACTGCGGGTGGCGGAGGTTGCCGCGGCCGAGCGCGACGAAGCGCTCCCCCCAGGCGTCGATCAGCGTGGAGGTGGCGCCGTCGCTCCACGCGTCCTCCCGGCCGCCCCCTCCTCCGCCGCCGCTGGAGGGGCTGGGCTTCCGGATGGGGATGGCGACGGCGACGGCGAGGTGACCGGGGGGCGCAGCGGCGACGGTGACCGGGTCGGCGACGGGGAGCGGCGAGAGGGAGCGCGACGGGGAGGGCGAGGGCGACGGGGAAGCAGCGGCATCGTCATCCATGCCCGGAGATCTGGCCGGCGGCGGGGGGCGAGGGTTTGGGGATATTTCCGGGATGGGGGCAGTGGAATGCGGAATTATTCGTGTTGTTTTGTTTTGGTGGCGTGCGGTGGTCGTCGCGTCCGGCGGCGAGGGGAGTCGTTACCTGGGGCTGCGACGGAGCGGGACGCCTGATTGGGCTGGACGGGCCTGTATGGGCCAAGTTTCTGCATTCACGGATGGACCTGTAGGCCTAAAAGGCCCTCTTTTTTATAACCAAAGGCTCAGCGCGGTTCCATTTTTCTATTAAAACGAAACCACTTGCAGCACATTCACTTCTTGCATCATCCTTTTCCATCCTTCTACAACATCAAAACATCAACTACTAAATGTTCATTTGATACATTGTCTTTCTGCCTGATGACCATAGTTCGATTTCCACTAACCACAGGTTATACGGGTTATTTGTGTTAATTTTCCACTTTAATTGTCCGTTATTTAAACCCATAACTTACGAGTTGTGAGTCTTAATATTACTCACTAGCTAAGTGTTCCCCACCCCCTAAAAAACGCACTTAATGTTCGTTACCACTATTTAACTTCCACATCTTAGTCACTCACATCAACATTTTCAGTGTTTTATCAGATAGCAGTCCACATCTTTGTGCTTCCAGCAATCCCCATGCGCATTGCAAGCTCGTCAGGCCTCTAGTTGATGTCTTTCGCTTCTTACCCACTAGCAGATCCTCGACGATGCCCAGATTTTCTCCTCCAATTGCGAGATATAATAATCCATGCATCAACTGCAAGCTTGTATCCGGGCAGAGCCATCTTGAAGTTTCTCCAAGCTTGCAGCATCCTCACCACCCCAAAAGAAGGCCTGTTATGAGAACCGACGAGTGATCGGTTGGCTAGAGTTTGGTGTGCGCTCTCAGCCCACCAGTGTTTTGAATCTTGCTCGACGCTGCTGTTCACCTGAATAATTAAGTACTGTTGGACCGAATTAGCGATTAGAAAGGGTGAATAGGAGTCACCTCTTTTTCACCTACGATATTCGACTTCCTTTTCACTCCAATAACTATGAAACCTATGAAAATCAAAGTCTCAAGACCACAACCAAAGTCTCGAGTTGAAACCGAGAAAACCCAAGCTAAACACCCTTAGCTGGTTTGACCGCCGAGCATAGACCAGTCTGACCACTAACTAAAAATCAGCATGACGATGGATCTACAAAACAAAAACCCAAGCTCAAACACCCTCAGCTGGTCTTACCGTCGACTGGAAATCAGCACGACGATGAATCCACAAAACGATCTAACTTTTGATCTTGTGATCCAAATCGCTTGAGATTTCAGGTATAGCTCATCAAAAAGGTCAGGAACCGATTTCAATTGATGATCGAGACGATCGAAGCCAATGTTCCATGAATTTCTTGATGGAGGTCAAGAAGGCACGAAAACAGGGGAAAACCAACACTTGAGTCAAGAGCTTACTCGTGGGTGAAAGATAGTTAAGATGAGCTTAGATCAATTCTCACAAGTCCTAGCAAACTAGATCATAGCAAAAGGCCCAACCGAAACCCTTGGAACGGAAAAACATCAAAATCAACAAAAAAGATAACAAGAACAAGATAGAACTCATCTTCAGGCAATCTTGATTAGATTGATTAGATAAATTATAGGTTTACAACCACTCTACCATGGAGGACAAAAGCTCACACTTGAGCACCTAGTTTCTCAATCCATCTCTCTCTTGAACCCTAACACCCTCTATTTTCTTCACTTTTTCCAAATCACAAATTAGGGTTTCCAAGGCTTAAAGGTACAAATCATGCACCCTCCTTTTATAGTGGAGGCTAAATCTAGAGAGAAACCTTATCGGGCACCCGTTAAGCCCACACACAAATGAGTCTACACTCACGCATGCTTATCAAAGCAGATGACGATCCAGGTTTCCCGAATCCATCTCTTCGTGATCTTCATCTTCTCTTAGCCTAAACCGCATCTCCTAGCACCATCTTGCGTTGTGGTTTCTCCAAGGTCACTAACTCGGTATTTTGGCAAAGATACCAAAATACCCATTCTCGATCATTCTCTAAATGCCAAGTCCAATCAACGTGAAGCAATCCTATGCTTCACCACGCGTAGATTCATCAATGGCTCTCTTCATGTCAGCAAGTATCTCTCATATGGCTTCCACTGGACTACTTTGGCACTTGCACTGGCCCCAAGCCACTTGATGCAACCCATTCCCTTGTTCTTATCCATCTTGCGTCATCCTTTAGTCCAACCACTTCACTCGACATCCTTAACGTTCCGGACCTCAGCTTTCCTAGCCTAGTCCTGGTCATCCTCATAGTTGGTCGTAGTTGACTCCAAGCGTCCATGCACAACTATAGACTAAGAAATGGATTTCGGGCACAAGTTTTTGCACAACTTGATCCACATTAGCTAAAACATACATCATGTAGTACCTATGCACTTAATCCCATGACTTTGGCCAAAACCACAAATTCACCACAACTCACTAAGCATGAATTCACTCTGGCCGATCAGACAGCCAACCGATGGTCATTATGACCGTGCCTGGCTGGTCTGACCGCTAGTGTAACATCCTAATTTTTGGGTCTTTTTTGAAATTTTCAAAATAAAAGGAACCAGTTGAATTTTTCTTGATGTAATTAAAGCTTAATTTAAAATTTTAGAAATTAAAATAATTTAATATGAATAAATCAAACTTAATTAAATTCAAAACTGATTTATTTGATTTTCTAGATTTTCTTGGTTTTTCTCCAAGTTCTTTGTTATTTATTGGAGTTCATTTTAATTTATTTCTTTATATTTTCCCCCAAAAAAAATTTCTTTGTTCAAAATTCAATTTAATTTAATTATTTTAAAAGTGTCGGATTTATTTTGAAGTTTCTGCAATTATTTAAATTCAAGTCCAAAATTCAAATTCCAATTCTCAATTCAAATCTCATCGTCAAATTCCAAAATTCGAGTTTCATAATTTGAATTTGTTTCCGCAAATTATCTTCGGGCTGAACCCAATTCTTTTTCTTTGGCCTATTTTCTTTTTCCTTCCCTTCTTTCTTTTTCTTTTCCTTCTTTCCTCTTCTTTCTTCCCTCTCTGCCTCTATTCTTGCCCCCAAGCCGCCCATGCGCGCCCCTATTCTGCCAAGTCCCGGTCGTGCTGCCCCTGTTCCAGCCATCGCAGGCGCTGCTCGACCTCACTGCCCTCGGCCCGCATGCCACCCTCACCTCCATTGCTCCCCGCGCCTGAGCCCATGCTGACCACATCCGCTTCCGTCGCCCATTCGTCGCACATGGTGCACCATCTCTGTTTCCATTTGAGGCACCACGATCTCACCTTCATCACCCACATTATCACACCATTAATTGCTTGCCACCATCCACCACCGCATTCAATTTTGCCGTTTCCCCGAAGTTCTTCAATTCCAACCGAAAACCGTTGCTTTAATTCGCGAGCGTTCCCCATCGACTCAAGCGTCGCCTTCACATTATAAAAGGAGCACCACGTGTCCCTTGCTCCCCTCTTCGTTTCACCCCAAAACTCATCGTCCAACTCTTCTTCGTTTGTCTGAAACGCGCGACGCCACCCGCCTTCTTCCCCAAGTCCAGCGACGATGCCATCGCATTGATCTCATTCTTCGGTGGGTTTTGAGATGAATGGACCGCAACATCATGTGTTTTGGTGTTCTTCTACCTATCCCTACCCTCAATTCGTCTTCTCCGTCGCCGTGGAGCGTCGCCACCGTCATCGCCTCTATTCCGTCGCCGACCGCCATTGCCGCACCTCCTCAGCCACCTCCGCGCCTCCCCGACCCTGCCATCACAATCCCCATGCCGGCGCGCACCTCGTGCTTGCGCCGCTTTGGTTCAGCCGCCGCCAGAACGCCACTCGTACTGCCTCTAGCCGCCTCTGCCTGCGCCACCACCTCCTATTGCCTCCCACCCCTCCAGCGACCCATTTTGGCCACCGACCGAGCCTTCCCCGCCGCCCCTCGCTAGCGTTGCCGCCTAGCACTACCGCCTCCCCTGCTCTCTCTGCTGCCTGCTCTATTTCTTCTTCTTTCTATTCCTTGTGCCACTTCAAGGTGGGGCCCCATGGTCAGCAATTTTTTTACTCATTTAATCCTGAAAAGGAATATTCTATCATTTCATGTGATATTCAAACTTCGGGATGTCCGTTCTCCTTCATACGAACTCCAATTTCGTCAATTCTTGTTCCTAAATTCATAATCTCTCTATTGGTTCTAATTTTATAATTTTTGGATTTTATTTGATTTTCTTGTATTTATTTGTCTCATTTTGCGTGTATAAATTCCAACGTATTTGAAGCCTTCGTGGACCAGTCTGCAGAATTAACACCATCCTTCGGTGAAGGCAAGTCTCCTTTGATCATGTTGTACCTATATTTTTGAAATCTTGTTTTAAATTTTAAAACTATTATGCATTTCTATTCACATAAAACGATAAGTTTAAATCCTAGGTTGTTAGTTAATCCTAACTTCATATTACCTTCATTTGATGTTGTTATCCATGATCCATTATCACTCTAGCATAGCAAATCCATGATATTGATTACATTATTAATGGATTAATATAAAATGGTAGAACTGCTTAGACAAACTATTTCAGTCATATTTATCCTATGGGTGGGAATTATTAATACCCTTTTATGCAAATTAGATTGAGAAATGTATGGCAATATGTTTTGCTGTTGATTTACAAAATAAAAAGGTAGAAAACATGTTTTAGACTAGGGCGAGTGGATTGAGTTGTTGACTGCCTCACCTTGGTCGATTAAGGACCGATACTTGTGACTATCCAAACTGAGTAATACCGTACAACCACATGTCTAGTATGGGATAGACTTGGCTAATTAATTAGTAATACCTTGATTTTAGTTCTATTTTGGTGGAAGTGTGAACCCTGGGTTATACATTCACACTTGCGCAAGAGAGGGGCCTCAACTGTGATGTATGTTGAGATGGAGTTTTGTGAGTTTGTGGAACCAGTCGGTGATAAAATCTTAGCGAGCAGAACTGGGTTAAGACAATATTTTGTAAAAGTCTTGTGATAATCACTTCGTCGCACGCCTACAAAAGCGTGTCTTGGCCGACATTGTAAGTTGATTATCTCGTGTGAATCAAGCTGTACAACCTTTGTAGAGTGTAAAACTATTCAAATAGTCATGCCCACAGTCAAGGGCGGGCAAGGTGCATTTTCACATAATAGATTTTGGTTTTGATTTCAAAAGAGTGAATTTTGGGAACTCGGGAGCAATGGGACTCTCGGGTAGATATTCTGGCAGCTAGAGCCAGTAGGGCAGCTAGAGCCCTATCCTTGAAAGCTTGTTGACTAGAGCCTTGATACTAGTGGTTGGTAGCTAGGACCTCCACTAGTGTTACAACTAATTTATTTATCGAAACTACTTTTTGTCAATTGTGCATTATGAAAACTGTTAAAACTAAAAATACTGCTTTGTGCCTCCGTGAAGCCTTGGTGCCTCCACAAAATTCCTAGCGTGTGTAGGGGATGTGCGTGTGTGTGTGTATGTGTGGTGGCGCGAGTAGGGTGTGTGCATCCTCCTTGTACTCTTAAAAAGGCCTATTATTCTGGTTACAAGTGTTACAAGTCAGCAACCCAAACTATAAGCTTATCTTCTTCTTCTTGACAATTTGACAGTGCGGATAGTCTAGTTTGTGTATCACATATCCTTGGTCTGAACGAGTTTTTGGCCAAAATGGCACTATTCACATCATGATTAACAAATCTAGACCCCTTCTCAGAACAATTCCAAAAATGTCACCGCGGAGTCAGGGGAGCTTGACACGTCATCGAGTCTGGTCCCTTGGAGGTCAGACCTCGCTCGTTCAAGCCCTAGGGGACCAGACTCCTCTTGTTCGACCATTTGGGAACCGGATTCCCTCCCTGCCTGCCACATGTCAAGTCTAGTCCCTTGGGGGCCGAACCTAGCGCGTACGTGCCCTAGGGGAACAAACTCCTCTCATCTGGTCATCTAGGGACCGGATTCCCTCCCCACCCACCACGTGCCAAGTTCGATCCCCTAGGGGCCGAACCTAGCGTGCTCGTGCCCCTAGGGGCCGGATTTAATCCTAAGCTATACCCCTAGGCTGGATCGCCCTACGGCTAGGGCACAGGTACAGGCACGTTTCCACCTTCCGTCGAAAGCATCCCCTATCCCATCGATCTTCTCCCCCACCCCATCCTTCAACTCCATCACCTCGCTGCCTCCGTCCGCATGCATGCATAATCACAGCACACATCATGCTGGATTCTCTCCCATTGCTTTGCGGTCGGTGCGAAACACCTTTGTGTGGCTATAAAACCTAGTGTCACGCTCGCTCTCGCTCTCATTCTCGTTCTCGCACTCAACACTGAGAACAGAGAGAATTGAAGTAAAAATTGCTTTCAATCACATTATGGATTAAAGAGTGTTTAGAGTAGTGATTGGGACGCATAAGTACAGTGAGGTTGACATCATGGGTAGGTAAAGTTTTTCCTATGCATTAGTCATAATTATTTAAATCGTATTTAATTAGTGGTAATTTATTAGTTGTAAATAATTTGTCCGGTAATTGAGTAGTCGTAATTAAATACTCGTAGTTAATTTGTTGCAAGTAATCATTGGTAATTAAGTATTAATTAATTAGTCATAATTAATAAATCATAATTATTTTAGTCATAGTTTATTAGTGGTAATTAAGTGGTAGTAGTTGTGTAGCTGTAATTAATTTATTGGTAAGTATGGGAAAACAACATGTGGTAGGTCATCGCCCATAGTGCCACTACGACAAAAAGGTTAATACTAGATGCCTCATCATAGACGGTTAACTAAAACCATCTATATTACATGTAATCACAGACGATTTTGGTTTGGAGACCATCTGTGTAACTAGATGCACTAAAAACCGTCTGTGAAGAGGTAATATCATAGACGGTTCATATTAAAAATCGTTTGTTAAGTATCACAGACGGTTCTAAACACGAACCGTCTATGATAATTGAAGACTTCACAGCCGGTTTTTAATTATAACCATCTGTGGTAATATAGCTACAGTTCCCAGTGAGTTTCTTCGTCGCCTGATGAGTACTTTCTTCGTCGTCGTCGTCGCTGATGCATCTCTTCATCGCATCAATGCCGCCTCGGCTCCCCGATGCATCTCTTCGTCTCACGCGCCGAATTTATTCCTTATTTTATAAAAAAGATAATCCGCCATTGAAGATGATCATCATCCCCACACATATAACTCTACTCTTCTAAAGCAGAAATGGCTCCCTCTTTTGTTTCCCTGTCGCCGGCACTGATGGCCTACCTGGCCATACTGTACGAGCACCTCTCCGATCCTATATTGGCGGTTGCAGCAGAAGGACATTGTTTCAATAGTGTCCTCACTCCTCCGCCTGAGGATTTGCCAGAACAGGTGGCGGCCACCTTCTATCGTCTTGACATCCTCCTCTATCGTGTCTTCCGAGTGATCTCCCACTTCTGACGAGTTTACCGCATCATTGACGTAGTCCTCCACAACGACGTTGCACGTCTCCACGAGGCTCATCGTCACTTGGACTGCTTAATCAAGGCAGCGGGTGACCGAGTCGACCATGCTGAGACCCCTCAAGCAAGGAAAGAGAGCATATAGGCTCAATTCTTCTTGATTCAACAGTCTGAGGGTCTTTGGGAGACACTCGAACAAGCGCGTCAGTGAGTGGACGCATTTCGTGCTGATGAGCATGAACCGTCCGATGCCGCCGCCGCCTACGAAGTTTTGAAGAAGAAGATAGCAGCCTACCTCCACTACTAGAAAAACTTTGTTTATTTAGGTTTCTACTTTTTTAAAATCTTTGTAAGAAGCGACTAGCCACACTGTTTGGCCATATGTAAATTCCAAAATGAAAAAATCTTAATTTGGAGGTCATCGAATTACTATATATATATATATATATATATATATATATATATATATATATCACAGATGGTTTAGTACGAACAAATATCCGTCTATGATATGTATCATAGTTAAAGCAAATTTTCAGTAGTATTTAAATGACAAAATTGACATATAAACATGTAATTTCTTCATGTCATGTGTAAATTTATACATGACAATATATATGCTCAAAACATAGAACTTTGAACAACCTTATCACGGACGGTTACATAATAGAACCGTCAGTGATATGGTCTTATATCACTGTCGGTTCTATTATTGAACCGTCTGTGATAAGTATCACAGACGGTTCCATAATAAAATCGTCTGTGATATCTCTTTATTAGTAGGAGCCCGCTAGGGTTTGCTCCCTAACTCGCCACTCCCCAGCGCCATTACTCTCGCCCGTTTCCCTCCCCACCTCGCCGCCGCCACCGCCGCCGCCGCCGCCCGAAGCCTCCTCCCCGACGGCTGCCCCCAAGTCACACCTTCTCCCTAACCCCGTCATACACACTGCCCTTCTTCCTGTTGCCGCCGGTGTCGTCGTCCTCTCCCCGGCACACGCGACCTTATAGTTCCTCTCCCATCCGGCCGCGCAAGCGCGTCCTCCCTCTCCACTGACCTCGGCCTCGACTACCTTACCACCGACCCCGGCGACGTCGAGGTAAGGTAGATCTGTCACCTATTGGTTTTGGCTGTTGATATTCATGTGAACCGAGCTGCAATGTGGACACCCTTGGCCTTGCTGTCTTGCCCTCTGTGACTGTTGGCTTGCTGGATGGATGGATGATTCTAGAGGTGGGCAATGGGGTTGTGTTCGCGGTGTGAGGTTGTTTAATGTGTTAATCTGGCACAATCACTGATTTTTGTATGCTCTGTGTGATTTGTCCGTGCCTAGCACTGGGAGGTATTGCAAATTTGTATGCTCTGTTGAACTGCTCAATGATGTTAATAGTCTTATGCTGAAATTGAATTGATAATTAGTTCATATTTCAACTCTAATGAATTGCTAACTGTTGTTACTTTGATCTTCAATTTATCAGTCTGTACACATACAAATTTATACATTCTGATGTACAATTGAATTGCTAACTGATGTCACAAATGCAATTAGTTGTGAACGATATTGTGTATAGATTGTGTGTTTTTTAAATGACCTGAAGGATTCACATGTTTATATGTCAATTATACCTTTTAAAATTGTTGTTCTATTCCTTTCACCTTTGTCTGTGTAACCGTGTTTATGCCGGTCAAGTTCTCCTCCCTTGCGTCCTAGGTACGTCCTACTATTCCATTCCTAATCTCTTCTCTATAAGTGTCCAAGCAAGGATCACTTGTGCCTTTAAAACTGCTTTATATATATATATATATATATATATATATATATATATATATATATATATATATATATATATATATAGGACGCCTGCTTCGTACTCTGAAGTATGTACTCCCACTTTCAATATACCACTTAAACGCACATATTATACTTCTTTATCACTGTAACACCCTGGCCAATCGGAAGCCAAAATGCTACCTAAAAGCCTAACATACAACAAAACTGCAGAAGGATTTGAACAAAACTCATCAACTAATATAAAAATATCAACATCTTTTAGATCCTAAGCAGGTATTAAAACTGAATCCAACAACATTTCATAAATTCTAAATATTTAAGTCTACTGCATCCATTAAGATAATCATATCAAATGAATGATTAGGGAACATAATCAGTTATTAAACAATCTTAACATAAAGAGAGGTATCATCCACATATAAGTTTATTTATTACAGTCCATCACTTATGGTAATTCAGTTGTCACCTTTTGATGTTATTCTGGGCATGGACTGGTTATTCAGTTACCGTGCCAAGATTTGTTGCTTCTGGAAGACAGTGACTTTGTAAGCCCCATCTGGTGAAGAACTGGTGTTTCAGGGCAGTGCACCGTCTGATTCCTTGTTTGTGTTGGCTAGCTTGTTTCCCAGTCGTCGGGCCTCAACCATTGGGTTGCTTTGGTCTCTTAGCGAGAAGGTTGATTATTCACTACGCATTGAGGATATTCCCGTGGTGAATGAGTTTCCGGATGTCTTTCCTGTGGAACTTCCTGGGATGCCTCCAGCGCGGAAAGTGGAGTTCTGGATTGATCTTATTCCGGGAAACCGACCTATTTCAATGTCTACATATCGTTTGGCACGGCCCTTCCAGGAGGAGTTGAAGAAACAATTGGACGACCTGCTGTCCAAAGGTATGATTCGGCGTAGTGTTTCGCCGTGGGAAGCGCCTGTTCTATTCACTAAGAAGAAATATGGCAGCTGGCGTATGTGTGTGGACTACCGGGCTCTTAATCAGGCTACTGTAAAGAATAAATATCCTTTGCCCCGCATTGAGGATCTCTTTGATCAGCTGAAGGGAGCCAAGGTATTCTCTAAAATTGACCTTCAGTCAGGGTATAATCAAATTCGAGTTTGGGAACAAGATATTGAGAAGATGGCTTTCTCTACGAGGTATGGTCATTATGAGTATAAAGTTATGTCGTTTGGACTAACAAATGCTCCTGCAGTTTTCATGGAAGCCATGAACAGTATGCTGCATCGGTACCTTGATGACTTTGTGGTGGTATTTATTGATGATATCCTAATCTATTCCAAGACAGAAGAGGATCATGAACAACACTTGAGGTTGGTTCTCGAGACCTTAAGAGAGAACCAATTTTACGCCAAGCTGAAAAAGTGTGAATTTTGGATTTCTGAAGTTGGGTTTCTGGGCCATGTAATCAATCAAGAGGGCATTTCAGTTGATCCCAGCAAGATCTCAACAGTGGTAGAATGGAAAAGGCCAACCAATGTCAAGGAAGTGAGGAGTTTCCTGGGTTTAGCTGGTTATTACCGGCGTTTCGTGGAGGGTTTCTCTACCATTGCTAGACCGATGTCGCAGCTGACACAGAAAGGTGTCAAGTTTCAGTGGTCAGATGCGTGTGAGCGTAGTTTTTGTACTTTGAAAGATAAGTTGGTGATCGCTCCCATTCTTACTCTTCCAAAGCCTGGGAAGCGTTTCACAATTTATTCAGATGCGTCTAGAGTTGGACTTGATTGTGTGCTCATGCAGGACGGTAAGGTGATTGCCTATGCATTGAGACAGTTGAAGAAGCATGAGCAGAATTATCCTACTCATGATTTAGAGCTAGCCGCGGTGGTTCTTGCTTTAAAGATCTGGCGCCATTATCTGTATGGAGAATCCTGTGATATTTTCACCGATCACAAGAGTTTGAAATACATCTTTACCCAGAAAGATCTGAACCTGAGATAGAGGAGGTGGTTAGAGTTGATAAAAGACTATTATCTCACCATCCAGTATCACCCAGGCAAGGCAAATGTTGTAGCAGATGCCTTGAGTCGCAAGGCGACACCTCCTGCTCTCAGTTGTCTTATTGCTGATTTTGAGCGTATGGATATCTCCTTTTGTTTTGCGGGTACCGCCCATGCTGAGACACGTTTGCTTCTCGAGTTAGCTATTCCAGATCGAGTGCGGGAGGCATAACAGCATGATCAGATGCTCCAGCGTGTGAGGAAGCGCTTAGATGAGGGCAAGCACGACCACTTCAGCTTGGATGGTTCCGGTGTGTTGCGATTTAAAGGCCGCCTCTGTGTGCCACAGGAGGCACAGGTCGAGGATGAGATTCTAAGGGAAGCACACCGCACTCCGTATACCGTATATCCTGGTGAGACCAAGATGTACAAGGATTTGAAGAAGAGTTTCTGGTGGAAAAGGATGAAGGTTGATATCGCTCAATATGTAGCGTCTTGTGGAGTTTGCCAGCGGGTCAAGGCGGAGCATAAGCGATCTGCAGGTTTGTTGCAACCTTTAGAGGTTCCAGTTTGGCCATGGGATGATATCTCCATGGATTTTGTAGTTGGTTTGCCCCGCACGTAGCAAGGGAAGGACGCTATTTGGGTCGTAGTGGACCGGTTCAGTAAGTCAGCACACTTCATTCCTATTCGTACAACTAACTCAGCTAGTGATTTGGCTCCTCTCTATGTGCGAGAGGTAGTGCGGTTGCACGGGGTGCCGAAGACTATCGTTTCAGATCGAGATGCTAAGTTTGTCTCCAAGTTTTGGGAGAGCTTGCAGAGTGTATTGGGCACCCAGCTTCGCCTTAGTACCGCGTTTCACCCTCAAACAGATGGTCAGTCTGAGCGCACAATTCAGACCCTTGAGGATATGCTCAGATGTTGTATTATGTCCTGGAAGGGAGGTTGGGAAGACCACCTAGCTTTGGCAGAGTTCGCCTATAACAACAGTTATCACTCTAGCATTCGAGCTGCACCATTTCAGGTTCTCTATGGACGGAAGTGCAGATCCCCGTTATGCTGGGATGTAGTTGGAGAACGGGCAGTGTTGGGTCCAGATTGGGTTCAGCAAACTGTGGCCATAGTGGTAGAAGTTAGAAAGAATTTGCTAGCTGCTCAGAGCCGACAGAAGAGTTATGCAGATATCAGAAGGCGAGAATTGGAATTTGAGGTGGGGGACGATGTCCTTTTGAGAGTATCGCCCACCAAAGGCGTAGTGCATTTTGGAACCAAAGGGAAACTCAGCCCGAGGTACATTGGACCATTTCCAATTGTGGCACGAATTGGAAGATTGGCTTATCGCTTGGATCTTCCCGAATCTATGCGTGGAATTCATAATGTGTTTCATGTATCAATGTTGAGGAAATTCTTAAGGGACCCAGAGCATGCTATCCCATTAGAGCCGTTGGGCATAGCGCATGATCTTACTTTTGAGTCTCGGCAAGTGAAAATTCTGGAAGAGTCAGAGTGGGTTCTGAGGAACAAGACTCTGAAGTATGTCAAGGTTCTTTGGTCTCATCAGACTGAGAGAGAGGCTACTTGGGAACTAGAGTCTCGCTTGCGCAAACAATATCCAGACTTGTTCACATCAGGTGTGCAATCTTTGTATTAAAAATTTCCAACTGTGGTTTACTTTCGCGTTTTAGATTCGGGGTCGAATCCTGTTAAGGGGGATAGAATGTAATATCTCATTTCTGTTTAGGAAGAAAAACAATGCGGTTTTAATTTGAATTCAAATTAAAAGGAGAATTTCCGACGTTTCACCTGTTCTTCCTGTTTTGGGCCTGGGCCTTTGGCCAGCAGACCCAAGAGAGGGCCTTGTGGGCTGAAGAGGGCAACCGCACCAAAGGGGGGGTATAGGCCCATTTGTTGGCCGGCCAAAGGGGGGCACAAACCCTAGCACCCCCACCTCTCCCACTTTCCCCACCCCTTCCCTCCTGTGGCCGCCTCCCCTACCCCTCCCTCTTCCCTGTTCCCTGCCTCCTCCTCCCCCCTTGGCGCCTCCCCCTTGGTGCTGCACCTCCCTGCCTCTTGGAGCCAGCTCCCTCCCGGTGTCGAACAGCCCGACCGCCGGTTTTCGCGAAGAAAGGAGAGGGGCTTTGCGGGGTTGCTGTTCAAGAAGGAGAGGAGCTTCTTCAAGGATTCTTCGTCATCTCCCTGGGTGTTTCAAGGGTAATGAATGTTGTTTTTGTTGTTGGGTTAATCGTAGATGCGATTTTGATTAGGATTGATTGGATCAAGTTCTGTCCGCAGTAGATTCAATTCTGTCCAGTTTCTTGCGTGGTCAGTTTCGGGTTCTTAGATGCCGAATTAGAAGATTTGATCTGCTAGATATATTTATATAATGTTCTTAGCTTTCGGTGGCCGCCAAGAACACCTGATTCCGACGTACAGATCAAAAGTTATGATTGTTTTAGTTTCTGTTGTCCAGAATTCTGACGAGATTTACCTTTCAAGTTGTCTCCTAAAATATGATTATGATAATGGCCGATTCTGGGTTTTCACTCAACTAGGTTATTGTAGGTAATTTCATAACCTTTTCAGATTGTCAAATAACACCCTAATAGGGGTTGTAGATCAAACGTTATGCGATGTTCTTTACTGCTGTTCTTTTCGTTTGGGCAGAATCTGTCTTCTGAGTTCAACTGACTGTTAGCATTTTATTTTGGCCGAATTGGGTTATCTCATCAACTAGAATGTTGTAGATATGTTCGTTAAGTTTCTTTAGGAACTGGGCTCACCTCGTTTTGAGTCCCAAGTCAATAGTTATGGTTATTTTCATGCTACTGTCCAGATTCGATTCCGTGGTTGTGCTGCCTGTTTTTCAAATTTGGGATTATGGCTATTTCTTGGGTGTTCGGGATGGTATTGTAGAACGTTAAGTCGTGTCGGGTACCATGTTGTTCTTATTTCGTTTATTTAATTGTTTAGGCAGCGAGGCTACGGGTTTGAGAGCACCATCGTTGCCTACTAACGCATCGCAACGCGGAAGGCAAGTACTTTGATAATCTTACCAAGTGTGAATTATGGATGCGTGAATGTCTTAGTTGTGATTTCTTATGTTACATGAGCAGGTTCAATGTTAATATTCTTTCATTTGTGATATTCCCATACCTAGAGATGATGATATTCTTTATTCAATAATTCATGTCATGCATCTATTATTCATGTTTCATCCACGGGAGTGGATTGTAAGTCCCACCATTCCAATGTGGGCAGATTTGGACATTGTCATGTCCCACAGGAGTGGATTGTAAGACCCATCAATTCCAGTATGGGCACGTAATACCCATCAATTCCAGTATGGGCAGATGTTGACACCTGTATGAAACATTCTTCATACGGGACTTGGATCCCCACACTTTTGTTAAGGTGCGGGCTTAAGTGAACACCGACGGGTGTGTCACTAGCTATACTGGTATAAGCACGTATGCAGTCCTTCCAATTCATTAATTCCATTCATTTCAAGCATTCATATATTCATTCAGTGTATGATCACATTTTGTGGAGATGTTGTCCTGTTCATAACTATTGATTGTACTTGCTGAGTCTCGGACTCACTCTTATTTGTTTATTTATTTATTTTAGGTGATCGATGAAGATGTTCCTCTTGGGAGGGAGTAGACACGCACTCCTCATTCACTTCACCTTACACCAGCTTCAATAAAAGAATTAGATTATGTTCTTCTTCCAATAAGTGATGGACTGTAATAAATAAACTTATATGTGGATGATACCTCTCTTTATGTTAAGGTTGTTTAATGACTTATTATGTTTCCTAATCATTCGTTTGATATGATTATCTTAATGGATGCAGTAGACTTAAATATTTAGAATTTGTGAACTTTTGTTGGATTCAGTTTTAATACCTACTTAGGATCTAAAAGATGTTGATCTTTTTTATATTAGTTGATGAGTTTTATTGAAATCCTTCTGCAGTTTTGTTGTATGTTAGGCTTTTAGGTAGCATTTTAGCTTCCGGATGGCCAGGGTGTTACAATCACTTTCAATAGAGGTATCATCATACGATTTAAGTTGTATGTAAGAAGTGGGAGTACGTACTCCCATGAGTACCATACAATTTTCCTATATATATATATATATATATATATATATATATATATATATATATATATATATATATATATTATTAGTCAGTCCCTCGGCCACTTTGAAGTCGTCCAAGCGACATTTAGGAGGATTGGGCGGCAACCACGAGCAACTTCATCGAGCCGCAGCAAGTTCAAGAAGCATGGCGGCGGGAGAGTGCGTGGACATCCACCACCGATATCGCCGATGGTAATTGACGTCGTTATGTTCGTAAAGTGATGGACGCCGCGTAGTAGCTGATCGGAAGTGGCATCATATATCAGTAACCAAACATTCCTTGATGTCAAGTCACCGTAGAACTTAGATCAAGGAATGGTTAGTTACTGATACATGAAGCCACTTCCCAGTCGGAGTACCTGCACATCTATGTCACTTTCTGAACATAGTGACGTCTAATTAACTATTGATGACATCTAGGTATTGGATGTCCGTACGCTCTCCTAGCCGCCATGCTTCTTGAACTTGTAGGGGCTCAATGAAGTTGCCTGTGGTTGTTGTCCAATCCTCCTTATGCTGCTTGGACGACTTCCAAAGTGGTGAGGACTACTTAACAATATATATATATATATATATATATATATATATATATATATATAATATATATATATATATATATATATATATATATATATATATATATATATATATAAAGCCGTTTTAAAGGCACAAGCAGCCACTGCTTGGACACTTATAGAGAAAAAACATCACATACGGTTTTAGCTACAAACCGTCTGTGGTACATAAGCTATCACAGACGGTTTAAGCTACAAATCGTCTGTGATAGAAAACTATTATAGATGGTTCTGAGTTAATAATCGTGTGTGATAGTCTGCATCACAGACGGTTTAAAAACCGTCTGTGATGATCTTATGTTATTACTGACCCATAAACTCAGACGGGTCACAAAACCGTCTGTGATGAAGTTTCTGAACCGTTTGTGAAGACCTTTTCTATAGTAGTGTGTGGCATCCTGCGTGCATTGCATGGATAATCCATGCAGCGCTATCTTGTTTACGAAATAAGGACTCCATGGAGTCCATATGATGTTGTCATCATGCAACGACTCGAACTCACTGTTGGACATGGGTAGCAGCTCATCCGTCTGTCTTTGGCCCAGCGTAACTTAGCAGCAGTTCACCGAGTGCCCATAGTGGGGCCATCTATGGGGTCGTGGGGGCACGACATATGGGTGCGCTGCAGTCCGGAAGCTAGGCCGCCCAACAAGGAAGTGATCCTAGCTCCACAGCTACAGGAGCACGTAGCAAACGGCAAGGCCGGTTTTGCACCGGTGTCGCGCCGCGAAGCGTCACATAACCCCCTATATGTGGTGCAAAGGACGGCTGATCCCCAGCTGTAATGGGGCATCCCCCAGGCTTTGCGTTGGCCAAAGACTCGGTAATGCGACAAAGATGTGGTACACCCAATCGCCATGTGTGGCGGGAAATAGGGCTCAACTGAAAAGATGAAGAAGGTAAGTGACGTGGTGCGTCCTAACAACCTCGTCAGGTGCGTTCGCTGGGCATTGACTGAAATTCCTCAGCCATGTCCGAGGGACACAACAGGCCCTGTCTGTGATAGCTATGCTAAACTGATGCGCCAACTGAGCCTAACAATCGACTGGCAGACAAGACGGAACTACTGGCTCTCCTGTGATCGGGAGATCGGTCAAGAAGGAGATATCCTGGAGAGTGATCGTCATCTCTCGCTACCGAAAGTGGAACTTTTGCATCTCGGGTCTCTATCTATCGTCAATTTTCGACTTGAGGCAACTGTTCGGGGTGAAAAAACGACCGACCTGGAGCATCCTCGCAAAGGGCAACAAGCTCGTGTCCCGAAGGATTGGGACGTAGTGAGCATCATGGTCCTACTAATGCTTCTCGGACCAAAGCACGAGGGGCAGGGGACCATCTCCATCCCTAGTAGTCCACAGCTTGCTCTAGTGATGTTCATCGTAGAACGGTTCTAGTAGATCCGGTACAGCCATACCTTGCAAGAGATGAAATGCCGAGTCCGTTCGAATCGAATCGACTAATTAATGTCGAGTCCGTTCGAATTGAATTGACTAAATTAATTACGACAAATTATTCACGACTAATTAATTATACATTATGAGTAATTAATTATGCCCAATTAATTAGCACTAATTTAATCACCGTTTATTAACCACGAATAGAATTAATTACGACTAATTCATTATCACTAATTATTTATGACTTAATTAATTACTCATAATTAATTAAAAATAAATTAATTACCAATAAATTAATTACATGTAATTAACTATGACTAAATTAAGTATGATTAATTTATTACCACTAAATTAATTATGACTAAATAAGTATGATTAATTAATTACGAGTAAGTTAATTATGACTAAATAATTACAACTAAATCATTATGACTAATTTACTAACACTAATTAATTACCACTAAATTAATTACGACTAATTAATTAGGACTATTTAATTACCACCAAATTAATTAGGACTATTTAATTACCACCAAATTAATTATGACTAATTAATTACCACTAAATTAATTATGACTAATTATCTACCATTAAATTAATTATTGCTAAATAATTACCACTAATAAACCACGACTTAATTACTTATGGCTAGTTAATTATGACTAATTATTTACAACTATATAGTAATGACTAAATTTAGAGTAAATTTTGCTTCAGACCATGTAATCTTACCGTGGCTTCACTTTGCAGCACCCTTAGCAAATCTTTTCACTTTACACCACCTCTTCTTACCATGTGTTGCACTTTGCACTAGAGTAAGAATTTGGCCGTCTTCTTTGGTGCTCGTCGATGGTGAATGGTGGCACGGGAGGCAGCAGCGAGGCACGGGATGGAGAGAGGGGAGGTAGATGGAGCTAGAAAATAGATCGAAAGCAGAGAAAAATAGCCAGAGCATCACCAGTGGCGGCCACAGAAACGCAGCGATGGCAAAACAGCTCTCTATCTCTATTTTTCGTGTTGACGCTACCTCGCCAGCAGTGCCTCGCTACCAGCAAGCTCCTTGCACACCTTCAATGTTTCGCTCTCACTGACAGGACGCTCCTCTGGTGCAAAATGAAACTAAAAGTAAGAAGAGGTGGTGTAAAGTGAAAAGATTTGCTAAGGAGGGCGGGGTACAAAGTGAAACTATGGTAAGATTATATGGTCCAATGTGAAATTTACTCCTAAATGTATTATGACTAATTGATTAAGACTAATTAACTATGACTAAAGTAATTACGACTAATGCATAGGAGAAAAAATTACCTTCTCTTGATGTCGACCTTTCTTTACTAATACAGTCCTATGCACTGCTCTAAACACTCTTTAATCCACCGCGTAATCTGAAAAATTTTCTAGTTCAATTCTCTGTGTTCTCAGCGATGTGCGCGAGAATGAGAATGAAATCGAGAATGAGAGCGAGAGCGACTCCAGCATTTATAGCCATGCGAACGCAATTCCTGCAGACAGTGAAGCAATGGGAGGGAATCGAATTCCCTCTCGCACAATGTTTTTTTTTTTGCATGCGGGGAATCATTTGCATGCATGGTGGGCATGGGCGTGATGGATGGGATTGTAACACCCTGGCTATACGATAGCCAAGATGTTTCCTAAACTTCTAACATGAATCACTAACTTATTCAAGAGGAATAGTGTTAAGATTATTATCGGTAAATGTAAACCAATAACTAGAACCATCGAAACTCAAAGACGAATAATAGAAAGCATCATGACACTAGTTATTACAATTCATAGCTCTCAAATTAAGGTAATAACATATTTACTATCTAATTTGTGAAATAATGGTAGCGTGAGTGATGGAATGAATTCCTCCTTGTGACTACTCCCTTCCCATAGCGTGTCGTCCTCAGAAGTTACCTAAAACAACACTAGCAATAGTGAGTCCACGACTCAGCAAATACAATTGAACAGTGTAATACCCCAAAATATATTCGAAAGGATTTAACCGGGAGAGAATAAGTAGTCGGGAGAAGGGTTCTTTTTAGAAAACCACCAAATCAGGAAACGAGAGGGGGTTTTTTGCATTTAGTTGGCAACTCGGGCCCTGGGCCTTGGCCCATGTGGGCAGGCCGGCCATAGGGGGGAGGCGCCACCCCCTCCCCCAAACCCTAGCCGCCCCCTCCCCATCTCCCCTCCACTCCCACCTCCCCATTGTGGCCGCCACCTCCTCACCCCTCCTCCTCCAACCGGTGCCCCAACCTCCTCCTCCCTACCTCCTCCACCCCATTGCTGCTGGCCAAAGGGAAGAGGAAGCCCCATTGCAGCCACCAAGGAGGAAGAAGAAGGGGAAAAGAAGAGAAGGGAGAAGAAAAGGGAGAAGAGAAGGAAGAGAGGAGAAGGAGGATCTTCTTCGGGCCTGCTCGTGCGTCATCCAAAGACGTCGTCAAGGGTAACGACGGGTTTCTTGTGATGTGTGATAGTCATTAGAGGCGATTGCTATTAGATCGATTGGATCAGAATTTATTCAATGTTCAATTCTGTCCGAATGTTGCACGCCGTTTCATGTGTTTAGAGGCCGAATTAGGAGTTTTGGTCTCCTAGAGATATGTAGGTCTTGTTCTTAGCTTTCATTTTCCGCTAAGAACGCTCAAATCCGATTAATGGTTAGAAAGTTATGAATTTTTAGTATCGCTGTCCTGCTGATCTCACAAGATTGGGACTGCTCAGAGAAATCTGAATTACTCTATTAGTTAAAGACGAAACCAGAGGATCTCAATATAACGCAAAATATGAGTAATTTCTATACCTTTTCATAGAGATAAAGAACGCAAGATTTGGACTTTCGTAGAAAAAGTTATGGTGGTTTTAGTGCACTCGTCCAGAGAACCCCACGTGAATTCGATGTTCGTAGATTGGCTTGGTAGGGAAGTAAATGGAAGAATCAAAAGGGCTCCCAACTAGGTTTATTTAGGTAATTTAATTACCTTTTCAGAAAGTCTAAGATCATCTTATTTGGATTCCTCAGCAGAAAGTTATGTATTTTAGAAGTTGACTGTCTCTGCAGCGCCAAATCGATCGCTAGAAATTGGAAGTTGGGAAACACTTGGGGTTTAGCAAGTTCAATTGTGTTGTTCTTATGCTCTTGGATCAGTATGTTGGTCTTAGATTTGGTTATCTTAAAATTCAGGTGGGAGCGTGGTCCCGTGGGCAGCACTCGCCGCGCCCACCGCTCTCGCACGGTTGAGGCAAGTATTCGGCTATAATATATGTATGCTTGCATGATATGATTGTGGTGTATCTTGATCGTATAGCCATGCATGCCTGTTTATGAGATGAGTTACTATTTATTTTGATGACTGCTAGTTATGGTTAAAGGTTCTTCCGTATGTTGTTATTGCTTCCGTGCCAATGAGAATATGTTGTATTCCCGCATATGAAAATTTTATCATGGTGCATATGCATGTTGAGAGCATACAGGTGCCTTGGTCACGTGGTGACCAAGCACATACAGTTGAGGTCCCCGTCATGTAGATGATGGGCTTGAGGTCCCCACATTCGTGTAATGTGGGCTAATGAACAAAGAGGTCCCCATCATTAAGATGATGGGAAAAGGTCCCTATACATGTGGTGTATAGGCTATTGGTCCCTGTGCCAGAGGGTACAGGCAAGGGTATACAACGACGGTTGTATACCCCGTATTACCGGTAAAATGCGAAAAGAGATAAAGTTCAAAGGAGCATTGCATTGGTTGCATATCATGAGTTAAATGGCTATGTTTAGTGTGATGTTAATTGAGGATCATCGGTGCTATGTTTGTGTTCTTGTTTATGGCCTTGTTGATACTTGCTGAGTCTTTAGGCTCACCCTTGCTTTAATGTGTTTTAGGTACCAGAGGCAGGAACGACATGCATGGGAGGGAATAGAAGTTGTTGCACTCACTACCTCACACTTTTAAGGCGTTTGCCACTTAGCACCAATTTAGAAATAAATAAACTGTTTGGTTATCACCATATATGGTTTTGGTTTGAGTATCTGATTATTTGTAATAATGAGGTTGCCAGTCTTGGTATGTTCATTTGATTATCATGCATGAATGAGTAGACTTGATTATGAGAAATATTGTTAAAGGCCATGTTTTATTGTTGAACTCTCAGTATAACTGTTTAAACAAAGAAGATTCTGCCAAAAATTGGTAGTTTGTGCTAGAATAGTATAATTCCAGTAGCATTCCAGGCTCTTTGAGAGTTGGGGTGTTACAAACAGTATAGAAAACAATGAAATGAAGACATCTCAATCACAACATTTAGAATACTTAAGAACTATCATGCACTTTATGCGAGTATCGAATGCATCCACTTCTCTTCTGCTTATACCGGTATAGCCAGTGAACACCCATCGGTGTTCACCCATGCCCACATTATACAAAATACGGGGATCCAAGGCCCATATGAAGAATCTTTAAAACGGGGATCCAATTTACCCACATTGGAATGATGAGTCTTACTTGCCCATATTAGAATGATGGGACTTCACTACCCACTCTCGTGGGTGAATCATGAATGAATGAATGAAGACATTGCAATAAAAATATACTCTCAGCGAAGCATGGGATAACAACCATGAAAGGAATAAGTAATACTGGAATTAATCACAAGTTGTAGAATTTAACCATTTCGTAAGCATCAGTCATTTAGCAAATAAACAGTCAAGTCAATTCAAATTGTACTTGCCTTTCGCGTCGCAACGCGTTAGGAGGTAAAGAAGGTGCCACTAACCCCGATGTCACACTGTGAGAACCCGCGTAATTAGCTAATCTTTTTTTCCAGTAATCGGTTTTTAGCGGTAATTAATCTCGACTTAGCAGTAAGCTAACAGTAGTGTTGCGATCATCATTAAGCTTCGAGTTTGTCGTCAGCGCGTTGGTTTAGTGGGTTCCATTTCGCGAGCATTTCATTTCTAGTCAATAGAGCAATAGCAGTGCATCCTCATCATTTCATTTCATCTTTTGTCATGTAAATAATTACAACCCATAGTAGTTTGCATTCAATAAGAAAATGTTGCATGCATTCTGTCGAAGCCCTCCTTGTATCCTCATCCGTTGGTCGCTAGTCTATCGAACCATCCTTTGATCCATTGCCATCGCTCGCCAAGAATGCAGAAAACGGTTAGCGAGCCAAGTTGAAAGCAGTATTTGAGAGTAATAGAATAAAGGAAGTGGCCGTCAGATTTTCCCCAAAGTGCAGTAGAATACCCAAAGCAACCTCAGTAGTCGGTCCCTTGACTATCAAGATACCCAGACCAACCGAAGTTAATCGGCTCCTTGATCGTCAAGATATCCTGACCACCCGAAGTCATTCGGTACCTGTCACTTATGTGGGCCTCATCATCCGGCAATATTAAAACCGACACCCACATTTTACTGACCTACCTCATTCAAATATCCGAAAACCAATCCAAAGCCCACTTTTGGACCCAAGGTCCTTAAGTCACAACAGTAGGAGCATCATTAGGACCGGGGTCCTTTAGCATTTCTCAGATCATCAATAGTGCATAGTGTCAAAGAGATAAGAACCCAGTTTTTACCATTCAAAATATCAAGCACAGGAGGCCAGCAAAACAGCCGAAGCCAGCCCCCCCTTCACCCATTCTACATTCTTCCTCCCTGTTCCTTGTGCCACATCACAGGAGAGAGCAGCCAGCTGATAAGGCGAAACCAGCACACAGAGCAGCAGCACATCCATTCCCCCTCCCACTTCTTCTCAGCCAAAGCACCAGGACCAGCAGCAGAAAAGGGAGCAAGAGGAGGAAGGAAGACCAGAGAGCATAGGCGACGGCAGCGGCGGTTGAACCGCAAGCAACCACTGAAGGCCACACCGAGACCGACAGGAGGACATTCATTCCCTCACTGCCGGCATCACCGTGGATCATCACCGGCCACCACACCGACCACAACCCTCGGAGCAGTAGGGAGAGGAGTATAGGAAGACCAAAGGAGCAAGAACGGCGTCAGCGACGGCCTCGAACCACCATTGACCAGCAGGAACGACGCGGATCCAACAAGAACCAGGAATCAGGAGGACCAGAAGCACCGGGGAGCACCGCGACCACCACCACAACCATATACTGCTATCCTCACCCAAAACAGACCAAACCCAACCCAAAAGGTAAACCATATTCATGCCCCACTACCATCTCTATTTTTGCCCAACCCAAAATCACCTCAAGTAAACTAACCAAGAACATGCAACACTAATCACATAACATTGCACACTATCCATCACAAGGAGCATCATCCATTCACATTTCTGAGCAAGGGGAGGGAGCGGGACAGAGAAGGTAGAATGGTAGTATACCTCGGTAGCCTTAGCATCAAGCCACCACCCATCACCTTCTTGCATGCTTAAGCAAGCACTAGCTCACCTCCAGTAGCCTCACCTTGTGCATGCATCAACCATCACACAAGACTTGCACCAAGCATCACAAAATCAAAGTGAATAAACCAAGATTTCTCATAATAACTAAATAACCAAATAAAAATCAGTAGGAGGGGAGGGGAAACCGGGGGCCGAGCCGGCGGCCGGGAGGCCGAGCCGGAGCACACGGCCGAGGCGGCGCTGGCCATCCGGCCGCGCCGGGGATAGAAGGCGGCGGCCAACCATTTTTCTGTTTCGGCGGGCAGAAAATGTTACCTTGTTACGTGATTTGTCCTCTCCACATCGAGTAAGTAATATTGCATGGGTGGTTTAGGGATGATGAACTCAGGGGCCGGTAGGATAAGTCCGGAACTGGGGGAGTCCAAGGCGTTATAGTAGCGCAACAGGTGGAGTGTTGGGGCATAGGAGAGATGAACGCCCAACCAACATTGTTGGAACTCGGTGGAGGATCAGGTGCGCCAGACACCGACGGAAAACAATGGGTGGAGACTTAATCACGTAACTCGAAAACGTTCAGATTCGAACTCGTAGTCGCATCAAAGGAAATGCGGTGGACCCAGTTCAAGAGAGTTCGAGTAGCTATGGGTAAAGTGGTACAAAGCTCTGCAGATGCTAAATAAAATCATGAATTCATGCTGACTCTGGATTGGAGCATACGGAACCATGGGGTCTTTCTTCTCTCCGAGTGACTAGTAGTCTTTTCGAATAAAATTTTGCCACCTAATGTTTTATTGAGTTATTTTCAGAAAAGAGATGAGCTAGAAAATGAAGAAAAAGAACAGAGATGAGTCATACGGTGCATTTTGCTATTAATGCTTGCTGAGTACATTAATTTGTACTCAACCTTGCTAGTATTCTTCTTTGTAGATCCTAGTCCGGCCGGGAACTATCCCGCGTGGGACGAAGGACTTCAGTGTCTCGATGAAGTCGCACGAGGCGAGAGCATTGACTTTGAAGACCAGGGTGAGATGGGCAGCTGATTTGGCGCTAGGGACGAATTGAAGACCGATGGAGTAAAGGAAGGCAGACGAAGGGACGTAGTCCCATTGTGCCGTTATAAATTACTATGTAAGAACCTTAGCCTTACGTGGCTAGCTGGAATAGAAAGTACAGTTTCTATTTTATTGTTCTGCTACGTTAACTCTAGTAAGGGCTTACTATTCGTTGGAGCAGTGTTCTATTGAGCAAACGAATAGTAATCCGTATGCCTAAGTGTGATTACCCCTGGGGTAATCACACGGGGCGCCGCACACACCTCCTACAATAATTAAGTTATTCAAAACAAGTTCGACAAGGTAATAAGATGCTATTCATAACGCTCTCAAACGTCATCCCAAAACCCAAGGTCTAGTTATTTGATTTACTTAAATCGAACGGCATACTAGCAGAAAACTTCAACTGGACAACAGCCTTATAAAATACATAACTTTCGCTCTGTTAATCACAAAAAGGAAAACTCAGATTCTCTAGAAAGATAATAAAATTATCTACAAAAACCTAGTTGGCGGAAACCTCTAATTCTGCCTGTAACTAGACATAACAAACCGATGAAAAACTACTGTAAGAAATAGCAGGCAAAATGGATAGCAGCACAAAAACAACTATAACTTTTAATTGGATGAACGAAACACTGAGTTCTTTATTAATCTGAAAAGCTAAGAATAAGTCCTACAAAAGTCTAGTTGGACAGATTCTCAGATTTTGCTTTTAACAAAATTTAGCCCACAGCTCAAAACTACGGTCAGAAACTGACATATATTCTGAACAGTAAAATTGAAACGTACATAACTTTCGTTCTAAAGATCCAAAGAGGGTGTTCTTTAATAATCCTGAAAGTTAATGGAATTACCTACAAAAGTCGTTTTGGGAAGCAACCTTGAATCGACGATTAACAAATTCTTATTTATTAATTACGACGACTGTTGTAATAAGACGAGATTTCTGGACAACGGTAAACAAACTAACGTATATCCCAAACTACAACTCTGAATTAGGTGATCTTAGAACCTATTGAAACCTGAAGATAAACCCCACAATTCTTTAGGAGACCCTAACCTCCAATTCTGGCTTGAACTAGTCGAAAACTAACAAACAAACAGGATACAGATTACTGATTCCAATCACAGCAGTTCAACGATTATCTAATCAACAACAACTAAGAAACTATCATGATCCAAATAGCGAGGAGATGATCGTTACCCTAAAAGACATGTGTGCTTGTTGAGATCCCTGCGAGGCACTCCTCTCCACTTCTTCTCCCTCTCCTCCACCTTTCTCCTTGGCCGATAGCAATGGGAGAGCACCACCAAGAGGAAGGGGAATCACAATGGAGCGCAAGGGGAGGATGTCTACTGTAGTAGGTACTGTAGCAGCAGTGGTGTTACTGTAGTTACAATAGTGGGCTAGGGTTTTCCCCTCCTTTTATTAGTGGTCGGCCCCTCATGGGCCTCCTGGGCCAATGCCTGAGGCCTAGGTTGCCGAAGAACTCCAGAAACCCTCTTTTTCTTATGTCTAATTTTCCTTTTGAACGCTTTCTTTCTTAGAATAAATTGGAGTATTACAGGGACGGAGAAGTGACAGGCAACGTTGGCGTGTAGGAGTAGGATGGAGTTCGTGCCCTGGGTCCACGGCTCATGGCGAGACCGTGCTCCAGAGGCACTGCGCTTGGCTAAACCGTGTCCCAAGGGCATGACATTGCATGATCCGGCCCCAGGGGCACGACATTGCGAGGTCTGGCCCCAAGGGGGTCGGATTCCACATGGTCGAGGTTGTTAAGAAATCCTGGGTTAAAGGTTGATGGTCATAATACCAAAACTACTCCTGGTGGGTTTTTGTCTATAAATAGGACATCTCTGTACACAGAAAGAGATTGATCAATGAATAAAGAGGCTCCTCTATATTGTGTTTCCATCTGTTATCTCTTTGTCAATTGTCTGTTGTATGGTGATTGGTTGATTGTCTCCTTGCGATGATTACGTTATTTAACATGTTATCAGTACGAAAGCTCCTCGATCCGGGTATGTCATTCTAAAGGTTGGCAATTAGATCAATTTTTGTCAGTACTAATTGCGCAATCAACCTGTCTATCGCCGCAATCGACCTGTCTATTTTTCATGAAAAATACTCGACTTCATTGTCGTTCTTCCTCTCGGCTGTGTGGGTGCGAGTGGTGATCATAGACATCCTTGATGAATTACTGCCAATCTGGAGTGTTGTTGGCACATTATCAACGCCTTACCAGATGGATCGGTTTTTTCCAAGATCTACAACGAGCCAGCCGTGAGTACATGAGATTAGATCAGCAAATCACTGTACATCTTTAATGGTCACGCGAAAAAACAAGAAATTTTATCATGTTCTGTCGTTGGCCTGGAGCCAGCCACCGCTTCAGCTGCGCGCCAACGCCGCTGCCACTAGCCTGACACCGCTGCCGCTAGCCCGACGCCACCACCGCTCGGCCTCCGCGATCGGTCGGGCCGCCGCTGGCCTCTCAGCCACCGTGCACCGCGCCACGCGTAATCGCATACACCCTGCCGTTGCGCGTGCCTCGACGCAGCGCCGCCCAAGCACTACCTACATTACCATGCCCACTACATGGCACCCCCGGACTGCGCGCCCTGTAGCACCACGCCCGTGGCTTCGTGCACCGCCTCGTCGGTCGGACGCCATCGCCCGTCGCATAGCACCTAATGCCGCCGCTGCATTGTGCCCCGTGTCAGCCTGCTGCCGCCGCAGTGCCACCGCATCACGTGCACACCCTCCACGCACTTGGCGCCACTACCACCAATAATGACGCTAGGGTCAACCCTAGCGTGTGTTTTGAAGCCAGGCCAAATGGGCCGAAGTAGGCTAAAACCGGAATAGAGAGAAAAAATCATAAAAAAAATATGGGAAAAAAAAGAAAAACCAGGAACATTTCCAAATGGACCCTCAAAAATTCCAAAAATTACGAGGAATTTTTCGCGGATAAGAAAATTTTGCAGAAAGCACCTAGAGTTCGGGAAATTATAAGAAAAATCTCTAGAGTTTGGGAAATTACGAGGAATCCTAGAAACTAAATTTCTACTGTATGTGAGCTTCCATAAATTGTGAAACCTTAAACCTAGTATGTCATAGTCGGAATCACGTATCAATGTCGGCATCAGAAGACATCATCAACTGGCTCACACGACCAGCAAGCAGCCGTATGAAGTTG
The DNA here is from genome assembly GCA_036346255.1 of Ampelocalamus luodianensis. Classification (NCBI taxonomy): domain Eukaryota; kingdom Viridiplantae; phylum Streptophyta; class Magnoliopsida; order Poales; family Poaceae; genus Ampelocalamus; species Ampelocalamus luodianensis. The sequence goes on along the minus strand of CM070620.1, from coordinate 28,117,030 downwards.
GAGTTCCGACTGCTAGTTTGTCCGAAGAGTATATGAGTTTGAATACAGATAGAGTCATGTTCGAATACAGGTAGAGTTTAGTACGAGTTTATTTTGGATTCTAAGTCTTTCTATAATTTTGTCCGAAGAGTATATGAGTTTGAATACAGATAGAGTCATGTTCGAATACAGGTAGAGTTTAGTACGAGTTTATTTTGGAGTCTAAGTCTTTCTATAATTAATCATGTTAGGCAAACCTCTATATAAAGAGGTTCTTACGATTGAATAAAGCAAGCAGAATTAATAGTCTTTCTTCTCTATCACCTCTACTATTCCTGATCTGGCACAATCTTCTCGGTGCTTTCTTCTTCGTCCTCTATTCTGTCTATTGAGTGCCAGGGCTCCAAGTCGAGGACCAATGCCAAAGCCAGCCGTATTTGACTCATACGATTTGCAATCTAGCACAGGCTGTGACATAGTACACTTTGGAAGCATCATATTTTTATGGTTTATTTTTCCCTAGAATTGTGTGTTTGGGAAATTAATTTATGGGTTTAGTAATTCCAAAAATTGCTCCTAGGCTTTAAAAATTATCAAAAAAAATCCTAAAGTACCAGGGAAATTCTGAGAAATGTATAAAATTATCTACTAAATAGATGAAGTTATTCTTTACTATTTTGCACTCATTTCATGCATTTAAAATGTTTTACTAGCTGTAAACATATAGAAAATTGCATAAATTATGTGAGACATGTTTAACATCGTTGAGTGGATATTTGTTTATCCTAGATGACAACAATGGTAAGCCCATATTATGTTCTATGGAGACTTGTAGCAATCTCCTAGTTATCCCTTATCTTTGTAAAGATGTTGTTTTCTTGTATAAGTTGCATTAGTAGTATAGATTCAGCTCCTGTCAAGCTTGGCCCTGCTCCTGTTGAGCATCTCTTATCTTTTGCTTTAGGATAGAACGTTATGCATTAGATCTTTTTTTTCCGAGATGCCATATATAAATTAATGGTCTGAGTTGTTTTATTAAAGTCTTATCTCCTACTGAATAGTTGATTAAATCTGCTTAATAAAATATATTGCTAGTAGCATACCTTACCTGTAGTAAACTAATCTTGCAAGGAATAATTTTGTAAATTGTATGCTTAGAAATTGAAAATACTTTGTCGTGTCTTGCTAACAAAATATTTAACATGTGCTCTTGATATCTAATAAGCCTCAATTCACTAACTTGTAGTGCACAGATGCCCAGATGGCAAAAAGGAAAACTATTTTTCTTAGTAGCACCATAACAAGCCTAGTTATATGTTGATCTCTGATAGATCATTTTGGCTAGAAAACATCATATTCCTCAAATAAGTACATAATAACTTCAGCCCTGAGACTTGGAATCTATATAACACTATCCTCCACCACGTTGATTCCTTATTTGAAGAACTTTGTAAGTAGAATATTACAAAGCATATATTGGTTGTGAGCCAATGAAATTGTACTCCTGTTGAAGTATGATTATAAATCTTTAACTCCGAGTTGATTTCAAGCAAATGTCTGAGGCACACGCTATCACTTGGGATTTTTCAGTTTTCATGAAAAGGGGGAGGAAATTGGGAAGGTGTGGGATATTAGAAATTAAGAGACAGAAAAATATTCAAAATAAGAGTTATGGTAGGCATAGTAGCATATCCTAGGTCAAAGCCAGAAGCAAATTAGTCGAAGCAATAAATTAATCTAATTTATTTTGGGAGATGATTAAACTAAATTGCATGATTGTTATCCTTATCCAGTTGATATGGAAAATGGCATTGACGACATTGCTGATGATCATGCTTGTGGCAACCACAATCATTGTAGGCCACAAAGGCAATTGATTTGTGCCTTCAGTAATATGTTAACCGCCAGCATGCGGGAATGCACACGGCAAATCGACGGCCGCTTGACACAGTCGCATATATGCCATGTTTGGCTATGCACCGAAACGTGCCATACTTATCGAAAATGACACATGCATAAATTGGTAAGTGTAGTCTGCAACTGCATCACCACCAGAAGCCATATCACTTGCTTGAAGAAAATATAGCTTCTGAAAGAAAGATGACCTATTAGACTTTGTTGATCCTGAATGATCTAAATTTGGTCATGATGATTTTGACATTACAAATTAAAATAAGGCATACAGTTTATCACCCTTAATTAAATTTTGTGTTCTTGTTGAACAATAAATATTTCTGTTAAATAATTATACTATTAGGATGATTCAACTAAGATTTGAAGTCCAGAAGAAACTCTAGTATTTTTGTTAAGATTAACTATGGTCAAATATTTATGTTCCAGCATTATATTTATGTTCCTGAAGAGCATCTTGTAGTTTTATGCTGTTAGAACACATTGCTTATGACCATAAACAAATATGTTGCACAATTATAAACTTGAAGTTTAATTATCCAAATTATTTGAAATAAGATAGGAGTAATTGGATCAAAACTTGGGAAAATAGTAAAGAAGCTAGTCTATAGAATAAGTTTGTCAACTCTCAGACCTCCGTATGGAACCTTCGTCGTAGATTAGTGACCAACCCGAAGTTGGAATATCCTACAGAATATTAGGATCATGTAGTTTTCTTACCACTGCACTGATAAAAGTTTAACTCACTGTGATGTGCCCCAAAGTTCCAATACCACCACTTTGCCTTGTGCTACACCAATCCAATATGAAAATACAAGGTCAAGTGATGCTGATCGGGTAAATGGAAGTAAGCTAAAGCTAGGTGCAAGCCGAGCCAGAAGGAAGCGAGGTCTAACACCATATCAGCAAGATCTATGACCAGCTCCTGAAGGTCTACGACCAGATCCGCAAGGTCTACGACTAGCTCCTGGGGGTCTACGACTAGTTCCCCAAGGTCTACGACCAGATCACCAAGGTCTATGACTACTTCCACAAGGTCCACGACCACTTCAAGAAGGTCTACGACCAGTTGGCCCAGTTCTATGACCAGTACCCGGTGGGAGGAACACTCATCAGGAACAGTACTCATCGGCAACAGTAACCAGTGGAAGCACTCGTCGTAAATAGTACTCGTCGAGAACAGTACTCAGCGGGAACAGTACTCGTAGGGAACAGTACTCGACGACGGGAGTACTCGGCGAGAGGCATGCTCGGCAAGAACAGTACTCGGCGAGTACAGTACTCGTTGGGAACAGTCTTCGACCACGACCAAGTGGTCTACGACCACACTCAGTTGGTCTACGACCACATCCAGTTGATCTACGACCGCGGCCAGTTGCTCTACGACCACGACCAGATAGCTTACGACCAGGTCCACGACCAGTAGATCCGAACTAAATCATGAGAAGGATTTTTCGGGCTGAGATATTTCATTTGTAGATAAGTTTTGGTATATATCTCTTAGTTTGATTCGGTTGTAATCTTTCCATAACTGTATTAGGAAAGAATTTTGGTTGTAATCTTTCCATAACTGTATTAGAAAAGAATCTTTGTATGATACGAGAGTAAGAGTTAGAATCGGTCGCACCCATAGGTGCCGATATAAGGCCAACGCATTGCCCATTGTAAAGGGGGAAGAATTTTAGAAAGAAGTACAGAAAAGTCACGGTGACTTTGTGGCACAATATCTTGCGTGTTTTGTTGAGGTTTTCCTATCTAGGATTTGCTTAGGTCGGAGCAAGGCAAGAACGCGACGTTCTTGAGATTGCCTATCGAATCTACATGATTCAACTTGTCTAATTCGTGATCTTTGCTGCTCACGGTTTAGAGAGGCTTCGAGTTCATGCTTCTAATCGTCCTTGTGATTGATTAGTACGTGAACATCTTGTTATCCATCTACATGGCTACAAGAAGAAGAAGCTGCTAATTTTGATGGAAGCATCAATGGGGTGAATGCGCGGATCACGGAAGTGCAAAAAACGTTGAATGCTCGCCTCACGGAGGGCTTCAACAATCTGGCTGTTTCTCTTCGTCGCCTGGAGGAGAGATTACCACCGCCAGAAGGGGTCAGTGCATGATAGTAGCCACCAAACTTGGTGCGACATACGTAGTCGCATGACGGCGCTCATTACTTTGGCGCTGATGATGATGGCATGTCTGATGGTCGTGGAGGCTATCCACGACCACCACGACATGATTATTTTGATCGCCGACCTGCAGTACATGGAGGACACCGCGATGGCGGTGTGCAACGCGAGGACGACGATGTTGGCTAAATCAAAATAACCATACCAGAGTTGAAAGGCAGAGCGGAACCTGAAGCTTATTTGGAGTGGGAGATGCATGTCAATCAAATCTTTGACAATCATAACTACTCCGAAGAAAAGAAGGTTCGTGTTGCTTCAATTGAGTTCACCGAATACGCTATTATTTGGTGGGATCAATTGAACCATGCTGGAGATCGTCCACACACTTGGGAGGGGATGAAACAAGTCATGAGGACTAGATTTGTTTTAGCTTACTACACTAGGACGCTGCATACAAAGCTACGTCGTCTATCTCAAGGCTCCAAGTCCATGGATGAGTACCATCAAGAGATGCAAGTGCTCATGATCTGTACTGGTGTTTGTGAGTCTGCTGAAGCTACCATGACATGTTTCTTTGAAGGCATGAACGACGACGTGCGGAATCATGTTGATTTGATGCAATATAACTCCGTACAAGAGCTACTTCACCAAGCGGAGCGCGCGGAACAATGGATGAGAGACAACCATCCAAAGGTTGGCCGCACCAATCCATTGAGTTGGAGGCGTGCAATTCAGCAACATGGTGAAGGTGGTTCAAGTTCTAAGACGGTTGTATCCACCAACCCGGCAGGACTACAATTGAAAGAAGCATCCAAAGCCATAAGTACAGCAAGCAAGGAGGCATCCAAATCTAATTCGACTACTTTCTCTACTGCTCGAACACGTGACATTGAGTGCTACAGGTGCAAGGGTAGAGGGCACATGAAGAAAGATTGTCTAAATTCAAGACAAGTGCTACTCGTACACGAAGGATATGCATCGGAGAGTGGTAGCGATGAAGCTGATCATGAAAAAGAGCCATCCAAGGATTCTGACATCGAAGTAGTGTATTGTGATCCCAAAGTCAGTCCAACTTTGATGACTCATAAGGTGAATAGTGACAATACGCTGATTGTCGAGAAGGGACAGCAGCGTGGAGTTTCTCAAACACAATGTATGATCAAGAACAAACGGTGTAAGCTGATGATCGATGGAGGAAGCTACAACAATGTGATCAGCAAGGACATGGTTGATGCGCTCTCATTGACCACATGGCGTCATCCTAAGCCATATTATATGCAATGGCTTCACATGTTGGTAAGCTGAAAATTACACATAAAGTTTCAGTACTGTTTTCAATTGATGGCTATAAAGACAAGGTGGAATGCGACGTCATGACTATGCACAGATGTCACATATTGTTGGGGAGTCCATGGCAGTTTGATCGCAACATTACACACAAAGGGAGAGCTAATCGTTTCACGTTGATGCATAGAGGAGTGTTTCATTCTTTGTTGCTAAAAAGAATGAGGAGATCAATTCTGATATTGTTACCAAGAGCAAGGATCTTCTGAAGATACCCTGAAACTGAGGATGGTTTCGCTTGAAGGGGAGAGGATGATGTGGCCCAGAGTGCCAATACCACCACTTTGCATTGTGCTACACCAATCCAATCTGAAAATACAAGGTCAAGTGATGCTGACCAGGTACATGGAGGCAAGTTGAGGCTAGGTGCAAGGCGAGCCAGAAGGAAACGAGGTCCACGACCAGATCAGCAAGGTCTACAACCAGCTCCCGAAGGTCTACGACCAGATCCGCAAGGTCTACGACCAGCTCCTAGGGGTCTACGACCAGTTCCCCAAGGTCTACGACCAGATCACCAAGGTCTACAACTACTTCCACAGGGTCCACAACCACTTCAAGAAGGTCTATGACCAGTTTTACCAGCTCTACGACTAGTTGGCCCAGTTCTACAGCCAGTACCCAGCGGGAGGAACACTCGTCGGGAACAATACTCATCAGGAACAGTAACCGGAGGAAGCACTCGTCGTAAACAGTACTCATCGAGAACAATACTCGGCGGGAACACTGCTCGTAGGGAATAGTACTCGACAACGGGAGTACTCAGCGAGAGGTGTGCTCGACAGGAATAGTACTCAGCGAGTATAGTACTCGTTGGGAACAGTCTACAACCACGACCAGGTGGTCTACGACCACACCCAGTTGATTTACGACCATCATAGAGATGATTGTATCACATCTATGTTTATGAGTTATTGAATAAATGTTATTCTATTCTTTGAATGAATCATCAATTATATAGATCAACGAGTATGTGACTTGTTGGTGAAACTCTTTAACTTATATGATGTCATTCTAAAAGTATCCCTGGTCGAATGTCACTGGTCGGAACACCAGTGACTCTACAACCAGCACATGTATTGATTGATGACCATATTTCACCGGTCATAGATATAGGGATATCGAATCAATAATGTGAACACATGTTAGAGAACATGAGGTTGGATAGACCCACCTTGAGACACTATTGAGATTGTTATGATTCTATGTGTCATTAGTTGGTCTCAAGCAATGATGATGTATAATCCTTAGACCTGAGATCAGCATGGTTCCCTACATGTGTAATAGCACTCTTAGGGGTTGCCAAACGCTACTCGTAACTGGGTAGTTATAAAGGTAGCTTTCAGGTATGCTATGAAATATGCGGAGGGATGTGACTGGTTGGATATGGGATTTGCCCCTCCTAACATAACGGGAGAGATATCTCTAGGCCCCTCGAAGTGGTCAGATAAAGAAAGTCCATGGCCATACCACTCGTGGTCGAAGAGTTTGACCACATAAGGTTATCTAACACTCGATCGAGAAAGTATTGAACAGTCCATGGATGACAAATATCTCACCTGGAGTTCAAACCAGATATCGTGAGGCGAAGGGAGAATACACGAGTAGGTCACTCAGTTCGATCAGTTACAGACTAGTCGTATAGAGATACGAGCTAGTCATAGACTGGTCGAACGTAATCACAAAGTGGTCGAAATCTGGTCGTAAGGAGTTACGAACTGGTCGAGACTAAATATGAACTAGTCTTACATAGTTTTAGACTGGTCATACTTAAATACGGACTGGTTGTGACGAGATACGAGCTGGTCGTAAGTGATGAGGACTGGTCTTAGATCATATTGTATTAAGGTTCGTCCGATATAATTTGTGTGTATTCGGGAATCGTTATGTTCTGCTAGGGACCGCTACGACTCATGGTTGGAAAAGGGTTTCCAAGTTACAACCGATTACACATAAACCTAATGGGTCACACACTTAACAGGTTAGAACAAACCAGTACGAATACGATTCGTCAAACGTGTTAGGATAGGATCCGCCACGGGGCACTATATATAAGGATATACTTGAGGCTATTATGAGGATACGAGAGATGTGAGTTGCTCCACCCAAACCCTAGCCGCTATCTTCCTGAGAGAGCCTTGCCGTGCGACTTGGTACTAGCACACAGGCGTTTAGTAGTTCCTACCCTGGACGTGTGGATACCATAGAGATGCTACTGCGGTTGTTGTTGTGCTTGAGGACGATCCGCGATCTTCACAAGGAAAATTAGAGGTTGCTAGAGGAGATGATTGACTCGCGAGGACGCTGGACGATCGACTACGACTCTTCACCGACGTGCTCTTCGTTGGACCAGGCTGCTCCAACTCATCTGGTGGTAACGATCTGTGATCATCTTCTTGCTTGGCATCCTGGTTTACGTGGTAGAATTTTTTGAATTGTTGCTATCGTAGCCTACCCGTATCCCTTCACAGTTGGTCTACGACCATGACCAGATAGCTTACGACTAGGTCCACGACCGGTAGATCCGAACTAAATCATGAGAATGATTCTTTGGGCTAAGATATTTCGTTTGTAGATAAGTTTTGGTATATATCTCTTAGTTTGATTCGGTTGTAATCTTTCCATAACTGTATTAGGAAAGAATTTCAGTTGTAATCTTTCCATAACTATGTTAGGAAAGAATCTTTGTATGATACGAGAGTTAGAGATAGAATCGGCCGCACCCATAGGTGCCAATATAAGGCCAGGGCATTTTCCATTGTAAAGGGGGAATAATTTTAGAAAGAAATACAGAAAAGTCACGGCGACTTTGTGGCGCAATATCTTGCGTATTTTGTTGAGGTTTTCCTATCTAGGGTTTACTTAGGTCGGAGCAAGGCAAGAATGTGACGTTCTTGAGATTGCCTACCAAATCTACACGATTCAACTCGTTTAATTCATGATCTTTGCTGCTCATGGTTTAAAGAGGCTTTGAGTTCATGCTTCTAATTGTCCTTGTGATTGATTAGTGCGTGAACATCTGGTTATCCATCTACACGGCTACAAGAAGAAGAAGTTGTTGCTGACTTTGTCACCGCCAGGGTCTAGGAGGGAAGAACCCTAGCCACAAGAAGAAGGCAAACTCCATCGTTTGTACCGCGAAAGATCGGGCCACCCTTGCGCATCATCTAGTTTACTAGTTGGTCCGTATCACACTGCATATAATCATCAAACCCCTTATTGAAATAAGTTCGTGTTCGAGGAATCAAACATTTCCTACATATTACCACCACTGTAGCATATACCTTTGGGTCACCACCAATTGTTGGAGATCAAGTTGTGTCGGTGTTTTAGAACCGATCTTACGTAAAGATTGTTTGATTTGGGGGTCTCCACAATTGATCACGCAGACAGAAAAGACACGGGGATTTTTATACAGGTTCGGGCCTTCTCTAGAGAGAATAACAACCATACTCCTGTGTGTGTTTTATTGTATATGCTCGTTACAATCAATGGAAAAGACTTAGGCTTATGCTGCTACTGATTGCCCCTCCTTCGTTTCTCTCTGACTGAAGCCTTTTTATAGTACGTGAAGAAGTAGTCATTTCAGGTCAAGAGGCGCCCCATTATTCCGTAATAATGGTAGTAATCACCGGAGTAGTAACCTCCACACGTTGCCTGGTGGTTATCAATCAGAGATAATGGTGCGTTACATGCAGTTACTCTAGAGAATAACTGTGTATATTAACTATGAGGAAGTCATGATAGAACTAGTCATAGAAGGACTTACGTCCAGGGGGTAGTCGTTGAAAACCGTACGATTGGGTGCTGGTCGTAGAAGGATTTACGACTAGGGGTGATCATAGAAGAACTTACGATCAAATGGTAGTCGTAGAAGGACTTATGACTAGGGTGCTGGTCGTAGAAGGACTTACAACCAGGGGTGATCGTAGAAGAATTTACGATCACATGGTAGTCATAGAAGGACTTACGACTAGGGGATGGTCGTAGAAGAACTTACGACCACCTTATTGGCTTCCCTATTAAGACTATAAGGGGTATATTTAATAGTCGTATGACGTCATATTTACCTATAATACTAATTACAGATAAATAGTAAAATAAAGATTATTAGATTCTCGTCAAGTTGAATTTGAATTCAATCGGTCATGTGTCCATGATAGAGGAATTTTATGATATGCTATTAATAAATATCGGATCTCGGCATTAGGGGGAAATGCCCAAAAGTTTGAAAGCTGTCATATTTTCCAGAAGAAAAAGATCTTTAGTACAAAGATACACACACTAGTCAAGCTAAACTTAAAGTTTAATTTATACTCCTATGCGCCAGAAGCGGGGACCTTACCAGATACTTTTAGATTATAGAGGAGTTACCATAATATTTACTTGCAGTAAATATGCTGCTAAGAGTGGAATACCCTAGGTTGAATAGTATATCTACCTTTGTGAAATTGACTTATTAGTCCTTGATCTAAAATCTGTGAGGACTCATGCGGGCCTAATATCTAATGATCTAATAACACTAGTCAAAATAATTATTAATCACCCCTTTAACTCTCTTAAAGGATACTCACATTGAAGGTGAAATACCTCATGAAGAGGTTCATCATGAAGATGAAAACCTCAACAATTTGATGTGCACATATTACAATATTGGCAATGCGGAACGACCAATAATCTTTTGTTTAGAAAATCACAAAGATCTGGTTAACACTGAGATACTCTCAATTGGGAGGATATGGGAGAAAAGTTATCAACAATTACTTTGCCTCTACAATTGCTAAAGTTTCTCTTATGAGAACACGGATCCGAAACTAAAGTCCATGGCTGAGCGCTTGAAGCGTTCATATCGGGTCACATAATGAAAGCATATGTGGTTGAACCATAATTACTAAATAAAAGTCTTGGAATCAGGTAGTTCAGACTTGATGGATCATTATGAATATAATGAAGTGGTGAAAGCTATGGTTCAATTCTCCATAGAGATTATTACTCTCCTATTATGAATGATATAATATTCCGTTGCATAATAATTCTAGCAAAAGACACAAACAAATAAATAAAATATGCAGTCACTAGACTCTAAAAATCCTTGATGAGATCCTTGATGGACTCAAAATTCTTAGTAAGAAAGGAAACAAAATCGCAATATATACAAAACTCATACCCAATAGTCTATTACTTGTAATAAGAGCATCTCTCGAAAGAGAGCGCATCTCCCGAAAGAGAGAACATCTCCCTGAAGAAACATTATCTTACCAGTCAATCTCTTAATCACATCAATGGTTATATGATCTCTAGAAGTGGATAAGGACCCATTAAGATCAGAAAGAATGAAATGAGGAATCTAAAGACCAGAAGTGCACCATTGAAGCTCTTATAAAGTGCATCTTTCACCAAATGTTAGTAGAAATGGTGGTTTTCTTTAGTACCATGAAGGTAAGACAAACATTGCTGATATTGACAATTAATCCCCTAAACGCCAACACTAAGACTTGTTATATTTTACTCTAGAGTGGTACAACCATAATTTATAGTTATGCAGAACAGACTATTAGTTGTAACTTTAACCACACAGAGATAATTAAAAAAATATTAAGACCATGAAAGGTTTTGATAAATCGTATCCGGAAGGCATACAACTTTGCGACTAGTATTACTCTATATCCTCTACAAAGATAATCTACTTGTGTTGCGTAATTAAATAGTGGTATTTGATAAGTTAAACATATTACTCCCGAATAGTGTTTATCCTTAACCTCTAGATGAGTAATAGGATATTTGTAGGTAAGACTCCACATCATTATAATCCAGTAGATTTGATCGTAGTATTCATGCCTATGTTCATTTTTGAAAAATGTATGAAAAACATTGGACCAATAAGACATCAGCAGAAGTTGTCTTTAGGGAGAGCATATGTTAAACACTGATCATCATACTTGAGATTTTAAAAATATTATTCAAGCCTAGAAGGTGTTGATACAATAATTACTGATTAAATTTACCTTGAAGGTTTTACCACTTAACAATTTAGATCTAGTTGTTCGACAATGCAAAGATCATGAAGATCATGTATAGATCCTGATGATCATTACTAAATCCTGAGGATATCTGACATATCTCTATAGTGCAAAACCTCATAATGGATTTATATTACTTTGTGGTGGTGCAGACATCTCTTGACAGTCATCTAAGTAGACCTTGGTAGTTTTTCTACCGACCACTTATGTAATACCCCCAAAAGTATTTGAACGGACTTCCGGGAGAGATTTAATTGTGAGTTAAAGGATTAACTGTTTAGAAGTCGATTTAGGAGGCGAACCTTTTGGGAGTTAATTAATTAGGCAACCATCGAGGGGGTTTTCGCATTTGCTAGACAACTGGGCCCCGGCTACCGCGGAGGCCCAATGAGTGGGCTGGCCGGCCAAGGCCCAAGAGGGGCGGCACAAACCCTAGCCCCTCCTCCTCCAAGCCGCAGCCCCTCCCCTTTCCTCCCCAACCGCCGCCACTTTCCCCACCACCTCCTGCCTCCCCTCCACACCTCCTTGCGCACCTCCCCACCTCCTCCACCTCCATTGCTGCTGGCCAAAAGGAAGGAGAAGCTCCATTGCAGCCGGTCAAGGAGGAAAAGAAGGGAAAAGAAGAGAAGGGAGAAGAAGAGGAGAAGAGAAGGAAGAGAGGAGAAGGAGGATCGTCTTCGGGGGTTTGTTCGTCGTCGTCCAGCACGTCGTCAAGGGTAACGACGGGTTTCTTGTGTTGAGTGATAGTCATTAGAAGCGTTTGCTAGTAGATCGATTGCATCGGTTAATTTCTGTTCTCTGTCCAATTTTGTCCAGTAGCTTGCGCGACCGATTTCATGTGGTTAGAAGTAGAATTAGGAGTTTGGATCTCCTAGAGAGTTGTATATTATGTTCTTAGCTTTCAGTGGCCACCAAGATCACCCAAATCCGATTAACGGTCAGGAAGTTATGATTTTTTTAGTATCGCTGCTCTGTTATTCTGTCAGTTTTGAACAGTCTGTAGAAAATGGGATGAATCTGCTAGTTAAAGTCAAAATCAGAGGACCTCAATATAACGAAAAATGTGGGTAATTTCTATACCTTTTCATAGAGATAAAGAACACTAGATTTGGACTTTCGTAGCAAAAGTTATGGTGGTTTTAGCGTACTGTCCAGAGAACCCGACGAGAATTCTGTTGTCTGATGATTGGTTTGATAGGGGAAGTTAATGACAGAATCAAAAGGGCTCCCCAACTAGGTTTATTTAGGTAATTCGATTAACTTTTCAGAAAGTCTAAGAGCATCTTAATTGAACTCCTGAGCAGAAAGTTATGTATTTTAGAATTTGGTTGTTTTCAGTGAGCACAAAAACGATCGCTAGAAATTGGAGGTTTTGTTAACGCTTGGGAGTTTAGTGAGATCAATTGTGTTGTTATTTATGCTCTTGGTCCAGCGTGTTGGTCTTAGATTGGGATACCTTTATGTTCAGGTGGGAGCGCGGTTCCAGGGGCAGCACCCTCTTCGCGTCCACCGCTCTCGCATGGTTAAGGCAAGTATTCGGGTTATAGCGTATTTTCGGTTGTATGATATGATCGTTGTGATTGCTTGTTGTAGCCTTGCACGAATGTTAGTGTAATGAGTTTTCCTTTTATCTTGATGAATGCAAGCTATGGTTAATGTTTCCCTTGAGCGTTGCTAAATCTTACATGATGTTATGTACATGTTAAATTCCTGGGTATGAAAGACGTGGGTATGGAGCATTTGCATGTTTCAAACATGTTGGAGACTTGGTCATGTATGCATGTTTTTGATATATGATAGCAAAGTAAGGTTGCTTACATGATAATGAGTATATGATGTATTCCTGTTTATGAATATGTTATCATGGTGCATATGCATGTGGAGAGCATACAGTGCCCCAGTCACGTGGTGATCAAGCACATTCGATTGAGGTCCCGTTATGTAGATGACGGGCTTGAGGTCCCACATTCGTGGAGTGTGGGCTATGAATAAAGAGGTCCCCATCATTAAATTGATGGGCAAAGGTCCCTATACATGTGGTGTATAGGCTTTTGGTCCTCGTGCTGAGGGCACGTGCAAGGGTATACAGCGACGGTTGTATACCCCGCATTACCGGTAAAATGCGAAAAGAGATAAAGTTAAAAAGGTGCATTGCATTGGTTGCATTCACATGAGCATGAAGGCTATACTTTGGTGCATTGTTTATCTTGGATTATTGATGCTATGAATGTTAACTTGCTTAGCCTTGTTGGTACTTGCTGAGTCTTTGGGCTCACTCTTGCTTTGATGTGTTTTAGGTACAACTGGCAAGACCGGCATGCATGGGAGGGAGTAGATGTTTGGATGCACGCACTACCACTCAATCTTAAGAATTACTTATGGATAGTTTGAGTTTCAGATTAACTGTAATAATGAGAATAGCAAGTTTTGGTTATGTTTATGAGACTATCCTGCATGCTTGAATGAACCTGATTATGATTATATTGATAATTGCCTTGATTAATTGCTGGAACCTCGGTATAGTTGACTATACAAAGGAGGTTTTGTCGAGATTTTGTAATTGGACTTAGTTTAACCTAGTTTAATTTAATTTTAGTAGCATTTCGTGCTCAATCTTTGTGGGTGTTACTGATTGGTATCGAGCGGTCAGAGGTCCGTGGTGACTAGATTATTTAAAAATTGCTAATGTTAATCAACTTAAAAGTTTGACACACCGGTGCACGAGAGGATGGGATGGGTCAATCATTGCATTTACGTTTCGTTATATCGCTTTGATTATTGCCGATATGAATTGAGTTTGGCTGCTTATTAATTAATTATTATGATTATTATGAGTGGGATTAGTCGTTGTTGAGAGGTTAAGGTCGTGGTTGTGACCCGTATTTACTGTGTTACACCACCATTCGTGGTGTGGGAATAGAGAAGTGCTACCGGATATCTTAGTATAGGTGTCGATAGCGAGAATCGTTAGAAGAGTTGTTCTCTTCCTTGAATTTGAATTTGGTCAACTCTTATCCGGTTGCGATTGATGGGTTTCTTTGAAATTTTTGGTGTGTTTCCTTTGGCTTAATTTGCCCCGTAAATCAATTATTGTTTTTCCCAACCGTTGAGTTATTCTCGCGATTGGTGAACTTTGCTAATTGTCAAGATTGACTTTTGTAGTGTTGGTTTGTTTTTCTCATTGGAAAGCTTGACCTATTTATTCGCTTGGTGTTTTTGGTTAATGGAAGTTTCCTTTTGCAAGTCCTTTAGTTCATGAAGGTTTTGACTCAACGTATCTCTCTTGGGTATTTTGAGTGTTGAAGATTAATGGTTGTGTTATGAGTTTCAAGTTGAGTCCGCAGTGTGTGCATGATCGATCTTAACTAAGGTCCTTATCAAAGAAAGTTGAATAAGTGGAGGTTGTACTTTAGTGGTTCTTGATGAGCTGTGACTATGAGTACGACAATATTTAGTTGGAATCAATAGAGTTATTAAGAGGTGTGGTATTTTGATGAATTGGTCTGATCGTTAGGATTGTGGAATCAGGTAGATTTATTGGATAGCATGGAGTAATGTATCTCTATGGATTAGCTTACCCATTAGTGATGGTTATGTTAAGAATGTGTTTGAACGATGCTTTAGAGGATATCAGATTGGAAATTTTCGTAAACTAGTTACTTGATGATCATACATAATTGCTAGATTGAAACGTGTATATTAGATTAGACAAACGTTGAGGTAGCATGTTGTGAAACCTCGTTGTACAAAGCGATGAGATTATTAAATGTTGACTTTGTGTTTATAGATGGTTATGTGACTACAAATGTAGTAGGACCCTATTTGTGTACATGATACATACAATTGACAAATGTTAATGACAGTTGGAGCGGTGTGAGTAACACTAATGGTTGAGTGGATGAATGAGTAAGTGGCCTCGATAGTGTGCTTTGAAAGTATCAATTGATAGTATGAACTAGTTAAAATAGGTTTGTTTCAACCTTGTGGCTTGTGTTTCTTTTGGAGAAATTTATGATGGGATAAGAGGCTATGATGAGTCTCACTAAGAGTGTATTATTACATTACTAGTGTGATTGTCAGTAAGGGATTATGATGATAATATTGAATGTTTTGTATAAAGGGACTGGATCGCTCGCGAGATGTTGATTAATTGAATATGTTACTAGTTCGCATTTGTGATCTTTCAGACCTCATGTTGATGTGATAGCTGAATTTGTTTAGAGCAAAGTGACGTGTTGAGAGGTTTTATTAGTTCCTAAGTGGATTAGGAGTTGTGATCTTCAAATACTCTTTGTCAGAATTGCCGTGTGATGTCAGAACCAACGAAAGTCGAGTGAAGTAGAAGTATTTGAGATTGAAGTAAAGTTTCATAACTTGCAGATTATTGAAGATTATCTAAAACTTTTGTTCTTGCCCATAAGAGTTTTCCCTAGTTCTAAAAGCAGTGTTTTATTCTCGTCTGAGGTTTGATATTCTCTGATTGTGGGAAGTGCGCCCTCAACTTTGATCATATCTTTTGGTTTTCGAGAACGTTTTATCTGATTGTTTCTCTTGATCTTGTAACTACTGTAAGTGGTAACGTTTCCTTTGTGCTGAGATTTATTTCTATTTGCCTCTTCTTCCAAGAAAGGGTTAACCGATCTGTATTGTAATGTCTCGTAGGTGGTGTTTTGGCATCTAGCACAAGGTGGACTAGTAGATGGTTTGGTGAACCCTTAGGTGTCGGAGTTGTCCGAGAGGCCCGGAGTAATAAATCGATTTATTAGAATAATCCTTGGAGAGGATTTGAGTTAAAAGAATATTTGTCTTTGGAGCTAACAGATTTCGTTGTCGCAACTAGTAGGACCTATAGCGAGATGTAGTCCAAGATTTGGTGTTCTTTTGACCGAGCATTAGAATTAGCAAGTATGGAAATCGGATCAATTTATTAGAGTATCACAATTTGGTAGTATTACGAGGCTATGAAAGTTATTCTTGATGATGTGGTTTAATGAGAGTGGAATTACAAAGTAATCGAATCGCCATGTCAATTAATGGGATAATGGAAAATGTTGAGTAACGTTAAGAGTGATTTGGCTTTAAATGAGTAACCTTCTGACAGTTATAATCTTTCTAAAGGTAAACTGGTCAAGAAAATATTTTTCATGATGATGTTAATGAGTGAGTATGTTGGAATTGTGGGATTTACTGATTTAATCTGAGGATTTCCTATCTTTTATATGAGAAGTTCGTTGTAGGAGTCTTGGAGTTTAATTTGGGCTTTGCATTTTTATGCTAGGACTTGGGGCACCCAAAGGATTATGTGTAGAGGAAGTAGATTAAGTGTGGGTTTGAATGTGGGATGATCATTGATAGAGCCCTTTAGAGAAAGTATATGAATGTGAGAGCTGTGAATTCCAAGTTGTTTATTTCTAAAAGACCGAGGTGATGTGATTGCGTGTGTGATCTATTTTGAGATGCATTGGAAGTCATCTGTCAAATTAGTCGGGTCGATAGAGGAGTTGTTGAGAGAAAGTTTTGGGTGGCGTCGATAGAGTTTTTTTTTTACAGAGTTGTGGATGATGTATTTCAACTTGAGTGTAACGTTGAGATTGTCCAGTTAAGAGGGATGAGTTAGTGTGTTTTGCGACGAACTGAAACTCCAAAGTTGAGAGAGATTTTATTCCTAAAAGAGATACTGAGAAATTGATACTTCCTCAAAGGAGTGAATTGTTTCCTCGATTCTCGTTTGAGTTTTTGTACTGTTGACCAATGTATTTCGTAAGTTGAGTTTGACTCGATTTTGGTTTATATGGTTCTTATCGGTTCAGGAAGTATAAAGGAAGTTTTTGATTTTGGGCATTTAACATGATTCTTCCTTTGGTTTTCATGATGTTTATTCGCAAACTGCCACTTGGAAGGTGGAAGGGTTTTCGTGAAGAAATTCGATTTTAGATTTGACTTTTAGCACCGCTACTGTAACGCTTAGTTGCGATATGAATCCTTCTTTTCGATGGGTTTTATTGGTCAAAGAGTTTGCTTAAAGAGAGTTTTGTCGTATGTTTCGTTAAAGGAGGTGGTCCTTACTTTAGTGAGGAGTTTATTTGAGAAGGTGGAACACGAGTTCTGTGTTCTATGTGCATGTCGTGTGGTTCGGTATCTTTGGGAAGGTTAACCCAAAATACATTGGGTTGTTCTCGCTAGTTGGCGATCGCCAGATCTGCCTCGAGTCCGTCGCGCGAGTACATAACGCCATGTATGTGCCGGTGTTGAGTGAATACCGGAAGGTCGGTGAGAGTGTTGAGGAATAGATATGGGTATACGTTATGGTGTTATGTTTACGTCGGTCTTAGCGAGAAGAGACTTGGGAGGTAGTCTCGCATGATCGAACTTTAACAAAAGTTTATCACATCGGGTACATCTTGTTAGTTATTGATTTTCAATTGTGGTTGTTGTTGTTCTTCGAGTAGACGACAGGTAGAATTCGGGGTCGAATTCAATTTAAGGGGGGTAGAATGTAATACCCCCAAAAGTATTTGAACGGACTTCCGGGAGAGATTTAATTGTGAGTTAAAGGATTAACTGTTTAGAAGTCGATTTAGGAGGCGAACCTTTTGGGAGTTAATTAATTAGGCAACCATCGAGGGGGGTTTTCGCATTTGCTAGACAACCTGGGCCCCGGGCTACCGCCGGGAGGCCCAGTAGTGGGCTGGCCGGCCAAGGCCCAAGAGGGGGGGGGCGGCACAAACCCTAGCCCCTCCCTCCTCCAAGCCGCAGCCCCTCCCCTTTCCTCCCCCAACCGGCCGCCACTTTCCCACCACCTCCTCGCCTCCTCCACACCTCCTTGCGCACCTCCCCCCTCCTCCACCTCCATTGCTGCTGGCCAAAAGGAAGGAGAAGCTCCATTGCAGCCGGTCAAGGAGGAAAAAGAAGGGAAAAGAAGAGAAGGGAGAAGAAGAGGGAGAAGAGAAGGAAGAGAGGAGAAGGAGGATCGTCTTCGGGGGTTTGTTCGTCGTCGTCCAGCACGTCGTCAAGGGTAACGACGGGTTTCTTGTGTTGAGTGATAGTCATTAGAAGCGTTTGCTAGTAGATCGATTGCATCGGTTAATTTCTGTTCTCTGTCCAATTTTGTCCAGTAGCTTGAGCGACCGATTTCATGTGGTTAGAAGTAGAATTAGGAGTTTGGATCTCCTAGAGAGTTGTAGATTATGTTCTTAGCTTTCAGTGGCCACCAAGATCACCCAAATCCGATTAACGGTCAGGAAGTTATGATTTTTTTAGTATCGCTGCTCTGTTATTCTGTCAGTTTTGAACAGTCTGTAGAAAATGGGATCAATCTGCTAGTTAAAGTCAAAATCAGAGGACCTCAATATAACGAAAAATGTGGGTAATTTCTATACCTTTTCATAGAGATAAAGAACACGAGATTTGGACTTTCGTAGCAAAAGTTATGGTGGTTTTAGCGTACTGTCCAGAGAACCCGACGAGAATTCTGTTGTCTGATGATTGGTTTGATAGGGGAAGTTAATGACAGAATCAAAAGGGCTCCCCAACTAGGTTTATTTAGGTAATTCGATTAACTTTTCAGAAAGTCTAAGAGCATCTTAATTGAACTCCTGAGCAGAAAGTTATGTATTTTAGAATTTGGTTGTTTTCAGTGAGCACAAAAACGATCGCTAGAAATTGGAGGTTTTGTTAACGCTTGGGAGTTTAGTGAGATCAATTGTGTTGTTATTTATGCTCTTGGTCCAGCGTGTTGGTCTTAGATTGGGATACCTTTATGTTCAGGTGGGAGCGCGGTTCCAGGGCAGCACCCTCTTCGCGTCCACCGCTCTCGCATGGTTAAGGCAAGTATTCGGGTTATAGCGTATTTTCGGTTGTATGATATGATCGTTGTGATTGCTTGTTGTAGCCTTGCACGAATGTTAGTGTAATGAGTTTTCCTTTATCTTGATGAATGCAAGCTATGGTTAATGTTTCCTTGAGCGTTGCTAAATCTTACATGATGTTATGTACATGTTAAATTCTCGGTATGAAAGACGGGTATGGAGCATTTGCATGTTTCAAACATGTTGGAGACTTGGTCATGTATGCATGTTTTTGATATATGATAGCAAAGTAAGGTTGCTTACATGATAATGAGTATATGATGTATTCTGCTTATGAATATGTTATCATGGTGCATATGCATGTGGAGAGCATACAGTGCCCCGTCACGTGGTGATCAAGCACATTCAGTTGAGGTCCCCGTTATGTAGATGACGGGCTTGAGGTCCCCACATTCGTGGAGTGTGGGCTATGAATAAAAGAGGTCCCCATCATTAAATTGATGGGCAAAGGTCCCTATACATGTGGTGTATAGGCTTTTGGTCCCGTGCTGAGGGCATGTGCAAGGGTATACTGGCTGACGGTTGTATACCCCGCATTACCGGTAAAATGCGAAAAGAGATAAAGTTAAAAAGGTGCATTGCATTGGTTGCATTCACATGAGCATGAAGGCTATACTTTGGTGCATTGTTTATCTTGGATTATTGATGCTATGAATGTTAACTTGCTTAGCCTTGTTGGTACTTGCTGAGTCTTTGGGCTCACTCTTGCTTTGATGTGTTTTAGGTACAACTGGCAAGACCGGCATGCATGGGAGGGAGTAGATGTTTGGATGCACGCACTACCACTCAATCTTAAGAATTACTTATGGATAGTTTGAGTTTCAGATTAACTGTAATAATGAGAATAGCAAGTTTTGGTTATGTTTATGAGACTATCTTGCATGCTTGAATGAACCTGATTATGATTATATTGATAATTGCCTTGATTAATTGCTGGAACCTCGGTATAGTTGACTATACAAAGGAGGTTTTGTCGAGATTTTGTAATTGGACTTAGTTTAACCTAGTTTAATTTAATTTTAGTAGCATTTCAGGCTCAATGCTGAGCTGGGGTGTTACAACTTAGAGATTATAGCACTATATGAAGCTTCACTTGAATGTGTTTTGTTCAGACGTGTGACAAACCACATCCAGAAGTATTGTGGCATTAACACCGTTGATACTCCCACAATTATCTATGAAGATAATGCTCCTTGTGTTGCACAAATGCAAATGGGTTATTTTAAAAGTAATATCACGAAGTATATTGCTCCCAAATTCTTCTATCCTCATGAACTCCAGAAGAACGATGAGGTAAACATCCTACAAACTAGGTTTTGTGAAAATCTGGCTGATTTATTCACTAAGTCTCTGTCTACGTCCAGTTTCTAACGATGCGTTTGTGGTATTGGGATGAAGCAGCGTAGAGAGTTGCAGGGATCAGGGGGAGAATCCGTTGAATCATAATCCACTTAGGGTCATGAAGTTTTAACTTAATTCTGAACATTAACCCAGAAGGTAGAGATGTTGCACTCCTTTTCCCTTAGTGAGTTTTTCCTGAAGGTTTCTCACATAAAGGTTTTTTAACAAGGCAACGATACAATACAGCTTGCAGATGCAATGTACTCTTTTCTCCGATCCTTTTTTCCCAATGGGTTTTTGGGAGGAGTTTTTAATGAGACATATGCATGATGCCATATTCGCCTAAGGGGAGTATTAAGAAACCCTGGATTAAGTGTTGATGGGCATAATACCAAAGCTACCCTTGGTAGGTTTTAGTCTATAAATAGGACATCCCTGTACATAGAGATTGATCAATGAATAAAGAGGCTCATCTATATTGTGTTTCCATCTATTGTCACTCTGTCGATTGTCTATTGTATGGTGATTGGTTGATTGTCTCCCTGCGACGACTACATTATTTAACTGAGGTGAAGTCCGGTCCCTTGCTTGCTCCGTGATGTGTCATCCACTAGTTGCTCCGTGAAGCCGTTTTTGGCATTACGATCGGGAGGAGGCCAAATGTGCTAATGACGACGCTAGTAGTGCTAAAATGGCTAAAAACTTAATCTGAACTATCAATTGCATGATTTCCTGCCAATGCATTCATAGCTAGACTTCAGTTGCTCCGGGACGGGAGTGTCTATCTGCAAGTCGCTCGGTAATGGAGATCATGGATTTACAATGAAGATGGGTGTTTCGGTAGCTATGGTTCTGATGGCTGGAGCATTGCTCAATCCTGATCCCTTCTTACCAACTCAAGTTACCTGACAAGCGAAACAAGAAGAGTAAAATAGCTAACTGTCATAGCAAGAAAGACTAGACAGTAGAAAAGGGGACCCCCGGTATCGGGGAGTGACCAGGGGATCCCTAGAGAGGGGACCAGTTGCTAAGAGATGTGTGTATTAATTGCCCCAAAAATTGGGTCTAATTTATTACATGGGGGATAGGGTTATTTATAGCCTTTCAACAGGGTACATGAGATTACAGATCTACCCCTAAAAGGGTCCTACACTCATAGGGGTTGCAGGGGCTTTTCCTCCCCCTATGCATAGCTTTTGGCTCACGGTGGACCTCCCTGGCCCTGGTCCACTTAGCCGGTGCACCTGGAGCACCGGTTCCTTCCATCCTTCGCCATGTGTGGGGCCTTCGGGCTAAGGGACCCGGACACCCTTCGGCACCCTGAGGCGACTCTGGGAGACTCATAGCCTCCAAGTTCGTGGTGCTTCGACAACCCTTCGGGAGTCTTCGCACCACCTTCGGAACCTCCCCGAAGGCACGCATGGTACCCTCGAGGAGGTACGACCCTCAAGTTGGCTCTGACCGCTCCCGCGGGTGTTCTTGGCCACTGGTCCTCTGGGGATGCTCCGCAGGCTTCGTCGGGTCATTGGGGCCGGTAGGGCCGCCCTTACGACACTAAAATATTTGTGTATTACAATATGTGTTAATAAACTCTACGTTATTATAGCACCTAAAACAGTTGAATTCTATAAAAAATGCAAAAATATTTTAAATCTTTCATGGTTCCTTAAGAAAACATGAATTCCAATATGGGGACTAAATCCAAGTTTTTAAAGCATACCCAAAATCCTACTAGTAAGATGTGGTGGTAGTATAAATTAAACATGATCATTGATTTGTTAAGGATGTAATAGACTTTTCTTTGTATTTAATTTTTTTCATGAGAGTATTATGGACTTTTCCCATTAAGGTTGAAAATATTACTCTTGTGCTATGAGATTTCCACATGGACAATACAATTTTAACCCTTCGGCAAGTGTAGTATAACTAAATCCTAACTAATTTGAACCATTAGATAAATGGACAATTTCCTACATACCACTGAATAACTTCGTTTGTTCCTTATATGCCACTGATGTGTCACTGACATGTGGGTCGGGGACCCACATGTCAGTCTCACAATGACTGGCATATAAGGAATCATGCAGTTTATCCGTGGCATGTAGGGAATTAATCCATAGATAAAAAGAATGGATGACCCTCGTTGAATTGAGTGTAGCGAAAAGAGTTCTAATTTGGAACCATGTGCATGTAAAGTTCCCTTTACTAGAATCAAGACCTCACATACTTGGGATAATTGATTATATGCCATGCAATTTGTTGCCACTCTTTACACTATAATATATTATTTGCCACTCTTTACATTGGCTCCTCAATTATTTGCCACTTTTTGAATTTTTGAGTTGAATTCATCCTATTTGAGTTTATTTGAGAGGGGAAAAATACAAAATTACCCCTCCTAGCCCACCCATTCGTTCCTTGCACCCTTGCATCTCCCTCACCTACTTTCATGTCTTCATCTTCACCGAAGCACCAGCTCGCTCAGGTGACCCCCCCTCCATTGTCCACGTGCTCTCCTACACATCTCCTCCTACCTCTGGCCCCAGCATCCCAACCATTAGCACCGGTGCCATCTCCAAGTCCGGCAGGACGCCACCTCCTCCCGGGACCCCTCTCGTAGTCTCGCCAGTGGAGTGCGCCGCTGCCCCGTCTCGCCGTTGGCCTTGTCACCGCCGACAGCAACTTGCCACCCTCATCATTTTCACAATGAGTCGAGCGCATCACAAGGTCCTCCTCACCACGTTGTGGCTTCCCCCCTTGTCATTCAACCACCTCTCTCGCCGTAGAGCGCCACCGCTGTCCTCCTCCAAGCCGCCATGGCCGCCACCGTCAAAAGCCATCCTCATGACATCGTAGACCAAGCCACCGCCTTCGAGAGCCTCCCTGCACCTGTGCCATTCTCGTGCACCCCCTAGTTGGTCCAGAGACCGCCATCGAGTCCTCCTTTTCCGCGTCCGTCGCCTTTTTTTGTGCCGTTCTGGCCACCACCGACATTCTCGTTCACAAGCACTGCCCAAAATGGGTTCGCGGTCCTCTGGAACACATCGTGCGCCCTCCGTCATTGCCGCTCCACCGCAGCAACAACACCTCTTCTCTCTCTTTCTCCCTTCTCTATCTCTCTCCCTCTCCCCTGCTTCCTTGGGGGTCCGAGGGGAAGAAGGAGGTGGAGGAGGAAAGGGGCGGTATCGTGATGGTGAAGCCCAAGGTGTGTGCATGCCTGTCATGTGGTCGTTGTGCCTAGGGCTGGCTCGCCATCATTAGTGACCATGAGCAGAGAAAGAGAGAGGAGGTGATGAACAGAGTGAGACTCAAGAAAGAAGTCCTCGACCTAAGCCAAACGGTGTGGAGGGTAATTTCGTCTTTTTGCCCCTCAAATGCACTGAATGGAATGAATTCAACTCAAAAATTGGTAAATAATTGATGAGTCACTATAAAGAGTGGCCAATCAGGGGCGAATCCAACAGGGGGCTTCATAAGGCTGAAGCCCACCCTCCGCCAGCGCAGGGACCCCCCACCCCAAGTCCAACCTCTGGCTCCCAGCTCCCCGCTGCCATGGCTGTACCAAAGAAGAAGCAGCAGTAAGCACTAAGCAGAGAATGGGAAGACAAAAGCGTGTGGCCGTGTGGGCTTGCCCTTACCGAAGCCCAGCCTAACTCACATCCACGATCCACCCACGCCCCCACCGCCACCGGTCCCACACGGCAGTCCCACGAGGCCACAACCTCATGTTCCCTGTTGTCCCGTTCCAAAATTTACCAATCAATTCCCCATTTCCCAAACCCCAATCAGCCAATCAATCGAGAGGAGAAGCACATGGCCCACCTGGAGCTGGTCCTGCTGTGGTGGGGAGCCACCGCGACGTCGCGTCACCACCGGTAGCCGGGCGTGGGAGCCAATCCAGCTGGAGCCCTGAGGAGGAGGGCAGCAACATGCGTGAGGGAGGGGCTGAGCCGCCGAGGGGGGACCGGGGGAGGCGCCGAGGCGGGGAGCCCAAAGGAGGCGAGGGGCTGGCCGACGCCCAGGAGGCCGACTGGCCAAGGGAGGAACAGAGGGGACGCTGGTCGCCGGGAGCCACCGAGAAGTGGATGTGCTGAGCTGCCCTTGGAGTCCTGGGCGTGGGGCGTGGGCTGCTTGCCTGCTCAGCGCCTCGGCTGCTAGTGCTTACGATTTGGCCATTTGGGCATGCATCGCATGGTCTGTTGAGTGCTGAAGTGATGAAGCCGAACTACATGTCTTGCATTTGTTGAGTGTTGATTCACTTAGTCACTTGACTGCCTGACTGCCTGTTGAGTTGTGCTCATGTGCTGGTAATATACTTGTTACTCAATTAGCAATTTGTTAGTAATTTTGATAGTGTGGTATATAATATACTCAATTAGCAATTAATTTGTAGGTTTGCACTTTGCAATTATGGATTATTTCACAAGCAATTCAAGCAATACTGCCCAACCGATGAGAGTGCAACTCAACCAAAGAAGTCTCGATTAGAATTTAATCCGGATGAAATTATTACCGATCCGACGTATCGCATACCAATAGAAGATTTTACCAATAAAATTAGAGATCAAGTTAGAAGGACATATTTGTTGAATGGTTTAACTCGAGCAATTGGGCATACCTTCCCAAAGACATTGGATGGCGAAGTGTGGAGAATTTAATTGCAGAATGAATTTACCTCGTGAAAGTCGTGATTCAAGCTAGCGTCTTAGTGGTATGGTTCTTTTATTTTGAATGTTCATGACCATTTAAGTACAATTTGTTATTGTATTATTAACTTTTCTAATTTTAATGTGCAGTTTGTTACCTATTGGAATCATATTGATATGTTTTGGGATACACTTTCCAAGCCATTAGCGATGTACCTTCATTGTATTTATCTTTTTTTGTTTTACTTTTATTCATGTATGAATATTGCACAAGAATACCAGACTGTGTTTATTATAAATTAGTTTAATCATTCGAGACTTTTAGTCCACCCTCTTTTTTTTATCCTGAATTCGCTACTGTAGCCAATAATGTATTCCAATGCAAAGAGCAGCAAATCTAGGCAGCCACGAACTACAGTAAGTTCCCCTACATATTTCGAGCAAGATTGCAGTAAAAACCTGCTCGGCTGTAACCGCGCCGAACGGCAAAACACTCGTGCGGACAGGGAGGAAAGGGAGAGCGAGACCACCGCCTGCCTCGTAGCCCTCTTTCGCCTTGCCGGAGATGGCCGGAGCAACCGCATCGGCAGCGCCCATTCTCGTCATCTGCCTGCTGCCTCTCCTCCTCCTCCTCCACGGGTATGCCGCCGCACTTGTTTCACAACTCATCTAGTGAACCTTTGGGTGGGGCATCTTCCTGCTAACCCCAAAGTCCTTGCTGCAGAAAGCAGCTTCTTAAATTACCTTTCTCTGTCATAAAAATGCTAGATTTTCCGTGCTAGAGCGTGCTTACTTCGGCAGATCTGAGCAAGATTTCGTTCCTAATCAGCTCGCCCATCCTCAGCTCACTGCATCGCTCGCTTAATTAGGATCCTTTGGGTGCGGATAACGATTCGAAACATGACTGCATGTTCTTGGGTCTAGCCATAGTGATTCTTGAAGCAAGGATTACTTTAGAGCAATCGAATTGAAGCAGCTCTTTGTCCAGGGATGCTTCTGGTGGTGCATGTAGTTGTAGAAAGGAAGTGGCTGTACAATGTTAAGCCTTGTAATCTGAGATTGTGCTTCATGCATGTGTGGTAAGAGTATCTTTAGTGTATTGAACCGATGTCGATTCAAAGTTTTGCCACATAAGCATTCTAAGAAATGAGGTTGTTTTTCTCTAATGTATTGAACCGATTCTTACTAATAACTGAGACCCACGTTACATTAAAAAATCACCAAATAATAATATCCTCTCTCAACCGCACTCTCCTGTGTAGTTGTTTAATGCTCATATGAGTTGTTTAATGTTTTGAATCGACTCCTAAGTAGAGTCCGATTCCATGCATTTTTTTGTTGGAATCGACTCCTTCAATGTATTGAATCGATTCAATGCCTTCTCTCACCTCATTTGAACCGGCTAAAACACAACATTGGAGATGGTCTAAGCCTGCAACTGCAAGTGATGTGGGAAGTTTGGTGTTTTGTGTGTGATTAACTTAGGCACTGGAGCTGTGGGGCCGTCGAGACGGAGAGGACGCTGGCGATGATAAAACCGGACGGTTTGTTTGGTAACTACACGGAGAAAATCAAGGAGATCATCTTGGAGTCCGGATTTGATATTGTTAAAGAGGCAGTGGTTCGGCTGGATGCAGAGAGGGCATCTCTCTTCTACTCGGAGCATTCAGGGAGAAGCTTCTTCGACAGCCTAGTGAAGTATATGACAAGGTATTGCTGTTTGAAAGACTGGTATATTTTGTTCCTTGCTTAAGGCCTCACAGTCTCTTGTGAATTTTAAGTATAGTGCAGATCATATTGACATAAAAAAATAAATGAAATGCATCAAATGCGAAGAGATGCTTAGGGCCTGATCTAGGTTGTTGGGGCTATTCCACTAACTATTGCTATACATGAATATATGCCCAGAAGGTAAAAAATTCGAGATGCTTGACTAGCAGAAAGGTACTGGAGTCCATTGCAGACAGTGAGAAAGCAAGTGTAGATGTAACATTTTTATTCCTTCAGTCATCAAGAACCCCACTGTGTAGTTTGACTAGTTTCTGTGTCTCATTAATTATTCAATCAGCGTGAAAATATTTATTGGGGCAAGGTACGAGATGTATTCCTTCCAACACCTAACCCTGAGCTAAGTGGGCTTCTTTGGTTATGGAGTCTTAAAAAAGTAGTAAATTTCTGAAAGTATGTGTTAGATATGTATATAGCCTATGGTGTTATTTGCATATTGATAACCCTGTACATTTTATATATTGGCATTTTGGCCTATTGGAATAGATCAAGCCTTGTTCCAACAATATGAACACATCAAGCAGCTTGTCCTATTTGGAAATGGACTGTATTCCTTGTTTTGGGTGACAATATTTTGTTGCAGTGAACCCAAAATCTTTTAGTTTAACTGAATATGCAATACTTAAAACATTGAAGTGAGATGTTACTTTAACATTACATACATCCGAGTCCGGATAGATTTTTTTGTTCACTCAAAGCAAAATTTGTTCCATTTAAGGTATATATATATATTTGCATTGGGCACTCCAGGGGTAATAATTAATAAGCCTCAACAACACTAAGCAGTTTCTAACATGCTTGTTTATGTTTGTGTTGATCTTTAGTGGTCCTGTTCTCACGATGGTTTTGGAAAGGCATGATGCCATCTCACATTGGCGAGCTTTGATTGGGCCAACTGATGCAAGAAAAGCTAAAACTTCTCATCCTAGCAGGTTAAGAGCTATACTCTTTTTTTTTCTTCTAGTTGAGAACACTTAAAACACATTTTTTAGGATTATTAATCATTCCAATGCAACATGGGGAACAACTATTAGCGATGTTCCCAGGAAACCTACGCACTTGGTTAACATCACCCAAGTATATGTGGGATGTGGCTGTCTCTGAGATAATAACCCCTGGACTTATTAATGAGCTTTAATGTGTTGTCTCACTCTTTCTGCTGCGCTTTCCCATTTCTTCCTTGTAGTCACCAATATTCTGCTTCTCATTACAGCATTAGAGCAATGTGCGGGTTGGACTCTGAGAAAAATTGTGTTCATGGTTCAGATTCACTGCAATCTGCAGTCAGAGAAATTTCATTTTTCTTCGGAGATGTTAAATCTGGTTGGTTTCTGCTCTTTTGTTTCATAAGTTTTGAAGATGGCACCTTGAATTTTCTGACCTTAATTTAGGACAATGCAGAAACTGTGGAACATGACGAGTTGTAGACAATATACAGGTATCTGTGAGTGTCAAAGGCTGATAATTTTGAAGTTTAACGGCTCCTTCCAACTCTTTAGTTAATGAAAACTTCTGTACATCAAATAAGGCTAGTCCACATTACATTTCTTCACTTGGTAGATCATGTCTACAGAGTTCTGGGTAATTGACCTGCAGACTGGTTGCTAAAGACTAGGATGGTGAAAATCACCACGCTCAAACTTTACTGAAGCATTCCTCATCCAAGTGATTATTGTGTTCTGATGAGAGACGTAATCATCTGCTGTACTGGATACAAATCATATAGATTTTAGGATTTATACTGATCCGCTTGATCAGTTCAGTATTGTTCATCACAAACTGTCACGTGTCAGTTACCCACGTTGTATGCCCTGAGCCCCTGGCCTATCATTCTCAGAATTATCCATGAGAAAGGGATAACAGAATTGCCATTTGCTGAAAAGAACATGCTGAAGTACCATAAATTTGTCTCTGTAATTTTCCAAGAGTTATTACTTTATCTTGCCCACTTGGTTATTTTCTGAAAACATGAGATAGGATTGGAAGTTCTTATGCTACTGGTGTGCGGGCTTACAAATTTTCTACTGATTTCGTCTGTCCGAGTCGGCGAGTCATCGTAATGGCAACAATAGTTTTTCTTTTTCACAAACCAAACAAATTTGTTTGACCTCAAGTTAACAAGAAGATTTTTTATATATTATTTAATCATTTTTTTAATAATATTTTAAAGTTAACCCTTAGTTAATTTTATTTTCAATTCTGACCTATTTGGTCACGCCATAACTTGCGATGTGGCTAAACCATTCTGTCACGTCACTTTCCTTGGTGTGGCCAAATCTGCTACGTAAGCCGTCGTGCGCACACGCGTGCCAGCGTGGAGGACATGCGTGACTCAGTCCTTGTCGTCGTCACGCCAGTACTCATGGCGTGACAAGGTAACACACGTGGCGTGACATAGGTGACTTTGGGCAAATCCAAAAGAGGTGGAAGAGAGCTAGAGGTGAGCTTTTACGTGAAGATGTCGCGGAAGCGCAAGTGACTTGCTAAGAGGGCTAAACCCTATCCGAATTATTCTACGAATGATGCGCAGGTACCATCGGAGTTCCCACGCCCGCAGTGTGTGTGCGAAGAATTGGCTAAGATCATCAAGTTCACACACCCGGCGGCCGCTGCCCGAACGTACTACACGTGCGAGAACATCCTCATAAGCGAATCTTACACATACATATATTTTCACATCTTACGTTCCATTTCACAAATCCCTAACTACATCTGCGTATAATGATAGCCAGAGATGCCATGCAATTTCTTCTAATGGATCGACAGCCTAGACAGGTACGATAGAGTGTTCATTGAGCAGAAGTACATGTTGAACTATGCGATGCTAGTTGAGACCTTCAAGCGCTGGACATCTTATGTACCTGACCCAATTGAAAAGGCACTAGAGGAGCCTAAGAAAGCAGGGTGGTGGTGGAGAATACCCGAACAGAAAGCTGAGTACAACCAGGGCAAGCGTGCGATGGATAAGAGGAAGACTCCTACTAGTGAGACTGGTGACCATACTAGCGCTCCCCGTCGCTCGGGCGCAGTTCGGATCGAAGAGGTAAGTTATGTTCAATTTGTATTTGGATTATTAATTTGGCCCTGTGTTGTGTTATCCTAACACCATTTAATCGTTTAGCTCGTCTCGCAGAACATGGCTGACCTCGAGACTAGCCGCCACTGCCGCGGGTAGTCAGGAGACAAGGGGAAGGGAGCGATGGACCGCCAAAACTAACTAACTTCGTTCCAATTGACTTTTTTCAATTCTAAAAGGGGGCATATACATCGTAGGTGTATTTCGGTTTGTTGAGTCATACATGATGTCGTTCCTTATACATGCAACCAAATCCTGCGCGCCATGTAATTTGTAACTACATTATAAAGTCTATTTCAAATTTTGTTCTCTTTTTTGCATTCAATTCTTGGTGTGGCAAGGTATGCTCAACAACGTCAAACAAAAGGCAAGACATAACATAAAAATAAAGGTCCAAAAGGTATGTTCTAGAAAAAAGAGAGTGCTAAATGGTCTTCGACCCCTAAGTGACGACGAGCACCACCAATTATTGCAATGGGATGTGGCTGGTTATTCATTCATCTCTTGATTCAAACTAGGAACAGCGCAGGTTTGAAAAAAGATGTACTGCCTAGGGTTGGGCATTCAGGTAGCATCGTTCATTTCTTGCTAGCTCAAATTAGGTTTACAATTTTTGACCAATTGTCCATGTAAAATCAAATGCTAAATATGATGTACATGGGTACAAAAAATAGTGAACTTGTGAAGTGACTACCATGTTATGTTTAAAATGGGCAGTCATGCGCCTGGGGAAAAGTTTATCTTTCCACCCAAATGGTCCATATATCTTTTGCAACAATCGTAAGATTTTTTTCATCTAGGAACCCCTTCCAGCCATGTGGATTGAAATTTTTAGCTTATATGATATGCAAATTCAATAAATAACATGCACTCCCGAAAGTCACCTCTATCACGTCACACGTATTAGCGTGACAAGACAGGCTTATCACGCCATGAGTACTAACGTGACAACAACAAGGAGTGGGCCATGCTCTCTACGTTGGCACGGTGTGCGCACGACGGCTTGCGTGGGAGGTTTGGCCACGCCGAGGAAAGTAGTGTGACAGAATGGTTTGGCCATCCTATGAGTTATAGCATGACCAAAAAGCTAGAATTGAAAATAAAGTTAGCGATAGGTTAACTTAAAAATATTATTTAAAAAGAATAAATAAAAAATCTAACAAGAACCGCGTCTTGGTCGACTTGTTCATCAGCCAGCGTGATATTTCCCCTGGAACCCATCTCTCTTAAAAAAAAAGATGACTACAGCTCATCGATGGCAGTGAAGAGATTTCTTTTCCTCCAAAAGATTTTTTTTTTTCAAAAAAGAATGGGCAGTGAAGAGATACCACAAGGCAGAAGGATCTGCCAACATCAAATTGATACCACCATATATCTTTACTTACTAATAATAAAAGTTGGAGTTTACCCGCACAGCAAGAGGATCGTCCCACCCAATGTACGTATATCGAAATCGCTATGTCAGCTGCTTCCTCCTGCCCACGTGTTGCAAGCCTCACAATTTCTTCCCCATCTCAACATCTCCTGTACCCAGGGGTGTCAACAGAACGAATACGAATCAAATAGTGGTCTTCCCATATTCGAATTCATATTTTTTAATCGAATATGAATTCGAATATTGTCGAATACGAATACGAATCGAATATTATAACGAACATAAATATGAATCAAATGTTATAACGAATATGAATCGAATACCTACACAATTCAGTCGGATTCAAATATCTTCATAACTTACATAATTGTAAGATATTTATGATACTTTATCCTCATACATAGCACATCTAATCATTCTAGTTAATTATTTCACCTAAAAACATGAATTCATATTAAACTAAAAATTCCCATCTAACTAATTAGCCATACTGCAATAAAATATGTATATTGTTTTATTGAATTCAAATACGAATATGAATAGTATGGATAAAATAATATTTTGGACGGGAAAAGTCCATACCATATTCGTTTTCTTTTTTTTTTATGCGAGTGCAAATACGAATAGGGGACAAATTGTTAATCGAATGAAAAAATCTAAACTATATTCACTACCAACCGAATTCGGATGCCGGATAAAATGGATAATTCGGATTCAATTGACACCCCAACCTGTACCCAAATTATCGCCGCCCCACTCTCCCATGATCTCCTCCAATGTTCTTGTCTTTCCTCACTTTCTCCCGTTTTCTCAACAATTCACGTGACAAATAACATTCCCTTGCCTAGTGGTGGCCAAATGGGCGACCCGACTTGGCACGGCACGATAAGGTCTGATAGCTAATTGGGTCATGTTGTGCTGGCCCACAGGCCAGGGGGCCGACCTAAGCACGGCATGACAGGACCTCGGATAGTGTTGAGCCGGCCCGCGTAGCCCGTTTCGTCCTGAAAAATTCAAAACAAATCCAAAAAAATCTGAAAAATGTGTATAATTTAGAAATACATGTAAAAATTGTAAAAAAATGAGACAAACATATTTAAAATTTAATAAAGAGCTTTATTAATGTTTAAATGGCTGCCTCGTTAAAATATTTGCTAAGTAAAAACTCAGCATGAGAAAACCTTGACAAAGAAAAAAGAGTACAACCTATAGCTCTACATACATCCATGTTCTAAGTGCCGTTGTGTAGGTACAGATTTTCGAACACCTCCAATAACTCTGGATTTTCTATAAAGTATCGTGTTCATTCATTAGTATGTTCCCAGTCATTCACAGTTAGAAGTATCTCTACCATCTCACTCGTGAGACGTGTTATTCTCTCCTCTAATATTCTTCCAGAAAGACTGAAAGCAGACTAGGAGGAAATCATTGAGACATGAACAGTTAACACATCATGTGCAAATATGAATAGCACAGGGTATGTTAACTTATGGGCATGCAACTATTGCAAAATTTTGAAGCCTTCTGAGTTGAAATCCACCATATCGCTGTCCAGAAAGGCAAATCATTTAGAACTCCTTGGGTGGGAGGTTGGTCTTGGTTGATAAGGTGCCACTGTAGAAGAACCCCTAATCCTGGAGAAAGAACTTGCACCCCAGATCTTGCCCTACAAATTTGTCTTGTTACCTGAGGTGAGTGATATTGGATGTCGTTGCAAGTGAACTCCTTGAAATTTATTTTTGTACCTTTGAAAAACATCAGAAAATCTAGAAAGAACATCAACAAAATAGTTAGAATAGTTTAGGCTTATAGCACCACTAAGAAGATCAAAAACATTAGGGCATGTACAATGGTACAAACAACTGCTGTTTATAACAAATCTCCATGTCACCTGTAAACAACACTAAAGACAGTTCATACAATGGTACAGACAGCTGCTATCTTTTTAGTTGTCTTTATAGAATATACAATCTTTTAATGCTATTCTTGTTTCTAGTGCTACAGTCGACTACAGGATTGTAGACGACATCTTTCTCTCTCTTTATTCTCTTTCATCCATGTCAGCAAAAAATCTACGTAACAGTGATTATAGACAGCTGACATAAGCCCATTGTACATGCTCTTAGTAAATCCTTAAATTTTAGCTCTAGGATCTAAAATAAATGCAAATGCATATAGGAAATGGATTTCTCTCTATTTATTTACGGCATTTAGTTTTCATACCAATAGTAGCCTCTCGTAAAACTATATCATTTTCATACATTTTTAACTAACTAGCAATCTACATAATAGTATACACAATTATAGAAGATGTTGGATAATAAACAGCGGACAAAGCAACAGTGGCTTCATAAAAAAATTCCAAAAATTGAAGTATCTTCTCAGCAACGAACCAATGTTTCTCAGTCAATAGAACACTACCGTCAAGGCTTTGACAATGCGTTTGAATAAAAACAAAAGGTGCTTTCATATGGTAAAAGACTCTTAAGCATCAAGTAAGTAGAGTTCCATCTTACCGGCATGTTCAAACCAAATTTTCTTGGACGTACACCCATTGCCCTGCAGAAGTTCTTATATGCTGCTATTCTTACGTTATAATTATTCAAGAAAGATATCACATTGCGGAAAGCTTTAATATACAAAGTCAACCTATACAGACCATATTTTACTATAAGGTTAATATTATGACAAGCGCATCGCTGATGTAGCAAGAAGAAATCAGCGTATGTACCCAACATTGGACTAAGAATATCCATCATGATAAAGGGGGGTGTTAGTGTGGAATGGGAGTGACGAGGTGGGACTGCAGGAGGAGTGGAGTGACGTAGTGGGAAGATGGGTGGGAAAAATGGAGGCAAGGGCACGAAGGTTATTTTGCCTGCATAGAAAAAGCAAAAGAAATGAAAATCATTAAAATATCCTGGAAATGGCAAAATATAAAGATTGCAACTAAAGGTGTGGTATAAGATCTATTACATTGTTCTCCATGGCATTTTGATGAATGTCAACTAAATGTGAGGTATATGATCATTTCCCCCTTAGTTATATTGGAATCATAGGTTGTTTCTAGATGATCAATTATGGACCATTTACATGTTCAAGTGGAATTGTATAAACGAGAACTCAATTTACTTAAAGCGTTGTTTGTGTTTATCTGTTGATACCTAAGCATATTCTTGATATGGTGGGAATAATGACTAAAAGATGACGTTTCTATTATGTTTATCTTAAGTATTCCTAATTGCTTATCAATGCTTGAATTGGATCTAATATATAAGATTGATGGATTTATCTATGATTTACCTTATAGTCGATTTAGTCTATTCCCAATAATCGTGGTTTGAGCATTCACTGTGAATGTGTTAGCACTTCTGACTTATCTCTTTCATGCCACTTAGGTCTCTTAACTAATTGTTGTTATATTTTGGATCCTTACTTCAAGACCAGACTTAAAAATACCAGGTACATTTAAGATGGATCTATTATGATTGCATTTAAATGGATATGAGAGGAGGATCCTGCTTTACTCAAAGAGTTTTTGCAAAGAAATAATTTTATGACTGTATATGACCTTAATCAAACTGCACAAGAATGAAAATTGATAATTATATGTAGTCAGAAGTTGCTTTATATACAGCTGAAATGTTGCATGTGTGCTTACAAGAGAGTGAGAGGGGGTGTGGTTTCAGGGTCCTTGCATGTTGAACAAGGCCATCTTTACCATAGCTATATAAAATATAAGGGCTACCAGGCTCTAGAGGTGGCCAAATGGGCCGACCCGACCCAAGGCATGAAGCTATTAGTTTGGCCCAAGCACGACATGATCCGTACTATTCATAGGCTAGGCTGGCATGACACGACAGCCTGGGCCGTGCTTGGGTCCACCCTCCGGCACGGCGCGCACAGTGCCAAGCCATGCCAAGCACGGTACAAGCCCAGCACAGCCCATTTGGTTCGGCTGCGGAGAGGACAAGGAGGAGAGGGTGAGTGAGGCCGGTGCTGACGGTGAGGAGGAGGACGCCGGGGCGGGCGCGTGGTTGGCGCGGTTGCGGCGGGGTGAGGCTGGCATCGAGGAGGAGAAGAAGATCGGTGCTGGCGCGGGCGTAGAGGGAGGAGGGGATGGGGGAGGCACCACGGCCGACAGCCGGTACGGAGGGAGAAGAGGGATGAGGGGATGGGGGGAGGCGGTGGGGCAGCGGCGGCGTAGAGGGAGAAGAGGGGATGGGGGAGACAGCAAGGCGGCGGTCGGTGCAGAGGGGGAAGATGGAGGAGGGGGAGGCGACGGCCAACGCGGAGGGCAGCGTTGGCACGTGCCACTATAGCACTACCGAGTACGGTAGCCGGCAGTCGAACGGGCACGAAGAGGGAGAAAAGGGATGGGAGAGGAGGGCTGTGGGCTGAAAACGGCACTTTGGGTCGTGCCTAGCACGACATGACTCGGTAGAATAACGGTTGTTGGGGCCTATTAGGCAGATGGGTGGTGCTAGGCATGGCATGGCATGGCCTGTCTAGCCTGTTTAGCCCGGTAACGTTTGGATTTTGAAAATCTGGTTGTTTTTTGACCGATTAGGGCTTTAAAAATAGCAAAAAAAAATCCTGAAATGTTTTCTATAAATAGCCATCATATGCCCCTCATTTAGCACCCATCCATTCCTCAACCTCTTTCGAATTCTATTGTGCAAATTTAAATTTCTTGTGAGATAATTTGGCAAAATTCAAAAATTTGTGCCAAATTTTGGAAAA
Organism: Ampelocalamus luodianensis; assembly: GCA_036346255.1. Lineage (NCBI taxonomy): Eukaryota > Viridiplantae > Streptophyta > Magnoliopsida > Poales > Poaceae > Ampelocalamus > Ampelocalamus luodianensis. The sequence continues at coordinate 28,080,816 of CM070620.1, read as the reverse complement.
CTCAAATTCCAGTAGCAAGTCAGCAAAAGAGGTACAATACTAGTTTTTGCATTTTTTTATCGTTATTATTTGTTATGCTAAGATGAAATAATAATAGTGTTAGTTTCAATCTTGTAGTTTTTGTTATAAAAAATTATGATATCTTTGTTCTTAGTGATTACAGACTTTCACTGGAGGAAGTTGCATCCATGGAGAATGTCGTTGCGTCTGCCTCAAACTAACCGAAGTTGTTACCCGAAGGGCAAGGAGGAATTCCTTCATCAGGCTCTACGACAACATCTTCATCGGCAACCACCGGAGCAAAGAGGTCGAGGTCATGTACATCGGGAGTCTAGGAGAATTTCAATAAGAACCAATTTAGACGCACAAGAAAATCAAGTACCATATGCCGGTCATGAAATGTTTGCAAAGTCTTTAGGTGGAACGGGGCACTTGCTTAGACATGCTACAAAATACAAGGCTAAGCAAGGATTGGTGATGAGGTTGACACAACTGCAGTACAACCCCAATGGTATGGTACGTAACTGGGACTATGATACTGAGGTGGCCCGTCAATCTCTCTATCGTTTAATCGCTTCTGATTATTCACCATTAGGATTTAGGGAGTCTACTGCTAACATTTAACCATACAGTGGAAAACATCAACAAGAATTAATCAACTAAGCTAAACAGCTCATCAACAAATGGAATATAAATAAGAATATAATATTGGATCCGCTAAGATAATCCTATCAACGATTAATCCATAAACTTTCGCAGTTAATTAATCAAAACTCAACGAATAGAAACGTATCATCCATGTCTAGTTTTAATTATTACAATCAAACAGTTAACGAATGAAAAACATAAATCATCCTTATTTTGAACCTAATGTAGAGTGTATTATTTGAGTAGTGCATGTCTACTCCCTCCCAATAGAATTTTGTCACCGATCACCCAAAATAAATAAATAAACAAACAAGTGTGAGTCCAAGACTCAGCAAATACAATGAATATAAGAACAGACAATCAACATGAACAAGACAACCTTCTCAAAGGTTCTGAACATACAGCAACTGAATATTTATGAATGAATGAGATGAATGTAAATAATCAAAGGAATGGACTGCACACGTGCTTATACCGGTATAGCCAGTGACACACCCGTCGGTGTTCACTCAAGCCCGCATCTTAACAAAAATGTGGGGATCCAAATCCCGTATGAAAAACGTTTCATACAGGTGTCCAAATCTGCCCATACTGGAATTGATGGGTCTTACGTGCCCATACTGGAATTGATGGGTCTTTCTATCCACTCCTGTGGACGGGATATGACAATGTCCAAATCTGCCCACATTGGAATGGTGGGACTTACAATCCACTCCTGTGGATGAATCATGAATTATGGATGTATGAAATGATTTACTGAATAAATAATAACATCATCTCTACTCATGGATTCATCACATATGAACGAACATAGACATATCACCATCTATTGTATCATAAGATATCACAACACAATCATTAAGCAATCATCATTCACAACCATTAAGATTAGCAAGGTACTTGCCTTCCGCGATGCGACGCGATAGCAGGCAAAGGTGGTGCTCCAAAACCCAAAACTTCACCGCCTAAACAATTAAGTAGTTGAAATAAGAACACATTGCACACAACACTTCTAAACAACGTTCTACAACGCTTCCCCCGGTGACTCAAGATTCAACTAAAACTCTAATCTGACAACTGACAACTCAGGCACAAACCGAAACTGGACAGCAGCACGGTAAAAATCATATCTATTGATCTGGAACTCGGAATGAGGTGAGACTAGATTCTATAGATTCTTAACTGACATATCTATAATATTCTAGTTGACAAGATAACCCAATTCGGCCAATTTAATTTACTAACAGTTAGATGAAATAACAGAACAGAAACTGCCTAAACAATTAAAACAACAGTACTAAATAGATCATAACTTTTAATCTACAACTCCGAATTGAGCGTTCTTTAACAATTTGAAAAGGTTATGAAATTCTCTACAATAACCTAGTTGGGTGAAAACCCTGAATTTGCCTCTAACATGAATATAAATTAAAAGACAAATTAACAGATCAATCTCGTCAGAATTCTGGATAGCAGAAACTAAAATGATCATAACTTTTGATCCATACGTCGGAATCAGGTGTTCTTGGCGGCCACCAAAAGATAAGAATATTATCTAAACAACTATAGGAGATCAAAATTTCTGATTCGGCCTCTAAGACGTCGAAACAACCTGCGCAACATACTGGACATATTCGAATCTACTGCAGACTGACTTTGATCCAAACGATTCTAATCGGTTTCGCATCTAAATAACATCAAAACAGTGGGGAAACGAGTTGATACCCTTGGAGACGCGTGAAACGCTGAACAAAAACCCATGAAGAGGATCTTCTTCTTCTCCTCCTTTCTTCTTCTCCTCCTTTCTTCTTCTCCCTTCTTCTCCTTCCACCATGGCCGGCGGCACCTCGGAGCTTCTTCCTCATCTTAGTAGAGCAGCGGGAGAGGGCTGCTCTGATGACCGCGTGCTCTGATCTGCAAGATCAGATGTGAGAGGTTAGGGTTTTGGGGAAGGGCACCCCCCCTTCTTGACTGCACTACAAGGCCGGCCCACTTGGCTAGGACGCCTTGGGCCGAAAGCCCAAGGTCCAATCCTCCCTCAAAACTTGAATTTTCTTTTAATTTTCCTCTAAACTTTAGTGCATTCAAATTTGAATAAATTTCTCTTCCGAATGATATGTTCTCTCTATTTGATATTCGGGGTATTACAACTGCTTCCCCAACTTACATTAGGATTGCGCATAATCCTAGATTTTTCACTGTTTCTAGACAGACAATAACTAGGGATCTAGTAAAATACTACAATAAACGTTGTGATAAATTAAAGGAACTATTTAGCACGCGCACATTTTCGGTGGCCCTAACCTCGGACATATGGAGTGGTCAGACTAGGGAGGATCATCATAGTGTAGTTACTAATTATGTTAATGATGACTGGGTAATGGAAAAAAGAATTATAGGTTTCAAAATAATTGATATAGCACACATGGGTGACAATGTTGTAGACTGTATCATCAAAGTCGTGGAAGACTTTGGTCTTACAAATGAAATATTCTCAATTACTTTAGATAATATCGCTTCGAACTCTAGGGCTATGGATATTCTTACTCCAGTATTGAGTACATACGCTGATTCTTTCTTGCTACATCAATGATGCACTTGTCATATTATTAACCTTATAGTCAAATACGGTTTGAAGAGGTTGACTTCGTATATTAAACCTTTTCGTGATGTGATATCTTACTTGAATAATTCTAACATAAGAATAGCAGCATATAAGAACTTCTGCAGGGCATGTACGTCCAAAAAAGTTTGGTTTGGATATGTCAGTAAGATGGAATTCTACTTACTTGATGCTTAAGAGTCTTTTACTATATAAGAGTATTTTTTCTATTTTTATTCAAACACACTATCAGAACACGAATGATATTGTACTATTGACTGAGCAATACTGGTTCGTTGCTAAGAAGATACTTCAGTTTTTAGAAGAAAAAAAATATTATGAGACCACTGTTGCTTTGTTCGCTATCTATTATCCAAAATCTCCTATTATTGTGCTAGTCAATTGAAAATGTATGAAAATAACACAATTTTACGATAGGCTATTGTTGCTATGAAAAGTAAATATTTTAAATATTGGAGAGAAATCTCTTTTCTATATGTATTTGCATTTATTTTAGAACCTGGAGCTAAAATTTAAGGATTTGCTAATGTTCTTGATCTTCTTAGTGATGCTACTGGGCTATATTATTCTAACTATTTTGTATATGTTTGTTCTCGATTACATGAGGTTTTCCAAAGGTGTGAAAATAAGTTCCAAGGAATCCGCTTGCAACAACCTTCACTAGCACCCACCTTAAGTAACAAGACAAATATATGTGACAAAATCTGGGGTGCAGGCTCTTCCTCTAGGCCTAGGTCTTCTTCTAGAGCGTCACTTTCTCAACTAAGACCAACCTCTTACCCAAGGAGTGAGGAATTATTCGCTTATTTGGATTGGACAACAATATATTAGATTTCAACTCAAAAGGCTTCGAAATTTTGCAATGGTGGCATAGCTATAAGTTAACATATCCTATGCTATCCATACTTGCACGTGATGTGTTAACTGTTCCTGTCTCAATGGTTTCCTCCAAGTCTGCTTTCATTCTTTCTGGAAAAATATTGGAGGAGAGAAGAACACGTATGACGAGTGAGATGGTGGAGATACTTCTAACTGTGAAGGACTAAGAACAAGGTGATTCACGAACACAACACTCTGTGAAAAATCCAGAGTTGTCGGAGGTGTTCAAAAATTTGTACTTAGACAATGACACTTTGAACACGGATGTATGTAGAGTTATAGATTGTACTCTTTTTTCCTTTGGCAAGGTTTTCTCATGTTGAGTTTTTACTATACGAAGGTTTTAACGAGGCATCCTTATACAGATTCAATATGAACATTAATAAAGCTCTTTATTACATTTTCAACATGCTTGTGTCGTTTCTTTTACAATTTTCATATGTATTTCTAAATTCTACACATGTATGTTTATGACTTTTTGTATTTTTGTATTTTTTGAATTTCCGGGCCTAAACGGGCTAAGTGGGCCAGACTTGGCTCGTCGGGCCAACCGGCCCCGGGTTGGCACAGCACGACATGAAGTGTCGTCGAGTCGTGCCTAGGCTGGCTCACTAGCACGTGGGTTGGTACGACACATTCTGTTTTTTTGCAGACCTTAACGGGCCGTGCCGGCACAAGCCTGGGCCGTATCGTGTCGCCCGTTTGACCACCACTACCAGGCTCTACAGCTAACTTGTGGGCCCTTCCATCATGTTCGCCAAGCAATGTAGTAGGCACACCTCCACCATCCTGAATATTGGCAAGTCTCACTGAATTTTGCCATTGTTTCTCTGATAGTAGCAACATAAAGATCCTTAGTTTTTGGTTGTAGCCATCAAACTATGTCATTGTATAGTTTTGTTGACCATATCATATGTTCATGTATTTATTGGTCAACTTGAGATCATTGTTTGTTCCTGTTGGATGCATAGTATGATGATTGTATGCAATTCCTTCAATGAAGTACTGCTTAAGGATTAGTCCTATGCCAATCTATAATTTCTCTTATGTATAACCGATAGATATATGATTTCAAATTAATGTTGTCACAAATTAATGCTTCAAGCAAGTACTGCTTAATGATTATGCCCCAACAGTCATTGCAAACAAATATATGTGTTTTCTTTTACCACAGAAATAACTTAATCTCATGATGTTCTCATTGGTTACAGTTTTTTGTTGGTTTTGGATTGATCCAAGTGTGACTAATGAGGACAGGAAGAGGTGTTATCTAGGGATTTTTTTTTGCCAAATTGGCACTATTTGGACACGGATTAGCAGAAATGGCACTGTCCCGACGAAATTTGCAAAAGTGGTGTTCGAAACCGTCGCTGGGTGGCACGAATAGCTCCCGTGCCACCACATCAGCGCATCCGCACCACCCACGGACGGACTATCCCTCCCGCGTTTGGACCACCTCGTCCGCACCCCCGAAGTTCGGATAGCCCCACGTGGCGCCATCTCGGACGTAGTCCCTCCCTTGGACGGCAACCCGCACATCTGTCTGCGCATGGGATGGCATAGTCAAAGTGGTGTGCTGGTGGGCATCCGTCCATGGGATGGATGATAGCCCGCTCTACCATCCTCACGTGGGACGGCCGGGATCACCTCCGTTCGCCCGTGCTTCAGACAATGCCATGCTTCGGATGGCAGGTAGCATGTCTCATGTGGAAAAGCTTGACACACAAACAAGATCCGTCCCGCACATGGCCGGACGTGCCGAAAGCACACCGAAAGCGTCCTCATGTCTTGTCCATCACATCTGTCTCCCCGCATGCATGCATGCAGTCCCCCGCGTGCATTTCCCACCCAACGGGCCGCGCTCTCATCCTCGCTATAAATGCGGTGTTGCGAGCGAGGCTCTTCGCTTGCACTCACTCATTTTCTCTCGCACTCATTTTCGCTCGCATTCATTTTTGCTTGAGCTCTCTCGCAGTTTCGATTTTTCTTTTCGTAGAGGATTAAGTGTAATTTAGAGCCGTCATTAGCGGTCATATCAATAGGTAATTTTTATGTATTGTCTTTATTAAATATGTAGTTAGCTAATTAGTTAATTGGTCATAATTAATTAGTTGTAATTATTTTGGCGTAATTAATTTAGTCCCCGTAATTTAGGTGTTATTAAATTTGTGTTGTTAGTTAGTTGCGATAAATTAGGTCGTAATGAATTAGACGTTGTTATATTAACCACACGTATTTTTTTCGTGACCTAGTTGAGTAGTGTCAATTATGTTAGTCCAAAATAAATGGTTGAATCTAGGTGACCATAATTAAGTTGTTGGTATTTAATGACTTGTAGTTAGTTAGTGGTAACTAATTACTCGTAAGTAATTTATTGGTAGGTAACTAAATTGTTGCTTATTAATTAATTATTCATATTGACTCAGTTGAATTTAATTGATTTCTTATGTGTTATATATCGTAATTATCTATCTCATGGGTAATTAGTGGCAAATTAAATACTTGTAATTAGTTAGCAATTTATCTTTAGTCCTATTTTATTAGTGGGAATTGAAGAAATAATCACATATAAATAATCGTGCAAAGTTAATTATTCAATGTTAATTATATGCCATGTTTGTTATATTGCATACTGTAAATCGGGTTGTTGTTGATTTAGGTAATTTCAAACTTGCAAAATTTGGTAGTGTTTTATGACGATAGTCTCGTACGAGCCAGACCTAATGGGTTGGACCTATCGAGATATCAGTACAAGGTGATCTGGGTGAAGGGGCTTGAAGCGATGAATATTCACGAGCTTTAGAGCTGCATCTGAAGAGAGTTCGACACTGAGGCAACGACGAAGAGGCTTGCCACCGAGGCGGCGATCACCTACACAAGTAGGGCAGGGCGTGTGGGAGCTTCTAAAGGTGAATGGAAGCGTAGCATGGGGCCGGTACATGCAGATTACTTTCTAGTCCGAGGCGGCGATATACGGGAACCGATGGTGTACGTGAAATTCGTACGCATGCCGTTGGGAGACCATGATGATGTTGGTGCCTCTGGAAACGGGGAATCGCGGGCAGAGTTTGAAGACGGTAGCACGGAATCTGCTGCTTTGGAGGAAGTCCACGAGAGAAGAGTTACGTATAACTTTGTGCAAAATGAGAGGGTGAGACTGGTGGTCGACCCACGTTGACTACCACAAGTATCTATTTGACCAGCCTCTGGAGTTCGAGTCCGACGAGGATATCGACCCAAGCTTGATGGTAGCGAGGAGGACGCACCCGAGGGTCACGGTCCTACCAGCGGTATCTCGAAGACCGTGAAAAATCAAAAGCGAAAAGAATGGATAGAGTAATATTATGAAAGTATTTTAAAGATAAATCTATACATATAATTTTGAAAGTATTTTTAAGACAAATCTATACATATAATTTTTATATATCTAATATAAATATTTTAAAAGATATCAATCTACAAAGTCTCAAGAATTTGATTGCGCATCCCAAGAAATCATTCTTTTTTGAGTACTAGCCTAGCGAGAGCAGACGATCCATGTAATATGAGCGCATAATATTCGATCATCCAATGAAATGAAACACAAAATTATGATATATGTTTCATATTTGTGACCGATAAACATATGATCTTTATTCGCAGGGCACTGCCTCAGTCCAAATTGAATTCATAATAATTAGGAAGATCCGTACCCCGACCGATCACACCACATGATCCTGAACCAAACCTTAATCCTCCCGTCTCGGCTTCGAACCAACCACGCAAGAGAGAAACTGTTTCGCAAACCCTAGAATAAACTCCCCAAACCCCACCAATCCGCGGAGTTTATTTAGCCCCAATCGCCGAGGATTGCGACCTTGTGATGCGATTTGCCTCGGCGAATTCGGACTCCGCGCGATGTCTTGGGCCGGCCCTGAGGAGATCTTCCTCTCCACCTCCCTCGCCAGCTTCTTGGACAGTGAGATCCTTTCCATGCAATTCTTTCTTGATCTTTTCTTGTTTCCCTTGCGCCGATTGTAGGCTGTGGGACGAGAGGTTTTTTTTTTAGCAAGATTTGATCCAGTGAGTGTAGTTGAAGAAACCAGTAGGTGTAGATTTGGACTATTGGGCGTATATGTCGAAACGTAGAAGCATTAATGAGATGTCTAAGCTTCAATGCCATGGTTTGTGCCAAGATTGGATTTTTATGTCTTACTCGGAACGAATTGATGTATGGTTGATTTTTCTGTGTTTCGCCACTCGTTGAAGGATCGAACTTCTGATGGGTACATCACAATGTGTGTTTGTAATTGATTGGAGTGTGTACTAAAAGCTGGAAACTTTGGTGTTTTGTGCTAAGAAAATGTTAACATTTGGTCTGGCTTTTTATTGGTTGTACAAAGCAATTTGCTGCAATATCTGTGCTTTGGTATATCAAGGTGGAACACCCAACTTATGCCAAGCAAGAATGGCTGGTGGTGGATTATGCCGTAGATGGCAGTAGTTTCCCAGCTTTTATAACGTTTATGATGATTTGACCATGGATGTTGGATCATAACTGTTACAAACTTTGTTACTGATAAGAGTACTATAGTTTGTGACCGATGTATTGAATGGTGGAGATTTAGTTTCTGGGTTGGATAGAATGTAAACTAATTAAGTTGTATTAGTTAGTTTTTTAAGGATTTGGTTCTGTAATTCTGTGCGAGTTCGCACTTACTGAAAGGTGGATGATTTGGTTTGGCGTTCTCTGTTGTATGATGTCTTTTAATGTGTCAGTGCTAATGGATTTAGTTCTCAGTTTTGTTTGTGTTATTCTTGTGATGTTGCTTCTGCTACTCTTGCTAGCATTAATAGGTTATGCACTTTCATGAACTAGAATAGTTAATAGTAGAATGCGTCACTGTGAAGTGTGTTAGTTGTGTGTGTGTGTGTGCGCGCGTGAGTGCAACTATATTTGGCTTATCGTTTGTAATCTCGAGTGAAGCTAGCTGTGCGATACTTAAAATAAATGATTCATAATCTAGCCAGCAGCTGTTAATTACTGGCACTAGTTCATCAATTAAACTTCAAGTGCTATGAATTGCTAGTTGCTAGTTGCTACTGCCTGCAGATTATAGTTGACTGGTAACAGCATAGTCCAATGTGGGATGTATCGTGTTGTATGAACAACAATTTACCTGTAACTGCCGTATGATATTAAACAATAGCAATAACGAAATTTTGAGTTCTCATGTGAAAACTACCTATTTGTATGAGAAAGGCATTTGCAACTAATTCTTCTGCATATATTGCATTCTACTGTTTCATATGAATTTGGTTGCATGCTTGACATCGAGGGTACATCTTGTTTGTTTGTTCTTAATATTTTATTAGCAATTTATGTATATTCCTGACCACAGAGAAACTTATAGTCCTACTACGAGATGGAAGAAAGCTGCTTGGCACCCTCTGTTCATTTGATCAGTTTGGTATGCCACAGCGAGATCCCTTTTCCTAATGCTGTTTACACTTATAATGTCTGCCACAAAGCTTGTTTTTCTTAACATTGTTATGTCCACAGCAAATGTTGTTCTTCAAGGTGCTTGTGAACGAGTAATCGTTGGAGAACTATACTGCGATGTTCCTCTTGGTCTTTATGTCATCCGTGGAGAGAATGTTGTGTTAATCGGTGAATTGGTAATGACCACTTTTGCAAAATAGATGACCCTGGACAGAATTCATATCTCTGTATTCATGTATTTGGTATTGAATTGAGCAGGATCGTGAGAAGGATGAACTCCCTGCTCACATGACTTGTGTTTCAGAGGCAGAAATAAGAAGGGCAAGTGCTTCTACTGAATCTACTGATAAACTCTTCTTTGAAAGATCCAATATTTTCCTAGCATTTTTTAGTTTAATTTTTTATTTCTTGGCCACTGCAGTTGTTCTTGGGGTTATAACTCTGTTTTTTTCATGCTTCATATAACTTTTACTGGTTTATCTTGGCAATTTTTCTTCTGTGATTTTGAACTAAGCATTTTGATATTCATTTGGCTTAGAAATGTGGTGGCTTTACAGTTTATCCACAAGAGTTCACCTGAAAAACTGCTGAATTACAATGTTATTCTGGTCCCAAGGATGAATGGCCAGGGAAATCATCTGAGTCATCATTTGAAAAATAAGAGGAAATAATGCCATAGTAAGTTGACTAATAAATTAATAGTCTTAGAGAAATGTAAATGAAAAACCTTTTATGCGTTAAGTGGACTGTCTTGTCCTTCTCTCTTTGCCATGAGGATGTGATGCCATCAGTCATATATGCATTGACGCTAACATTATACTTGAACAACCACAGTTTGTTCGAGTATAATGGCAGATTTTCATAATAGGAGCTTGACAAATTTGGAAACAACGGAATGGCTGAGTCTTTCAAAATCATTAACCATTTTTCACTAATTGGAAAAGACTCTTCAAGAAAGAAGTAGCTCTCCATGTATGTGTGTAGAGTGAAAAAAACAACTTAAATCTTTATTTTTTAACTGGCTTGAGTCTCTGCCTTAGCTTTTAGTCCTTGGTGAGGACTTGTAAATTCTTTTCGGCTGTCTGTAAATACTCTTATTATTATTAATTAAATTACATCGTAGGGGCCTCCCCTACCGTTTCCCGATAAAAAAAACACAGTTTGATTAGGTTTTATACTTGTCACTAGTTCCGGTTGGCATCCTTGATAGGAAAACTACCAGGTTTTTATAAAAAAATGTTTAATCATCATTCTGGAATGTGCTTGATCTGTAACTCAGAAACAATTGACCTTTGTTAATTGGCTTTAACTCCAGATTTCAACTTGTTCTTTATCTCCTGTGTGGAGTAATTTTACATAGCACTTTTGTAAGACCTTGTGCTCTTCTTGAGTGTCTATGGTTAGTTATTAACTTTATGATTAATACAGAGAGAGAGTATTTTCATTCCGTAGTTCCAGTTGACTTATAGTTTATTTTGTATCAGATATTATATGTTGATTCTAAAACCCTTGGAATTATTTCAATGTCCATTTCGTCATTTCTTTAAGTGCATAATTTACTGTCATTCTGTGTATATTTTCTTTGCTTAAGCTTGAGGGTAGCTCCTCCTGATTATTGTTTCCTTAGATTTGCTAATAAAACTTACCTTCTACCACTCAGGCTGAGAAAGCAGAAAGGGAGGCAAGAGATCTTAAGGGCACAATGAGGAAACGGATGGAGTTCCTAGACTTTGATTAGCGCCCGATGGACAGGTAGCTGTTCCCACTGAAGCTGCAAGTTTTTTATAGGCGGCTTCTGCTACATGGAAACAGAAACCTTATTCCATTGTGTTGTGTTTGGCGTTGGATTGAAAGCTTTCACCTGGCAAATTCTTCTGTAGTAACATGATGGTGTTGTTAAGAGCTCCTGAGGAGCCATTGGGAAGCTTCTATTGCAGTTTGTACTTTGCAGTTGTAAAAGATTAATTGATCGATTTCCTGGTTCTGGTCTCATCTATAATTTGGAACAAATGATTCCATATTTCCATGACTGTTCTAAAGGATCCAAGAACATGTGATCTGCACGGTTAGTACACCCCTGCCTTCAATGTTGTCGTGATCCTCTGGTTGCGTGGTTTGGGAGTATACTTTATTTTCCTAGTACCTGTCATTATAAATTCTTGTGCTTTTCGAAGTTCCTCGCATTCAAAAGAATGTGGTGCTTTCAGTGGTAGTGAATCGAGTGTTGATTGTGCAGTCAAGAGGATATTTTGGTGAAACCAAGCTATCAGATCGCACAAGGACATTATGGCAATTGCACAACATTTGATTATGCCTAATGCCTGCATGATGAACAAGTTCAGTAAGCCACTTGCCCCATCAATGGAGTCAAACCACCACTTACAGACCATGTTCTTTCTTGGGCACTATTGAGTGATGACACATGAGATAACAAAATCATTCAAGTGGTTGTGAGACAGTAGAATCAAGCACAGGGTACGGAATTATACAGGACAGTGTACCTTCTTATCTCAGTAACCCTGTGGTCTGGTACTTAGACCCATGCCGTTAACCTGTTAAATCGATGTATTCCCGTTCATCCGTGCTCACAAAGACACTGCAGAAATTCGAATGTTTCGGCAATTTCTTGTACTAACAACGTTTGTTACTTTAAAAACTTCGGATGTTTTTCCCCTCTTTAGATGAAAAACTTGGGATGTCGGAAAAGGACAGTATGACTTTTACAATGGAATGTGACTGCCGATGTACTCCATAATGTATCTCTTCTACAGAATTTGCAATGTGAGATGCTCGTTTTACGATAAGCATATCTTGCAAGAAGATACTCGTTTTACGATGCGAGGCAGATATCTCGTTTATGCTCAGGAGATCGATAAGGTCCACCCCAATTATTTGGTTTCATTTGTGTCACTAGATTTTTTACGTCACACTAGCTTTTGCCTTAACGCATGACACTGGAACTCTACAATCCTCCTATCGTCGTCCTCTAGTTTTTGCCCTGCCGAATTCTTTTGACATCTGTTCTTTTTTTCCTGATCGAATGAAGTAAACTTAATTGCAGAAAGTTGAGACCAGCCACGCTATTGAGAATTTGAGATTATATGAATATGAGGCAAGCACGGTCAATACAAGAATCTAATCAAGATGGCCGATGGTTAGAAGGGAAAAACACATTGCTCTTAATTTTTTTCTTTGCTTCGAAAAGAAACGAGAAAGAATAACAAGAAGAATAAGAATTAAGAAGTCTTATGCATGCAAATGATGCGAAGGCCACGCCTATCGGCTATCACTAGTCTTGTTTGGCGGTTACACCTGACCGGAGTTTGTACCTCTTGAGGTCGGTAGATGGTAGAGTTCTTGTCACTTGCTGGGGGTGTTAGGGAGTCGCGACGCCGCCGCCGCCTAGAAGCCTTCTTCCACGGACGGCGAGGCGCCGGCGGCGCTTCACCAGAAAGGCCGGGTGGTGGGCACGAACGGCGTGGCGAAGCACGGCTCCACGCCGATCCACGGCGGGCACGACGACCCGCCGGGAGGCGCGGGCGGGCCCGCGAGCGCCTCCGTGTAGATCACCGCCAGCCTGCCGACGGCGCGCCGGAGCCAGCGCAGCCGGAGACGCCGCAGGAGCCCGCGCAAGCGGCCACGGAAAACCCCGGCCCGGCCTCCGCCACCGAGCCGGACGACGGGGATCTTACGGCGGCGGCCGAGGCCACGCCACAGCAGCCGGTGGCGGCGCGGCTCGACGTTGCATGGCGCGTCCCCCATTCTATCTCTGGCGGTCTGGCCTCTTTTCTTTTCTTCTCTCTTCTCTCGGTGGCTAGGCTTGGGAGCCTTTCTCTTGCCTTTTTGTTCTGGTTTTTTGGTCGTCAATGGAGTTATGGGGTGGGCCAGGGAATGGACACATCAACACAACACATACATAATACGTGTGGCGCCACAAAACTTGCATGAATATGGCGAGGAGCGTGCAATCAATTAATTCAAAGCACCCCATCCATAATGGATACGAATCATGGTTCGGCGAAATTTCAGAAATTTTGCTCCTTTCGTTACCATCCAAAATAAATACGTATCGTTCAAGAAAATTCGACAACATTAGAATTTGGACAAATTTCGGCTAAATTTCGTCCAAATTTAAAATTCGGTAATTTCGGGCCCTTCGCCCCCTAACGAAATAAATTTCAAAACGAAAGAGTTTTCGAACGCATCTTAAACCCCAACTCCGCCCCTAGTATTTCAGAAAGGTCTAAAGTTCTTCATGCTGTTTATGTAGCCCGCTCGTCAGCGTAACATATACACCGCTCGCACAAATGGCAATGTTCTTACAATTTTAGAAATAAACCAGCCAAACCTCAGGGTAGTACTACTTCTGCATCACGCGAGCCTTCCCCTTTGGGAGTATTAGCGTCTACCCCTATCTCCTAGCCTCCTAGCAGCATCGCATGCATCATCCTGCGGGTTCGGTCTTGGCCTGTTGGCCCCCGCCATTATCGATCCACTTTGGAAGCTTTCCCTGCCGATCGATCTCATCAGCAAGCTAGGCGCCCGGCCATTCATGGCGCCGAACCAGTGAGTAACTGAAATGCACAAGCCCAAACGGAGCAGGCATGAGGAGTTGCAGTTTTGACATTCGATCTTGGCGTGCGGTGCTCCTGTTCTGTGTCCCGGCAAAGAGAGTACTCGTGCCGGCGGTTCCTTGACTTGCTGGGACTGGGAGCAGTGTTCCTGCTGTGCTAACTGTGAGTGGTTTGGACCATGCATGATCCACGACGCTTTATGCTCCCTGTCCATCTTTAGAAGTCAAAGATTGCAGCAAACACTCTCGATGTGCTTACGTCTATATAGAGTTTTAGTGACAGCTGACGATACGGTTTTGAAGTACAGACAAAAAAATAAACGTACATGCAGTATGCTTGTTCTTGGCTTGGCTTAAGAATGCATCACCCCAATTCGTTTGAGAAAAAAGCCAACGGAGTGATCTTTCAGTGGCATCAAAGCAGGCCATTCAGCTTGATATGGTGGAGCGGCAGGGAATCAAATTTTCCAAGGGAAAGGTTACTCAGAACAAGCATGCACGTTCTTGACCTGCTACTACGGATCTATAATTTCCCAAAAATCCACACAGTTCGGACGCATATGCTCCAGAGGTAACTGCTATGCCGCCATTGGCGACGACTGAAATCAACGCCAAGCAGGGGACCAGGCGACCAGCCAGCAGAGACAGGGAGCAATCGCCATCGCCGCCCTCAAGTGTCAACGAAAAAGCAACAGCACCTCTCCTCACTGAGACTGAAGAGTGGAGACCCTTTTCGGAACTCGGAAGCAACTTCCTCGCGAAACGAGTTTGTTGGTATCCAGCAAAAAACAAAAACTGAAAAGGTTGGGGTGCGTTAGGTCGCGTGGATCTGTAGAAGTAGCTAGGGCTCGTTAGGTTTGGTTCGTTCCAAGAGCCATAAATGAATGGAAGTGGAGAGCCTATCCGTTCATTTCAGTCCAGCGAATGCGATGCAAATGCTCGTTTTTTTGTGGTTTCAATTGTCTTTCTGGTTCTAGGCTGGAATCAAATTTGCTGGAGTTGCATCCGCATCAGCTTCTGATATTTCTTGGAATTAAGTGTTCCGGTTACATCTGATGTGAATTCAGTGTGCAAACTGCAGAGGCAAGGTTGCGAAAGCTGCTCTGCTTGGGAATTGAGAATTCCGGGATAGGGTCTCGAAAGTCGCAGATCCTAGGATGATAACATTTTCGTGAGCTGTAACTTCCATTTCTCGAAGGAGACAGTGCATACAAGTTTACATACAACCAATGGCTATATATGAAGTATGATGAAAGAATAACATCAAGGTGCTGATCAAGGATGGAATTGAACATTATGACAATGATACAAAGCTAAAGATTGCTACCGATTATTTCAGGGATTTGTTTAGTACGTCAGTTCCAGGGCTCTCAACGATTGACCTTAATCGCCTATACCAGCAAGATCAAACTTTGCAGTCTCTTTCATCACATTTTACTTGGCAAGAGATAACCAATGCAATCTTACATTCCCCAAACAACAAAAGTCCAGGGTCAGATGGGTTCACGAATGAGTTCTACAAGAAGTTCATGCACACTTTAAAACCTGAACTATTACAAGTCTTTGCGGATCTACATGCCACTAATATTGATCTCTCAGGGGTGAATAATTCTTACATTACATTGATACCAAAGATTGAGTCACCAGTACAAATAAGTGACTTCAGGCCTATCTCGCTTCTTCATAGTATACCCAAACTCATAAGCAAAGTCCTGGCCAACAGACTGCAACCGAGAATATCAGATCTCATTGATCACATGCAATCTAGCTTTATCAAAAAAAGATCAATCACTGAAAACTTCTTACTAGCTTCAGAACTAGTCCAATGTGCCTTGAGAAGGAAAAAACCAATGATTGTGCTCAAGTTAGATTTCCATAAGGCTTTTGACACAATAGATTGGGGCTGCCTTATGATGATACTACAACACCGAGGCTTTGACAGCAGATGGATTAACTGGATGCATACTATTCTTTCATCCGGCAAAGCACAGATTATGGTCAATGGTGTGGTAGGCAATCAAATCTGCTACAAACGTGGGGTCCGACAAGGAGATCCACTCTCTCCATATTTATTCATACTGGTCGTAGATGTTCTGCAGAGATTATTACAACAAGCTCACGTAGATGGACTAATCTTACACCCCCTGGATGCACAGCAGACTCCTCCCACATTGCAATACGCAGATGACACCTTAATCTTACTCAAGGGTACAACACACCAAGCACTGGTTCTTAAAGAGCTCCTGGAATCATTTACAAGTTTTTCAGGTTTGAAGATTAATTATCACAAGAGTACATTTGTACCCATCCACATGACACATCAAGACGCCACCCTGGCAGCTGCCACCTTGCAATGTTCAATCAGTTCGCTGCCTTGTAATTACTTAGGGTTACCGCTTTCCACTAGCAAGGTCCCTCACAATTTGCTACAACCGATCATCGACAAAATAGACAGAAGACTGGCAGGTTGGATACCCGGGCTACTATCATGGGGTGGCAGAGTGCAGATGATAAACACTGTGCTATCAGTCATACCTACTTATTACATGAGTTGCCTCCAATGGCCAGAACGCAATATACAAGCGCTTGATAAAATTAGAAGAGCTTTTCTTTGGAAAAGAAATAGAGAGGTACACGGCGGACACTGCCTAGTAGCTTGGTCAACTGTATTACTGCCCAAGGAACAAGGAGGTTTGGGGATTCGTGATCTCCGGAATCACAACAAAGCATTAATCATAAAAACAACAGGGAAGCTACTATCAAACTCAACTGAGCCTTGCTTCCTCTGGTTAAGACATCAATATTTTCGAAATAGCATACAATTGCAACATCGTCCAAGTGACACGGCGATCTGGAAAAAATTATCATCCGTCATTGAAATGACCACACAAATGACCATAGTCATAATTGGAGGGGGACAGACTACATTGTTCTGGAAAGATCATTGGACGCCATCTGGGCGACTATACTTACGTCTACCAACTATATTCACTTTTGCCACCAATCAGAATTGCACTGTTAGCTCGCAATTCACTAACAACAATTGGGCAGTGTCATTACACCCGGTTCTATCACAACAGGCGCTCTTGGAATATGAGACCTTATTACACATTCTTTCAGAACTGCAACTACAACAAGGAGTTTTGGACCGACGAGTCATGATCTCAAACAAGGCTGAAATTACTACTTTGGAAGTGTACAAGCTCCTCTCTTTCCACGACATAAATTGGACATCGTCAGGATATGCTTGGCACAGATCAATACCACACAAGTACAAAATCTTCTTATGGCGTGCTTTCAGAGGACGACTATGTCGGAGATATGCCCTAGAGGCAATCATATTGATGATGATATTTCATTGTATCCATGATTTAATAAATGTTCCTTGAATATTGCCTTTGTGTTGATTAACAAGTATGTGACTTGTTTGTGAAACTCTTTACTTGTATGGTTATTCTAAAGTTGTCCCTAGTCGGAGTTCATGTGAGGACACACGTGAATGATGGATTAGCACATGTATCGGTTGATGACCATGTTTCACAGGTCATAGACATGGAGATGTCAAACCAATAATGTGGACACATGTTTAGAACATGGGGTTGGACCGACCCAACATGAGACATAGCTTTTATACTTATGGTTCTCTCTACACAATGTGTACGCCTTGTTCTTAGACCTGAGATTGTCGCATGTACTTGAGATGTGAATAGACCTACTTAGGGGCTATCAAACGCTACTCCGTAACTGGGTAGTTATAAAGGTAGCTTTGGGTTTGTCATGAAGCATGCTTGCGAGGCATGGTCGATCGAGATGGGATTTGCCCTCTCTACCGAGAGAGATATCTCTGGGCCCTCGAGTGATCGGATCCGAAATGCATGGTCATGCTACTTAAGGTTAAGAGTTAACCTAGTAAGGGATTCGGATCACGGATCGAGAAAGAGTGGTCGACTTGGAGCTCGACCGAATATCGTGAGGCAAAGGGATTGGCATGTACATAACGTTGTGATGGTTCGTCCGATATGATCTTTACGTGCGTTTAGGAGTTGGCACGTCTTGCTAGAGGCCGCTACCAACTATTGACCAAGTATGTGTACTTGCGTCATGTCCAACATACGTGAACCATAGGGTCACACACTTAAGGTGCAAGCCTAATTCGGATTGGATCCGAATTAGATCGGGCATTGAGTCCTAATGGGCCTCTATTCGTAGAAGCCCATTATAAGGCGTCTATAAAAGGAGGCGGCGCCTCGGTTAAGGGTTGAGTTTTTCGTGACATCCCCAAACCCTGGCCGCCACCCCTCCCACGCCCTAGTCGTTCACGCGGATCTAGTAGTCCGGCGTGTGTCGCTTCCTCCCGTACGTGTGGATACCTTTGAAGGCGCCGCATGCGTGGCGTTGGGACGAACCGCAAGAAAGGAGTTGTGCGTGGGGCGCCACGGCGAGGACGAGGAAGTAGTACGACTACTCGCCGACGTCTCGCATCAACTTGGTACGACTACATCGCCCGACGACGCCGCATCAACTTCCGCACTGCGGCGTCTAGTGGTAAGACCGTGATCTATAACTGCAGTGATCTTGGTTTACGGGTAGAATTTTTAATTTGCGCTAGTGTAGCCTACCCGTTGCCCTACAGTGGTATCAGAGCGGTTGCTGTCATGTTATAGGTTCGGGTGATTTGCATATGGCGATATGTAAATCGGTATGATCGATGTGATCGATTGTATAGTTACGTAATGGATTGATCGGTTTCGTGATCATGCTTTGCTAAGGTCGTGAAACAACATACCCCTACCGGTCGGATTCGCCATCGGGTGTAGACGGTGACACGTAAAACCGATTGCGAATGCGAAGATCAATATGATTGATCGAATCGAACCTAGATTAATAATCGATGTACCGTGATCATGCCGCTAAGGTCGTGAAACAACATACCCTACCGGTCGGATTCGCCATCGGGGTAGACGGTGACACGTAAAACCGGTTGCGGCATGCGAAGATCGATACTAATTGGTCGAATCGAACGATGAGTCGATTTGTGGTAAATATGATTTGCCGATCAAAATCCTATGTAAAAATTGCATAAATTGGATCTCTGTTTTTACGAAGGTCCGGACGCCTTATGGGAAACCCTCGACCCCTTATCCGTGGATTGCGATTCTATGCATAACTTGTTTTTGCAGGATGTATGTGACCAGATATGGCCTAATGTGTATGTGATGCATGTTTGTAATATTTTCATGACTGCGAGTCATGGGTTCGCAACACAGTGGAGCCATTGTGTTGTCAAAGTATTGTATTAACGGCTGCGTGCCGACTTGTGATGATTCCTAGTATCCATGTATTTTATTACTAGTTGTTATGAGTAATAGCTTATAGTAGTACTCGGAGGACACATCACTTGGAGGATGGCACACATGAACCATGGAGATGGAGATCATCATGGTGGATGATTCTATGGCGATGGAGATCACCATGAGAAAATGGGCCATCTTGAGTCACAACTGTGAATGCTATTCCTATTGTTTTACTCCTATGCATGTTTGAATGGTAGAAGTATAGTGATCCCTCACAAAATGTTAAGTTAAACATATGCCCTCCCAATTAAACTTTGCACCATCCCATGTCTTGTAAATTGATGGTGGGTCTATAAAATTAGGGCACCATCAACTTTCCTTGACTAGATGGGTTTTGTATCGGATACTTACATGCATAAGGATTGGTGAACTTAACAAGGTTATCATAAAGGTTATGGGCCTTGGGGCATAAAGGTTGGGCGAGGGCATAGAGATGTCACCCAACAACAAGAGTCATATAGAGATATGATTAGCAAGGTGTTGCTTACAGATTACCTTGTCTCCTAGCGGTGATGCAAAAGCTCACTAGTAGACTCGTTAATTGCGGATCTTGAATCGCTAAGAATCAACAGAGGATGTTGATTTTAGTGGGAGTACATTCTATTAAATTTGTTTAATACGATTTACTCTATCATGGTTTTATTTGTCTTAGTATTTTGCATTTCCTATTGTAGATCAATGGCATCTAGCAACCACGCACACCCTTTTGCTTTGCGATCGATTCTTGAGAAAGAGAAATTAAATGGAACAAACTATTCGATTTGGTCCGTAACTTTGAGAATTGTTCTCGAGGCGGATAAAAAGGAAAACGTTCGGACACCCCAATCCCGAAGAACACGCTAACAATGCGTCTGCTGCTTTGTTAAAAATGCCTACAAGAAAGCATGTGATGACTCTCTTGAGATTAGTGTCTTATGCTTGCATGCATGGAACCTAACCTTCAAAAGCGGTTTGAGGATCGGAAGCGTATGATATGATCATAGCGCTTAAGGACATGTTCGGACACGGGCCGATCGAAGCGGTTCAATGTCTCTAAGGCTTTTCGGAATGCAAGTTAACGTAAGGTGCACCCGTAGGCCCACATGTGATCAAAATGGTTGGTTCTGATCGGACTTTGGATAAACTTGGTTTTCCAATTGGCCAAGAGTTGGCAATTGATTTCATTTAGCGTCTCTTCCACCTAGCTATGGGCATTTCATTTCGAACTACCATATGCATGGGGCGGATAAGGGCCTTAATGAGCTTTGTGGGATGCTCAAAACAGCAGAGAGTGACATTAAGAAGTGTGCGGGGCCTAGCCATGTGATGGTCATGCGAGAACAAGTCTAGCTTCAAGAAAAGGGTAAGAAGCCATGGCCAAATAATAAGGGCAAGGTTAAAGATATGATCTCAAGCCAACGCCTAAGCCTAATCTTTGGACTCGGAGTGAGACAGTATGCTTCTATTGTAAAGCGCCACCGGAAGAGAAAGCGCAAGAAGTACATGGATTCCGATGAATGCAAGAAGAAGGTGGAAGTAAGACTTCCACCCATGGTACACTTGTCATAAATGTTTTAGACATTTTTCTCGCAGATTCTCCTATTAACTCTTGGGTATTTGATACCGGATCGATTGCTCACATTTGCAACTCGATGAGGGCTAATAAGAAGTAGAGGAGTCGCAAGAGGTGAAGTTGATTTTAGCGTCGGAAATAAAGCAAGGGTTCTTTGCGTTGACCGTCGGCACCATGCAACTTCAGCTTCCTTCAAGATTTATTATGGAATTGAATAATTGTTATTATGTTCCTAGTATGAGTCGAAACATTTTATCCCCTCATGTTTGATGAGAGATGGTTATTCATTTGCAAGTAAAGACAATGGTTGTTTGATCTCCAAAAATGGAATGTTTATGGCTTTTGCCCATTGTGAATGGGTTATTTATTTTAAATCTTGATGATGCGCCTATCTTTAACATAAATGCTAAAAGACTTCGACCTAATTATTTGAATCCCACCTATGTTTGGCATTGTCGTTTGGGTCACATAAGTGAAAAGCGCATAAAGAAGCTCCATGTCGATGGTCTTCTAACCGTTTGATTTTGAATCATACGAGACATGTGAAGCTTGTTTGCTTGGTAAGATGACCAAATCACCTCTCAAAGGTTCTTTTGAGAGGCGTCGGACTTGTTGAAAATCATACATCTTGATGTATGTGGACCAATGAGCACGATCGCTAGAGGTGGATTTCATTACTTCATAACTTTCATCGATGATTTTAGTAGATATGGTTATGTCTACTTAATGAAGCATAAGTCGAAACTTTTGAAAAGTTCAAAGAGTTCCGAATGAGGTTGAAAATCAACGTGCCAAGAAAATTAAGGCTCTGCGATCGATCGTGGTGGCGAGTATTTGAGTCATGAATTTAGCAATCATCCAAGAGTTGTGGAATTGTTCCACGGCTAACACCGCCGAACGCCTCAAAGAAACGGGGTATCCGAGCGCGTGTCGGACCTTGTTGGACATGGTTCGATCGATGATGAGCCGATCAGTTTACCATTATCCTTTTGGGGTTACGCTCTAGAAAGCGGCAGCTTTCACACTTAATAGGTACCGTCTAAATCCGTAGTTAAGACACCATATGAGATATGGATAGGAAGAGTCACGTTTGTCTTTTCTAAAGATTTGGGGATGTGAGGCGTTTGTCAGCGACTACTGATCGGAAAAGCTCACACCCAAGTCGGATAAATGCATTTTCGTGGGATATCCGAGGAAACCTTTGGATATTACTTCTACAACCGACTAGAGGGCAAAGTGTTTGTCGCTCAGTGGTGTTTTCCTAGAGAAAGAGTTTCTCAACAGGGAGACAAGTGGAAGAACAGTGCGGCTTGAAGAAGTTCAAGATGAACCAATCGGGAAGACTCGACGAATGATGCCCATGTGGCGAGAACAAGTTGAGGAACCCATGGCAAAGGAAGCACCACCACCACGAAGGTCGGAAGGCTCCGCAATGCACGAGATATATTATTGTTAGACAATGATGAGCCTACGACCTATGCGGAAGCAATGATGGACCAGCTACGAGAAATGGCATAGTGCCATGAGATCCGAGATAGCATTCATGGGAGACAATCAAGTTTGGAATTTGGTTGACCCTTTGATGGTGTTAAAACCATAGAGTGCAAATGGATCTACAAAGGAAGATTGATATGGATGGAAATGTTCATATCCATAAAGCTCGACTTGTCGCAAAAGGTTTCGGCAAGTTCAAGGAGTTGACTACGATGAGACTTTCTCACTGTAGCGATGCTTAAATCAATACGGATCATTCTAGCTATTCTGCATATTTCGACTATGAGATATGGCGGATGGATGTCAAAACGGCTTTCCTTAATGGAAATTTAACCGAGGACGTGTATATGATACGGCCGAGGGTTTTGTCGATCCAAACAATGCTAGAAAAGTATGCAAACTTCAAAAATCCATTTATGGATTGAAGCAAGCATCTCGGAGTTGGAACATTCGTTTTGATGAAGTGGTCAAAGGGTTTGACTTCATCAAAAGCGAAGAAGAATCTTGTGTTTACAAGAAGACAAGTGGGAGCTCACTCGTATTTCTAATCTTATATGTAGATGACATATTCGATTGGAAATGATATTCCTATGCTCGAGTCCGTTAAGACCTCACCAAAAATAGTTTCTCAATGAAGGACTTAGGGAAGCGGCATATATTTTGGGTATTAAGATCTATAGAGATAGATCAAAAAGGCTAATAGGATTAAGCCAGAGTACTTACATTGACAAAGTGTTGAAACGGTTCAACATGGAGGAGGCAAAGAAAGGGTTCTTGCCCATGTCTCATGGCATAAATCTTGGCAAGACTCAGTGTCCTTCGACAACTGATGAGCGAGATCGCATGAGTAAGATTC
This sequence comes from Ampelocalamus luodianensis, assembly GCA_036346255.1. Lineage (NCBI taxonomy): Eukaryota > Viridiplantae > Streptophyta > Magnoliopsida > Poales > Poaceae > Ampelocalamus > Ampelocalamus luodianensis. The sequence continues at coordinate 28,057,355 of CM070620.1, read as the reverse complement.
CATATGCTTCGGCCATTGGATCTATCATGTATGCTATGATGTGTACTACTTGAGATGTTTCCTATGCTCTAAGTGTTACGAGCAGATACCAGGCTGATCCAGTGAGAGTCACTGGACAGCGGTTAAAAACATTCTCAAGTATTTGAGAAGAACTAAGGATGTGTTCCTAGTCTACGGAGGTGAGGAAGAGCTCGTTGTAAATGGTTACACCGATGCAAGCTTCCAAACCGACAAAGATGATTACAAATCACAATCGGGTTTTGTGTTCCTTTTGAGCGGTGGTGCGGTAAGTTGGAAGAGTTCCAAGCGAGAGGCGTGCGACTCTACAACGGAGGCCGAGTACATTGCGGCTTCGAGCGGCAAAGGAAGGTGTTTGGATAAGGAAGTTCATAACTGAACTAGGTGTGGTTCCTAGTGCGTGCAGTCCTCTGGATCTTTACTGTGATAACAGTGGGGCCCATTGCGCAAGCTAAGGAGCCGAGGAATCACCAAAAGAACAAACACATACTGCGGCGGTTTCATCTCATTCGAGAGATCCTTAATCGAGGAGATTTAAAGATATGCAAAATACACACGGATTTGAATGTTTCAGATCCTTTGACGAAGCCTCTCCCACAGCCTAAGCATGTGGCGCACACAAGAGCTATGGGTATTAGATATCTTCTAGATTGACTCTAGTGCAAGTGGGAGACTGTTGGAGATATGCCCTAGAGGCAATCATATTGATAATGATATTTCATTGTATCCATGATTTAATAAATGTTCCTTGAATATTGCCTTTGTGTTGATTAACAAGTATGTGACTTATTTGTGAAACTCTTTACTTGTATGGTTATTCTAAAGTTGTCCCTAGTCGGAGTTCATGTGAGGACACACGTGAATGATGGATTAGCACATGTATCGGTTGATGACCATGTTTCACAGGTCATAGACATGGAGATGTCAAACCAATAATGTGGACACATGTTTAGAACATGGGGTTGGACCGACCCAACATGAGACATAGCTTTTATACTTATGGTTCTCTCTACACAATGTGTACGCCTTGTTCTTAGACCTGAGATTGTCGCATGTACTTGAGATGTGAATAGACCTACTTAGGGGCTATCAAACGCTACTCAATGAATCGGGTAGTTATAAAGGTAGCTTTGGGTTTGTCATGAAGCATCTTTGCGAGGCATGGTCGGTCGAGATGGGATTTGCCCTCTCTGCAGAGAGATATCTCTGGGCCTCGAGTGATCGGATCCGAAATGCATGGCCATGCTACTTAAGGTTAAGAGTTAACCTAGTAAGGGATTCGGATCACGGGATCGAAAAGAGTGGTCGACTTGGAGCTCGACCGAATATCGTGAGGCAAAGGGATTGGCATGTACATAACGTTGTGATGGTTCGTCCGATATGATCTTTACGTGCGTTTAGGAGTTGGCACGTCTTGCTAGAGGCGCTACCAACTATTGACCAAGTATGTGTACTTGCGTCATGTCGAACATACGTGAACCATAGGTCACACACTTAAAGTGCGAAGCCTAGTCGGATTGGATCCGAATTAGATGGGCATTGAGTCCTAATGGGCCTCTATTCGTAGAAGCCCATTATAAGGACGTCTATAAAGGAGAGCGGCGCGGTTAAGGGTTGAGTTTTTCGTGACATCCCCAAACCCCGGCGCCACCCTCCCACGCCCTAGTCGTTCACGCGGATCTAGTAGTCCGTCGTCGTCGCTCCTCCGTGCGTGTGGATACCTTTGAAGGCGCATGCGTGGCGTTGGGACGAACCGCAAGAAAGGAGTTGTGCGTGGGGCGCCACGGCGAGGGCGAGGAAGTAGTGCGACTACTACGCCCGACGTCTTGCATCAACTTGGTACGACTACACTGCCCCGACGCGCTGCATCAACTTCCACACCTGCGCGTCTAGTGGTAAGACCGTGATCTATAACTGCAGTGATCTTGGTTTACGGGTAGAATTTTTTAATTTGCGCTAGTGTAGCCTACCCGTTGCCCTACAGACTAAACACTAAGGATAACATGACAACTAAACAATGGAGGACTGATCCTCACTGCGACATATGCCCTGCTATAGAAACAATCGATCACATCATTCTACGATGTAAAGCTGCGGATCACTTATGGTTGAAACTAGGACTAGCATCGGAAGCATCGTCCTCCCATGACATTTTGGACTTTGTGGAAAAAGTATCATCAAAAGTAGCTAACTACAGAGACATTTGGCCAATATGTTTCGCAGCATGTGCACATTCACTATGGATTACAAGAAATAAATGTATCTTCCAAAATGTTCAAGATGGAACGATCACGCTAAAAAATCGGATCCAAGAATACATCGGCTGCTTGTCTTACAGGACTAAACCCAAACACCGGGCCTCCCTTCATCACTGGAGTCAACTTCTACTACAAGCTAACTAAGTTTCAAAACTCATGTATCTCGGCTATCCTTTCTTTTTTCTTTCTTTCTTCTTCTTCCTTCTTCTTCTTATTTCCCTTTTCTTCTTTCTTCTTTTCCTTTTTCATTTCCTTTTCAGTTTTGTAACATTACCCTACAACCATTTCAATACAATGGTCATAAGGTAGAGAATTCTCTACCTTTTCTGTCAAAAAAAAAGTATGATGAACATCAGATATCTAGCATGCTCACTTGCTCAGCATTAATTTACAGAGACATGTGATGTAAATCTTGTGATCCTGGTATGGCTATGGAAGAACGGTCCAGTTGATGCTCCAGCTCCCGCACAAGATAAACCAATTGATCTGAGCTTGACTAGAAATTCCCCAAAGGGTCCATGAGAGCATTTTCTTCACTTACCGTCACCTGCGATTTTACCTCAGAGATTGCCAGGCATAGAATGGCTAGCATTTTTACCATTCTTCCCTTCTTTAAGGCCCTGTTTGGAGCACAGAATCCGAATCAGGGGAGAGTTCACTCCGTCTAGGCATGGTACCTGAAACAAGATGGGACTACTTGCTAACATCTACCAAATGTACCAAAACCGGTAATACTACTTACCATTTGAATGGTTTGAGCATCATTCGTAAGACTTCTTCAAGCACTCTTAAACCCCTGCCAATTCCATGCCACCTGTTACTAACCCCAAAAGCCAAAAGGCTCTTCCCCCCTATTTTGGCTCTCCGAAAAGGTTCAGCTGCTAGTGTTTATCAACCAGACTCCCACGATTATCAACATTCCACTACTACCAACCACATGTCCACATCTTTACTTGCCAGAAATATTTTGAATGATTCCAAGCCATCCCCCAGTAGTAATATCGTAGAGTATAATGTCCTACTTGCCAGAAGCATCTGACAGTAGACATTTACTTCATTGAGAGAGGAGGCACCTGTTCTCTCCCATGAACATCAAACGTGATATATAGTGCATCCCAGCAACTATATATGAAAAAGGGGGATTGGATCATATACCCTCCCTGAAATTCAAGATTTCAGGATTTATCCTCCCACCTCAATGACATGTGGGTCACCATAGGTCAATGATATGTGGGTCAGGAGGGTAAATCCTAAATTTCCATCTAAGGGGAGGGTATATGATCAAATTTTCCTATGAAAAATGACATGACTAGGCTTGTTGGCAAAACACAACAGGAGTTCTACTGATGGGACTTGTGATCGAGGTACTAAACAGCGTTTCGTAGCACCCGCAATAGCGATCGCAATTGCGGTAGCGGGGCATGAACCTACCAAATCAATCGTAGCGGTTCCAAATAGCGGATTAGAATGTAGAGCCCGCAATAGAACTTGTCACACTGCTGTAGTGCCCGCTACGAAGTGTCCCGCTACTGCCGCATTGTTCCCGTGAGGTCCTTTTGGGCACCGCCACAAGATTTGACACGAGCTGTCTTGTTCGACAAAGGCCGATGCTCGTCTTCCTCTACGCCTGCCACTATGCGTCGACGCAGTGGGATTGGCGGCGGTTGGCATCAATGCTTGCTTGCGAGATACACGCCCGGCAGCTGCTCGATAAAATGCCTTAACCGTTGATATCATCTGTTCTTTTTTGTTTTTTTGGCAAAGGGTATAATGGTCATTTCCCCTCGGTCAACTCAGTTGACCCTTGTTAGAATGGCAAAAAAAAAACATTTCCTACATTTTTCCACTGGCACCTGAACAATTAGCACCTTTGTCGTGGCAAACTCACAAATTCGTGAACCCCTAGTGGAAACGATGTCATTCACCCTTGTTGGAAATGATGCCATTCACTATCAGAGATGCCCTAAGAATATCATTCTAATATCCGATAATTAGAATGATATTTTTAAGACATCTCTAATAGTATCACTTCAGTCGTCTATAAGCTATATCACATCAGCAAAACCCTATGTAGAGAAGAGAAAGCATATGTCATCGCTTCTTGAAGCGACCATCGTGCACGCGAAACAAGACACGATGCGATGACCGCATGCATTGTTGGGGCAGATCCGTCCACTTTCCACATGGTGGCGCGACCACAACCAGGCGGTGACAGGCCCGACTTCGGCAACAGTGACGATCGTGAGGGCGACCGACTCCACGTCGGCGACGGCAATGAACACAAGGGCAACCGGTGGATTTCTCGATCCGGCTCACTAGAGTTTGGCCGTATCCAGATGCCACAAGCCAGATCTGGTCGGGTCGACGGCAACGAGCTCATAGAGGGCCACGGCCGGAAGCGGTGGGGGAGAGGGCAACATGGAGGGAGAGAGTGGGCAACAGGGAGGGAGAGAGTGGGCGATGGGAAGGCTGAGAAATGGCCCCTGTCGCCATATGTAGGTTAATGAAAATAGTAAAAAATAATATTAGGGAGTGTACTAGAAACAAAGTATTAGAGTTGTTGTATCTGGTAAATATTGGAGTTGTGTACTAGAAACAACTAGCAAGCATGCATTGCTTGTGCAGTAGTGAAAGTGAGCAATTAGTGGTAGTAGCCCACTGAAGTGGTACAACGAGGTCAAACTGTGTAGACTAGACGGGCACACGCATATGACACATAAGCAAGCAAAGCTTTGGTTGGAACCAAGCTGCGGCAGCAGCCCAGCACCAAGCCACCAACGGTAGGCCTATAGGCGGCCTAGCACCAAGCCACTAATAGGCAGGCCAACGGGCCAACAGAATGGCAGCTAGCACCCAGCAGCAGGCTAGCAAAGCAGTGGATCAGTTTGCCCAGTGCAGAAGTGAATAACCCTAGTTGGGATATGTCATCTGTCGTGTGTGGTATGCCTACGATGAATTTTTTAAAATAATATCATTTAAAAAAAACATAAAATAAATAGTCATTTTTTTTTAGAAAACTAGGCTACTGTCGTCATTTAAAATGACAAAATGCCCCTGTCGCTATTTCAAACGACGACAACGGTCTAGAGAATGGCGACAGGGGCCTGAACAGTGCTGAGAGGTCTCTGTCGCTATTTGAAATGGCAACAGGGACCTGTCGCCATTTCAAATGGCAACAGGGACCTGTCGCCATTTCAAATGGCGGCAGGGATCCCGCAAGCCCTAAATTTTTTAATATTAAAATTTTGGAAAACTACCATTTGAAATGGCGACAGGGATCCCGCAAGTCCCTATCGCTATTCAAAATGGAAAATGGCGACAAGATCTCGCAATCCCTAAATTTTTTAATATTAAAATTTTGGAAAACCGCCATTTGAAATGGTGATAGGGATCCCACAAATCCATATCGTCATTCGAAATGGCGGCGCCATTCAAAATGGTGCCACAATCTACCCTATAAAGACCACAAAATTTTGGCACAACTCACTTTTATTCTGAAAAAGAGAAAAAGGGAAGGGAAGGGAGAGGAGTAGAGGAGTAGAGGAGATGAGAGAAGCTAGCGAAGCGCTATTCGTCCGGTCGTCCACCCGTTAGGTAATTTTTTTAACCGAATGGATTACATAGTTTTAGATGTACGATTACATAGTGTAGTATGTTGTACCTAATCATTTTCGGTGGGTAATTTAGTTTTAGATATGTGGTTAATCGTGAAAATTTTGTTTACGTTGCAGTACGTCAAATATGTCGGATGCCACCAATTTCAAAATTTACTACGGTCAGTGGACTATTCTTGAGGATCCTGAGAGGATTAATTTGCATTATCTCCAATCGGCGACCGTGACTCTAATAAGACTAGAGCAGCGTACATGGGGCGCTATGATGCAGTGGTTGTTCCACACATTCAATTTAGATCATGTTGTGTATGATCTAAGATTGAGTTGCTTTGCCAACCGATCACCACAGGGCACATATTGGGAGTTTGTGCAGCTTAAGGGAACAAGGTCGTGGTAGTCATATATACGCAAAGTGAGGGAGGAACGGTGAAATTTGATCCTTCTGGGCCAGTCATATGCCAAACCTACTCCTACATCGGCGGCCGAACAAGAAGGGGGTACTAATACCAAAGAAGAAGTCGAGAACTCCAGTCACAGTGCGGTGCACACAATGGCCAAAGGTCCAGGAGTTATTGATGCTGTTGATGAAGACCTTGTGGAAGGAGCTCCTTCAGTCAGACAAGCTAGTAGGCTTATTGATGAGGGTGAGGAGCTGGAAGTCCTAGTCCAAAGAATAGATCTAGAAGACCAAGACTACATGGAATTGTCAGAAGATGAAGGATCCAATTACCAGGATGCTGTGGAACAGCAGACGGTTCCATCCGAGTGGAACACATACCAGTTCGATAACCTCGTCGTTAACAAAGGCTCCCGTGTGCTGTGAGAATACGAGCAAAGCGAGGCCAAGCAAGGAGCTATGTACATATGCAAGGAGGCCGTGTAGAAGGTGGTCAAATTCTGGGCCTTGTCGGTGTGGCGTATATTCACAGTCGTCAAGTCTAAGCCAAGATGCTACGACGTGAAGTCCGACATAGAGAGATGCCCTTGGCAAGTGCACGCATTTCAACCTAAGTGGGACACCTATTAGAAATACTCTATAGTGGTCCCTCACACATGTGTCATCGTTGAGTCGGTGCAGTCCCATAGGAACCTGTCATCAAGCTTCATCGTGAACATCATGTATGGTGAGATCGTAGATAATCTAGATTTTGAGCCACAATCCATCATTCGAACAATTGAGGTAAGGTTTCAGTATACAATCAGTTATGCCAAGGTGTGGAGGGCAAAACAGAAGACATTCGAATCAAAGTTTAGTACGTTCGAGGACTCCTACCACAACCTCACCGGCCCATTCTGAGTCATACAAGACAGGAATCCCGGCACTCATGTTGACATTTAAGATTCCATGCATCCGAAGTAGGGCAATAAGAGGGTACTAAAGCGAGCATTATTTACCTTTGGTCCATGCATCACTGCATTTCGGCACTGCCATCTAATCTTTTGCGTCAATGGCATATTCCTGACTGGAAAGTATAAGGGTCAGATACTGATTGCAATAGCGACGGGCGACAACAATCAAGTTCTTCCCGTGGCATTCACATTCGTTGAAAGCGAGAAATCAGATAACTGGTTGTGGTTCCTAAGGAACTTGATGATTTCTATTGTACAAGGTCATTCTAACATATGTGTCATACATGATCAGCATACGGGCCTGCTGAGTACAATAACTCAGCTATTGTAAGATCGAGGAGGCCGACTAGAGGGGGGGTGAATAGGCGTTTTAAAACTTCTATGCGTTAAAACCGAATTCTAATGCGGAAGCTAAATAACAATTCGGTTTAGCACAATTAAAGCCTAAAGCAACTAGGTTCAACTAAGTGCACCAATAATACAAGTCAATAATAAATAGAGCAATTTTAGCAAAGACTTGAAAGCAATTAACCAATGATATAAACAATTAAGTACATAAGATAGCATTCACACAAGTAAGCAATTTAATTCTAGGAATATAAATTGCTATGTAGTAAAGCTAGAATGCAAACCACAATTGACACGGCGATATTTTTCCCGTGGTGATCGAAGACTTGCCGGTCTCCCCTAATCCACGTTGAGGTAAGTTCAACCTTTTGGATCGGCTCAAAAACGCGAGGCAACACCTCCGAGGTAAGTCCAAACCACTTGGACCGGTTCCAACCGAACCAACACCTCTAAGTGAGTTCAACCGCTTGAACCGACTCCAACTTGAACTTATCACCTCAATCCACTAGGGTTGCTCTTACTCCGCTCCAGAGATGGCGAGCACCAAACCACTCACAAATCGCCCGGGTCTTCTCACAAGCTTCACTTGAGAAGATCACCGACGCACAACGCCTCCACGCCGTCTAGGTGTCGGCAAACACCAAAAGTAACAAGTCTCCAACTTTCACTTGAACCAATCAAGTGTCAAAGCTCTCGTGGATACTAAATCCACCACCTAATGCAACACATGCAATAGGATTTGCCTCTCAAACCTCACTAAGTGCAACACATGCACAAATGGGAGTAGAGGGCTTGCTCTTAGCTCAAAGGAACTCAATGGGATGCCAAAGGTTGCCTCTCAACCGGCCAAGGGGGTATTTATAGCCCCAAACCAAAAACTAGCCGTTTGGAGACGAAACAGCCAAAAACTAGCCGTTCTGACCTTTTGCGGTCGTACCGCACTCACAAGGGCGGTACTACCGTTATCAACGGTACTACGCGATTATCTGGCGGTACTACCGCAGCCCGATTTTCATACGCGAGACGACACTCGGTAAAAGGTCATAACTTTTGACCCGATGTCGGAATTGAGTGATCTTGGACTCTATTGAAAGCTTATTCAGAGGGCTACACAACCCACCTATTTGATTGATCACAAACACATTTGATCAAATCAAAAGCACAACTCAAAGAGCCACTACCATGGTCTAAGTCCAAAGAAATAGCAACACGCAATCTTAGACCATGTCAAGGAATACACATGAATCTTAACCATTTGCAAAACACATTTGCAAACTTAGATCATGCCACAAGGAGTAGGTACATGGACTTCAATCATTTGCAAAACACATTTGCAAAGCATAGTCACATGTTACAAGGATTAAATGCACGAGCTTCGGCTATTTGCAAAACACATTCGCAAATAATAGCATCATGCCACGATGAGCTAGAGCAAGCAAGATTGAGCTATCAACACATGATGAGACTCAAGCTACTAGACAAGACCCCTCTTAATAGTACGGCAACATATACTAGCAATCCGGTCTTCCAACCAAACACCAAGACTGGTAAAAGACTAGGAACACATCCTTAGCCCTAGCTAGTCGTACCTTTGCCTTGAGCATCTTCTTGAAGGTTGATGACGCACATCTTCACTTCAAGTCCGGGTCATCGTCTTGATATGCATCAACCCATGATGCATCCTTTACTTTACCTCAATTAACATATGATGAGTCTTCTCTTGACTTGATGATAAACTCATGATCATCTCTTCTTCGAGATCTTGATATGCATCAACACATTATGCATCCTCTTCTTGAATCTTGACTTGATGACGATCAACTCATGATGCCATCCAAAGTCTTCATCACCCTGGAACATAACCTATTCATCCAACTCATGGAAAATGTTAGTCCCACAATGTCATTAACATTAATTAACAAGATATACCTGCATAAATGCTTTTGAACAAGCCATTACTAACAAAGTGCGGTATTACATAACTAGCATCCGGTAATACCGCTCTCGGTAGTACCGTTTCTCGAATGCGGTACTACCGATTTCGAGGCTCGAGAAATACGAAAAAATACCTTCTCTGAATTTACATACCGCCAACATATTTGCGGTCATACAGCTCTGTGTAGTTCCGCCACATGAACTCCGGTACTACCGCTCCACTTGAGCAAACCAAGTCCAAAAGCAATGCTCTGGAATTTTCATACCGCATGTAAATCGGTACATCAGCGGTGGTACTACCGCATACAACGCCAGTACTACGCATTTCGAAGCTTTTAAATGCAATGCATGACTCCTTTGTCTTGAGCCATGTTGATCTCTTATCACCTTTGCATTTCCTTTTCATGCCACCATTCAAACTCCGGGACTAAGCCTTGAAAACATCTTAGCACACACATTAGTCCCACAACACAATTGCAAATAATTGAATATAAAGTGACATGAGTATATATGAACTACACAAGTTATATATACCAAGAGTATATACGAACTACAAGTTGTATATACTAAATATGAGTGTATACGAACTACACAAGTCTCATATGCTCTCATATACTCATATGAATATATTAACTACACAAGTTAAATATATTCAAGGATATGTTTCAAAGTAAAGATCCTTAATATTTGTGGAAAGAGAATATGGATCAATACTAATGAAACCACAAAATATAGAATGAACTCCCCCTAAATGTGTGCATACACAAATGTGTAATGGAAACATATGCACATATCCAAGTTAAACTTTTTGGTGGAGTTTATCCTATATTTTGGATCCGAGGAATGCAACAAGATATAATAAAACGAAGTAGAATGCATACCTCTTGTATTTCCATCTTTATATCCAAACGAGACTAAACAATAGATAATCAATAGAATTGTTAGTCTCACAAATAGATTGTCATTTATGAATACATACTGTTTGGATTTTGCTTTTATATCCAAGTGAGACTAAGCATGATATAACAATAAGAGTATTAGTCTCACGAGTGCATTTGTCATTAATCACTTAATCACTTGCATGCCTTCATGATTTTCACCTTTATATCCAAATAAGACTACACAATATGTATATCAATAAAAGTGTTAGTCTCCCAATTAGATTTATCATTAATCACCAAAACTCCATTACCACATAATGGCGGGTCTAGATCTTTCAGCTATAGCAAGGAGAAAACAAACCACTTCCATGGGCGGATCTACGAAGCAGGTGGTGCATGAGGCACTTGGGTGCAAACTTCTATAAATAGGTCCGCAACAAGGACTTAATGAACTTGTTCAAGTGATTGTGCAACTAGAACCAGCATCGAAAGTTTGATGCACTCTGAAAGATTCTGGATAAGCGAGTCTGGACGCAGAGAAGGGAGGCAGCGAAAAAGGCTACTACAAGCGTTGACCAGGCCCCCGAAGCATTGGCACAGCTACCAACAGATGGTCCTAGTGTGGCGAGGAAGACGGAAGCGCAGGTGAAATGCTTCTCAGACTGGATTGAGCACGAGCCTAAGGAGAAGTGGTCGCTGCTACATGACAGGGGTGGTGCTCGATATGGTGTTATGACAACCAATCTAGACAAGGTGTACAATTGGGTGATGTGCGGTGCCAGTTGCCTCCCTTTGGTTGGTATTGTGGAGGTAATTCTCCGTGGTGCCTGTGAGGACCCAGGGTATTTAACTCGTAATACTTAACCTCCAAATGGTTCTAGTATTACCAATTAAATATCTTAAGCCTCGATGGACATGTGCTTCCCAGAATTGCAGCACACATACATCTTTACAAAATCATGCATCATTTCCATACAACTTACAATACCAAGTCTAGCAAAAGACATACATAAGATAGAGTTATTACAAAAGAGCCGACCGGCCAAATGACATCAAAGTAACATATAACAGCGGAAGCAAAGGCACTATAAGATGACAATAACAAAAACCAACCGGCTAGCCACATAACCCACAAGGCAACCGGCCGGGCCGCCAAACTAGTCGCACCCACCGCAACAAAACTCACAAAAGTCAATCCCTTGGGGATTCACTTCCTTCTCTGCAACAACAAAGCAATGCAATTGAGTACAAAAAATGTACTCGCAAGACTTACGAGTAACAAGCCTATACATAACTACATGGAAGCTGAAACAAAGGAGATGATTATATGGTTAATTGGACGCATAAAGCAATTTTCATTTGCAATAATGTAATAGATTGAAGGCAAATTGTCAAATCTATTTTTAATGTTGAAATAGCAGTGAGGTAACAAAAAAATTACATAAGTAACAACCTAGAGGTGACTAACCCAATAGCCACCACATCATAGCACGAATCCCCGATTCGTACCACCCAAGTTCAAGTTTTAGTGAAAAGGTTGCAGTCTAATTCTCACGGGGCGTATCCGAGCGTGTCCATAACCTAGGACGAGGCTATTCGAATAGATTTAACCCTGTAGGGGTGTACCAATATACCCACACTTCAAACCGCCTTTTCGCCACATGATTAAGCACACTTCCAAAGGTATGCCGACATGGCTAAGTCCTACGAGACATTTACAATATTGTGCATTAACTACAAGCCACTCGTATGGATAGACACCCATATGCTACATTGCAAAGCCGAAAGTCAACAATCCCATCAGGGTGAAGGCTTCGGACAACTGCAATGCTCCCAACATCTGCCTCCTACAATCTCCTGCGACTCGGAGCTAACACACGCCAAAGTACTAAGTCAAGAGAGGTCTCATTTCCCTCTAGTGTGGTTAGCACGCAAAATGCTCAGTACGGTGGCACAAGTAATTCGGTCCTTGTTAACTTGGGCACCATTCCAGTCACACCCAAAAGCACACCATCATACCATTATGCCCAAGTCTAAAATATTTTATTTTCAGTTTTAGTTTTCTCAATTAAACATAGCACAAAGTGCTGAACATAAAACCATAATAAGTTTTTGTGTGATCAAGGTTATCGACTAAGTCGACAACCACTCAATTCTACCGGTAGCTAAGCATGACTAAGCAACATTAACTCGTAAACTACTAAGTGACAAGGGTCATCCAACGAACCCTAAATCACAGCAAGATAATCCTAGGCTCAGTAGTATAGGATAAATATTTGCCTACAGATTATGCATCTAATGGGTCAACTAATTGATAATAGTTTAACAACAAGATAGCAATGTATACGTAGAATTTGCAAACAACATATTATACTTTGAAAATAATAGAAGCAATATGATCAAATGATGCTACATCTGCTTGCCTTGCTGGTAGTTCTCTTGCTGCAGAGGATCACTCTCGGGCTCAACAAATTCATCGAAACCTAACGCAAGAACGCGAAAATCCAATAAGAACGAAGAACACTGAAAGAGGCTTAAAATCCAAAGTCATCCAAAATCCCTGAAATTTACACAGCAGGAAGATCATGATTTTAAATGAATTTAACAACAAGAATCAATCAATTTGGAATAAACATGCAAAAGTTATAGCCTAAACATTTTCAGTCTGGTGGAAATTCAAATTTAATTGCTTTATGTTACTGTTTATCACACAAATTTCCAGAAAGTTTTTGAACATGAAAATTTTATGGTAGGCAGAACATGGCATCCTAAGAACAACAAAATTGGATTCACTTCATTTGGAGTTAAATTGAATTACTTATGATTTTTCTAAGTTATGAAACTAGGGTATAGCATTTTTCAGGGGCAAAGACATGAATAAAACACATTCTATATTAAAGCACACTAACAGGGGGATCTAACATATTTTAGTTTACTAAATTTGGAGTTACAGAGAATTACTCAAGCATTTTTCAAGTTTTAGTGAATTTCTAGAACAATAATCAATGCTAGAGCAAGTTAATAAAATCTACACAATTTTCTGGTACAGAACAGTATCTACACACATTTTTAGATTATAGTTCAGTTCAACAGGACAATAACCGAATTTGAATCACTCTAAAAGGAGTTAAATTGAATTAGTTATACACTTTTGAAATTTAGAACACTTAACCGTTTGCAAATAAAAACTTTCGGGCTTTTCTTGAAAACCAACTCAATCGGAGAGGTCGGGGCCGTAGATCTGAAATCGCACGGCTCCAGCGCACGAGAGCACAGCACGCGCGCACGCGCGCACTGAGGAGGTCCTAAGGGGTAGGTCTAAGAGAGGAGGTCTGGGACGACCAAGATCTACTAGAAGAGGTCCTGGACGGCCAAGATCAACACGAGGGAGGTCCTAACAGCTAAGACCTTCACGGCAGGAGGTCTTAACGGTCAAGGTCAAAACTGAATGAGGTCCTGACGGTTAAGATCTCACAGGGGAGATCTTAACGGTTAAGATCTAACTGAGGGAGGTCCTAATGGTCGAGATCTAAACGGAGGGATGTCCTAACGTCTAAGATCTCACAGGGGGAGGTCTTAACAGTCGAGATCTCTACGGGGAGGTCCTTAACGATAAGGTCTAAAAGAGAGAGGAGGTCTTGAACGGCTCAGATCTCCATGGGGAGGTCCTGAACGGTCAAGATCTACCCAGGGGGGTGGTCCTAGAGGTTCAGATCTGCGGGTAGGGAGGTCCTGAGGTTTTATTTACAAAAGACCAAAGGTAGTCTTTTGCAAAGAGGACCCCGAGGGTGGTCCCGAGGGTGGTTCTTACACAAATGATCACGGGGTGGTCTTTTGCACAGGGGGTGATTCTAACGGTCAAGATTAAAACCAATGAGGTCTTTAACGGCCAAGATCTATGCTAGGGGAGGTCCTCACAACTAAGGTTTTTACAGAGAGAGATCCTACGGTTAAAATCTAACCCAAAGAGGTCCTGTACGGCTATAATCTAAACCTAAGAGGTCCTGAAGGTTGTCAAACTTACGACAACGAAAAAAGTATCGTGCGCTTTGCCCGCCGGTTTGCCATCGGCAACTCCAGTCACGACGGCGCAAACCAACAGCGGCAAAATGTTCACAATACAATTGCACACACAATGGGAGCACTTTCAACGGTGGAGCTGGCCTAAAACGCCGACGAGCCGAAAAGGGTCGGAGGTGCATGCACGACTAAAAATGAAAACAACGAAAAGCTCTGCCGCAGCTCAAAGTAGCGGGTGCCCAAGCACTAAAGGACTATCGCGAAGGTACCTGAGCACAGAGGAGGTCAGAGGAGTTCTGGCGGCGGAGACCTGCGCTGGAGTTGAGGAAGAAGATGACGAAGACACGGCCTGAGCAACATGAATACCACTGGGTGGTCAAAATAGCTTCAACTAGGCCCACAGGAGGTCCCAAAAGCACGCAACTGTCAACAGAAGCACTTACCAGAGTTGGGGAAGAAGGGAATGATTTCGGCCGCAAGGATCCAAACTCCAAAATTGGACGATCCCTACGAATGAAATCCAAAATCGAGTGAGGGGAAACACCCAAGGTGCTAAGAGGAGAGAAAGGGTGCGAAAAGAGTTGAAGATGAACCACTGGAGCACCAAGGTCCACAACGGAGCTTCACGACCTCCAATGGTGATTTGGGGATTCTAGGGTTTTGGAGCTCAAGTGAGTGGCCTGGAAGCTAAGATGGTGCTAGAAAACGGACAAAGAGGATCTCAGGGCTATTTATAGCCGGTGAGCAGCGATCACAACCAGGGGAGGAGCTCCACGGTGAGCTAGGGTTGAGCTCGACCGCGCAAGGACTTGAAGCGATGGGAGCAGCTGAGAGGAGACTATGAGTGCAAAAAGGTCGACCGCAATTAATGCCAGGTCAAAGAGTGGTTGAGAGTGACGCACAGGACATGACAGAGCACAACAGCTCTCTGCCATGGCCGGCTCTCGCACGCGCGTGGGGGAAGACGATGACCAACGCGCAGAGGGCCCACCAGACAGAGACACAACCATAAAGGGCTCGGGTCTAAAAGGTACAACAGGGTTGGGCTAAGTCACGACGGCCACGCCCAACATCTCAGCCCTTAGATTGGAAACAGATGGCTGAGATTGAACGAGACCTCCGGAGGTCCAAACGGCACCAGATGTCCGGAGCGTTGGATCGAGATCCAACGGCTCAACACACACGCCCAAACGACCGCGTCCGAGCGCAGTTAAAGGTGGTCTGGCTCGATCGCTGAGCCCGAGTCTGACTCAGACCTAGGGTTTGAATTTAAAGCTGAGACTTTGAGGAATTTTTAGAGGTAGCAAACTAACTCCAAAAATTCTAAAATTTTTACAGGAGATTGCTAACTTTAGGGTTGACCTTGTATAAAATTTTCAGAGGTTTTTATGCAGTGCATTTTCCTCCAGAAATTTTGCAAGGTTCTGAGCTAGGGTTTGACTCAAGGTCAAATTGGTTTGACTGTCCTCTTAAAATATTCAAATAATTTCTAAAAATTATGAAATTTTTCAGAAGGGTCACACAACATCCCTAGAATTTAGGAAAAATATTCCCAAAGAATGATCACAAGATGATCAAGAAAAGTTTTTAAAGGGTCAAGATTTAGGTAAAAAGGGGCTTGTGGTTTTGTATTTCCATAATTCCTTTACAAGAATTTTCAGAACATACATGAGACACAAGATGCAAGAAAAGTTTTAATTTCTACACATTTTCTTACATTTGAAACATAAGACAAGACTTGGGATGTTACAGTGCCACAAATTACTTTGTTGATAGAAGCAATAAAGGATCACTCGCCATGGCAAATGACAAAGTGTTTTACTCTACCATGATCACCAAGTACATGGAGGAGAAGAGCAATAAGGGTGAGATGCACCGGGCATTCAAGATAAGCACGAGAGAGCTACGCTTCGAGATACTGTGCAGGGATAAAGAATGCCACAGGATGAACTGCGAGAGGATCACCCATGAATGCATGCTACATCGTGCTAGTTGCATATGCACTTGCAACAAGCCTCTCCTTCTGTATAGGCTCTGCTCACATGTTATGGCCGCATGTTCGATGGTGGTACAACATCCCGGTCAGTACCTCTTTGATTACTTTAACAAGGAGGAGGTGTTGCAAACCTGGAGTGCATAGCTCTATGATTACGGCGTGGTTGGCTATTTCACTAGCCATCCAACCTGGGAGCAACTTATCTGGGTCGCAGACATTGATAGGCTGAAGGAAAAGGTTTGTTGATGACAGATACAGTGTATCAGAAACGACATGGACAAAGCAGAAGCCGGGCATTGTACGAAGAAGTGCTCTATTTGCAGGGAGTCTAGGCACACCTTCAAGAAATGCCAAACGAGAAATCCACATGGCGAAGGAGCCATCGGCAATCCGAACGTCATCACAGGGACCTCATACGATCGCCCTACTATTTTATTTGTCCAATGCTTTGTAATATCACTTTGATTTGTTAAAAAACTAGGTGATGATGTTGTGCTGAATGGTTTGTAATATCAGTGTGATTTGTTGACAACATATGTGAGGATGTTGCACTAAATGTTCTGTAATATCATTGTGATTTGTCGACAAAAAATGTGATGACAATGTGCTGAATGTTTTGTAATATCATTATGATTTGCCCACAAAATATGTGGTCAAAAATAGACATTAAAAAACTGAAAGAGGTCCCTCTTGCCATTTGGAGTGGTGACAGGGACCTCTCAGCACTGTTCAGGCCCTTGTCGCCATTCTCTAAGCTGTTGGCGCCATTTATAATGGTGATAGGGGCCTTTTGCCATTTCAAATGGTGATAGTAGCCTAATTTTGTAAAAAAAAATTGACTATTTATTTTTGTAAAAAATAAATAAATAATATTATTTTTAAAAAATCTGCCTAGGCCTAGTAATGGGCCGAGCTGGTCAGGGCTCAAAAGGGCTGGGCTAAAATCGGGCCGCTTTGAAAAGGGTTGTGCTTCAAAAGGGTAGGGTAGGGCTGGGTTGGGTTTGCAAAGATATTGGCTGGATCGGATCGAGCTAAGGTTGATAAAAGGCTTGAAAATGGGTTTGGTCCGTGGGCCAGCCCACCCAACAAAACAAGGGCTCTGCCTAATGTGTCGCAAGCATCGTTGCACAATAGATTGGAAAAGGTCCACCAAAAAAACAGAGTGGAGATGGGAGAGGTGAGGCCATGAGAGCATGGAGGATCTCACCAGATGACGTCAGCTCCAGGCAATGACGAGGGTGCCCCGTCGAACCGATGAGGCAAAATCAGAGGCGACTTGAACTCTATCAGCCAAGTGGACGTGCAGCGATGGGGTGGCACTAAGCGGCATCTGGCGAGGCAATGATAACGGGATTCGGTCACCAGGGGACGGTGGCGGCAGAGTCACCTTCTAAGATGGTGTCTCTTCATTCTCGGAGGTGACGTGACAAAGCGCAGGCGACGACGACGGTCGAGTTACTTCTGAATCGAAGCCTTCTCTGACTTGTACGATACGGGCACTCGTCTCTCGTATGGGTAAAAGTCTAAAAGGCAAGATGGTTTCAGAACAAAAAGGAAAAAGCAAACAGAAAAAGCAAACCGAATCAGTGAAATGGGCCACATCGTGGCAATTTCCCAAACGATCTAAGCACTTTGCATGATTTGGCCCGACCCGTATGAGTGAAACGAGCTAGGACAGGATTTTTTTTTTTTTTACTTTCTAGGCTAGGTTGGGGCGACTTTTAAAGCAATCCCGTGGGTTGGATTGTGTTGGGCCGTGTGCTTGAATATTTGGGTTAAGGTAGGGTTAGGGTCAGCCCTAGCCCATTGCCAGACGTAGGTATGCCAGTCTGTCAGTGAAGTATGCCAGGGTGGTAGTTGGGCCATGCTCGCCACGTAGATCATGCTTTGTGCTGGGCCAATGAGGGAGACAGGGAGTACCCATAGGTCCACATCAGTAGGTCCCTTGATTTTGTCAGGAACTCAACTGGCAATATCAATATGTAGTGCTTTGCGAGTGTTGAAGAACAAAGTCGTCGTAGGAATGAAATAAACCATTTACCAAACAATAAACAATCAACAAAGAGATAATACATGGAGACACAATATGAAGAACCTCTTTATTAATTGATCGATTTCTTTCTGAGTACAGGGAGGTCCTATTTAAAGACTAAACCTACCGGGGGTAGTTTCGGTATTATGCCCATCAACCCCTAATCCAGGGTTTCTGATCAACACCCCCTTGGACGAATACCGCATCATGCACATGTCTCATTAAAAACTT
The DNA here is from genome assembly GCA_036346255.1 of Ampelocalamus luodianensis. Taxonomy (NCBI): domain Eukaryota; kingdom Viridiplantae; phylum Streptophyta; class Magnoliopsida; order Poales; family Poaceae; genus Ampelocalamus; species Ampelocalamus luodianensis. Next base: position 28,038,672 of record CM070620.1, on the reverse strand, counting down.
CTCCCAAAAACCCAGTGAAAAAAAGGGATTGAAGAAAAGAGTACATTGCATCCACAAGTTGTATTGCATCGTTACCTTGTTAAAAACATTTATGTGAGAAATCTTCAGGAAAAACTCACTAAGGGAAAAAAGTGCAACCTCTCTACCTTCTGGGTTAATCTTTAGGATTAAGGTAAAACTTTAGAATCTTAAGTGGATTATGATTCAGGGGATTCTCCCCCTGATCCCTACAACTCTCCAAGCCGCTTTATCCCAATACCACGAGCGCATCGTTGAAAACTGGACGTAGGCAGAGAGTTAGTGAATAAATTAGCCAGATTTTCACAATATCTAATTTGTAGGATCTTCACCTCATCGTTCTTCTGGAGTTCATGATGATAGAAGAATTTGAGAGCAATATGCTTCGTGATATAACTTTTAACATAACCTATTTGTATTTGTACAACACAAGTAGCATTATCTTCGTAGATAATTGTAGGGGTATTGACGGTGTTAATACTACATAACTTCTAGATATGGCTAATCACACGTCTGAGCCAAACACATTCACATGAGGCTTTATATAGTACAATAATTTCAAAGTGATTGGTAGAAGTAGCTACCAAGGTTTGCTTAAATAACCTCCAAGAGATGGTTGTACCACCACATAGAAATACAAACCTAGTCTAAGATTTAGCACTGTAGGGACCATACAGATAGCCAGCATCCATATATCGCACCATGGGCAAGTCTTGGTTCTTCTGAGAAAATAAGCCAAGATCTTGTATACCTTGGAGGTATATGAGAAGAGTCTTAACACTAGCCCAATGTCTTCTGGTTGGAGTTGCACTGTGTCTACCCAATAAGCTGACTGCGAATGCAATATATGGCCTGATCAATTTGTAAGGTACATCAATGCTCCTATGGTGCTTAAGTATGGAACTTCTGGTCCTAAAACTTCTTCGTTTTCCATCCTCGGTTTGAATGGGTCTGTATCCATATCTAAGGATCTTACTACCATAGGGGTCCTTAAAGGATGAGATTTACCCATGTTGAATTTCTCCAATACCTTCTTGGTATAGGTAGATTGGTCTACTAAGATTCCTTCAAGAAAGTGCTCTAACTGTAAGCCTAAGCAACACTTGGTTTTACCCAAGTCTTTCATCCCAAACTTCGTCACAAGGTAAGAACTTGCTTCCTTGATGTCCTCTGCGGTTCCGATGATATTCAGATCACCGACATAAACTGAGATGATACAAAATCCATTCTGAGACTTCTTTATAAACACGTAGGGACAATCATCATTATCTGAGTAACCTTTCTTCAGGAGAAAGTCACTTAGTCAGTTGTACCACATTCTTCCCGACTGTTTCAATCCGTACATTGACCTCTGTAGTTTGACTCTATACATGTTGCGATTAATTTTATTAGGATCTAGAATTTTGACTCCTTCGGGGACTCTCATATAGATATTTGTATCTAATGACCTATATAAATATACGGTCACTACATCCATCAACTGTATTGTTAAATTCATGCAAGCTACCATTGATATTAAGTATCAAAATGTGGTTCCACTCATCACAGGTGAGTAGGTTTCATCGTAATCGATGCTGGGTCTCTGCGTGAACCCTTGTGCTATAAGCCTCACTTTATATCTTACCACCTGATTGTTTTCATTTATCTTCCGGATGAAAACCCATATGAATCCTACAGGGAACACTTTAGGAGGTGTCCGGGCAACATGATCGAATACTTTCCTTTTATTTAGTGAGTGCAATTCTACCTCCATTGCTTCTTTCCATTTGACCCAATCTGAGTGCTTCTCGCACACTGCCATGGACTTGGGTTCTGAATCTAGTTCAAGAGTTTTAGCAATTTTAGAGGCAAAGTATATGTCGGCAACTGTAGTCTTTCTTTTATATGACTCTCCTGAGTCCACATAATTTGTGAAATTTTTTCATTTATTTCTTCCAATTCCTTGTGATTTCCCACACTGATGGAGTCTAGGTGTTTCGATTTCCCAGCGTCAGATTGTGCGTGCAAATTTTCTCTGGGGTTACCATTCTCAGGATGGATCACTTCAGGAATTTTCTTAATATCAGGTTGAGGTCATTCAACTGTCTTATGGAGTGAATTGTTTTGTTTGGTTATTTGTTTCCGCAGACGTCTCCGCGGAATTAAGTCCTATGCACCCGAAGGTCTCCCTCTTTGTAAGATCGAGGAGGCCAACTAGAGGAGGTAAATAGGCAATTTTAAACATTCTTTTAGCTAAAACCGACTTTTATGTGGAATTATAAATCAATTCAGTTTTGCTTAATTAAAACCTAAATAAACTAGACTTGACTAAATGCACCAACAAACAAGATAAGGAATTTAAAGTGATTTTTCGAGTATACGTTGAGTACAACACAAATTGTATACTCTAGGATAGCTTTGATAGCAATTAACTCAGTTGAGTGGAATCAAAAGAGATTTTGAATCAATTGCTAGCAATACCACAACGTATAGGTAAAACTCCCCCTCAACATGTGCATATGATATTTGAAAGAATTTTATGCACATATGTGGATTTTAAAATTTTTGGTGGAGTTTACTCTATATATTGGATCCATGAAAGCATGACACAACAATTATAATCAAGAATTAAATATCCATACAACAATAAAGATCCAACATAAATATACTTTGGACATAGATATAAAAGAAAGCACAATTCATAACAAGAGTCATAAAACATTCAAGTGTCCAAAATATGTCTAAAAGCCTAAAAGCATTTAAGGTTCAATAATTTACACAAGATATTACAATAATGAAACTAAGCTTATCCTCACAAGACAAGGTCTAGTGACCTAAATAAGAAAACACAAGCTAACACTAGCTCCAAACTTCCATTATTCTCTCCCTTTGGCATCAAATAACAAAAGGGACTTTCCAAGAAACTATAGGAAGGAGGAGAGGCGCCCGACGAGGATGGATGATTAACTCGCCGAAAGACAGAGGGAGGGCAACGACAATGCCCAAATCTCTAATAGATCAAAGGTGTCTGCTGATGCTGATACTCTGTGAATCTCTCATCAAGATGTGTGACTCTCGAGTCCAAGACATCAAACCTTGTGTTCAATCCTTCTACAATGGCTCTAGTCTCAACCTTGTAACAGCCCCAAAATGACCCTAATAAGGTGTGTGTGTCAAACTGTAACCTAACACTGGGTTCATGTTTCAAATGTATCAAAATGTGTACATTTTGAAACTTTTCACACATCTTCACCTCCTAGAATTATTGTTATATTTCTTGTAAAGAAAATTCATAAATTGAACCTTCAAATTCATAGTTCAACTCGAGTCAAAAACATTTTTGAGTGTTGTCTCAAGTCCAAAACTTTTCAAACTTTTATCATAAATTCTTGGGGTGGTATTGTGCACCTGAATTTTTCCCAGATTTTAGAATTTATTTGAGCCATCTTTGGCTCGGTCAAACCCATTTTAAATTGGTCAAACCCCGTTTATCACTTCTGAAATTTTTAATATAAAATTTAATGCACCAAAACTTCTGAAAATTTTAGGAAGGTCAATCTTATCGCCAATAAGCTTCAGTAAAAATTTAATTCAATTTGGAGTTGATTTGATACTCCAATTAAATCTTCAAAATCTCAGCCTAAATTCAAATCAAAAGCGGCCTAGTATCGTTCATGCGACCGAGCCGACCGAGTCCGACTCGGCCGACTTGACTCGGCCGAGCCAACTAACTGCACTGCGCGCGGTCGGCGCGCGCGCGCATCGTCGGCCGTTGGATCTCCATCGAGCGGTCGTTCGTCGTAAGCATCCGGACAACTCCGGTTGCCTCTTTCTCGGCCGTTGGATTTCCATCGGACGGTGGCGTTGTGCACGGCCGTTTCAACGCGATCGCGTGTCCGCCGTTGGATCACGATCGGCGGCCACCTCGCCGTCCTCCGCTCGCTCGCTCGCCCGGCCAAGCGCTCGCTCGCGCCATGGCGAGAGGCTCGTGGGCGTAGCGTCGCGTCCACTCACCCGGCGCCAGCGGGCGCGCGATTAAATGCCCGTCACTCCACCGCCCGAAAGTCCACCTTCTACCGCTCCCGTTGCTCACGGCGGCGTGGCGGCGAGGAGCCCGAGGCGCCAACGGTGCTCTTCTTGCTCCTCGGGCCTACTTAAGCTCCCCACTTCCTCCACGAGCATCCTTTCACCGTCCCGCACCTTCTCCTCACCTTCTCTCGAGCTCGAGCGAACCCCGAGCACCTCCGTCACCTTCGCCGCCATTGTTGGAGCTCGGGACCTCGGTGAAGGCGGTACCCAGTGGCCCTTCCCAATCTCTTGCTCCCACACCTTCGCCTCCCCTCGGTGGTCGCTAACCCCGCCGATTTCAGGTCACATCGAGTGGAACCGCGAGTGAAGTTTTCCCCAATTCGGCCGAAACCGCCTCTTCGTCTCCACTCGGTGAGTTCACCCTTCCCAATTCCTCCTCTGGTAGCACCTCTGGGCCTCACCGGTGCCATGCCGATATCCGGTCTTCTTTGGTTTGGCCCAGTTGTCCCCTCGCGGTGAAACCCTTATGCACCGCCCCGATCTTTGTCGCGGTCATCTCGAGCCTCCGCCGCATCATCGACCCGCCATCGTCTTCCCGAGGCCCCGGTGAGCTTAAGCACCTCCTCTTTCGCTTTGCTTTGCCATGGCCGTGGTTCCTTGTTGCGATCGCGCGCCGCCGTCGTTAACCTCGGCTCGCGCGGATACCATTTGGTCTCCGCCGGTCGCGTTAAGTCCTTAGGACCTCGTTGTAGCTTGTGCACTCGTCCATTTGCGCGTAGCCGGGCGGTTCTTTGTTTCGTTTGCCGTAGCACACCCATCCGCCTCGTCGCGCGCCGCGTGCGTCCGCACCATTGGCCTCGTCGCGGTGCCATCCGGTGCGCAAGCGCGATGGTGTCGATTTAGCTCCTTCCCGACCTGCTGAGCTCCTCGCGGCGACACGCCCGGCGAGCTCGAAGTTCTCGCTGCTCTGTTGTCGACGAGCGGCAGCAGCGTCGGGCGGCGTGGCTCTCTGCGGCCGTCCATCTCGAGATGAGCGGTCAGCGTCCTCGCCTCAGCAGCGCGCGCTGTGTTTGAACCCGGACGATCTGAGCCGTCCGATTCAGAATCAACGGCTCATATGCGTCCACGTCGTTGTGAGTAGAAAACTTTCGGTTTGGCCAAGTCTCAAAAGCAGAAAAAGGTTAGTGCCTTCTCATTTTCATATCTTTGTTGTCTTAGCTCCAACTTAGATGATTCCAATTTTCTTAACTTCCATATAACTTGAACTTAATTATAAAAATAGTTTCAGGCTATGATCAAACCTGGAAAACCATTTTCAAAAATAGTAAACAAGTGAACTTAATACTGTTTTTCAGAACTTTTAACAAACTTGTAAAATGCATATCTTTTATCTATAGCTCATTTTGTATGAATCCAATGGGAGTAGTTTCCTCTGATAGTATAATTGCTAGGAAAATTAGTTTCATAAATTCTACTGTTGTTAAAATCATAAGGACTAAAATTTAGTTTTAATACCCTTTTTAAATCATAAAAATCATAACTTTTGCAATATAACTCCAAATGACCTGAAATTTTATATGGGCTATCACTCTACCAGTATCTAGCTTCCATAAAAATTTCAGCTCCAAAATCATTAGGGAAAATATTTTTGCTACAGTAAAATAAAAATGGCCGAAAATAGCTATTTCCTTAATATCTTTTGCTCCAAAAATCCAAATTGAGTTTTTCCAGATTCTATGTCTAGATAGGTGCTGGTTTTACCTTGTGTATAATTTTTGTGTCTTTTGGTTGCTTTTTGCTCAAATTTTGTGATTAGGGTTTATTGCCTTATTGCTCTTTTGCCGTGTATTTGCTTATGCGATTAGGTGACGAAGAGTCCGTTGAGCCCGATAGCACATCAGAGCAACCTCTTGAGCAACAGCAGCCAGGCAAGCAGTTTGATCATATCCCCTTAATCCTATTATTTTCAAAGTTTAATACTTTGCTTCAACTGTATGTATGCATTGCTAATTTGTGTTAAATTATGGTTAGAAATCCTTTAGTTGCATCCCCTGTAGCTAAATGTTTATTCCTCTACTACATGAGCCTAGGTTATTTGCTGTGGTTAGGGTTCATGGTGGGGCCCTCATCACTTAGTAGTCACGTGTTATATTGCTTAGCCATGCTTAGTGTCGGTAGTCTGGGGCGATCATCGACTTTGTCGGTGGTCTGGATCACACAACTACTATTACTCTTATTATCCAACACTTGGTGTTTGGTGCCCTGATTAATTTTGCAAATCCATTTAAAAACAAAACTAAAAATGAAAAATTGGTTTCGACGCGGGCACAATGGTATGTTGGTGTGATTCTTTCTTGGGTGTGATCGGATTGGTGCCCGTGTCAATTAAGGACCGAGCATCTTGTGAGTCCCCGTTACTCAGGCATTTATTTGCGTACTAACCACACTAGGGGCATATGGAACCCCTCTTGACCGAGTACTTTGGCGTGTGCTAGGGCGGGTGGTAGGTGGTTTTTGTTGATTGGGAGCGTTGCAGTTGTCCGAAAAAGCTGGGCCTTTGTGGCAGTTGTCTTTTAATTTGGCAACGAGCGTATGGATTTCGGTCCATACGAGCGGGTCGTGCCTAGTACACAATATTGGAAAAGTCTCGTAGGATTTAGCCGTGCCGGCCTACCTACGGTAGTGGGCTGAATCATGTGGCTTAAAGGCGGTCTGAAGTGTGGGTAAAGTGGTACCACCCTGCAGGGATAAATCTATTCGAATAGCCTCGTCCTAGGTTATGGACGCGCTTGGGTAAGCTTTTCAAGAGCTAGTGTTATAACCTGTTTAAAAACTTAAAACTTGACGGGTGGTACGAACGGGGAGTTCATGCTATTGTTGTGGTGACTTGGGTGAGTCGCTTCTAGGTGTTGGTGCTCTTTTACTTACTGTATACTTGGTCACTTGCGATTATTTTGAACTCTTAAAAAAAATGAATTGTAAACTTGCTTTTAAATGTATTACATTAATTTTAAATGTATTACATTATTGCAAATAAACGTTGCTTTGTGCTTAAATAAACCATATGGCCTCCAATTAAACAGCCTGCATATAGCTACATTATAGTTACGTTATCTCACACGTCGGTCTTGCAGTACAAGTTGATGTACTCACATGCTTTGCATGCTAATCTTTTGTTGCAGAGGAGGTTGCTCATAAGCCAAGGTACTTCGCGAGATGTGCTTGGGTTGGGAGAGCGAGTAGCCAGCGGTCCGGTCGGTTGCCTTGTGGGTAAAGGCACACCGGTTGGCTCTTTAGTTCACCATCTTATGGCGCTTTTGTTTCATTGCTTATTTACTTTTGTGCTTATTGTCATTTGGTGAAAGGCCCCCTTTGTAGTGACTCTGTTTAATTAATGTATGTCTTTTCTCCGTCTGTAATGTTTTGGTTCTATGTGATGAATGGAATTGATGCTTATGTTTGTATCGGGTATGTATCTTGCACTTAGGAAGTATACATGTCTCGAGGCGGAGTTTTATTTAATTGGTAATGCTTGCTAAAGTATTACGAGTTAAATAAATCCCGGGGTCCCCACAAGCTTGGTATCAGAGCCATACTGACCGTAGTAACCGGAGCTAGTCGTCTCTTAGGATATTTTGGGAAAACCAAATTTCGAAGTACCAAATGGTTTTGTGAAAACCTAAGTTGATTCTCAGTTTACTCCTTACCTACCTTAGCTTTCTTATCTCCTCTTACTCTAATTTCAGTTTTGAAAATTGTTTTCCCTCTCTTCTTTTCAAAGATAATGTTAACGGTTAATTGGGTTTTGGGACCACTGAGTTTGGCAAATTGAATTGTGAGCTGCCCGTTCAAGGTTTTGAAGCTTCTGGAATGGTTTGGTTACGACTAGGAGCTTGGATGCAAAATCTGGACAGCGAGCGTCAGTTTCCGGACAGCAGACTCGGAGGTTCTAATTAGGGTAGAGAATGAGAGAATAAATCAACTAAAACTTGAAGGGAATAAAGGGGTAAGAAGTGATACTAGTTAGCTAAGCATCTGACATTATTTTGTTGACCTAATTATTGTTTTATGATTGTGTTTGCTTTAGTTCGAGGTGCTGAAATTTTTATCTTCTTGATCGATTACTCGTTCATTCAATACGGGTGGGTCGTATCGAGAAGTTGGCTTTTAACCTTGGTCTTTCTCGTCGTTGTAGAGTTGTTTTAAAGATTTTGCTTTCATTACTTCTGTTGTTGTTAAATTTTACTTTTCAAGTATTAATTGTTAACATAAAATTTTAAATGAAACAGATGCCTCCCGTCGTGTTACTAGATCTCGGTCAGTGGACCCGATGAGAGCTTCCTCCTCCTCCGTCCATGGCCGAGTGTTGCTTCGATCGGCGCAACCGCATGGATCAGACGCGGATCCTGGAGACGATTGCGCGGAACACCGCCTCCGCTGCCGGCGCTTCTGGATCGGGAGGTGGGGGTGGCCACCAGCCGCGTGGGGGACTATCAGAGTTCCTCCGCACTCAGCCCCCCACCTTCTCCAGGTCTGAGGACCCGCTCGACGCCGCGGCCGGTTGCGTCGAGTTGAGCGAAGCTTCGGCATCGCGCAGATGCCGAGGCCGGAGAAGGCATCGCCGCCTCCCACCGATTGGAGGGAGCAGCTCTCTCTGGTGGGAGAGTTTTACGCTATGCGGCCACCGCCATGTAGTCTCTCGGGAGGAGTTCCGCTCCGCCTTCCGACACTCTCACATCCCCGCGGTGTGATGACGCCAAGAAGAGGGAGTTTTGGCCCTTAGCGGGGCGTCGTGCGAGGCCGTAGTATTTATACGAGTTCAACCATTTGGCTCGTTATGCTCGGAGGAGGTGGCCACCGTCGCGCCAGCAGAGAAGTTCGGGGTTGGCTTGTCCTTGGAGCCGGGACAAGCTCTCCATCGTCGACTTCCGGACTTCCGTGCCTTGGTGGACAAGGCCATCGTTGGTGAGCACTCTAGTAGGGAGCGGCGAGTCCCGCAGCGCAAGTGGGAGGCTCGGATCACTCGGCCGGTGCCCTCGCCCTACCACTCCGGTGTCCCGACCTCGGGCACCACTTGTGAGGTCGGTGGCATCTCCAGACGTTCGTCGCGGTAGTGGATCGCCCACGTGCCCTGCGGCTCCCAGTGGTGGCTTCCGCAACCCACCGTGCGGAGGTCACCGCTGTGTGTGGCCTTAAGGGGCATTACGCGAACAAGCGTCCCAAAGGGCGGGGAGCAGGCGAGCAGCCCCTCGTCCTAATGGAGGACGGGCATGGAGCTGGTTCGTCCCGAGACCGTAAGGTTGCCCCTACGCCGTGGAGTGGGTAGTGGCGGGTCAACCTTGTCACCGCCGAGGAGGCTCGGAGGCGCCTGCGTGGTGTTGGGTACCCTTCTGTCAACTCCTACCCGCTCTTCGCTTTATTCGATTCGAGCATCGCATTCGTTTATATCTGCATCTTTTGCTGCATTGGGTGGTCTTTTGTTTACTCCATTGTCTATCCCGCTTCGATTCGCTCTCTGGTTCGGAGCTAAGAGCTGAATTAGAGTGTAGGATGTCCCCATCGAGATCGAGGAGTGAGATTCTCGCGAATCTTATCCTCCTCAACTCGGCTAGCTTAGATGTGATCCTTGGTATGGATTGGTTAGCCCAAGATCTAGGCGGATAGATGCGCTAGGAAGATGGTCTCTCACCCGATCCGTCCGTGGCGGTGTTGGATTCTCACCGGCTACAAGGACCTCGTCTCTTGCTACTGAAGCGAAGCCATCTCCGAGATTCGTGAAGTCCTGTTGTTTGCGACTTTGTGGATGTCTTCCCGACGAGTTGCCCGGAATGCCACCTGCTCGAGCCACGAGTTCGTCATTGAGTTGGTACCGCACCGCTCGATGCGAGAAGTCCCTACCGAATGAACACGGATGAACTAGTGGAGTGAAGCAGCAACGAAGACACGCAGCGAAGGGTTTCATTCGGCCTAGTTCGTCTCCGTGGGGTTGCCCAGCCATCTTCGTAAAGAAGAAGGATAATACCCTACGGATGTGTGTTGATTATCGTCCACTTAATGAAGTGACGATAAAGAACAAGTATCCCTTGCCTCGGATCGACGATCTTTTGATCAATTGGCGAGAGCACGTGTCTTCTCAAGATTGATCTAAGAGTTGGTTATCACCAGTTCGTATCCGACCGGAGGATATTCCAAAGACGGCGTTCTCTACTCGTTACGGTCTGTACGAGTATACCGTCATGTCTTTCGGCTTAACCAATGCTCCAGCCTTGTTCATGAACCTTATGAACTCGGTCTTTATGGAGTATTTGGATAAGTTCGTGGTGGTCTTCATCGATGATATCCTTATCTACTCTAAGGATGATGAAGAACACGCCGAGCATCTGAAGCTTGTGTTAGGCAAGCTTCGTGAGCACCAGCTGTACGCGAAGTTTAGCAAGTGCGAGTTCTGGTTGAAGGAAGTGGCATTCCTTGGCCACGTTCTTTCAGCAGGGGGCGTAGCCGTTGACCCTAGCAAAGTCAGCGATGTACTTTCCTGGAGTCAGCCCCGTTCGGTGACCGAGGTGCGGAGTTTTCTGGGTTTAGCGGGATATTATCGCCGCTTTATCGAGAACTTCTCCAAAATCGCGAAGCCAATGACGGAGCTGCTCAAGAAGGACAAGAAGTTCCTGTGGTCTGATGCTTGTGAGGAAAGTTTTGAGTACTCAAGCGTTTGACCACAGCGCTGTTCTCGTTCTTCACGATATCCATCGCAGCTTTGATATCTCTCGCGATGCTTCCTTCGGGTCTCGGTTGTGTCCTTATGCAAGAGGGCAAGGTAGTGGCCTATGCATCAAGGCAACTGAGAACCCATGAACTTAACTACCCCACCCATGACTTAGAGCTTGCGGCTGTGATTCATGCGCTTAAGATCTGGCGACATTACCTTATCGGTAACCGTTGCGAGGTCTATTCGATCACGGAGCCTCAAGTACTTGTTCACCCAACCGGATCGAACCTCGAGCAGGAGGAGGTGGTTGGGCCGATCAAGGACTATGACATGGGTATTCACTACCATCCGGCAAGGCTAATGTCGTTGCTGATGCGCTTAGTCGTAAAGCATATTGCAATGCATTGTTGCTCCAGCAACATCAGCCCACCCTTTTTGAGGCATTTCAGCGCCTCAACCTAGGTTTGGTCGAGCAGGGTTCTCTTGCTGCCTTAGTTGTGCAACCAACACTGGTAGATCAAATCAAGGCCGCCAGACAGATGAGATGCCTTTGGGTGGGCCATATTAAGGAGAATGTCCGGGCGGAACAACCACGGCATTCTCGGTAGATGACCTTGGTATTGTGAGGTTCGGACAGCGTCTTGTAGTCCCTAGGGTCATGGAATTACGGGACGCGATTCTCCACGAAGCCCATGACTCTCGCCTTTCTATTCACCCCGGGGCCACCAAGATGTATCAAGATCTCCGGCAGAGGTTTTGGTGGACCCGAATGAAGAGAGAGATTGCGCGATTCGTCGCCGAGTCACGACGTATGTTGTCGCGTGAAGGCCGAGCATCGCCCCGCGGATCGCCACCTCTGCCAATACCGTAATGGAAGTGGGATTCGATCGGGATGGACTTCATTCTTGGTCTACCCTCGTCTCCCGGGAAGAATGATGCTATCTGGGTCGCCGTTGATCGGTTGACCAAGGTAGCTCATTTTCTCGCCATCTGAACCACCCTTAGTGTGAAACTTCTAGCGCACCTCTACCTCTCCCGTATCGTGTGCGCATGGTGTACCAAAGACGATTGTCTCCGACCGTGGTGCGCTATTCACCGCACGATTTTGGAAGAGTGCGCAGCGCTATGGGAACTCGCTTTCTTTCGATCACGTATCATCCCCAAACCGATGGTCGGGCCGAGAGGGTCAACCGTGTTTGGAAGACATGCTTCGTGCTTGTGTTCTCGATTATGGGAAGCATTGGGAGAAATGCTTGCCATTCGCCGAGTTTTCTTACAACAACTTTCAAGCCAGTCTCGGCATGGCACCTTTCGAGGCCTTATACGGGAGAAAGTGCAGAACCCCGTTGTATTGGTCTGAGACCGGTGAGAGACCGTTCTTTGGTCCGGACTCGATCAATGAGGCCGAGAGTCGAGTCCAGCTTATCCGTGATCGTTTACGCACAGCTCAATCCCGGCAAAAGAGCTATGCGGATCGCAGGCGCCGACCCTTGAGCTTTGAGCTCGATGACTATGTTTACCTCAAGGTCTCTCCTTTGAGGGTCATCGCGTTTCGTGTCAAGGGCAAGTTAGCTCCTCGATATGTGGGTCCTTACCGCATTATCGAGAAGATAGGAGCTGTCGCCTACAGGTTGGATTTACCTGCGGGTCTCGAGGGGGTACATGATGTATTTCATGTATCCCAGCTCAAGAGATGCCTCCGTGTTCCGACTGAGGAAACTCCGTTGGAAGCCCTCGACGTCCAAGAAGATTTGACCTATCGCGAGCATCCGGTTCGCATCCTCGAGGAGGCTGAGCGAAGAACTAGGAATCGTTCCATTAAGTTCTTGAAGGTTCAGTGGTCGAACCATTCTGAGGATGAGGCTACTTGGGAGCGAGAGGATCGTCAAGCGTGCGGACTACCCTTCTTTCTTTTCCGAGTGAGCCAAAATCTCGGGACGAGATTTCTGTTAGGGGGGGAGGTTTTGTAACAGCCCCAAAATGACCCTAATAAGGTGTGTGTGTCAAACTGTAACCTAACACTGGGTTCATGTTTCAAATGTATCAAAATGTGTACATTTTGAAACTTTTCACACATCTTCACCTCCTAGAATTATTGTTATATTTCTTGTAAAGAAAATTCATAAATTGAACCTTCAAATTCATAGTTCAACTCGAGTCAAAAACATTTTTGAGTGTTGTCTCAAGTCCAAAACTTTTCAAACTTTTATCATAAATTCTTGGGGTGGTATTGTGCACCCCTGAATTTTTCCCAGATTTTTAGAATTTATTTGAGCCATCTTTGGCTCAGGTCAAACCCATTTTTAAATTGGTCAAACCCCAGTTTATCACTTCTGAAATTTTTAATATAAAATTTAATGCACCAAAACTTCTGAAAATTTTAGGGAAGGTCAATCTTATCGCCAATAAGCTTCAGTAAAAATTTCATTCAATTTGGAGTTGATTTGATACTCCAATTAAATCTTCCAAAATCTCAGCCTAAATTCAAATCAAAAGCTGGCCTAGTACTGTTCATGCGACCGAGCCGGACCAGAGTCCGACTCGGCCGACTTGACTCGGCCGAGCCAACTAACTGTACCGGCGCGGTCGGCGGGCGCGCGCATCGTCAGCCGTTGGATCTCCATCGAACGGTGTCATTCGTAAGCATCCGGACAACTCCGGTTGCCTCTGTTTCTCGGCCGTTGGATTTCCATCGGACGGTGGGCGTTTGTGCACGGCCGTTTCAACGCGATCGCGTGTCCGCCGTTGGATCACGATCGGGCGGCCACCCCTCGTCGTCCTCCTCGCGCTCGCTCGCCCGGCCGCTTCGCGCTCGCTCTGCGCCATGGCGAGAGGCTCGTGGGCGTGGCGTCGCGTCCACTCACCGACGCCAACCAGGCGGGCGCATTAAATGCCCGCTACTCCACCGCCCGAAAGTCCACCTTCTACCGCTCCCGTTGCTCACGGCGTCGGCGGCGGAGGAGCCCGAGGCGCCAACGGTGCTCTTCTTGCTCCTCGGGCCTACTTAAGCTCCCCACTTCCTCCACGAGCATCCTTTCACCGTCCCGCACCTTCTCCTCACCTTCTCGAGCTCGGCGAACCCCGAGCACCTCCGTCACCTTCGGCGCCATTGTTGGAGCTCGGGACCTCGGTGGCGCGGTACCCGATGGCCCCCTTCCCAATCTCTTGCTCCCACACCTCGCCTCCCCTCGGTGGTCGCTAACCCCGCCGATTTCAGGTCACATCGAGTGGAACCGCGAGTGTGAAGTTTTCCCCAATTCGGCCGAAACCGCCTCTTCGTCTCCACTCGGTGAGTTCACCCTTCCCAATTCCTCCTCTGGTAGCACCTCAGGGCCTCACCGGTGCCATCTTGATATCCGGTCTTCTTGGTTTGGCCCGTGTTGTCCCCTCCGCGGTGAAGCCCTTCGCGCCGCATGCCGATCTTCGTCGCCGGTCATCTCCAGGCCTCCGCCGGCATCATCGACCCCGTCACTGTCTTCCTGAGGCCCCGGGTGAGCTTAAGCACCTCCTCTTTTCGCTTTTGCTGCACCATGGCCGTGGTTCCTTGTTGCGGTCGCGCCGCCGCCGTCGTTAGCCTCCGGCTCGCCGCCGGCTACCATTTGGTCTCCGGCTGGTCGCGTTAAGTCCTTAGGACCTCGTTGTAGCTTGTGCACTCGTCCATTTGCGCGTAGCTGGGCCGGTTCTTTGTTTTCGTTTCGGCCGTAGCACACCCATCCGCCTCTCGCCGCACCGCCGCGTCCGGCCACCATTGGCCTCGTCGCCGGTGCCATCCGGTCGCAATAGCGATGAGGTGTCGATTTAGCTCCTTCCCGACCTCGCCGCGAGCTCCTCGCGGCGACACGCCCGGCGAGCTCGAGTTCTCGCTCGGCTCTGTTGTCGGAGCGGCGCGCAGCGTCGAGCGGCGTGGCTCTCTGCGGGCCGTCCATCTCGAGATGGCGGTCAGCGTCCCGCTCCGCAGCGGCGCTGTGTTTGAACCCCGGACGATCTGAGCTGTCCGATTCAGAATCAACGGCTCATATGCGTCCACGTCGTTGTGAGTAGAAAACTTTCGGTTTTGGCCAAGTCTCAAAACAGAAAAAAGGTTAGTGCCTTCTCATTTTCATATCTTTGTCGTCTTAGCTCCAACTTAGATGATTCCAATTTTCTTAACTTCCATATAACTTGAACTTAATTATAAAAATAGTTTCAGGCTATGATCAAACCTGGAAAACCATTTTCAAAAATAGTAAACAAGTGAACTTAATACTGTTTTTCAGAACTTTTAACAAACTTGTAAAATGCATATCTTTTTATTTATAGCTCATTTTTGTATGAATCCAATGGGAGTAGTTTCCTCTGATAGTCTAATTGCTAGGAAAATTAGTTTCATAAATTCTACTGTTGTTAAAATCATAAGGACTAAAATTTAGTTTTAATACCCTTTTTAAATCATAAAAATCATAACGTTTGCAATATAACTCCAAATGACCTGAAATTTTATATGGGCTATCACTCTACCAGTAGCTAGCTTCCATAAAAATTTCAGCTCCAAAATCATTAGGGAAAATATTTTTGCTACAGTAAAATAAAATGGCCGAAAATAGCTATTTCCTTAATATCTTTTGCTCCAAAAATCCAAATTGAGTTTTTCCAGATTCTATGTCTAGATAGGTGCTGGTTTTACCTTGTGTATAATTTTTGTGTCTTTTGGTTGCTTTTTGCTCAAATTTTGTGATTAGGGTTTATTGCCTTATTGCTCTTTTGCCGTGTATTTGCTTATGCGATTAGGTGACGAAGAGTCCGTTGAGCCCGATAGCACATCAGAGCAACCTCTTGAGCAACAGCAGCCAGGCAAGCAGTTTGATCATATCCCTTAATCCTATTATTTTCAAAGTTTAATACTTTGCTTCAATGTATGTATGCATTGCTAATTTGTGTTAAATTATGGTTAGAAATCCTTTAGTTGCATCCCCTGTAGCTAAATGTTTATTCCTCTACTACATGAGCCTAGGTTATTTGCTGTGGTTAGGGTTCATGGTGGGGCCCTCATCACTTAGTAGTCACGTGTTATATTGCTTAGCCATGCTTAGTGTCGGTGATGCGGGCGATCATCGACTTTGTCGGTGGTGCGGATCACACAACTACTATTACTCTTATTATCCAACACTTGGTGTTTGGTGCCTGATTAATTTTGCAAATCCATTTAAAAACAAAACTAAAAATGAAAAATTGGTTTCGACGGGCACAATGGTATGTTGGTGTGATTCTTTCTTGGGTGTGATCGGATTGGTGCCCGTGTCAATTAAGGACCGAGCATCTTGTGAGTCCCGTTACTCGGGCATTTATTTGCGTACTAACCACACTAGGGGCATATGGAACCCTCTTGACCGAGTACTTTGGCGTGTGCTAGGGCGGGTGGCGGTGGTTTTGTTGATTGGGAGCGTTGCGGTTGTCCAGAAAAAGCCGGGCCTTTGTGGCGCTTGTCTTTTAATTTGGGCAACGTAGCGTATGGATTTCGGTCCATCTGAGCGGTCGTGCCTAGTACACAATATTGGAAAAGTCTCGTAGGACTTAGCGTGCCGCCTACCTACGGTAGTGGGCTGAATCATGTGGCTTAAAGGCGGTGCAAGTGTGGGTAAAGTGGTACCACCTGCAGGATAAATCTATTCGAATAGCCTCGTCCTAGGTTATGGGCGCGCTTGGGTAAGCTTTTCAAGAGCTAGTGTTATAACCTGTTTAAAAACTTAAAACTTGACGGGTGGTATGAACGGGGAGTTCATGCTATTGTTGTGGTGACTTGGGTGAGTCGCTTCTAGGTGTTGGTGCTCTTTTACTTACTGTATACTTGGTCACTTGCGATTATTTTGAACTCTTAAAAAAAATGAATTGTAAACTTGCTTTTAAATGTATTACATTAATTTTAAATGTATTACATTATTGCAAATAAACGTTGCTTTGTGCTTAAATAAACCATATGGCCTCCAATTAAACAGCCTGCATATAGCTACATTATAGTTCTGTTATCTCACACGTCAGTCTTGCGAGTACAAGTTGATGTACTCACATGCTTTGCATGCTAATCTTTTTGTTGCAGAGGAGGTTGCTCATAAGCCAAGGTACTTCTGCGAGATGTGCTTGGGTTGGGAGAGCGAGTAGCCAGCGGTCCGGTCGGTTGCCTTGTGGGTAAAGGCACACCGGTTGGCTCTTTAGTCCAGACCATCTTATGGCGCTTTGTTTCATTGCTTATTTACTTTTGTGCTTATTGTCATTTGGCTGAAAGGCCCCCCTTTTGTAGTGACTCTGTTTAATTAATGTATGTCTTTTCTCCGTCTGTAATGTTTTGGTTCTATGTGATGAATGGAATTGATGATTATGTTTGTATCGGGTATGTATCTCTGCATACAGGAAGTATACATGTCTCGGGGCGGGTTTTATTTAATTGGTAATGCTTGCTAAAGTATTACGAGTTAAATAAATCCCAGGGTCCCCACAAACCTGAACCTCATGCATTTGATCAAACTTGGTATCCATGCAGTTGAAGCTAGATTGAAGGTGAAGAAGTGCTGCCATGACTGGATCTTGCTCCTGAGGAGCCTGCTGCCTTGGATGAGCTTGAGGAGGCAATCCTTGCCCTTGAGGTTGAGGAGGAGGTGGAGGAGGCACCTAAGGAGGGGGAGCATCTCTTAGTCTGTACTCTTGGTGCTCCACATCATATGGACAATCAAAATCAATCTTGCTTTGAATGAGCTTCATTATGTAGGGAGCAAAGTAAGTACTTTTGGCCTTATCTCCCTTTGATGTGGCAATCTCTCTCATTATTAAATCCATCAAATCAAATCTAGTGCCATCCATAATGTATTTCACCACATTCTAAGCACGCCCATATATCTCATCATTATTTGCACTCCTAAGAAAAAATGAGGCTCTCATGATCCTATTAATAATGCTAGGAAGAGGAAGAATACCACTTACTCTTCCACGTACAAAGTGGTTTTCTTGATCATAATATTCATCCACCTAAGTGAGAGCAAGAGGTTCCTGAAGATGCACATTAATTCCTCTTGAATCATTTAAGCGAAAAGTACTCTGAAACTCATCTCTAGAGGCTTTAAGTTGATTCTGTATCGTCATCCAAACTTCCTGTTCTAAGTCTTTGGTGTGTGGGTCTAAGTATTGAATGACAGTGATATTTCAATCTATTTCTCAGCATTCTTTAGAGTGGTACCTTCCTCCCCCCTAATGCTAGAAAATCGTCCTCATCAAAAGTACAATCAGCGTACCGAGCCGTGTGCAGATCCCCTATCATAGGCCCTAGGTATTTAATAATTGACGGAGATTAAAAACCTACATAGGTCCCTAACTTCCAGTGAGGGCCCATGGTTGTATGCTGCGGTGGTGAAATCAGCACATATATAGCACAACCATTTTTTTACGGATGAGAAATACTTAGTTCTTTTTCACACACTAATTGCAAGGGGGGAAATTATGAAGGGATACGGGTAGGCTACGACAGTAACAATTCAAAATTTCTATCATGTAAACCAGGAAGCTAAGTAAGTAGATGATCACAGATCGTTACCACCAGACACGTAGTGCAACGGAAGAAGAGTCCGAGCAGCCTAGTCCAATGAAGAGCGCGTCGATGTAGTGGTCGTAGTCGATCGTCCAACGTCCTCGTAGTCGATCGTCTCCTCCAGCAACCAATCACATTCCTCACCAAGGTCGTGGATCTTCCTCAAGCGCAACAGCAATCGTAGTAGTGCCTCTACGGTATCCATAGGTCTAGGGAAGGAACACCGTACGCCGGTGTGCTAGCACCAAGTCATACGACATGGCTCTCTCGAGAAGATGGCAGCTAGGGTTTCTGTGGAACAACTCACATCAACTCGTATGACACATGTATCACGTGTCCCTCCCAATATCCTCAAGCATCTCCTTATATAGTGCCCATGACGGATTCTATCCGAACATGTTTTGTTTAACCCGTTAAGTGTGTGACCCGATAGGTTTATGCGTAGTCGATTGTGACTCAGAAACCTTTTCCGACCACGAGTCGTTAGCGGTTCCTAGCAGGATATAACAAATTCCCGAATACACACAAATTATATCGGACGAACCTTAATGCAATATGATCTACGACCAGATCCTCGTCACTTACGACCAACTCCTAACCCTATACGACCAGTTCGTATTTGGTCACAACCAGTTCATAACTCCTTATGACTAGGTTTCGACCACTTTGTGCTTACGTTCGACCAGTCTACGACCAGCTCGTATATCTATACGACTAGTATGTAACTGATCGAACTAAGCGACCTACTCGTGCATTCTCCTTTTGCCTCACGATATCTAGTTTGAACTCCAGGTGAGATATTTATCATCCATGGACTGTTCAATACTTTCTCGATCGAGTGTCGGATAACCTCATGTGGTCAAACTCTTCGACCACCAGTGGCATGGCCATGCACTTTCCTTATCCGACCACTTCGAGGGACCCAGAGATATCTCTCCTGTTATGTTACAAGGGGCAAATCCCATATCCGACCTGTCACATCCCTCCGTATATTTTATAGTATACCCGAAAGCTACATTTATAACTACCCAATTACAAGTAGCGTTTGGCAACCCCTAAGAGTGGTATTACACATGTAGGGAACCATGCTGATCTCAGGTCTAAGGATTATAATTATCATTGCTTTAGACCAACTAATGACATATATAATCATAACAATCTCAATAGTGTCTTAAGGTGGGTCTATCCAACCCCATGTTCTCTAACATGTGTTCACATTATTGATTCGATATATCTATATCCATGACCGATGAAACGTGGTCATCAATCAATACATGTGTTGGTCGTAGGGTTCCGACCAGTGACATCCGACTAGGGATACAATTTAGAATAACATCATATAAGTTAAAGAGCTTCACTAACAAGTCACATACTTGTTAATCTTTATAACCAATGATTCATTCAAGAAACAGAATAATACTTATTCAATAACTCATAAACATAGACGTGATACAATCATCTCTATGATTACCTCTAGAGCATATCACCAACAAATTATGTGATATGCAGTTGGTCTAAGTTGGATTAATGCACCAGTGTGCCGTACTATGTGGCCCCAACAGCTGGTGGCTAGCCTACAATTCTGTAAGTGACCTAGCAATAAATTTTATTCTTTTAATTAATGACTATGTGATGCCATTTTGAGTGTGGACATGTGATATTAAGTGCTCTACTTTAATGCCCAGAGCCATACAATAATCATTAAATGCCTTTAAGGTAAACTCGCCAACATTGTCCATTTGAATAGACTTAATCTGTTCATCTCAGAAATTGGCTCTTAATCTGATAATTTGGGCAATTAACTTTGCAAAAGCATGATTCCGTGTAGACAGCAGGGGCAAACATGGGACATCTAACAGGACCATAAAATATCTAAAGGGGCCCGACATGGGTTGGATAGGTCCACGAACATCACCTTGAATTCTCTCCTGAAAACTAGGTGATTCATCTTTTAGTTTCAGATAAGAGGGTCTAGTAATCAATTTTCCTTTGGCACAAGCAGGGCATATGAAATCTTCAGGTTTAGAGAAGTCTGTAGTTTTTATGTTATAGCCAACAGAATTATTAATAACTTTTTGCATCATACCCAAACTAGGATGACCTAGATGATCATGCCAGATCTTAAAAAAAAATTGGGTGCTTAAAAATTATTTTCATCGCAACATAAACTTTAGGTTTTATATATGTGTAGTACAATCATGATGAGAAAGAGAGGAGTTTTTCAACCACTTGCTTCTGGCATCCATTAGACTTAGTTATGAGTAGGTATTCTGTACCATTCTGATTGTTGGTTTCTACGTGAAATCCGTTCAGATGAATGTTTTTAAAACTAACGACGGTACGTTTAGATTCGGGATACAAAAGAGCATCCTCGACTGTTATACATGTACCCATAGGGAGAACTGTGACGTCCCTTCCAATGCCGACTATGAGAGCATCGCTTCTAGAGATGGTAATGATATTCCCAGTTTTCTTAGTTAATGTCTGAAAATATTTAGTTTCCCTAAAAATCGAATTAGTAGTGCAACTATCTACAAGACATATTTCCTCTTCCACCATTGGATCATACCGAGTTGTTATATATTTTAAACATGATTTATTATCAAACAATTATTCAACAGGAAACATAGTTCGAAAAGAAATAGAACAAGCTTGGACCAATAAAATAATAAATTTAATAATCTGAAAAAATAACAATGCTAAGAGTTCAGCCTAAGCAAATAATGAAAGATAAATGCTTAACATGAACATGAATAAACCAATGTTCACCGAGAACTAAAAACTATACTGATCTGCAAATAGATATTAGAGGACACTACTTCAAGTCTCCATATGGATCCTAGTTGTCCTTCTGGAGGTCCAGTTGCTCCAACCCAAGAAGATTGTCGTGATCCATGGAGGTGCCTTCTCCTTGAGCCACGTCATCAAGGATCATGTAATCATTCTTCTTGACGTCTTGGCTAGGAGACGGTCTAGTCAGAGCGGGCTGAGCGGCGAAGTGAGCCTCAACTTTGTTCCCCTGAGTCTTCGTGGCTCTACCAGTGGATTGCATATAGAGATTCACCAAATGCTGCGAAATTTAGCAAGTGTGTGACCAATGGCTAGTGCAACCACATCTGAAACAAGTTTGGGGAGGATGGGCAGTCTTGCTGCCTGATTTTTGCTTCTAGGGCCTCCCTTTGCTTGATCCTCTACCATGGGGTTTACCCTTGCCTCTCTGCATCCTGACCTTCTTCCATTTACCCCCATTATGTTTTGGACCTTTTCCGCGGTCCTGGATTCTGCTAGCTTGCTGAGCATTGGAGTGTGCTTTAGGCACAACCATTGTTCCAATAGGATGTATATAATGGTTTTCCATTAGAAGTTCTTCATGTTTCTTTGCTTCCAGCGGAATGTATATCATCTCAGAGTACTTCGAGTACTTCGCTTTGTGGTACTGTTGCTGTAGTACCCTCATATTGGGGTGAAAGGTGCACAAATTCTTTTCTATCCTATCATCTTCTGTAACTGTCTGGTTACAGAACCTCAATTTGGATATAAGTTTGTGCATAAAATAGCTATATGCTGCCACGGTCTTAAAATCCTGAAAGCGTAGTTTAGTCCATTCTCGTTGTGCTTCTGGGAGTGGGATAGATCTCTACTGGTTGTAGCGTTCCTTCAGGGAATTCCACAATGCTAGTGGATCCTCCTCCATTAAGTATTCAGACTTCAGGTCTGTATGGAGATGGTGCCTCAGGAAGTGTAGGGCCGCATACTTGGCGACCTCAGGGATAGCAGGCACACCAGCTTCTGGCTCGGTGATGGCGGCTCCAAGAGATCAGGACTTCAGGCTGATCTTTGCGTCCATCGACCAGGTGAGGTAGTTGTTGCCATTAAGGGCAAGCTCAGCGAATTCTTTCTTTGCGATGTCTGACATCTCCTACATTAGGTTCATGCAATTATCCAGTTTTACTACAGGTAACATAGAATCTAAAGCATGAATATTGTGAAATCAGTAAAGATTGGTTTGACATCTATTCAGCAGATATTTTTATGAATTTTCGTAGCAATTATCATGATTTTCTGCTAATTAATGAGGTCTATGGATAATTGTCAGAATTACCAATATGACAGAAAAACAATTTCAGCAAAAACGCTAGGGAAAATAAAACACATTGATATGAAGCTTCCAGGGTGTGCTAAGCCTAAGGTTTCACAAATTATGGAAGTTCATAGGTCTAAAAACCATGTTTCTACGATTATTTAAGGTTATTGCATAAAAATAAATAATAATAAAGCAAATAACCATAAACCGATGGCCTAAATTATACAATAACCGTGAAACATACTAATATGTCGTAAAAATCAGATTCCTGAGGGGTTATTCTGCAAGAATATATAAAAATCCAAAATCCGCCGTAATTTTCCAAACTCTCGGGGGGGGGGTTCGCAAAATTTCCTTATCCGCGAAAGTTTCCTCGTAATTTTTAGAACTTCGAGGGTCCATTTGCAAAATTTGTTTTTCTTTTCGGGTTTTCCTTTTCTCCCAAAAAATACATGGGTCGGGCCCTTTTTTCTTTTCTTTTCGGCCCGCTATGGCCCAAACCGACAGCTAGGGTTTTGAATCTGTAGGACCAAAACGACGACTAGATGGGGGGTGAATAAGAGTACTATCTATTTTTCGCTTTGATCGAATTCAAATATGATATTGACTTCAATAGCTATGAGAACTATGAAGATCAATATATATAAGCGTAGCGAAAGGATTGTACAGAATCTCCTTCAAACCCCTAAAAAAACGACCAAAAACACAAAAACAGCCTGATGAACAGTACTCAGAGTTACAGTGTTAGGTGAGCAGTGCTTGGATGAATAGTGCTCATAGCTACAGTACTCAGTGAACAGTACTCGCAGCTTTCGACCACACAATACTCGTAGCTACAGTACTCGTAGAAACAGCACTCGGCACTCGGAGCTACAATACTCGAGTGAACAGTGCTCAGGATGAATAGTACTTACAGCTACAATACTCGGTGAACAGTGCTCGTAGCTTTCGACCACGCAGTACTCGGAGCTACAATACTCGTAGAAACAACATTCGGCACTCGGAGCTACAGTACTCGAAGTGAACAGTAAAAACAGGCGAATGAAAAGTAAACAGTCTGAAAACGAATCAAAAATTTGACGTAACTTTTGATCTATAACTCCAAACAACACGAAACTTGAAACACACCTTCATAAGGATGTCAGTAACCTATTCCATATGACGATCGTGAAGATCCTTGGTAAAGTTCCTATATTTTTTAGTTTGAACGAAGGGTGCTCTAAAACCGAGTCAAAAACGAAATATGATCTAAAGACTTGCCCGTGGGTGATTGATGATCAAGATGATCCTAGATATGTTCCCACATGTCATAGCAAGCTAGATCAAGAAAAGAAACCAAGCAAAAACTCGCGGATCAAAGAAAGCCCCAAAATCATCAAATAGAGAGGATGAACACAAAGTGACTCATCTCATGAAATCTGATTGGATTGATTTGAGATGAATGATTGTTGGTTTACAGCCACTCCAACATAGAGGACAAAACTCTATCCAAGAGCACACACTCAATCCAATCCCTAGAAACCCTAGCCTCTTCTCTCTTCTCCTCAAACCTCTAAACACAAAATAGGGCACTTCAAAATGGCAGGATCTGGCGGCTGCTGGACAACACCTCCTCCTTTATATAGTGGAGGCTAGCATCTAGGGAATATTCCATTAGGGCACCTATTAAACCCTAACACACAAATGGGTTAACACACGCGTGCATTTGAAAGCGCCATCTTCATCTTCGATTGACCTAAACCGCTTCTCCATGCGTCGACCCGCGCCACGGTTTAGCCAAAGGTCACCAAGGCGATATTTGGTGAAATGACCAAAATACCCCTTCTCGATCCTTCTCCACGGACCGAGTCCAATCCTCGTGAAGAAATACCATGCTTCGCCACGTGTACGTTGATCAACGACTCCATCATGTCGGCAAGTCTCTCCCGTTCAGATCCCACCAGCACCACTGAGGCACTTGTACCAATTCTCGCGCCGCTTGATCCATCCAGTCGCACCGAACCGCCCGTTCGATCATCCATGTCCATTCTGCGCCCTGCTTGAGTCCTTTGACCTCACCCGGCATCCTTGATCGTTTTAGATCTCATCTCTCCAAGCATAGTCCCAATCCACCTCGCCGTTAACCATCATAGATCTGCAAGCCACCTGCACAACAATAGATCAAGAAACCATCTTCAGGAACAAGTTCTTCACAACTTGACCCACGTTAGCCAAAACATGCCATATGCAACACATATGCACGGATGAACATGAACTTGACCAAACCCAAAATCAAAGTCTCTAAGAAATTTGACAATCAACTCAATTCATTCCACAAGCGGTACTACCGCCACATATCCACCAGTATTACTGCAACGCGGTCATACCGTTCCAACGACAGCGGTACTACCGCTCTTTGGAGAAATCCAAAAACTCCGAAAACATCTCATCTGGAAAAACCATACCGCTCACCAGCGGTCAAACCATCATGCGATACTACCGGCAACTAGAGCACGGTCGTACCGCTCTAGGAAAACACCAAAGACACAGAGACACCTTCTCTGGAATTACGCAACCGCCAACCTTCAAGCGGTTCAATCGAGCTGCGGTACTATCGCTTCACACATGCGGTACTACCCCTCCACTTTTGCGGTTATACCGCCCGGCGGTAGTACTGCGGCCACAATGCCGGTACTACCGCAAAACCAGACACTTGTTGATTTCCACATAATTCAACAAACTCTCAATGCAATTGCCAATTGTTTCATCATCCTAAGATCATGAGCATGTCCCCATGGCATCCACAATGTCCTCATGATATCCACAATCTCCCCTTTGATGAACACATTGGCAATTTCCCAAAAATGTAAGTTTGAAGTTTGAAAATGAAAATATTTGACATTTTCGCGTAAAGGCTCAACTTGGCTCAAAAGCAAGAGAATGCAATGAAAAGACCAAGTTGGCTTCAAAATAACATTAGCAAGTGAGATACGGCAAGAAGAAGCAAGAAGACTTCCATTTCCAGAGAAGAGTCAAAATCTCACTAAAGGTCCATATAAAAGAATAATTGTTCTATTTGATCTTTGATCATTGTGAGTCTCCAAGAATTGCAATTCAGATTCAGAAATGACAATAAGATCAAAAGAATGCAATTAAAATGCTCCCCCTCACTATGATCACCATTTTTCAAGAGAAATTTTCAAAATTTTCATTTTCTCTAAAAAAACTCCTAACTTCTCCCCTTTACAAAATTTCTCCCCCTTAACATCCAGAAAGCTCTTTTTCACATTTTTGCCTAAAACTTCTCCCCTTTGACAATGGATTCATCAAGGAATCATTCCTTCATCTCATCCAGAGATGACAGATGCACAAGTAAGGAAGAAGCATAAGAAAGAGCATACATGAAATGCACAGGAGTGGCTTCAATTTTGTTTTTGATTTTTTCAATTTTTAGATAAAAGAAGCTTTGGAGATTACCTACAAGAGCAAACTAGCAATTCAACTATTGCTCAAAACAAATCAATCCTGACAGCGCTAGCAAGATCATGATAAGACATATATAGCAAAGCTAGGCTAAAGAGCTCGATATAACACATGTTGTTGGATTAAATTAAGCAACGCTTCAAAATTAGCAAGTTCAATAACAGGTATCCTAAAGTGATAATGGTCAAGTCAGAATGTCAATGTGAGATCAAGAAGATAGCAAAGACCATTTTAGAGACAAAAAGATCTAAATTTAATCATTTTGCTCAAATTATCTCAAAAGCCCAAATTTCTCAACAGATTTCATTTTCAATGAACATTGAAGTTGAGTAAAGGTCTATCTTGGTGAAGAAGATCCTGGACTAGGAGCCATCCATAAACTCTTCCTAAGCTTCAACCAATTTTCATAATTTATTTTCTTAGCCATGTGCTAGATCTCAAGCCTTGCCACGACCATCCCAAGTAAAAAAGCTTAAAAGAGTAGTCTAGGTCATCCAAAACTCCTCTTGAGTTCATGCCTAGTGCAATGGCAAGCCGTCTCATGAGAAAGAATTGGTGAGATCAGTTTTTTCGCACAAAAGAGATAATTTTTCATTGTTCAAAAGAGCAATTTTAGATTCTTAAAAGAACAAGAAGCTTAAAAAATGCTTAATCCTAGATTCAAGAGCTAACAAAACAATTTTGACAGGACCAATGTCACAAAAGGATCACTAATTATGCAACTAGCTAAAAGATCTACAAATTACAATTTTCAATTCAAGTTGACTTAAAGTTCTAGTTCATTTAGCAAAGACTTTACTAAACTCCCTCTCAAACCAACCCATAAGGGTAAATTACCCTTAACTCATATTTCAAGGTGGCAACCCTTGTTGGGCCTAAAGGTTTGGTGAGAAGATCTACCAATTGTGCCTTGGACTCCACAAAAACTAGCACAAAGACTTCAAACTCCACAAGATCTCTAGGGAAAGCAACTCGAAAAGCTAAGGAGCGAAACACCAACACAAAAAAGTTTACATGCAACTCAAAACCTGCTAAGACTAGTGATTGGGAGACAAGCTCGACCTAGGCAGTGAGAAGAGTGCATCCTAGCAAACCATGGGATAAGAAGAGCGCCTAGAAAGGATATGTGCTAGAACAGAGCCTGCTATCTACCCTGAACTCAACAAGTCCAACACTTGACACGAACCAGATGCTATGCAAGGTAGACTAGGGATACCATACAGAAACGTAAGGTATAGAAGCTCAACTTGAGTCGCACTGCTTGGTAGTGAGATGTATTCATGATGGATGAAGATCCATTCTTTGAAGCTCCAGAAAGTAGTTGCGGTCACCCATCATCCTCATCTCAAATTCCTTCGTCTCCAAGAAGTGATAGTCATCATTGAATGCACATATGAAGAAGAACCAACAGCTGGAGTCATGAACCACATGTTCTTCTTCTCAACTGAAAAGACTACACCAAAGAGACAGAAGAAGTCTATACCTTGGTACTGGGTTAGTGAGACATTATCTAGGGAAACAGTACCAAGACATACGACTAGCAAGGATAGCAGCAAATGATTCAAAGCTCATTAAAGCATATAATCAACAGTTCAGGACATGAGCATGAAGATAGACAAATCAATTGCAGCGCATGCTATCCAAGATATGACAAAGCTCAAAATATCCTTAACCAACAATAAGGCACAGGAGCAAGCAAGCAAGCACATAGCATATATCACACAACATACATCTAGTCAAGAGAAAAGCATGCTAGTGAAGCTATGGCAAATCTTATGTATCCACAATTAACAAAAAGGCACAAAACCATGTAAGCATAAAGTATGTTATAGAACAAATCATGGATAAAGTATGCTAACATAGATATCAAGTAAGCATGTGGATACATAAGGCAAAAATCAACAAGAGCAAGAAGGTAAAGTATCAAAACAGTACAAGCTCTAGATAACACAAACCAAGCTCATATAACTATGGAAGTAATGAACAACAATCTAACCCATGGATACATAAGCAATGTACTAGGAAAGGCATGATAAAAGATATCAAAAGAGTAACGCATGCCAATATGATACAAGTGAGCACAAAGACAAGCACAACATGCCAAGAATGAATAATCATGAAAGTAAATGCATGAAGGTATAAGACTGCTCACAAAACAGGTGTAGACGCCGATCATGAAAGCACATGCCTCTTGGAGGCCATTATTGGGGTGGAGAACCATCAAGTGTTCCGATCATGTGATGAAGCAAAAGACTAGAACCTCTTAAGTCCATGTTCTCCAACCCGCGTTCCCGGTACCTACACATGAGAAAGGCAAGGTGTCCAAGTCTTGGATCTCGAAGGGTTAGAGAGCAAATGCTTGGGAACCCAAACCTTGGACACACCACCACTAGAGGCAGTCGAACCATTATGTGAGTTAGCATGATGCGAATGATAGTCCATGCAAGAAGATTCAACGTCAACCTTGAAGGCATGCCGCGAGTGGACAACTCGAAGAGGAAAACGAGGTCCATCTCTAGAAAAGCGGCGACGACCTTGCTTGAAAGCACCATGATGAGAACCAACATAAACACCAATGGAACTCACACATCCTCGCCGTGGGTGTGTACCTCGATGAACAAAATGAGATCCACCTCTTGAAAAACGGCGGAAATCCTGCCTCGGGGCAGCTCATGAGACAAAACCAAAACCATGGAAACCAAAACCACCATGCTGTCCAACACTACTAGAAAAGGTGTCAAAGAAGCCATCATCAGAGCGAGTCTTTGTGCTAGGCTCTTTAGTGTGAATGTCATTAGAAAGACTATACTCACTAGGAGACTTAGAAGCATGAGCTCGACGCAAATATTTTGCATGCCGAAAACAAAAATCTACAAGATGTCCATCCTTCCCACAAAATGAGCAATGGTGTAAAGGTCTACTAGGAGACATAGTCCGAGAGGACGAAGCACCATTATCGCTCAAAGAAGAAGCCTTGGAAGAACCAACATCATGAATCGTCCTCGTATCGGCACTAAACTCACACATACCATGAGAAAGACTATGTATGTTCCTAGAGGTACGACAACGCACTCGATGCTCATATATTAAACGGCGAAAGCAAAACTCAAAAGTGTGTCCATTCTTCTTACAAAAGGTGCAGTGATACTTCTCTTTTGAAGATGTAGTATCATTTGAAGAAGAAGAACCCTTGTCTTTTGAAATTCGTTGGACAACACAAGAAGAGTTCGAAAGAGTCGAACCTCCCAAAGAAGAGCTATCTAAAGCGATGGCACAAAAACCAACATCAAGTGACTCACATTTGGCACGAAAAGACTCCAACTCCGAATGCAAAGAAGCAAGAGAGATCTTTAAAACATCAATCTCAGAGTGAAGGCAAATACAAGAATCACATGACTTGGTGCTCATATGATCGCGCAAAGATTCAATCTTGCTCTTCAAAGAAATGCAAGATGTGCAAGAAATTAATGATGCTTTATTATTAAGCATGTAATTCAAATCATAAATTTCAATTTCTAAACGAGCACAATTCTTGCAAAAGACTAAACCATCCTTAAGCAATTTTTCATATTCTAAGCACATGCTACAAGGCCTAGCTTCAATTTCAATAATTTCAGCCCTAGCATTCTCTAATTGCTCAAGGTGAAAGGAATTAGTCAATTTCAGTTTCTAAAAATCAGCAAGCATGCCTACACAAGAATCACAATTATTTCTAGCCATAGATCTGAGATTGTCTATTTCTAACTTAGCATTATCAATCTCATGATGTAAGGCAATACAAGAATCACATGGCATAGAAGCATTTAATTTCAATAATTCATTTTCAGATTTTAGGCATGCAAAAGAATTATTCAAGTTCTCCATGTCTACAAGCAATGAATCATAAGCATTCATGGAGGTTTTCAATTTGAAGAGCTCATGAGACAGATCGCCCTTTTCTTTTTCTAGCAATTTTATTTTCTTCCTAAGAGCATGCAATTTGTACTCATATGAAATCAAGCCATCAATGAGTTTTTCTTTGCTCACCTTGCTTAGCTTGAGTAGGGGATCGTCCTCGGAAGAGTCATCACTATTATCCTCGAAAAGCTTTTCATCATGTTCATCCTCAATCGCTACTGCGCATATGCCAATTGGCTCATTCTCCTTGGGCTCTAAATGTAACTCATCCCTAAAACTAGGACAATCAAAACAAAAGGGATCGCCACAAATATCGCAAGTGAATTGCTCATCAATTGACAACATAAAAATTGTATGTTCAACCCTCTTGTCACGACGGACATTAATGGCAAAAGAATCACGACAAGATGCAAAGAAGCACTCACAAGTTCTCATATCAGTCGCCATGCTCAAAGATCGTTGAAGATCACAAAAGAGCAAACGAGGCTCTGATACCACTTGTAGGACCGAAACGACGACTAGAGGGGGGGGGGGGTGAATAGGAGCACTATCTATTTTTCGTTTTGATCGGATTCAAATATGATATTGACTTCAATAGCCATGAGAACTATAAAGATCAATATATATAAGCATAGTGGAAGATTTGTACAGAATCCCCTTCAAACCCCTAAAAGAAACGACCAAAAACACAAAAACAACCTGATGAACAGTACTCGGAGCTACAATGTTCAATGAACAGTGCTTGAATGAATAGTGCTTGTAGCTACAGTACTCTGTGAACAGTACTCGTAGGTTTCGACCGCATAGTACTCGTAGAAACAGCACTCGGCACTCGGAGCTACAAAACTTGAAGTGAACAGTGCTCAGGATGAATAGTACTTAGAGCTACAGTCTCGATGAACAGTGCTGTAGCTTTCGACCACGCAGTGCTCGGAGCTACAATACTCGTAGAAACAACATTCGGCGCTCGGAGCTACAGTACTCGAAGTGAACAGTAAAAACAGGCGAATGAAAAGTAAACAGTCTGAAAACGAATCACAAATTTGACGTAACTTTTGATCTACAACTCCAAACAACACGAAACTTGAAACACACCTTCCTAAGAATGTCAGGAACCTATTCCATACGACGATCGTGAAGATCCTTGCTAAAGTTCCTATATTTTTTAGTTTGAACGAAGGGTGCTCTAAAACCGAGTCAAAAACGAAATATGATCTAAAGACTTGCTCGTGGGTGATTGATGATCAAGATGATCCTAGATATGTTCCCACATGTCACAACAAGCTAGATCAAGAAAAGAAACCAAGCAAAAACTCGCGGAACAAAGAAAGCCCCAAAATCATCAAATAGAGATGATGAACACAAAGAGACTTATCTCATGAAATCTGATTGGATTGATTTGAGATGAATGATTGTTGGTTTACAGTCACTCCAACATAGAGGACAAAGCTCTATCCAAGAGCACACACTCAATCCAATCCCTAGAAGCCCTAGCCTCTTTTCTCTTCTCCTCAAAACTCTAAACACAAAATAGGGCACTTAAAAATGGTAGGATCTGGCGGTTGCTGGACAGCACCTCCTCCTTTATATAGTGGAGGCTAGCATCTAGGGAATATTCCATTAGGGCACCGATTAAACCCTAACACACAAATGGATTAACACACGCACGTATTTCAAAATGTCATCTTCATATTGGAGTGACCTAAATTGCTTCTCCATGTGCCGACCCGCGCCGCGGTTTAGCCAAAGGTCACCAAGATGATATTTGGTGAAATGACCAAAATACCCCTTCTCGATCCTTCTCCACGGACCGAGTCCAATCCTCGTGAAGCAATCCCATGCTTCGCCACGTGTAGGTTGATCAAAGGCTCCATCATGTCGGCAAGTCTCTCCCGTCCGGATCCCACCGGCACCACCGAGGCACTTGTACCGATTGCTGTGCCGCTTGATCCATCCAATCGCACCAAACCACCCGTTCGATCATCCATATCCATTTTGCGCCCCGCTTGAGTCCTTTGACCTCACCAGGCCTCCTTGATCGTTCTAAACCTCAGCTCTCCAAGCTTAGTCCCGATCCATCTCGCCGTTGACCGTCATAGACCTACAAGCCACCCGCACAACAATAGACCAAGAAACCATTTCTGGGAACAAGTTCTTCACAACTTGACTCACGTTAGCCAAAACATGCCATATGCAACACATATGCACGGATGAACATGAACTTGACCAAACCCAAAATCAAGTTCTCCAAGAAATTTGGCAATCAACTCAATTCATTCCACAAGCGGTACTGCCGCCACATATCCATCGGTATTACCGCAACGCGGTTATACCGTTCCAACGACAGTGGTACTACCGCTCTTCGGAGAAATCCAAAAACTCCCAAAACATCTCCTCTGGAAAAACCATACCGCTCACCAGCGGTCAAACCATCATGCGGTACTACCGGCAACTAGAACACGGTCGTACCGCTCCAGGAAAACACCAAAGACACAGAGACACCTTCTCTGGAATTACGCAACCGCCAACCTTCAAGCGGTTCAATCGAGCTGCGGTACTACCGCTCCACTCTTGCGGTTATACCGCCCGACGGTAGTACCGCGACCACAATGCCGGTACTACCGCAAAACCTGACACTTGCTGATTTCCACAGAATTCAACAAACTCTCAATCCAATTGCTAATTGTTTCATCATCCTAAGATCATGAGCATGTCCCCATGGCATCCACAATGTCCTCGTGACATCCACAGAATCCTAGCCACACGTCCTTCTCATGCACAAAAAAGGCAGCGACGATGGCTACTCACAGCGTGGGCATTGGGTGCAGCGACGGTTCCTAGCCGGCAAGGCCGTGCACGGCATCAGGGGCACACATTGTGGCGGCGCAGCGAGCGCGCGGTATGGGGCAATGGCGCAGTGCAACGGCATGACGGGCGACAGGCCTGTGGTGACGGCATAGCCTCGGGCCTGCGCGTGCGGGCAGTGACGGAGGCGCGGGTGTGCGGCATGGCGTCAAGCCGCTGGCGCACAGCGTGGCCTCAGGCCAACACACGGGCAGCGGCGATGACACGGGCGGTGCGTGATGGCTTTAGGCCGGCAGCGGCATACCGACGAGTTTGCACATGGTGGGCACCGACATCAGGCCGACAGCGGCGATGGCCGGCTACTGGCCGGTCAACAGATCATTTTTCTTCATGTGAAGAGTAATATGAACAGTGCAGATTTAATCTTATTGTGACAATTAGCAGTAATTAATCATAGATATTGATTAAATAGATTTAGGACCCTAATTAGCAATTAACAAATCTAATCGAGTTCAGGCAAAATTAATCTACCAGATTAATTCATAACAAAATTAGAGATTGAAAGATGGAATCGTGATGATATACTATTCGGCCATTTAAAGCAATTCGTGCTGATAACGTGTTGAAGAACGAAGTCGTCGTAGGATGAAATCAACCTATCAGCAAACAATAGACAATCAACATAGAGACAATAGATGGAGACATAATATGGGTAACATCTTTATTAGTTGATCGATTTTCTTTCTAAGTATAGGGAGATCATATTTAAAAACTAAAAACCAACCGAGGGTAGTTTCAGTATTATGCTATCAATCCCTAATTCAGGATTTCTCAACAGCGAGTTGTTTATGAATTTCTATTTTGTTATTATGCCGAGAGCGTCTATTCAACACTTGGAAACTGCTCAGCAGCCTGATCCTTGAGTTTGCAGGCGAGAGGGTGGTCATGTGATAAGGACAAGTTGTGACTTGTGAGTTGGCTCCGAGTCGCCGATACAGTAGTTGCTACAGTACACATATCGTTGCTGCTACAGTACCATTACGGAGTCTATTCACACGCTCATAAAACAATGTTCACACCTACTGTAGTGTCCAACTTACTTGTACGCAAGGTGGTGGCAAGAAAGACACATATAGTCAATAATGCTCTACCCGGGGCGAAGGGGACTGGCAGGGGCTTGGCCCTCTATGGTTGCCTGACAACTACTAATAGGCCTTAGTAACCAGATTGCTCATCCTAATGATATATCTCAGACCATCTCTAATGTTGTGTTTTAGCCAGTTCAAAGATTCAATACATTGGAGTGGTCGATTCCAACAAAAAAAAAATACATGGAACCAGACTCTACTTAGGAGTCGATTCAAAGTATTAAACAACTACATAGGAGAGAGTGTGGTTGAGAGGATATTATTATTTTGTGGTTTTTTAATGTAACATGGGTCTCAGTTATTAGTAATAATCGGTTCAATACATTGGAGAAAAACAAGCTCAGTTTCTAGAATAGTTACGTGGCATGACTTTGAATCGATATCGGTTCAATACACTAGAGATGCTCTAAGGCAACCAACGAAGCATGTTTTTAGCGTTCTTTTTCTTATTCATCTTCTCTATGGTGTTAATCTAGCTTTTACTACGTATAAGCACCAATCCAATTATGTAATTAGTGCACTGGTCTACATCTCATAATTACGAAATCTAGTGGAGGGTATGTTTTATATCTCTGCAAAATTTTAAGGTCAAACTCAATCGTATTTGTATAAGTCTTTCCCGTATATAGCAAGCATGGTTGAGTTTGATTATTAAATTTTGCATAGATAGAACATAATCTTTCGTACATCTCATAATTTTTGGAGATTGTTAAAAACTTTTTGGTTTGATTTTCGCAGATTTTTCATCAATTTGCATTTTACCATATATGCCGTCTACAAGAAAAGCCTTCGAAATCACTCGTATTAATCCAATTAGCATGTGTCGTTCGCTATGCAAAGTTTTAACTTTTCAACTTGGCCCCCTCTGCCCAATCCCTGGCCCCGTCCCTGCAGCTTTGCATCGCATCGTGTTCCTCTTATATCCATTCCAGTACAATACAATTTTATGAAGCGATCACCATTTCGTTGCGCTGATATCAGTATCACTCACACCGTCACACGAAGCACGAAAAGAAACACGCATTTGTCACGCAACGCGCAAACTAAACAGAAGCAAAGCAGAGCAGGCTGTAGTGTACAGCTCGACCGACGCAGCCGGCACGTCCCCATCAGATCACCGCGGACCTGGCAAGGCGAGCTCGAACTATCTCCCGACCCGAAGAAATCGCCACAAAAAAAAAAAAACACGGCTGCTTCTCTGGATCTTCCGGCCGCCCCACGCGCCGATCGATCATGCCGGGGGCGCGGAGGAGGAGGACGCCGCCTCCCCCTCGGCCTTCTCCGCTTCGGGCCGCCGAAGCTGCCGCGCTCGCACCGCCAGGAACGCTCCGAGTACCAGCTGCAATGCGACGGCCACTCCGGCGAACGCGATCCCGAGCCTCTCGCCGAAGTTGAGCCGCCTCTTCGGCTTCGGCGGAGGGGGCGGGGGAGGAACGGCGCGGGGGTCGGAGGGCGACGCGACCTGCCGCGGCGGCGAGCGGAGCGGCGCGGGAGCCGGGGACGGCGAGGGGGAGGGGGAGGCTGCGGCGGCGTCGGAGAGGGAGGGGGAGGAGAGGAGGAGGAGGGTGACGACGAGCGTTAGGGCTCGGAGGCGCGGGGCGGGGTCAGGGGAAGGGCCTCGCGGCGCCATGGGAGAGGAGACGAGGAGGCATGTATTGGTGAACTGGAGCTCGGATTCGCGGGACGGGGATGGGGGCTGGGGGCGCCCGAGGATGGAGGGAAAACCAGGCAAAGAAGCTCGGAGCTCAACGCCTCGACGCGTGTTTGGCTTTTCAGCTTGTGAACGTGTGTGTGGGTGTGGCCGCGCTGGGAAACGGCTGGCTGGTGCTGAGCTGGTGACTGCCCTGGCCTGATGGCGATTTGGCCTCAACTTCCAACACCCAGAAAACTTATGACGAGGGAGCTGCAAAGAAACACAAGAGCTCGTGACAGCAAACCCGTAGTGGTGGAGAGGGATCCTCTGCCGTAAAACACTCTGTAGACATGCTACAGTGCGTAGATATTAGCAGCGATCTACATCGTCCTAACGAAAATCAAAGACTGAGATCAGTTGCTACAGAGGTGTTGCAACAATATTTTTTCAGCTGCGCCTAAAAAACCAGAAAAGATAGCATGATAGCGTTGGATCGATGCTCCCAGATTGACGATGGATGGCTCTGGCGAGTATTTCAATCGGGTTAAATCTGTAGGGTCCACGTGATCTGGATCCAATGTCTCGCATTTTGACTAATTTATAGAACAAAATTTGTCAAATGATTTTTGGATAGTCCTAAATAACAATTTCTAAGAAAACAGAAATGATGTCACTTTCAGGCCCGTCGTTTTGGTCTGGAAAACTTCTTTCAGTCCAAACACTCTCGCAGTAAGTGGGCCCCATTCAGTCTGAGACCCTCACAACATCCTTATCTGCTTTAGCCCGGCCCAGAAAAAATGCTTCACAATCGAAGCCCACTTGCCTCTGTCTAATAAGGCCAAGAGAGCAAACAAGTGGCCTACACCCACTGCAGAGCCCAGAGTCTCCGAGCTCTCCATCGCTGCACTCACCTTATCGTCGCCGCTGCGCTGCGACCCCGAGCCCGAGCCCCGATGGCCGCGCCCCCGCCTGCAGCGCCGCCTCCCGCCTTGTCCGCGCTCGTCACCTTCGCCTCCTCCCACGCCTACCCTTCCCTCCCCACGCCCAAACCCCCCGCCACCAGGCCCCTCCTCCACCTCCCCCCCGCCGGCGTCGCCGCGGCCCCCAACGCCGTCTCCCACCGCGCCTCCTCCAATGACCGCCTCCGCGGTCTCGTCCGACGCTGCGAGCTCGACGAGGCCCTCCGCCTCGTGGAGTCCGTGGCGGGCATTGACCCCGCCCCTGCGGGGCCCTGCGCCGCGCTCATCAAGAAGCTCTGCGCGTCCGGGCGCACCGCGGAGGCCCAGCGCGTGCTGGCCGCCTGCGAGCCCGACGTCATGGCGTACAACGCCATGGTCTCCGGGTACTGCGGCGCGGGGCAGCTCGACGCCGCGCGACGGCTCGTCGCGGGCATGCCCGTGGACCCCGACGCGTACACCTACAACACGCTCATACGTGGCCTCTGCGGCCGCGGCCGGACCGGGAACGCCCTCGCGATGCTCGACAATATGCTCCGCCGCGGCTGCGTGCCTGACGTGGTCACCTACACCATCCTGCTGGAGGCCACGTGCAAGAGGAGCGGGTACAAGCAGGCCATGAAGCTTCTCGACGAGATGCGCGCCAAGGGGTGCGCCCCGGACATCGTCACCTATAACGTCGTCGTGAACGGCATCTGCCAAGAAGGCCGGGTTGACGATGCCATCGAGTTCTTGAAGAGCCTGCCGTCGTACGGGTGCGAGCCGAACACCGTCAGCTACAACATCGTGCTGAAGGGCTTGTGTACTGCAGAGCGGTGGGAGGACGCCGAGGAGCTCATGGCTGAGATGGGCCAGAAGGGTTGCCCCCCAAACGTGGTAACGTTCAATATGCTCATCAGTTTCTTGTGCCGGAGAGGATTGGTTGAGCCCGCGATGGAAGTTCTTGAGCAGATCCCCAAGTACGGGTGCACACCGAATTCCTTGAGTTACAACCCGCTTCTTCATGCATTTTGCAAGCAAAAGAAGATGGATAAAGCGATGGCATTTGTGGAGTTAATGGTGTCCAGGGGCTGTTACCCGGACATCGTTTCATACAACACTCTGCTTACTGCACTCTGCCGCAGTGGGGAGGTTGACGTTGCTGTTGAATTGCTTCATCAACTCAAGGACAAGGGCTGCACTCCCGTCTTGATTAGTTACAACACGGTCATCGATGGCCTTACTAAGGCTGGCAAGACAGAGGAAGCACTAGAGCTGCTGAATGAGATGGTCAGCAAAGGGCTCCAACCAGATATAATCACTTATTCGACTATTGCTTCTGGTCTTTGTAGAGAAGATAGAATTGAAGAGGCAATTAAAGCATTTTGTAAAGTGCAAGATATGGGCATAAGGGCCAACACGGTGCTGTACAATGCGATACTTCTTGGGCTTTGCAAAAGGCGTGAAACATACAATGCTATCCATCTGTTTACTTACATGATATGGAATGGCTGTATGCCGAATGAATCAACTTACACTATATTGATTGAAGGCTTGGCTTATGAGGGCTTGGTCAAGGAGGCACGGGAATTGCTTGGTGAATTGTGCTCTAGAGGAGTCGTGAATAAGAGCTTGATAAAGAAGGGAGCCATTAGGTTGCTTGATGGAACTATGCATTCTTGAAAGGGTGATCAGTAGGAGTGTGAGGATCTGAGAATATGTTTTTGTGCATCTTCAGCAGGAGAGGAGACTTTATTACGTGTACACTTTATGATATCTTACTTGATGCTGCTCTCTTATTAACATGTGAGTGCCTTTTCTCAAGTTTCTAGCATACGGCCTATTCCAATCTTCAAATTGCTAGTAACCCGCACACAATATTTTTTTGTCATATTTAACATAATCCATAATATTATCTATTTCTTGTACATGATTTCCTGTTTCACATGCTGGTGCTTAAATGATCTATCATACTATGTCTAAGCTACATTTTAGAGTTATTCTGATTGGAAATATAGTTATTGCTTCAGTATGTATATATTGCTTCTTATGAACTAGAGGAAGTAAGGGATGCATCGAGTAACAGTGACCTCCATTTTCTGTTCTCCTCAGTCCTCACCAAGGATAGAAATCCCGGTACCGGTTGAAAAACCGGCTGGCGAACGGTAACGGAAACCAGCCGGTTACCGGAAAAACTGGTGGAAAACCGGATGAAATTTGCGAACTGAATTTTGAATTGCTGGTTTTGAAAACCAGTTACCGGACCGGTAACCGGAAAAATTGGTCAAAACCGGAATAACCGGACCAAAACCGGAAAACCCTAATGAATGATTAGGTTAGAAAGAAATAGGTAGTATCTACTAGCATGATCATCAATGATTTGATCCAGCAATAAGAAGGTAGTTCAGAGTTCAGGAATAGTGAATGACTCACAGGCAGTGCATGCAAACCATACTGAAATTGTTGTGTAAGTGTCATGTTTTCAAGAGAACTTTGAATAGCATTGCTCAATGCTGCTGCTTTGGACAAGCCAAAAGCTGCAAATTGACATGCAATGCTGCTGCTTTGGACAAGACAAAAGCAAGAGGGGGCCAGAGGGAGAGCATCCAATGCTGCAAATTGATATGCAATGCAGTAAAAAGGCCAATCCTCTCTGTTGCAAATCGACATGCTTTCCAAGTCCAAAAAACCGCATAGGACTTGCTAATACAATAATTCAAGCATATTTAGCTCATACAGTACGTAATCTAGCACAAAAAATGCCTAAACCAACCTACGAAAGGCATTACGTAGTAAAAAATTCAAATTCAAATTTGAAATTTTTCGGCCGGTTTTTTTCTACCGGGACCGTATGGAAAAACCGGTTATCGCCGGTAACCGGCCGGTTTTTTCCATGGTCCTCACACTTGAAAACCATAGTTATCTTGTGTCAGTGACACTCTAATCTAATTCAAACAACTTATGCTGCTTTGCCAGCTGCAGTTATGCAGAAATAACTGAGAAAATTCCAATTTTCTTTTTACTTTGCCTGTCCCAAGAATCCAAGAACTAATATACCTTAAAATTATTTTAGATTTCCTTATCTATCCAATAAGTTTCTTGGTACTAGCCAATAAACATAATGTAAGTTCTAAATTTGGAAAATTAATATGTATAAGGTAATTATTCCTACTTTAAAAAAGGTAATTATTCCTACATATGAAAGTTGCATATATAATTTTCATCCGATAAACAAGCCACATGCACAGATAATCTAATTATCCATAAAAGATCTTTCAAGTAACATATACACATATTTATCAACAAAATATCCCACCAACCATAGTTACCGGATTCACGGCAACCATCTTCGAACCCCGATCTGGATCACGCAATTTGATTCGGGGTTCGTATGCGATCTGATTCATTGTGGAATGCAATCTGGTTCATCAAAAAGTGGCGAACCCATAAAATCGAGGTGGTGAGGAGATGAAGGGGAGAGAGAAAGCTAGCCTTAGCGACATCTGTTTCTTCCCGTCGTCGCTATCACCGCTGTTGTCGCTCATCTTCTTCATTACTCGTCGAAGCTGTGGTTGTCGTTGCGCGTGCCGTTGTTACTGCTCGCCAAAGCCATAGCTGTCGCTGCTTGCAGCCAATTCGATGGCTCTGTTCGGTTGCGAACTCTCTTGTACTCCATCAGTCCATCTTCTTGCGTCGAGCATGAGAGGTAGGAGCTTGGGGAGGGTGGAGAGGCAGAGTCACAGTAGATAGATAGATTGAAAGGGATGGAGATAGATGGGAGGCGCTTGCCTGCCTGTCTAGGTTTTCCAAGGGCAGGAGCCAGGGAAGGATGGGCCATGTGGGCTGAGTGGGTACTATCTAGAGAGAAAATATGGTGCGTGTAGCAGAAATGTTGGGTTTGCAAACCCCATCTCCGATTCGCGAACCAAAGAGGTATACCCCTTGACGAATCCTATTTTTGTGAAGTGGCGTACCGCGAACCTTGAACCCAAATCGCGAACCCAACGAACCGCGAATATGGTAACTATGCCACCAACTCAAGAAGTGGAGAGGTACATGATAGACTCACCATCTCATTCTTTTATAATAGTGAAGATACAAAGTTCATATTTTCATCATTGTATCATATATGCATGTAATGCACATATTTGTTTTGTTTGACTGTCAGTTACATATTCTATTCCAAGAAAACATTGCACACTAAAATGATCATTGCGTTGATAAGAATTGAGATGGGTAGCCAGAGGTGGTGACTTTCCTGTGCGCCAATTTACTGATGGGACTTTTTCCAAGTGAGTATGAGATAATGTGAACAAGAATGCTTTGTGGATTCCCACTAAATATCTAAAGAGCACACGTGGATTACTGCTAGGAACCATGAAAAAACTAGACAGTTTGCCAATTTGGATTAAAAAAAATTCCCAGCTGGTTACTAGCCAGAACTAGATATTCATTCAAATCTGAATTGAATTACAATCTGAAATTCAAACTGAATAACAAAAAGACAGTTTTCAAATTGGGATTTATCTATGGGAAACTGGCCAGTGGTGTGAAGTGTGATTCAAAACCTTGTCCTCAATGAGTTTCTGTTCGTGCTTGGGGTGAGAAATGATGAAATTGTCGGGTTCAGGTCCTCTTCCCTTGAAACATAATGGCACTGTGCCATTCTATATTCGTTAGGTACTGTAAAAAACTGTAGATAGTATCAAGGTAATTGCATGGTGTACAGTTC
Source organism: Ampelocalamus luodianensis (assembly GCA_036346255.1). Classification (NCBI taxonomy): domain Eukaryota; kingdom Viridiplantae; phylum Streptophyta; class Magnoliopsida; order Poales; family Poaceae; genus Ampelocalamus; species Ampelocalamus luodianensis. The sequence goes on along the minus strand of CM070620.1, from coordinate 27,997,692 downwards.
ACCTATGCCATTATGATCTGCTTTGGAAATGGCTCCAATCATCTATTTAGTTTTGGGGTAGGGAACCAATCACCACCGTATGCAGTTGCCATCCCTAGGGTAACCTTTTTAACGTGGCACATTATACTTAATTTGTGTTTGGACTTTGCTGATTTAGTTGGTTTTATCTTCCCTTTTTTCATTGCAGTGCTCACGCTAATGGGAGGCCGGACACTTTTTTCTCAGATTGCCATCAGAAAAGTGCCCGAATAGTGATGCTCCAGCTTGCGTGAAGCACAGGTATGAGCCTTACCGGTCAACATCCCTAATCTGCTCACATATTCAAGGCACTAAGGGCAACATGCAAAGCACTGATTAACTTGTAAGTAGTGAATCCTTCATATTGTAAATTTGTAATGCTCCCAGGCTCATCCGCTATAGGATGTACTTATGTATGTAACAGTTTTTCCCGCTGCAAATCAAATATGAGTTTGGCGTAGGTATAACCAGGTGTTAAGTTTAGAAGTTTATGGAGTTTGTGCTTCCCAGTTCTGTTTCTACTTTGGAGTTATCTACTATTTTCTGGTGAAATTCTTGCCAATGGGTAAGACCTTTTGCAAGCATCATCATGTTGACGCCATTTACTTATATTACAGTACATGGGAATTATGACCAAACATTTTATTTTATTTGAGACGATAACTTGTCTTCTCCGTTGGTAGTTTTGTTATATTTTATGGTACAGTTCTAAAAGACAAATATGGCCTACCACTGGATTTCTTGCATATTGAACTGTAGTTATCAAACAAGATATAAGTACTGATGCACTCTTTGAGTTATCAAATATATTGTTTGATAGTTGTATCGCTGCAACAACTTATGGTAGTTATTTTATTTTTCACAAGTTACAGGTATTACTTTCATACTTCACATTTGTTGCTGACTAGTTAGTTTGAATTCTGTAAGCTTTCAACAGAACTTCAATTCAGCATGAGTTTACCCAAAATTGCATATACAACGTTGATCCAATAAAATAATATACAGTACCAACCAGGGTTCGAGTAACTGGAACCGGCCTCAAATCGGAGGGGGCCGGTTCCGGTTTCTCCGTGAAATTCAGGTGGTTTTTCTGGCTTTCGGAATTTTCACAATTTCCTTTTGCAGATTTGAAGTTTTGGGGTACATAACGATAAACTATAAGCATTGTGGTATAGAAGTTGAATTTGTCATGAATATTGTATATGTATTCATGAAACCCAATGTACAATATATATTGGGAGTACAAGAGGATATTACAAGGAAATATGGTATATAAATATAATGAAATACAAAAGGCATATAAGAAAATACAAAAGAATTCCTATTCTAACACCGCTCCTCAAAACTCATGGTGGATCACACACACTAAGTTTGGAGAGAAAATACAAATGTTGTATCCTAATTTGTGGCCTCATAAAGAAGTCAGTAATTTGTAACTCTGAGGGCACAAACTGTAAATCAAGTACCCCCTTTTGCACTTATGAGCGAGTGTATGAAACATCTACACCAATGTACTTGGTGAGCTCATGCTTCACTAGGTCACAAGCAATACTGATAGCACCGTATTGTCAGATAAAAGAGTCGTAGATTCCATCACATGCACTCCAAAAATCTGCAAGTAGCCACATAGGGATGGCAATTGGGCGCGACGGGTATGGGTAGTGCTCGCCTATACCTATGTCCGTGACCCTGATTTTCTCCCACGGGCATGCCCGTGAAGGACGACGGGCGAAGAACCTCACCCATACTCGTCGCCCATGGGCATGCTTGTATACCTGCGAACCTCGCCCATACCCGTCGCCCGTGGGCATGTCCGTATACCCGCGAACCTCGCCCATGCCTGTGAAGTGATTGAGATCTTGGTATGCCTGTGATATCTCAGTTGTAATTAAGCTACCAACAGTGTATCACATTAAGCAATTAAGCTACCAAAAATATAATGTTGACTCACCACATTCACACATCAAGATTGGACAACAATGCTTCATATTCACACAATCACACATCAACACTGCATCACACATTCAACAACTAAAATGAAAATACAAACCGACAGTTCAGTAGTTCCTCACACATGAACAAATTAAGTTTGCAACAAAAGTAGAACATACAGAAATGGTTCAATTTCAACAGTTCAACAACTAGATGAAAAACATGTCATAAACCAGTTTGCTCCAACAAACTATGAGTAGGGGACATTAAAATTTAGTGCTCCAATAGTAAATTATGCTCGAGTTGGATGACTTGGATCATCCTCAACATCTGCAACTGAGCCACATATAATAGAATATGAGCAGCCAGGTTCAGAAGCATTTATTGATCATTGTGTGACGGAAAAAGACAATGATTCCAAAGGCTGAAAATATTTTGTTCTTTGGGTCTATCCACCAATGTCCAAACGTCGTTCCGGGTGAAGTTATTGAGTTCATGCATTGCATTAAACCAATTCGGATCATCGAGTGCTTCATCTACATGTTTTGGCTCAAGAGAAGAGACAAAAGAGTGATGTTCACAAAAAGAAATAACACGAGATTGAGTTTGAATACCTTTACCCACATCACCTAATATTTGATCTATTGGATGATATTTTGCAATTGCAGTATGAATTCTTGGTGGTAGGTTTGATGGTTGTTCATGTTCCTTGTTGTTCTCTTCATTAATTTGAAATTGACTTGTTGTGGAAGAAGTTGGAGGTTTAACTTGAGTGGAACATGATGGGTCATTTGAATCTTTTTTTGGCTCGATGTCACCTATTTGTATATTCTTCATTGCTTGTTTTAATGCTTCGTTACCTACATTATCCAAATTTGCTTGCTCTTCTTGAGAGCTGTTAGTTTCATCAAATTGATCATCATATATTTCCTCAACCAAATCGGAATTTTTGTTGAAGACACGATAAGCTTTACTATTTGATGAATAACCAAATAAAAAACCAACATCACATCGACTAGCAAATTTTGAAAGACGAACATATTTTATCAAAATATAACATTTGCAACCAAAGGTACGAAAATATAAGATGTTCGGTTTTCTTCCAACAAAAAGCTCATAAGAAGTATTTTTCAAAAGACGATGCAAATAGAGACGATTTATGGCATGACAAGCGGTGTTGATCGCTTCCACCCAAAAGCTATCAGAAGTATTATACTCATCTAACATTGTCTTAGCATTTCAATTAATGTTTGATTTTTCCTTTCTACTACTTCATTTTGCTCCGGAATGTACGTTGTGGAAAGTTCATGCTTTATACCAAGTTTATCATAAAAATCTTCAATTTAAGTGTTCTTGAACTCGGAGCCATTATCACTACGGATTTTTTTTTTATTTTGAAATTAAATTCTTTTTGAGCCTTTTTTGCAAAAAATTTGAAAAAGCCAGAGGTTTCGGCTTTGTCATATAGAAAGAATACACATGTATATCTTGAGTAATCATCCAGAATGATTAAATAATAGCTATTTCCTCTTATGCTCTTGTAGGTTGTTGGCCCAAACAAATTCATATGTAAGAGCTCTAATGGCCTAGAAGTTGACATGATACTTATGGAAGGATGAGAATTTGCAACTTGCTTTCCAGCTTGGCAAGCACTACATAATCTATTTTTCTCAAATTTCACATCTTTCAAGCTAACAACTAAGTCATGTTTGAAAAGGTTTTTGAGTTGAATTATTCCAACATGAGCTAACCTTTTATGTCAAAACTAACATAAAGAGGTTTTTGTAATTAAATAAGTTTTCAAACATAAATCATTAGAGGAAAATTTTACCAAGTAAAGATTTTCAAATCTAAATCCTTTGAAAGCTGAGGAGTTATTCTTTTCATTCAAAATAGAAACACCTTGAGAGAATGAACAAGTTAAACCAAGATCACAAATTTGAGTAACGGATAGCAAATTGAAATTAAGCGATTCAACTAGAGATACATTAGAAATGAAAAGGTTATTTGAGATAGCAATTTTACCCAATCCTATTACCTTTCCTTTGCTATTATCTTCAAATGTGATCTTGTCATTTCCTTTTTTATTCTCGAACGTGGTGAATATTTTTCTATCACCGGTAATATATTGGGTACAACTGCTATCAAGCACCTAATGTTTTCCACTAGTCTTGTAGTTCACCTACAAAATAAGAATCAAGAGTTTTTAGGTATCCAAATTTGTTTGGGTCTTTGGAGGTTAGTAACCAAGGTTTTGGGCACCCAAATAACATTCTTTTTTTTTTGCATCTAAAATTGAAGTGCCAACAAATTTTGCTTCAACTTTACTATCTTTAGATTTTCTAAGCATGTAGCATGAATTATAAATACCATAGGACTTGGTGTTAACAATAGGGCTTGCATTTTGTAAAAGTTCTACATTACGATATTTATTGCAATATTTATCATTTTCTTTTACAAACCTTGCAGGCTTGTAAATTTGCTTTTTACCTTTCTTTGGAATAAATCCAAGTTCGTCCTTATTGAATGAGCACCTTTGCTCACTCAATAGCTTGTCAAGAGTAGCTTTTCCCTTGAAGCATCTTTCTAAACTTTTTCTTAATTTTGTCACTTGCTCTTTTAATTCATTATTTTCAATAATGAGTAGTGGGTCACATGTTTTAACCATACTAGCATTTGAACCAATTTTAAAGCAACGTGGCGTGGATAAAAGATCATCATATGAAGTAGAAGCACTAGACATTGAAATAGCATTTGAAATTACTTCTACTCTAGGCATCTCACTCATTAAATTACATGTAATTCAACATTTGAATAAAACTTTTCAATATCCTTTAGAAGGAGAGAGTTATGTGCTTCTTTTAGCTCCTCATAAGAGTCTTTTAGAGAGATATATTCTTTCTTCAAGACTTCAAATTTTGACATCTCTTTTCCAAGATATTCATTTAATTCTTCTATCCGTTAGTTCATCATAAGAAGGTTTATTATCACTTATAAATTTTACCTTATCTCCTTTTGCCATGAGACAAGTAGGAGTGGAGAAGAGTGACAATGCTTCTTTGGTGGCGATGCCGATAAGACCTCTCTTCTTTGAGGACCCTTCTTCATCAGAGTCGGAGTCTGATACTCCTCATCGGAGTTCCATTCTCCAACTTTATTCTTGTCATCTTTTTGAAGCTTTTTGAAAAGCTTCTTCTTGCCGTTGTATTTCTTCTTCTTTGATGACTTGGCCTTGTCATCCTTCTTGTTAGGGCAATGAGGCGATGTGTCCCTTCGCATCACACTCATATCAACGAATATTGCTATAACGCTTGTTGTCATTGGAGGAATGATCCTTTTTGCTTTTGTCAAAATTAAAGCTTCGATATGGGCGTCTTCTCATGATTTTTTTCATCCTCCTCACAAGGAGAGCGAATTCCTCTTCGGAGTCGTCTTCTTCATCCCCTGTCTCATCACTTGATTCTGCTTTTGCTTTGAAAGCGGTAATCTTCTTCTTCTTGGAGGAGGATGGCCCCAAAAGTTCCTCCTTATCCTTCTTGTACAACTCATTTGTGATGAGGTTGCCCAAGAGATCGGTTGGCGTTATTCTTGGCAACTCGGGAGAGTTGAGAAATAGTCACCGATGTCTCATATTTCTCTGGTAGAGCCCTAAGCATCTTGCGCACAATATCAACATCAATTAAGTTAATGCCTAGTTCTGTGAGCTCATTTACAATGTTGTTAAGACGAGAATACATCTCGGTGATATTTTCATGAGGCAACATTGTAAATGTTTCATATTTGATCCAAAGTCTATGCAATTTGGCTTCTTTAACCGTGGATATGCCATTATGAATTTTTGAGAGCGTAGTCCATATCTCATGAGTGGTTTCAAGGTTACTCGATTGAACTTATCCGCGTTCAAAGATCCAAAGAGAGCGTTCATAGCTTGAGCATTGAGGTGGAAGTTTTGTTCCTCAAGATTCATCGAATGTATAGGATTGAGTGCCACAATGAAACTCTCACTAACAATTCTCCATATACTTGAGCTTATAGCATTTAAATAAATGGTCATTCTAATTTTTCAATAAGCATAATTTGATCCATCAAATAAAAGGTGTTTTGCCTATTGACATACCATCACTAGCCATCTTTTCGCTCCTAAACGGTTAAGAGAGATCAAACTCTGATACCAATTGTAGGATCAAAGATGTTCGACCAGAGGGTGGTGGAATAGGATGTTATAAAATTCTTGTGCTCTAATTAACAATTTTAACAATTGTGATTTTAATTAAAAAATACTAGAAAAAGTTTAAAGCCTATGAACAATATTTGCTAAGGTAACTCAAGATTACTAAAACAATTATAGCAAGAATTCTACACAAGTAAGAGCTAGAAATATAAATGCGGAAACGTAAGTACAAGAGAAGAAAAACCACAATGTAGATACTCGATGTTTTTCTCGTGGTATCGAAGACTTGCTGGTCTTCACTAGTCCACATTAAGGAAAGTTGAACGAATCCAGTCGGCTCCACACGAGCACTTCCCTCGATCACTAACATTGCTCTTCCTCCTCTCCGGAGATGGTGAGCACGTAACGACTTCACAATTCCTTGCCGAATCGCTTCACAAGCTTATTTGAAGTGATCATCGCGCAAACTCTTTCTCAAGCCGTTTAGGTGTTAGCAAGCACCAAGAGTAATAAATCGCAGCGCTTGCTTGAAGATTATCAAGTGCCAAAATGATCAACTAATGATGCAATGCACTTGAATGCTTTCAGCTACCTCAAAATGTGAATTGAATGCAAATGAGTAGAGGAGAGTGCACCAAAGCCTCAAGAGTATTCAATATGGCCAAATGTTCTGAACATGGTGCAGATAGGGGTGTATTTATAGACTCCAACCACAAAACTAGCCGTTTACAACAAATTCTTGAAATTTTTAGCATTCGTGGTAGTACTGCTGTACAAACCCGGTAAGGTCGATGTTCAACGATCGACTGTTGTTCATTAAATGCGCCAGTAATAGCCTTTATGAAAAAGTTGTAGTATTACCACGAACTAGAACAGCGGTAGTACCGCTCGGCTAGAACGGAACTACCGATTTTCAGAGGTTTAACATACCGCCAACTAAATTTTGGTCCTACCGTACTGCGGTTGTACTGCTTAAAAAATGCAGTCATACCATTTTCAAAATTCAAGAAAAACTCCCAAAAACATGCTCTTTAGAAAATACGTACCGCCAACTAGATTTTGGTACTACCGATTTGCGGTAGTACCGCTCATCACATGCGGTCATACCGATTTTTCTGAACAGTTTTCCAGATGCAAAAACAAATAAATTCTAAATGCAATGCATGTCATATGGTTGATCAAAATAGCACAAATTAAACTTTCAAGCTACTAGCCATGATTCCTCTTTATAGTACGGTGTTTAGCCTACTAATCCGGTCTTTTCTCCAAACACCGAGACCGGTAAAAACTACAAAAGGATCCTTAGACTTATATGATACCTTTGCCTTGAGCTATATCGATCTTTTATCATATCTGCATTGCCATTTGCATGTTATCATTCGAACTTCAAGACTAAACCTTTAAACTTCTTGGTACACATGTTAGTCCCATAATACATTGTTGACATTAATTACTAAAATCATTTTTAGGGGCTTAGATGCTTTTAGTTGGGAATTTCGAAAAATAAAATTCATTTTTTAGTCAGCCAACACGCTGCCGACACGTGTCCGTGACGTGTTCGTGTCGGACACGGTGTCCAACACGGATACGGTGTGCTTCAGAGGTATCACCAGACTAGGTCTTAATCTTGTATACCCACTTGCACGTGATAGGACGAGCATGCATAGGTGTCGGTACAATATCCCAAGTCTCCTTACATCGAAGAGCGTCAAGCTCCTCTGCCATAGCGAGCTGCCACTCAGAATGAGGAGCAGCTTCACGATAAGAACTAGGCTTAGTGACAGAGAGAGCATGAGCTATCGGAGCAAATCCAAGATGATTAGGAGGTCGAAGGGATGTCCAGTCATGAAGGACGTAACGGGGAGCATCATCAGGAGGATCAGATGCGGGTGTCGGCAAGATATCAGGAGAGGAGACTGGTGAAGGATGAGTATGCCTAGAGTAGTGAATACAAGAGAAACAAGACGGTGGTGCTGCAGGAACAAGAGGCGGTGCTGCAGGAGGCAGCACTGGAGGCGGAGGTACAGAAGGAACTACTAGAGACAGACCAAGGGAAGACTGTGATAGTGGAGAAATGGGTGAAGAGTCAGAAGAGACAACCATGAAATTGACTCAACGGTGGAAACATGACAAGGAGATGAATCTCGATAGAAGAAAGGTCGAGATTCGTCAGAGACAACGTCTCGTGAAATCCTGATCCATCGAGTAGAAGGATCATAGCAGCGGTAACCCTTATGCTCAGAACTATAACCAAGAAACACACACTCAACTGACTGAGGCGATAGTTTAGTGCGCTCATGAGGTTTTAGCAGAACAAAACAAGTATAACCAAAAACACGAAGGTGAGTGTACTGGAGGGCTCGAGAGTAGAGATGTTTTATAGGACTAACACCCTTAAGAGTAGTGGAAGGCTGCATATTGATGAGATATGCAGCCGAAGAAATGGCCTCAGCTCAGAACTGTGGTGGAACGTGAGAGGCAATGAGAAGAGTGCAGACAGTCTCAATCAGATGACGATGTTTGCGCTTAGCAACCCCATTCTGAGCATGGGCACCAGGACAAGAAGACTGGTAAAGAGTGTCATACTCAGAAAGAAACTGTCTAAAAGATCCAAAATAGTACTCGCCAGCAGAATCACAGCGAAAAGCACGGATGAAAAAAATCAAACTGAGTACGAATCATAGTTGCAAAGCCACGATAAATCGCAAGAAATTGACCACGATTAGACATAGAAAAAATCCATATAAAATAGGAATAATCATCAATGATCACATAAAATTTATACCTACCTTTGGAGATAATAGGCGCAGGTCCCCCATACATTTGAATGAACTAAGTCAAAAGGATGAGAAGACAAGGACTCACTAGAATGATGAAAAAGTTGTAGTTGCTTGCTCAGCTTAACCCTGACAAAACATGCCCGTGTCAATAGTAACATGTCCAAGAACACCCTGACGAACTAATAAAGAAAGACGAGACCCACACAAGTGACGTAGACAATGATGCCACTGTGCAAAAAAAAAAACTCCAGAGATGGTGGCAGCAGTGGCGGTGGAGGTAGATGTAGAGGTGATAGGAGCAACTGAAGTGGACGAAAGGTGGAGGCGGTCAAGTATGTAGAGACCCTGACGATTCCTATGGCGCTGGCCAGTCCCAAGTACTGTCCCTATCTGTCGGTCCTGGATGAAACAGGAGTGAGAGTCAAAACCAACCCTACAGCTGAGATCGGTAAGCTGACCCATCGAGAGAAGCTGCATGGTAAGATGGGGAATATAGGAAACAGCTAGAAAAAAAACTAGTAGACAAAAGAGTGTCTTGACAGCTGACAGACAGAGGACAGATAGGAAAAACAGGAGGTCCTACTGGAGTGAGAGATGTGGAGTCCGCTGTCATATGGAAAGAGGTATCAGAATCCAAAACTCAAGAAGTACCTAGAGGAGACGTCTGAGTTAGACTAGTAAAATCTGCTAAACTGTGAGAGAGCTGCTGAAGTAGAGCCGGTCAGAATTGCTGAACAGAGTCAACTTGCTGAGAAGGTCATGATGTGTTGGTCTGTCCTCCCATCGAGGAAGGGCCTCCCTGCCCCCTTGGATTGTCCACCCCATGCACCTTGTTTCGCTTTTTTCGCACTGCACAACTCTGGTAGTCGTGCCCGAAGTTCTTGCAATAATTGTATTGAACCCCAGTTGGTGCAAAAATAGGAGTGGAAATAGACACCTGAGGAGGAACTGTAGTCGACACAGAAGCCGTCGGTGTAGTCGAAGAAGAAGGGGTAGCAAGCACAGCCAGAGCAAACTGTGCTGCTAACCCGCGGTTAAGCTCCTCAGCATGAAGCGTCGAAAGAGCCCCAGTGACTGTCGATCGTGGTGAGCGACTCAGCAGTTGAGCCCTCACATGCTCAAACTCTGGGCGAAGACGACAGACGAAGTTAGAAAGGCGAAGGTGGTCACGATTCGTCTTCTACACCTTACGACACTCCTAGCAGAGTGGAGAAGCCAGCTCGTCCAGTTGGTGCCATAGACTGGCCAGGGCTCGGAAGAAGTCGTTGACGGAGGAGTCCTCCTGGTGAAGTATCTCCAACTCACGCTGAACCAAAAAGAACTGAGCATCGCTGCTCTGCAGGTATCGCTCGCGCAAATACTCCCAGATTTGACGAGTGAAACGCAGACCAACAATGTCTGGCTAGATGGAGTCGTCGACACTGACCACCAGGATGGCTCGAACACGGGCCTCATTAGCACACCAATGCTTAAAAGCATCTATAGCATACTAAAAGGCCTCATCAGATGCGTCAGCAGCATCAGCAGCGGCCTCTGCCTCCTTCTTGGCCTCATCTTCTGTAGGAGGTGCAGAAGTAGGCTATTTGGAAGGAGGCTGAACCAGCGATGACAGACAAGGTTGAGCACCAGTGACATGTCCCCAGAGGCGGAGACCATCGAGCGTGATCTCTATGAGTGAAGACCACAACATGTTGTTCGTCCCATGAAGCTTTGTTCCCAAGAATGGTGATACAGGCGGGGTGCCCGATCTTTCGATGAGATTGATAAATATCGATTTTGGTGGAGGTGACTCGCAATCTGACTACAACCGTAAGACGACGCTTGCGCCTTAGCAATCGTTGAACCAACTCTGAGATGTTATTGACCTTGCTGCAAGCGCGATCAAAATGAACACGAGGTTCAATTCCTGCGAGCAATCGAAGAACTAGCAAGAATAAATTATAGGTAATATGATATTGCGAATAAGAATGTAGTATAGATGGTATTGAAAACAAAGGTGGGATCCCGAAGATTGTCTTGATAGGTGGTCGTCCGACACAACTAAAGAACATAAGTTTGCACAATGGCTAAACCTAAACTCAACAAAATCCCAGTTCTAGCAAAAGGAGGCGGCGACTCCTATATACGGAGATGACCAGGGGTGGCGGCCAGGGAAGTGGACGCACGCCCCTAGGGTTACAAGGCCCATGAGCCTAAGAGGAGGTGGCGCAACACCCTTTTGACTCGGGCTCAAAAACAAACGTGGATTGTTTTGTTAATTGTGGCCGGCTCAGATGGAATTTGAAGATAAGGTTGAATCCATTGCAAAGTAGACTTGATAAGCTTTCAATGAAGTACAAGAACGTCCCAAACGAACTCCGTATGAAGAAGTTACGACCGTTTGAACTTAGTTTTGTCATAGTAGTCCGAATTCGAATCGAGAACGAGCCCAACTCAAACTCTTGCTTGGCTCGGATCCAAAGTGACGTGGTGACCTCCATTGTATCTTCCTGTGAGAACCCGCGTAATTAGCTAATTTTTTCTTTTTCAGTAATCAGTATTTAGCGGTAATTAATCTCGGCTTAGCAATAAGCTAACAGTAGTGTTGCGATCGTCATTAAGCTTCTAGTTTGTCATCAGCGCGTTGGTTTAGTGGGTTTCGTTTCGCAAGCATTTCATTTCTAGTCAATAGATCAATAGCAGTGCATCCTCATCATTTCATTTCATCATTGTTATGTAATAATTACAACCCATAGTAGTTTGCATCCAATAATAAAATGTTACATGCATTCTGCCGTAGCCCTCCTTGTATCCTCATCCGTTGGTTGCTAGTCTATCGAACCATCATTTGATCCATTGCCATCGCTCGCCAAGAATGCAGAAAACGGTTAGCAAGCCAAGTTGAAAGCAGTATTTGAGAGTAATAGAATAAAGGGAATGGCCGTCAGATTTTCCCCAAAGTGCAGTAGAATACCCGAAGCAACCTGAGCAATCGGTCCCTTGACCGTCAAGATACCCAGACCAACCGAAGTTAGTTGGTCCCTTGACCGTCAAGATACCCAGACCAACCGGAGTTAGTCGGCCTCTTGATCGTCAAGATATCCATACCATCCGAGGTCATTCGGCACCTGTCACTTCTGTGGGCCTCATCATCCGGCAATATTAGAATCGATACCCACATTTTACCGACCTACCTCAGTTAAATATCCGAAAACCGATCCAAAGCCCACTTTTGGACCCAAAGTCCTTAAACCACAACAATAGAAGCATCATTAGGATCGGAGGGTCCTTCAGCCCATCACAAATCATCAGTAGCGCATAGGTCAAAGAGATAAGAACCAGCCATCCAAAATATCAAGCACAGCTCACTGCCAGTCAAAAGCCCCCTCGGCGAAGCCTCAGGAATTCATCCCCTCTATCACAGCACCTCACCCCATCTCTTCACAAGCCAGCCGAAGCTCCCCTTTCCCCTTCACAAAGGGAGCAAACCAAAGCCAACACCACCAGAGAGGCCACCATTCCCCTCCTCCTGTCCTCAACCAAGAAATCACCCACACCAGTTCAACCCAAGCCAGCACCCTCACCACCCCAAGGAGCCACTGGTGGAGAAGGGCTAAGAGGCAGGGAAAACCAAAGGAGCAAGGAGCCAGGCGACCAGGAGCCAGAAGGCAACGAGCAAGGAGCCAGGAGGTAGACGGCGACCAAGCCACCACCAAGCATCAAGGCAGCCAGGAGCAAGCAGGAACCCGTAGCAAGCTCAGAGTTCTCCCCAATACTTGCTTGCAAGCACCAGAGGAAGGAGAAGAGCATCAGCTCGAAACTAGCGCTGCCATCCTCCTCTCCCCTACCCTTCAAACCCACAGGAGGTACCTCTAGTACATCAGTGCTAAGTATGCATATAAACATCTCTCAGTAGCAGCATCATTTAGGTAGTAGCATCATTTAGCTCTCAACTTCATCATAGAGCATAAGGGGGGAAGGGTAGAGAGAGAGGCAGGGGAGGCGTACCACCGGTAGCGAACCTTGGTCACCATGCACATCATAACCAGGACCTCACCAAAATCGATAGCAACCCTCATCCCAACATCATTCACATGTGCATGCATATCAACCAACAATACATCAGGAAGAAATCAAGCCAAGCATTAAAACTGATTTTAGCAGTAAAGGAAAAGGGGGGGGGGAATAGGCAGGGAGGAAGAGAGAAAGAGCCGGTGGCCGTAGGCCGAGCCGCCAGCTGGCCGAGCTGAGGCAGCCGGCCGGGCGGCAGGGGCGGGTGAGAGCAGGCGGCGCCGGGAGGAGCAGCCGGAGTTGGGGCCGAGCCACGCCAGAGCCGGGGCTGGCGGCGCTGGACCCGGGGGCCAGACGGTGTGGGCGGCGCAGGAAGGATCGGGCCGGAGGTGCCAGGAGGGAGAGCTTAAGGAGGTGGAGGAGGAGGTAGAAGGGGTTGGGGGAAGAAGATGAGGTAGAGGGGAAAAGGAGGCAGTTTGGCTGGATGGGGGTTAAGAGAGAGGGAGGTGAGGAGTTAGGTGAAAGTGGGGTTAGAATTAGGGTTAGAGGAATTAGGAGTTTGTGCAAATAAAAATTGATATACGTAATAAAATGCAAGCGCGAGTAGTATTTTAGGTTGCGTACATTTATCGCTCGTTCCGTCAACTCGACCCTAAAGTGAATAGACCGTAGAACGGCATCACTTGGGGAGTGCTAACTTAGCAGGGACCGAAAAATATTGTTAAATTAAAATACACTAACAAATTGCACTAACTTATGTACTCTTAATATCATCTAAAGATCAACTAAGTATTTGTGTATTATTATCTCGCTCTGTCGCGTAATTGCAGAAGACGATCTCACGCCGACGGGAGTAGTTAATACGGAGTTCTTCGTCGACGACCTTTTCTACAGTTCTGAAGGCAAGCGATCCTCTTGAACATGAATCTAGCTATTTCAACTGTAAACTTTATATTACTATATCATATAATTATTGCATCAAAACTATTTCTCCAAAAGCAAATAATTAATTGTTTATGAAGATGAGAGAAAGGAAATGATATGATGAGTAATGAATGAAATGAAAGATGATATATTATTATTATGGCTGGTAAAGGGGGCCCGGGGCAAGGATGAGAGAGGGCAAGAGGTGGGACCCCTTTACATATGTTTAAAATATAAGGACTAACAAAACTCTTACTCGATCAGATGCCGTATTTGAGTACCAACCATTTTTCCATTTCGGCGGGCAGAAAATGCTACCCTGTTACGTGATTATCCTCTCCACAACGGGTAAGTAATATTGCATGGGTTGAGTTAGGGAAGGTCCCAGAACGGTATTCAAAGTCCAGAAATAGGGGAATCCGAGGCGCTATAGTAGCGCATTGTGGAGTGTTGGGTTAGTATCCCAACCAACATTACCCGAACTCGGTGGTCGCCAGGTCGTCACCGACGGAAAGTAATGGGTGGAGAAATTAATCACGTAATCTGGAAAACGTTCTGTATTCTGAACTCAAAGTCGCATCAAAGAAAATGCGGTGGACCTAGCTCAAAGGGAGCTCAGAATAGCTATGGGTAAAGTGGTACAAGCCTGCGCAGTGATATATCAAATCATGAATTCATGCCAGTCTCCTAGATTGGAGTCTACGGGAACCGCTAGGGGTCTTTCCTCTCTCCGAGTGACTAGTAGTCTTTTCAGAATAAAATTTTGTCACCTAATGTTTTATTGAGTTATTTTCAGAAAGAGATGAGCTAGAAAATGAAGAAAAGAACAGAGATGAGTCATACAGTGCATTTTGCTATTAATGCTTGCTGAGTACATTAATTTGTACTCAACCTTGCTAGTATTCTCCTTTGTAGATCCTAGTCCAACTGGGAACTATCTCGCGTGGGATGAAGGACTTTTAGGTACCGGGAAGGTCACTGGTGATGGGGTCATTGGTTCGAGAAGCCGCGCGAAGTGGATGTACTGTTATGCTCGTGGAACGAGTAGAAGATCGATGAATCAAGAAAGGCAGCGAAGGGACTTAGTAAATTACTATGTAAAAACCTTAGCCTTGCGTGGCTAACTGGAATAAAAAGTACAGTTTCTATTTTATTGTTCTGCTACGCTAACTCTAGTAAAGGCTTACTATTCGTTGGAGCAGTATTCTACTAGGCAAATGAATAGTAATCCATATGCCTAAGTATGATTACCCCTGGGGTAATGACACGGGGCGTCGCACTTCCATGCTTGTGCATAACTCCACATACCTCTTCTTGGTCCTCTCCTATGTTCCTAAGTACAATTAAATCACTTGCATTAGGTAGCGGTCTATTCTCAGTAATATATAAACCTATGAACGACTTCACCTGGTGATTAAGTTGGTGAGCACGAGCTCGAGTAATTGGTCCTTGTAACACTGGTCATGGATGAGTTGTGTGTGTAGGCGCGGTTGTATCCAAGTTAGGGATATCCTCATCAAATGGGATCACAGCTGATAGAACGGAAGCCATCGGTAGGTGGCATGGGATGGCGCAGCGACCAAGGCAATGAAGTCTAACAGGCGGCGCTGGGCGGCGCAGCGGTTAGATCGACGTTCTGGGTTTTTATTTTATTTTTTTGGGCTGGGCCGACTCACTAAAATGGCCTGCGACACGAAGGGAACCCGAAGGGGCGCGCGCGAGGGGAACTAGGGTTCCCCTTGCTGGCTACGACGGTCCACGGGCGACCCTCAACGAGCGCGGCGATGCGGTCGCGGTAGGTGTCAGCGGCGGTCCACGGGCAGCCCTCGATGAGCGCAGCGATGCGGTCACAGTAGGCGGCGGTGGCTGTCCATGGGCGGCCCTCGGCAAGCGCGGCGATGCGGTCGGGGTGCCCTCGGTGAGCGCGGCAATGCGGTCACGGTAGGCGAGTGCGGGCGGTAGCCAGGCGTGCGATAGCGGCCGGGCGAGCGGTGGCATCAGATGACACCTATGGACACCTCGGGATCGGACTCGTTTCAAGCTAAGTGATTACGCCAAAAGCGCAATACTTAACGAGAGATGAAAATGATTCCGAGTGTCCGGATATGTGTCTCATGTTAGCTCTCAAGGATTAGTGGCTAACATGTACATATCCAAACACAACATTGCATTCACATCCATACACAATCATACAAGAGAATAGAATTAAATACAACATCATTTAAATAGAACCTTATAGTACAAGGTTGCATAAGATGGTCGATCGGCCAAATCTAAACAACCCAAATAAATCGCAGCGGAAGATAAGCTTAGAAATAAAAGAGAAAGAGCGGAGTTGGCATGCCCAAACCCACTAGCAACCAACTGGAGTTAAAGCCGTTGCTCCCGTCGTTCTCACCTGAACAAATGGACAATCCATTAAAGTACAAAGTTGTACTCGCGAGTCTTTCAAAAAAAATAAAGATGCATGTAAGTATCAAAGGAATGCTACTACAGTAGTCAATTTTTCATTTAGATAAACATTATAGATTCAAATCGTCATTTGTAAAACATTTTAGAAATGTTATATGACAGTAGGTAATTCCAAATTCATGATCAACACCTGTAGATACTCCAAATATAGTCAACACACGAACTTCCCGTTCGTGGCATATATCAATTCTCAAACATATCAACACGCGAATCTCCCGATCGTGACAACATACAAGATCTGAACAGCTAGCAGAAAGACATAACATTTCCAACCATAACCTAACTCGAAAAACCCATAAGCTAACTATGCATGATTTCACCAAGCGATGTCCATAACCGGGGACATGGCTATTTGAATAGATTTAGTTCTCTGTAAGATTGTATAGCTTTACCTACACGATATGAATACCTCGTACTGTCGACATGCACTCTTCCTTAGGAGTGTGACTGAGATATCATAACGAGGCCGTAACAATGTCATGTCCTAACTATCAAATCACCTGAGGAAACAACACCATGGCCGAAAGTCGCTTATCGACACCATGGGTGTACCCGTTGTGTAAGTAAGTCCCTTGCGCACAAGAGACCCTTAAGGGCAAGTAAGGTAAAACTTAACATGCCCCCACTAGATTGACAAGAGAACCATTAAACAGTAATAATAACAATTGTCAATCTAATTATGTTTTGATAACTAACACATAACAAATTATTAAGCCAAGTCATCGCTCATAAACTCGGCATGTGGTTGTACGTGAGACTTGGTTCGACGCACCACAGACCGGTCCTTAAGCACCCAGACAGGGCTACATGAATCTGGGAACATCCTCCCTTCATCACCGTATCACCCATCCAAGTCCAACACACAACAACATCCCTTCCAACATATCCACAATAACCAGATTCGAAGATCTGGACATATTCCTCAAATTCAACATAATTCAATCCATATAATCCTGAAATATCATCAAGATTCGATTCAATTCACTGGCCGATGGACTAGCTCCATCAACTACTTTCGACTACAACTACTAGCATGGTTAAGCATCGATCTATCCTTCAACAGAAAATTCCCAAACATTATATATATATATAGGCATCAACTGAACATGGGATTATCAATATTCAAGGAAGGCAATGCAACAATTAGGAAATTAACTACATCTACCCATGAACATACTTATCAAAATTGCATGCAATTGCGGGATTAAAATCCACACAAAACTTTTAAAATCAGTAGGAGCAACATGATCAAGAGGGGGTGCTCGCACCTTTTTTGGTACCACTTATTCAACCTCAGGTTACATTCAAATTGATCTCATGAATATATCGGTATCATCAAAAACCAAACGAAAGACGATGTTGCAATAAATATAAAATAAAGCCAAACATTCAAAATACTAAAAAATGCATGAAATTTATATAGTAGGTAGATTATGATTTTAGATCAATTTAGGTGAAGGAATTATTCCATTTGGATTTAGTATGTGAAAGTTATAGCCGTTTGAATTTCATATTTATGGAAAATCCAATTGAATTAGAATTGGTTACTGTTCACCGAATTTAATTCTTTGGTGAAAATTTGCTGAACAATTGTGAACATAAGGAGTACATAGGTAAATAGAGAATAAAAAGATAAGATCAAAATAATTTGGTTCATCTCATCTGAAGTTCATATGAATTAGTTATGAATTTTCGAAGTTAATAGCATTTTCTAGTGCAAAAATAATTCAGTTTTGGATCAATATCCAAAAACTATATTTTCTATGATAGTGATAAGGTTGAAACCTATTTTAAAATACAGTTCATTTAAAATGAAAATTAACAAAATTGGTTTCAATCATTTTGGAGTTAAAATGTAATAGTTATGATATTTTGAAGTTAAATGCATTTTTCAATGTACAAATTAATGTAATCCGAAAATTCTAAAGCATTTAATACATTTTATACTGAGAGTAACCTAGCCATAGCCTATGATAGGTGGGGTCCAATAAATAGTGTCATTTTCCATTTAAATTTTGAATTTAATTTCCTACTGACAGGTGGGCCCTACTTGTCATTGACCCGGTTCACCAACTAGTGCGTGGACCTTCGGTCCACAGCACAGTGCAAATGGTCTACTGGTTGGTTTTCTGTGCACTTAATGGCCTCGGGCCCACATGTCAAAGTCTCAAGATCTATTAAGTGCTAATCATTAACTCAGCTAAGTATTGATTTCCGACCGAGATTCCCGATTAAATGCTAATCAATCGATTAAACCTAAATGACCTGGCTACAGTAAATGTCGGGTTTCCGACAAAATAGAGCTCCTGCGCTGCGAGCTTTGCCGGCGGCTTGCAGGCGCTGCGGTCCAGGCCAACGTGAAACAAGGGCAGGTACAGGTTGCTAATAGCCTGACGGTCCGATTGGTGGCCGGAACTTGGTTGGAGGATGGCTGTAGCGGAGGCGCGATAATGGAGTGCAGCGGCGCAAGAACGACAAAAAGGGGATACATTGATTCAGAGAGTCTTTGAGCAAACCAAAACAGACTAAAGCTACTAGAGGGTTCCTTGAGGCTTACCAAAGTGGTCGAGGGGTCGGTGAAGCTCGGTAGCAGCTCAACGCCGATGATGGCTATGGCGGCGATCGGGGTTCACGTGGAGGGGAGATCCTGAGCGAAAACGAAAGCATCTAGATGTCAGATCCGCTCAAGTGAACCTAGTAGAAGGTGTGACCGAAAGTAATCGAGGAATGGCTCACCAAGACGACAATTGGATGATGAACAGTGGTGTTGGCCGACAAAAGGGAAAAATCCAATTTCCAACTATTATGTGATGAAAAGACCAAATTGGTTGAGGGGAAAGTAATGTTGTGCTAAGGGACACAATATGACGTGCGTGAGTAAGGGTAGGACTCACCGGAGACGATGACAACCAAAAGGGGTAGTTGCGGGTGCGCTCTGGAGACAGTGAGAGCACAAGTTTGCCCCGGACCCTACAAGCAATGTCAAAGGCTCAGATGAGCAAAAATGGAAAAGGCATGGAAAGAATGAGCCGAGGGACAAGGCCACGCGGACTTTACCCGAGGGATACACATACCCGAGCTCCCTTCTCCTCGGCCACGGAGAGGAGAAGTGAGGAAGAAGGTGGGCAATGCGATGGTTTTGTTCGAGCCAGAGGACGGAGGGAGCTACGGCGTGAGTAAGTGGTGCTCAGGGATTCAATTTGGGCTGTGCGGCCACGACGGTAATGGCATGCACTAGGCCTCGCGCGGCGCGTGGCGCTCAGCTCCTGAGTGTGTTAGCGAGAGGAGGAAGACGGGACTGACTAGTGGGCTAGGCGCGTCAGCGGCACAAGGTGCGAGCGGGTGCGGTGCAGCCAATTTGCGTTGGGCTTGGTCGGAATGGTTCGGACTGGTCCGTACCACGGGTCAGGTGCGTTTAGGCGGTTTGGTTGGACCGCGTGGGTTTGGGTCCGGTCGGAAACAGTGATTGAATCTGAGTTTTAACTTCAAATTGACCAACAAGCAGAAAGTTTGACCGAGGCTTTAAAAATAGTAATAAAATTCTAAAAATTCTGAAAATTTTTGTGAGTGCTCCCAGTTTTAAATAGAACCTAGGAAAATTTTCTTCATGTACTGTTCATTCTCCAGTTGTTAGAATTAATTTATTTTCAGATCTACATTTGTGAGTTGGTTTGAATTTTGATGAAGTCAGTTTGACTTCTAAAAATCTGAGAAAATTATATTTATTCATGATAATTATTATAATATTTGAATAAATTATTTTCAGAAGATGACCACATGTGTTTTAACTGCTTTCTTTTGGAGCTTAAATTTGAAATGTAGGTTTAAACTTTGATTAAGATTTTTCAAGTGTAATAATTTTGCAAATGCTTACAAAAACAGTATGTTTGCTCATGAGATGCATAATAATTCTGTTTATTAAAAAGGGGATGTGACAGAACCGTATCGGGATGGCAGCGAAAGGAGCTAGGTTAGTGCCCTAGCTCTGATACCATATTATGAATATTGTGTATGTATTCATGATGCCCAATGGACAACATATATAAGGAGTACAAGGAGATATTACAAGGAAATATGACATACATATATAAGGAAATACAAAAGGCATATAAGGAAATACAAAAGTATTCCTATTCTAACAGAATTGTTTTAGGATGTGCTATAACTGAACAGGTTATATAAGCATCTTATTTGTTACCTGATGGTACTCCTTTTTTTTTTTTCTTTTTTTTTTTTTATTACAGTTGAGCTCAAAGCTTTATTCAAACTTTCAGAGTTGAGATTATAATATCTCCTGATAACCACAGGCAAAAGGCTGCATCAAGAGTTGAGGCAAGTAGATGTGACATACATCCTTAGTGCCTCAAATGTGCCCACCTATGGGCTGCTACATTAATCCTGTGGCTATGTCTGTATTTAGGCAAAGGAAGCTTTTCATTCTTTCTTTGGAAGCAGCAGAGCACAGGGAGAGAGGACATGAGAGAATTATGAAGGGAAGGGAGATACTGGGCTCAGCCAGCGACCAGCAGCAAGTTCCAGCCCAGCTGCCCAGGACTCTGCAGGAGGCAATGCCAAGACCCCTTGGTGCACGGGCACAGGCCACTGGTCGTCTCCGCCAGGGCGGCACTGACGGCAGCGGTACCAGTGCACCGGCCGGCCGGGAGCAGCGGGAGAGAAGGCATGCAATGCACCTACGGAAAACTTGCTAGCTGCTCCCGTTCATCACTATTCGCTCGTGCTCGCATCGCACGCGCGCGCTCAGGAATGCTCCCGCGCGGCCGTGCGCGTTCATCTCCAACGGCGCGTACGCCGATCGAGACAATGGTAGGCATTAGGCAATACTCTGCCCCAAGAAGGTGAAGCACTAAAGCCCAACTGCCAGCACAACACCAAGTTTAGCCTTCCCTTTCTTTTACCCATGATTGAACCAACCATATACAAAGGGTATATATACCCCCATTCTTGATGTAATTGATAATATACCCTCCACTTAGATGGATTCTTGATAAAATACCATGTTCGTATTATTTTATTAATATCCGCTCTTTTTCCCATTTTGGTAATGTGAAATTACCTGCTTGCCCTCCCCTGAGCCGTTTTGCTCCATGCCGCTCTGACGCAGTTAGGTCACACAATATACACGCGGCGCGCTGCTCACCACCACAGAGGTCCGCGAGATGTTGAGATGGGGTGGGTGCAACGGAAAAAATTCTATAAGACTTGGTCCACAACTCCATCAATGTAGACTAAGTTCACTGTGTGATACGTGTCTTTTCACGAATCTCAAAGCGCACAACTCCATAAATCACTGATGTGAATTTTCACGAATTGAATACTGAAGGATATCATGTCACGCTTTGAGATTGGTGAAAAGACACGTGTCACGCGGTGGAGTTAGTCTACATTGATGGAGTTGTGGACAAGGTCCTATAAAAAAATTTTCCGGACGCAACTGGGCCGACGCAGGAGGATAGGGTGCCCACCATCATTGCCTGCAA
This sequence comes from Ampelocalamus luodianensis, assembly GCA_036346255.1. Taxonomy (NCBI): domain Eukaryota; kingdom Viridiplantae; phylum Streptophyta; class Magnoliopsida; order Poales; family Poaceae; genus Ampelocalamus; species Ampelocalamus luodianensis. The sequence goes on along the minus strand of CM070620.1, from coordinate 27,975,907 downwards.
CCTTTACTCCGCATCACCGTGCTGGTTGGCGGCAATCTTCAGGACGGCCAGGTGTGTAGATGTCGTGTGGCTGTCGTCGGCTATAACGGCGGCAGCCTCGGACAGAAGTTGCCGCAACAAAGCTGACGGGGTCGGCGTGAGCTAGACGCTGACGAGGAGTTCGTCGACAACTATGACATGGGCGAGGCGTAGTTGTTCACGGCGCTCGGCAGGGAAAGTGACGGGGAAGACACGACGGTAATGGAGTTGGTGACCGCGGATCCGCACACACTCCCCGTCGGCTCCACCTTGTCGCCATCGCCCAGCAGCTGCTTCTCCAGCTCCTACAGCAAGACTAACTCACTCGTCGTCGTCGCCGGCCTCGCAGCGGCCCCCTCGCCACCGCCTGGTCCTACGTGGACGGCAAGGCCACCATCTGCCACTGCAGCTGCGTCTGAGGAGGCTGTTGCTGGTACTACATCGCCGGCATCACCATGCGTGACGCGGTGGCGAGTGACAATAGCGTTGACGACGGCTGCGGCGAGAGGCCACCACAATCGGACGGCCCAGAGAAGCCCGGGGCTGGCGAGCGGGCCCCCGCGCCTAGCATGGCCTCAAGATCCAGCGGCGAGAGTCGTCAAAGCAGCACGGAACAGAACGGCTCGGTCGACAATGAGGTAGGCGTAGGCGAGGGAGAGGGCACTACTACAAAACAGGCAATAGCAGACACCTCATCACAGACGGTTCCAAAGGAGCCGTCTGTGTTGAACTTATACAGATGGTTCCCTTTGGAACCGTCTGGGAACCATCTGTGATATGTCCTCATCACAGACGGTTCTTATTACCAACCGTTTGTGATACTTCACGCACGGTTGGTAAAAAGAACCGCTCGTGATGAGACATATCACGCACGATTCATATTAAGAACCGTCGTGAAGTATCGCGCACGGTTCGTAATATGAACCGCTCGTGATGAGACAACTTATCGCAGCACGTTTAAAAATAAAACCGTCAGGAAGTATCACGACGGTTTTATTTTTAAACCGCTCGTGATAGCTACTATCACGACGGCTCTATTAAATAACCGTCAGGATGTTATTATCACGCAGCGGTTCCCATATAGAGCCGTCGTGATATCCAACCTCTTCGCCTCCCGCGCGATGTGTCTCTTCACCATCGCACAACCGCCTCTTCGCCTCGCATGCCGACGATACATGTGTCTCTTCGCCTCACGTGCGCTTACTCCTAATTCTTTATAAGACGGAATAATTCATCAAGATTAAACTCCTCCCATCGCTCTTCGTCTCACGGTTTTGAGTACGCCAATCGCCAAGGTGAGCATGCGAGCGCCATCGCCAACACCAAGGCGAGGAGGTCGGTGATCGCCGCTCTTTCTCACGATGTCGCCGCCGACATCGTCGGCCGTGGTGGCCGCGAGCTCTCCTCAGCCCATGGAGGACCTATGCAGCCTACGATTAACGTACGTATATCTTTATATCTACAATATACGTACGTACATACTACTATTTATTCTAACATCTTGAATGTATGTACGTATAGTTGCAAGGCCTTGTACAAGGTGTCCAAGGAACGCGCCGTGGGGAGGCGCGTGGCGCTGGAGCGAGAGGAGGCGATGAAGTGGCAGGACAACGAGCACTACCTCGCCGTCGTCAACCACCTGGCCGCCGCCGGCAACCCGGGGGCTTGTTTCATCGTCGGCCTCGGGCTTGTCTTCGCGCCCCAAGACATGCAGCGCGGCCTCATGTTCCTTGAACGGGCGGCCGTGGCCGGCCACAAGGCCGCGGCCTACGTGCTCGGTCTCCTCCTCTACACGGCCGGCGAGACGCGCGACGTTGGGAAGCACTACATCAGCCAGGTCGAGGACGAGCCGACCGGCGACGGGTGCGAGACGGCCAAGACCAACCGGGAGTGCAGGCGGTGCCAGAGGCTCGCTGCGGACATGGTCCAGGCAGCGGCGTGGGGGGAAGAAGGCCGGGCCACTGGGCCGGGTGTGGGCGCTGTCTGAGGATGGCCACCGGTGCACGAGCACTAGCTGCGGTGTGGAAGGGTGGGACGACTACGTCGTCTTCTGCGATGGACGATCGCAGGATTAGGCATGAGTATACCAGTTTCTTTGCAAAGGTGTTAGACTATTTGCCATAAAATTTTAGTTTTTTAGGTTTCTAGAAAGGTGGTGCAGCTGGACTATTTTCTAAATTAAATGAATTTTTAATGCACCAAAATATACGGTCCACAAGGACAGGAGCGATTACAATTCCACGTTGACATCAAAATATACGTACGACATATTACAAGTTCATAACACATGATGTTATGGAATAAATTAATTACAATAGAGTAATTTCTTAATTAAAATATAGTCCTTCATGATGATCGACGCATATAGCTAGCTTCCTCATTGGTTCTTCCTCGAGCTCGATGTCGTCTCCAAAGGAGGCAACTCGTCAAATTGATTGTATTCTTCCTCGTCCACTATATTCTCAACTCTGACAATCCTTCTTTTTCCATGAAGAACTACGTGATGCTTCTTATTTGCCGGGTCGGTTACATAGAAGACTTGAACAACTTGGTTGCTTGAGACGAATGGTTCGTCTTTGTATCCGACACGATCGAGATCTACGGTAGTGACGCCGTACTTGTCGACCTTCACATGTGGGAGATGGACCCAACGGCACCGAAATAGGGGGATCTTGAAAAGCACGTAGTCGAGCTCCCATATCTCCTCTATTTGCCCATAGTATGAGCTCCTCAGCCCATCGGTACTGAATGCATCTATGCGGACACCGCTGTTCTGGACTGTGCTCTTCCTATCCTGAGCTGCCGTATAAAATGTGTACCCATTTATGTCGTATCCTTGCCATGTGACAATTGTAAATTGTGGCCCTTTGCCAACCATAGCAGCGATCAACACTTGATGACCTCCTACCATGATTCGCACCTTTACCCATTCGTTGAACCGATGGTTGTGCTTTCTCGTGATCCAAACCTCCGACCGGTCTGGATTCTGTTGGCGTACTATGTCTTTGTGCTCGTCGATGTACGGGGACACTTGGGTCATGTGTTGCAAGACCGTGAAATGGGCTTGAGCGTACGTATCCAGATCGGGAGTGATTGATTTCCTTCCGATGGTCTCGATACCATCCAGCCTTCCCTCATGACGAGATAGAGGCACACCTATCGGTTCCACCTGAGCCATGTAGTCGACGCAGAACTCAATGACCTCTTCGGTTGCATAACCTTCGATGATGCTGCCCTCGGTCGGATCGATTCCGCACGTAGGACTTGAGAATTCCCATATACCTCTCGAACGGGTACATATGACGAGGAACACAGACCACATATCTTTATCTCTTTCACAAGATGAACAATGAGATGGACCATGATATCGAAAAATGACGGAGGGAAATACATCTCAAGTTGACATAGAGTCGCCACCACCTCGGCCAGAGCATCTAGTCCTTCGGGATCGATGACCTTCCGAGCAATTGAGTTGAAGAAATAACACACCTCAAGATTGCCACTCGGACCTTGTTCGGCAAGATACCCTAATTGCAACAGAAGCATTTGTGTCATCAACACATGACAATCATGAGACTTCATACCAATTAATTTCAAATCTTGTATAGAAACAAGTTTCTTAATGTTAGCGGAGTAACCAGACGGGACTTTGACACCATGCAAGCTTTGGCACAATTCATTTCTCTCGCCTTGAACATAGTGTAGCAAGTCGGTGGAAGGTATGTTCGTCCTTTATCGGTCTCTTTCGGTGCTAACTCGGTCCTTATGTTCATATCAACCAAGTCGCGTCGTGCGTTAACACCATCCTTTGTTTTGCCACTAATGTTCAGTAAGAGACCAATCAAGCTTTCACATACATTCTTCTCCACGTGCATGACGTCGATGCAGTGACGAACTTCTAAGTGCTCCCAATAAGGCAAGTCCCAAAAAATTGACCGCTTCTTCCAGATGTTCTTCTGACGGGTTTTTAATTTACGTCCCTTCCCAAGCACAACATCGATATCCTTAACCATATCATAGACCTCTTTCCCTCTAAAAGCCCTTGGAGCTGAACTGTCCTCCTTATTTCCGTCGAATTGTTTTTTCATCTTGCGGTATGGGTGACTCCTGGGAAGGAACCTACGGTGATGCATATACACAGTTTTGCGCGAGTTGTTCAGCCATACACTCTCCGTAGCATCTAAGCAGTGCGGACAGGCTTTGGCTCCTTTCGTACTGAAGCCCGACATGTTACCAAGGGCAGGAAAATCATTGATAGTGCAGAACAACATGACGCGTAAAGAGAAGTTCTCTCGTTTGTACGCATCCCATACTTTTACCCCTTCGTTCCACAGTGTCACAAGATCATCCATAGAATGGTGCTAGGTACACATCAATATCGCTCCCGTGTTGCTTCGCCCTTGGATAAGTAGTGACATCAAAATGTACTTCCGCTTCATACACGACCAAGGAGGAAGGTTGTACATACATAGGTTCACGGGCAAAGTGCTATGTCGGCGCTCATGTTACCGAAAGGATTCATTCCATCCGTACTCAACCCTAACCTTATGTTCCTCGGTTCCGTGCATCAACTCTTTGAAGGTCCGATCGAAGTTTCTCCACCGGCGTAATCGCAGGTGTCTTAGTTTTCCATCTTTCTTACGCTCCTCCGAGTGCCAACGCAGCAATCTTGCCTCCTTTCGGTTCGCAAATAAACGCTTCAAACGTGGGATCACAGCAGATACCACAACACCTTAGCAGAGGTCCTTACTTCACCTTAGCAGATTCTCACGCTTGTATCGGGATGCTTTGCACACGGACATACATGCAAGTCTGCATACTCTTTACGATACAAGATACAATCGTTCGGACATGCATGTATTCTTTCTACTTCCATTCCCAATGGACAAAGAACCTTCTTGGCTTGGTAGGTGGTGCTGGGCAACACGTTTCCCTCCTAAGAATGTCCGCTAGAGACCTAACAACGCCGTGAAACTCTTGTCGGACCAACCATTGCTCGCCTTCAATTTCAGCAGTTCAAGTACGGTTGACAACCTTGTGTATTCCGGCTTGCAGCCAGGGAACAAAGGTTTCCCCGAGTCCTCCATTAAGCGCTCGAATTTACAAAACCTTCTCTCACTGTAGTTTCCTTCTGCATCGCGTAGCATCTGATCCAGACTGTCATCGTACGACCTATCATCATCAAAAACACAGTCCACATCCGGCATATCGTTGACTTCCTCGGCGATGTCATCATTATTAACTTCCTGTATAATCTGCTCTTCACCGTGACTGGTCCAACATGTATACCCTTTTTTGAAACCCCTTCGAATCAAGTGCCCTACGATCAAGTGCTCTTGTTCGCAGCTTGGGCCAGGTTGCGATCAGAGAGGTGCGAGTACACAACCATAATGTAGGCCAGTACAGCCGGGACGAGAGAGGAAGCCATTTGGAATTTGTGGAGAGAGAGGGGATGATCAAGGATCGAGGTTCGTGAGAAATCCTCTCGATAAGGGTTGTCTATTTATATAAAAGAAGTAGTAAAGTCGAGCAGAGACGAAGAGACACTCGCGCGGAGATGAAGGGAATGAGATCCATAACACGATTTGCTCTATGATGGATCCGTGCGTGATAAGATATCACAGACGGATATATTAAATAACCGTCATTATATTACCATATCACGAGACGGCTTTATGTAAGCATGCGTGATATCCTCAATATCATAAACGCTTCCATTAAAGAACCGCAGGATATCCTCACTATCACGCACGGTTATTTAATGGAACCGCTCATGATATCTAAATATCGCAGACGGCTCTATTAAAGCACCGTCTGTGATAGTATATCACAGACGGTGCTTCAATAGAGCCGCTCGTGATATCCTTTATAAAAAGCGCACCCTAGGGTTTTGCTCTTTACTCGTCACTTCGTCTCCCGCGCCCTTAGGCTCTCGCGCGCTCGGCTCCTCTAGGGTTCGCCTGCTCACCTCCCGACCGTAAGACCCGCGCGCCGCCTTCATCGACGACGCTGCCTCCGCCTCGGCGCGGCCTCCTCCCGTGTCGGCCTCCTCCTCTCGCGATCGGCCTCCTCCCCCTGCGCGGCCTCCTCCCCGGCCTCCTCCCCCTGCGCCGGCCTCCTCCCCGCGCCGTGCTCCTCCCCTGCACTGGCCTCCTCCCCGCGCTGTCCTCCTCCCCGTGTCGGCCTCCTCCCGGCGCCTCCCTCCTCCCCTGCACCGGCCTCCTCCTTGCACCGTGAGTTGTTGTGCGGCATCCTCTCTGTGAGTATTCCTAAAGATAATATGTGAACTGAATCTAGTACTAAAGATATGGCAAATTGATCAGTGGGCTTTGTAGACATGCTCTGTGATGAACTTTGTCTTATACTGAGATTGAATGTGATAGTTAGTTCATTCTTGAGCTCTATTGTATAAATTACTTGCTACTGTCAATTTCATATACTGTTAATTTGTTACTTTAGATTGAATGCTAGTTATCACAGACGGTTGAATGCCACTATCAATTTGATATACTGTTAGTTCATTCTTGAGCTCTATTGTATTGACGAACCGTCTGTGATGTGACTTTGATAGTCTTTGATAATGTGAACTGAAATTGATCAGTGAGCTTTGTTCTGGTTCGCTCTGTGATGAACTTTTCTCTTATACTGAGATTGAATGTGATAGTTAAGACCATTTTCGTAATGCTTGAGATCATTTGTGATTAAGCAAAGTATTGTTTAGAGCTCATAGTTTGAATTTATACTATCATATTCATTTAATGAAGAGTATAGACAATAGGATTGAGATGACAAAGACTTGTTCTTTTGCAACTCTCCTTCTGAGAGCACAAACTACCATCAATCCTTCTTTATATATTATACGTTTGTGCATCATTTTCGGTTAAGTTGAGTAAATCTGCTTGAATCTGGTCAGTTAGAGCTTACGCATATTGCTTCGTGCATATATAGATAGCAAGTAAGCGACATGGCGTCCGCACCATCTTCGCCGCCGTCATCGACGTCGCCGAATGCGTCTGGATCTCCGAGGAAAGTGGTACGTACGCGAGATGGCAGAGGAACATCGAGAATTCCTCCAGGCCTAATGACCGCCACGGAGGTCAATGCCAATGGGATCCTGTGAGTCCCCAAAGCGCCGCGAGATTCGGACCTTGTGCGGGATACTTGGAAGAACGGGTCCCCATCACCACACCGAGCCGGGACAACGTGTCGGATGTTCGGAGAAGCCACCGTGTGGGGCGAAGTTTTAAAATCGTTCACTTTCCCACCGCAGACTGGCGCGCGCGAACGACGAGCGTTGCTCTCGATCGGAAGGCGTGGAGGACCTTCAAGAGCGTGCTTGTCACAGCACGTGAACACGGGTCGACGCCCTTCACGGCGTATAAATTCTTGTCGCGGGATATATGGGGCGCCTTTGTGCAAATGAAGACGACGCCGAATTTCTTGAGGAAAGTGCGACGCACAAGGCTCTCCGACACTTAACACTCACCCCACAAACTCGGCACCACCGGGTATGCGGGTAAAACCGCGCAATGGGCGGCGGAGGACGCGAACGAAACAAGGCCATTTCTTTGAGATCACGGACAGCGCACTCTCTCTGGTTAAGAGCGAGGCATCGATTCGTCTTGGCGAAATCTCTTTCACAAACCAGCGGATCGGGATGTGGGCAACCGTGTGGTAAATGTCTTGAACTACCTAGTTGTTAATAAGTCTATAACTTCATAATGTGTATAATAACATGATGACCTCTTGCGGCAAGAATTGAGTTCCGCATGTTCAAGGCTCCTTCCAAGCGAGCGAGGAGAAGGATATACTATCTCGTACCCCGGAAACAAGGAGCACCGGGTGCACGCGAGGCAAAGGGGTTAACGTATCTTGGAGGATGGATTTCGGGCGACTCATCGCGTATAGGAGCGGGAAGAGATCCAAGGCGAGTGCGACACGGTGTTGGAACATGTGCTTACTTCAAAATTTGAAGGAAGAGAACGGTGCTTCGCAAAGTTTGAAGAAAAGATAGCAAGATTGCGTAACCAAGTGAATCAACTACTACCCTCAACAACCGATCGCAGCCGCCCGTTGTTTTGGTAGGCAATCCTCCTCAACATCGGAGTGGCGTCGCGTCCACGCAAAATTGTGAACATGATGATGTCCAATTACCTATCGACGACATCAAGGTAATGTACATCTCGGAATGCTCCAAAGATAGACCTATAGGACGCCTTAGCTAATTGCGTATCGTTTGTAGGAGCCGACGACCGCACACTCCAACCGAGGATGGTTGGGATGTCTATTGAGGTGGGCGGGGTGGTGTATCCATGCAATGAAGGGATAGTGCGAAGACGGTGCCCGTGTGGCGCAGGTTACGCCAGGTCCAGTGGACATGGTACATGATAATTTTAGGGCCGTCCGTGGAGATTCGCCCGAACGACGAAATCATAACGATGGGGATGCCTGCATGCAGTTTTATTCGATGGCCAAAGAAAGACATCGCTCGACTCTGCGGTGCCGCCTCAACCTTTGATTACTCCACCCAAACCATCTCCACACGACCATGCCTCTCAATTCAACTTTTGAAGGACATCGTCCGGACCGCAGCCACCTCAACTTCGATGACTCTACCCCAACCATCTCAACATGACCATGTCTCTCCAACAGACCCTCCATGATCGCACCTCAACCTTCGCCCGAAGCCCGCCTCATCGGTTCCGTGGAGAGACACCGAACGAACAAAAAGCGTGCGCCCGTGTCCGGTTCTCGAGTCGTCGGCGGAGGAAGACGCGTGCGAGCAAGTCGTTCGGGACAAATCGAAATCGAAGAACATTAAGGCGCTTAGCCTCCTAACCCTAAGAAACACTCTTTCGAAGTCCGCTGGCGGCGAGCACGATGTTAGCCCTCATTGGATTAGGTTGTCGAGTTTGCATAGCCGGTACTTGCGAAGACCAAAGAGAAAGGGTGCGCTGATGGAATCACCGTCAGATACACGGAGGACTATTTCCTCCACGAGCCGGCCCCCTTCATCGTGGGCTTCGACGAATTATTCGACCTATTCAACCTCAAAACCCTCGATGCCTCACTTCTACGATGCTGGACACTGTAAGTGTGTACAATCAAGTTCTACATTCACGTACATTCACGTAATATAACAACTCATTGCTTATGTATAGATACATGATTAAAACTACCCGGGGATTGAAAGAACCGGTGAGTTTCCTCGACCCACACGTGGTCTCTGAGCAAACCATCTTGGCAGACGCATCCTACGTCGAGAAATACATAACGGCAGGATTGCTTGCTTGTAACATCCCAACTTTATGCTTGTGTTTCAAATGTAAGAAAATCAGTAGAAATTAAAACTTTTTCTTACATCATGTACTTCCTGTTGTGCCAAACAATTCTTGTACAAGGGATTGTGGAAATACATTGTCACAAGTCTAGTTGATCCAAATCTTGATTTTCCAAAAACAATCTTGTCAAATCTTGTGATCATCCTCTGGAAATATTTTTCCTAAGTCTCTGTGATGGTATGTGACCCCTCTGAAAAATTTCACAATTTTTGGAAATTGTTTGAATATTTTTAGAGGCAGTCAAACCTGTTTGACTCTCAGTCAAACATTGAAACAGAGCCTTTCAGAATTTTTGGAGATTTATTCACAGTATAAAAACCTCTGAAAATTTTACACAAGGTTAATATCTGAGTTAGCAAGCTCCTGTAAAATTTTCATAATTTTTGGAGTTAATTTGCTACCTCAAATAAATCATTCAAAGTCTCTGTTCTTATTTCAAAGTCAAACTTGGTTTTATCGTTACTCGTTCGAGTCGGACTGGGCTCGAGCCAATTGATTCGGTCCAGTCAACTAACTGCACCGAGCCCCTCTTTAAAACGCGCGTTGAATCTCAACCGTTGGATATAAATCGCACGGTCCGCGCGCGTGTAACCCTTCGGACCTTCCGGTTGCAAATTTGATTGTCGACCGTTAGATTTCCATCCAACCGCCGAGATGCGCCGAAACCTTCGGACCCTCGGTTGCATTCTTGAATCGAGCCGTTGGATTAAGATCCAACGCCGCGTGTCCTTCGTTGTAAACCGCGTCGCGGCGTGGAGCAATCTGCGCCGTTCGTTTCTAATCCTAGGGCTCGGAACCTTTCCGTTGTGTTTTAAAGCCCGGAGGCATGGCGCTTTCGTAGCCGTCCGATTTAGATCGTGGGGCTCTGAATCGCCCGAGCTTTGCGCTGGTCATCTTCAACCTCCCGCCGCATGCAGCGAAAGCAAGGCATGGAGATGTCATTTCATGCTCCCTACGGCTGCCCTAGTCGACATTATGGGTCGTGGGAGACACATTCGCCATGCCATGCCCTATTGCACCAAATATTATCTTTTCCATGTCGGCCAAGCATTGTGCTCTGTGTTTTGCCGCCCAAAGATGTGTGGTGCAAACCTAATGCTTTCATGGCTTTATAAGCACTCTCAATGCCTCTGGTATTTCTTTAGACCACCATCAAGCTTCATTCTCAATATTGGAGCTTAACACCTCAAAAATGGCAAATCGCCATTGTTGACCGTGGAGCTCCATTGGTGTTCTTGGTGTTCCAGTGGTCATCCTTCACGTTTCTTTGCCCTAAACTTATCTAATTACTATCTTGAACATTTCCCCTCACTTAATTTTGGATGTGATTCTCAGGAATTGTCCAATTTGGGGTTTGTTCAAATTCGGCCGAAATTGGTCATCTTCTTCCTCAGCTCAGGTGAGTGCTCCATTTTCCAATTACTTGCTCATGTAGCTTCTGTGAATCCTTATAAAGCTGTATTGATGCTTTGGTATCACTCATTTGGCTCAGGGTGTCGTTTGCAATCTTTCTTCTTCGTGTCCGGCGAGCTTTCACCGTGATCAAGCAACTCCGGCCATCTTTGAAGCTCCTCTCCTTTAAGGTAGCTTCTTATTAGTCCTTAGAAGCTTGGGCACCCACATCCTTGGTCTGCAGCTGAGCTTTTCGCTATTTTCGTGTTTAGCAGTAAAGCTCCCTCTTTCATTTTCCGGCTAGCCGGCGTTCTAGTCCCTCGCCGCCGGCGAGAATGCCACCATTAGGTTCGTAGTGCTATTGCGAATCCATTTTGGTTCTTGTTCGGCGCCGCCGCGGCCTGTGTCGCCGGCGATTTGCCGTTGAAATCACTCGGGTTTTGCCGGCACAGCAGCTCCCGTTTTCATCACTTAATTAGGACACAATAATTACCAATCATTAGTTAATTAATTGTGTCTTAATCATTATCGTTGAGCCGCTGACCAGTGGGCCCAACATCCTTTAATCGCCGCTGGCTCAGCTCCGCACTGTTCCGGCATCATTAATGCTTAATCATTAGTTAATTAATGTGTCGGCATTTAATCACTGTCGGAAATCACCTCTGGGTCGCTGACTTGTGGGCCCGAGGGATTAAAATCAAATTCCAGTAGCCATTAGTGTCTCTCTCAGATCTGATTAATGATAATCATTAGAATCATTAATCCTGTCCTAACCGCCTCTCAGTCGCTGACAAGTGGGCCTAGTGCACTGTGCACGTGGGTTAAACCAGCGCGTGGGTGACTCGAAGTCACTGACATGCGGTCCCACGTGTCGGCATCTCCCTTTGAACTGCGATCGTTAGCCACCGTTCATTTTTAGATCTGCGGCCCTGATCTTTGTGTGCGTTCGGACCCTCCGGATGCCTTGATCGTTCTCGACCGTCGATCTTTCGATCAACGGCTGAGATCGTGTATGCAACCGCACCGTCCGAATGCATACACTCGTGTGCGCCGTTGGATCTTGATCCAACGGTGGGCTCCGTTTCGAGTTGGCGCGCGCGCGCTTTGTTTGTACGCGTGCCGTAGGATTATAGATCAAAGGTTGTCGAGCGTCCACGTCGTTTTCTTTTATTTGGGTTGTTCTGTATTTCGGTAAGTATTTATTTAACAACTGAAAATGATATAAAAACTTTAGAAACTCGTAACTAAATCATTTTAACTGCTTTTTAGATGATTCCAACTGTAATAAATTTGGTTATCACTTTAGTTTATTGTAAAAATGGATTTAAGCTTGTTGTAGTAGCAGAAAATTGTGTAGTTAAAAATAACTTGATTTCTGTCATTTTGAATATTCCAGAAATAGATTTAACATTGAAAAATGCATATCTTTTCCTGTATAAATCCAATTTGTGCAAAATCAACTTTGTTAAATTCATCTGTTAGTATACTTTCATATAAAATAGGATTTGAGCATGTTCATAATTCTGTAAAATGACTTGCATTAGATTTACAACTTAGAAAAATCATAAGTAAATGTGTATAACTCCAAATTTAGTAAATCCAACTTTGCTGTTATTAGGATGTCATAATCTACCTGCTATAAAAATTTCAGACCCTAGATCATTCTAGAAAATTTCGCCATGAACAGTGTAATTATTATTTAGGTTGATATAGGCTGAGAAAGAGCATTTTGCTCATATCTTTTGCATGCTTAGTTCAATTGCATAATTCTTGTTCTGTCATTATCTTAGACCATTTCCTAGTGTTGTGTAGATTTTATTAGTTTTGGATGTGTTTCTTTGTTGGAATTTATTTGGTGTTCTTCGTTCTTATTTGCTTATCGTCTTTTCGCGTTAGGTTCAAGATAATTTTAATATCGATATTGAGCCACAGCGACCATCGATCCTCGCACTTCAGCCAGGCAAGCAGATGTAGCATTCATTTGATCATATTGTTCCTACTATTTTCAAAGTCTAATATATTGTTTGCAAATTCTATGTATGCATTGCTATGTTGTTTTAAACTATTGTCGATAGTTGGCCTACTAGATGCATTATCGTGAGGAAATGTTTATTCCTCTACCATCAAGCCTAGGTTACTTGCTGTGATTTTGGGTTCGCTGGATGGACCCTTGTCACTTAGTAGTTTACGTGTTATTATGCTTAGTCATGCTTAGTTGTCGGTAGAAATGGGCGGTTATCGACTTGTCTATAACCTTGATCACACAAACTGTTATAATATGTATATTTCAGCCTTGTGCTTTGTCTAAATTGCAAAACTAAAACTGAAAATGAAAACAATTTAGACTTGGGCACAATGGTAAGATGGTGTGATCTTTTGGGTGTGATCGGAATGGTGCCCGGGTCAATTAAGGACCGAACTACTTGTGAGTATCTGTTATCCGAGCATTACAGTGCGTGCTAACCACACTAGAGGGATATGGGACCTCTCTTAGCTGAGTACTTTGGGCTGTGTTAATTAATGAGTCGCGTGGTGGGTTGCATATTTGATTATATGCAACATGGACACGTTTGTAGGGAGAGGAACACCCGCAGAGGCGGTGTGTCTGCTCCACGTATGGGTCCTTGTGATCCATATTTCGTCGGCAGATCACTAAGGATTAACCCCCATACGTGCGTCTCTTGATTAGCATATTCCATTGGAAAGGGTTCGTAGGACTTAGCCGTGCCGGCATACCAAAGGAAGTGTGCTTAATAGCTTGGCAAAAAGGCGGTCTGAAGTGTGGGTACATTGGTACACCCCTGCAGGGATTAAAACTATTCGAATAGCCTCGTCCTAGGTTATGGACACGCTTGGATAAGCTTTTCAAGAGTTAGACTACAACCATTTTAAAATTAAAACTTGATGGGTGGTATGAATCAGGGATTCATGCTATGTTGTGGTGGCTTTGGGGAAAGTCACTTCTAGGTGGATACTTGTTACTTATGTTTACTCGCTGTTATTTAAATGCTTAAAAACAGATTTTACAAACTGTTGTTCAATCTATTACAATATTGCAAATGAAACTTGCTTTATGCGTCCAAAGAACCATATAACCACATTCCTTTGAATACTGACTTTCATGTAGCTATGTATAGGCTTGCTACTTGTAAGTCTTATAGTACATTTTTGTACTCACCTGCATTGCTTGTGTTGTGCAGAGGATGATAGTGAGTCCGATGGACCTCACTTTTGTGAGTTGTGCTGTGGCAGTTTAAGGGGCGATTAGCTTGGCGGCCCGGTCGGTTGCCCTGTGGTGTTATGTGGCTAACCGGTCGTCTTTTGGTTTAAGCCATCTTATGGCAACTTTTGCTTCCGCTGTTACTTATTTGGTACTTATGTCATTTGGCCGGTCGGCTGTGTTGTAATAACTTATATTATGTATGTCTTTTGGTAGACTTGTTATATTCTGATGTATGGAAATGATGCATGCTGTGATTTGATGTATGTGTGCTGCTTGTTCTGGGAGGCACATGTCCATCGAGACGCGGATTATTTTATTTGTGATACTAGAACCAGTGGAAGGTTAAGTATTACAAGTTTAATAAACCGGTCTCACAGAGCTTGTATCGAGCCATCTTGACCGTGAGAAACCCTAGCTTGGTCGTCCCTAGTATATTTTGAAAACTTACTTTCCTTATACCAAGTGCTTTCCTGAAAATCTTAAGTAAGTTCTCAGATTTTACTCCTCATCTATCTTAGTTTGCTCATCTCACCTCATTCTAAACTGAATTTGAAAGCTGAGTTTTCCTCTCATCTTCTTTCAAAAGATAGTTGTTTATCGAGTAGATTGGTTTTGGGTACATCATGAGAGTTATAAAATGAAAGTGTTGGCTGTCTTGGGAATATTTGAAGCATTTGGAAGCTACAAATTTCGGCCAGAGGCTTGAGAAGAAAATCTGGACAGCAAGCAGAATTTTCTGGGCAGCTAGCATTTAACTAGTAGGAGGTGCTGAAATGAGAGGTTAAGTCCACTAAAATTTGTGGGAATAAAAGGGTAAGAAGTGATATGAGTTAGCTTAGTGTCTAACCTTTCTTTAATAAATATCTCACCCTGTTTCCTTGCTGTTTTCGAACAAAGGCTAATGTTCTGAAATTTACCTTCCTGAAAATTGATTACTCGTTCTTCCATACGAGTTAGTCATAATAGGAGGATGGTTGTTGTCTTTATGATCTTGCTGTAATTTTATGTGGTTACTTGAGCTTTTTGAGTTTGTTTAGGGTTAGTTGTTTTCTTTGTCTCCTGTTCCGGAGTTGTGTTTTAACCTATTTTTGTGGAACAGGATGACAAGAACCACCCGCAACAGTCAGCCGGCTGGTTCCGATGAGGAGCTTCCCACTCCTCCAACCATGGCTGAGGTTCTGGCTCAGATTGAGCGGAATCGCATGGACCAAACCCGGATCTTGGAGGTCATTGCGAGGAACACCTCCGCTCCCACTGCTGCTTCAGGATCTGGAGGTGGTGGCCACCAGTCTCGTGGTGGGCTTGCGGAGTTTCTCCGTCACGCACCGCCTACTTTCTCGATCGGAGGACCCTTTGGGCGCGGATGATTGGCTGCGTCTTGTTGGCGAAGCTCAATATCGCTCGATGCCGAGCAGAGCGGGCACTCTTGCATCCCATCGGCTTGAGGGTGCGGCACTCTCTTGGTGGGAGAACTTTCTCGCCATGCGACCCGCAGCCACGTTGTCTCGTGGGATGAGTTTCGATCCGCTTTCGTCGGGCCCACATACCGATGGCTGATGAAGCTCAAGAAGAAGGAGTTTCTTGCGCTTGCGGGGCGCAAGTCTCAGATCGAGTACCTTTACGAGTTTAATCGGTTGGCTCGTTATGCTCGGGAGAGGTGGCCTCGATGAGGCTAAACAGAGAAGTTCATGGATGGTTTGTCCGAGGAGCCGCAGGACAAGCTATCTATAGTGGACTTTGCGACTTCCGTGCCTTGGTTGACAAGACCATCGCCGCCGAGCACAAGGCGAAGGCACCGGTGAGTCCCGCAGCGCAAGTGGGAGACCCATCGGTGCCGCACAGCCGCCTCACTCGTCCCGTGTTGGGCCCGCACTGGGGCTCGTGCTTTGGCTTCACCACCGCCGAGGCCGTCGGCGCCGGTTGCTCGTCCCCGCAGCCGTGTTTGACCACGCACTGCGACTCAGCGGCGAGTTGCGCTCCGCAACCCACCGCCGACGTTACTGCCGCTTCGCCGCAACAAGAAGGGCCACTATGCCAGCGGTTGCCCTCGAGGATCGAGCAGCCCCTCGTCCTAATGGAGGACGCGGAATAGTCACACACCGACGTAAGGTGATCCAAGACTCGGGGTGTCGGGAGTGGTCGAGTCAACCACATCTCTACCGAGGAGGCTCGGGGGCACCCGACGTTGTGTTGGGTACGTTCCTTGTTAGTTATCGTCCCGCTGCAGTCTTGTTTGACTCGAGCTTCACATTCCTTTATTTCGAGATCTTTTGTGCTGATTGTGACCTTCACTTTGTTCCTTTGGGATTCCTTTGCTTATTCGCTCTCGGGAGCGAAATGAGAGCCGATCAGAATGCCATTCTATTAATATTGAAGGAGTGGAATTCTTGGCGAACCTCATCTTACTTGACTCAACAGCGTGCGGATGTGATTCTTGGTATGGATTGGTTGTCCCGACACTTGGGGCAAATCGATTGTGCCAGGAAGATGGTTTTCCTCACTAGTCCCTCAGGCGAGCAAATTGGGATTTCACCGCAGCTGCAGGGGCCACACCTTTGTGCCCTTGAAGCTAAGCCAGCCATGGAGATTCAGGATGTGCTCACGATGCGTGACTTTGTGGATGTCTTCCACGAAGATTTGCAGTATGCCTCGATTCGAGACTTGGAGTTTGTTATTGAGTCGTTGCACAGTGCACCGCTCCGATTTCTAAGGCGCCGTACCGAATACCTCCTAATGAGTTAGAAGAGCTGAAGAAGCAGTTGAGTGAGCTTCAAGCAAAAGGCTTCATCCGCCCTAGCTCATCTCCTTGGGGTTGTCCGGTCATTTTTGTAAAGAAGAAGGACAAGACCCTGCGTATGTGTGTTGATTACCGTCCGCTTAATGAAGTGACGGTGAAAAACAAATATCATTTGCCTCGTATTGATGATCTCTTTGACCGCTTGGTTGGGCTTGTGTGTTTTCAAGATTGACTTGAGATTGGGGTACCATCAAGTCCGGATCGTACGAGGATATTCCAAATACGGCATTCACTACTCGTTATGGCCTTTACGAGTACACCGTCATGTCTTTCGGTTTGACCAATGCTCCAGCTTTATTCATGAATCTTATGAACTCGGTGTTCATGGAGTATTTGGATAAGTTTGTTGTGGTTTTCATTGACGACATTCTTATCTACTCCAAGAGTGAAGAAGAGCATGCTGAGCACCTGCAGATTGTATTGGGAAAACTGCGTGAGCATCAGCTGTATGCTAAGTTCAAAGTGCGAGTTCGGTTGAAGGAAGTGGCATTCTTGGGCCATGTTCTTTCAGCAGGTGGTGTAGCAGTGGATCCTAGCAAGGTCAGCGATGTTCTATCTTGGGGGCAGCCCAAGTCAGTCACCGATGTGAGGAGTTTCCTCGGTTTAGCGGGCTACTACCGCCGCTTCATCGAGAACTTCTCCAAGATTGCTAAGCCCATGACCGAATTGCTCAAGAAAGAAAAGAAATTCGTGTGGTCATCTGCTTGTGATTTGAGTTTTCAAGAACTCAAAAGGCGATTGACGTCAGCACCAGTACTTGTCCTCCCTGATGTGCATAAGAGCTTCGATATTTATTGTGATGCCTCTCGGCAGGGACTCGGTTGTGTTCTTATGCAAGAAGGCAAGGTAGTGGCCTATGCATCGAGGCAGTTGAGGCCTCATGAACTCAACTATCCTACCCATGATTTGGAGTTAGCCGCGATGGTTCATGCACTCAAGATTTGGCGGCATTACCTCATTGGTAACGGCGTGAGGTGTATTCGATCACAAGAGCTTGAAATATTTGTTCACCCAACCAGATCTGAACCTCGAGCGAGAGAGATGGTTGGAATTGATCAAGGATTATGATATGGGCATTCAAGATCACCGGGCAAGGCCAATGTTGTTGCTGATGCACTCAGTCGCAAGGTGTATTGCAATACCTTGTCACTTCAAGAGCAACGACCTACCCTTCTCGAAGAATTCCAGCGGCTTAATTTGGGATTGATTGAGCATGGTTCTCTTGCTACCTTGGTTGTGCAACCGACTTTGGTGGAGCTAATCAAGGCTGCCCAGCAGACAGATGTTGGTGTGATCCAAATCAAACAGAACATCAAGAACGGGACAGCTAAGTGCTTTTCTGAGGATGAGCACGGTGTTGTGTGGTTTGGACAGCGTCTTGTGGTTCCGAAGGTCATGGAATTGCGGGATTTGATTCTCCGTGAGGCCCATGACTCCCCGTTGTCTATCCATCCTGGAGCTACCAAGATGTATCAAGATCTTCGACAGAGATTCTGGTGGGCTCGCATGAAGCGCGAGATTGCCAGGTTCGTGGCCGAGTGCGGCGTGTCTTTGTCGTGTCAAGGCCGAACATCGGCCCAGCAGCCTTCGCCTTTGCCGACTCACGAGTGGAAGTGGATTCCGTTGGTATGGATTTCATCACCGGTCCGCCTGCTTTTTCCGGGAAGGATGCTATCCGGGTTGTCATTGATCGATTGACAAAGGTAGCACACTTTCGCCAAGATCGCGTACCAATCTCGGTGTTAGTCACCGGCGGATCTCTATGTGTCTCGCATTGTATGTTTGCATGGTGTGCCACAAACGATTGTGTCGAATCGTGGTTCTCTTTTTACCTCTCGCTTTTGGCATAATGCTGCAAAGGCGATGGGTACACGTCTTTCTTTCGATTGACTTATCATCCTCAAACCGATGGTCGACGGAGAGAGTCAACCAAGTGTTGGAAGATATGCTCCGTGCTCGTGTTCTTTCCTATGGGAAGAAGTGGGAGAAGTGCTTGCCGTTTGCGAGTTCTCCTACAACAACGCTTCAAGCTAGTCTTGGCATGGCACCGTTGAAGCTTTGTATGGGAGGCGGTGTAGAACCCCCTTGAACTGGTCGAACCGTGGCGGCGGTTCTTGGGCGATTCCATTAATGAGGCCGAGCCAAGTTCGATTGATTCGTGAGCATTTGCGCGTGGCCCACCGCAAAAGAGCTATGCGGATCGTCGTCGCCGAGTTGAGCTTTGAGCCCAATGACTTTGTGTATCTCAAGGTCTCACCTTGAAGGGCCATCGGTGTTTTGGCATCAAGGGCAAGTTAGCTCCTCGTTACGTTGGGCCTTATCGCATCATCGAGAGGATTGGAGCTGTTGCATCTGATTGGAGTTGCCGCTTCACTTGAGGTGTGCACGACGTGTTCCATGTGTCACACTTAAAGAAGTGCCTCCGTGTTCCAATTGAGGAAACTCCATTGGAAAATCTCGATGTGCAAGAAAATTTGACCTATCATGAGCATCCTGCTCGTATTCTCGAAGAATGCGAGCGAAGGACAAGGAACCGTGTTATCAAGTTCCTTAAGGTTCATGGTCAAACCATTACAAGATGAGGCAACTTGGGAGCGCGAAGATCGTCTTCGTGCAGATTACCCATCCTTCTTCTCCGAGTAAATGTAATCTCGGGTAGATTCTTGTAAGGGGAGGTTTTGTAACATCCCAACTTTAGGCTTGTGTTTCAAATGTAAGAAAATCAGTAGAAATTAAAACTTTTTCTTACATCATGTACTTCTGTTGTGCCAAACAATTCTTGTACAAGGGATTGTGGAAATACATTGTCACAAGTCTAGTTGATCCAAATCTTGATTTTCCAAAACAATCTTGTCAAATCTTGTGATCATCCTCTGAAATATTTTCCTAAGTCTCTGTGATGGTATGTGACCCCTCTGAAAAATTTCACAATTTTTGGAAATTGTTTGAATATTTTTAGAGGCGATCAAACTGTTTGACTCTCAGTCAAACATTGAAACAGAGCCTTTCAGAATTTTTGGAGATTTATTCACAGTATAAAAACCTCTGAAAATTTTACACAAGGTTAATATCTGAGTTAGCAAGCTCCTGTAAAATTTTCATAATTTTTGGAGTTAATTTGCTACCTCAAATAAATCATTCAAAGTCTCTGTTCTTATTTCAAAGTCAAACTTGGTTTTACTGTTACTCGGGTTCGAGTCAGACTCGGGCTCGAGCCAATTGATTCGGTCCAGTCAACTAACTGCACCGAGCCCCTCTTTAAAACGCGCGTTGAATCTCAACCGTTGGATCTAAATCGCACGGTCCGCGCGCGTGTAACCCTTCGGACCTTCCGGTTGCAAGTTTGATTGTCGACCGTTAGATTTCCATCCAACCGCCGAGATGCGCCGAAACCTTCGGACCCTCTGGTTGCATTCTTGAATCAGAGCCGTTGGATTAAGATCCAACGCCCGCGTGTCCCTTCGTTGTAAACCGCGTCTGCGACGTGGAGCAATCTGCGCCGTTCGTTTCTAATCCTAGGGCTCGGAACCTTTCCGTTGTGTTTTAAAGCCCGGAGGCGTGGCGCTTTCGTAGCCGTCCGATTTAGATCGTGGGGCTCTGAATCGCCCGAGCTTTTGCGCTGGTCATCTTCAACCTCCCGCCGTGCTAAAACAGTGCAAGGCATGGAGATGTCATTTCATGCTCCCTACGGCTGCCCTAGTCGACATTATGGGTCGTGGGAGACACATTCGGCCATGCCATGCCCTATTGCACCAGCTATTATCTTTTCCATGTCGGCCGCGCATTGTGCTCTGTGTTTTGCCGCCCGAAAGATGTGTGGTGCAAACCCTAATGCTTTCATGGCTTTATAAGCACTCTCAATGCCTCCTGGTATTTCTTTAGACCACCATCAAGCTTCATTCTCAATATTGGAGCTTAACACCTCAAAAATGGCAAATCGCCATTGTTGACCCGTGGAGCTCCATTGGTGTTCTTGGTGTTCCAGTGGTCCTCCTTCACGTTTCTTTGCCCTAAACTTATCTAATTACTATCTTGAACATTTCCCCTCACTTAATTTTGGATGTGATTCTCAGGAATTGTCCAATTTGGGGTTTGTTCAAATTCGGCCGAAATTGGTCATCTTCTTCCTCAGCTCAGGTGAGTGCTCCATTTTCCAATTACTTGCTCATGTAGCTTCTGTGAATCCTTATGAAGTCATATTGATGCTTTGGTATCACTCATTTGGCTCAGGGTGTCGTTTGCAATCTTTCTTCTTCGTGTCCGTCGAGCTTTCACCGTGATCAAGCAACTCCGGCCATCTTTGAAGCTCCTCTCCTTTAAGGTAGCTTCTTATTAGTCCTTAGAAGCTTGGGCACCCGCATCCTTGGTCTGCAGCTGAGCTTTTCGCTATTTTCGTGTTTAGCAGTAAAGCTCCCTCTTTCATTTTCCGGCTAGCCGGCGTTCTAGTCCCTCGCCGCCGGCGAGAATGCCACCATTAGGTTCGTAGTGCTATTGCGAATCCATTTTGGTTCTTGTTCGGCGCCGCCGCGGCCTGTGTCGCCGGCGATTTGCCGTTGAAATCACTCGGCTTTTGCCGGCAGAGCAGCTCCCGTTTTCATCACTTAATTAGGACACAATAATTACCAATCATTAGTTAATTAATTGTGTCTTAATCATTATCGTTGAGCCGCTGACTAGTGGGCCCAACATCCTTTAATCGCCGCTGGCTCAGCTCCGCACTGTTCCGGCATCATTAATGCTTAATCATTAGTTAATTAATGTGTCGGCATTTAATCACTGTCGGAAATCACCTCTGGGTCGCTGACTTGTGGGCCCGAGGGATTAAAATCAAATTCCAGTAGCCATTAGTGTCTCTCTCAGATCTGATTAATGATAATCATTAGAATCATTAATCCTGTCCTAACCGCCCCTCTCAGTCGCTGACAAGTGGGCCCAGTGCACTGTGCACGTGGGTTAAACCAGCGCGTGGGTGACTCGAAGTCACTGACATGCAGTCCCACGTGTCGGCATCTCCCTTTGAACTGCGATCGTTAGCCACCGTTCATTTTTAGATCTGCGGCCCTGATCTTTGTGTGCGTTCGGACCCTCCGGATGCCTTGATCGTTCTCGACCGTCGATCTTTCGATCAACGGCTGAGATCGTGTATGCAACCGCACCGTCCGAATGCATACACTCGTGTGCGCCGTTGGATCTTGATCCAACGGTGGGCTCCGTTTCGAGTTGGCGCGCGTGCGCTGTTTTCGGCGCGCGTGAGCCGTAGGATTATAGATCAAAGGTTGTCGAGCGTCCACGTCGTTTTCTTTTATTTGGGTTGTTCTGTATTTCGGTAAGTATTTATTTAACAACTGAAAATGATATAAAAACTTTAGAAACTCGTAACTAAATCATTTTAATCGCTTTTAGATGATTCCAAGCGTAATAAATTTGGTTATCACTTTAGTTTATTGTAAAAATGGATTTAAGCTTGTTGCGATGTGAGAAAATTGTGTAGTTAAAAATAACTTGATTTACGTCATTTTGAATATTCGAAAATAGATTTAACATTGAAAAATGCATATCTTTTCTGTATAAATCCAATTTGTGCAAAATCAATTTTGTTAAATTCATCTGTTAGTATACTTTCATATAAAATAGGATTTGAGCATGTTCATAATTCAGTAAAATGACTTGCATTAGATTTACAACTTAGAAAAATCATAAGTAAATGTGTATAACTCCAAATTTAGTAAATCCAACTTTGTGTTATTAGGATGTCATAATCTACCTGCTATAAAATTTCAGACCCTAGATCATTCTAGAAAATTTCGCCATGAGCAGTGTAATTATTATTTAGGTTGATATAGGTGAGAAAGAGCATTTTGCTCATATCTTTTGCATGCTTAGTTCAATTGCATAATTCTTGTTCTGTCATTGTCTTAGACCATTTCCTAGCTGTTGTGTAGATTTTATTAGTTTTGGATGTGTTTTGTTTGTTGGAATTTATTTGGTGTTCTTCGTTCTTATTTGCTTATCGTCTTTTAGCGTTAGGTTCAAGATAATTTTAATATCGATATTGAGCCACAGACCATCGATCTCGCAATTCACCGAACAGCGGATGTAGCATTCATTTGATCATATTGTTCCTACTATTTTCAAAGTCTAATATATTGTTTGCAAATTCTATGTATGCATTGCTATGTTGTTTTAAACTATTGTCGATAGTTGGCCTACTAGATGCATTATCGTGAGGAAATGTTTATTCCTCTACTCTGAAGCCTAGGTTACTTGTCGTGATTTTGGGTTATTTGGATGGACCCTTGTCACTTAGTAGTTTACGTGTTATTATGCTTAGTCATGCTTAGTTGTCGGTAGAAATGGCGGTTATCGACTTGTCGATAACCTTGATCACACAAACTGTTATAATATGTATATTTCAGCCTTGTGCTTTGTCTAAATTGCAAAACTAAAACTGAAAATGAAAACAATTTAGACTTGGGCACAATGGTAAGATGGTGTGATCTTTTGGGTGTGATCGAATGGTGCCGGGTCAATTAAGGACCGAACTACTTGTGAGTATCTCATTATCCGAGCATTACAAAGGCGTGCTAACCACACTAGAGGGATATGGGACCTCTCTTAGTTGAGTACTTTGGGCTGTGTTAATTAATGAGTCGCGTGGTGGGTTGCATATTTGATTATATGCAACATGGACACGTTGTAGGAGAGGAACACCGCAGAGGCGGTGTGTCTGCTCCACGTATGGGTCCTTGTGATCCATATTTAGTCGGCAGATCACTAAGGATTAACCCCATCGTGCGTCTCTTGATTAGCATATTCCATTGGAAAGGGTTCAGTAGGACTTAGCCGTGTGTAGGCATACCAAAGGAAGTGTGCTTAATAGCTTGGCAAAAAGGCGGTCTCAAGTGTGGGTACATTGGTACACCTGCGAGGATTAAAACTATTCGAATAGCCTCGTCTAGGTTATGGACACGCTTGGATAAGCTTTTCAAGAGTTAGACTACAACCATTTTAAAATTAAAACTTGATGGGTGGTATGAATCGAGATTCATGCTATGTTGTGGTGGCTTTGGGGAAAGTCACTTCTAGGTGGATACTTGTTACTTATGTTTACTCATTGTTATTTAAATGCTTAAAACAGATTTTACAAACTCTTGCTCAATCTATTACAATATTGCAAATGAAACTTGCTTTATGCGTCCAAAGAACCATATAACCACATTCCTTTGAATACAGACTTTCATGTAGCTATGTATAGGCTTGCTACTTGTAAGTCTTGCGAGTACATTTTGTACTCACTGCATTGCTTGTGTTGTGCAGAGGATGATAGTGAGTCCGATGGACCTCACTTTTGTGAGTTGTGCTGTGGCAGTTTAAGGGGCGATTAGCTTGGCGGCCCGGTCGGTTGCCCTGTGGTGTTATGTGGCTAACCGGTCGTCTTTTGGTTTAAGCCATCTTATGGCAACTTTTGCTTCCGCTGTTACTTATTTGGTACTTATGTCATTTGGCCGGTCGGCTGTGTTGTAATAACTTATATTATGTATGTCTTTTGGTAGACTTGTTATATTCTGATGTATGGAAATGATGCATGCTGTGATTTGATGTATGTGTGCTGCTTGTTCTGGGAGGCACATGTCCATCGAGACGCAGATTATTTTATTTGTGATACTAGAACCAGTGGAAGGTTAAGTATTACAAGTTTAATAAACCGGGGTCTCACAGAGCTTGGTATCAGAGCCATACTGACCGTAGAAACCCCTAGCTTGGTCGTCCCTAGTATATTTTGAAAACTTACTTTCCTTATACCAAGTGCTTTCCTGAAAATCTTAAGTAAGTTCTCAGATTTTACTCCTCATCTATCTTAGTTTGCTCATCTCACCTCATTCTAAACTGAATTTGAAAGCTGAGTTTTCCTCTCATCTTCTTTCAAAAGATAGTTGTTTATCGAGTAGATTGGTTTTGGGTACATCATGAGAGTTATAAAATGAAAGTGTTGGCTGTCTTGGGAATATTTGAAGCATTTGGAAGCTACAAATTTCGCCAGAGGCTTGAGAAGAAAATCTGACAGCAAGCGAATTTTACGGGCAGCTAGCATTTAACTAGTAGGAGGTGCTGAAATGAGAGGTTAAGTCCACTAAAATTTGTGGGAATAAAAGGGTAAGAAGTGATATGAGTTAGCTTAGTGTCTAACCTTTCTTTAATAAATATCTCACCTGTTTCCTTCTGTTTTTTGAACAAAGGCTAATGTTCTGAAATTTACCTTCCTGAAAATTGATTACTCGTTCTTCCATACGAGTTAGTCATAATAGGAGGATGGTTGTTGTCTTTATGATCTTGCTGTAATTTTATGTGGTTACTTGAGCTTTTTGAGTTTGTTTAGGGTTAGTTGTTTTCTTTGTCTCCTGTTCCGGAGTTGTGTTTTAACCTATTTTTGTGGAACAGGATGACAAGAACCACCCGCAACAGTCAGCCGGCTGGTTCCGATGAGGAGCTTCCCACTCCTCCAACCATGGCTGAGGTTCTGGCTCAGATTGAGCGGAATCGCATGGACCAAACCCGGATCTTGGAGGTCATTGCGAGGAACACCTCCGCTCCCACTGCTGCTTCAGGATCTGGAGGTGGTGGCCACCAGTCTCGTGGTGGGCTTGCGGAGTTTCTCCGTACGCAGCCGCCTACTTTCTCTCGATCGGAGGACCCTTTGGACGCGGATGATTGGCTGCGTCTTGTTGAGCGAAAGCTCAATATCGCTCAGTGCCAGGAGCAGGAGCGGGCACTCTTTGCATCCCATCAGCTTGAGGGTGCAGCACTCTCTTGGTGGGAGAACTTTCTCGCCATGCAGCCCGCAGGCCACGTTGTCTCGTGGGATGAGTTTCGATCTGCTTTCCGTCGGGCCCACATACCTGATGGCCTGATGAAGCTCAAGAAGAAGGAGTTTCTTGCGCTTAAGCAGGGGCGCAAGTCTGTATCAGAGTACCTTTACGAGTTTAATCAGTTGGCTCGTTATGCTCCGGGAGAGGTGGCCTCTGATGAGGCTAAACAGGAGAAGTTCATGGATGGTTTGTCCGAGGAGCTGCAGGACAAGCTATCTATAGTGGACTTTGCTGACTTCCAGGCCTTGGTTGACAAGACCATCGTCGCTGAGCACAAGGCGAAGGCACTGGGTGAGTCCCGCAAGCGCAAGTGGGAGACCCATCGGTCTGCACAGGCCGGCCTCACTCGTCCCCGTGTTGGGCCCGCACCAGGGGCTCGTGCTTTGGCTTCACCACCGCCGAGGCCGTCGGCGCCGGTTGCTCGTCCCCCGCAGGCCGTGTTTCAGCCACGTGCACCTGCGACTCAGCAGCAGGTTGCGCTCCGCAACCCACCGCCGACGTTACTGCCGCTGCAACAAGAAGGGCCACTATGCCGCGAGCTTGCCCTCGGAGGATCGAGCAGCCCTCGTCCCAATGGAGGACGCGAATAGTCACACACCGACCGTAAGGTGATCCGAAGACTCGGGGTGTCGGAGTGGTCGAGTCAACCACATCTCGGTGAGGAGGCTCGGGGGCACCGACGTTGTGTTGGGTACGTTCCTTGTTAGTTATCGTCCCGCTGCAGTCTTGTTTGACTCGAGCTTCACATTCCTTTATTTCGAGATCTTTTCTGCTGATTGTGACCTTCACTTTGTTCCTTTGGGGATTCCTTTGCTTATTCGCTCTCGGGAGCGGAAATGAGAGTCGATCAGAATGCCATGCGTTCTATTAATATTGAAGGAGTGGAATTCTTGGCGAACCTCATCTTACTTGACTCAGCGCGTCTGGATGTGATTCTTGGTATGGATTGGTTGTCCCGACACTTGGGGCAAATCGATTGTGCCAGGAAGATGGTTTTCCTCACTAGTCCCTCAGGCGAGCAAATTGGGATTTCACCGCAGCTGCAGGGGCCACACCTTTGTGCCCTTGAAGCTAAGCCAGCCATGGAGATTCAGGATGTGCTCACAGTCTGTGACTTTGTGGATGTCTTCCCTGAAGATTTGCCTGGTATGCCTCCAGTTCGAGACTTGGAGTTTGTTATTGAGCTGTTGCCTGGTACCGCTCCGATTTCTAAGGCGCCGTACCGAATACCTCCTAATGAGTTAGAAGAGCTGAAGAAGCAGTTGAGTGAGCTTCAAGCAAAAGGCTTCATCCGCCCTAGCTCATCTCCTTGGGGTTGTCCGGTCATTTTTGTAAAGAAGAAGGACAAGACCCTGCGTATGTGTGTTGATTACCGTCCGCTTAATGAAGTGACGGTGAAAAACAAATATCATTTGCCTCGTATTGATGATCTCTTTGACCAGTTGACTGGGGCTTGTGTGTTTTCCAAGATTGACTTGAGATTGGGGTACCATCAAGTCCGGATCAGGGCTGAGGATATTCCAAATACGGCATTCACTACTCGTTATGGCCTTTACGAGTACACCGTCATGTCTTTCGGTTTGACCAATGCTCCAGCTTTATTCATGAATCTTATGAACTCGGTGTTCATGGAGTATTTGGATAAGTTTGTTGTGGTTTTCATTGACGACATTCTTATCTACTCCAAGAGTGAAGAAGAGCATGCTGAGCACCTGCAGATTGTATTGGGAAAACTGCGTGAGCATCAGCTGTATGCTAAGTTCAGCAAGTGCGAGTTCTGGTTGAAGGAAGTGGCATTCTTGGGCCATGTTCTTTCAGCAGGTGGTGTAGCAGTGGATCCTAGCAAGGTCAGCGATGTTCTATCTTGGGGGCAGCCCAAGTCAGTCACCGATGTGAGGAGTTTCCTCGGTTTAGCGGGCTACTACCGCCGCTTCATCGAGAACTTCTCCAAGATTGCTAAGCCCATGACCGAATTGCTCAAGAAAGAAAAGAAATTCGTGTGGTCATCTGCTTGTGATTTGAGTTTTCAAGAACTCAAAAGGCGATTGACGTCGGCACCGATTTTGTCCTCCCGATGTGCATAAGAGCTTCGATATTTATTGTGATGCCTCTCGGCAGGGACTCGGTTGTGTTCTTATGCAAGAAGGCAAGGTAGTGGCCTATGCATCGAGGCAGTTGAGGCCTCATGAACTCAACTATCCTACCCATGATTTGGAGTTAGCTGCAGTGGTTCATGCACTCAAGATTTGGCGGCATTACCTCATTGGTAACCACTGTGAGGTGTATTCTGATCACAAGAGCTTGAAATATTTGTTCACCCAGCCAGATCTGAACCTCAGGCAGAGGAGATGGTTGGAATTGATCAAGGATTATGATATGGGCATTCAGGTATCACCGGGCAAGGCCAATGTTGTTGCCGATGCACTCAGTCGCAAGGTGTATTGCAATACCTTGTCACTTCAAGAGCAACGACCTACCCTTCTCGAAGAATTCCAGCGGCTTAATTTGGGATTGATTGAGCATGGTTCTCTTGCTACCTTGGTTGTGCAACCGACTTTGGTGGAGCTAATCAAGGCTGCCCAGCAGACAGATGTTGGTGTGATCCAAATCAAACAGAACATCAAGAACGGGACAGCTAAGTGCTTTTCTGAGGATGAGCACGGTGTTGTGTGGTTTGGACAGCGTCTTGTGGTTCCGAAGGTCATGGAATTGCGGGATTTGATTCTCCGTGAGGCCCATGACTCCCGTTGTCTATCCATCCTGGAGCTACCAAGATGTATCAAGATCTTCGACAGAGATTCTGGTGGGCTCGCATGAAGCGCGAGATTGCCAGGTTCGTGGCCGAGTGCGACGTGTGCTGTCGTGTCAAGGCTGAACATCAGCGTCCAGCAGCCTTCGCGCCTTTGCCGCACTGAGTGGAAGTGGGATTCCGTTGGTATGGATTTCATCACCGGTCTGCCCCGTACTTCTTCTGGGAAGGATGCTATCTGGGTTGTCATTGATCGATTGACAAAGGTAGCACACTTTCGCCGATCGTACCAATCTCGGTGTTAGTCGGTGGCGGATCTCTATGTGTCTCGCATTGTATGTTTGCATGGTGTGCCACAAGCGATTGTGTCGATCGTGGTTCTCTTTTACCTCTCGCTTTTGGCATAATCGCAAAGGCGATGGGTACACGTCTTTCTTTCGATTGACTTATCATCCTCAAACCGATGGTCGACGGAGAGAGTCAACCAAGTGTTGGAAGATATGCTCGTGCTGTGTTCTTTCCTATGGGAAGAAGTGGGAGAAGTGCTTGCCGCTTGCGAGTTCTCCTACAACAACAGTTTCCAAGCTAGTCTTGGCATGGCACCGTTTGAAGCTTTGTATGGAGGCGGTGTAGAACCCCCTTGAACTGGTCAGAAACTGGTGAGCGACAGTTCTTCGGGCCAGATTCCATTAATGAGGCCGAGAGCCAAGTTCAGTTGATTCGTGAGCATTTGCGCGTGGCCCAGTCCAGGCAAAAGAGCTATGCGGATCGTCGTCGTCGAGAGTTGAGCTTTGAGCCCAATGACTTTGTGTATCTCAAGGTCTCACCCTTGAAGGGCCATCAGTGTTTTGGCATCAAGGGCAAGTTAGCTCCTCGTTACGTTGGGCCTTATCGCATCATCGAGAGGATTGGAGCTGTTGCATACAGATTGGAGTTGCCAGCTTCACTTGAGGGTGTGCACGACGTGTTCCATGTGTCACACTTAAAGAAGTGCCTCCGTGTTCCAGTTGAGGAAACTCCATTGGAAAATCTCGATGTGCAAGAAAATTTGACCTATCATGAGCATCCTGTTCGTATTCTCGAAGAATCTGAACGAAGGACAAGGAACCGTGTTATCAAGTTCCTTAAGGTTCAGTGGTCAAACCATTCTGAAGATGAGGCAACTTGGGAGCGCGAAGATCGTCTTCGTGCAGATTACCCATCCTTCTTCTCCGAGTAAACAGAATCTCGGGGCGAGATTCTTGTAAGGGGGGGAGGTTTTGTAACATCCCAACTTTAGGCTTGTGTTTCAAATGTAAGAAAATCAGTAGAAATTAAAACTTTTTCTTACATCATGTACTTCCTGTTGTGCCAAACAATTCTTGTACAAGGGATTGTGGAAATACATTGTCACAAGTCTAGTTGATCCAAATCTTGATTTTCCGAAAACAATCTTGTCAAATCTTGTGATCATCCTCTGGAAATATTTTTCCTAAGTCTCTGTGATGGTATGTGACCCCTCTGAAAAATTTCACAATTTTTGGAAATTGTTTGAATATTTTTAGAGGCAGTCAAACCTGTTTGACTCTCAGTCAAACATTGAAACAGAGCCTTTCAGAATTTTTGGAGATTTATTCACAGTATAAAAACCTCTGAAAATTTTACACAAGGTTAATATCTGAGTTAGCAAGCTCTGTAAAATTTTCATAATTTTTGGAGTTAATTTGCTACCTCAAATAAATCATTCAAAGTCTCTGTTCTTATTTCAAAGTCAAACTTGGTTTCTTGTTACTGGTTCGAGTCGGACTCGGGCTCGAGCCAATTGATTCGGTCCATCAACTAATCGCACTGAGCCCTCTTTAAAACGCGCGTTGAATCTCAACCGTTGGATCTAAATCGCACGGTCCGCGCGCGTGTAACCCTTCGGACCTTCCGGTTGCAAGTTTGATTGTCGACCGTTAGATTTCCATCCAACCGCCGAGATGCGCCGAAACCTTCGGACCCTCTGGTTGCATTCTTGAATCAGAGCCGTTGGATTAAGATCCAACGCCCGCGTGTCCCTTCGTTGTAAACCGCGTCTGCGACGTGGAGCAATCTGCGCCGTTCGTTTCTAATCCTAGGGCTCGGAACCTTTCCGTTGTGTTTTAAAGCCCGGAGGCGTGGCGCTTTAGTGGCCGTCCGATTTAGATCGTGGGGCTCAATCGCCCGAGCTTTGCGCTGGTCATCTTCAACCTCCCGCCGTGCTAAAGCGATTGCAAGGCATGGAGATGTCATTTCATGCTCCCTACGGCTGCCCTAGTCGACATTATGGGTCGTGGGAGACACATTCGGCCATGCCATGCCCTATTGCACCAGCTATTATCTTTTCCATGTCGGCCGCGCATTGTGCTCTGTGTTTTGCCGCCCGAAAGATGTGTGGTGCAAACCCTAATGCTTTCATGGCTTTATAAGCACTCTCAATGCCTCCTGGTATTTCTTTAGACCACCATCAAGCTTCATTCTCAATATTGGAGCTTAACACCTCAAAAATGGCAAATCGCCATTGTTGACCCGTGGAGCTCCATTGGTGTTCTTGGTGTTCCAGTGGTCCTCCTTCACGTTTCTTTGCCCTAAACTTATCTAATTACTATCTTGAACATTTCCCCTCACTTAATTTTGGATGTGATTCTCAGGAATTGTCCAATTTGGGGTTTGTTCAAATTCGGCCGAAATTGGTCATCTTCTTCCTCAGCTCAGGTGAGTGCTCCATTTTCCAATTACTTGCTCATGTAGCTTCTGTGAATCCTTATGAAGCTGTATTGATGCTTTGGTATCACTCATTTGGCTCAGGGTGTCGTTTGCAATCTTTCTTCTTCGTGTCCGGCGAGCTTTCACCGTGATCAAGCAACTCCGGCCATCTTTGAAGCTCCTCTCCTTTAAGGTAGCTTCTTATTAGTCCTTAGAAGCTTGGGCACCCGCATCCTTGGTCTGCAGCTGAGCTTTTCGCTATTTTCGTGTTTAGCAGTAAAGCTCCCTCTTTCATTTTCCGGCTAGCCGGCGTTCTAGTCCCTCGCCGCCGGCGAGAATGCCACCATTAGGTTCGTAGTGCTATTGCGAATCCATTTTGGTTCTTGTTCGGCGCCGCCGCGGCCTGTGTCGCCGGCGATTTGCCGTTGAAATCACTCG
This sequence comes from Ampelocalamus luodianensis, assembly GCA_036346255.1. Lineage (NCBI taxonomy): Eukaryota > Viridiplantae > Streptophyta > Magnoliopsida > Poales > Poaceae > Ampelocalamus > Ampelocalamus luodianensis. The sequence goes on along the minus strand of CM070620.1, from coordinate 27,944,376 downwards.
GCTTTTGCCGGCATAGCAGCTCCCGTTTTCATCACTTAATTAGGACACAATAATTACCAATCATTAGTTAATTAATTGTGTCTTAATCATTATCGTTGAGCCGCTGACTAGTGGGCCCAACATCCTTTAATCGCCGCTGGCTCAGCTCCGCACTGTTCGGCATCATTAATGCTTAATCATTAGTTAATTAATGTGTCGGCATTTAATCACTGTCGGAAATCACCTCTGGGTCGCTGACTTGTGGGCCCGAGGGATTAAAATCAAATTCCAGTAGCCATTAGTGTCTCTCTCAGATCTGATTAATGATAATCATTAGAATCATTAATCCTGTCCTAACCGCCTCTCGATCGACAAGTGGGCCAGCACCTGCGTGCGTGGGTTAAACGGCTGCGTGGGTGACTCGAAGTCACCGACATGCGATCCACGTGTCGGCATCTCCTTTGAACTGCGATCGTTAGCCACCGTTCATTTTTAGATCTGCGGCCCTGATCTTTGTGTGCGTTCGGACCCTCCGGATGCCTTGATCGTTCTCGACCGTCGATCTTTCGATCAACGGCTGAGATCGTGTATGCAACCGCACCGTCCGAATGCATACACTCGTGTGCGCCGTTGGATCTTGATCCAACGGTGGGCTCCGTTTCGAGTTGGCGCGCGTGCGCTGTTTTCGGCGCGCGTGAGCCGTAGGATTATAGATCAAAGGTTGTCGAGCGTCCACGTCGTTTTCTTTTATTTGGGTTGTTCTGTATTTCGGTAAGTATTTATTTAACAACTGAAAATGATATAAAAACTTTAGAAACTCGTAACTAAATCATTTTAACTGCTTTTTAGATGATTCCAACTGTAATAAATTTGGTTATCACTTTAGTTTATTGTAAAAATGGATTTAAGCTTGTTGCAGTAGCAGAAAATTGTGTAGTTAAAAATAACTTGATTTCTGTCATTTTGAATATTCCAGAAATAGATTTAACATTGAAAAATGCATATCTTTTCCTGTATAAATCCAATTTGTGCAAAATCAATTTTGTTAAATTCATCTGTTAGTATACTTTCATATAAAATAGGATTTGAGCATGTTCATAATTCTGTAAAATGACTTGCATTAGATTTACAACTTAGAAAAATCATAAGTAAATGTGTATAACTCCAAATTTAGTAAATCCAACTTTGCTGTTATTAGGATGTCATAATCTACCTGCTATAAAAATTTCAGACCCTAGATCATTCTAGAAAATTTCGCCATGAACAGTGTAATTATTATTTAGGTTGATATAGGCTGAGAAAGAGCATTTTGCTCATATCTTTTGCATGCTTAGTTCAATTGCATAATTCTTGTTCCTGTCATTGTCTTAGACCATTTCCCTAGCTGTTGTGTAGATTTTATTAGTTTTGGATGTGTTTTGCTGTTGGAATTTATTTGGTGTTCTTCGTTCTTATTTGCTTATCGTCTTTTCGCGTTAGGTTCCGAAGATAATTTTAATACTGATATTGAGCCACAGCAGCCATCAGATCCTGCAATTCAGCCAGGCAAGCAGATGTAGCATTCATTTGATCATATTGTTCCTACTATTTTCAAAGTCTAATATATTGTTTGCAAATTCTATGTATGCATTGCTATGTTGTTTTAAACTATTGTCGATAGTTGGCCTACTAGATGCATTATCAGTAGGAAATGTTTATTCCTCTACTACTGATGCCTAGGTTACTTGCTGTGATTTTGGGTTCGCTGGATGGACCCTTGTCACTTAGTAGTTTACGTGTTATTATGCTTAGCCATGCTTAGTTGTCGGTAGAAATGGGCGGTTATCGACTTGTCGATAACCTTGATCACACAAACTGTTATAATATGTATATTTCAGCCTTGTGCTTTGTCTAAATTGCAAAACTAAAACTGAAAATGAAAACAATTTAGACTTGGGCACAATGGTAAGATGGTGTGATCTTTTGGGTGTGATCGGAATGGTGCCCGGGTCAATTAAGGACCGAACTACTTGTGAGTATCTGTTATCCGAGCATTACAGTGCGTGCTAACCACACTAGAGGGATATGGGACCTCTCTTAGCTGAGTACTTTGGGCTGTGTTAATTAATGAGTCGCGTGGTGGGTTGCATATTTGATTATATGCAACATGGACACGTTTGTAGGGAGAGGAACACCCACCGAGGCCGGTGTGTCCTGCTCCACGTATGGGTCCTTGTGATCCATATTTCGTCGGCAGATCACTAAGGATTAACCCCCATATGTGCGTCTCTTGATTAGCATATTCCATTGGAAAGGGTTCGTAGGACTTAGCCGTGCTAGGCATACCAAAGGAAGTGTGCTTAATAGCTTGGCAAAAGGCGGTCCAAGTGTGGGTACATTGGTACACCTGCAGGATTAAAACTATTCGAATAGCCTCGTCCTAGGTTATGGACACGCTTGGATAAGCTTTTCAAGAGTTAGACTACAACCATTTTAAAATTAAAACTTGATGGGTGGTATGAATCGTGATTCATGCTATGTTGTGGTGGCTTTGGGGAAAGTCACTTCTAGGTGGATACTTGTTACTTATGTTTACTCATTGTTATTTAAATGCTTAAAACAGATTTTACAAACTGTTGTTCAATCTATTACAATATTGCAAATGAAACTTGCTTTATGCGTCCAAAGAACCATATAACCACATTCCTTTGAATACGACTTTCATGTAGCTATGTATAGACTTGCTACTCGTAAGTCTTGCGAGTACATTTTTGTACTCACCTGCATTGCTTGTGTTGTGCAGAGGATGATAGTGAGTCCGATGGACCTCACTTTTGTGAGTTGTCTTTGTGGCGCTTTAAGGGGCGATTAGCTTGGCGGCCCATCGGTTGCCTGTGGTGTTATGTGGCTAACCGGTCGTCTTTTGGTTTAAGCCATCTTATGGCAACTTTGCTTCATTGTTACTTATTTGGTACTTATGTCATTTGGCCATTCATTGTGTTGTAATAACTTATATTATATATGTCTTTTGGTAGACTTGTTATATTCTGATGTATGGAAATGATGCATGCTGTGATTTGATGTATGTGTGCTGCTTGTTCTGGGAGGCACATGTCCATCGAGACGCGGATTATTTTATTTGTGATACTAGAACCAGTGGAAGGTTAAGTATTACAAGTTTAATAAACCGGGGTCTCACATTGCTCAAAACTACGGGGACTACATAATGGTGTCCTACAACCAGAAGTAAGTGCTTCACTACTTGCTATACAAATTTCATTTGTACTTTATACGCAGTATGAACTTAGGTTTAATGACTATAGCGACATACATGAGTAGGCACCACTGGATCCTTTTAGTCATTATACCAAAGAGGAATCAGGTACTATACCTTGATTCCCTAATGAAAAAAGGCCACGACTTCACCCTTGTGCAAGAAGTACTCGACAGGTGTGCTCATTTCCTCCATACATAACTCTATTGTAGTCTTCCTTCGTTTGAAATGGCCGAGGTTAACTTTTTGGAAACATGTAGGTCGTTCATCTCCTATATTGCCGAGGGAGGGCTATACAAGGGAACGAACGCCACACTTAATCACAGGACGCGATTTCCGGTACGTGCTACAACACAATAATCCTATATCATACTTCGTAATAATGCGTCTCGAACTGACTATACCTATATATGTAATTCTATTTTTTCAGTGCCGCCAGCAAAAAGCAGAAGAATGTGCATTCTACGTTTGCCATCATATGCAGATTCTCATGAGTGCTAGGTTGCCGGATCCCGAGGTTGGTCAATCTCGCAATAATTGCTAATTATAAATTTAAATATATATGTGTAACACTTTACTCTTGTTTGTAGGTTTTGAATATAGATTTAGATTCACTCGTTCAGAAAGAGATCTCGGATGTTCGAGGGAGGCTCTGCACCTTCATCATGATGGATATCATTGCGGCCAACGGAGAGTTTCACTACTGAACGACCTCGAAACAATTAATATATATTTGATATAGTTGTAATTCACTTTGAATAGTTGTAATTCAATGGTACACTAGCGACAATATTTGATATATGTTGGTTTGTAATTGACAATGATCACTTTGGGTTGTCAACGATTGATTTATCTGTGATGTATCTATTTTCTGCCTGCTTATTTTCAGAGGGCATGACTAGCAATTCCTGAGGCTAGCCGAATTTTTTTTAAAAATAGTTAGGCTGAAGTAACTATCACAGACGGTTTAACAATCAAACCGTCTATGAATATGCATATCCCAGACCGCTCTATTTAATAACCGTCTGTGATACACATATCTCGAGCGGTTGCGTAAATAGAACCGTGCAGGATATCCTTTTTATCACAGACGGTTCAATTTACGAACCGTCTGGGATATGTGCATATCACAGATGGTTAAATAATTAGAACCGTCTGGGATATGTGCATATCACAGACGGTTTGTAAATAGAACCGTCTGTGATAATTAGATAGCATGAGCGGTTCTTTAATAGAGCCGTGCGTGATAATTAGATAGCATGACGGTTATATAATTAGAACCGTCGTGTTGTGACTTATCACGACGGATTTTTAACCGTCTCGCTTATCACTGACGTATAAAAACACGAGCGGTTGGAACCGCTCGCGATAATCGCTTCGAACCGTCTGTGATGAGGCTGTGTGTAGTAGTGGGGCAAGGACCGTATCAAGCGGGAGGAAGAGGGATGGGAGGGGCAGGAAGTGGATGATGAGGAGGTTGATGAAGGTGATGGGGCCGACGAGCAGTGCGTGCGCCGTGGCGTTCACCGGGTGGCAGTGCTGTGACCATAAGAAGGCAAACTAAGCCTCTAGGTCTAGCACCTTGCTCAGCACCTCGCGTCGCCTGCCCTGTTGTTGCCTCTTCTTGGCCTCCATGGACGACGACCTCCAAAAAATCAAGGGATCCAAACTCCAAATGACGAGGGCAATCTGAACATTTCTCGCGATCAAAACGGGAGAAAACAACAGATATTAATATAATATTACAAATTGGGTATTTTATCAAGAATCCAACTAAGTGGATGGTATATAAATAATTACACCGAGAATGAAGGTATATTCTCGAAAGTCATCTATGCGAAAGGTAAATAATCAATTCCTCCCTGTACAAAGAGTCGAAGATCAACTAGCACAGCAACAGCCGCACAACAACTCCTCGTCTCCTCTAGGTTGACTTTGATCATCGTCGTCGATCGGGAGACGCACTCACGCACACGCCGTGTCTTTGTCCTTAGCCTAATTACGACCACGCCGACCAAAACCTGCAGCCGACCGCCGTGGCGCGGTGCCGCGCCACTGGCTACCCTCTAGCCCTACTGCCCTAGCACTACAAAGGGCAAAGAACTATTACAAAGTTACGTCTCTCATGTTTCTAACGATGATCAACGTCAATTCCGTAATTTTCATTGGTCTCTACATTTATGTTGTGTGTATTAATCTCTAGCCTCTATGCTCTCCAATTTATGGTATAGATCTATAGAATAATAGAAGGTATTAATTATGTATTATTTGCTACGCACATGGAGATAAGACGTGATGCTATGAGTAAGTGGTAAGATCTAATTAATTCCTTTTTTTCAATTTTAGTGTGCTTTAGTTGTTCTTGTTCGGCCAACAGCCACGAAGAGGAAGAAAACAATTTATTCTTTTTTTAAAAATAAAGTTGTTTGAAGCTCCCAGCCTTGTGCAAATTTTTTTAATCAAACCGACGTGCAAGCTACTGGACCAAATAGCTCTAATCCTAATTCAACTGATGTGCAAACTCTTGATCAGAATATTTCTGCATCATTAGAAATTCCAAATCCACGACAAGCTAGAATTGTGACTACAGCATATGAGCAGGACTCAGGTAAACGTACGTCTTCAAATTTGGGAACTCCCTCCTGATAAGCAAGATGAAGCTCGACGATTTTATATATCCGAGGGCCCATATCAACCATTCGTGATAGAGTACCCATTTAATGGATGGGCAAATCATCGTCGTCGATTCCAAAGTCATTGGTTCACAAATTTTTGTTGACTAGAGTATTCACCTCACACAAACCGTGCCTATTGCTTGCCTTGTTTTCCTTTTTAAAAAAAACCAGCTGGGAAGTGCGGCTCGGATACATTCACAGTCAAGGGATTTCAAAATTGGAAGAAGGTTAACGATGGAAAAGAATGTGCTTTTCTAACTCACATGGGTCTTACGTCAAAAAAAAAAAAAAAATCACATGGGTCAGGATTCTAACTCAGCTCATAACTATTCAATTCGGTGTTTTAATAATCTTAAAAATAGTATGGCTCATGAGCAAACTGAGAAAATGATCGCAGATGCAAGACTAGGGCTTAAGGCTACAATTGATTCCATCAGGTAATAAAAAAATTATTTTCATCTTCTATTTCAGCAATTAGATTATTAGATGTCGTACTATCTGACAATTATCCATTGCTGATTTCGTCAGGTGGTTAACATTTCAAGCATGTCCCTTTAGAGGCCACGATGAATCTCCAGAATCCATAAATCAGGGTAATTTTCTTGAAATGGTCAAAATTTTGGCTTCTTAAAACAAGGAGGTGAAAGAAATTGTGTTAGAAAATGCTCCAAGAAATGCAAAGTACACCTCACCGAATGTTCAGAAGGAAATTCTTAGCCTATTTGCTCGAAAAGTGTAAACAACCATTAGAGACGAAATTGGTAATAGCAAGGTTTATATAATGGTTGATGAAGCTCGAGATGAATCTAAAAAAGAGCAAATGGCAATAGTTCTTCGGTTTGTCAATAAAGGACTTATAAATGAGCGTTTGCTTGATCTCATTCATGTGAATGACACTGCTGCATTAATTCTCAAGGACACAATATGTGTTGTTCTATCAGATAATAGCTTGAATGTGCAAGGTATCAGAGGCCAAGGCTACGATGGGGTCAAGTAATATGCGAGGGGAGTGGAACGGATTGAAGGCTCTAATTCTCCGGGAGTGCCCTTATGCACACTATATTTATTGCATGGCTCGTCCACTTCAATTGGCTCTTGTTGTGGCATCAAGGGAGGTACATGATGTGCAAGACTTCTTTCAACATGCAAATTTCATTGTAAATGTTGTTAGTGCTTCTCCTAAATGCAACGACGAGTTACTAGCAGTGTTCCCCTAGGCGGGCGCCTAGACCACCTAGGCCCGCCTAGGCGCTAGGCGCATGCTCCCTGCCGTGACTCGGGGCAAAGGCGCTCCACTAGGCGCTTGGCTCGCCTAGGCGGTCAACGCCGGTCCTAGGTGGACCCAGGTGGCGCTAGGCGGGCAAGGCCCGGCGGAGCTGGGTAGTCTGGAATGGCGCTGGACGGCCCGAGGTGGAGCTGGGTGCTCAGAGGTGGCAGTGGGCTGGTCAGGGGGAGAAAACAGAAAAGAAGGTAAGTGTCACAAAACCCTACCCGATTTGACGATTTCATCCCCTCTTGATCCCCTCTTGCACTGCTTCGCGTCGCGTGCCGCCGCCTCCTCTTCGGCCTCCCGTCGCGCGCCCCCATCGCGCGGCTCCTCCTCCTGGCTCCCCATCGCGCGGTTCCTCCTCCTAGCCCACTGTCACGCGGCACGTGGCTCCTCCCCGGCTCCCCATCGCCGTCGCGCCTCCAACCCCATCGCCCCCCCTCCCTAGTCAGTCGCCTCCTCCCTCTGGCCCTCTCTGCTCTTGTGCGCGGTTGAGTGAAGTGCTAGTACTACTGTGCAGTAGCCACATTGAGCCAAAGCATCAAATAGCATATCAGTGAGGCGTACTAGTACTAGTAGTGGAGTGCAGTGCTTTCGGTCGGTCCGACTCGGTCAAATGGGCTGGCTGGACTGGACCAGGCCGGCAGGTAAGGTTTTTTTTCTTTTCTTTTTTTCCCTTTCTTCTTCACTTCCTTCTCTCCCTCCTGCTGCTTCGGCAAACTGCTTCGACCGCTGGCTGCTTTGATGTCACATCCCCAAATTAATAAAGAGGTTTATTATACATCTTATTAGCATGCATCATCATTTGAAACCTTTCATTTGAATATTGTACTTGGAAAATCTCAAAATACAAATGAAACATACGCTTTAAAATTTAGTTCCAAACTAAAAACTGAAATAAATGCTACTAAAGTATCTCTGGAAATAATTTATTCAAATACTATATTAATTATTACAAATTAATATAATTTTTCCTAAATTTTTGGGACTGGTTTGAACCCTAAGAAAATTCAAACACCATTAAAAGACCTAGCTTAAGTTTGAATTTATATATTACAAAATAAATCATGAACAGTAGGGTTCAATAATTTTTATGGACACTAGGCTATCCCAGGAACCTGTACAAATTATTTCATGATTTTAGGAATTTTATTCCTATTTTTCAGCCCTGGTCAAAGTAGTGCAAACAATTTAAATTCTGGTCAAAACCCTGGACCCAAACCAGTCGCACTATTCCTTGGGCTCGAGTCTGACTCGGTGAGCCGACTCAGCCCGACCACCTAAATGCACCGACGCATGCGGACCCTTGGATCTGAGATCGACGATCCAGATCTCGCCACTGTTGGATAGTTCAAAACAGCGCGCCACGATCTCATCCACCCGATTCTGATCTAACAGACTGCATTCAGCCACGTAGCGATGACTTCCCTCAGCGCCTTGAGTCGCTGTCACTGTGGACCCGCTTGTCAGGCTCTTCTTCTTCCTTGGGCGCGCGCCAGCGTAGCGTAGCCACGCGGCCGCGTCCGTCGCCGAGCCGTTGGAGCTCCGTCACGCCGTCAATCCACCGCCTCCATCCACCACTCCGGTGCGTTCCTCGCTTGATGCCGCCTCCATCTCTGTCATTTCCAGGGCATAATACCCCCTAGGTACCCTCCTTCTTCCTCACTTCTCCTCTGTTTGACCGAGAAGAGGGAAGCTCGTACCAGCTCCTGGCTTGGGTAAGCTTCGACCGGATGATCCCTCTCTTCTCTACGTTCCTTGCCATTTCCATTTTTACTAAGCTCAGCTCCTACCTTGCCTTGTAGATCTCGGTTCACCTTCGTGCCATTTCTCTGCTCTAGAGCGTGCACCCGAGAACATCACCTTGTCGTCTTCGTCTCCGGTGAGCTTCTCGCAAATTCTTTCGCGTCACGTCGTGCCTTATAGCATGGTTATCAAAACCCCTAAACTTATTTTGTTAATGCACGGTAGGATCTTGCTGAATCAAGGATTGCACCATTTTCGGCCGTGGAGCAACTTTTCGTTCCCCCTTTAGATCCGGTGAGCCATTGTCCAAATTCTTTGCTTCTATAGCTTCCTCAGATGATCTTTAAGTCATCTTGATCATTCTTTTCACTTGGTTTTGCTCAGGGGATCCTCTCCTCGTGAAACCGTGCCTGCACCATTTTCTTCTTCGGCGCCAATAGTGCTCTAGCAGCTCCGAGTTTCCCGAGCACCTTCTTCTGCTCAGGTAGCTTCCACTTAGTCCCTAGGACCTGGGCATTCGCTTGTTTGATGTTGCGGAGATCTACTTTGCTTTATACGCTTTTGACGTAAGATTGTCGCCGCTTAGCTCCGGCTAGCCGCCGGTGCCGAGCAGCCCAGACCTCGCCACCACTACCTGGAGGTGCGCATGGCTATTGCGGTTCCATAATAGCTTTCAGTTTGCGCCGCCGTGGACCACAGCTCCGACGAGCCGCCGGGCGAGCGCGGGCGGGAGCTCCGTTGTCGGTAATATCCGGCAAATGGCGGGAGTCCAGTGATTAAGAAGTTAATAACGCGATTAGTTTAATTGTTGTCTTTAGAATCTCACTGACAGGTGGGACCACGCGCAAAACACTGCGTTTTAGCCCCTGTTAAGTGGTTGTGTGATTTTAGAACTTACACCTTCTGTTAAGGAAAACGTAATTTTTTTAGCTGCAAATTTAATAATGCGTTATCTTGTTTGGAAAACGCATTTCACGAAATGCGCTTTCGGCATGTGCTCGGCTAGGCTGACCAAGTCAACCCTGACTCCGGGACCCCACCAGTTAGCAGTTGTGGCTAGGATAGCACTCGGTGGAAAAAGTAATTAATACTTTCTGAAATTCGAAATCTATTAATTTACACACTGAAAATTGGCATTAACCTCTAAAATGCATAACTAAATCACCTCAACTCCAAAATGAGTGAAACCACTTCTGATAATTTTCATATTTAATGAACTTTATGTTAAAATTGGTTTCAATCATGTCTCTGTAACAGGGACCATTATTTTGGAAAATGAGCTATAAACACTATTATTTTTACAAAAGAAAAAGGCTGATAACTTTGAAAATTCATAAGTAATTCTTGGAAACTCCAAAAATAGTGAAATCAGTTTTGATAATTTCTATTTCAAATAAAATTAATTATAAAAATGGTTTCAAACCTACCTCTGTCACAGAAACTATAGTTGGAGGAAAATGATCCTAAAGGGTATTATTTTTACACTATTCCTGCTGATAACTTTAAAAATCAATAACTAAATCATGAAAACTCCAATTGGAGCAAACTCAAATGTTTTGAACTTATAACAATATTGCCTATTTATTCATGTAATCCATGTACTCACCACTGCTCTATAAAATTTCACCTTATAATTAAATTACATAAATGGAGGTATATTGAAATCTGAAATTCAAACCACCATAACTTTCATATACTAAATCAAAATGAAATAATTCTTTCACCAAAAATCATCTAAAATCATGACTTAGCTACTGTAGAAAAATCATGCATTTTTGAGCATCTTGATTTTTGGAGTATTTCTCGATGTTTATTCGGTATTGTATTTATATAGATTCCGAGCTCGTTGATATTGATTCTTACGCTACTGAAGGAGAGCAATTAGCCTACCAGCAAGGCAAGCATCCTTTGAACTTTCTTTTTGCATCATATTTGATCCCAATTTTGTTAGGGTAGATGCAATGATAATTGCTTGCATGATAGTTTTATAATGTCGCTATTTTTGTGATGAGTAGTTAGACACCCTATTATCTTGTCATTGTGGCTATCCATGAATTACTCTAGTACTGAAATGGTTAAGATAGGATGTGTGAAATATTGTCGTTCGAGTTTTCTTAGCCATGCAAGTCTAGAAACGGTAGTCTGATTGTCGGGAATAACCCGACAATTATGGGATAAACACAACTCTCTTATATACTTTTGTTTCAGATCTTCGTATCTGTTTTCTAAGTTAAATTTCGTCATTTTAAATGAGCTTTTGGTCTGGACAAGTGATGGCTAGTGATGGTGCCTTCGTGCACGAGAATTGGGTATGTGGTTTGGCTTGTCTAGACAATTAAGGACCGAACTTTGGAAACGTCGTTGATTCAAGTACTTCCGTGCTATCACACGCGGGTTGGGAGCCGTATGGTTAAGTAGGGGGAAGGTTTTGTTGTGTTGAGTCTCACGGTGGTGAAATTGTAAGGATATGGGACCGTGAAATCCCGTGTTCCTTTTGGGCCGATAGGATGGGGGCGTTAACGTCTTGTGTTTCCTAGGAGCCCTGGGTTGAGGGACTTAGCTCAATGGGATCTTCTTGCTAAAAACGACCATATCTTGATTTACCCGACCGGTATACCATAGGAAGTATGCTATATTCGGAGGTATCTGGAGGCTTACGGGCTAATCAAGTCGTGTGGGTAAAGTAGTACACCCCTGTAGGGTATAAATCTATTCGAATAGCTATGTCCGCGGTTATGGACAACCGCTTGAGTTCGGGAGTTACTATTGTTAGACTTGGAATTAAAATTGGTGGGTGAACTCGGTTTTGTCATGAATTGGAGGTTCATGTATGTTGTTGTATCAAGGTGGACCGCCACTTTGTTTTTGGTATGATTCATTTATTATTGAATTTATCACTTATTCACATGCTTTACTTCTACTTCAAATCTGATTTTGAAATGGCACTTGAAAAACTAGTATGTGTAGGTTGTTCAGTATTGCGTCGTTTTTCGCAAAATTAAGCTAATATGAGTCTTCCCTTGAATGACCTTATGCATAACTATTTTTATTTGTGTAAGACTTGCGAGTACTCTTATGTACTCAGCCAGATGTTTGCTGGCTTTTACAGGTGAGAAAGATAATGAGACCGACGAGCTTGTCAGTGTCGATTTAGGCGACACCGATGAGTAGTGTGCTATTTTTAGCTCCCAGTCGGTTGCCGATGGGTTGTGTGGCATACCACTGCAGACATTTTGGTTTATTTATTTGCTTCCGCTATGAACTTGTTTAATTTGGCTGGTCGGCCACTTATGTTGTTGTAAACTTGAAACCGTGATGTATAACTTTTGTATTATCTATGTATGAATGTTGTATGGATGTGATCAACGTTGCATTAAGAGTATGAATATATTGGTCGCTGATCTTGGGAGCCAATATAGGTCATGCTCGCTGTTCATGGTTTCCTATTTAACTCACTAAGTGTAGTGCTTGACTTGTTGGAGAACCGACAATCATGTAGTGCTCGCAGAGGAGCGGCGCGCATGATCGTCGGGGCTCTAGCGCTAGTTAAGCCTCTCATTTAGATGGAGTTAAGTTGGAATCCATTTACTGGAGATCTAGAGTTATGTCCCTAAGACCTTGATTAGTCTCAGTCTTACGGAGATAACTCCGGGGTCCCCACATTTGACGACCGCCTAGGTGGCACCTAGGTGGTCTATGCGCTAGGCGGCCACCCTTCGCCCGCCTTCCGCCTAGTGCCTAGGTGAACACTGGTTACTAGCTAATCAGACTGCTGAAATTGCACGTGAGATTGAATTGGGAGAGCTTGATACAGGAAAAGGGGCAAATCATATTGGCACTTTACAAAGACCAGGAGACACTAGATGGAGTTCTCACTACAAGTTAATCCAAAGCTTAAAAAAATGTTTGCTACTATAGTTTCAGTCTTACGAAGTATAGCAAACGATCGTCCAGTCTCAAAATATTCTCGATGAGATGCTGGAGGTGCCCTTAAGATTCTTATCTCATTTGATTTTGTGTTCATTCTACACCTGATGGAAAAAATTATGAAGATCACCGATGTGCTGTGTCAAACACTCTTAACAGAAATCTTTGGATATTTTAAATGCATTGGATTCTGTTTCTAACACAAAGATGTTACTTGATGACTTAAGAAATAATGAAACTTATTATATATATATATATATATATATATATATATATATATATATATATATATATATATATATATATATATATATATTGCAATTCAAAGGTTTGTTGATGTGATCAAATATCGAAACAAGCATAATAACACCACGACACTTCACCATTACAATGTAGATGTATTCAATGTTGCAATAGATCAACAATTGGTTGAGTTAAATGATTGTTTCAGTGCTCAAACAACGGTGCTTCTAACTCTCTGTGCATCCTTGGATCCAAGACTTCACTCCTTCGACATGTCAAATATTTGCACTTTAGTGGAAAATTCTATCCCGTAGATTTTTCTAGTCAAGAAAGAGCTCAATTGGAGTGGTAACTACCACATTTCCAACTTGACATATGCAACCATCCAGACCTACAATGCTTGCCATCTCTTGCTGATTTGACAAATGGGCTAGTTAAAACAGGTAAAGCTTCTGTTTATCCAATGGTTGACAGGTTGTTACGATTAGTCGTAACTCTTCCGGTGTCAACTACAACTACCGAGTGAGCTTTTTCAGCTATAAAACTTGTCAAGACACGTCTTGAAAAAAAAGGAGACGACTTTCTTTGAAATTACATGGTAGCCTACATTGAAAAGGAACTAGCAGCGAAGTTTAGTGATGGTGAAATTATTTACTTCGACGATCTGCTCGGTAGTCGTAGAGCTAAATTTAAATTAATAGAGATGTAACTTTCTTGTTGTCAAACATAGTTGTCATGTTTTGTTATCCATACTATGTTGGGGCAAATTAAAAGACTAGAATTTTCTTTTGTATCGTCAAACATATGTTGCTATGCTTTGTTATCCATACTATGTTGGAGGCTACATGTATTGTTATGATATTTCTTTTCTGATTGTTGTCTACTTGGACCTCCCTCTTTCCAAATCCTGACTCCGCCCCTGCGTGTACTGTTGTTTTACCTTTTTGAGCATTATAAATTCTTGGGAATGTAGCATGCAATCCTTGTCAAGTTTTTATGGAAGAGCAGCTAAACTTAGTTAAGGACATTAAGGTACATATGGCATGACAAACGATAACTTATATTAATTCATTACACCAGTTAGCAAAATGCCCCTCTATATGTAACATCCTGCGGTACCAATGGATCAGTGTTTGTTTTTACAAAAAGCACGCTGGATTGATGGAGCAAGGATGCACGGCCCTCTTCAGCATAGACTCTGATATGAAACAAACACAGGAAACCATGCAAGTTCAGGCTTCGTTCTGCCTAGCGTAACTCCCATCCAATTGATCAGGCTTGTGCCTCTGTTGGCCCAACCGGTTTCGAATTAAGAAGAGGCTGGATCGCCTTCACAACGATCGTCATGTTCGGTCGGAAGTCAGCTTCGTACTGAACGCATAGCGCTGCAACTGCTGCTAGCTGAATACACGGAAAAAAAAACATCGATACTGTCTCCTGTTTTCAGGAAGCACATGATGCATTTACTTTGCCGGATTTGCTACAGTGGCATACCTTAGCAACAGCCTTTGGAGGGTAGTCATTGTTGAGCTTTGGATCAACACATTGCTTTACTTTATCTTCGCTCAACCTTGGAGTGGCCTACCTCACAAGATCATTACAAATATATATGTGAAATCACTGCAAATAAAACAGATAACAAAGGAAGTAGTATACAAGTTCCGTGAAAGGAAAATTAAAACAATGCAATACCCAAGTAACAAGACTTTGCTGCCCTTTCGGCATGGTGTGATCGACCGGTTTCCTTCCGGTCAGTAGCTCTAGAAGAATAACGCCAAAGCTGTAGACATCACTCTTTTGATTGATTTGTCCTGTCATAGCATATCTGAATATTACCAAAATCCAAACAACAAATGTGAGCAATGTAAATAACGCAAAAGCAAAACTGACGGTACAATTTGATATATGTCAAAATCATGTTCGTCTTACTCTGGAGCATGGTATCCAAAAGTTCCTAGCACTCGAGTCGAGTGCAACCGAGCAGCGGTGTCGGTGCCCTGATTCGTCAGATTGAAATCGGCAACCTTTGAGTTGAAGTCGTCGAATATAAGAACGTTGCTGGACCGAACATCTCGATGAACAATCGATGGCTGGACTTTCTCATGAAGGTACTCTAGCCCCCTCGCCACTCCGTAAGCTATCTTCACGCGCTGAGCCCAGTTCAGGACCGGGCCGGGTTCAGCACCCTGCACTCCTTTCTTGCCTGCACCGTGCCAAAATAGCAGAATGGGTAAATTACAGTTCACAATTTGTCGGCATTTACTCTTCACCGTCACAGAGAGTAAAAAGAAAGCACCGTGCAAGATGTTATGTAAAGAACCCATCGTTGCAAACTGATAGGCCAGCATGCGGTTGCCATCCTCCATGCAGTAGCCCATGAGTTCCAGGAAATATTCGTTCTTAAGCTTAGAGACCATCGCTAGCTATGGCAATGAGATAAGAACACAAAGACAAGAAAGTTGGATCACAATTGTCGTGGCATCACAGTCTCAATTGTTGCGAGAAAGATTGAATTTGCGCGCACCTGAGCAGCGAACTCGGTGTCGGAATCCTGCGAGGAGCTGGGGTCGAGCTTCTTGATCACCGCGGCGCGGCCGTCGCTGAGCGTCCCGTTGTAGACGCGGCCATAGGAACCCTCGCCGATGAGGGCGCGGTCGCTGAAGTTGTTGGTGATCTTGTTGAGCTCGTCGAGCGGTATCGCGGGCACGTCGATGTTGACGACCTTGGGTGGCCCTCCGGTCCTCGGCGCGCCCGGGCCTCGCGGCCCGCCTCGATTGCCTGCATCACCGATCAAGAGCACAGTCAAATCAAGAACGTGACGACCCATATGCATGCATGTTCCATGAGAAAACTGAAAAGATGGTAATTTGATGCGACAACGACGGCGGCGACGATGAGTGGAGTGCAGATTGGGCGTACCGGGAGCGTTGACATTGGGAGGCGGAACCGCTTGGTTGGCCGGCGGGCCGTAGCTGTCCTCCTCGGCGCCTCCGCAGCAAGACATTTTTCACTCTCGCCGGACTGGACGCGCGGGTTAATTTGGAGCGGTCATCAGAGCATTTCGCATGACCTGAAAAGTTCTGATTCCCCCAACATCACAGGATGGACACACATCTTATTCTTAGAGGAAGAAAATTAAAGGCGGATTATAAGCTGTCGGTTTTATAATTCGATTTGAATGGACACATGTACATCTCATTCTTAGAGGAAGAAAATTCTAGGCGGATTACAAGCTGTCGGTTTTATAATTCGATTTGAAATCGAGCAATATATCTGAAGGAAGGAAGGAAGGAAGGAAGAGCAGCGGATCTTGCTTGATCCCCAAAGATTTGAAGAAACAAAGAAACCGTGCAACGATCGATGCAACAAGTGCCAAAAACCAGCTGAATTCTTCTAGAAAAGCTAGAATCTGTTGCTCAGTGTCGTATCAATCAACCTCACCTCCCCAAAAATCCCCACACGCGAGAGGTCGTCCCTGGACGAAGAACACGGAAGAACAGCGGTGTTTTGTTTCCTGGGGGAGAGATTAATGGCGGGGAAGGGTGGGAGCTCCCTCTTTTCGCGGGAAAGGAGGCCCCCCCTCCCGTTTTAACTGTCGCCGGACGCGTCAATTAACTTGTGCTCCTACCCTCTCCTATTGTTAGCACGACCATAGGAGTCCGCATGTGATTCTGCATCTCGACAGGGGGTTCCGTGCAAAATGACCATTGTTGGTGATTTTGCCGATTGAGACGGGAAAGGAGCAAGTCCATATCCACTTAAACTCTGGTCTAAAAAGTCGGCTATTTAACTCTATAACGTTGTAAAATCATGTTACTTAACCTCCCGATATGGTTTCGAAGGTGGTTTGCCACTGTGGCGCTTGACTTCAGAGGGTGATCATATGGACTTCTTTCAGTAGGAAATGTATACAAATTATTTGATCACTAATTTTGATAGGATGCAAATATGTTTTAATTTTCTATTTAAGTAGTTGTTTCATCACGAATGTTATGACTATTCTACAGATGAGCGCAAAGTTATAGAGTTTTTTTTTTATTCAACAAGCAGAATATTTAAATAATATACTTCGTCCTTCATATTCTAAAAGCCAACCATACTTACCAAAAATTCACAGCCAAGAATTTCTCTACCATTAGCTTGTTGCAAGGCATGGGATTCATTCTATTTCGAATTTATATCGGAATCCTACTTAGAAAACAGGGTAAAACACGGAGCGAAGTGTTGGTGATGTTGGCGCCCAAAGAGGCAGAGATGGTGCGGGCGTGGCTGCCGGTGGGAGCCCAGCGTTAGGGCTGTATTTCATTTCAGGCCAAAATAAGTACGTACCTTGGGTTATGTGCCTCCTACAATCTACAGATACATATGGATGTATTTTGATGATGAATTTTACTAATATAAAAGTATTTCGACATGTATAAATGAATTTGTATATATCAATCGAATACATATGGAGTATCGTTTTACTCGTACAGCTCTAGTTATAGCCGGCCGGCTCTAGGCTAGCTCTGGGCAGATCGACGTGGAGTTTGATTTGGCACGTTTCTTATTCATAATAGCAAAAGTAGTTTCCGCTCGCATTCAAATTGTAAAAATAGCACCACAGCAAGTTAGGCAGGACCTATAGCGCTCCTGAACTGCAGAAGGAATGGAATAACCCGGTGGGAGGGAGAAGGCAACATATCACGCTTGGGGTGTGCAGCAAGTTCCTACCACGCTGCTCCCAATCCGCGGAAAGAACCTGGGACGCACCGCGGCATGTCTCCTGTCGTGCTCCCACCTTCTTGCCGCGGTAACGGACCGTAGCAGCCGTGAGCCTTCGTCTTGTCGCGGTCTGGGAGCACTGTAGGCGACTACAGCGGTGTTATTTTTGCAAGGACTAAGTACAAGTTTCGTCCCTCAACTCTTGCCATAGTTTAGTTTTCGTCCCTTAATTTTAATACCGGATATAACGCACCTCAAAGTTTAGATACCAGGAAAAAGAAGTCCCTCCGTGCGTTCGAGGGCGGTTTTGACCAGTGTTTTGTGCCATGTGGAAAAAAATATTTTCTATTGCCATCGGGGCGTCCACGTCAAAATATATTCCTCAGCTCTTCCATTCTTCCCCCAATCTCCCCCTTCTTCCTCCATGGCGCCGCTTCCTCCTGGTGCCTTCTCCCTCCTAGCGACGCCGCCTTCGGCTGGCCTGGCGCCTCTCCGGCTCGGCGCCGCCGCCTCCTCTACTGCCGCTGGCTGCGCCACCCGCGCGCAACCCTCCAACCCGGCGCCACCTGATGCCGCCTCCACTCCCGCTGCCACCGCCTCCTCAAGCTCTTCGCCCGCCTTGCTGCCCTCATCTCCCCGACCAAGCGCCGCTCCGTCGCCGCTGGGTTCCACTGCTCTATTTCCCCTCCTGGCCATTTCCCTCTTCTCCTCTCCTCAATCGAACACAAATTGAAGAGAAGAAGCTTGAGCTCCTTTGCGGCCGAAACGTCGCCGTCCAATCCTCAACGCACCTGTGAAGCTTTTCCTTCGTTTCATGTGTCAGATTGTGTAACAGCACCTAAGAAGCAAAACCCCTCTCCTAATTTTGTTGTTTGATCGCAGGAGCCGGTGAGTTTGCTTTTCTTCCTTTAGCACCGGCCAGTGAGCCAAAATCACCGAATCAACTACTCCAGTGAGCATCTTCTCAATTGGTTCCTCCCTAACCATCTCTATACCCCCTTGAAGCCATCCCAAGGATTAATTGCTGCTAGTTTTCCTTAGGCCTTGCTTTCCACGTATACCTCCCCAGATCACTACCAGTCATCGCCGCCAAGACACCACCAACCACCTTCGGCTCCCTTCTTCCTCCTGGTGAGGTCTTGGTACCCTTTACTTGCCCATGCGCCCTTTGATTTGTTGGAAGCGTTGTCGGGTGACCGAAGTTACCATAGCCCGAGCTTCTCCGCCGCTAGAACGTGTTGTGGCACCGTCGTAGGTCACCGGAGCTCCGCCGGTGGCGCCAGTAGGGTCCTAAGTACTCGGGGTTTCCATTTTAGGCACTAGCTGACGCCGCCATGGGCTAAGTCGTTGGTGTTGAGCCGGAGCAAATCAAGCTCTGGGCTGCTTTGCTTGTCGGGATGAAGACAACCCCTGTAGCATCGTATTTGACCTCCAAATCTCTGTCCTAATGCATTAATTACTGTGTAAAATCGAGTGTTAGTTAGCGCTGGTCCCGCTGCCTTGTGGACCCACACGCAATAATCCATACGAGTTAATGCCTTTTGCGCCACGTGGCACACACGTGGATCAAACACTGGTCAAAACCGCCCTCGAACGCACGAAGGGACTTCTTTTGCCCGGTATCTAAACTTTGAGGTGCGTTATATCCGGTATTGAAATTGAGGGACGAAAACTAAACTAGGGCAAAAGTTGAGGGACGAAACTTGTACTTAATCCTTTTTGCAATTACGTGCGAGCGGATGCTACTTTTCCTATTACGGATAAAAACCGTGTCAAATCAATCGAAAACTTGATCGATGTGTATGTGTGTAGTGCTTTCCAAATGGGCCGCCTGATATGGCACGACACGACATAGGCCCAATTAGGCCCGGTACAGCTAACTAATCAGGTAGTGTCGTGCTGGCCCGTGGGTTGGGGTGCCGACCCAAGCATGGCACGTCGGTCTCTCGGACCGTGCTAGCCCGGCTCGAGCACGTTTAACTCAACGGGCTAGGGTTGGCCCGTGTAGGCCATCTCGGCTCAAAAAATTTAGAAAATTCCAAAAAAAAAATCTAGAAAGAATGTATATAATTCAAAAATACATATTAAAATTGTAAAAAAAAATAAGTTCTATACTCATAAAAAAAGACAAATATATTGAAAACATAATAAAGAGCTTTATTAATGTTTACATGACTACCTCGTTAAAACCTTTACCAAGTAAAAACTCAACATGATAAAATATTGGTAAAGGAAAAAGAGTACAGCCTATAGCTCTGCATACATCTATGATCTATGTTCTAAGTATCGTTGTCTATGTCACTACTACAAAAGGGGCTATAATGGACGTCTTATCACAGGCGGTTCTCCGGAACCGTCAGTATTAAATACAGTCACAGACGGTTTTGGCTTACCACACGTCTGTGTTATTGGCTGCACTAAAAATCGTCTGTGTAAAGGTAATATCACAGACAGTTCATGTTGAAAACCGTCTGTGAAATATCACAGATGGTTATTAACATTATTAACAAGAACCGTCTTTGATATTCATAAATATCACAGACGAGTTTTAAATATAACCGTCTGTGATAAATCACAGAAAGTTCTTAAAAAGAACTGTATGTGATAAGTTTGTATCACAGACGGTTTGTGATATGTTCAATGCTGCTTCGGCTCCCGCACAATGCATCTCTTCGTCTCGTGCATCGACGTTACGATGTGTCTCTTCGTCTCTCGTGCCGACGTAAGAAGAATGATCATCCACCAGAAGATGATCTCCACATCGCTCTACGTACTCTCTTTCGCACCGTCCATCAACAACTAGCTAGTAGAGTTAAAAAAAAACAATTGATGGCTCCTCACTCTTCTCCCCTGACACTTGCGTTGATGGCCTACCTGACCATCCTGTACAAGCACCTCACCGGCCATACGCTAGCGGATGCTGCTGAAATACATTGTGATAACAGTGTCCTCCCTCCTTAGGCGGAGGTTCTACCGGGGCACGTGATGGCGACATTCTACCGCCTAGACGATCTCTTCCGCCGTGTCTTCCGGGTTTGCCGCATTCGGCGAGCTAACCTCGCCATCGACGTAGTCCTCCAGCATGACGTTGCATGTCTGCAGGAGGATTACCATCGCTTGGAATGTGACATCGTCGATGGCCGGTGATCTGTCGGGACCGGTTTACGAACCGAACCCTCGTGTAATACCGCACGGTCCATGATCGATGAGCTAGTGCACACAAGTGGAAACATTGTTGATAACAAATTCGAATCACGAATAACATTAATAAACAATCGAGTACCGCCTTATGGCCACTTATTACAAAAGAGGTCGAAAGACCTTGAGTCTTCTGAGCAATGAAACAACAAAAATTAAACTCCGAGTAGTGGCCCATCAAAGTGCCCACCGCATTCGATGGGGAGCGCAACCTAGTACTCGGGTATCCTTCGTCAAAGCCACAAGCGAAGTAGTCGTAGTCCTCCATGTCGATGAAGGCTTCGAGATTTATTTATGAGTGTAGCATGTGAGTACATAAAGTACTCATGAGTCTTGGGAAACATGCATATGCATAGCTTTGACAAATGAGGCTTATATGGTTCTTTTGCACAAAGCAAATTTTTAAGTTCAAAACAATTTTCATAAAGCACATTTGACAAACGCAGTTTCAATAAATAAATTAATTGTATTACTAGTGGAGGTTCTAGCTACCAACCACTAGCATCAAGGCTCTAGCCGCCAAGGTTTTCGAATAGGGCTCTAGTCGCCCAACCGGCTCTAGCCGCGAAACTACCCGAGAGTCCCAACCGCTCCCGGTTCCCAAAATTACTCTTTAAAATCAAAACCAAAATCTACCATGTGAAAACGCACCTTGCTCGCCCTTGACCGTGGGCACGGCTATTCGAATAGTTTTAACACTCTGCAGAGGTTGTACGGCTTGACCCACAACAGATGATCGCTTTGATATACCACACGTTTCCTTTGACATGTGAATCAAGGAGAGAACATCACAAGGCTTTACAAAGCTTCCTTTTGACTCGGTTACGCTCGCTAAGGTTTCGCCTTCCTGGCCCCTCTTGCGCCATGTGAATCAAACACACAACCATGACAAAACCGACTCAAAATTTTGCTAATTAGTTGGCGGTCCGTTCCCATTTTGGACATGTGGTTGTACGGTAGTGCTCAGTTTGAATAATCACAAGCGTCGGTCCTTAATATGACTTGGGCGGGACTAACACAATACAAGATTTTGTGCTCTAGCTGCACCCGCCTGATCTTACCATCCACCCAAGTCTAAAACGTATTTTCATCATTATATTTTATTTTTCGATAATCGACATTACCTAATGTCATACATTTTCCAAAGAAAGCATAAAGGGTAATAAAGCTTTTTCCTCCTGTGGGTTGAATAAGATCGAAAAGCATGTCTAAGCAATTCTACCGCATTTACTATTCCACAATGTTGTAAATAATATTGCGAAATTACTATGCTATGGTTACAAAGGTATAGGGTACAATTATCAAGGATGACATTAGCAAATTTTGGGTTTAACTAACAACTACACTTTAAACTTATCGTTATATACTGAATTAGCAATGCATGATACTTTGAAAACTGAAAACACAATTTAAAAATCATAGGTTCAAAGTGGTCAAAGGAGACTCGCCGGTGGCGTTGGAGGTAAGCACTTCCTATTGATCCAAGCTTGCGTCGACGTCGGATTCTACACACGCATAACGGACCAAATAAATAGCAGAAAATAAATAAAATCCAAAAATTACAAAATAAATCTCGGAGGTAGAGAATGAATTTAGATGAATTTAGGAGAAAGAATCGATGGATTCGGAGTTCGTATGAGAACGAACGAAAATCTAGAAAATCAATTCTCCAAAAATAAAACCATGTATGTACATACACCATGCACGTACATACATTGCATGGCACTATTCATGAAGAGTGAACAAAATAAAATGGCGATATATGGGGAGCGAAATCCGAGGATGTGAAGAGGAAGCCGAGGGGCACGCGCGACGTAGTCGATTCGGGAAATGACCGACCGAGGAGAGAGAACGAGTATGAAAGATTATCTAGTAGCTAACATCGTTCATGTTCTTCTCCACTACGACAGTATGAAAACAGCATGTGCAGAGAAGAAAATCAAGGCGTCGCGGCACTAGGTGGCGGAAGGTCGGCTAGCAAACTATGAAAATGGAACTCAAGATCACGGCCTACCCCGGTAGTGATGGTTCGCCGAGAAGCTCAAGCGGTGGCGGCGCAAGCTATCATTAATGGAGAAAACAGAAACCGCAAGCTCGATGAATCAAAAGCTTAGAGAGAGCAAAGGATCAAAGAAGAGATAGCATGCCAATATGTAGCCTCAACCGGAGCCAAACGTTGGGAAGGCGAAGAGCTACGGCGTCGGTTCAAAATAGAAACGGTGAAAATGCACGGTGCACTGATGGGCTGCTCAAAGATGGCATGACAACGTGGGAGACCTTAATGCAACCGTTTCTTATCAAACCAAATCAAGATAAAGGCTTTGAATGGAGAGGAATGGGTAAAGAAGAAACGGCGACCATTAATGGCGCTTTGAAGCTCTAGGCTCTACCGGGAGCAAGGAGAGGGAAGGACGGCGCGGTGGTGGCCGGACCGACGGCGAGGGCGCGCGACGGCCGGAGGTGGCGAGGGTGGCGACCATGGAGGCGGCTCAGCCATGGAGAGGTTCTCTGCTGCAATAGAAGAGAGAGAAAAGAACTTGCAAGCTTCGGGAGGAAGAAGATGAATAGGAGAGAGAGAAAGAATAGAGGATAAAACAATGGAAGATGAAGTATAACCAGTTGAAACCAAAGCACACGATGGCAGTGCATGCATGTATGGCTATTGAAGTTAAGTAAGCATGACTTGGGAGCAATCCTGGGATGGGTGACCCGACGGGAACTTCATTTTTTTTTTATATTTTTTTTTTAGAAAAAGAGAAGTGCAACAAATTAATAAAATGGACCAAGAAATTGGAACAAATATTTTTCTGGAGATTTGAATTTTAGATTGGAAATGGAGTTTTGGAATTTGAGATTTCGATCCAGAATTACACATAAAATACAAATAAGATCCAAATAAAATCTTGAAAATTTTAATTAATTAATTTAAAATTAAATTTTAGAGAAAGCGAGATTTTGGGATGTTACAAGGCGGTGAGCAACCGAGTCTACCAAGTCAAGACCCCTCAAGCAAGAGAAGAGAGCCTATGGGCGTATTTCTTCTTAGTTCTTGAGTTGGAGCGTCTTTGGGCGACTCTCCAACAATCGTGTCAACGGTTGGAAGTGTTTCAGGCTACCTGCGTTGATCCTGAACCCTCCGACGCCGAAGGCGTCGCCTACGAAGTTTTGAAGATGGAGATAGCAGGCTACTTGGGCCACTAGAAAAAATTGATCTTTTATTAGTTCTACTTTTTTAAAAATTTTTGTAAGAAGTGACTGGCCACGCTATTTAGTCATATGTAAATACTAAAAATGATTAAAAAAATCCAGTTTGAAGTTAAGTTAATGTCTATGTTGAACATGTTTACTGAATAACGTGTTTATCTTACTGTCTTTTTATGTCATACACATTTACTCCTGATGCTAGTCGAAAAACAGAATTATAGAAGGAACCATCACAGGCGGTTTAGTGGAAAAAACTATCTGTGTTATCTATCACAAACGGTTATAAAATACAACAGTCTGTGATATGTATAATTATCACAGACAGTTATTAACAAGAACCATCTGTGATATCTAATTATCACAGACGGTTTATACATATAACCGTCTGTGACATGTATCACAGATGATTATTAACAAGAACCGTCTGTGATATGTTCAAGCTGCTCTGCTCCCGTGCGATACATCTTTTCGTCTCACACTGACGTTACGATGCATCTCTTCATCTCAGTTTTTAACACGCGATGTGTCTCTTTGTCTCCCGCACCGACGTTACGATGCATCTCTTTGTCTCGGTTTGTGATACGTTTTAAAAGAATGATCATCCCCCACCGAAGATGAATCCCGATATAGCTCTACTCTTTTTCGCACCCTCCATCAACAATCATCGTTACGGTATTGAAAACTACCAAACCGTCGCGCGCAATGGTAAGCACGCGGAGCATGACGGCGAGGACCAAGGCGAGGAGGTTGACGATCGCCATCGCTCTTCCTCACGATGTCCTCATCGACATCATGGGTCGCGTGGCTGTGAGCTCTCCTCAGCCCGTGGCAAACCTCTGCAGCCTACAAGCCACGTGTAAGGTCATGTACAAGGCGTCCAATGTTCGCACCGTGGGGAGGCGCGTGACGCTGGAGTAGGGGGAGGCGATGTAGTGGCTAGACAACGAGCGCTACCTCACCGTCGTCAACCACCTGGCTGGCGCCGGCAACCCAGAGGCCTCCTTCATCGTTGGTCTCACGCTTGTCTTCGCGCATCAGGACAAGCAACGCGGCCTCAGTAGCCTCGAACAGGCAGCCGTCGCTGGCCACAAGACTACGGCCTACGTGCTCGGCCTCCTCCTCTACACAGCCGGCGAGTCGAGCGACTTTAGGAAGCACTACATCAGCCAGGTCAAGGGCAAGCCGGTTGGCGGCGGGTGCGAGACTGCCAAGAGGACCAACCGGGAGTGCAAGCGGTGTCGAAGGCTCGCTGCAGATGCGGTCCAGGCGGTGACGTGGGCAAAGGAGACCAGGCCGCAGGCCAGGTGTTGGCGCTGCCAGAGGACGGCCATCGGTGCACGAGCACCGAATGCGGTGTGAATGTAGTATGGGACGACTACGTCGTCTTTTGCAGCAACGACTGTAGGATTAGGCATGAGTACACCAAATACTTTGCAAAGGTGTCAAACTACTTGAAGTAAAGCATATTGTCGTAAAATTAGTGGTTTTAGCTTAGTTTTTGCACATATTTAGATATAATTCATCACCATTTTTATCAATATTCTTCACTAATTAAATATGACAACTACAAACCAGACTTTGACCTCAAACTAATGCTTTACAAATATGTCAAAAATTATCTCGCAAAAACCAATTATACATTCAGCCAACAGAGGATAATTTGTTTAACAGTGTAAAAGGAATCACAATTTCAACACATTAGCCTTTCGACAAACATGATCAAAGCTACTGAGTAGAATCGGGCAAGGCACGCGAAATACGCTGTCTCAGAAAACCAATGCAATAGTAGTAGCTTTGCTCTTTAGGTCATCGCTATTCACCATCATGTGTTTGTTGGGTAGAAACGGCCGCGCCCACCCCGTTTGTTTTCTGTCAGCCTATTATAGTAGAAAAAACCAGGAGAGAAAACATGTTTACTGAATATTTTTTACCCACAGAACTATCACAGGTGGTTTAGTAGAAAAAACTGTCTGTGATTTGTATCACAGTCGGTTCTAAACAAAAACCGTCTATGATATTTTTGCATATCACAGACTGTTTTTAATTAGATCCATCTGTGATAATAGGATGATCAGAGACCGTCTGTTTTAAAAATCATCTGTGATACGTATCACAGACGGTTATTAAAAATAATTGTCTGTGGTACGAAACACTGCTTTGAAGAACACGACAAGTACGCCTAAGAAATCAACCAAGCAAACCGCGAAGCATGATTTTTTTTGGGGGGGGGATTGAGGAGGATGAGACAGCAGCCACAGCATACTTCATCGAACCTGACACACTGGAGCTCTCCTGGCAGCCATGCTTCTTGAACTTGCAAGGGCTGGTCATGCCAGCCAGAGATTAGTCTCATCCTCCTCATGCTTCGCGGTTTGCTTAGTTGCTTTCTTAGGACTATTCGACGTCTTCTTCAAAGCAGCCGCATATGAGAAATAAAAAGGAATACTGACCTTAGATCATGAAGAACAAATAGGTCTACAAGCACACTTGAAAATCTATGCTATTTCTTTCACCAAACGTGCTCTAGAGCCGGCCGCCTCCTTCAAATCCTGCAGCCACATATTAGAGACACTTCTCACTAGAGATAGATCTAGATCTAGTCAGGACGACCAGATATATAATGCATATCACAGATGGTTATTAATAAGAATCGTTTGTGATATTAGGAGATGTCACGGATGGAACCGTGTGCATTATCACAGATGGTTCTTAACTAAGAACCGTCTGTGATATGGCAATAAATATCTGGTCGTTCCGACAGATCTGTGGGTCGGGAGATCTGTCACTGAGCACCGACTGCTTTGAAGGAGGCGACCGGCTTTGGGGCGTTTGGTGAAATAAATACCGTAAATTTGCAAGTACATGTGCAAGGCGTGATCTAAGGCACGTTCGTATTCCTTTTTATTTCTCATCAAACAAAATGAATGCCATATTGTTCTGGAAATCCTAGGTATCGTTAGCATGATATTGGGGAATCTCCTTGCTATTATTCAGACAAGCATGAAACGTATGCATGCATATTTGTTCATAGGACAAATCGGATATGTAATTATTGGAATAAATTGTTGGAGACTCGAATGATGAATATGCAAGCATGATATATATATATATATATATATATATATTGCTTCATGAATATTTTGTATGTAGCTACTTTAGGAGCATTACTATAATTTAACACTAATTTATTTTGTGCGTAGCGTAGATGGACCGAAAGCTGGATGTAAGTTGAGAATCATGTGAGTGAAGAGTACATTGATGGCATGTATGCTTTTAGAAGAGCTGCCGAGCAGGATATATTGAAGAAGGGGATCAAATTTATGTATTGTCCATGCATTGACTGCGATAATCTGAAGATGTTTACCAATCTAGCGTAGATCGAATCGCACTTGATTCGAAGGGGTTTCAAAAAGGAGTGTACATGTTGGACCAATCATGGTGAAGAGCATATTATACAAGAAGGTAGTAACATCATCGAGGAAGACAACGATATGCCGGATGTGGACTGTGCTTTCGATGAGGGTAGGTCGCACGATGACAATCTGGATCATATGCTACGCGATACAGAAGGGAACTATAGTGAGAGAGTTTAGTAAATTCGAGGGCTTAATTGAGGACTCGGGGAAACCTTTGTTCCTGGGCTGCAAGCTAGAATACACAAGGTTGTTATCCGTGCTTGAACTGTTGAAATTGAAGGCATGCAATGGTTGGTGCGACAAGAGTTTCACGACGTTGTTCGGTCTCCTAGCGGACATCCTTCCGGAGGGAAACGTGTTGCCCAGAACCACCTACCAAGCCAAGAAGGTTTTGTGTCCATTGGGAATAGAAATAGAAAGAATAAATACATATCCGAACGATTGTATCCTCTATCGTAAAAAGTATGCAGACATGCATGTATGTCCGGTGTGCAAAGCATCCCGATACAAGCGTAAGAATCACTTCTATGACGGTGAGGGCATCGATGTGAAGCAAGGATCTCCTGCTAAGGTGTTGTGGTATCTGCCTATGATTCTCCGTTTGAAGTGTTTATTTGCGAACCGAAAGGAGGCAAGATTGCTGCGTTGGCACTCGGAGGAGCGTAAGAAAGATGGAAAGGTAAGACACCCTGCTGATTCTAGCCAATGGAGATACTTCGATTGGAGCTTCGAAGACTTCGGTGCGGAACCGAGGAATATAAGGTTTGAGTTGAGTACAGATGGAATGAATCCTTTTGGTAACATGAGCAACCGACATAGCATCTGGCCCATGAATCTATGTATGTACAACCTTCCTCCTTGGCTGTGTATAAAGCAGAAGTACATTTTGATGTCACTACTTATCCAAGGGCTGAAGCAACCAGGGAACGATATTGATATGTACCTAGCACCATTGCTAGAAGACCTTATTACACTGTGGAACAAAGGGGTACAGGTATGAGATGCATACAAACGAGATAACTTTACTTTACGCACCATGTTGTTCTACACCATCAATGATTTTCCTACCTTTGGTAACTTGTCACGATTTAGTACAAAAGGAGCCAAAGCTTGTCCGTACTGCTTGCATGATACTGTAACATCCCAATTTTCAACTTGTGTTTCAAATGTAAGAAAAAGTGTAGAAATAAAAACTTTTCTTGCATCTGAAAGTTTTTGAGCTTTTTTGTAATTCTTGTAAAGGAATTGTGGGAAATCAAAAACCTAAATCTCCCATTTGACTGAAGTCATAAACTCCTTGTTGAGAATATTGGGTTCAACCCCCTGAAAATATCTTTCCTTGGTTGTGTGACCCCTCTGAAAGATTTAACAATTTATAGAAATTGTTTGAAAATTTTAAGAGGCAGTCAAACCTTTTTTACTCTTGGTCAAACGCTAGATTAAACCTTGTAGAATTTCTAGAGAAAAATGCTTTGCATAAGAATCTCTGGAAATTTTACACAAGGTCAATCCTAGAGTTAGCAAGCTCCTGTAAAAATTTCAGAAATTTTGGAGTTAGTTTGCTACCTCTAAAAATCTCTCAAAGTTTCAGCTCAATTTCAAACCCTAAGTCAACCTTTTCTGTTTGGGTTCGAGTCAGACTCAGTCTCTTGGTCGAACCCAACCTCTTAGCACTCGGGTTCAGTCCTTTAGGCGCGGTCTTCTTCAGTCGTTGGATCTCCTGCCTATTATTGAGATCTTCGGGAGCTCTCGGACCTCCCTCTCGTTCAGACCACCCTTGGTCACGACCACCTCGAGTCTTTATGCAAAGACCACCCTCTCAGACCTCCCCTTGGACCACCCCTTGTGCCCTTGCAAAGACCACCATCTCGGACCTCCCCTTGGACCACCCCTTGTGCCCTTGCAAAGACCACCTTGGGTCGGTTGCAAAGACCTCCTCAAAAGACCTTCCCTGAGACCACCCTCACACCACCTTCGGTGTTTTTGCAAAGACCACCCCGTTGGTATTTTGCAAAGACAACCCTCCAGACCACCCTTGGCGACCACCTCTGTTAGCGCTTGGGTGATCGTGGGCCATCCATGTCTTGATCTGTGTCTCAGATCTCCTTGAACATTAGGACCTCTGAACCTTACTTGAAATCGTGGTCCTCCGTTTCTAATCCAACCGTCAAGACCTCCCAACTCGATCTCTTGACTTAACCTAAACGTTATGTTCTTTTGACCAGTCCACCTTGGGCTCTTTCACTGACGGGTGGGACCTCTGAGCCTGGTCATCATCACCTTCCTCGTGCGCGTGTGCCATGGCTGAGGAGGAGCAGTGCTTTGTCATTTCTTTGTCCTTATCAACGGCTCTTTATTGCCAACATTAAATGTGAGTCAGAGCCTTTCCCCCGAAGTCCCCCTTCTACCTGCTCCTGTCACTCAAGCCCGCCCTTGGCAGTACCCTAAGCTCAGTTCACCGTGGAGCTTGACCTTGCTCCACTCCGTGCCTTCTAGCTATAAAAGGCCCTTGAGCTTCTCCATAGCTTCTTTTAGACACCACCTTGCAACCCTAGCTCTCATCTCTGTGCTTGCGCTCAAACACCCGAGAGCCTTAGCTACTATTGTCGAACCTTGGAGCTCCTTGGCGACGATAGAGCTTCAGTGGTTCAATTGCAACTCTAAGCGTGTCAGCTTGTCCCTCTAATCATCTTAAGCATTTCCCCTAACTTGCTTTTGGGTTGCCTTCACAGGAGCTGCCTAATTTCAAGTTCTGGGACATCCTCGGCCATTTTCATCCCATTCTTCTTCAGTGCCGGCCAGCTCCTTCGTCGCCGGAGCTACTTCGGCCACCCCTGAGCTCCTTCAACACTAAGGTACCTTCTAGTAGTCCCTAGAAGCTTGGTACCTACTTCCCTAAACCGTTGTGGAGCTCCCTTTCGCTTTTCGTTTTTGGTCGTGGGTGTCATCACCGCCATTTTCCGACTCGCCGGAGTTCTGAGCCACCGCTATCGTCGAGAGTGAGCCTAGTAGGTGTGCAAGGATATTGTGCACCTAGCGGTGCCCATGGTTGGCGCTGGTGAGGTCCTCATCACCGACGACAAGCCATTGATGGCCCTCGGGCTTTTGTCGAACGTCGTAGCTCTGTGTATTGTCGCTAGGACAACATTAATGAGCAAATCATTGCTAATCATTGGTTAGCAGTTAATAGCTGTCTGAATGGATTTTGTGTCACTTACATGTGGGCCATAATCTTCGTTGTTGAAAGCCAGGCCACCCTTTCACAACCTTCAGGACCTCTTAGGTTAGATCTTAGTCGTTAAAGACCTGTTTAGATTTAATCTGGACCGTTAGAATCACCCTTTGTGTTTCTGCAAAAGACCTCCCGTAGTAATTTTTGCAAAAACCATCATCGGGACCACCCTCGGGGTCCTCTTTGCAAAAGACCACCCCTTGGTCTTTTGCAAAGAAAACCTCAGGACCTCCCTCCTCGCGGATCTTAATCTTTAGGACCACCCCGGGTAGATCTCGACCGTTCAGAACCTCCCCATGGAGATTTGAGCCGTTCAAGACCTCCCGTCTTTTAGACCTTATCATTCAGTACCTCCCCGTGGAGATCTTGATCGTCCAGGACCTCCTCTGGTAGATCTTGATCGTCTAGGGCCTCCATCCTAGGACCTCCCCTTGGATCTTCCCTTAGACCCCCACAGGATCTCCCCTTTTGAGATCTTGACCGTTGAGACCTCCCTTTGTGAGATCTTAGTCGTCAGGGCCTCCTTCAGTTTTGATCTCGACCGTTAAGACTTCCCTCTGTGAAGATCTTAGCTGTTAGGACCTCCCCAGTCTAGATCTTGGTCGTCCAGGACGTCCTCTGGTAGATCTTGGCCGTTGGAGACCTCCTCTCTTAGACCTACCCCTTAGGACCTCCCCTTGTAGATCTGGACCGTCAGACCTAGATCCGACGGTCTAGACCTCCTCAGCGCGCGTGGAGATCCTTCTCGTGGGCCTTCGCGTGCACTGTGCATCCATGCGTTGGACTGTTGGATTCAATCTCAATGGCCCCGACCTCTCCGGTTGAGTTAGTTTTTCAAGAAGAGCCCGAAAGCTCTTCTTTGCAATCTGATAATTGATTTAAATTTCAAAAATACATAACTAATTCATTTTAACTCCATTTTAGATGGTTCAAATTGTGTTAAATTTCTTTTCAACTGAAATTTAATCTAAAAATGTGTTTAGATACTGTTCTGTACCAGAAAACTATGTAGATTGTATTAACTTGCTTTAGCATTTAACTAGTGCTCTAGAAATTCCTTTAACCTTGTAAAAGGCATAAGTAATTCTCTGCAACTCCAAATTTAGTAAACTAAAAAGTGTTAGGCTCCTCTGTTTATATACTTTAGTATAGAATAAGTTTTCATTATGCCCTTGTTTCTGAAAAATACCATGCCCTAGTTTCATAATTTAGAAAAATCATAAGTAATTCAATTTAACTCCAAATGAAGTGAACCTAAGTTTGCTATTCTTATGATGCCATTACCTGCCTACCATAAAAATTCATGTTCAAAAACTTTCTGGAAAATTGTGTGATGAACAGTACCAGAAAATTTCAAGTTTGTTATTTTGATTTTTCCAGCAGACAGAAATTGTTTAGGCTATAACTTTTGCATGCTTAAGCCAAATTGAATTATTCTTGTTGCTAAATTCATTTAAAATCATGCTCTTCCTGCTGTGTAAGTTTCATGTATTTTGGAGCAATTTGGATTTTGAGTCTTTTTCGGTGTTCGTCGTTTTTATTGGATGTTCTCGCTCTTTCGATAGGTTCTGACGATTGTGTTGATTACGAGAGTGACCCTCTGCAGCAAACAAGTGATCTTGAGCAAGGCAAGCAGATGTAGCATCATTTGATCATATTGATCCCATTACTTTTAAAGTTTAATATCTTGTTTACATAGAATAAGTATGCATGCTTCTTGTGTCAAAGTTAATTTTGTCGATTAGAGGTAGCTAATCCTATTGCATAGTTTCCCTGAAATTATTCACCCCTACCACAAACCTAAGTTAATATTCTCACTGGTGAATTAGAGCCCGGTGAATGATTTATGCTCTTTTATTGTCTTTACAATATGATGCTTAGCAATGCTTAATTACCGGTAGAATTGGGCGGTTATCGACTTAGTCGATGACCTTGATCACACAAATCTTACAATTACATTATGTTCAACACCTTGTGCTTTGTTTATTTATGAAAACCAAAACTAAAAATAAAATATTTTAGACTTAGGCACATTGGTATGATGGTGTGATCTTATGGTGTGATTGGAATGGTGCCCAGGTCATCAAGGATCGAGTTACTTGTGTCACTAAGCCAAGCGATATTTGCGTGCTAACCACTCTAGATTGATATGGGACCTCTCTTGACTTAATACTTTGGGGGTGTTAATTAATGAGTAGCGTGGTGGGTTGTATATTTTAATATATGCAACATGGGACAAGTAAAAGAGGGGAGCACCCGCAGTTGCTTAGGCTGGGCCGGTGCATCCTACTCTACGTATGGGTCCTTGTGATCTTCGTCGCCAGCAGATCACTAAGGGTTAACCCCCATGCGTGCGGCTCTTAATATCTCGTAGGACTTAGTCGTGCCAGCATACCAAAGGAAGTGTGCTTAATAGCTTGGCAAAAAGGTGGTCTGAAGTGTTGGTACATTGGTACACCCCTGCAGGGTTCAAACTATTCGAATAGCCTCGTCCTAGGTTAGGGACATGCTTGGTAAGGTCATGCAAGAACTAGACTACAATATTTTTAATTAAAACTTGATATGGGTGGTACAAATGGGTAATTTGTGCTATTGTTGTGGTGGCTATTGGGTCAATCACTTCTAGGATTTTTTATGTCACTACTTATTGTCTCGCTGCTATTTGAACAAACACAAAATCAGATTGTTAAAATAGCCTTCAATCTATTACTTATTGCAAAACCTTTAGCCTTCTCCTTTGATTAAAGCCTGCATGTAGTAATAACTAGGTTTGTTACTCGTAAGTCTTGCGAGTACATTTTTGTACTCATTTGCATTGCTTAATTGTTGCAGAGGAGGTTGATCCCCAAGGGATCGACTTTTGTGAGTTTTGCTGCGGTGTGGACGACTAGCTTGACGGCCCGGTCGGATTGCCTTGTGGGTGTGAGGCAAACCGGTTGGCACTTGTTTATAGCCATCTTATGGCATTTTGCTTCTGCTGTTGATTAACTCTTTTAGCTTGTTCTTGGTCGGTTGGCCTCTTTTTTGTAATAACTATTATGTATGTCTTTTGCTTGTAAAGTTTTAGTTCGGTTGTATGATCTTGTATGGAATTGATGCATTGTTTTGTGATGCTAAAGTCAATGGAAGGCTAAGCATTACAAGCTAAATACCCCGGGGTCTCACAGATACCGAGAGTGTGTGGCTGAACAACTCGTGTAAAACTGTGTACATGCGTCACCATAGGTTCCTTCCCATGTATCACCCGTACCGCAAGATAAAGAAACAATTCGATAGAAATAAGGAGAACAGTTCAGCTCCAATGACTTTTAGAGGGAAAGAGTTTTATGATATAGTTAAGGATATTGATGTTGTGCTTGGAAAAGGACGTAAATTGAGAACCCATCAGAAGAACATCTGGAAGAAACAATCAATTTTTTGTGACTTACCTTATTGGGAGCACTTAGAAGTTCGCCACTGCATCGACGTCATGCACTTGGCGAAGAATGTATATGATAGCTTGATTGGTCTTTTACTGGACATTCGTGACAAAACAAAGAATGGTGTCAACGCATAGCGTGACTTGGTTGATATGAACATAAGGACCGAGTTAGTACCAAAAGAGACCGATAAAGGACGAATGTACCTTCCCCAGCTTGCTACACTCTATTCAAGGCCGAGAGAAAGGAACTGTGCTAGAGCTTTCATGATGTGAAAGTTCCCTCCGGTTACTCCGTCGGCATGAAGAAACTTGTTTCTATGGAAGATTTGAAATTAATTGGTATGAAATCTCATGATTGTCATATGCTGATAACACAAATGCTTCCTATTGCAATTAGAAGTATTTTGCCGAACAAGGTCCGAGTGGCAATCATGAGGCTGTGTTATTTCTTCAACTCAATTGCTCAGAAGGTCATCGATCCCGAATGACTAGATGCTCTGCAAGACGAGGTGGTGATGAATCTATGTGATCTTGAGATATATTTCCCTCCGTCGTTTTTTGATATCATGGTCCATCTCATTGTTCACAATGTGAGGGAGATAAAGATGTGTGGGCCCACGTTCCTACGTAGCATGTACCCGTTCGAGAGGTTCATGGGAATTCTCAAGTCCTATGTATGGAATCGATCTCGGCCGGAGGGCAGCATCGTCAAAGGTTATGCAACCGAAAAGGTCATTGAGTTTTGCGTCGATTACATGGCTCAGGTTGAACCGATAGGTGTGCCTCAATCTCGCCATGAGGGGAGAGAGGCTCGAGGGTATCGGGACCATCAGAAGGAAAGAAATCACTCTCGATCTGGATACGTACGCTCAAGCCTATTTCACGGTCTTAAAACACAAGACTAACGTGTCCCCGTACATCAACGAGCACAAAGACATGGTACACCAACAGAATCCAAACCGGTCGAAGGGTTGGATCACGAGAGAGCACAACTGTCGGTTCAACGAATGGTTAAAGGTATGATTCACTAGGAGGTCATCAAGTGATGATGTGCTGCAATGGTTGGCAAAAGGTCTAAAATTTACAATTGTGATATGGCAAGGATACGACATAAATGGATACACGTTTTATACGACAGCTCAGGATAGGAAGAGCACAGTCTAGAATAGTGGTGTTCGCATAGATGCATTTCACGAGCAGTTCAATACCGCTGGGTTGGGCTCCTACTATGGGTTCGTAGAGGAGATATAGGAGCTCGACTACGTACTTTTCAAGATCCCTCTGTTTCAGTGCCATTGGGTCAAACTTTCACAGGGTATGAAGGTCGACAAAAAGAATGATTGTCAGAGTTGAGAATGTCATGGATGATGAAGAGTACAATCAATTTGACGAGTTGCCTTCTTTCGATGACAGCATGAGGCTCGAGGAAGAACCCAATGAGGAAGCTAGCTAGATGCGCATCGATCATCGTGAAGGGCTATTTTTCCAAACGAAATAGCCAAGTGGAATGATCCCACACGGTGAACACTAATTTGGAAAATTGTTCCATTGTAACTAAGAAATTCAGCATGTAATTAAGAAATTATTTGATTGTAATTGATTCACTAATTAAGAAATTATTTCATCTGTGATTGTATCTGCTTTCTTGTTTTCAGAGGGCATGGCTACATTTCCTGAGGCTAGCCGAAAAACAGAATATTTTTTAGCTATAGAAGGAACTATCATAGGCAGTTTAGTGGAACAAACCGAGCAGCTATCATAGGCAGTTTAGTGGAACAAACTGAGCAGTTATGGACTGAAATTACGTCATTGTTGAGATCCCAGCAGAAGTATAGGGACTCATGCAACAGCAGGCATTCCTTGAGATGGGAAAAGCATAGAAGACCTTCAACAGCAAGCTTGTCACGAAGTACATGAACAAGGGTCTGACACCCTACACGAAGTATCATTTCATGTCGTCGGATACATGGGACACCTTTGTGCAGATGAAGACGACACACAAGGTTATCCAGACACAAAACACTTACCCCCACAAACTCAGCACCGCTAGGTACGTGGGAAAAATCCAGCAATGGATGAGTGAGGACGATAAGGCAATCTAGTCGAAGGTCTCCCCGCCATTTGCCAGGATCACAACGAGCACGCCCAAAACTGGTTAAGAGCGAGGGCCTCAATCATGTTGTCGGGCGCCATCTCTTTCACAAACTCGGCAGATGAGAGAGTGTCCCGATGCTTGGTAAGATATGTCGAACTACTTAGTTGTTAATAAGTCTATAACTTCATAGGGTCTAAAATAACATGATGACCTCTTGCAGCAAACATTGAGTACCCAATCTTCCCAAGGCTCCTTCAAAGCAATCAGGGAGAATAATATACTATCCACGACCCTAAGAAACAAGGAGCACCCGGGTGGCACGCGAGGCCTTAGGGTTTACGTACCTTGGATGCATGGATTCCCACATGACTCCGAGGCGTATAGGAGCCGGAAGAGATCCAAGGCCGAGCATGAGGAACAGTTGAAAGAGGAGATTAGTGCAAAGATTAGTGCACAATTTCAAGAACAGATAACATCATTGGAGGAACAAACAAATCAACTCATCAACCAGTCACAAGCCGCCCCGTGATTTTTGGAGCCAGTCCCCCTCAACATCAGAGTAGCGTCGCATCCATGGCTGCACTTTCTGAACATGATAACGTCCAATTACCTGTCAACGTCATCCAGGTAATGTACATCTCTAGAATGCTACAAAGATAGACCTGTAGGATGCCTTAACTAATTGTGTATCGTTTTGTAGGAGCCCACACCATGCACGCTCCAAGTGAGGCTGGTTGGGTCTATTTCTCTTGAGGCTAGGCGGGGGATGGGGATTCCATGCCAGAAAGGGATAGTGTTGAATGGTGCCCAGCTGGCGCAGGGTTACGCCAAGGTCCAGGTGGACAAGGTATATGACAATTTCATGGTTGTCCCACTGGAGAAGCCCCTGAACGAAGACACCATAACACTAAGGGATGTCGTGCACACTTTTATCTAGTGGCCCAAGAGGGATATCACCTTGGACCTTGCAGTGCCACGATTGGAACATGACCATGCCTCTCCAACAGATCCCTCGATAACTCCACCTCAATCCTCGCACCAGAATGCCTCTGTACCGGCTCCTGTGGAGATGGCAATGAAGAAACAAGAAAAGCGTGCCGAGTCGTCTTCTAGGAAGACAAATAGCATGACAACTCTACCTCAACCCCCACGCCAGAATGCCTCCGTACCAGCTCCCGTGGAGACGGCGACGAAGAAACAAGAAAAGCGTGCCGAGTTGTCTTCCAGGAAGAAAAATAGCACACGAGGCACTAAGACCAAATCAAAGAAGATTAAGGCACCTCACAAACCTGGGACGTTCTCCCTCGGAATACCCCGACACAATATTACCCCGCCTTGGATTGGGTTGTGCATGTTTGCATGCCTGGTACATGCGGTAGACCAACGTGGAGAGGACAGAATGGCCTACTACTGGATTCACCGTCAGCTACACGGAGAACCATTTCCTCCACAAGTCGGGCTACTTCGTTGTGGGCTTCGAAGACTTATTTGAACTATTTGATCTCGATGCCCTTGATGCCTCACTTCTACGATGTTGGACACTATAAGTGTGTACAATCAAGTTCTACATTCATGCAATACTGATAATTAAATGTCATAACTCATTGCTTACGTATAGACACATGACGCAAGAAGCCCAGCGACGACGAGAACTGGTGGGTTTTCTCGACCCACAGTTGATCTCTGAGCAATGCATCAACCTTGACGCATCCTACGTCGAGAAATACATAACGAAGGGGTTGCTTACTCACCAAGACAAGGACTACATATACTGGTGCCCTACAACCAGGGGTAAGTGCTTTACTACTTGCTATACAAATTTTATTTGTACATTATACAGAACATAAACTTAGTTTAATGACTATAGAAACATACATGAGTAGGTGGCACTGGATCCTTTTAGTCATTGTACCAAAGTGAAATAAGGTAATATACATTGATTCCCTAAACGACAAAAACCACGACTTCACCAAGGTGCAAAAATTACTCGATAGGTATGCTCATTTCCTCCAGATATGACTCTATTGTAGTCTTCCTTTGTTTGAAATGGCTGAGGATATGCTCATTTCCTCCATATATGACTCTATTGTAGTCTTCCTTTGTTTGAAATGGCTGAGGATAACTTTTTTGAATCACGTAGCTCGTTCCACACCTATGTTGCTGAGGGAGGGACACACAGGGAACCGAGCGCCACACTGCAACACTACTACTACTAATAACCGCATATGATATCGGACATATCACAGACGGCTAGAACCAATAACCGTCTGTAATATGTATCCAATCATAGACAATTGGTATATATAACCGTCTATGATAGTAGGTCTTCACAGATGGTTTATACAAGAAAACCGTCTGTATTGTTACTTATCACACACGACTTAAAAACCATCTGTGATAACCGCTTGTTAGCACACACATATAAATTCAGACGGTTCAGAAACTGTCTGTGATGACGATTTTGTATCGTTTATGATGACCTTTTCTGTAGTAGTGTGTACAGATTTTTGAACATGTCCATCAACTCTGGATTATCTATATAGTGTTGTGCTCATGCATCAGCTTGTACCTAGTCTTTGACAGTTAGAAGATCTCCACCATCTCACTTGTGAGACTTGTTCTTCTCTCCTCCAATATTCTTCTAGAAAGACTGAAAGTAGACTCGGAGGAAAACCATAGAGATAGGAATAGTTAATACATCACGTGCTAATATGGATAACACTAGATATGTTACCTTATGGTCATGCCACCATTGCAATGAAGCCATCTGCGTTAAAATTCACCGTATCGCTGTCCAGATAGGCTGATAGTTCTCCACTTCTTGGATGGGCGATTGGTCTTGCTTGAGAAGACGTCGTTGTAGAATGTGAACCCATGGACCTGGAGGAAGAACATGCACCCTAGATTTTGCCCCATACATTTTTCTTGTTACCTGTGGTGGGTGGTAATGCAGGTCGTTGCAAGTGAACTCCCTAAAACTTATGTTCACACCTTTGAAAAATCTTAGAAAATTTAGCACGGACATCAACAGAATAGTTAGAATAGTCTAGGCCTGTGACATCTGTAAAATAGTTAGAATAGTCTAGGTGATGTTGGATAACACACAACAGATAAAACAGCCGTGGAATCATAAAAAAGTTCCAAAAATTGAAGTATCTTCTCTACAACAAATCAATGTTGCTCAGACAATAGTGCACTACCGTTAGTGCTACAATAGTGCGTTTGAATAAAAACAGAAAAAATGCTCTTATATGGTAAAAAGCTCTTAAGCATCAAGTAGAGTTCCATCTTACTAGTATTTCCAAACCAAATTTTCTTGGACATATATTCATTGTGTTGCAGAAGTTCTTATATGCAGCAATTCATTGGCTAGAATGATTTAAGAAAGATATTGCATCGCAGAAAGCTTTAATATACACATTCAACCTCTTCAAATCGTATTTTACTATAAGATTAATAATATGATAGATGCATTGCTGATGTAACAAGAAGAATTCAGCGTATGTACTAAACAATGGAGTGAGAATATCTATTGCCCTAGAGTTTGCGATGGCATTGTCTAAAGTTATTGATAATATTTTGTTTCTAATACCAAAGTCTTCCACGACTTTGATAATACAGTCCGCGATATTCTTACGCGTGTGTGCTACATCAATTAGTTTGAACCCTATAATTCTTTTTCCATTTCCTAGCTTTCATTAACATAATGAGCAACTATACTAACATAATCCTCCCTAGACCGACCACACCATATGTACGAGGTCAAAGCCACTGAAAATGTACATGCACTAAATAGTTCTTTTAATTTATCACAACATTCATTATAGTATCTAACTAGATCCCTAGTTATTGTCTATCTAGAAACGATAGAAAATCTAGGAGTATCCGTAGTCCTGATGTAACTTTCAAAAGATTTAGGCACCCTAAAGTTTAAAGGTAAATCCTCCGGAGCAATTAAACGACAAATAAATTGACGAGCTACCTCAGGACTGTAATCCCAGCTATGTACCATACTGTCAGGGTTGTATTGCAGTTGCGTCTACGTCATCGTCAATCCTTGCCCTGCTTTACATCTTGCAACATGTCTAAGCAAGTGCCCCGTTCCACCTGAAGACTTTGCAAACAATTAATCTTTACAAATTTTAAAAACAACATATTTTACCTAAACTCCTTGTGCGTCTTGGTTGTCTTATTGAAATCCTCCCAGGCTGCCGATGTACTCGACCTAGATCTCTTTGCTCTAGTGGTTGCACACCAAGATGCTGTTGTAGAGCCTGATGATGGTATTCCTCCTTTCCCTTTCGGTTGGTTTGAGGCATCGATATTATCGAAGGATGCAAGATCCTCTGGTGAAATCCAGTAATCACCAATAGCAAAACTATCGTAATTTTCCATCACGAAAACTACAAATCGAAATATACAAAAAAATCATATCTGTCATAGTAGTATAAGAAATAATAACAAAAAAAATATACAAAAAAATAGTATTGTACCTCTTTTGCTGACTTGTTGCTGGATTTCGAATTTCCAAATATTAGGCACACATTTTTTGAATTTTGCCAAATTATCACACAAGGAATCTAAATTTGCACAACAGAATTTGTAGAAGAGATTGGATAATGGATGGGTGCTGAATGAGGGGGATATGGTGGTTATTTATAGAAAAAATTTTAGGATTTGTTTTTCATTTTATGTTATTTTTTAAACCCCCAACGGCTAAAAAACGGTAAAGAATTCAAATTTCCGACCGTTTCCCATGCCTAACCAGGCTAATCGTGCCTGAACAGGCCGACGTGCCGTTCTGTGCCGTAGCATTCCTAAACATGCCAACCGACTATAAGTCTGTTGCCTAACGACTGTGCATGCTGTGTCGGGCCGGGTGCTGACCCAAGCACGGTATGGCCGGTCGGGTTGGGCTAGCCCAACCCAGCAACAGCGTTGGGCTATACCGTGTCTGGGCCAAACCAACAGTCATATCCTTCGGGCTGGCTTGGGCGGCACAACCCATTTGGACAACTCTGTATGTGTGCATGGGAACGAATGCAAAGATGCTCTCGCTCGTCGATGGAGATAGGCGTATACAATTGGTGGTCATTCATGCATGGATGCATACATAATCAGTGCAGCAATGCACCAAAATTGTTGGTCATGCATGTGTGGATGAGGCATACATGATCAGTGCAGTAGTGCACCGCGAATGACAGATATGATTAGTGTCGTTTTGTTCCCTTCAGTTCGATCAGCCTCTCATTTCTGACGCTTAATCTGATACGATTTGATCGATATCGCTATGGATAAGCATGCAAGGGCCCCACAGTCAGAGCAGATGTCTAATCGATCTGGCTTGTTGTAATATCGATTGTATAATCGAGGTCACGTTGCTGACAAACAAAGTTCTCAACTCATAAATAATAGACAAGAACACAATGATATAGTCTCGGTCTTCTCTCTTTATTGATCTCTTTACCCGTAGACTAGTGCATACAACGAGCTCCATGCGAACCATGCTCCCCTTTATATAGGAGGAGGAGGTCTTGTAACAGCCCAAAAATTCATAACAACAAAAATATGGGATTTTTTAAAATTTTATAAGATAAACTATTGCTGCGCTTCTTGGTTGCCTTCTTAAGTCTTAAAGTTGACTGCATCATGTCTTCTCAACAAGGTGAATAGCACTAGAACAAAGAATTCTAAAGCCTGAGGACCTTGACTTAGGGAAATACACGTATTATGTATTTCCACTTGGAGACCACTAGCCCCTCATCCTTTCAGCTTACTGCTCACACGACCAGCAGTGGTCAAAACAGGGCGTGTGGGTGGCAGCTATCATTCGGCCATTAAGAGCCGTAGCCCAAGCCGCCCTGTTGTCCGCACTGTGCTACCGACCCCATCAACATTACCACCACTCCACCTTGTCGGGCGCTGCCAAATCGCCTATATATAGCAGCCCCAAGCTCCCTCATCACCTTTTCCATCATTCCAAGAACCAAGTCCCACCACCCTTCCCCAAGCGAGCTGGAGCTCCAGGTTAGCTCGAACACTCATCTTAATTGAGTGCCGTCACATCCCCGCCATGGCCGTTGTCGCCCTAGGAGCCGCCCTGAAGACTGAAGACTTCTCTCCTTCCCCAGACCTCAGACCACTGCAGCAGCAAGGAGTTTTCTCTATGGTCGCGTCCCACGATCGCCAGGACGGCCGACTAGCTCGTCATCACAAAGAACATCTTTGGTAAGTTCCTAGTGGCCAAATGCTCCTCCTAATGCGGGCTACCCTATTATCTCACGATTGTCTTTTTAGTTATATCTCATACCTTCTTTCTCTAGTTCTTCCCTGGCTTTTTCACCATTTCGTTCGGTCATGTCGAGGCAGGGAGCCTGACTAGTATATTGAAACAAATGGTTATTTTTCCAAAACAAAATAAAACCCCAAAAACAGACTTCGACTTGGGCAGATGGAAAGAGTGGCTGGTGCCGAGGGCACGAGTGGATGTGGGTAAGTGGATGAACCGCCCAAGTTAATTAAGGACCGAATCTGATGATGACCTCTCATGTAAAAATAGTGCAACCAC
Source organism: Ampelocalamus luodianensis (assembly GCA_036346255.1). Taxonomy (NCBI): domain Eukaryota; kingdom Viridiplantae; phylum Streptophyta; class Magnoliopsida; order Poales; family Poaceae; genus Ampelocalamus; species Ampelocalamus luodianensis. Next base: position 27,901,448 of record CM070620.1, on the reverse strand, counting down.
AAGTCTATGATGGGTATGACCTGGCTAACTAATTTTCTCGCCTCGTCGTGGCTTCGCCATCAGGGTAATGTGGCGTGGGTAGAGGGGAATGAAGCCACAGTAAAACCACACGGCACAAGAGGGCGCCTCCTGGAAGTGCATGGCACCGGACGGTGGAAACCTTAGCGAGTGGGGTTGCGTCGAGGTTGAGCATTGTAAAGGCCTTGTGGTGATCTCCCCCTGATTCACATGTCTAAGTAAACATGTGTATATGTCAAGGCGATTACCTCTTGTGGGTAAGCTGTGCAAATTCTGCAGAGTAAGAAAACTATCTAGATAGCCGTGCTCACGGTCAAGAGCGATGCTGAGAACTTGCTGGATATGGCCTTCATTTTTATAAAACCATTTGTGGAGGGGTAGAAAGGCTGGGGTGGGACCCCAGGTGTTTGAGAAAGCCTGGTCTGGGACCAGAGGTAATTACGGGATATCCCGAGCATTGAGTGGTTGAAGCTACTCAATGGTATAGGAGGTTGGATCTCTACTAGTACTTTACAAATGAAAACTCATTTATGAAACCAGTTTGTTGAAAATGCTAGGTCTCAGAATTTTCTACTACTTGATCTATTTTCAAACTCATCTTTGTGCAAACAAAAGAACCCTGGGCTGCAATTCATCAGCCTGCATCTATAAGAAACTGCATTGTGTGTTGGCTCGCGAGTACGGTTGTGTACTCATGCTCTCGCCAATATAATCTTTCAGATCCACGCGATCAAGACCCCTACGACTACTTCATGGATGCTGGACCAGATGGAGATGAAGATGGTGAAGCTTAGGCCAGAGCCTCCAGTCGCTTGCCTGTGGGCAGAGTGAATGGAACCACCATGACTTTTTCTACTTCCGCTCTTATCTGGACTCTGTACTCTTGACTTTTGTAGACTCACTGCCTTCACAGCTCTTTTGTAAAATAGTTGGCCGCACTACCTGTTGTGTAATATAGTAAGGGCTTGCACTAATTCATATTAAGCACTATGTATATCGAATGCTAATTGTTGTCGTATTACCCGCAACCAGGTGTTGTTTCAGAACTACTTTAGGACCTCCTCTGGATCATCTCCAGGACCTCCTCAGAACTACTCTAGGACCTCCTCGGAAACTACTTCAGGATCTCCTCTGGATCATCTCCAGGACCTCCTCAGAAACCACCCTAGGACCTCGTCTAGAACATCTCTAGGATCTCCACAGAAACCCTTCAGGACCTCCCTCAAGACCTCCTCAGGAGCACCTACGTGAACCCATCTGGACCAATCAGAACCTCCCTAGGAGTCATCAGGACCATCCATGACCTCCCTCCGAAACCTCCTCGGGACCACCCTCCAGGACATCTCTCTAGGACCTCCCTCGGGACCTCTCTCCCAGGACCACTCGAGGACCTCCTCAGAATCTCTTCGAGTCACTCAGGACCTCTCCAGGACCTCTTCAAGACCTCCACAGATTTTTCTTTTGACCACGTGGGGTTATAACTATGGACCTGATCGTTGGTCTGCGCTGAGCATCCACGGTTAGGGGCATGACCCGAGTATGTTTGTGTGCATGCTGTCTACTGATCCAGGGAATGGCACAGCTTGACATAGAGGATTCCAAGACATGAACTTGGGATCCGACAGACTTGGTATCAGAGCCTACGACTGCAGGGTAAAGGCCTTAGCTAGCATAGTCATTAGAAACCTAGGACCACACACTAGAGAACATATTAGCAGGCCTTCAAAGTATAAATATATGTATTTTATCATGGCCTTTTTTCGATCTTACTTGACTGGCTACTTCTTTCCATCGGATTTTCTGGATTTTGATGACCTCCTTTTGCTTATAAATATCACTTTGTGTTACCGTGTACTGCTCTCTTAAGAGTTCTCATTAACAGATGCCTCCAGGAGAGAGTGGCGGCATGCGCGCGTGTGTTCGCGTCGAGCACCAAAGACTAGCGCCAAGCACTGCGCGAGCGAGCCTGACCAAAGATCGAACAAGACTCCCACCCCACCTCCACCTCCTGAGCATCCCACACTAGCCCAAGTCATGATGCAACAAGCTCAAATGCTGCAAGCGATGGCGGCTGGTCAGCAAGCACAGCTGCTACAAGCCCTGGCGGCTGGCCAGCAAGCTAGAGCAGCCAGCCATTGGTCCAAGCTTGGGGAGTTCATGCGCACCAAGCCTCCCACCTTCGAAAGCGCGAATGAGCCACTCGAAGCTAAGGATTGGCTTCGTGCCATTGAGAAGAAGCTGACCTTGGCCCGGTGTTGCGAGAAAGATAAGGTGGTATATGCAACACACCAGCTTATGGGACTAGCTGCCGACTAGTGGGACAACTACATGGCGGCCAGAGTTGAAGAAGAACTAGCCCCTGCGGCCGGAGGAACTAGAGCACCAATTGCCGCAGAGGTAGCTGCACCCGGAGTAGGATGGGTTGAGTTCCAGGAAGCCTTCAGAAGCAACTTCATTCCCGCAAGTGTCATGCGTATGAAGAGAAATGAATTTAGAACCTTGAAGCAAGGCAATTCCTCAGTAACTGAGTATCTTACGCAGTTTAATCAACTGGCTTCATATGCACAGAGTGATCTATTAGATGAGGAGGAAAGGATTGACCGCTTCATGGAAGGGTTGCATGATGGATTGCGAGTGTAGTTAATCACGCATGACTTTCAAGACTTCCAGCACCTGATCAACAAGGCGCTGCTCCTAGAAAATGAATGTAAGATGTTCGAAGCCAGTCGCAAGCGGAAGTTGGGGACCTCGCGGGGGCCAACAGTGAACCCGCGATCACTCTATGGCACTTCATCTGGCAGTGGCTCTCAGTCGTCCACTCTGCCCCGGACCACTGCTTCAGCAAATCAGCCCAAGGATACCTCACATGCCACCCCAGCCCGACCAAGCCAACAGTAGCAGGTAGGCGTACTGCCTGCCGGCCAAGTATGCCTCAACTGTAATGAGCCGGGGCATTTCGCCCGCAACTGCCCACGCAAGACCCTCACCCCCGTCAAGTTCAATGTTGGGAGCACCCCAGCGCGAGTGCCGCACACCCCCGGGACAGCAGCAAGAGGAAGGCCCGGGACCACGCTAGTACCTAGGACCACCCCATTCCAGGGACAGGGTCGAGTGAATCACATCACCATCGAGGGCGCACAAGAGGCACTGGATGTACAGCTGGGTACGTTCTCAGTTAATTCCTGGCCAGCTCGTGTTCTTTTTTATTTTAGTGCATCGCATTCTTTCATCTCTAGCAAATTTGTGGATCGTTGGCAATTGCCCACCTTTAAACTCAAAAAACCCCTAAAGCTTAGCTCACCTGGGGGACTATTATGGGCCAAATTAGTAAGCCCTGGGGTGGAAATTCGGTTCGATGGAATAGTGTTTCCAACGGACTTGATGGTATTAGAGGCCCAGACCCTAGACGTCATCCTAGGGATGGATTGGCTAGCCAGGTATCAAGGGGTAATAGACTGCACCAATAGAACGGTAAGTGTTACCAAGGGACCTGGCGTGGTAGTTGTAGTCAAGATGGACAACCCCTTCAGATGAAAAAGGGTGGTATGCTATTCCATAGGTGTTCCTTTGGAAGGAATGCCAGTGATACAAAAATACCCCGACGTCTTTCCGGAAGAATTACCAGGAGGACCACCAGATCGTGACATAGAGTTCATCATTGACCTGATGCCTGGTACAGCACCAATATCCAAGAGACCTTATAGAATGCCAGTCAACGAACTCGAGGAACTAAAACTGCAAATCCGAGAGTTACAAGAGAAGGGGTTCATCAGGCCGAGCTCCTCACAATGGGGGTCTCCCGTGCTGTTCGTAAAGAAGAAGGATGGCAGCATGCGGATGTGTGTGGATTATCGGTCCCTGAACAAAGTAACGATCAAAAATAAGTATCTGTTGCCCAGAATTGATGACCTTTTCGATCAGCTCAAGGGGGTGACGAAATTCTCTAAGATAGATCTGCGTTCAGGGTACCACCAGTTGAAGATCAGACCTAAAGATACTTTCAAGACAACCTTCTCCACTCGATACGGCGGCTTGTATGAGTTCACAGTCATGTCATTTGGACTAACCAATGCCCCAGCCTATTTCATGAATTTGATGAACAAGGTGTTCATAGAGTACCTGGACCGGTTTGTGGTGGTATTCATTGATGACATTCTGGTCTACTCCAAGGATACCGAAGAACATGCGCAACACCTGAGACTGGTGCTAGAAACACTCAGGGAGCATCAGCTGTATGCCGAGTACAGTAAGTGTGAATTTTGGCTATCTGATGTTAGCTTCTTGGGTCATGTCATATCTTCAAACGAAGTGGCAATGGATCCAGCCAAGGTGGAAGCCGTCCTTGAGTGGCAATCACCTACCTCTATGACCGAAATCCAGAGCTTCCTTGGATTGGTGGGGTACTATCGTCGATTCATTGAAGGGTTCTCCAAAATTGCCCGACCCCTCACCCAGCTGCTAAAGAAGGAAAGGAAGTTTGAATGTACCGATGGGTGTGAGAACAGTTTCCAAGCACTAAAGGTCCACTTAACCTCTGCTTCGGTTCTGGTCCTCCCCGATATCCATAAGGATTTCGAGATATATTGTGATGCCTCTCATTTGGGATTAGGCTGTGTGTTGATGCAAGATGAGAAGGTGATATCATATGCATCTCGACAGCTAAGACCACATGAAGAGAACTATCCTACACATGACTTGGAGCTGGCATCAGTGGTTCATGTGCTGAAAATATGGCATCACTACCTCACAGGAAATCATTGCAGCATATACACAGACCATAAGATCCTCAAATACATCTTTACTCAGCCCGATCTTAACTTAAGGCAATGAAGATGGCTGGAACTCATCAAGGACTATGATTTGGACCTCCTCTATCACCCGGGCAAGGCCAATGTGGTAGCTGATGCACTGAGTAGGAAATCCTATTGCAACCACATTGTGACTCGTGAACGACCGCCTTCCTTCCTTGAAGAATTTGAGAAGCTCAACTTAGAGATAGTGCCACATGGGAGCCTCTTCGCCTTGGAAGTGCACCCAACCCTGGACGAAAGGATCAAAGCCGCGCAAGTGGGAAACACCAGCACAGAGAGGATCCAACAGCTCATGGAGCAAGGGAAGGCCTCCAAGATGTCAAAGGATGATCAGGGCATTCTATGGTATAGGAAGCGCCTGTTCGTACTCCATCAACAGGATCTGGAAGATTTGATCCTCAAAGAAGCACACGAGTTGGCATACTCGATCTACCCGGGTGGTACCAAAATGTACCAAGACATGAAGCAACGCTACTGGTGGCCACAAATGAAGAGAGACATTGCAGTGTACATGGCACATTGCGATGTGTGCCAGTGGATCAAAGCCGAGCACCAGAAGCCTACCGGGCTCTTCCAGCCCCTACAAGTACCCGAATGGAAATGGGAAGAAATAGGCATGGACTTCGTCACAGGTCTACCCAAAACCAGGTTGGGGTATGATTCAGTCTGGGTCATTATTGATAGATTGACCAAGACTACCCATTTATTCCTGTTAAGACCACCTACAAAGGTGACAAGCTATTAGAGTTGTACATGGCTCGGATAGTCAGTTTGCATGGGGTTCCCAAGCGAATTGTCTCAGACTGGGGTTCACAGTTCACCTCCCATTTCTGGGACAGTCTTCACGAGGCCTTGGGCACATATTTGACCTTCAGCACGGCATACCACCCGTAAACCGATGGTCAGAATGAAAGAGTAAACCAAGTCCTTGAAGACATGCTCCGATCTTGTGCCATAGAGTTCACTGCCGATTGAGAGAAGTGTCTGCCATATGCTAAATTTGCCTATAACAATAGCTATCAGTCCAGCCTAAAGATGTCACCTTTCAAAGCCCTCTACGGACGACGATGTCGAACACCCCTATTGTGGTCGAAAGCAGGGGAGGGCTACCTCTTTGGACCAGACATCTTAAAGGAAGCTGAAGACAAGGTTCACCTCATTCGAGACTGACTACTGGTAGCACAATCAAGACTAAAGAGCTATGTCGATCATCGTCGTAGAGAGCTGGAGTTCAACATAGGAGACTTCGTCTACCTCAAGGTTTCTCCTCTCAGAGGAACCAGGAGATTCAAGGTCAAAGGAAAGCTGGCACCAAGGTACATTGGCCATACCAAATCATCTCCAAGAGGGGGAAAGTTGCTTATATGCTGAGGCTGCCCAAGGAATTGTCCGAGATACATGATGTATTCCACGTATTGTAACTCAAGAAATGCCCCCGAGTGCCTGAGGAGCAAGCTCGATTAGAAGACATCGAACTCGGCAAGGATTTGGCGTACGTCGAACACCCAGTCGAAATCTTAGAAGTAGTAGAAAAGCAAACAAGGAACCAGGTGTATCGCATGTGTAAGGTCAGATGGAGCAACCACACAGAAGGCGAAGCTACATGGGAGCGGGAAGACTTGCTGAAGACCGAGTACCCTTAGTTGTTTTGTAACTGACAAAGATCTGACAAATCTCGTCTCATTGTTCTATGATGAAGAACCATCCATTGAATAGGACCAAGACCAACAGTACCCTGAGCAAGGCGAGTCAACACTTTGACCATATTACACCTATCTTTTGTAAAGTATATTTCTTTAAACTATGAAACTGCATTGCTATGTTTTATCAAGATAAATTGGTCTAGCTCATAGTTAATGTCTTAACTGTAATTGCGTATAACTTCCAACCCTTGAACTTGGACATTATCCTTTGTCACCCTAGACTTAATGGAATAGACACTAGCTCATAAGTCTGTATCTAAGTGTCATGCTTAGATTTGCTTAGATACAATGTCATGTGGGCATTAAGTTGCCCAACCACAATCATTAAAAAACTTTGGAAAATGATTTGGGCAGTGAGGCTGGGAGCCTGACTGGTATGTTGAAATAAATGGTTATTTTTTCAAAACAAAATAAAACCCCAAAAACAGACTTCGACTTAGGCGGATGGAAAGAGTAGCTGGTGCTCAGGGCACGAGTGGATGTGGGTAAGTGGATGAACTGCCCAAGTTAATTAAGGACCGAATCTGATGATGACCTCTCATGTAAAAATAGTGCAACCACAAGTCTATGATGGGTATGACCTGGCTAACTAATTTTCTCGCCTCGTCGTGGCTTCGCCATCGGAGGAATGTGGCATGGGTAGAGGGGAATGAAGCCACAGTAAAACCACATGGCACAAGAGGGTGCCTCCTGGAAGTGCATGGCACCGGACGGTGGAAACCTTAGCGGGTGGGGTTGCGTCGAGGTTGAGCATTGTAAAGGCCTTGTGGTGATCTCCCCCTGATTCACATGTCTAAGTAATCATATGTATATGTCAAGGCGATTACCTCTTGTGGGTAAGCTGTGCAAACTCTGCAGAGTAAGAAAACTATCTAGATAGCCGTGCTCACGGTCAAGAGCGGTGCTGAGAACTTGCTGGATATGGCCTTCATTTTTATAAAACCATTTGTGGAGGGGTAGAAAGGCTGGGGTGGGACCCCAGGTGTTTGAGAAAGCCTGGTCTGGGACCAGAGGTAATTACGGGATATCCCGAGCATTGAGTGGTTGAAGCTACTCAATGGTATAGGAGGTTGGACCTCTACTAGTACTTTACAAATGAAAACTCATTTATGAAACGAGTTTGTTGAAAATGCTAAGTCTCAGAATTTTCTACTACTTGATCTATTTTCAAACTCATCTTTGTGCAAACAAAAGAACCCTGGGCTGCAATTGATCAGCCTGCATCTATAAGAAACTGCATTGTGTGTTGGCTCGCGAGTACGGTTGTGTACTCATGCTCTCGCCAATATAATCTTTCAGATCCACGCGATCAAGACCCCTACGACTACTTCATGGATGCTGGACCAGATGGAGATGAAGATGGTGAAGCTTAGGCCAGAGCCTCCAGTCGCTTGCCTGTGGGCAGAGTGAATGGAACCACCATGACTTTTTCTACTTCCGATCTTATCTGGACTCTGTACTCTTGACTTTTGTAGACTCACTGCCTTCACAGCTCTTTTGTAAAATAGTTGGCCGCACGACCTGTTATGTAATATAGTAAGGGATTGCACTAATTCATATTGAGCACTATGTGTATCGAATGCTAATTGTTGTCGTATTACCCGCAACCAGGTGTGGTTTCAAAACTACTTTAGGACCTTCTCTGGATCATCTCCAGGACCTCCTCAGAACTACTCTAGGACCTCCTCAAAAACTACTTCAGGATCTCCTCTGGATCATCTCCAGGACCTCCTCAGAAACCACCCTAGGACCTCCTCTAGAACATCTCTAGGATCTCCACAGAAACCCTTCAGGACCTCCCTCAAGACCTCCTCAGGAGCACCTACGTGAACCCATCTGGACCAATCAGAACCTCCCTAGGAGTCATCAGGACCATCCATGACCTGAAACACGCCAACTCTCAAAGAGCCTGGAATGCTACTAGAATTAAACTATTCTAGCACAAATACAAATTTTCGGCAGAGTCACCTTTGTTTAATCAGCTAAACTGAGAGTTCAATACGATCACATGGCATAAACAAAATTCTCATAATCAAATTATCCCAAACATGCATGATTATCAAATGAACCAACCAAGGCTAGCAACCTCATTATTACAACTAAACAGTTAATTCAACCACACCATCCTTGGGTTTTAATCAACATTTTATTTAATTCTAAATTGGGACTAAGCAGCAAACGCCTTAAGAGTGTGATATAGTGAGTGCATCCAACATCTACTCCCTCCCATGCATGTCGTTCCTGCCTCTGGTACCTAAAACACATTAAAAGCAAGGGTGAGCCTAAAGACTCAGCAAGTATCAACAAGGCCATAAACAAGAACACAAGCACAACATCGATGATCCTCAATTAACATCACACTAAACATAGCCACTTAACTCATGATATGCAACCAATGCAATGCTCCTTTGAACTTTATCTCTTTTCGCATTTTACCGGTAATGCGGGGTATACAACCGTCGCTGTATACCCTTGCCTGTGCCCTCTGGCACAGGGACCAATAGCCTATACACCACATGTATAGGGACCTTTGCCCATCATCTTAATGATGGGGACCTCTTTGTTCATTAGCCCACATTCCGCGAATGTGGTGACCTCAAGCCCGTCATCTACACGACGGGGACCTCAACTGTATGTGCTTGGTCACCACGTGACCAAGGCACCTGTATGCTCTCAACATGCATATGCACCATGATAACATTTTCATATGCAGGAATACAACATACTCTCATTGGCACGGAAGCAATAACAACATGCGGAAGAACTTTTAACCATAACTAGCAGTCATCAAGATAAACAGTAACTCATCTCATAAACAGGCATGCATGGCTATACGATCAAGATACACCACAATCACAACATGCAAGCATACATATATTATAGCCCGAATACTTGCCTCAACCGTGCGAGAACGGTGGACCCGACGAGGGTGCTGCCCCTGGGACCACGCTCCCACCTAAATATTAAGATAACCCAATCTAAGACCAACATACTGAACCAAGAGCAAAAGAACAACACAAATGAACTTGCTAAACCCCCCAAGTGTTTCCCAACTTCCAATTTCTAACGATCGGTTTGGCGCACCCTGTGAACAGTCAACTTCTAAAATACATAACTTTCTGCTCAGGCGTCCAAATAAGATGTTCTTGGACTTTCTGAAAAGTTAATTAAATTATATAAATAAACCTAGTTGGGGAGCCCTTCTGATTCTACCCTTAACTTCCCCTAGCAAATCAATCTTTCAGACATCAGAATTAACATTGGGTTCTCTGGACAGTACGCTAAAACCAGCATAACTTTTGCTACGAACGTCCAAATCTTGCGTTCTTTATCTCTATGAAAAGGTATGGAAATTACCTACATTTTTCGTTATATTGAGATCCTCTGATTTCGTCTTTAACTAATAGTTTAACTCAGTTTTCTACATACTGTCAGGATGTTGACAGATTAACCAGACAGCGGCACTAAACAATTCATAACTTTCTAACCGTTAATCGGATTTGGGTGTTCTTGGCGGCCATTGAAAGATAAAAACAAGAACTACATAACTCTAGGAGATCAAAACTCCTAATTCGGCCTCTAAACACATGAAACTGACCGCGTAATAATCTGGACAAAACGCGATCTATTAAACCGACGCAAATCAATCTACCAAACAACATCAACCGCAACTACTACACATCAACCAACGAAGAACACGCGACGTTACCCTTGTAGAATCGCAGCAAGAGGATGAACTCTCCCCGCGAAGTTGATCTCCTCTCCTTTCTTCACTTGATCGGCAGTAGGGAGCACCGACGGCGAGGAAGGGAGGCACCAATGGAGGGGGCACCACCATGGAGGAGAGGGCGTGCTACAGTAGCCATGCTACAGTGATGGCGGCGACACTGTAGCTGCAGTGAAGTTAGGGTTTCTCCCTTCCTTTTATTGGTGGTCGACCCCTCATGGGCCTCCTGGGCCAAGGCCTGAGGCCCAAGTTGCTGAAGAACTGCAGAAACCCCCCTTTTTTATGTTTAATTTCTCTTTTGAATGCTTTCTTTCGTAGAATAAATCGGAGTATTACATTAAAACCCCTCTTTCTCCTGTTCAATCGCTTTGCTAAAATAAATATTCTCCGATTTAATTATTCTCTCCCGATTTTTTTGAGTATTACATTCTACCCCTTAAAATGAATTCGACCCGAATTCTACATCATCTACTCGAAAACAACAACAACCACAATGGAAAATTAATAACCAACAAGATGTACCCGACGTGAACAACTTTGGTTAAAGCTCGATCATGCGAGACTACTTCCCAAGTCTCTTCTCGCTCGACGACGTGACCAAAACACCATAACGTATACCCATGTCTACCTCAACACTCTCTCGACCTCTCGGTACAAGTATCGGATGAGACTCGAAGGTGAGATATTGTTCGGTGGTCGACGGCGTTAACGAAACCTCAAACTCGGATCTCCTGTACTCACTCACACCGAGCAGACAAGATGTTATGTACTCCGTGCACGGACTCGAGACGATCCCGCGATCGCCAACTAGCGAAAACAACCCAATGTACCATGGGGTAACCCTCCCGCTGGTACCAAACCACGCAACATGCGCATAGAGCACCGAACTCTTGTTCCACCTCTCAATCGGACTTGTTCACCCAAACAAAGATCACCTCCTTTAACGAGGACACACAATGAACCCGCTTTAAACACACTCTTTTACCGACATAGCCTAACGAAAATGAAGGACTCTCATCGCAACCAACGTTACCAACTCGGTACTAAAAAAAAATCAAATTCAGAATCGAAGATTTATCACGAAAATCTTTCCACCTTGATTAGAAAATTTGCAAATAAACACCACGTTAGCCAAAAGAGAAATCACTCGAATATCCAAATCCATCATTTCTTTTATTCTTTCTAAATGATAAGAACCACACATGTCAACATAAAGTCAAGCCCAATTGGCGAAAGACACCCGTCATAAACTCATAGCTCATACAAGAATCAAGAGAGCGTTTGAGATTCGAGAAATAATCTTTTCTCAATTTCTCCTTTAGAAATAAAATTTCTCTCAACTTTTGGAATCCCGATTCATCGCATAACACACTAACCCATCTCTCTTAACTTGGCATTCTTAACGCTATGCTCAAACGGAAATACATCAACCACACCTCGTAGAGAGGCTCTATCAACCCCACGAAACAATACTCTAGTCAACTCCTCTTCCGACAGAATTACTTTGATAGATAACTTCTGATGCATCCTAAAATGGATCTTCACACGTAATCACGTTACCTCAATCCTTAAGAATGAACAACTCGGAATTCACTTCACATAGTCTCATGTATTTCATCAAAAGATTTCTATCAATGATCGTCCCACTATTCAAATCCACCCTTATACTACTTCTTCACATTATCATTGGGCGATCAAAGTTCTAGCATAATAATGCAAAGCCCAAATTTAACCTCTAAGACTCTTGCAACGAAATTCTCATATACAAGATAGGAAATCCTCAGTTAAATCCTAAAATTCCACAATTCCAACATACTCACTCATTAACATCATCATGAAAATATTTTCTTGACCTGTTTACCTCTACAAAGATTATAACTCTCATAAGGTTACTCATTAAAGCCAAATCATTCTTGACATTAAGTTAACATTTTCCATTATCCCATTAATTGACATGACGATTCGATTACTTTATATTCCCACTCTCATTAAACCACATCTTCAAGAATAACTTTCATAGCCTCACAATACTACCAAATTGCGATACTCTATAGAATTGATCAAGATTTTCATACTTTCGATAATTCTAATGTTCCACTCGAAGTGAAACAAAGATCTTGGATCACAATCACTATAGGTTCTACTAGTTGTAACAATGCAATCAGTTTAACCTCCAAAGACAATCTTCTATTGAGATAAATTTCTCTCAAGGAACTATATTACGAAATTATTTCATCCTCCAATGCTCATCGAATAACTTACAACCCACAGTTTCACAACTACAATTATTAAACACCTCAAAAGACTCAGGTGAAACGAATAGGTTGATTCTTCCTCAAAAGAAAGAGCGAAAGGAATCAATTTTTTTTTCATCCACTAGGAAAACATGTGCCACCCGCAGTGAACACAATACCAAGAAAAATGGTCACTTAGGCCAAGTACACGAAAAATATAAGGGAAAATCAACAGTCGAGGGCTCAAGCCCTACTGAAAGTGAATACCAAACCACAAATGAGAAGAAGGTAATGCCCTTTGGAAATTGATAAACTCATAAGGACCAACTGCATAAGGTTTAAGCACACTCAAATAAACTGCAAAATACGAAACGTAACTTAAATCTCAATTACTTATACTTCACTCCTTCCTTTAACAAGGAAGGTTATTTTCTGTTATTACTACATCACTTGGATAGCTTAAATAGGATAAGGTCTTAAAACCCAAATCACAAGAACCACTTAAGAACCAATAAAATCTTTCAGCAAGTCACTTTGCTCGAAACAAATTCAATGACCACATAACTCAAGAGGTCCAATTGAACACAAACGCAAAACTCGAAACACTTTTACTAAATAAAAATTACGAAAGACGATCCAATTACTTTATTCCTAAAAGAATCATCACCACACATACAAGTCACCATCTTTTGAAGATAATCTTACTAACATCAAGAATAATACACTCTGAATACGAATCTTTGTCATCAACTATTTCATTAGAAAGCTTCCAAAGTTTCACCAAATTGTTTCATACTTCCTTTTCATCCCATCTTCAAAACGAGTGTATACCAAAACCATACTACCCCACTACAACAACTTCTTAAGTTTAGAAGGGGTCTACCACCCAATTGAAAAGGTCCTACCCAACAATCTTTCATCAAGAGCACATTATCATCCAATATTTTCACAATCATGTGGGCATAAGCCACCTATTATATCATATCAATTCAACTTTTAGCGATGCTCAATATCAAACTTCAACACACAACAGTTATACTACAACCATTGTTGTTATCAACTAGCTTCATTATGAAATCTAATTGCTACCTACTTTCCTTCCCAAATCACATGGATATTAACAAACACATATTCAATTGTTCCTCCTCATATTTGAATTTGGCAAAAATACACAAAAACTTCACAAATCGAAATCTTCTATCGATCAAAAGTCTCAACAACACTATAACCCAATTCATCGTGTCATCCTATATAGAAAAACTACATAGAACTCCTCCCATAAATTCTAGATCCGCCGATATTCAATCCATTCAACCGGTTGTACACAATTCCAATAACTAATCATACTAGTGAATATGTAAATCTAGCATTTCTCTAGTTTCCCTTTTCACACATTTAACTTAATCCATGGGAACCAAAGAACCCAACAAGTTTAGCAATCTAAACGATTTTAATGGCCGGACTAATTCATCAATGTTCCATACTTCTTAATATGTCTTTTGACTCCACATAGGTGTGGACATACTCGAGTCACTACTCATATACGCTTCATCAAGAACTGGTAGAGGACAACATCAACTTAATCAATTTCACTTCCCAAGACACTAGTTAAGGCTAATCATGCACCTTGCCACTAATCCAACTTGACATCACAACCGCTATCAATTATCTCGCATACTTACAAATTCTCACTTAACACAACAAATCATTGCAAAAGAGAGTTGATACTCTCTTTCTCTATGAAGAGGGTCTAAATTTCAACACTCCATCTACTCCAAAAGAAATAAGTAGAATCAAAACTTTATTCAATGAACTTTGTGAAAGATAATTCCCATATCCAAAATACCAAACAGACACCCGGGTCACCTTCATCAACAGGAAAGGTAAGATTCTCAAGAAAAGAACGTTCGCAAGTCGCAAAGATAGCTCACACTCGGCAAGTCAACAATTATTTTTTAAAACAAAGATGGACCAATTGCAACCACAACACTAACAATTTGTTTTATTACAATCTACGACTTAACCAAGACACGACATAGCCAAAAGAACTTTGATGCTTCCTCTCATAAAAGAGAAGTATCAACTTCGAACTCAAATCCCGAAAAGAGTGCATGAGGGCCAAAGCTTTCTCACATTGTAAGGACAAATAAAATAAAGCTTCCATTGACCAAAGTTCCAAGTAAAAGATCAATCTTATAGACCATCTATGTTTAAAAACAGCAAAACAACTCATCATTCGGAGAACAAATGTTTGCTTTAAGGAGCCAATAACAACCGATGAACACTCATCAACCAAATAACCATCGACCCAAGAGAATTCATCCACGGGTTAGACCAAGAATAAGCATTCCAACTCAAGGAAGACAATAGCCTTCCCAAAGAAACCCGGATGGTGGTGCAATCACAGCGACCCAAGGCTAAAACCACAAGCTAACCCTCTCATCATCTACTATCATCAAATATAACAATCTTAAAGGCAACCCGCAAGTATTCATACCCATTTCACATCGAAATGATCAAAGCAATACAACGAAACGTAAATGCAATGCTTGACCCATCCCCAACTTATCGTGCACGGTGTGTCAATTTAACAATTTATTTACCACGGACCTCGCTCGCTCGATACCAATCGTAACACCCCAACTCTCAAAGAGCACGGAATGCTACTGGAATTAAACTATTCTAGCACAAATACAAATTTTAGTGAGTCACCTTTGTTTAATCAGCTAAGCGAGAGTTCAATACGATCACATGGCATAAACAAAATTCTCATAATCAAATTATCCCAAACATGCATGATTATCAAATGAACCAACCAAGGCTAGCAACCTCATTATTACAACTAAACAGTTAATTCAACCACACCATCCATGGTGTTAATCAACAGATTTATTTAATTCTAAATTGGGACTAAGCGACAACGCCTTAAGAGTGTGATATAGTGAGTGCATCCAACATCTACTCCCTCCCATGCATGTCGTTCCTGCCTCTGGTACCTAAAACACATTAAAGCAAGGGTGAGCCTAAAGACTCAGCAAGTATCAACAAGGCCATAAACAAGAACACAAGCACAGCATCGATGATCCTCAATTAACATCACACTAAACATAGCCACTTAACTCATGATATGCAACCATTGCAATGCTCCTTTGAACTTTATCTCTTTTCGCATTTTACCGGTAATGCGGGGTATACAACCGTCGCTGTATACCCTTGCCTGTGCCCTCTGGCACATGGACCAATAGCCTATACACAGGGACATTTGCCCATCATCTTAATGATGGGGACCTCTTTGTTCATTAGCCCACATTCCGCGAATGTGGTGACCTCAAGCCCGTCATCTACACGACGGGGACCTCAACTGTATGTGCTTGGTCACCACGTGACCAAGGCACCTGTATGCTCTCAACATGCATATGCACCATGATGACATTTTCATATGCAGGAATACAACATACTCTCATTGGCACGGAAGCAATAACAACATGCGGAAGAACTTTTAACCATAACTAGCAGTCATCAAGATAAACAGTAACTCATCTCATAAACAGGCATGCATGGCTATACGATCAAGATACACCACAATCACAACATGCAAGCATACATATATTATAGCCCGAATACTTGCCTCAACCGTGCGAGAACGGTGGACGCGACGAGGGTGCTGCCCCTGGGACCACGCTCCCACCTAAATATTAAGATAACCCAATCTAAGACCAACATACTGAACCAAGTGTTGAACATATAAGCATTTTTCGAAGTATTTTAATCCAGAAATTTGCTAGATAAAACATGGAAAATACTCTAGCTATTTTCACAAAGTAGGTAACTAAGAACACTATAGTTATACCAGATTCTAGAAGAACAGAAGCTAGCATTTCTATCTCAGTGTTCAAAACAACAACAGAAAGTAAATCAAACCAAATAACAAGAGAGATAAAGGCATACCGAAATTCAGTGGTAGAAGAAGATGCAGCAGTGTTCTTGATGAGGACGTTGTTCGTCATGACGTAGTGGTAGTAGTTGTTCAGTTGATGTAGAACGTAGTAGAGAGTTGTAGTCGCAGTGCAGTTGATGTAGATCGTAGCGTGGCGATCGCATCTGACGCTCCCCAAAAACCTTATTCGTCCTCGCTCGTGCAAGCCTTCGAGGATGAGGGTTCCGGAGGCCTGCTCTCCCGGTGTGGCCGTACACGCACCAGTCCGGGATGGAGATAACCAAAAGTAGCAACGAAAACAGTGGAGTTCTGTATTGTGTAACCTAGGAGAGAACCAGACTCTGTTCTTTAAATAGCCAGAACCCGAAAGTCCAAAGACCAACAGTCACCAGGAAGTTCAAAGGCCAACAGTTATCAGGAAGTCCAAAGACCAACGATCACGAAGTCCAAAGACCAACGATCATCGAAGTCCGAAGGCCAGCGATCATCGAAGTCCAACGATCGCCATCATGAACCACAACTCGACATGCAAAAATAAAGAGACCGAGACCAACGGTCGCCATTGGTCGCAATCAATTACGTGTCGGTCGTTTGATTTTTGAATAGATAAAGAAAATCGCGCCGCACTGACATGCTCACAGCGTGCTGCAAGCGCGCACACGCGCACGCACCGCATCACCGCACGGCTCGGCTCGGCTCGACGCGCTCGGCGAGGCGGCGGCGCGGCGTGTGTTGGCTCTTTCAATTCCACAAGAGGGTTGCCACGTTCCACCTTATAAAGTGATGTAACTCCCCTTCATCCCTCCATGTGGGACTAAACAATTTTAGCATATGCACATGGGCCTTTGAGATTTATCAGGAATTAATTAGAATATAATTCGGGTCTAGCCCATATTAATTCCAACAATCCCCAACCAGATCCCAATGGCACATGTCAAATGCCTTGATCCACGTATTGTTTTAATATACCGTGTTTTGATGGAGACCGGTTAAGTTGAACATCCACCTAGAATGAAGCTACACTTATCCACAACCGCACAATGGACTAAGCCTTGAATTGTGAGTTTGTGTGAATAAGTTTCACTTAAGTCCTTAATCGATACTAGGTGCCAGCATCCCGCGGGTTGGAGCATATAAGTCATACTCCTGGCCTATTCATGAGCTTCCTAGAAATTACCCTATTTCATAGACTATGACTAGCAGTCGGGCTCAGATAGGTGTGTTCTTTCAAGACTGCTCTGTAGGACAGCATCTTTGCTTTGACAAGCCACAGAACACATTAAGATAAGAATCAACCTGCCATACAGATTTAGGAGAGAATTGCATCTCCAATGGAGTGGGTCTATAAAGGTACTCTCCTCCCAGTTAACCAATAGCTTGTTTCGCCAATCCTACTTCATGGGATCTCCGATCATATAGAATGGGTTACCACTATGGTGTAACTCACGTGGGTCTCAAACCCATCTCCCTTGATGCATTGTCTATCACATTTCGTGATAAACCCTTTGTGAAGGGATCTGCCAGATTCTTAGCTGTTTGGATATAATCCAAAGCTATTACTCCGGAGTTTCTCATTTTTCTGATAGACTTCAGTCTTCTCTTCACATGTCTTGATGATTTCATATTATCCTTAGAACTGTTCACCTTGACAATCACAGTTTGATTGTCACAATTCATCAGAATAGCCGGTACTGGCTTTTCAACCACCGGCAAATCCATCAAGAGCTCACGAAGCCATTCAGCTTCAACAGTGGCAGTATCTAATGTTGTGAGTTCTGCTTCCATTGTTGACCTCGTTAAGATAGTCTGCTTGCAAGACTTCCATGAAACAGCGCCACCTCCAAGTGTGAAGACATATCCACTTGTGGCTTTAATCTCATCAGCATCAGATATCCTGTTTGAATCGCTATAACCCTCCAGTACCCTGGGGAACCCGGTATAGTGAATGCCATAACTCATAGTACCCTTTAGATAGCGCATTATTCTCTCAAGAGCATGCCAATGATCATCTCCCGGATTGGAAACAAAACGGCTTAGTTTGCTCACAGCAAACGAGATGTCAGGCCTGGTACCGCTAGCTAAATACATGAGAGTACCAATTATCTGAGAATATCTTAATTGGTCTCTGGCTATTCTCCGATTCTTCCTAAGAAAGACGCTAGGATCATAAGGTGTTGGAGAAGGTTTGCAGTCGCTATAACCAAAACGACTCAGAACCTTTTCAACATAATGGGATTGCAACAATGTAATCCCACCATCATCACCTTTCAACAGCTTGATGTTCAAGATAACATCAGCTACTCCCAGATCTTTCATCTCAAAATTCTGAGACAAGAAATCCTTGACCTCCTTAATCACATTAAGGTTGGTCCCAAAGATCAGTATGTCATCAACATACAGACATAGAATGACTCCCTCGCCCCCACCATAGCGATAATACACACATCATCGACTTCATTCACAATAAAGCCTACAGATGTTAAAGTTCTGTCAAACTTTTCATGCCACTGCTTAGGTGCTTGTTTAAGACCATACAGAGATTTCAACAACTTGCACACCTTTCCTTCTTGACCATCTACTACAAATCCATCTGGCTGATCCATGTAAATTTCCTCGTCCAACTCTCCATTTAAGAAAGTCGTCTTAACGTCCATCGATGAGCGAGAAGACCGTGTGAGGCGACCAGAGATAGTAGTACTCGAATAGTGGTCAATCTAGCCACAGGTGAATAAGTATCAAAGAAATCTTCGCCTTCCTTTTGGGTATAACCCTTGGCCACAAGCCGTGCCTTGTACTTCTCGATAGTACCATCAGGTCTAAGCTTCTTTTTGAACACCCACTTACATCCTACAGTTTTACAACCATAAGGACGTTCAGTGATCTCCCAAGTTCCATTAGATATAATGGAATCCATTTCATCTGAATCGCTTCCTTCCAAAGATTCTCATCGGAGAAGCATACGCTTCAGAAATAGTGCTTGGAGTATCATCCACAAGGTACACAATGAAATCAGGACCAAAAGACTTTGTAGTCCTTTGTCTTTTACTCTTCCTCAGAGTTTCATTGTCTTCCTCCTCAAAAATTTTCTCAGGAGTTTGTTCAAAATATTCCAAAGGAATGACAGGTTCAGGAATTGTATCAGATTCCTGACTTGATGAACTAGGCATATCTTTCATCGAAAAAATATCCTCAAAGAATGTAGCATCTCTGGACTCCATAATTGTACCAACAAGCATGTCAGGTACTCCAAATTTCACCACTAGAAATCTATATCCAACGCTATGTTGAGCATAGCCTAGAAAGACGCAATCCACAGTTTTTGGTCCAAGCTTACGCTTTTTAGGAATTGGCACATTGACTTTCGCCAAACAACCCCAAGTGCGTAAGTATGAAAGTGATAGTTTTTTCTTCTCCCATTGTTCATATGGGGTTATCTCTTTATTCTTTGTAGGAATCCTGTTTAGGACATGACTTGAAGTCAATATAGCCTCCCCCCACCATGCTTTGGAAAGACCCGCTGTGTCTAACATGGCGTTAACCAAATCAGTTAGAGTGTGGTTCTTTCTTTCAGCAACCCCGTTTGATTGGGGTGAATAGGGAGGCGTCCTCTCATGAATTATACCATGTTCCTCACAGAATAAATTGAACTCATTAGAAAAATACTCTCCACCACGATCAGACCTAATCCTTTTGATTTTTCTTTCAAGTTGGTTCTCAGCTTCTGCCTTATAGATTTTAAAGTAGTGAAAAGCTTCATCTTTAGTTTTCAAAAGATACACATAACAGAACCTAGTGGAATCATCAATCAAAGTCATAAAATATCTCTTACCACCTTTTGTCAACACACCATTCATCTCACACAGATCTGAATGTATGAGTTCTAATGGTGCCAAGTTTCTTACCTCTGCGTCCTTATGCGACTTACGAGGCTGCTTTGATTGCACACAAACTTGACATTTAGAACCTTTGGCAAGGGTGAATTTCGAGATTAACTCTAAACTGGCTAACCGCGTCATGCAACCAAAATTTATGTGACAAAGTCGTGAATACCAAATAGTAGTCTCATTACCACTGTAAACATGGTTCACAACATTATTACACAAATCTGAAAGAGATAGGCGGAACAAGCCTCCGCACACATAGCCTTTACCAACAAATTGTCCACACTTGGATACTACAAATTTATTGGACTCAAATACCAGTCTAAAGCCATCTCTACACAGAAGAGATCCGCTGACGAGATTCTTATTGATGGATGGCACATGATGCACGTTCTTCAGTTGCACAATCTTTCCCGAAGTAAACTTCAGATCGACCGTGCCAACACCATGAACAGTGGCATGTGACCCGTTCCCCATTAGAACGGCTGAATCCCGAGTGACCTGGTAAGAAGAAAACAATGAAATATCAGCACACACATGTATATTAGCACCAGTGTCTATCCACCAATCGATAGATTGACATACGGAAAGAACAGTAGGTAAATTACCATACCCTGAAGTTCCCGTCTCAGTGGTACCAACAACAACATTGGCAGACTTGGAATTATGCCCTTGCTGATTCTTCCCACCCTTGCATTGACTGCAATCCTTGGCCCAATGACCAGGTTCGCCACACACAAAACAAGGGCTATCTTTTGTGTTCTTCTTCTTCTTCTTGAAGCTAGTTGTTTGTGCGGTCTTGTTCTTGCCTTTGAACTTTTGAGCTTGGCCATATTTCTTTTGCACCACATTGGCACTAGAATGTCCCTCATTACCTCTGATGTGTGTATCTTTTGCCCTTGCCTTCTCTTCAACATCAAGAGACCCGATGAGATTTTCAACAGAAAACTCTTGTCTCTTGTGTTTCAGGGAAGTAGCAAAATTCCTCCAAGAAGGAGGAAGTTTGGCAATAATGCCTCCCGCGACAAACTTGTCCGGTAACACACATTTGAAGTGCTCAAGTTCTTTGGCCATGGATTGTATCTCATGAGCCTGCTCAACTACAGAACGGCCATCAACCATTCTATAGTCATGGTATTGCTCCATAAGATACAATTCACTGCCTGCATCCGAAACCCCAAATTTGGCCTCGAGTGCATCCCACATCTCTTTCCCATTTGTAATCACCATGTATGCATCAACTAACTTCTCACCAAAAACACTAACCACGGCACCTTTAAAAGGTTATCGTGACCTCGAACGCTTGCTCCTGTTCAGGAGTAAGTGTTCCTTCAGGCTTGCCATTTGCCACATGGAAAACGTTCATGGCAGTTAGCCAGAGCACCATCTTGGTGCGCCACCTCTTGTAATTCGCACCATCGCATTCATGGGGTTTGAGCGCGGCAGCAAAACCAGTTGTCGAAAAATGCCTATGCCTAGAATAAGGTTTTTGGATTGTTGAACATATAAGCATTTTTCGAAGTATTTTAACCCAGAAATTTGCTAGATAAAACATGGAAAATACTCTAGCTATTTTCACAAAGTAGGTAACTAAGAACACTATAGTTATACCAAATTCTAGAAGAACAGAAGCTAGCATTTCTATCTCAGTGTTCAAAACAACAACAGAAAGTAAATCAAACCAAATAACAAGAGAGATAAAGGCATACCCAGATTCAGTGGTAGAAGAAGATGCAGCAGTGTTCTTGATGAGGACGTCGTTCGTCATGACGTAGTGGTAGTAGTTGTTCAATTGATGTAGAACGTAGCAGAGAGTTGTAGTCGCATTGCAGTTGATGTAGATCGTAGCAGCGAGCAGTCGCACGAACGCTCCCCAAAAACCTTATTCGTCCTCGCTCGTGCAAGCCTTCGAGGATGAGGG
The DNA here is from genome assembly GCA_036346255.1 of Ampelocalamus luodianensis. NCBI lineage: Eukaryota > Viridiplantae > Streptophyta > Magnoliopsida > Poales > Poaceae > Ampelocalamus > Ampelocalamus luodianensis. Next base: position 27,879,216 of record CM070620.1, on the reverse strand, counting down.
TTCCGGAGGCCTGCTCTCCGGTGTGGCGTACGCACCATCGGGATGGAGATAACCAAAAGCAAAGAACAAAAAGTGGAGTTCTGTATTGTGTAACCTAGGAGAGAACCAGACTCTATTCTTTAAATAGCCAGAACCCGAAAGTCCAAAGACCAACAGTCACCAGGAAGTTCAAAGGCCAACAGTTATCAGGAAGTCCAAAGACCAACAGCCACCAGGAAGTCCAAAGACCAACAGTCATCAGGAAGTCCGAAGGCCAACAGTCATCAGGAAGTCCAACAGTCGCCATCATGAACCACAACTCTGACATGCAAAAATAAAGAGACCAGAGACCAACGGTCGCCATTGATTCGCAATCAATTACGTGTCGGTCGCGTTTGATTTTTGAATAGATAAAGAAAATCGCGCCGCGACTGACATGCTGCGCAGACGCTGCACACGCTGCGCACACGCGACGCGCGACGCGCGCGGCACGGCACGGCTCGGCGAGGCGAGCGAGCGCGCGCGTGTGTTGGCTCTTTCCAATTCCACAAGAGGGTTACCACGTTCCACCTTATAAAGTGATGTAACTCCCCTTCATCCCTCCATGTGGGACTAAACAGTTTTAGCATATGCACATGGGCCTTTGAGATTTATCAGGAATTAATTAGAATATAATTCGGGCCTAGCCCATATTAATTCCAACACCAAGAGCAAAAGAACAACACAAATGAACTTGCTAAACCCCCCAAGTGTTTCCCAACTTCCAATTTCTAACGATCGGTTTGGCGCACCCTGTGAACAGTCAACTTCTAAAATACATAACTTTCTTCTCAGGCGTCCAAATAAGATGTTCTTGGACTTTATGAAAAGTTAATTAAATTATCTAAATAAACCTAGTTGGGGAGCCCTTCTGATTATACCCTTAACTGCCCCTAGCAAATCAATCTTTCAGACATCAGAATTCACGTTGGGCTCTCTGGACAGTACGCTAAAACCACCATAACTTTTGCTACGAAAGTCCAAATCTTGAGTTCTTTATCTCTATGAAAAGGTATGGAAATTACCTACATTTTTCGTTATATTGAGATCCTCTGATTTTGTCTTTAACTAACAGTTTAACTCAGTTTTCTACATACTGTCAGGATGTTGACAGATTAACCAGACAGCGGCACTAAACAATTCATAATTTTCGAACCGTTAATCGGATTTGGGCGTTCTTGGCGGACATTGAAATCTAAGAACAAGAATCTACATAACTCTAGGAGATCAAAACTCCTAATTCGGCCTCTAAACACATGAAACTGACCGCGCAATAATCTGGACAAAACGCGATCTATTAAACCGACGCAAATCAATCTACCAAACAACATCAACCGCAACTACTACGCATCAACCAACGAAGAACACGCGATGTTACCCTTGTAGAATCGCAGCAAGATGATGAACTCTCCCCGCGAAGTTGATCTCCTCTCCTTTCTTCACTTGATCGGCAGTAGGGAGCACCGACGGCGAGGAAGGGAGGCACCAATGGAGGGGGCACCACCATGGAGGAGAGGGTGTGCTACAGTAGCTGTGCTACAGTGATGGCAGCGACACTGTAGCTACAGTGAAGTTAGGGTTTCTCCCTTCCTTTTATTGGTGGCCGGCCCCTCATGGGCCTCCTGGGCCAAGGCCTGAGGCCCAAGTTGCCGAAGAACTGCAGAAACCTCCCTTTTTTATGTTTAATTTCTCTTTTGAATGCTTTCTTTCGTAGAATAAATCGGAGTATTACATTAAAACCCCTCTTTCTCCTGTTCAATCGCTTTGCTAAAATAAATATTCTCCCGATTTAATTATTCTCTCCCGATTTTTTTTTTTTTGGAGTATTACATGACCTCCCTTCGAAACCTCCTCGGGACCACCCTCCAGGACATCTCTCTAGGACCTCCCTCGGGACCTCTCTCCCAGGACCACTCGAGGACCTCCTCAGAATCTCTTCGAGTCACTCAGGACCTCTCCAAGACCTCTTCAAGACCTCCACAGATTTTTCTTTTGACCACCTTGGGTTGTAACTATGGACCTGATCGTTGGTCTGCTCTGAGCTTCCACGGTTAGGGGCATGACCCGAGTATGTTTGTGTGTGTGTTGTCTACTAATCCAGGGAATGACACAGCTTGACATAAATGATTCCAAGACATGAACTTGGGATCCGACAGACTTGGACCAGACGATGATGAAGATGGTGAAGCTTAGGCCGGGACCTCTAGTCGCTTGCCTGTGGGCAGAGTGAATGGAACCACCATGACTTGTTCTACTTCCGCTCTTATCTGGACTCTGTACTCTTGACTTTTGTAGTCTCACTGCCTTCGTAGCTCTTTTGTAAAACAGTTGGCTGCACGGTCTGTTCTGTAATATAGTAAGGGCTTGCATTAATTCATATTGAGCACTATGCGTATCAAATGCTAATTATTGTCGTATTACCCGCAACCAGGTGCGGTTTCAGAACTACTTGAGGACCTCCTCTGGATCATCTCCAGGACCTCCTCAGAGCTACTCTAGGACCTCCTCGGAAGCTACTTCAGGACCTCCTCTGGACCATCTCTAGGACCTCCTCAGAAACCCCGCTAGGACCTCCTCTGGAACATCTCTAGGATCACCATAGAAACCCTTCAGGACCTCCCTCAAGACCTCCTTAGGAGCACCCACGTGGACCCATCCGGACCACTCAGGACCTCCTCAGGAGTCCTCAGGACCCTCCAGGACCTCCCTCCAAAACCTCCTCAGGACCACCCTCCAGGACATCTCTCCCGGACCTCCCTCGGGACCTCTCTCCCAGGACCTCCCTCAGGACCACTCGAGGACCTCCTCAGAATCTCTTCGAGACACTCACAATCTCTATAGGACCTCTTCAAGACCTCCACAGATTTTTCTTTTGACCACGTGAGGTTGTAACTATAGACCTGATCGTTGGTCTGCGCTAAGCTTCCACGATTGGGGGGCATGACCCGAGTATGTTTGTGTGTGTGCTGTCTACTGATCCAGGGAATGGCACGGCTTGACACAAAGGATTCCAAGACACAAACTTGGGATCCGACAGGTCTCCTTTCATGCATGAATAAACAATATGTGACTAAACTAAATAATGGGTCTTGTGGGCCGCTAGCCCCCTAATGGGCTATTGTTTAGGTAAAGTGTTCACACATAATTAGGCCTCAGAAACAGGCCAATATACAACACTACTCCATGGACACTTTGCCATCGTCATGCTCATGCCTCGTTAAAAAACTTCTTCTAAAAACCCAGTGGGAAAAAATGGTAAGAAAATAAAGTAGATAGCTCACGTTCTTGCCAGTACACATGCTACCTCATTAAAACCTTCGAATGAGAAAACCCATTGGGACAAAACTGAAACAAGGGGGAAAAAGTACAACATCTACTCATCCAATGATGAATATATATATGAAGATCATATATCTCCCCATAAAGACAACAATTTTTTGTGTCTTCTCATACCAATATCACAGACAATTTTCTCAAAACACGGTCCTGGCAAGGCCTTAGTAATCAAATATGCAAGATTCTCACTTGATTGCATTTTCTATATTTCTATATTTTCATTTTTCTACTGCTCATATGGGTAGAAATGTTTAGGGAGTATATGTTTTGTCAGATGCATTTTGACATATCTATTCTTTATTTGTGCAATACAAGTTGCATTATCCTCATGGAGGACTATAGGAGTATTATCCACCTCTACACCACAAAACTCTTGGATATGGTGAATTAGTCTTCTAAGCCATATGTATTCTCGAGTTGTCTCATATAGTGCAATGATCTCATCATGATTAGTTGACGTAGCAACAATCGATAGTTTTACAGATCTCCAAGAGATAGTTATAGAACCATTTAGAAAGTCGTATCGAGTCTATGACTTGGCATTCTGGGGATCAGAAAGATAGCCATGTATGAGTAACCCTTCAACCTTATATCTTAACCCTTGTGATAAAAGAGTCCAAGATCAGTTTTACCCATAAGGTACATGAGTATTCCCTTAATTCCGTGCCAATGCCTATTTGTAGGATTGGAAGTATATATTGCCAAACAATTTATTGCAAATGCAATATCAGGCCTGGCATAATTGGCAAGGTATAACAATGCCCCAATAGTACTTAAATAAGGTGTTTCATGCCCTAATGCATCCTCATTCTTTCGTCTAGGTCCATATGGATCCTTCTCCACATTCAGTGACCTAATGATCAAGGGTGTACCTAGTGGATGAGATTTATCAATATAAAATATCTTCAACAGTTTCTTGGTGTAAGTGATCTGATACAGAAATATGCCTCCAGGAAAATTTTCTATCTGCAATCCGAGACAATATTTGGTTTCACCCAAATATTTCATATCGAATTCCGTCTTTAAGTATGACCTCGCTTCAAGAATGTCTTCTGTGTTTCTGATTATGTTCACGTCATCAACATACACAGAGATGATGCCAAATTCATTCTTGAATTTCTTTATGAATATGCACGGACAGACTTCGTTGTTTATGTACCCCTTTTGTAAAAAGAATTTACTCAGTCAGTTGTACCATGTACGATCTGACTGTTTTAACCCGTATATTGACTTTTGCAACTTAACACTATATATGCTGTGATGTTCATTCTCGCTCATACATGATACTTTTAGACCTTCTGGAATCTTCATAAAGATTTTACAATCTAGTGACCCATATAAATATGCAGTCACGATGCAGTCAAGATATCCATAAATTTCATTTTCAAATTCAATCCTGGTTCCATAGCTATAAGGTATCGGAATGTTGTGCCATCCATTACAGGATAGTGAATTTCATTGAAATCGATGTCGGGTCTCTGTGTGAACCCTTGTGCTACTAATCTCACTTTGTATTTCACCACTTCGTTATGTTCATTCATCTTTCATGTGAACACCCACTTGCTCACATGAATGTTCATTGCAACATATTCTTCATCACGTTTAATAAACATATAGTACAATCTGGAGGAGAACGTAGGGAGTTTCTCTACTACTTCTTTCCGATACCTCTCTCTTAGTGATGAGAATGTACTCAGAACCATTCTCTTCCTCTGTTTCCATGTGGAAGCCAGTATTTCGGATATCTTTGAAACTTAGTAGAGTTCAGTTGAGTCTGGGAACAGTAATGTATTCTCAATTATTATTTTCGTTCCCATCGGTAAGACTACTGTGGCTCTTTCAGTGCCCACAATATTATCACAGTTGCTAGCTATGGTCATAATATTGTCAGTCTAAGAACCGGAGGTCTAGAAATACTTCACATCCCTTATGATAGAATTTATGGTACAACTATCCACAAGACAGAGTTCATGTTCTCCCTCCACTGTATGTCAACTATACGCAGGAGATAAATAATTTGCATGCATTAAAAACATTACATATGCATAGATGCACACATAAGATATGCAAAAGAACTGGAAATACCTTATTTATTTCATAAACTAAAGATTACAATAAGTAATTTTAATTCCTAGTAGTAATATTGCTGACTAATTCCAAATCGACAAAATTTGGTGTTCGATTTAGTAACACCATCCTAAACATACTGTAAATTGACTTCTAAATTTAATGGGATAATGGAAATTAATTCTTAGGACTCTCCTAATCTTTTTCTGGATGAATATCCAATAACTCATCACCTAGTAGAGGAGAATATTCATAATCATATAGATCATCATCGCATGATTCCTCATCTACTATTAGTTGATGGGTTTCATTCTCCTCTTGCTCTCCTTCTGCTGGTGCTTCTAGAAAGTGAGCTTCTGGTTTATTATGACTTTTCTTTCTTTCAGACTATTGATAGAGCTCCACCAGATGCTTAGGTGTCTTACAACCATTTGTCCAGTGACCCTTGAGCCCAAACCTATAGCAAGGCATATTGTCACCTGATGCTTTCATTGGAGACTTCCCCTTTCATCTTGTCTTACCTTTTGCCTTGAAGACAAATGATTTAGACTTCTTTCCCCAGTCCCCTTTCCCCTTCTATTGACATTCGTCCTTTCCTAAATGTTATGCGCCTTAGGTGCACCCTGAGTTCCTATAGGACAAGTATTATGATTCCTTATGAGGAACTCATTATGCCTTTTCGCCACTACAAGTGCAATTGTCAGTTCAGAGTTGTTTTCATACCCCTTTTCTTCGTACTGTTGTGCTAGCACCAGATTTGTAGCATGGAAAGTGGAAATAGTTTTCTCAATCAGCTGTCTCTTTGTAAAACCTCTTCCATGGAGACTGAAATGAGAAATTGTCCTATGGAATACTGAGTTATAAGCCACCATAGATTTAAAATCCTTGTCTTACTTTAGGGGCTTATTAGTATTGTTGTGAGGAATAATAGTTGCACTTAGCCCTTTGGAGGCTAAGTAGAACTCCACGTCTAGGGCCCAGGTTAGGAAATTGCTCCCGTCCACTGTCAATTCATCAAATTCCCTTTTTGCAACGTTAATCATGTTGCCTATAGCACTATATAGAAACGTATATAATTACCATAAAGTAATGAATAAGTACATCATGTATTGCATGTGTTACAACAATAAAATGACTTGTATAAGTAGTAAATATCAAATCTATGGATTTCTAATAATTTTCTATCAATTTTCTACTAATTTTCTAGGCATAGAACAAACTACACTCATAAAAGCAATTTCTGGTATTTTAAATAAATCGCAAAATACTTCAATAAAAGAACCAGAAAACTTCTAAGGTTTAATTTGCAAAATTCCATTTATTTCTAAAGTTCTATGGTCTTTTTTGCAAAATTTCTGTCTAGAGGGACCAAATTTTAATAAACCAAGGCCTTACACTTAATTCCTAAAAAGTTGAAGAGCTTTTCTGCAAAAGCGCTATGGCCAGTCGAATCCCATCCCAACCAGGCCTTATGGGCCAGAACCAACAACCCAAATAGGGCCTTTGTGCTGCTCGCTTAGCCGACACGCTAGGGTTTCCCCTAACCCTAGTGTGATTCGGGCTGAGTGCACGCACGCGCACACGCGAAGGTGTGTGGCAGCGACCTCGGTGCGCACAACCCGTCGACGTGTACACGGAGGCATACGCCCGACTGACCAGTGGGATCGACGTCAATGAACACTAGAATAAAAACTAATATACTACAGAGAACATTACCGCTAGAATTGTAAACTTAGATTAAAGTAACGTACTAGGAAGCCTTAGCTTAGAGTGTTATCGTGCTGATAGCGTATTATATAATCAAGATTGTGTTGCCGAGGTAGGAAGCTCTCAACTCACAAATAATAACAATAGAGAAGAACACAAGGATATAATCCCAACCTTCTCTTTTTATTGATCTCTTTATTTGTAGGCTTGTATATACAATAAAAACCCCGTATTCCCCCTTTAAATAGGAGAGGAAAAAGTCCGATTTACTCCCTCGAACTATCAGAAAAGTCTGGTTTACTCCCTGAACTACAAAACCGGTTATTTAACCCCCTAAATTTGCGAAAACCAGTTAATTAACCTCTCAAAGCAGTTTGGAGCGGTGATTTTGCTGACGTGGCAGTGGTTTTGCTGATGTGGCACATATTTTGCCACGTGGGCGTCCACATCACTCTCTCTCTTCTTCTCTCTCTCCCACATCACACTCACCCGGCCGACACACTCCTGGCTGTTCTTCTTCTCCCCATTTCCTTTCATCTCCTCACCTCCCCTTTCCACCTCATCTCTCCCTTCTTCTCCATTCTTGGCGCCGCCCCTTTGCTCCTGGCTCGGCCCAGAGCCACCTCCGGCCGCCACTCCGGGCCCCTGCGACATGGCTCCAGATCCTGCTCGAGTACATGGACGGGGGTCCCTCGACGGCCGCCACATCACCGTCGAGCCCTTCCTCGCCGATGTCGTGCGCCAGGTGCTCTCGGGCATCGCCTACCTCCACCGCCGCCACATCGTGCACCGCGACATCAAGCCCTCCAACCTCCTCATCGACTCCGCGCATCGCGTCAAGATCGCTGTTGACTTCGGCGTCGACCGCATCCTCAACCAGACCATGGACCCCTGCAACTCCTCCGTAGGTGCCATCGCCTACATGAGCCCCAAGCGCATCAACACCGACCTCAATGACGACGCCTACGACGGCTACGCCAGCAACATATGGAACTTTGGCCTTGGCATCCTCGAGTTCTACCTCGGCAGGTTCCCCTTCGGGGAGAACCTTGGCAAGCGCTCATGTGCGCGATCTGCTACTCCGACCACTGGAGCCGCGCCATCGCCTCCTGGAGTTTCGGGCTTCATCACCGCTTTGCTGCGAAGAACCCGTGAAGCGACTCTCGGCGCGCATTTCTTTGCAACACCGTCTGTCGTCGGGCGCGACCCATCGCCTTGGCCACCCCACCGTCGTGACGACCATTTAGGATGGATATCGATCCAGTTGTAGACTTCGGATTGCAGTGCCAATCCCAATCCAGCATCAGGTGGATGGATGGAGTTGAGGTGTGGGAATCTTGGAAATCTCTTCCTAAGTCCTAACCATTTTGGGTGTTGTCCATCATCATTCTCGTCCATTGTTGCTGCTTCAATCAAGGTTCTTTTTCCCCTCCTGTTCTTTCATGTTTCTTATTTTCAATGATGATCTGATAATGGGAAAAGCCAACGACCAAACGACCGACGCACAAGGCATCGGGCCGAGCGGCGCACGGCCGCTGAGCTGCACGAGCGCGCGCACGCATGAGACCGGGCTGAGGAGCTGGGTGCGACAGAGAGGAGGCAGCCAGAGCCGAGGGTCGCGTGGGCACAACCGACGGTGGCGGCGACAAGATCCAGTCTTGGCGGCGGCCGGGGTAGAACACGGCGACGCAGCGCGCTCGCGCGGCCGAGCCGGCGGCGAACAACGATGGCGCCGGTGGGGTGGCAGAGCCAGCGCCGAGGCCGGAGGGCGGCGTGCCTCCTCTCTCGCTCATGCGCTCTCTCTCTCTCTCTGACTGCCATGTCAACGAAATTTGGTGACATGAGCGCTAACATGGCAAAACCACTGCCACGTGGGCAAAATCGCTCATTCAAACCGGCATGAGGGGTTTTTTTGACCGGATTTCATAAATTTAGAGGGTTAAATAACTGATTTTGTAGTTCAGAAGGTAAACTAGACTTTTCTAATAATTCGAGAGAGTAAATCAGAATTTTTCCAATAGGAGAATAGGATCTCCTTCGTGCACGAATAAACACATAGTCACAAACGGACCGATATTCAACGAAATCCTCCTAGATACTCAACAAAATCTTCCTAGATACTCGCCAGTACGTCGTACGTCGTCGTCAATCAATCAAACTAATCGTGATTGGTGTTTGAATCGTTGATTGGTTAAAGCTCGTGGAAGTATTGGATCGTATCCTCTGTGCGGTGTGCGCGCACACACGTGTCGCGGTCCTCGCCTACGTGGTGTTCGCCACGCCAATCAAGCTCTGAGCGCACACGTGTCGCTGTCCTCGCCTACGTGGTGCTCGCCAATCAAGCTCTGAGGGCGAATATATGCTACTCTAGCTGGTCACCCATCAACACGTGTGACCCCTGTCAACTTTTCTTGGCCAGTTGGCCTTAATTAAACCCTTGTTCCAGCGTACGTAACCGTGAAACTTAACTGCAACTTTCGGCATGGAAAATGTGCACTCGGTGACGCATGGCACGCGTAGGTTGTTTGGGACGCAGGCATTTCGTAGAAGTAGTTCAGTATCTACATGAATCCGAGAAAATTTTCCGCGATAATTATTTTCTAGATACTTGGTTGTAGTTACCTAATCCAACAGATTTGAGTAATAATCAACGCTTCCCTGCCTCGTTTATTCGGTGACACTTGCGCAACCATGAAGAGAAGTTTCAGCGTGTTTCAAACGTACTGATACAGAGTTTTCGTCCCATTTAGCACAGTTTTAAAGCAAAACAGTAAAAACAGCTCTCCAAAAAACAAAATAGCTGTAACGCGAAAACACCATGTTAGGTTTCCTACCATTGACCCAGAACGCGGGAGGATACGTGACAACCTTTCAGGTTTCAGCCGATGGCAGGCGTCCTACCGCGCACCGAGATCACGACAAGCCACCAGCTACTAACCCAGTCCGCGACAGGTGCTGTGCGCAGGCGACCAGCCGCGAACTGGGTTAGCTGCAGGTGGCCTGCCGCACACCTAGTCCGCGGCAGAGAAGTTTTATTTTTGCTATATCATTTTTGAAGGGCTATTTTTGTTATTTTGCTTAAAAAGAGGCTAAATGAGCTTAAAAAAAACTCCATATACAGACTCATTGATTCTATTAAGTTGCATGCACCAACCAATTCACCCAAAAGCTTAAGCTTATGAGGAAAGTTGGACAATTCACTTATACTTCAACACTCCACCTCACGTGTAGGCTCCCTCAGGCCTAAGACGTGGAAATAGAAATGGGCTGCAATTAATTTTTTTAAATTGCGCCAGCCGAGTCTTGAACTCAAGACCTCTTGGCTCTGATACCATATTAAGTTGCATGCACCAACCAATTCACCCAAAAGCTTAAGCTTATGAGGAAAGTTGGACAATTCACTTATACTTCAACAGATTCATTGTAATTTGCAGCGCCGGGTCAGCATCACCGATTTCCTTCTCTTTTCAACAAACATGCCCTTAGTCATAGGTCACAATGTTTCACAAAAAAAATGGTACTAGATGCCCACTGGTACACAAATGGAAAAAGGTAGCTTTACCACGCCAGGATGACATTCGACAAACCATATCATATTGTACAAAGGCAAACTCCCCAAAGTCAATTACGCAACCGTAAATTCCACATCCACTAGGTCTAATTCATTCATCAAGTCGTCTGCAACTTCGTAACACCATCATTTGTTCGGTTGCATACATGCATCTAGCTAGTCAACTTTAAACTACATTTTTACAAAGTATGCCTTTTTTTCCTATGAGCAGTGTTATTATGTACTTCCCTATCAAAACTTTGATAAAAACATCTATGAACAGAAAATAAGTAACTGTTTACAGAGTTTATACCAGTACGCACAAGAGGACAAGTGCTGCATCACGAGGTCGCCGATGGCTGGCGGCGGAGCACCGGGCGGATGGTGAAGGGGCCGAAGTGAGGTCTGGCGAACAAGGTGGACATGGACGGCGGCGGCGCTCCCACCGGCGATGATACGCCGGTGATGGCAGGGGTGGTGGCGATGGGTGGAGAATAAGCTGTAGTAGCCTTGCTAACACACGAGGGGCACACTGGGTGTACCGTGCTGACTCCGTATAGATGGCGGTGGTTGTAGAGCGGGTGTGTGGTACGGAAGGCACGCAGCTCCGCCACTTCTCTTTGGAGCCTTCGGTTCTCCTGCGTTAGCGTCTCGCAGCAACGCTTCAGATACTCGCAGTCCACCTCGGTTTGCTTTAGCTTTGTCCTGCGATGTATGATGTTAAATTGGGGCTAGATGTTTGATGCAAGAAATCGGAAAAGGCAGCCTCCGGTCGAGAGTATTAATTGTGATAAACTTTAGGTACAAAGATGGAGTGCCATCGATCAAAGGGAAAATGGAATGTTCAGTTACCTAGCTCTTCTGTTCTGGAACCAGACCTCCACTTGGCGTGGTCGAAGGTCGAGCCGGTTGGCTAAATCACTCTTTTGTTTCTGTATGCGGAAAAATAAAATTTGATTTAATTTCGAATCTGTTTTGTTTACAAAGAAACTTTATTAGTTTTAGCTTATTATTGGCAATATGCTGGAACTGCGCGCTCTCCCCAAACAACCCATCCCATCGGTAGTGCGAAATCGAGAATGATTTCCCACATGATAATGTGCGATCATAACCCTCGAGGTCACATTTATTCCCAGGACTTGTTTTTTACTAAAACATTTCATTTTGTTGGAACGAGGATTTTTTTCCAATTAAAAGAGGGCACTTTGGCAGCATGTCCTTAAGCAGTACTGGTAGCGTGTGTATGTGCATACATGAGTCATGAGTGCATGCCTTTGATTCTTACAGACTGCCCATTAAGGGCCATACTAAAGTAACTGACAGTAATCCAAGGGAATATCAGTAATATGCAAATTAAGCTCTGTGAATAACTGACTATATATGGTTTCCTGAATACCACCATTATTCATCGAGCAACTACAAGATACCTTGTAGCATCGCAAACTATTGATCTCTCTACACTCTTAAAACAAAGTCAAGAGGAAGAAGAAGACGAAGAAGATTCTTATCAATCATACGGTCCTTATCTATACTCTTTAAGTAGATGCTGATTTAAGTTGCATCCTCGATCTCAACTTTTCTGTAGTTTGGGTTAGATAGCATTATCTGCAAATTACACTAACCTATTGTACTTTAACTATAAACATATTATCCTTCAAAACTATAGGGTATAATCTACTTAGGTACGGAAGATAGGACATGCAAGTTCTGTTTGACGTATGTGGAGAAATATATGAAGCCAGAACAAGATAGGATGGATACCGGGGTCAGGGTGCTGTGCCGTTTGAAGCTATCCTCCAGAAACGCAGTGTGTTCCTTGGACAGCCTCAGCTTCTTCCTCACCCCGCCGCCTCCGTACTCCTCATCCTCTGCAGCTTCCGGATCAGCTGCCTGTCTCACAGTCACAGGAACCTCCACCTGCATGGGCGATGGCGACAAAGACCTTACTGTCGCTGCTCCTCCATCCACTGGCACAGTGTTCACATCGAAACCTCGTGTGCACACCTCTGAATTCACACTCCCTATACAGAAAAGGACCCATGACCATCCAAAGCTTTTATGCACTTAACCACCTACAAACCTACTTGGGAGTTGGAGCAAATCAAACCAACAGCACTAGTTTGTAGAATTATCTTTAACTTTACCTGTTTGTGCAGAGGCTGGTACCAGAGGGCAGCTGAGGCTCAGCTCGACAGGCGGCTTACCACGAGGGTGTGCTTCATCATCTTCTCCCTCAGCTTCATCTTCTTCCTCCACAGCCTCTTCTGGTTGTGTGCATGTCTTCTTGTTATCTTGCTCAGCTCTTTTGGCGGTCGTTACTCCTAGCTCTAGCACAAGTTCGTGGCCTTCTCCTTCGTCCGTACGTGTAGGCGCCAGTGAAGGCATGACGGTGGCCTTCACTGGAGCTGGAGAATCCCCTAGACTAAGCTCAAGCTTCATATCAAGAAGAGGGAGGGGTCTTGGAGTGATGAGGCAAAGAGGAAGCAATTAGCAAGTATCATATATATAGTAGTGATAGGCTAATCATCAGGTGTGACCAAATAAATACTTTCACAGTACCCAAGGTGGTTAAGTGTCAGAGTATAGGGTTGGATTATAGCAGCTCTCCCTTAAAAAAGAACTATACGCTAGGCAAGGTGGGCAATTCAGTAATTAATAATTCGGATACTGTAGCAGTACCGGCCTTGGTTACTGTTTACGGTATAGCAGCTGTAGTTAGTAAGAGATAAGGTAGAGTTAGATATTAAGTTAGAGATTGAGTTAGTTACTTTTCAAATCAGTTTGTGGCTTCGTCTAGACTATAAAGGCAACACATGTAATTGAGAGAAGGACAATCAAGAAATAAACTGGTCTTTTTGCTCCATCTAATTCGGCAGATCAAAGCCTCTCGCATGCCGGCAACAGTCCCAACGTTGTGAGAGCGATCCTCGCCTTCGCCAATTACCGATCTGTTAGATCTTTTCTCTTGTTCACCCACGCCATTTCACACCACTAGCCAGGTGATTCTATATTTTTTATGGTGAGGAATGTTTTGGTTGTTTGCAAAGCGGATTTTCAAAGTGTACTTTCTAGATGTAAATTGTTCCTTCAGCAAAAATTCTCTATATATTAGCCGATTAGGTGAGCACATGGATGACATTTTTGCATATGGGCTTTCTTAATAATGGCAGTAGAAAATGTAAATGCAACAATATGCAAGAGAATCATTAAATTGATAAAATGTTTCTTGAAAGAAAAGGAAATTTAGCTTTTTAGTCAGGCAATAACCTTTTTTGTCCTTTGGAAGAAAAGGCAGGTTGAAATCCAAATGATTTATATATCTAGTTTTTGGATTATCATTAATTTGTGTAAATAATGGTGTTGAACATAACTAATACAGAAAATGCTTCGTCAAAAAATTGCTTGAGAAGTTATCTCTCCTTAAAAATAGAGTTATTCTGCAGTACACACTAATTAATGTGGACCGTCCATTGTTTTCAATCCAACTAATCAGATTAGCTAGATTATGGCTATTCTTCACCACCAAGTATGAGGAAGTATAATTCTCTGAAGGACAAATAAGTAATTGTAGATCCAAACAACTCCTATAATTCCAGCTTGGATTGAAATCGGCCAACTGCCAACTGAATTAGCGCTACATCCTTCACATCTTCTTCATGGTGACTTAATTAATATACATGTTCTTCTTGGCTGCCGCACACCCGGCCCCTATCGCCGTAGCCATTAAGAACTAATAAACGATGAAACTTGATTAATGCTTCTTTCTATGAATTCTTTCCTGTTGGTAACGCACTAGTAGGTTTCCAAAAGAAAAAAAAAATAGCCACCTCTGCTCTGCGCCGCCGATCGAGTCCTCTAGTCTGCTCCGCCCGACCACCGCGCCGCCGCCCCAGGCTACCGTGCCATAGGACCGACCCTCCTCGAGCTCTGTTGATTAATCCTTAATGTGTTGTTTATTTTTGTGTCTAAAGATTTCAGTTTTGCATGCGGCTAGTAACGTGCAGCACTAGTGGGCACCAATTAGTAGCATCATTGCATTGATGTTTCAGTTTCTTTGCATTAGCAATTGGCATTGATAGAGATTGTTAAGCCATTTTCAGATACTATTTTTCATTAGTATAAAGTGATGAGAAAACTAATGAAAAGCTGTGCAGTTTGGCCGCACCAAAATTTGTCTCCCGTCTTGCAAGTTCTTTGTGTCCAGAGCGTTTGCGTACGGTAGCTCGACCCAGCAACGACAAGTGGTATCAGAGCCTGACTACCATGGCCTCACGATCCCAGTCCGGATTACGTACTCCGCCCTGGGAGCGCGGACGGAGCAGGGCACGAAGGGGAGGACGCGAGTAGGTGGTGCAGGAGCGCGTCATGAGGGAATCTAGCAGCTCGGTCATGTACCCCACGCTGACGACGACGAACTACACCGACTAGACTCTCATGATGAGGGTGAACCTGAAGGCACAAGGACTGTGGGCGGCAATCGATCCTGGCAATGCCAGCGAGAGGGAGGACATGATGGCCCTAGCAGCCATCCTCCGAGCCGTAACGCCGGACATGCTGTCCACGTTGGCTGTGAAGAACACGGCCAAGGAGGCATGCGATGCCGTGAAGATGATGAGGATGGGTGTGGATCACGTCCACGAGGCAAACGCGCAACAGTTGCGCAAGGAGTTCGAGGACATCCAGTTCAAGGAGGGAGAAACGGTGGACGAATTCTCCATGAGAATTATGGGCCTCGTCAACCACCTTCGAGTCCTCGGCAACACGGTGGAAGAAGAGAAGGTAGTGAAGAAATTCCTTTGCGTTATGCCATCTAGGTACACCCAGGTGGCAATCGCGATCGAAACGTTGCTGGACTTAAGCACGTTGTCAGTTGAGGAGCTCAGCGGTCGGCTTCGAGCAGTGGAACAGCGATACGGGCGCGACGACACTAGCAGTACCGGTACGTGGTTGTTCTTATCCGAAGAGTAGTCAACGACAGTCCTTCGCAAGGAGTTCGAGGAGTGTCTCGCACGCGAGTTCGAGGAGTGGCTCGCACGCGTCAAGAAGAGGGAGCAAGGCGACGGCTCCTCCGACAGTGATAACCGTTATCGCGGCAAGCCGCATGACCATGGGCGCGGCAAAGGTAGGCACGACAGTAAGAACGGTGGCTCGTCTAATGTGCACCGTGACATGTCGCAGGTTCAGTGCTACAACTGCAACAAGTACGGGCATTACTCCAGGGATTGCCGCAAGCCTAAGTGCGCCAAACAAGTTAATCTGACGCAGGTTGACGACGACAACGACGAACCTACGCTTCTCATGGCGCAGGTGTGTGCGCTCACCGAGGCTTCTGTGGGCGTGGGTACTGACGTGATGCTCAACGAGGTGCGTGCACAGGTGCATCTAGGACGCAAGGGGGACGCCCACAACAACGCTTGGTACCTAGACACTGGTGCCAGCAATCACATGTCTAGGTACCAGGCAAGCTTCACGGAGATGGATGAGAGTGTCACCGGGTCCATCAAATTCGACGACGGCTCCGTGGTGGATATACACGGTCGTGGCACCGTCCTGTTCACTTGTCGAAACGGGGAGCACCGTGCGCTGACGGGGGGTGTACTACATCCTACGACTGCAAATCAACATAGAGAGCCTTGGGCAGCTCGACGAGAATGGCTACGGGACGCTCATCCAAAACGGCGTGCTCACTATCCGTGACCGGCAGCGTCGCATACTTTCTCGGGTAAACCGCACTCGCAACCGGCTCTATATGCTTACCCTCAGCATTGCACAACCAGTGACCCTGTCCGCGCGGCACGGCGATGGCACGTGGCGGAGAGTGGCGATGCGCATCGGGCGCGGGAGCCGGCAGCTTGCGGCGGGGGGGGGGGGGGCAATGCGGCAGAGTGCGAGCGACCAAGGGGTACACACGCGGAGTGGCGTGGTGGCGGCCGCGCACGCGATGGTCTACGTGGCACGTGCTTAGGTGGCACGTAGAGCGCACAACAGTGGCTCAGGCGTGTTCTTCGCGCGGCACGGCGTGGGGCGGTGGCGCTCGGCGGCCAGCGGGGCCGGCGACGGCTGCTAGAGGTTCACACGGAGGCGCCGCATAGCGGCGATGCACGGTAGGTACTAGGGCCAGTGGCGGCGGCTTCGGCCCCGGGCGGCGCACGGCGGCAGCTCGGTCCAGGGTTCACGTGGCGAGGCTCCGGGCGCGGTAGCGCGTTGGCATGACCTCGGGCGCACGCAGGTGTGAGGCACAGCGGCTGCGTGAACGCATGGCACGGCGTCAGGTCGGCGGCCAGTGGCGCGACAGGCAGCACGGGTGTGGCGTGAAGGGCGGCACGATGCAGCCACGGTCGGGGTGTGACACCAGGCGTCGCGCGGTAGTCAAGCATATACTTCGGTACATTACTGGTACACGGAGCTATGACTGTCGTTACGCGAAGATATTGAAGAAGCCACGGTTTGTCGGCTACAACAATAGTGACATGGCCGGCGACGTCGACGACCACAAGTTCCAGGAGCTGCATACAAGGATCGGCATCGTCGAGATCAAGAAAGCGCATCAAGGATTAGGGGGTGTTTATTGATTAATCCTTAATGCGTTGTTTATTTTTGTGTGTAAAGATTTCAGCTTTGCATATGGCTAGTAACGTGCAGCACTAGTGGGCACCAATTAGTAGCATCATTGTATTGATGTTTCAGTTTCTTTGCATTAGCAATTGGCATTGATAGAGGTTGTTAAGCCATTTTCAGTTACTCTTTTTCATTAGTATAAAGTGATGAGAAAACCTATGAAAAGCTGTGCAGTTTGGCAGCATCAAAATCTGTCTCGCGTCTTGCAAGTTCTTTGTGTCCAGAGCGTTTGCGTACGGTAGCTCTCGACCCAGCAACGCTCGCGTCATCACTTAGTGGCGCTTGCAGAGCTCTTCCGGATGGCGGTTGCTCAAATCTTGCATCGGAGCCGGAGGCTGTGGTAGCCGCTCCGACCGCTGGCCTGACGGTTCCAGCCTGCTAGATAACAACATTCTGGGGTCGTCGGTCGCCACGCATTTCCGACGGATCTTACCAACTGTAACTTTCTAAATTGGAATGTTGGGGGTCTAAACTGTGCCGCCAAAAGGAATGTGGTAAAAGAGACGGTGGCTAGCTCTCTAGCGTCGGTAGCTTGTTTTCAAGAAACCAAACGCCATGTAATTGATTCCGGCCTTTGTATGGAAATCCTTGGACCCTCTTTTGATGGGTTCTGCTACTTACCGGCTGCTCAAACTAGGGGCTGTATCCTCCTCGGTTGGAACTCGAACTAGGCGTCTTGTACGGCCACAAACCTCAGAGAGCATTCCATTACAGCCAAGGTCGTTTTCCCGTGATGTAACTGTCGTTTACGGTCCTACCGAGGAGGCTCACAAAATCACCTTCCTCGAGGAATTACGCGACATTCGCGCCTCCGTCAGTGGGCATTGGATGATCCTATGTGACTTTAATCTCATCTTACAAGCGCAGGACAAGAACAATGACCGGTTGAACAGACGCCTGATGACCATCTTCTCTCGAGCGGTCGACGATCTAGAGCTCAAAGAAGTCCACCTAAACGGGCGAGCTTTTACTTGGACTAGCACTCGAGAGAGCCCAACGCTAGCGCGAATTGACGACCGATTGGGAGCTCCTTTTCCCGGACTATTTTCTCCGCGCCCTCCCTTCCACGGCTTCGGACCATTGTCTGCTGCTACTGTCCTCAATATTCCGTTTTGGAGCCAGGAAATGTTTCCGGTCTGAAGCCTTCTGGGCAAAAATTGAGGGTTTCGAGTAGGTTGTCCGTGAAGCTTGGCACTGTGACCAGTCCATCTCTGATCCTTTCCGCAGGCTCGACTACATGCTCAAAGCCACAAGTAGCGCTCTCTAGAGTTGGAGCCGACGTCGGGTTGGGCATGTCTGACAGCAAATAAGCCTGGCCAAAGAACTTTTGTGGCGGTTTGACGTGGCCGAAGAGACTAGGCCGCTCTCTTCCTGGGAGAGATGGTTCAGGAGTGAACTCAAAATAGAAAATGCTCGACCTTTGCTCCCTGGAGAGGACAATTGCTCGCCAAAGGTCGCGGTTGCGGTGGCTGCAGGAGGGTGACGCAAATAACCATTTCTTCCATCTGCACGCCAATCACCGCAAGAGGCGTAGTTTCATTACACAACTCAACACGACCGAGGGATGGATCTAGTTGCACTCATTGGCACGCCGGTTCCAAGGGCACACACTCTTGACCACCATTCCCTCAATGTCCCTTCCACTAACCTCTCCTTGCTGGAAGCTGACTTCTCTAAGCTTGAAGTGTGGGAGGCAATTAAAAGCTTACCTAGGGTGAAGGCACCGGGTCTAGATGCTTACATAGGTATGTTCTATAAAAAATGTTGGGAGGTCGTTTTTTTTTTTTGATGTAAAAGGTAGTGAAGTCACTACCTTATGACCATTGTATTAAAATGGTTGTCAAGGTATTACAAGTACAACGAACAAAGAAAAAAAGAAAGCAAAAGAGAAATACAAAATTAAACTACAAAAAACTATTTACAAAAAGAGCTGACACCACTATCGTAGGGAATCCTGGTGTTCCGACTTAGTCCTGTGGAACCATATGTTAATGTATTATCGGATCTGACGCTGCATTGTATTGTTTCCAATTACAGTATTCTGTAAGACCCGCTTATTTCTCATAGTCCATAAGGTATGAGCGCAAGCAGCAAAACAAATAGGCCAAACTTTCCCATAGCTCATTGATTGCGCTGATACATTTTCCTCAAAATGTAGTATGTCTTTAGAGGAGGTAGCTTCTGTCGCTAGTCCTAGTTTGGTCCATAGATAATCAGCATGTTTACATCTCAGAATGATGTGATCAATTGTCTCCACAGCTGGGCAAATGTCGTAGTGAGGGTTTGTCATCCATTTCTTAGTTGTCATATTATCCTTAGTATTTAGTTTTCCTCTGAAAGCTAGCCATAAGAAAATTTTGTATCTGTGTGGTATTGACCTTTGCCAGGTATAATCTTTTGCTTTCCATATCAAGCCGTGGAACGAT
The DNA here is from genome assembly GCA_036346255.1 of Ampelocalamus luodianensis. Taxonomy (NCBI): domain Eukaryota; kingdom Viridiplantae; phylum Streptophyta; class Magnoliopsida; order Poales; family Poaceae; genus Ampelocalamus; species Ampelocalamus luodianensis. Next base: position 27,859,494 of record CM070620.1, on the reverse strand, counting down.
AAGATTTGGTACACTGTCGATGTAGTTATGTCGGCCATGGTCCAGGCAATGATTCGTCAGTCTAATGTTCCCTAAGTGAGATGTTGCCCAGGTTGGGAGGTCATTAAACCGGACGTCATGGTAGCGATCACTATGTGTCACGTACCTAGTGGATGAGCTCTGATGAACACCCAATACAGAACAGATAATCCAATCCAACACAATACACAAGTACTTGGGGGTACAACTTGGGGAATAGAATCAAGACGGAGGAGAGCAATCCAGATCAAGAGGAAGAAGCAAGAGACTCGGAATTAGAGAAATAGATTTGGGGAGAAGACAGCATGGTGGAGGAGGAAGAAGCCAAGGCAAGCCTGAATGATTCGATCCCCTCTTCGGTCTCCTGTTCCTGCCCTTAGTAGTCTCAACTGGATCCACTCTTATCTCGTAAGCCCACGGCCCATGACGAAGCCCAAATTGTCAGCCAGTCCGTGACATTCCTCCCTCCCTGAATGAGGCTTGACCCCAAGCCGATACAAAAGAGATTTGCTCATTTTGAAACCCTTTTCATCCAATACGAAACCGTGGGTTATAACACTTGAATATGGAGCCTTTCCTGTAGTAGCAATGCTGGTTAACAATGAGATATGAAACCATCCACGATGTTGGTCTGAACCTTCAAGGTATATATCTGCTGGAAAATTAAGTCCATCTCTTTTTGCTAAAACAGCAGCCCATGAGGAGCTAGAGTCAAACCAAACATACATTGTATCAGTTCCCTTGCGATACTCAGATGCTTTGTCCCGATATTTATCTGGAAGAAGCTCCTCAGTTGTCATATAACACCAGGCATCACTGCCTCTCTTTGACACTATAGCCTTGATATGTTCAATACTTTCATCAGTTATAAGAGGTTCTTGCGAGTCAACGTGATAAAAAACTGGAATAGGAACTTCCCAGGTTCTCTGCCGTGAAATACACCAGTCAGAACGGCTGGAGGTCATGGCAACAATCCTATTTTCAGCCTGAGAAGGAATCCAAGTTACTCGTCTGATTGCATCCATTGCAGTATTACAAAAAACCATCCACAGAGGCAAACCACTGTTCAGTTGCTCGGAATATTGTTGGTTCTTTAGATCTCCAGTCGTAGGGGTACTTGTGTTTGTAAGGCTCTTCTAAAATGAGTGAAAACTGTTCATCCAGATACTTCACAACTGTAAAATTACCAGCTCCCAGGACAGATAAACCATTGAATTGTCCAACTTCAGCAGTGAAGTTTCCTTCATCATCCACGAGAGACACGATGGGAAGCCCATATTTTAAACCTGTTAGGTAATCTTCACGCCATGGCGAAGCGTATGAACAAGGCCGCCCAGATTCAGTTGTTATGTAATCTCCTCCAAGGACAACGGAACATTCATGGCCATTCACAGGATGGATATACCTGCAATGCTCCAAGGCTGACCCAGGAAATGATTTCCGAATCATGAATTTCATGCCCCATTTGGACTCTAAAATTGAGACAAGGTCAGAAGCCACAATGATAAATGGTTTCTCATTCCCAAAGCTCAAAATACTCCCAAGTTTTTGTTGTTTTCCTCGGATGTCGACTCACTTTTCAAAGATAGATTGCGGTTCAACTCATCGCATAAGTAAGCTCGGGGTTCACAAAGCACGCAAAGTACTTCAGCTGAGTAATGTAACATCACCAAAAGAGGTTCTGCACGGCCACTTCCAGCAAAGAAGTGCAGCGGAGAGAAGACAGTCATGTCTGATGAAATAACGCAAGCTCTAGAATTCAATGCCCTCGAAAGAAGTGTCAGCTTGAGAGGAACCCAATTATCTTCTGATGTTGTATTGTCTTTCAGGAATCCTTTTAGTTCTTTGAGTGTGGGTAGAGAACCTGCGTCTAACACCACATTTAGAGCAGGCAAAGTTGGGGCAGCAAGAGGTGAGGTCTTCGATGATTTTTCCTTCAAAAATTGGTTGTGTGATGTCAACAATTCCCTCCAACTCTTATAGTCATACAACAGGGCACTCCAAGCCACTATCTCAGGAGAGCTTCCCCATGTGAACGACCCATTAGACAAAGATGATTCAACATTGGCCAGAACACTGCGCACACTGTATTCAACTTCCTCTTCTGTAAAAATGAGGCCCGCTTGTACCTCATTTACAAGTTTCACATCTTCAGCACTTCCCAAGCCTATGAGCAGGTTTGACTCTTGAGACTTCAATACCAACTTAGGATCTTCCAAAGCAAAAGGCAGCAGTTCCAGCATTGTATCTGAATAACCGACAAGGATGCGGCAATTGAAGACATACAGCGGCATGACGGGGTGGCTCCACCCAGCAGCGGTGACCAAGTTTGTAGTCAAGACTTCCATCTCCACAGTCACCCTTCTAACGATGCATCCAGGAATAGGCGGCTGCTTCAGCTGCACACCACCTTCATAGCAGATGAACATCGGCCCTGGTGCCGACCGTGACTCCGCTCCCACTCCCGTAGCCTCCACTCGCTTGGGTAGAGGCCATGGTTGTCGTTTGTCCATCTTCCTCATGGTCGTCATGTAGGAGTCGAGGGCGATATCATCGTTGGTTTTGGTGACGCCGCTGCCGACATCCAGCAACACTGTAGTTGGTGGAGCCAGGGGCATTCCTCGAGCGGTTGGTGTGCGGCGAGGTCACTGGTGCCATCACGCACCCGAATGGTGGCGACCGTCAGCTCGGGGCTGGCGATGGTGACGTCGAGCCGGATGGTGGTCGAGGAAGAACCTGGGGCCGCGTCCGGCATGAATGCGAACGTCTGCAAGGCAGTGTCGTCGCCGGAACACATCATCGAGCACTTGGTGGGCGACTCGGGGGCAAGGGCGGCGGCTGCACGTGGAGCGATTGCCGCCACAGCGTGGTCTACCACGGTGACATAGGTGGCCGTCAGTGCGGGCACGGGCGGTGGCAAGGCATGAGCGGGTGCTCCTGGGGGCTGGACGATGGCCTTCAAGCCGACCGCGAGCTCGTCCATGTGTACTGCTAGGTCTTCCATCTCCATTGTCTGCTTGTTCACAACGGAGATCAATTCGTTCAACATCGCCTTTCACCGGGCTTCACTCTCCTCCTCGGCGTCGGTCATGGCCACCTCGGAGCTCAGAACCAGCAGAATCGAGTGCTCTGATACCAATTGTCATGTACCCGGTGGATGAGCTCTGATGAACACCCGATACAGAACAGATAATCCAACACAATACACAAGTACTTGGGGGTACAACTTGGGGAATATAATCAAGACGGAGGAGAGCAATCTAGATCAAGAGGAAGAAGCAAGAGACTCGGAATCAGAGAAATGGATTTGGGGAGAAGACAACATGGTGGAGGAGGAAGAAGCCAAGGCAAGCCTGAATGATTTGATCCCCTCTTCGGTCTCCTATTCCTGCCCTTAGTAGTCTCAACTGGATCCACTCTTACCTCGTAAGCCCACGGCCCATGACGAAGCCCAAATTGTTAGCCAGTCTGTGACACTATGCTTGGTCGTTTAGCCAAGAATAACCTTCATTTGCTCAATCAAGCTCTCATCACCCTAGTGCCAAAGAGGCTATGAGCACAAGAAGCAAAGCATTACTGACCAATTAATCTTCTCCACAGCTTCGCGAAGCTCCTCTCCAAAATCCCCACGCGGAGGTTAGCCCCGGAATTGGGAAAGGTTGTCGCACCAAACCAGACGGCTTTCATCAAAGGTCGCTCTATTCAAGATAACTTCCTCCTAGCCAGAAAATTGTCAGGTGGTTACATCCGCAAAAGAAGCCGAGCATCCTATTGAGTTGCATGCGCCGACCAGTTCACCCAAAAGCTTAAGCTGATAAGGAAAGGCAGACAATTCACTTATACTTCAGCACTCTTCCTCACGTATAGTCTCCCTTAAGCCTAAGACGTAGAATAGAAGTGTGCTACAATTATTTTTCTTTAAAATTATTATTATTTAATTACATCAACCGGGTCTTGAACTCAAGACCTCTTGGCTCTGATACCATATTGAGTTGCATGCACCGACCAGTTCACCCAAAAATTTAAGCTGATGAGGAAAGACGAACAATTCACTTATACTTCAACACATCCTTTTCAAGCTGGACATTGCGCTCGCTTTCAACTCACTATCTTGGCCTTTTATCTTGGAAGTTCTGCGGCATAAGGGGTTCGGGCCATGGTGGTGCAGTTGGATAGCTATCTTGCTCTCTTCAGCATCCACCTGTGTACTTCTCAACGGACAATCAGGCTGACCTATTTGGCATGGACGAGGCCTCCGGCAGGGGCCCCCTCTCCCCTATGTTCTTTGTAATTGCTATGGGCGTCTTGAACAATCTGCTCGCCATGGCAGATATCAGTTCACTACTCAAACCCATGGGAGGGCCTCATGGAATACCGCACTGACTCTCACTCTATGTGGATGGTGCGGCACTCTTCCTCACCTTGGTCGTCCAAGATCTTCAAGCGATCAAATGAATTCTAGACATCTTCGGAGAGGCGTCGAGATTGCACACTAATCTCTCCAAGAGCTCCATCACCCCTATCAGATGCACCGAACAACATCTCTAGCTTAAGGCCTCTGAACTGCAGTGCATCAATCGTAACTACCTTCCCGTGCAAATACCTGGGCCTCCCCCTCTCCACGAGGAGGCAGCGGAAGGTGGATTTTCAACCTCTATTGGACAAGATCGTTGGCTATCTCCTTTTTATGTAAAGTTTCATTTTAAAAAATAGAGAAGATAATTTCCAATGGGTGCTTGTGGCTGTTTATGGTGAAGCTCAAACTCAATTCAAGGAGAAGTTTCTTAGTGAACTTGTTCATGCCTGTAGGAAAGAAACACTGCCTATTTTAATTGGGGTGATTTTAATATCATCATACATGTGGGTGAAAAAATAATGATAACTTAAAATATCGATGGTCTTTTTTGTTTAATGTTGTGATTAATAATTTGGATTTAAAAGAAATAGTTTTATCTGGTAGACAATTTACTTGGGTCAATTCGTTAGCTAATCCACCTTTTGAAATGCTGGATGGAGTCTTAATGAATACAGAATGGAGCGTAAATTTTCTTTGGTCATAGTTAATGCTCTTGAAAGGTCTTTGTCTGATCACACGCCATTGCTTTGAAATATGAGAGCGGCTCCTTATAGAGGAAGTCAACCCTTATTTAAATTTGAGTTAGGTTGGTTGTGTAGGGAGGGATTTAGAGAGATGGTGGTTGATGTGTGGAAAAGGGAGAATAGAGGTCATTCTGCCTTACAAATTTGGCAATACAAGGTTAGATCTCTTCGTCGATATCTTCGTGGTTGGGCTAAAAGTACCAGTGGGACTTAGAAAAAGGAAAAGATAGAACTTAACTTGATAATTGATGAGCTAGATAAAAAAGGCGAGACCGTGAGGTTGTCAAATCAAGATCTTTATCTTAAAAAAGTTGATAATGAGAGATTGGCATATCTTTTGAGAGAAGAAGAAATTAAGTGGTACCAGAGGTCCAAAGCGACATTTCTTTTGGAGGGGGAGAGGAATACACGTTATTACCATTTGATTGTGAATGGGAAGCATAGAAGATAAATAATTTTTCAGCTCGAACAAGAAGAAGGGATAATTCGAGGTGATGTACAATTAAAAAAGTATATCACCAATTATTATAAAGGGTTGTTTGGACCACCTGAGGTTAATCATTTATCTATGATTGATACTTTTACGAATGATATATCTCAAGTTTCGGATGTGGAAAATAACTTCCTTACAACACCTTTCACTGAAAAGGAGGTGAATTAAGCAGTCTTTCAAATGGAGCATAACAAGGCACCTGGGCCAGATGGCTTTCCAACCAAGTTTTATCAAATGTTTTGGGAAGTTATTAAAAATGATTTGATGGCCATGTTTCATGATTTTCATAATTGCTCATTGCCTCTCTTTAGATTGAATTTTGGGATCATTACATTGCTTCCCAAAAAATGGATGCTAAGCAAATAATAATAGTATAGGCCCATTTGTCTTATTAATGTTAGTTTTAAGATTTTTTACTAAAGTGGCTACTAATAGACTTATGGGTGTAGCTCAAAAGATTGTTAGACCTTCCCAGTCGGTGTTTATGCAGAGGAGATTTATTATTGGAGTTGTTATCCTTCATGAAACCGTCCGTGAGCTACATAATCAGAATTTGGATGGAATAGTATTCAAGGTTGATTTTTAGAAAGCTTATGACAAAGTAAAATGGTCATTTTTATTCCAAATTTTGAGGATGAAAGGCTTTTCATCTAAGTGGTGTTCTTGGGTAGAAAGTTTAGTTAAGGGAGGGAGTGTGGGAATAAAAGTCAATGATGATATTGGATCTTTTTTCCAAACTCAGAAGGGTCTTAGCCTAGGGGACCCTATGTCTCTTATTCTTTTCAATCTTGTTGCTGATATGCTTGTCATTTTTATTTCTAGAGCTAAAGCGGTGGGTCTTTTATCAGGAGTAGTCCCTCATTTGATTGATGATGGGTTGTCAATTTTTACAGTATGCTGATGACATAATCCTCTCCTTGAATAATGATTTAGAACAAGCAAAAAATCTCAAGCTTATTCTATGTGTCTTTGATCAATTATCGGGTTTAAAGATTAATTTTTATAAGAGCGAGATTTTTTGTTTTGATTTTGCCAAAGATGTAATTTCTCAGTATACGCGGCTATTTGGTTGTGAAGTGGGTGTTTTTCCTTTCATGTACTTAGGAGTTCCCATTCACTTTAGAAAATTAAGGAATCGTGATTGGAAAGGAATTGAGGATAGAGTTGAGAAAACACTTAGCAGTTGGAAAGGAAAAAATATGTCTATTGGTGGCCGATTAGTACTTATTAACTCGGTGCTAAGCAGTTTGCCAATGTTTATATTTTTTTTTTTTTTGAGGTTCCTTGAGAGGTTCTCAAAAGACTAGACTTTATCGATTTAGATTTTACTAGCAGAGTGACAGTCATAAACGAAAATATAGGCCGGCTAAATGGAGTTTAGTGTGTTCGCCCAAAGAGCATGGAGGTCTAGGTGTTCAGAACATAGACCTAAAAAATGAAAGCTTACTAGGAAAATGGTTGTTCAAGTTACTTAATGAAGAAGGAGTTTGGCAATCGTTGCTAACAAGAAAATATTTGGGGGAGAAGAGTCTTTCGCAGGTGGTTAATAAGCATGTGACTTCCCATTTTTTGTCGGGTCTTATGAAAATTAAAGACCAATTTTTATGCTTTGGTTCATTCCAGGTTAAAAATAGAATACAAACTAGGTTTTAGAAAGATATTTGGTTAGGTGATTCTCCATTGAAAGGATGACATCCTCTCCTTTATAATGTAGTGAGAAGAAAAAATGACACAGTGGCCACTATTATGAGATCGATTCCTTTAAATATTTTTTTTTCGAAGACTTATTATTGGGACTAAATTACATGCTTGGAATACGTTAATTTTGAGTATTTCTAACGTACAATTAAACTCTCAAAAGGATGTTTTCAGGTGGAATTTGAATAAGTCTGGAATTTTTCGGTACAGTCTTTATATACGACACTAATTGGCAATTACCAAGCCCCTATTAAGAATTTTTTCTAGCAAATTAAAATCCCCTTAAAAGTGAAAATATTTCTATGGTATCTCAAAAACTGGGTAGTATTAACTAAAGATAACTTGTTTAAAAGAAATTGGAGGGGAAGCAAAAAGTGTTGTTTCTGTATTAAAGAGGAAACAATTCAACACCTTTTTCTTGATTGCTCATTTGCACGTCTTGCATGGTGGGTTGTTCAATGTATGTTTAATTTATCTCCCCTACGAACATAGCAAACATGTTCGGGAATTGGTTAGCCGGCATTCCAAAAAAGTTAAAGTCAACTCCTGGTGGGAGCTAGTGCCTTATGTTAGTCTATTTAGTTATGTTAGAATGATGTTATGTTTGACAAAAAGATTGTAACTAACCTATTGCAGGTTATCTTATTGAGTGGGCACTTGCTGAGTGTTTGGGCAAATCTACAGAAAGCAAATCAGAAGGAGTACATGTTGGCCGGAAACTAAAGGTTGAAGCTTGTGGCGAAGTAAATTTTCAATCTTCGTGGATGACGGCTTAGTCACAAGATTTACAATGATTGAGTTTAATTTTCAGTCATCTTTGGGTTGTAAGGATTCAAGTCACTTTTAACAGTTTCGACTCTTGTAATACTTTAAACTCTTTAATAAATTGGATTGTATGCATCATCGATGCAAAAACCGGAGAAAGATATTTTTTTCTCTTCCATTATCTAAAAAATCTCCCATCCTGGCAAGCAAGCATGCTCTCGCAGTGAGGTCACCTAGTCGTTGTGAAGTCAGTGCTGACGGCGATCCCCATCTATCCCTTCATGGCACTGCAGCCCCCGCTTGGGTCACCCGACAAATAGACAAGCGGCGTCGGGCTTTTCTATGGAAAGGAACTGACAACGTGTTCGGTGGACACTGTTTAGTGGCTTGGCAATCGGTTTGTCGCCCCAGCACAGTTCGGCGGCCTTGGTCACCATAACTTACACACCCTCTGCAATGCGCTCTGCATCCGTTGGCTTTGGTTACAGCGGACTTGCCATTCAAGCCCGTGGCAAGGACTTGCCATTATATTCCGACTTCTCGTACAGAAAGGGCCATGTTCCAAGCTTCACTCACGGTGCGGCTGGGCGCAATGAACTTTGTTATGGATAGACAGATGGATTCTTGGCACCAATATCCCCTCCATAGAGCCTTCGATCGCCATGCAAATCCCGGTCGCAATCAGGAACAAGAGAATGGTCGCCCAAGCTTTGCATAACAACTGTTGGATAACAGACTTCAGGGGTCACCTCGAGGTCCGGATCATCGTGGAATATCTAGCTAGTCATGTGGGACTTTGTAGGACCGGAAAGGCGACTAGAGGGGGGGTGAATAGGAGTTTAATCAATTTTTCGCTTTAAGATCGGATTCAAACATAATATTGACTCCAATAGCTATAGAAACTATGAAGATCAATATATATAAGCTCAGTGGAAGTCTTGTACTGATTCTCCTTCAAACCCCCAAAAGAAACGATCAAAAACACAAAAATCAGCCTAATAAATAGTAATCGATGAATAAGATCGGTCATACCGCATGAACGAGTGCGATCGTACGCACTCGGTACAACGCGTGAATACGATGCGGTCATACCGCGATGAACAGTAAAATCATGCGAATGAATAGTAAATAGCTTGTAAACGAAAACAAAAATCGACGTAACTTTTGAACCATAACTCCAAACTTCACGAAATTTGAAACACACCTTCCTAAGGAAGTCAGGAACCTATTCCAAGTGACGATCGTGAAGATCCAAGTTAAAGTTCTGACCTTTTTCAATTTTACCGAATGAGGGTTCAAAACCGAGCAAAAACGAAAAACTCGATCCAACACTTGCTCGTGGGAGATGGATGATCTAGATGACCATAGATGTATTCCCACACATCACAGCAAGGTAAAAGAGGGCAAGAGATCAACCAAAAACCAAAGGATCAAAGATGGACTCAAAATCATAAAACAAGAAGGAAGAACACAAAGAGACACATCTTTGGGCAATCATCGATGGATTGATTCGTGATTGTTGCTGGTTACAGCCACTCCCATAAGGAGGACACAACTCAATACATGAGCACACAATCAAACAATCCCTAGAACCCTAACCTCTCTTTCCTTCTCTCCTAAGCCCTAAACAACTTAGGGTTTTTCTCAATGAAGTGCTTGAGGTGGCTTGACCAGTACACCCCCTATTTATAGAGAAGCCTAGCTTCTAGAAGAGTTTCTCTAATGGGCTCCCGTTAAGGCCCAACATGAACGGGACACTTACGCACGCTTTTTAAAGCGCTGAAACCATCATCTCTTGACCTAAACCACTTCATCTTGCGTCGTCCCGCGCCGTGGTTTAGCCAAACGTCACAAAGCTGGTATTTGGTGAAATTACCAAAATACCCCTTCTCGATCCTTCTCCATGGACCGAGTCCAATCCAGTCGAAGCAATCGCCTGCTTCACCACGTGTAGGTTGATTAACGGCTCTCATCATGTCGGCAAGTCTCTCCCGTCCGAATCCCATCGGAGCCACCAAGGCACTTGCACCGACCCCCGCACCGCTTGATCAACCTGTCGCACCGAACTGCCCGTTCGGTCATCCTCATCCATTCTGCGCCATGCTTGAGTCACTTGACCTCACCCGGCATCCATGATCGTTCTGGACCTCAGCTCTCCAAGCTTAGTCCCGATCCTCTTGCCGTTGACCGTCATTGACCTTCAAAACACCTGCACAGCAATAGACAGAGAAATCTTCTTCCGGGAACAAGTTCTTCACAACTTGACCCACGTTAGCTCAAAACATGCAATATGCAACACATATGCAAAGATAAACATGGATATGACTATCCCAAAATCAATTCTCTAAACAAATCAACAATCAGTGCAGTTCATACTACAAGCGGTACTACCGCCAAGTAAACCCCGGTATTACCGCATTGCGGTCATACCGTTCAATCAACTGCGGTCGTACCGCGCTTCGGAGAATCCCAAAATCTCCCAAAGCATCCTCTCTGGAATTTTGCAACCGCCAACAAAGAATCGGTCGAACCGATCTCCGGTAGTACCGCAGCTTCAACGCCGGTACTACCAATTATCTTGACACTTGCTGAAACATTCTGAAAAACAAGAATTCCAATAAACCTTCAACCAAATTGCCAATTGTAACGTCACCTAGGATCATGAGTATCTCCTCATGGTGTTCACAGACTTGATACAAGACATTAGGGTAACGCAGGAACACGAGGACAATTTCGACTGGGCTTGGGAAGCCTCGGCCGGTTCACTTCTCGCTCGGCTTGCAAGGCGTTCTTTCTGGGATCGGCCAACTTCGCTTGTGCTGCCGGGATCTGGAAGTTTTGTGCGCCTCTCAAATGCAAATGTTTCATGTGGCTAGCGGTTCGCCGACGATGGTGGACAGCAGACCGACTAGAACGTCGTGGGCTTCAAAATCAAGGACATTACGTCTTCTGCCTCTCAACTCAGGAATCCATTGATCATCTTCTCGTCAGATGTGCAGCCACTTCTCAAATTTGGTCGTGTTTCCTGTTACTGTTGGGTTGCAGCGCTGCATGCCGGTGGGGCACCCAACCGTTGAAGACTTCTGGTTGTCAGCTCGTATGCTGGTCTCCCAACGACAAAGGAGGGCGCTCGATTAATGTATCATCCTTGTTTCCTAGATGATTTGGTAGGAGCGGAGTCACAGAGTCTTCAACAATGAGAGCACAACGTTTGACAATCTCCTCCAAAAGATTCGCAATGAGTTCCGTCAATGGCGCTTGGCGGGAGCAACTTGTTTGGAGACACTACCTCATCCGACGTAGCCGATAGGCGTCCCGGTTGTTGTGACAGCCCCGATACTCGGGACCGCTAAACCCTTCGCAACCGTCCAGGATGTACAGTTGCGAAGAAAATAGTATCTCAAGCAAGCTTTCGATTGCAACAAAAACCAGTCTTTTATTAAACAAGATTAAGGTTTAACAACCTGTTTTGACCTGACACGGGCATCCAAGCCCAAAGTTAAATATAATACAAGACAAAAGAACTTCAAACCACAGGTACGCTTGAGCGCAGTCGAGACCTAATAACAGTAATCGTTGCCTTCAGGGGGTCCACCAAAATCTTGCTCACAAGGATCCTCTGCATTTTCTCAAGTTTCTTCTGTAGATGTTTTGCAGATTGCAAGAATGAGTAGTACCACCGTACTCAACAAGCCACATGGAAATCCTAAATAATTACATACAAGGAGTTCAATGGATGGTTAGGGTTTACCATACCTGGCATATGTGGATGCACTTTGCATTTAAAACAATTTATAAAACAGTAAAACAATAATAAGTAATAGCATCAGGGGTTTCTCAACAAACTCAATTACCAACTTAACATCTGTAAAAGCCTACTTATGCCTTGTATATTGGAATCACCCATGAACACAGCTTCATTAACCGGAAGCACAACGTATTCGAATACCTTTGATTATTCACTCTGCAGAGTTGCCCAACTTTACCCACAAGATATCTCATACTCATACTGCCAGTACATAGACACGCAACACTTTAGCGTGCGACTGAGCTGAGATAACAAAGCCTTTTCATTGCTCAACTCTTTTTAGTCTCTACACGGTAGGTCAAAATCCATACAGCTCGGGAGACCACCGTCCAATAGTGGAATCCGCACTCCGAGGCTGACGGGCCCATACCGTTGTATAATTCAGCGAGTGCCCTAAACGGTCCACTCCTGATTCACCCCCATTCCGCGTCTGTCCTATCACAAAAGCAACAGTTGATATCCTGTAGATATTCAATCGGATGAGCAGTGTACTAAGCCAGGGAGGAATGACCACGCATGTGGTTGAGCGGTTTTCTGTGTCTGTTACTTGGCACAAGGTTCTTGTCCTTACCTGTCATCCAGTGAGGCGATGGCCCAACACCAACTCGTGGCTGTCCACCTCCAGATCTCACTGATGACTTACTTTTAAACGAGTATATTGGGTTATCCAACTTCCTGGACAATCCTCAACTCTCCACCAAAACCTATTGGCTCAAAGCCAATACTTGCTTTTGATTGATGAACACATTTTTGGTGATAAAGTTATTTATAGTATTCTATGTAAACTAAGTTTGTCAAGGTGAATATGGCCTACAAGAGTTGGGTGGGTTTGTTTGTGGGGTATTTAGGATTTATCTAATTGTCATGGCATTCAAAAGTATTATTTCAATATTTAAAGTAATTGACACAAATACAGTAATGAAAGTAATATTACATAGATGAAATGTAGGTTCAAAATGATCAAAGAATGTGACTTGCCTTCTTGCACTAAGTCCTGTGGATACTGGTCTTGTCCCGCGTCTTCTGGAGTCTGGTCGTCAAAGTCGTGACCTAGCGTGAAATAGTACAATAAAACAATTCAAATAAAATCCGGCTCGACAAGGAATGAGCTGGGAACAACATGCAAGTAAATAAAAACAGAAAATAAATACAAAGAAAGGTAGGTGGTGTGAGATGGTAGGAGTTTTATCTGGTGTTTAATTGGATCGAACGGAGTTGAATTTTGGATTCAAGTACAACAAAAATATTGTAAATAGATAAAGAATCATAAGGGAAGGTGGTGTGTGATATTTGGGGCTTCATATGGCTGAACAGAGTTGAGATTTGGACTCACGGGCTCGAAACAGTTAAATTTGACGTATAATGTCAAATTAGGATTTTGGGCGAAAGAGTGCTGGATAGTGAACAGTACAAATTTTACTACTCACATCTGAATATGGATTAGTGAATAGTATTAGATTTTTTTTCAAAGAAGTGCAAAAGCTTTGCACAACTTTCATTATACGGAAAAAAACCGAAGAATCGCAACAAAATAGAAACTAGCAAAGAAAAGAAAGCAACTTCCGACTAGCAACCGAAAGAGGCTAAGCCGGAAGAAGCCAAAAGACCGACAAAAACAAGAAGAAAAAACAAAAAACAAAAGCCAAAGAAAACAACTACTCCTCCAAGGCCGCGACCCGACAAAGCGCAACTAGCAAACGCCAATGTTGATGCTCTTGGAGAGTAAGCTGAAGAATCTGCTCGCTAGAACTGACCATGTTGTTGAAGATCCTTTGATTGCGCTCCTTCCAAAGCATCCAAGAAATGAGAATGATACAATCATCTATTTACTTTCTGTGCCTCCTTGGTTGAGAATGCCGAGCAGCCAACCAATGGTCTTGAAGGGACTGTTGCCCGCTAGGCACTGGGCACCGAGAGCCAGTCTGAACTGTAAAGCGACCCCAAACTTGCGCGGTTACCACACAACCAACCAAAAGATGGTCAATGGTCTCTTCGTGGAGCCTGCAAAAAACACAAGCTCCCTGATTTTGCAGTCCGCGATGCCTCAGGCGATCTGCTGTCCAACATCGCCTCCTAATAGCTAGCCACATGAAGACTTTGCAATTTAGAGGCGCCCTAGCTTTCTAGATGGCCTCAGCACAAGGAAACCGTGTCGAACCTATGAAGAAAGCCCCATACGCCGACTTAGCGGAATAATGACCTGAGGAGTCCCATCGCCAGCAAACTGAATCGATCTCCTCCGGAGCAAGACGAATTTGTTGCAACCTATTGCCCAGCTGCAAAACCTCCTCGACCGCTTGGGCACCTGGCTGACCCTGGATGTCCAAAATCCAATCATCATTGGTGAGGGCCTGGACCACTGTTCGCTTCCTCCGAATCAAAGGAATGACCATCTGGACGATGGACGGCGCGAATCCTTGAATTGAGCAACCATTCAGCCAACGGTCTTCCCAGAACAATGTATTCTCACTGTTGCCCACATTGACCACGATAGAGGCCTTAAACAAATCATACTCCTCTCGGTTAGGCTGAAATTGCAACCTTCCCCATGGACGAGCATCCCACGATCTCTACAGCCATAGCCAGCGGATGCGCATGGCCTGCCCTAACACACTTATATTGTGCACCCCGAGGCCTCCCAGGTGTAAGGGACGACAAACTACCGACCAAGCCACCAAGCAATTACCTCCTGAAACATGCTGCGATCCTTTCCAAAGAAACGCTCGGCACAACTTATCAATTTCTTTTATTACCGAACGCGGAGGGTCCAGGGCCATAGAATTCACTGTGTTGGCTAAAGTACGGTAAGCAATATGAACAGTGGGAGGTTTCATCGTTTCCGGATTATGAGCAGTGTTTTCGGTTTTCTTCGAGTGGATCGTAAATAGCTACTATGCAATGGCCAGTGTTTAGGCTGATTTAAAAGAATAAACAGTGAATGGGTTTTCTGGGTTCGAGGCGGTCAAATTTGACATATAATGTCAAATTAGGGTTTTAGGTAGAAACAAGATCGAATAATGAATAGTACTATTTTACTATTCATAAACGAAAACTGGATATGATCAGTAATTGGAAATTACTGTTTTTAGCTGAAAAGAACAGTAATGGACTATTTTTCATGTGATGAACAGTATCTAGGGTTTACTGTGAAATTTCTGGATTTTGGAACAGTGTTTTCTGGTTTCGGGTGAACAGAAAAAGGACCTACTATGCAGTGAACAGTAGATAAGGTTTACTGTTTTCAGCTGAAATAAATAGTGGATTTTTCAGATTTGTGTACAGTGTTTTGGTTTCGGATAAACAGTAAATAAATTAATGTGTAAAGGAATAGTAAAAGGCCGAATAATATGAACGGTAATGGGCTAAGCTTGTTTACTGTGCTGGCCTTCGGCCCACATGGCCAGGCCTTAAAGGCCCAGCTTGGGCGGCCTTGAGCTGCGCTCGGCCGAAGGCCAGAGCGCGCTCGGCTCTGCCCGAGCCGGCGACAGCGGCGTTTGCGGCGGCGGCGGTGGCCGGCGGCAGGAGTGGGTGGTGTAGGGAGCACCACGGAGTCAAGGTGAACCCATTTTGGGGATTTGGGAGGACAGAGGAGGTGCGGGAATGGGGTGGCGGCGGAGGTGGCGGTCGGCCGAGACAGGGGAGCGGCGCGGCGGCGCTACAGTGGTGCTTCGGGCAAGGGAAGAAGTGTTTGAGCATCAGTGGGCCAAGGGGAGGCCATTGGTGGCTTTGGTGAGGTTTGGGGTGGTGTGTGGCGGCTTGGCGGCGGTGGCCGTGAAGGAGGCAGCGGGGAGAAGTGGTGCCGGTGAGGCTCCGGTGAGTTTGGGAGGTGGGGAAGGTGGGGAAAAGAAGCGGGGAAGGGAGGCGGAGCTTACAGTGGGCTCAATTTGGAGCTTGGGTGGTCGAGGGTGACGAATTGGCGTCGGCTTCGTTGGAGAAGAAGAACAGTGGTGGCGCAAATTCTCCAAAATCCGCCGGCGCTGGAGGAGGAGGGGTGAAGGGGAGGTGCGGAGGGGAAAGGTGATGAAGGATGCTCTAGGGGAACCTCTTATAGGGCGAGGATGAGGCGGTGGGAGCAGGAATCGGGCGCGGCAGTGGTGGCGGCGCGTGCGCAGCGACTTGTGCGGTGGAGCTGAAATGGCGCCGGGCAGGGGAGAGATGGAGGTGTGGGCACGCGTACGGCGGCGTCGCGGTGGAGGTGCCCCCTCACTAGAGCGGGGCAAGAGGTGGCGTGGCGGTCGTCGATTGCAGCGCGAGGTGGCTCGGGGCGGGCGCTGGTGAAGGCGTCGGGAGGAAGGAAGAAGAAGGCGGCGGGAGAGAAGGCGTCACCGAGAGGAGAAAACGGATTGGCCCGAAATGGAAAGCGGAAAGGAGGGGAAGATTGCCAAATTGGGAAAGAAATCCGAAATCAAGCAAAAAGATTCAAAAATTTTGAAAACCCGAAATTTTGGGTTATTTCAGTTGTCTAGGTCGGGTTTAGGGTCGTTGTTTTTTCCGTTAATAGCAGTCTCTTCCTTTACAGTGCTATAAAGATGCGGCTGGGAGACTACAACACAATCTTGTGTCTTGTACTGTTCGTGCTTTCTTCCTAATAGAATGATATGTAATCCTTTTGCGTGTTCTCGAAAAAGGTGTCAATAATTATATATCAGCTCTGATTAAATGAGAGATTGGGGAAACATCAATTTTAGTTGTTTTTTATTTTGATTAGTAGTATCCTAGTATCTGATCAAAATTGCTATAAGACTTGTGCAAGTTTTATCAGGGCCAGTACGAAGCACGCCTTGAAACTTACAGGAGCTCCAACCAATATGAGATTGGGTAACTCCTACAGACAGTATATGAGTGATGAACCCACTGAATTTAGTGCCATGCATGAGGATTATATTGGAACTTAATCTTCCAATAGTGACTCCTGTCAACCAAGATTCTTCAATCCTGATGAGGTATATATATGTTGCACAAGTAGACTATTCCTTCACCAATCATGCAGCACATGCACATGAACCCATATTCCCCATCTATGGGCCTGTTTGTCTCCGGTCATAAGGTTTAGATGTTACTATAGAATCAGATGTTACAGACAAAAGGACGTTTCTTGTCGTACTTGCAAAAGAAATTTTGAGTAGGACTTTTTCTTGCAGGCCTTAATAAACCTATACATTGCTGTCATTAAAATTTCAGCAATAGTTTCCTTTGACAATTAGACCAGTAATATATGTACAATATTGTTTGACAATATATTGCATCTATATAATATAATACATGAAAGGTTGATTGGCATGGCGAAAAGTATAAAATTTTATAAGGGGCAAATTGCCTCTGGGCAACCTACAGAAACCGTAATTAATAGGACAGAAACGTGAGTGAGTTGAGGCCCCTCTTCGTTCTCACCCAATCTTTCAAGTTTACTAGCTGAGTGCCATATGTTGCAACATATTTCAAATAAAACATAGTATAAGTTATAAACTTAGAAAATCAATATACATAATGTAATTATCCCTACAAATGAAAGTTTCATATATAATTTGCATTCTATCAACAAATCACATATAATTTTATCACAAATCACAAATATAGATAAATCTAATTATCTACAGAATATCCTTCAAGTATCTTATACATGTTTGCACATATTATCTACAAAAGATCCCATCAACTTAACAGAGGGTAGATGACAGACTCACCACCACTACCAATCAACAAGCCACATAAAATCTTATCACGAACCACAAACATAGATAATCTAATTATCCACAGAAGATCATTCAAGTATCTTATACATGTGTGCACATATTATACACAAAAAATTTCATCAACTCAAAAGGGATAGATGATAGACTCACCACAACTACCAAGTCCTTCTTTTATAATAATAAAGAATATTGATTAGATTTCCTTGCAGGTAAGAAGAAAGGGGACAGTTAAACTTAATTGAAAGGACGATGAGACAAAAACATTTTGATTTTTGTGATCATGGTGGATGCAATATAATCTATCAGTGGAATTGAATATAAGCATGTTGCATATTAACTGATTTTGAATGTATCTGAAAACGAAAGTCAAACTAATCTATCATCTATGACTCGTTAATCAATAGCTTGCTTTTTAAGAGATGGACTGAAGCATAAACACTAAACCCTGGAATATTACCTTTTTTCCCCAAAATCCGAACACACCGATGGATCTGTAGGTATTTTATATTTCAGAAAAAAAAAAACAGCACTCGGTATAAGTTTGAAGAAGTTCCTATTGGTTTGTGGCGCCGTTTAGTAAATTTCTGCTAGTATAGTGTTATAAGACTGCATTTGAAATAAAATTCGTCAACAGATTATAATATCACTGGCTTTCATGCCACAGCATTGTGTGCTAGAAACCGTCTGTATTCGTACTATCATTACTATGAAACAAGCCTCCTAATTACAAAAGTTTATTTGAATTTCTCCCTTTTTCAATGTCTTGTTTTGCATTTACTTTTTTTCGTTCAACCAATTACTAGGAGAAACTTGGTTACCAGTTGTCTTGTGATGTTTTATTTTTGTATTTGACTTCGAGCAATAGTTTTGTTTTCTGTTTTTTTTAAGGGATGACATTCTGAAGGCTGGGTCTGGAGAAGGTAAAGACTTAATCAATAGGGTACAAACCGTTCTTAGGCTTTAAAAGTGTAAATGTACCAATACAAATTATCATAATATTCTTTTTGATGAAAGCCTATTCCTAACTACCTATGAGTCTGCAGTCAAGTACAGTGAGATCATAGGAGTACATAAAAATCATAAGACAAGCTTTGGAAAGTGCATGCATACCAACACAGTATATGTTGATATATAGGATATATGTGATCCGAATTTCTAATATGGAATGATTCGGATTAGTTGCCACATTAACGGATAAGTTTCTTACTTGGACTCCAAATCCGTTTACTCTTTTATATACCTCTTGTAAGCCGTACGGGGAGAGTCGACGCTAGATGGCTCATTGTAATCTTCGGCGTTTTGTAAACACTCTTCATATAGTGATCATCGCCGGTTGGCGTCTGTGTTTTTTTTTTCGCAAGAATTTTTCATATAAAATTTGTATCTCTCGTCTCTCTTGATCCGTACATTATTTCTAACAGTATACCTCTCAGAACAAAGCTGATGCCTAACATCCGTAAGGCCCAAAGTAGAGCGATTGAGCTTCTTCAGTGTGTCAACATCAGAAAATACAGTGAAGGCACTGAAATTCGACAACAAACTAGCATTCAAAAATTGGCGTAGAACAATGGTTGCTGGACTTGGCTTCAACCATGTCACATTCCCTCCTGGCTTTCAAATTGGAGTTAAGATGTCAAGTTCTCACATTAGAGGATCTCAAATCACTTGTTTAGTTAGATGATAAATCAATAAAGGAGCAAATTTGCAGTTGTGATTTCTGCTCACATATGAATCTTTCCAAACCAGTTAGTAGATTTTCATTGATTCTAGGTCTTCTCAACTACAAGAAAGTTAGAAAAGAGACCTGAATTGCAGTTCACAACATCTACAGACAAAAGAATGCTTGAATTCATGGTGTTAAACTATTCACGTATTTTGAAGTTTTAGCAGAAATGATAGCATATGTAGCAATCTGTGAGATTCAGTGTGCTCCAAATTGTAGAGAAAATAGATTGAGAGTTCAAAACTAGAGATAAATATCTAAGTTTTAAAACAGAATAAGCCTTTTGTTTACTCAAGAGCCATTCTCTACAAGATAATTTTGAAGAAAATGAATATCATTTCTAGTTTCATTTTCTCAAGGAGGGCATGATCTTCGATTGACAGAAATTCAAGCACCTTCCATTCAGGTTTCACACTTTTAGCCTCTATTGTTGAAATTGTCTCCAATATTTTGTTGCTCAAACTAAATGTCCAAGCAAAATTAGCGTTTTTGGGCATTCAAAATTGTTACATCGTTTCACTTGGTATGACATGAGCCATGTATCGAATCCATTTTACGTGCTGCAACAGAGCTGTATAACATAGCACCATGAATAGTCTTGCTTGCAATTGTTGTTCACCTTCACAAAAATCATATGAGATGAACATGGAAGCAGATTCTTTCTATGCCATCTCATAAGCTATCATTGCATTTCTGTTGGGTTCCTTTTGACATGCAATTGCCAAAATTCATCTATATTCCCTCATTTAATATGTACAAGTTGTCACACATAGGATGCTTTTGCATAAGACAAGATGGTTTTAGCAGAAACATACCTCAGATCTGTTGGAAGCTTTCTCACACTACCTCTCTTTTCATAACCATAAGTCAGCAAAGCACTGGCGGCAATCCTTCACCAACTAGAAAGTAGTAACAAGACCTTTGATTCTTGATCGATGGTTCCAAATTACAGATACACCTCAATGCTAATTGCTAAGGAAATACGAAATGTCTCGTTCCCAAGACAGTCTATCCAGTGGTTTTGTTGGACCGAAAAGGCGACTAGAGGGGGGGAGGTTTGAATAGGAGCTCAATCAATTTTTACTTTAATAAGAGATTCAAACATGATATTGACTTCCATAGCTATAGAAACTACAAAGATCAATATATATAAGCACAGCGGAAAACTTGTACTAAACCTCCTTCAATCCCCCAAAAGAAATGATCAAAAACACAAGAATCAGCCTAATAAATAGTACCAGTGTCGATCAGGTGAACAGTGGGCTCGACCGGTGAACAAGAAAATCGCATGATAAATAGTAAATGTACTAAAAACGAAAACAAAAATTGATGTAACTTTTGATTCGTAACTCCAAACTTCACGAAACTTGGAACACACCTTCCTAAGGATATCAAGAACTTATTCCATGCAACGATCGTGAAGATCCTTGCCAAAGTTCCTATCTTTTTCAGTTTGAACGGAGTGTGCTTCAAAACCGAGCAAAAATTGAAATATGATCTAGAGACTTGCTCGTTGGTGATTGATGATCAAGATGACCCTAGATGGGTTCCCACATGTTGCAGCAAGTTAGATCACAGCAATAAACCAATCAAAAACTTGCGGATCAAAGAAAGACTCAAAATCACCAATTAGAGAGAAAGAAAGCAAATGAACTCATCTTTGAAAAAACTTTCTTTGGATTGATTTAATATGGTATTGGTTTACAGCCACTCCATCAATGGAGGACAAAGACTCAATATATGAGCACGAAATCAAATCCAACTCTCTAGAACCCTAACCTCCACTAATCCTCTCCCTAAGCAAACTAGGGTTTCAAACACATGAAAGGGTTAAGGGGGTGCAGCCACCTCCCTCCTCTATTTATAGTGGAGACTTAGACCTTCTAGAAGAGTTTCCGTAATGGGCTCCCGTTAAGGTCCAACACAAACGGATCACACACGCACGTATTTTAAAGCGTCGTCTTCATCTCCTCTTGACCTAATCCGCTTCTCCACGCACCGTCTTGCGCCGCGGGTTGGCAAAAGGTCACCAAAGTGGTATTTGGTAAGATTACCAAAATACCCCTTCTCGATCCTTCTTCAAAGAACGAGTCCAATCTTCGCGAAGCAGTCGCATGCTCCGCCACGTGTAGGTTGATCCAACAGCTCTCATCATGTCGGCAAGTCTCTCCCATCCGGCTCCCACCGAAACCATCATGGCACTTGCACCGACCCTCGCGCCGCTTGATCCAACCAGTCGCACCGAACTGCCCGTTCGGTCACCTTTGTCCATCTTGCACCATGCTTGAGTCCAATGACTTCACCCGGCATCGTCGATCGTTCTGAACCTCATCTCTCCAAGCCTAGTCCCGATCATCCTCGCCGTTGACCGTCGTTGACCACCAAGCAACCTGCACAACAATAGACAAGCAAATCGAATCCGGGAATAAGTTCTTCACAACTTGACCCACGTTAGTCAAAATATGCATCATGCAACACATATGCACTGAAACCCATGAGATTGACCTAACAACCAACACATCGCTGCCAAGAAGGCCAGCAACTTAAGTCAAAACCGGTCAGACCGCCAGCATGACCGATCGGACCGCTCCCCTTGCCGGTCAGACCGCCAACCATTGGCCGGTCGGACCACCAGCCCTTACGCCCGAAGCAAAACCGGTCGGACCGCCAGAGGTGGCCGGTCTGACCGCCACCCTGGCCGGTCTGATCGCCTGAAGCCTGACATCAACTGAACTTTGCCGAAAACGCGTGTTTCCGCAAACCTTCAACGTCATTGCCAATTGTCACATCATCATAAGATCATAAGCATATCCTCGTGATATCCACAGGTTCACTTGTCATGACATAATGCTGGTCTCAAGCATATTGGGTGGATCAAAAATTCCTCCAATTAATCCATGTGCACTGAAATACAAATGAAGCAATCTCTGAATCTTTAATCAGCATTTTAGCACTTGAAAACCTGTCTTGCTGTACAGCTGTAAACTGGAATACACTTCCAGATTGTAGACCATAGGACAAATTTTGTAGTAAAGTTTTTCATCAAAGTATTTACGAACATAGGATACGATTTGGTCCAACAAGGTAACTTTTATAACTATTTGAGGGCTCTCGAATTACCAAATCTGAACATTTAACATAGATTTTGTCAGGCAGTATCCACACGTCAAAATATCGTGTTCCATCTCTGGAACTTGAAGAACTGCTAATTGTGTCATCCATAGATACACAGATAGTAGATACCATACAAAAAGTACTACAAATATGCTCCAAAACGTGGTAGCACTTAGTATCCCTGCATCGAAATAACTACCTTTTCTGTCATACAGATAAAACTGAATTGGGAAGAACCAAACAAAACTACTACCAAGATTTGCAATGCAGAAAGAACAGAATGCAAAAGTGCTAACAGCCTAATGGGCCAATAGCACCGCTTTTAGTGTAGCAGAATTGTGTGCCATATTCTGCCAATGTTACCATACTATGAAAGCCTTAACGGGGAAAATTTTAATAATTAGCTATTCTATGCATTCTTATTGCTACTTTGAACGATGTGTAACCGGTTGATGAAAGGATCTGTTAGATGACAACAAATGGAAATAATAATGTTCTTATATTTCTATTTTTAGAATTATTCGTTTTCAATAATGAAAATCAGTAAAGTTAGTGTAGAATGTATAATATCAAAGAATATCAGATGAATACACTTTACATTTCTATCATGGTACTGGGTGCCTCGAAAGGTGTGACGTTTCAAGTGATCTGTATATATCTACCCTTCTTTCACAATTATTATTCAGTTGACAATAATAAGCATATGACATGACATGTGTTGCGTAACTTGCGTGTTTGTTACAGGAATTGAGGTGGCATTCTCCACGTCAATTATTTTCTGTGTACGACAATTATAAAAACAAACCACAATGACACTAATTCAGAATAGTCGCATCACAACTAAAAAAATTGACATTATGCAATAGATACAACTGACTTGTAACATGGAGGTTTCTTGAATAGTAAATTGCTACAGCCATGATCATTGCTTTACTGCTACAACTAAACAGAAAATCAATAATGTCGTATAGATGCTTGTCAACTGACTCGTTAGAAAATCAAATCCGTAATGTTAGCCATTGGGGATGTGAAGTATCAATCTGCATTTATGATATGCAGTTACCAACTTCAAACAATTGATACTCTAGATGACTGACTAAGTTCTTAATCCCAAAAAGACCTTCTAATATTAATTTTGCGCTACCTAGCACAATGCACTTGAATGTGAAATTGTGAATTCAATCAAAGAAAGAAAAATTAAAGAATGGTGTGATATTCTTAAACGCATATACCTATATGTTAAAAAGGATTTTGGTTTTAGCCTTTACTAGCATAATGCTCGTGTGTTGCGACGAATCTCAAATAAATATACCATAAGTTCTAAACTGAAAAAAAATACAAAAACAATTATCCTCAAATCTAAAAAATTGCATACATAGTTCACATCAGGCCAACCCAAATACACATGTGCAAACGAGGCAATCCTTTACAAAAGATTCTACAAGTAACGCACACATGTCTATGTGGATCCATCCACAGAAGATCTTTTAAGTGAGGAGATGAGATGAAAGGGGAAAAAAATTTAGTGGGGGGAGAGCCTAGGGCGAGGCCTGCCTCATCCATCATCCATCCAAGGTGATTGGCAGGGGATCAACGGCTGCAACGATGAGGCCCTCCCCTAGCAAATTTCCTTCCGATGAAAGGGATGGCTACCATCACAACAACCACCTTTTATACAAGTAAAGATAAGTTCAATCTAGGTTTTAATTTACATGAACCATTTACCATTGCATCGCAATGCTACCATGCATTTCAAGAGGTTATGCCGAGAACAACACTATAATATCATTTCAAATATACTTTGAAAATTAAACTATATCTATATTCTGCTGAAAATGTATATAGTGAGCTCATTTCAAATGTATTTTAAGTTAACTTTGCTTTTTACAATTTATGTTCCTAGTGTTTATGCTTTTATGTGTTTAGGGTTTCTGTCTTACAATCGAACAGCCAAAAATAAATGCATACCAAATAACTCCCCAAAAGTGCAGGCGAAAAATGATAGCAACAAATAACTTTGCAAAAAGTTTTTAAAAATATCGTATTTTCGTATTTACACATTTTTGGGATATTACTGTTTCTTTCTCTTTTTCTTATATTTAAATCTTTCGAGAGTTCGTTCTTCCTCATACGAACTCCGATTGAACCCATTAAAATTTCTAAATTCATCTAAATTCAAGCTCTACCTTCTTGAGATTCTTATTTATTTTTTTAAATTTTATTTATTGCTCTATTTTGTATTTATTTTATTTTTGCTTTCGTTTGCGAGTAGACATTGATATTTCGGGAGCTTTTGAGGAATGAGGAGTTGATCAATCTCAAGACTAGTACCAAGACTTATTTCAAAGCAAGTTGTACATTTGACCATGTTGAACCCAATTTTTCCAAAATTACCTTGATTCAAATTATTGCATTTTACTTTAATTATTTATTTAAATATTTTGGGATTAGCTATTCACCTATTTGATTATATCCACTTTGCTCATTGTATTACCCTGATTTTTTTGTCACCTTAGTTTGGTTAATCATTAGTTGGTATTATCATAGCACCAACGTGAGTCGGTTAGACACGAATAGTCTGCTTAGCCATGCAACGAGTTATTGATATCCATTTTGAGTTGTAAGATATAAACTTGATTAAATGATTGTGGAATATATTATAAAAAGACTGTGTGTTGTATGTTGTTACTTGTTGATGGTATGTGATGCACTTAATCAACAGGGTGGAAAAAAGATTTAGATTCCGACGAGTGGAAAGGATTGGTAATATGGTGGATGTGTGACTACGAAAAGTCAATGGTGATTAATTAGTTAGAATTTGGCAGTCTCGCATTGGTAAATTAAGAACTTAACTTTATGCGCTATTGAACCGAGCCACAACTGTACAACCACATGCCTGATGGGACAGACCTAACTTAGTAAGTTGTGGAGTTTTGACATTGACTACTCAGGTAATAGGTTTAGTGATGGGTAGAGGTGTGGACTCTTCTGAAAGTTACATATATATGCGGTTCGCCGTCTCTAGGTCCAACGGTGTGCGTCAGACTAGCGAGTGAGGATGGGGTTGACTATATGCACATCGGGAAAGTCAATTGTTGTGATAAAACTTCCGAAATGTTTTGTTATGATTAGTGCTAGCTACATTGGTTATATCATGTGAGTAAAGTGTACAACCTCTGCAGGGTGTTAATCAATCTATTCGAATAGCCACATCCGCTGTCATGCACATGCTCGAGGATTTCACACGAAGGGTAGATTTTCATAAAATAGTTGGGAAGGGATAGCTGTGTGAGGAAACTTATGTAGCTGTGTGAAAAAATTGATTAGATTGGGTCAGCTTTGTGAAAATACTTGTTAACTTATTATTATTATTTGTTTTAAATTACACTTTCAATCTATTATTCATATTCAACTGCAACTGTTGCTTTTACGCAAAAGAACTCTAGAAGCTATTTTCTTTGGAATAAGCAATCATCTACAATTGTATTATGTGGTACAACTTGTTGAGTACTCGGAGTACTCATTCTTACTGCAATCATTCAGCTAAAGTGGAGGAATATTTGTCTGCTTTTGAGGAGGAGCTATACGAGGATGGTGAACGGTAGGTCTTGATCCCAGTTGGTTGCCTGTGGTAAGTCGATGGGTTTTCGCTGGAGTTGCTTTCGTTCCGTTACCGTCTCTTTATTTAATGCCAAACCTGTGTGGCTTAATAAATGTAAACTTGACCATAAGGTCACAACCGTTATTTATCAACCAACACTACTACAAAACAGGTCATAGTAGACGGTTCATCACAGACGGTTCTTTTGGAACCGTCTGTGTTGTTATATCACAGACGGTTCCTTTTGAAACCGTTTGTGATACATCATTATCACAAACGGTTCGTATTAAGAACCGTCTGTGAAGTATCACAGACGGTTCATGATACGAACCGTCTGTGATAACTACCTCATCACAGACGGTTGGTATCACGAAGACATGGTAAAATCACAAAGTAAGGAAAATTCCAAGCCATGGTAAAATCAGAAAGTAAGAAAAATTCAAAGCTATGGTAAAATCACAGAGTAAGGAAAATTTGAAGCCATGGTAAAATCCAAATCACAGATGATTGTTAATACCAGCCGTCTGTGATGAGGTACTTATCACAGACGGTTCGTATTAAGAACCGTCTGTGATGAGGTACTTATCACAGATGGTTCGTGATACGAACCGTCTGTGATTCGCAACGCGGGAATTTGAAAATTTTGAACGCGTGCGCGGGAGGCAAAATATTTTGGTGTTGTCCTTATATATTATGGCCGATCTCCTCTGGGCGCTCAGTCTCGCAGTCCCGGTCCTCCTCTGGGCTCGGTCCTCCCTTGCTCCGACAGTCCTCTTCCGAGCTCTGATTGGTAGTTGCTCCTCCGGTCCTCCCGCAGCTCCCAGCCCCGTGCTACTCCTTCGGGCTCCGGTCCTCCCTTGCTCCTGCAGTCCCTAACCCCCGACGCGGTCTTCCTCCCCAACAACTGAGAGTTGACGCCGACACCAACGCCGACCTCCTCTAGTCCTCCTCTGACGCCAACGCCGACGCCGAGCTCCTCCAGTCCTTCTCCGACGCCGACGTCTCTGGTATATGAGGTTCTGTTGGTACTTTTGTATATGAGCTTCTGTTAGATTCAGATCCGGATTTGTATGTATGAGCTTGTGGTACTTGTGTTAAATTCATATCCAGATTTCTGTTAGATTTTTCTCCAGATTCTACTTCTGTTGATACTTGTATATGATCAAGTGTATGAGTGTATCCATGAATCCATGGCTTGAGAAATTTATTGGGAAACTTGGGAGTTGGGAATCCATGTATGTGTATCAATGAATCCATGTTTGAGAGGCTTGGGAAATGGCAGTGTATGTGTATGAGTGTATCCATGAAATGAAAGTAATTTTTTTTTGCAATAGAAAAAACTATCACAGACGGTTCTGAACAAGAACTGTCTTTTATACTATCACAGACGGTTCTTGTTCAAAACCGTCTGTGATGACCGTCTGTTATCACAGACGAATAAATACAGACGGTTCATAAAACCGTCTGTGATGACGGTTTAGAACCGTCTGTGACGACGTTTTGTGTAGTAGTGCAAATTAATCGTTTATTCTTATATTTGTCTTGTGTGGAATGATATCCATCTATATTGATACTGTGTGTAGTAGGATGATCTTGGACTAATGCATTATACACAGATGGTCCAAATTTAGATATTTGGATCCTGATGGGGTGAGTGACGGAGTTATGGGTGTACGACTTCATCCACAGTGGTTCAATTTTTGGTGCCTACCTTTACGCACATGCAAGTATGCTTCGGTAGGAGTTTTGTGAGGTCACGGATTTATCTCCGGTTTCTGTCTTTCTAGACGTATGCTAAAAGAATGCACTCGCATGTGTGCGCGTGTGTGGTGTTGTGTGTGCGTATACGTCTATGTTGTTTCTTAGATCAAGGACATCACTTTCATTAATCATAAGGGTATAGTTGTGCTAATACACAACACAGGTAAATCTGGAACCTGATTCAACCAAGTACAATCCGAAATTGAGGGTGATGCTTGCTTAGCGCACAAATAAGCCGCCAAGTTTGCACCCATCTTAACCTGAACAATAGAAAAAGAAGCAAAACCCTACTCACAGTGGCAGAGCTGGGCCAAGCCTCGGCCAAGCTCAACATCACATGTTGTTTTTTAGAAGCACCATGTTGGCTGACCTGAGCCCATGGTATTTCGGCTGGGCTGGCTCGAGATTCAGCCAACGGCTGGCTACGCCCCTGCCTACTCAGCTCTTGGATCTCCATCAGAATGACCAATGGTCGGCGACGCGGATGACATGCATTGCTCCCCAGCCGGATACAAGCTGCACACCGTCCCTGCGTGCATAAGCTTCTGCCACCAAAGCATTAGCTAATGACCCAAACTGTTTTGCGTTATCTGATTATGGATTTGCGTTAAATGATGACAAATACATGAAAAGTGCTTCAGTTTGGGCCTACGTTGTTTCTCCGAATATATATGGTTTCAGGATTTCATTAGTTTCATGCCCTTATGGCGCATTATCTAGATTTGTCTGGCCATCTTTGTCCCGGTTTGGATTAAACCTGTTCACAGGCGACCGGCCCGCCGGCCCGAACCCGATACTGTTTGAGCCCAGCTTGGGACTGGATTTTTGGCCCAAAAGCCCGAAAAAAGTAATTAAAAAAATGAATATCTATTTTTAAATTCTGGAAATTAATTAAAGATTATTTTTTATTCCAAAAAGGATTAAAATTATATATTTTAATCAGAAATTCAAATGTTGGGCGGGCAAACTCAGCTCTTTGTTTGAGACCTGCTTTTCAAGCCCACTGTCCAAGATTTGAACAGTCCGTTTGGATGGAGTTTTTTTTAAAGTAATATATTTTTAAAAAAATTGCAGAAATAAATAATCAAAAAAAATATATTATAAAACTAGACTTTTATCGCCAATTTACCTATCGCCATTTCAATTGGTGAAAAGGACCCTGTCACCTTTGGAACAGGGCTCTGTCGCCAATTCAATTGGCAATAGATCCCTATCGGGACCGAATCTCTGAATTGCTCTTGTTTGAAAGGACGCATGCCACTGGAGAAGTCTCTATCGTCATTTCAATTAGCGAGAGAGGCTTGATCTCCTTTTCTGTTTGGGCCCCTGTCGCCAATTGAAATGGCAACAGGTCGACTTGTCGTCATTTCAATTGACGACAAGATCTAGTTTTGTAATTTCGACCTGTTGCCATTTCAATTGGCGACAAGATCTAGTTTTGTAATTTTTTTTTATTATTTATTTCTGTAATTCCTTGTTTTAAAATGTATTATTTTTTTAAAAAAATTCCCATTCTGAATGGAGTATTTTTTGAGCACAAACTGGTAGGAGCTCTGCCTTTTCAAATTTAAGGCCATAGGTGCAACGGCCCAAAGCCCGATAAGCCCCAATCAGATTCCACATCGAACGGGCCAGAACGGTTTTCCTTTAGGCCGGGAACCATAAAGCTTGAAATACCATACAGCCCAATCACATAGCCCACCCTTTTCACTGACAGGTGGGCCCGACGCACCGTCCCCCTTCTCTTCGCAGTTCGCCCCCTCTCCGGCTCTCCGTCTTGGAGCCCAAGAAGGCCGCCGCCTCGGTCGTCACCTCACCACACCAACAGAATTAAAGCACACGGGAAGGGAAGGGAAGGGAAGTAGGGAACCCAAGGACCCAAACCCTACACACACACTTCGCGTCGCGTCCCACACCGCGGGAGAGGAGGAAGCTTCGAGAATGTTCCGGAACCAGTACGACACCGACGTGACGACGTGGAGCCCGGCGGGGCGGCTCTTCCAGGTCGAGTACGCCATGGAGGCCGTCAAGCAGGGCTCCGCCTGCGTTGGCCTCCGCTCCCGCACCCACGCCGTCCTCGCCGCCGCCAACAAGGCCGCCAACGAGCTTTCCTCCCACCAGCGCAAGGTCTTCCGCGTCGCCGACCACGCAGGGGTCGCGCTCGCCGGCCTCACCGCCGACGGCCGCGTCCTCTCGCGCTTCCTCCGCTCCGAGTGCATCAACCACGCTTTCGTCTACGACGCGCCGCTCCCGGTCTCCAGGCTCGCGCTACGCCTAGCCGACAAGGCGCAGGTCCGTCCCGATGCCCATCTTCCCCCTCGCGATCTCCGCTCTACGGTTGTTTCTGCTGCTGTTGGATTGCTCGATCTTCTTGTGTGCCTAGGGTTTCGAGCTAGAGGGATCAGATCTGAAGCGGGAGCAGGGGTTTCGTGCTTAGGGAGGTAATCTCGGCTAGGATTTTTGTTGGCGATTAGGGTTTTTCATGGGTGATGGCGCTGGGAGCCCGCACCACTGGCCCAAATTAGATCTCCCATGCTTTGGCTAGTGGTACGGATCAGGATCTGAACTCCAATTTGGGGCTTATTTGCGATTACAATTTAGGCATGTAGAATTCTTGAAAAAACAG
Source organism: Ampelocalamus luodianensis (assembly GCA_036346255.1). Classification (NCBI taxonomy): domain Eukaryota; kingdom Viridiplantae; phylum Streptophyta; class Magnoliopsida; order Poales; family Poaceae; genus Ampelocalamus; species Ampelocalamus luodianensis. The sequence continues at coordinate 27,829,094 of CM070620.1, read as the reverse complement.
TTTTTTTTTTTTTTTATGTTTTTGGTGGCCGGTTACTTCTCTTGGGATGAAGAATTTTGCACCAATATGGAAACTACAGCAGTATCAGAGTTTCCCACAGACGACTCCTCACTTTTTACTAAAAGGCGCAGTCTAGGTTTGGAGTTTTCCCCCATCTTTGCCTGATGCTTAACATGCTATTGTGAATTTCACTTGTGGAAGTTGTTTAAATGTGGGCTTGTGTGTATTCAGGTTTGATGAGTGCTTTTATCTATCTGTAGGCGTCAACTAGAATTTTTATCTCTGAAGTGTATAGTATTAGGCTTTGCAAACTGAGATTTGATATGCATGTTCTGATAAGATATGATTGAAGACCAACTGGACTAAATTTCTCTTGGCTACCTTTTGTATTATTCTTTCTGACCGTGCTATGCTGATCCAATTTAGTCTGGAGTCAGCAAAGTTAGTTCACAAAAACACAAAAGTTGAGCTATCTTGCAACAGACATACATTCAATAAAGAAAAATCACAAAAGAAGCTAGATATGGTTACTGAAAGGGCAAAAGATGACTTGGAAAGTAAGAATGTATTGTTTAGAACTTGTGCTCTTTAGAGCTCATCCAGTAGGATCTTGAGTGGATTATTTCTGGTTCAATGGGAACAAGTGCTGTCATTTTTTTTGGTCTTGTGATTTCGTTCTCCATTGTCGCTACTTAGCTAGAAGCTTGTCTGGTAAATTAAAAAAAGGTGGATTTTTGTTGAGGACCTTGAGGTTCTTTACAATTTGAGTTATGTATTGTGTGCTGCTCCTCATTTTTTAAATCCTAAATGATGTGTGGCATGGCTTGACAAAAGATTTTGCTATACTACATATATGATATATGTGTAATGATGCCAAATGTCTTTAACATAGCATTTTTTTAATAACAATGCCCAATTTGGATCTCATAATTGGCAATTTGGTAGCCATGTATCACCATGTTTTATTTTGTTTTTCATATGTTCGCTTGCCTTTTCCATTAGTGGCCCTTAGCGACCATATGTACAAATAATAAGCTACACAAATTTTTATGACAATTTTATCTTGCCTATATCTCCCTGTTGCATATGGTCACATTTATAGTTCATTGCCCATCAGTAAAAAAAACCAATGTGTGGTTGTATATGATTTTAATACAAAAATCGAGCCATATTGGGGGAACTGCCTTTTAGATTTACTATCATCTGTGAATAGGATCTCTGTTCCATGATGGTCTCATTGCTTTTCAAGAAATTGTCTCAGCTTATAAACGATCTCAAAGGTTTCTTGACTTGTTAGAGACTAAAGTTCTGCCAAAGCCTAGCTGTGAAGGGTGATTTCTTGCCTGGCTATTGCTACCTGGAATCTAGAAGAGCAACTAGCAATTTCTTTCTCGTGTTTGCTTTGAAAAATACTTCTGCCTCCATGTTCCAATTGTCTCCGTACGATATGGAATTAACACTAATGCTTCTCTTTCTCTTTTATTCATGTTAATCGTAGTTGTAATGAGGCAGCACATATGCTTGCTAAGGTTTCAAACGATACTGTGTGTTTGGTTTGGCGTTTGGTTCCTCCAGACCTAATCCAATCAATTATTTGTAATGATGCTCAAACATAAATAAAGTGCTGCCTGATTAAAAAAACATAGCATTTGATGTGGAGTTGGGTACTAGTGCTTAAGACATCTCTGTTTTGACTGCTGGAAGGTCAAGTTGTGCCCAGTAACATATCTAACTTCATAATAAACTATTAATGTCGGTCCATTAATTGAGCTATTGTTTGTGCCTTGTGCTATTGTGCATCCTCCACCTTGATTGTAATCGTACTTAGACACATCTTGATTTCCAGAGCGTGTGTGCATATATCTTGCTGGTGCTATTGTGCATCCTCCGCTTTGTTCGTAGTTGAATAGACACATCTTCGCTTCCAGAGCATGGCGTGTGCTTCTGTTTTGGGGAGCAGTTCATCAGATGAGCTGCACCTGTTTTCCCAGCGTCATGCAGTTGCAATTAATTTGTTTTTTTAACTTTTATTCTACTTTTGTAGGTGTACTGAAATAATTGCTTTCAACCCAGCATCTTGGTTACCATATAGTTGAACTTACTAGTTCAACTTGTATGGGAGGACATTGTTCTCTAAAGATCGATGTGTTTTCATACTCATGCATGTTTCCTCCGTTTTAAGGTGGTAGGTGGCCATTGTATTTACTTTTTTTTTCAATGTTGTTGCAGGTTTGCACACAGCGTTCATGGAAGAGGCCTTATGGCGTTGGCCTCCTTGTTGCTGGACTGGATGAGTCTGGAGCCCATGTCTACTACAACTGCCCAAGTGGGAACTACTTTGAGTACCAGGCATTTGCTATAGGCTCTCGCTCTCAAGCTGCAAAGACCTTCCTTGAGCGCAGATTTGGGGGATACAATGACTACACCCCAGACCAACTGATCAAAGATGCCCTTTCCGCCATAAAGGAAACACTGCAAGGTGAGAAACTGACCAGCTCCAATTGCACCGTTGCTATTGTTGGCAGAAAGGACGATGGCACCGTGGAGCCATTCGAGATGATTGACCAGAAGAGAATCCAAGAAATAATCGACTCCATGGAAGCTGCCGAAGAGGCGCCAGCTGAGTCGAGCTCGATGCAGGAGGAGGACAAGGGCCCGGATGCTGCCCCGATGGACATTTAGGCCTCAAATACATGTTATCTCCCTCCTTACACTGCATTCTGTGTTTCCAAAAGACTAGACTGTTTTAGAAAGCTATGGCTCGTGTGTACTTTTGCTTCTGTGCTACCAACATTGCTTGTGTTTGGACCGATTATTTATCATGTGATGCGAACAGAATATTTTGGTTACGGGGACCAGGTTACGTTTTCATAAGATCCGCCTCCGGGAGTGTTTATGGGCACATGTTTGATCCGATGTTTACTTATACTCTTGTACATCATACTAGCACAGCACAGGGGAGTTTCTGTGTGCTCTGTGCTGGCAACTGCTAGTTACAGCAGATCTGGCGTTCCCAATCCAGATGCAACTGTGCGAGTCCTGTCTTTTTAATAACTGTTGACCAATTTTATTTTCAATTACGATCTTTTCTGCTACGGCACAATTCGTGATGCACCTCTCTCACGTCTCGCATGAAAGACATCATATAACATTTTTCACTCTTGTTGAATCAACATTCGGAGCGTATTGAGGGGGTTTTAGATCGCACCAATAACAACCTTGCTGCGATTGCTACACGTGTGTAGTAGCTTGAGAGAGCTCCACCTCCTGCTGCTGTCGGTATTGCACAACCTCACCATAACCCATCCGTTGCTAGCTCATTGGCCGATGAGGTAGAAGATGAAGCAAGCCTATATGTTGCTGATACGAAGTCTGATGGTGGTTTTAATCCCAACAATGATCGTGATCATCGGCAACGACGCTTCAATCGACAAGGTATGAGAAGAAACCCACCACGTGAGGTACGTGATCGTAATGATGCACTTGGAAAAATTAAATTCACTATGCCTCCTTTTGCTGACAAATATGATCCTGATGCTTATCTCACATGAGAGTTAGCCGTAGACCAAAAATTTGCATACCATGAATGTTCTGAAAATAAAAGGGTTAGAGCTGCTACTAGTGAGTTCACTGATTTTGCATCTATTTGGTGGAATGAATTGTGCCGTAATGAATAAAACATACCCAGAACATGGGATGCTATGAAGAGAGCTATGAGAGCTAGATTTGTGCTTTCATATTATTCTGGTGATTTGCTGAATAAATTACAACATTTAAGACAAGGTAGTAACACCGTAGAAGATTACTATCAAGAATTGTAAACTGGTTTGTTACGTTGTGGTTTAGAAGAAACTGAAGATGCTAAAATAGCTAGATTTTTAGGAAGGCTTAACCGAGACATTCAAGACATTTTAGATTATAAGGAGTATAATTCTATCATCCGTTTGTTCCATCTTGCTTGCAAAGCTGAACGTGAAGTGCAAGGAAGACAGTCTCGCTCCCGAGGCTCTTTTGGAGTTTCTTTTGCAGGTAGGCAGAATCAGGCGTAGTCTTCGAGCAGGGCACCACCCCCTGCTGTCCCTGCCACTCCTAACCGTCCCCCACCCCCCTCTGGCCGTGGGCGACCAGCAAGCACCACTCCCACTCCCTGAGCCTCCGACGCAAGCAAATCAACTTCAGTTCAGCAAGCTAAGAGTTCTACTTCAGTTGCTTCCACCAGGAGAACGCAAGATATACAATGCCATCGCTGCAAAGGCTTCGGGCACATGATGAGAGATTGCCCAAATCAGCGAGCACTTCTTGTTCGAGATGATGGTGAGTATATTTCAGCTAGTGATATTAATGAAGAACATGCATTGCTTGAACTGACCCTGCACGCAAGCAATATGAATCTGAACATGACGAAGATAGTTTTGGAGCTGAAACAAGAGATAAGTTTTTGAGCATAATTTTGATGCGTGTTTTGAGTGCTCAAATGGAGCATGCGGAACAGAATCAACGCTACAATTTGTTTGAAACAAAATTTATGGTTAATGAGCGTTCTTGTCGTGTGATTATTGATGGAGGAAGTTGCAACAATTTGGCTAGCATTGATATGGTTGAGAAGCTTGCCTTGACCACACAACAACACCCTCGTCCTTACTATATTCAATGGTTTAATTCATGTGGTAAGCTGAAGGTAACTCGCATTGTGAGAATACACTTTTCTATTGGTTCATATCATGATTATGCTGATTGCGATGTCGTACCTATGCAAGCCTGTTCATTACTGTTAGGTAGACTATGGCAATATGATAAAGATATTGTGCATCATTGTAGGACAAATCAATATACTCTTATGTCAAAAGGAAAGCGAATCACTTTGCTGCCCATGTCTCCAGAAGCAATTTTAAAAGATGAATTAGAGAGAGCTAACAGAGAAAAGGAGAGTAGCAAAAGTGAAAATCAGATTGTAGCTAAATAAAGGTGAAATTAAATTGAAAGGTTTTGTTTTGTTAGCTACAAAGTCTAATATTAGTGAGGTAGAAGCTGGTCATTCTATTTGTTATGCTTTAGTGTCAAAGGCAGCGTTGTTTTCATTTGAGGATATGCCCCCTTCTTTGCCTCCTACTTTTTCTCACCTTTTGTAGGAGTATCATGATGTATTTCCAAGTGAAGTACCGCCAGGGCTGCCCCCAATTAGGGGCATTGAACATCAGATTGACTTCATCCCAGGAGCTTCCCTACCCAATCGCGCGCCATACCGAACCAACCCGGAGGAGACTAAGGAGATTGAGCGTTAAGTGTAAGACTTGCTTGACAAAGGGTACGTACGCGAGAACCTTAGTCCATGTGTTGTTTCTGTACTTTTGGTTCCAAAGAAAGACGACTCATGACGTATGTGTGTTGATTGTAGAGCTATCAATAATATTACGATTAGATATCATCATCTTATTCCTAGGTTAGACGACATGCTTGATGAATTAAGTGGCTCTACTGTGTTTTCTAAAGTTGACTTGTGTAGTGCATATCACCAAATTCACATAAAATTAGGAGATGAATGGAAAACAGCATTCAAAACTAAGTTCGGTTTATATGAGTGGTTAGTGATGTCTTTCGGTCTAACTAATGCACCTAGTACTTTCATGAGATTGATGAACGAAGTTTTGTGTGCTTTCATTGGAAAATTCGTGCTGGTATATTTTGATGACATACTGATATATAGCAAGTCACTAGAGGAACATCTTGATCATTTACGTGTTGTTTTTAATGTTCTACGAGATGCACGTTTATTTGGTAACTTTGAGAAGTGCACCTTTTGCACCGATCGAGTATCGTTTTTTGGCTATGTTATTACTCCATAGGGCATTGAAGTTGATCAAGCCAAGATCGAGGCTATACAGAGTTGGCCGACTTCTAACACGGTCACACAAGTGTGGAGTTTTCATGGACTTGCTGGATTTTATCGACGCTTCGTCAAGAATTTCAGCACCATTGCCGTACTATTGAATGAGCTCACCAAGAAAGGTGCTCCTTTCCATTGGGGCCCGGCACAAGAACAATCATTCAACCTTTTGAAAGAGAAGCTCACACATGCACCACTTCTCCAACTTCCTGATTTTGGTAAGACTTTTGAGCTTGAATGTGATGCTAGTAGAATTGGAATCGGAGGTGTGTTACTACAAGAAGGTAAACCTGTTGCTTATTTTAGCGAAAAATTGAGTGGGCCTAGTTTGAACTATTCTACTTATGATAAAGAGTTATTTGCTCTCGTTTGAACTTTAAAAACATGGCAGCATTATTTATGGCCTTCGTTATTGTGAGGACCCCAATTTATTTGGCTTGTAATGCTTAACCAACCGCCTGATCCTAGCATCACAAATCAAATAAACTGAGCCTCGAGATATGTATACTTCCCAGAAAGCAGTATACACACCTCACCACAAAATTATGCATCAACTCCATTCCAAATATAGAGTCCAAACATCTCACTACAAGCCGAAAGTAACAACAGTAGAGTTATTACAGACAATGGCCGACCGGCCAAAAGATACAAAAATACCAAAAGACGACGGCGGAAGCAAAAGTGCCATAAGATGGCTATAAACAAAGCCAATCAGTGTGCCTTTACCCACAAGGCATCTGACCGGACCGCCAAGCCTAGTCGTCGTAAACGAAGCGGCAGCAGAACTCACAGAAGTGAGGCCCTTGGGGCTCGCTATCCTCCTCTGCAACAAAAACATTAAGCAAAGCCAATGAGTACAAAGATTGTCTTTGTACTCGCAAGACTGACGTGTGAACTAGCAGACCTGTTCATATGCTACATGCAGGCTTATCTGGTGGAGGTCATATGTTTCATTTGCATAAAGCCAACTTTATTTGCAATAAAGTAATACAGTTTGAAGGCAAGTTTGCAATTTATTTTTAATGTTGAAATACAGTAAAGGTAATAATAACAAAAGAGAAAGATAAACAACCTAGAAGTGACTATCCCAATAGTCACCACAACAATAGCACGAATCCCAGATTCGTACCACCCAGCAAGTTTTAATTTAAATGTTGTAGTCTAGTTCTTACGAGGCGTATCCGAGCGTGTCCATAACCTAGGACGAGGCTATTCGAATAGTTTTAACCCTGCAGGGATGTACCAATGTACCCACACTTCAGACCGCCTTTAAGCCAAAGCACACTTCCGAAGGTATGCTGGCACGGCTAAGTCCTACGAGACTTTTTCCAATATTGTGTATTAACTACGAGCCGCTCGTATGGATAGAAATCCATACGCTTACATGGTAAAGCCGAAAAGACAACTACCCACTCAGGATAAAGCTTTTCGGACAACTACCATGCTCCCAACACCATCCCTCCTGCGACCTCCTGCGACCCGGAGCCAATACACGCCAAAGTACTAGGTCAAGAGAGGTCCCATATACTCTAGTGTGGTTAGCACGCAAAATGCTCAGTACGGTGGCACATTAAAGCACTAGTTAATTACTTAACAAATTTTCATGAATAGAAACAGTATTTAAAACCTATCCTGATAATTAGTATACTAAAAATGAAAATTTTCAAAGTTGGATTCACTGGATTTGGACAATTATTGAGAAAGATATGAATTTTCTAATTTGGAAAATACAATAATACACCTTTTAATCAATAACCAGATTCTTGCTAACAGAGACATGGGTGAAAACAATTCTAGTAAATAATACATTTAAAATGAAAAACAACGGCGCTGGATTCATGCGATTTGGATAAAAATTGAATTAGTTATGAATTTTCTAAGTTAAATTGAATTATGAGTGCAACAGAAAACACATTTCAGAAAAACTAAAGCATTTAATACTTTTTCTACCGGCGCGCAGCTAGCCACAGTCACCGACATGTGGACCCGCACGAGAAACGGCGACCAGGTCAAACTTGACCCAACCGCGCCAACGGCGACGTCGAAGGCGTATTTTAAGAATACGTCTCCGGCTTATCAAAATGCAATCCTAACAAATACGCTCAGAGAAATACGTTTTCTCAACAGAGAAAACGTATCACCAGAGTTACACAACCACTAACTGACAGCATGGGCCCACAAGACAACGATTCAGAGAAATAAAATGATTAGATTTGAATCCTTAAACATGCTTAATACAGGGAGGGCCCACATGCCAGAGATACAAACTAAAAGATGATTAGAACTTAAGAAGGGGATTAGACCTTAACCACCGGCGGCTCGACGGAGTTCCCACGCGCGGCCGCGACGGCAAGGTGGGGGATCTGGAGAATGGCTGAGGCTCTGAGCTCGGGGATGGCACGCACGGGTGCACCGCAGCTCCACGAAATTGATGACGATGACGCGGAGCCCAATGGTCGCCGGAGTCGAGCTCGCGACGGCCGGAGGCGGAGAAGAAGCTACGGCCCTCGCGGAGAAGACGCTACGGACTTCGAGAAGCTTCGGGAAGGTGCGCCACGGAATCGCCTCGGCTCCAGGAGCAATAAGCACAAGATAACGTCGAAGAAGAAGGTCCGAGGCGGCCGGAATCAACGCGGCGGCGGAAAACCGAGCTCGGAGAAGAAACAGCCGCACACCCTCCACGATGCACCAAAACGAAAATGAACCCACCGTGAGCATCAGTGGAGCATTGCGATCAAGTGGAACCAAACGCTGAGGCTTGAGACTCACCAGAACGTCTACACGACTTCGAGGGCGAAGCTGCCGGAGGCGGAGACGACGAAGTTGCTCCCGTCGATACACTGGACGCCGAGGGTGCTGGATGGGCAAAATGGAGGCGGCGAAGAGAGTGGATCACGACGGCGTGGTCGCGGGCTCGAGAGAGGCACTAACACGGCGGCGCTGCCTTCGGTTTCAACTCCGGCCGAGACAAAGAAACGGGTGGAGAAAGCACGAGGAAGCAAGGGAGAAAAAGTGGGTGAGCTCAGGGGCTTTATGAAGTCGCGGCGATGCCTCCCAGCCGGACACGAGGGCATAAAGGTGGCAGCGACGAGGTACGTGGCGCTCATGCGCGAGCGGCCGCGAGCTCCGGTGAGACGCGGAGAAGACGAGGAAGGATCTGACAAGGATGGCCCACTCGTCAGTGAAAGCGACGAAGCGGCGCGAGCCGGAGTCTGGCGTGGCACAAATAGATGGTTTGACTCAATCAGGAACGTGTCGATCGTTCGATCTAGAATGGACGGCCGAGATCGGTGTAAGCGTTCGGACGGGTCGACGAGATGAGCAGTGTGGATCGTTCGATTTGCATCGGACGGTTGGCAACGTTCGGGCGCACGCGGTGCAGCTAGGCGGTGCGACCGAGTCAAGTGGCGCGGTCGGACTCGAGCTCAAGTGGGGTTTGAGCCCGAGGAACAGTGATTTCAGATTTGAAATAAGAGGGCTGAGCGGGTTTGGGGAATTTTTAGAGATAGCTCCCGAGCTCCAAAAATTCTGAAATTTTTTATGGAAGCTTACTGGAACAGAGAAAAACATTTTGTAATTTTTCCAGGAATTTTCATGCACTAGATTTCCCCCAAGAAAATTCACAAGCTGCTGTCCAGAGGTTTGACCAGATTTCAAACTAGTTTGACTCGGCCATTTGAAATAGCAAAAAAAATCTAAAAATTGTGAAATAATTCAGGGAGGTAGATAGGATGATCAAGATGATAGGAAAAATATTCCTAGAGGATGATCACAAGTTTGAAGACTAAGAATTTGCTGACAACAATTTCCAATCACAAGAATTAATTTCTAAAAATTGGAAATTGCTAGGGAAAATTTGGAAAACTTCCAAATGACTTCATGAGATACCAAAAGTTTTTATTTCTCCTCAAAATGTTACATTTGAAATACAAACCCTAAGTTAGGGCTGTTACAAATCTCCCCCCTTACAGGAATCTCGCCCCGAGATTCTGATCACTGGGAGAAGAAGGATGGGTAGTCTGCACGGAGACGATCTTCCCGCTCCCATGTGGCTTCATCCTTGGAGTGATTCGACCACTGAACCTTCAGAAACTTGATCTCACGATTCCTTGTTCTGCGTTCAGCTTCTTCGAGGATACGAACGGGGCGCTCACGATAAGACAGATCTTCCTGCACATCGATATTTTCCAATGGTGTTTCTCAATCGAACACGGAGGCACTTCTTCAATTGCGATACATGGAAAACATCATGCACTCCTCGAGTGTAGCCGGCAATTTAGCTTGTATGCAACAGCCCCACTCTATCGATGATGCGGTAGGGTCCGGCATACCGAGGAGCCAATTTTCCTTGACACCAAACGCCGATGTCCTTCAAAGGTGAGACTTTGAGGTACACAAAGTCATTGGGCTTGAAACTCAACTCACGGCGACGCCGGTCTGCATAGCTCTTCTGCCTGGACTGAGCTACACGCAAGTGCTCACGAATTAACTGCACTTGACTTTCAGCCTCATTGATGGAATCTGGGCCAAAGAACCGCTTTCACCGCCACCGGTTCAATGGTGTTCTCATCGCCGCCCCATACAAGGCCTCAAATGGTGCCATACCGAGACTAGCCTGGAAGCTGTTGTTGTAGGAGAACTCGGCAAGCGGTAGGCACTTCTCCCAATTCTTCCCATAGGAAAGAACACAAGCACGGAGCATATCTTCAAGCACCTGGTTGACGCGCTCCGTCTGACCATCATTCTGAGGATGATAGGCTGAGCTGAAAGAAAGACGGGTCCCCATGGCTTCCTGCAGACTATGCCAAAACCGAGAAGTGAACAGAGAGCCACGATCTGACACAATCGTTCGTGGCACGCCGTGCAAGCTCACAATGCGGGATATGTAAAGATCCGCTAACTGATTCACATCAATCTTCGATCGCACCGGAAGGAAGTGGGCCACCTTTGTCAATCGATCAATGATAACCCATAAGGCATCCTTCCCCGAAGGAGTACGGGGTAGTCCAGTGACGAAATCCATGCCTACAGAATCCCACTTCCACTCGCAGTACGTAAGGGTCAAGAAGACCACCGACGCCGATGCTCGGCCTTGACATGACAACATACATCGCATCTGGCAACGAACCTGGCAATCTCGCGCTTCATGCGAGTCCACCAGAATCTCTGACGCAGATCTTGATACATTTTGGTGGCCCCGGGATGAATAGACCAGGGGGAATCATGGGCCTCATAGAGAATCAAGTCCCGCAACTCTGGGACCTTTGGGACCACGAGACGCTACCCAAACCATACAACACCGTGCTCATCTTCTGTGAAACACTTGGCTGATCCATTCTTGATGTTCTACTTGATTTTACCCACATCATCATCTGATTGCTGTGCTGCCTTGATTTGATCCACCAAGGTCGGTTGCACAACCAAGGCAGCAAGGGAACCATGCTCAACCAAACCCAAGTTGAGACGCTGAAATTCTGCAAGAAGTGCAGGCTGTTGCTCTTGGATCATCAAAGTATTGCAATACACCTTTCGGCTAAGTGCATCAGCAACCACATTGGCCTTGCCAGGATGATACTAAATACCCATGTCATAATCTTTGATCAATTCCAACCATCTCCTCTGCCTGAGGTTCAGATCTGGCTTGGTGAACAAGTATTTCAAACTCTTGTGATCAGAATACACCTCACAGCGGTTACCGATCAGATAATGCCGCCAAATCTTGAGTGCATGGACTACCGCAGCAAGCTCTAAATCATGGGTGGGATAGTTGAGCTCATGAGGTCTCAATCGCACGACGCGCATAGGCAATCGCCTTGCCTTCCTGCATAAGAACGCATCCGAGTCCCTGACGAGAGGCATCGCAATAAATATCGAAGCTCTTGTGGACATCAGGAAGAGTAAGAACTGGAGCTGAAGTCAATCGCTGTTTGAGCTCCTGAAAGCTCTCATCACAAGTAGAGTACCACACAAACTTCTTGTCCTTCTTGAGCAATTCAGTCATTGGCTTGGCGATCTTGGAGAAGTTCTCGATAAAGCGCGTAGTAGCCCGCTAAACCGAGAAAACTCCGACATCGATGGATCGACTTAGGCTGCCCCAAGACAGAACATCGCTGACCTTGCTGGGATCCACAGCTACACCTCTAGCTGAAAGAACATGGCCCAAGAATGCCACTTCCTTCAACCAGAACTCGCATTTGCTGAACTTTGCATATAGCTGATGCTCCCGCAATTTGCCCAAAACAATCTTCAGATGCTCAGCATGCTCTGCTTCAGTCTTGGAATAGATAAGAATATCATCAATGAAAACCACCACGAACTTATCCAAATATTCCATGAATACCGAGTTCATGAGGTTCATGAAATATGCTGGAGCATTGGTTAAGCCGAAAGACATGACGGTATACTCGTAAAGACCATAACGAGTAGTGAAAGCCGTCTTCGGAATATCCTCAGCCCTAATCCGGACTTGATGATATCCCAATCTCAGATCAATCTTGGAGAACACCGAGCCCTGCATAACCGGTCAAAAGATCATCAATGCGGGCGAGGATATTTGTTCTTCACTGTCACCTCATTGAGCGGACGGTAATCAACATACATGCGCAAAGTCTTGTCCTTCTTCTTCACAAAGATCACCGGACAACCCCAAGGAGATGAACTGGGATGGATGAAACCCTTTACCTGGAGTTCACCAAGCTGCTTCTTCAATTCTTCTAGCTCATTGGGAGGCATCCGATACGGCGCCTTCGAGATAGGGGCGATGGGGCAGAACTCGATGACAAACTCCGATCTCGAACCGAGGCATCCTGTAAATCACCGGAAAAACATCCTCAAAATCACAAACGGTGGGAACCTCCTGAATCTTCAAAGCTGGCTTTGCTACAAGTGCACAAAGGTGTGACCCTTGCAGCTGCGGGGAAAAGCCAACCTGTTCGCCATAAAGGTTGGTGAGGAAAACCATCTTCTTGGCACAATCGATCTGTCCCAAGTGTTGGGACAACCAATCCATGCCAAGAATTACATCCAGGCTCGCTGAGTTGAGCAGGATGAGATTTGCCAAGAATCCCACTCCTTTGACTTCGATAGGAACATCCCGACATTCTAAATCAGCTCTCATCTCCGACCCCGGAGATCGAATGAGCAAAGGAATCCTCAAAGGAACACAGTGAAGACCACTAGCAGCAGCAAACGATCTCGAAATAAAAGAATGCGATGCTCCTGAATCAAATAATACTGCAGCAGGACGAGAATTGACAAGAAGTGTACCCATCACGACATCTGGCGCCTCCTGAGCCTCCTCAGCTGAAAGATGGTTGACTCGACCACTCCGCACTCGGCCTTCGGATGATCTTCGGTCGGTGGGTGACCACTCCTTGCCCGCGTCCTCCATTAGGACGAGGGCTGCCGCAACATTCGAGGCAAGCGTTGGCGTAGTGGCCCTTGTTGTGGCAAATAAAACAAGTAATCTCGGCCGCCGGATTGCGGAGGCCACCCGGCTGCTGGATCGCAGCGCACGTGGTGGCTCACGCCTGCGGTGGGCGAGGAGCTGGTGCGGATGGCCTCGGTGTTGGTGGAGCCAAAGAACGGGCCCCTGGTGCTGGCCCAGCCCGAGGACGAATGAGGCTGGCCTGTGCAGATCGATGGGCCTCCCATTTGCGCTTGCGGGACTCACCCAGCGCCTTTGCCTTGTGCTCAGCAACAATGGCCTTATCAACCAAGGCCTGAAAGTCGGGGAAGTCCACAATAGACAGTCTGTCCTGCAGCTCCTCGGACAAGCCATCCATAAACTTCTCCTGCTTAGCCTCATCAGAGGCCACCTCCCCCGGAGCATAACGAGCCAAATGATTAAACTCGTAGAGATACTCCGTCACAGATTTGCGCCCTTGCTTGAGCGCGAGAAATTCCTTCTTCTTCAGCTTCATCAGGCCATCAGGGATGTGGGCCCGACGAAAAGCTGATCTGAACTCCTCCCAGGTGACTACATGGCCCGCAGGCTGCATGGCGAGATAGTTCTCCCACCATGAAAGTGCTGCGCCCTCAAGCTGGTGGGACGCGAAAAGTGCCTTCTCCTGGGCCTGACACTGAGCGATGTTGAGCTTTCGCTCAACCATGCGCAGCCAATCATCCGCATCGAGAGGGTCCTCAGAGCGGGAGAAAGTCGGCGGCTGCGTACGGAGGAACTCTGCAAGTCCCCCGCGAGTCTGGTGTCCACCACCTCCAGATCCGGAGGCACCGGCAGGAGTGGAGGTATTCCTAGCAATAACCTCCAAGATACGCGTCTGGTCCATGCGGTTTCGCTCGATCGGCGAGAACCTCACCATGGTCGGAGGAGGAAGCTCCTCATCATGACCACCGGTGATCGCCACGCGCCCTCCCGCCATCTGTTTCACTAAGATAGGTTAGTGATAGCCCGAGAGCAAGAAATCGATAAATCACCAAACAGCTTTAAAAACAAAGATGAAATAAATGCAAAACTTCAAGTCACAAAGCCAACTGACAAAATTTAGACACCTGGCAGACTTACAACACATTTTACCCTTATGTTCCCACAAGTTTTAGTTAGATTAATCTCCCATGGTTCTCCCAAAACTAATCCCACAGGATAAGTGACTATCTTTTGAAGAGAAAGAGAGAAACCAAGTTTTAAAATCCAAATTAGAGTAAGATGAGAGTGGGAAATTAAGATAGGTAAGGAGTAAAATCTGAGAATCTGCCTAGGTTTTCATAAACCTTTTTATAATTTGAAAATAAGCTTTTCTAAAATATCATAAGGACCACTATGCTCGGGTTACTACGGTCAGAATGGCTCTGATACCAACTTTGTGAGGACCCCAATTTATTTGGCTTGTAATGCTTAACCAACCGCCTGATCCAAGCATCACAAATCAAATAAACTGAGCCTCGAGATATGTATACTTCCTGAAGCAAGATACACACTCACCACAAAATTATGCATCAACTCCATTCCAAACATAGAGTCCAAACATCTCACTACAAGCCGAAAGTAACAACAGTAGAGTTATTACAGACAATGGCCGACCGGCCAAAAGATACAAAAATACCAAAAGATGACGGCGGAAGCAAAAGTGCCATAAGATGGCTATAAACAAAGCCAATCAGCGTGCCTTTACCCACAAGGCATCTGACCGGACCGCCAAGCCTAGTCGTCGTAAATGAAGCGGCAGCAGAACTCACAGAAGTGAGGCCCTTGGGGCTCGCTATCCTCCTCTGCAACAAAAACATTAAGCAAAGCCAATGAGTACAAAGATTGTCTTTGTACTCGCAAGACTGACGTGTGAACTAGCAGACCTGTTCATATGCTACATGCAGGCTTATCTGGTGGAGGACATATGTTTTATTTGCATAAAGCCAACTTTATTTGCAATAAAGTAATACAGTTTGAAGGCAAGTTTGCAATTCATTTTTAATGTTGAAATACAGTAAAGGTAATAATAACAAAAGAGAAAGATAAACAACCTAGAAGTGACTATCCCAATAGTCACCACAGCAATAGCACGAATCCCAGATTCGTACCACCCAAAGAAGTTTTAATTTAAATGTTGTAGTCTAGTTCTTACGGGCGTATCCGAGCGTGTCCATAACCTAGGGCGAGGCTATTCGAATAGTTTTAACCTGCAGGATGTACCAATGTACCCACACTTGCATCGCTTTAAGCCAAAGCACACTTCGAAGGTATCTTTGCACGGCTAAGTCCTACGAGACTTTTTCCAATATTGTGTATTAACTACGAGCCGCTCGTATGGATAGAAATCCATACGCTTACATGGTAAAGCCGAAAGACAACTACCCACTCGGGATAAAGCTTTTGACAACTACCATGCTCCCAACACCATCCCTCCTGCGACCTCCTGCGACCCGGAGCCAATACACGCCAAAGTACTAGGTCAAGAGAGGTCCCATATACTCTAGTGTGGTTAGCACACAAAATGCTCAGTACGGTGGCGCAAGTAACTCGGTCCTTAGCTGACTCGGGCACCATTCCAGTCACACCCAACAGATCACACCAATCATACCGTTGTGCCCAAGTCTAAATCATTTTTGTTTTTCAGTTTTAGTTTTGCAATTAAACATAGCAAAAAATGCTGAAACATAAAGTTATAGTAAAATTTGTGTGATCAAGGTTACCGACTAAGTCGATAACCGCCCAGTTCTACCGATACTAAGCATGTCTATGCAATTGAAATCGTATCTACTAAGTGACAAGAGATCATCCATCGATCTCTAATCACAGCAAATAACCTAGGCTCAGGTAGTAGAGGATAATCATTTACCTACAGATTATGCATCTAAAGGATTAACTAACCAATTTAACACAAATGAAGCGATGCATACATATAGTTGAAATAAAGTATTAGACTTTAAAATACTGGGATTATCATGATCAAACTGCTTGCCTGGCTGCTGCTGCTCAATAGGCTCAACTCATTGCAGGATCACTCGATAGAACGTAACTGCCGCAATCTAGCGATCGAGCAAAAGCAACGAATAAGAACAAATAACACCGACAAAACTCAAACAACAAAACATACCAAAACTCACACAACAGCCTAAGCAAAGGTCTAACACATTTTTAGAAACAGAGAATAACTTAATTAAGGTGGTGATGAATTTTCTAGCAATTTTCTAAGCTAAAATACACATTAAAGCACTAGTTAATTACTTAACAAATTTTCATGAACAGAAACAGTATTTAAAACCTATCCTGATAATTAGTATACTAAAAATGAAAATTTTCAAAGTTGGATTCACTGGATTTGGACAATTATTGAGAAAGATATGAATTTTCTAATTTGAAAAATACAATAATACACCTTTTAATCAATAACCAGATTCTTGCTAACAGAGACATGGGTGAAAACAATTCTAGTAAATAATACATTTAAAATGAAAAACAACGTATTGGATTCATGCGATTTGGATAAAAATTGAATTAGTTATGAATTTTCTAAGTTAAATTGAATTATCGATTAAACAGAAAACACATTTCGAAAAACTAAAGCATTTAATACTTTTTCTACCGGCGCGCAGCTAGCCACAGTCACCGACATGTGGACCCGCGCGAGAAACGACGACCAGGTCAAACTTGACCCAACCGCGCCAACGGCGACGTCGAAGGCGTATTTTAAGAATACGTCTCCGGCTTATCAAAATGCAATCCTAACAAATACGCCCAGAGAAATACGTTTTCTCAACAGAAAAACGTATCACCGAGTTACACAACCACTAATCGACAAAGATGGGCCCACAAGACAGCGATTCGAGAAATAAAATGATTAGATTTGAATCCTTAAACATGCTTAATACAGGAGGCCCACATGCGTAGATACAAACTAAAAGATGATTAGAACTTAAGAAGGGATTAGACCTTAACCACCGCGGCTCGACGGAGTTCACGCGCGCCGCGACGGCGCGAGTGGGGATCCGAGAATGGTGAGGCTCTGAGCTCGGGGATGGCACGCACGGGTGCACCGCAGCTCCACGAACTTGATGACGATGACGCGGAGCCCAATGGTCGCCGGAGTCGAGCTTGCGACGGCCGGAGGCGGAGAAGAAGCTACGGCCCTCGCGGAGAAGACGCTACGGACTTCGAGAAGCTTCGGGAAGGTGCGCCACGGAATCGCCTCGGCTCCAGGAGCAATAAGCACAAGATAACGTCGAAGAAGAAGGTCCGAGGCGGCCGGAATCAACGCGGCGGCGGAAAACCGAGCTCGGAGAAGAAACAGCCGCACACCCTCCACGATGCACCAAAACGAAAATGAACCCACCGTGAGCATCAGTGGAGCATTGCGATCAAGTGGAACCAAACGCTGAGGCTTGAGACTCACCAGAACGTCTACACGACTTCGAGGGCGAAGCTGCCGGAGGCGGAGACGACGAAGTTGCTCCCGTCGATACACTGGACGCCGAGGGTGCTGGATGGGCAAAATGGAGGCGGCGAAGAGAGTGGATCACGACGGCGTGGTCGCGGGCTCGAGAGAGGCACTAACACGGCGGCGCTGCCTTCGGTTTCAACTCCGGCCGAGACAAACAAACGGGCGGAGAAAGCACGAGGAAGCAAGGGAGAAAAAGTGGGTGAGCTCAGGGGCTTTATGAAGTCGCGGCGATGCCTCCCAGCCGGACACGAGGGCATAAAGGTGGCAGCGACGAGGTACGTGGCGCTCATGCGCGAGCGGCCGCGAGCTCCGGTGAGACGCGGAGAAGACGAGGAAGGATCTGACAAGGATGGCCCACTCGTCAGTGAAAGCGACGAAGCGGCGCGAGCCGGAGTCTGGCGTGGCACAAATAGATGGTTTGACTCGATCAGGAATGTGTCGATCGTTCGATCTAGAATGGACGGCCGAGATCGGTGTAAGCGTTCGGACGGGTCGACGAGATGAGCAGTGTGGATCGTTCGATTTGCATCGGACGGTTGGCAACGTTCGGGCGCACGCGGTGCAGCTAGGCGGTGCGACCGAGTCAAGTGGCGCGGTCGGACTCGAGCTCAAGTGGGGTTTGAGCCCGAGGAACAGTGATTTCAGATTTGAAATAAGAGGGCTGAGCGGGTTTGGGGAATTGTTAGAGATAGCTCCCGAGCTCCAAAAATTCTGAAATTTTTTATGGAAGCTTACTGGAACAGAGAAAAACATTGTGTAATTTTTCCAGGAATTTTCATGTACTAGATTTCCCCCAAGAAAATTCACAAGCTGCTGTCCAGAGGTTTGACCAGATTTCAAACTAGTTTGACTCGGCCATTTGAAATAGCAAACAAAATCTAAAAATTGTGAAATAATTCAGGGAGGTAGATAGGATGATCAAGATGATAGAAAAAATATTCCTAGAGGATGATCACAAGTTTGAAGACTAAGAATTTGCTGACAACAATTTCCAATCACAAGAATTAATTTCTAAAAATTGGAAATTGCTAGGGAAAATTTGGAAAACTTCCAAATGACTTCATGAGATACCAAAAGTTTTTATTTCTCCTCAAAATGTTACATTTGAAATACAAACATTAAGTTAGGGCTGTTACAGTTATACAATCAGATCATAAATCTTTAAAACACATTCGTAGTCAAAGTAAGCTGAACCGTTGACATGCTAAATGGGTAGAGTTCATTGAATCGTTCCCATATATTATCAAACACAAGAAAGGGAAAGAGAATGTTACTGCTGATGCTTTGTCTAGGCGTTATACCATGTTATCTCAACTTGATTGTCGAATTTTTGGCCTAAAAACAATTAAAGAACTTTATGCTCAAGATGATACTTTTACAGATGCCATGCTGAATTGTACAGAGGGAAAGAGTTGGAATAAATTTGTGTTGAAAGATGGATTCTTGTTTAGAGCTAACAAGCTATGCATTCCAGCTAGCTCCGTTCTACTTTTGTTGTTACAGGAGGCGCATGGCGGAGGATTGATGGGACACTTCGGTGTCAAGAAGACTGAGGACATTCTGGCCGAACACTTCTATTGGCCTCGAATCAGGCGCGACGTTGAGCGCTATGTGTCTCGCTGCACTACATGCAATAAAGCTAAGTTCCGACTTAATCCGTACGGTTTATATATGCCTCTTCCTGTGCCTAGTGTTCTTTGAGAGGATATTTCAATGGACTTCATCTTAGGACTGTCTAGAACAAAGAATGGAAGAGATAGTGTTTTTGTTGTTGTGGATAGATTTTCTAAAATAGCCCATTTTATACCTTGTCATAAGAGCGATGATACTACAAATGTTGCTGATTTGTTTTTCCGAGAGACCGTTCGCCTACATAGAGTGCCCAATACCGTTGTTTCATATCAGGATGAGAAATTTTTGAGTCACTTTTGGTGCACCCTTTGGGCAAAATTGGGGACCAAGCTGCTGTTTTCTACTACTTGTCACCCCCAAACGGATGGACAAACTGAAGTTGTCAACCGCACGTTATTCATTATGTTGAGGGCTATTTTGAAAAAGAACTTAAAGATGTGGGAAGAATGCTTACCTCATGTAGAGTTTGCTTACAATAGATCGCTGCATTCTACCACAAAAATGAGTCTTTTTTCAGGTAGTATATGACTTTAATCCTCGTGCTCCTATTGATTTATTGCCTATGCCTACTTCTGAAAAAGTAAATTTAGATGATAAAAAGCGTGTTGAATTTATCCTTAAACTACATGAAACAACTAAAGAAAACATAGAGCGCATGAATGCTAAGTATAAGGTTGCTGGTAGTCAGGGTAGAAAGAGTTTAACTTTTGAACCCGGTGATCTCGTTTGGTTACATTTGCGCAAAGATAGATTTCCTGAATTGAGAAAGTCTAAGTTGATGCATAGAGTTGATGGTCCATTCAAGGTGTTAGCTAAGATTAATGATAATGCATATAAGCTTGATCTGCCTGCAGAGTTCGAGGTTAGTCCCACATTTAACATTGCAGATTTGAAGCCATATTTGGGTGAGGAAGATGAGCTTGAGTCGAGGACGACTCAAATACAAGAAGGAGAGGAGAGGATGATGAGGATATCACTTCCATGCATACAACCAACACTCCTCACAATAGATCTGAACCTATGCACTTGCAAGGTCTAATCACAAGAGCTCATGCACGTCAATTGAACCATCAGGTAACTTCATTTCTAGGAGTGCATTTTGTTTCTAATAAGAATATGTTGCTACATAATGCATGTGATGTTCTTTTAATCAGGAACTTAAGAGCTGATCATGAAGAGAAGTTTGTGCAATCCAATTTGGTCACCGGAGACAGCACCGACTTCAAACATATATAACTTTCACATACAGACTCCGTTTGAGGCGCACGAGTACTTGATTAAAAGCTTATTTTGTCCTCTTTTCAACAGATCTGGCCTCACCTCCAAATTCCTTCTAAGCGCACCACAATCACCAAAAGAGTCAGAAGCTGTTTTTGAGTCGAACTTGGGCCCATGGGCCTTGTAACCCTAGGTAGCCCATACTGTTCACATAGTTACTATTCACATATGAACAGTACCATCGCCCCCTTCTTTCACCTCTCCCTCCTATACATAGTGGCCGCCGCCCTTAGGGTTTGGGGATTTCGTTTGCTTAGTTTCTCCATTGTGAAAACTCCTGTTCTTCGATTGTGTCGTCTAGACTAACCGTAGAGAACTTCTGCGGAATCCCACCTTTTGAACTTAATTATATATTTGCAATTCAGATTGCTTGTTACTTCGTTCTTGCTTGTTCTTCGATTGCTTGCAGGAATTGATCCTCGTGATCAGGTCAATCGGGTCTTTGGCACGGTTGATAACGACTTGGTGATTAGTTCAGCGATTGCTTGGTTCGTACTTGCTACGTTCGTAGCCTGGATCATGAGAGTTAATCTTCACCCAATCGGGACAACTACAGTTCACGTGGCATCCACGCTGGCGCGGTTTCGCCTCGTTAGCACGCTGACAGAGAGCAGCATAGGAGAGGGGAAAGAACAGGGGAGCCAGGGGGAGCACACAACGGTAGTGCTTGCCAGCGGCGGGCGGAGGTCGGAGAGGCGGTGGGGAGCAGCAAAATGAGTCATCAGGGTGGGGAGGAGGCCGAGGGAGGCGGCGTCACAGCCAGGGCAACACCGAGTGGGAGGCGACGACGTCGCAACCAGGGCAGCACTGAGTGGGAGGCGGCGGCGTCTGGGGCGGACAAGCGCAGGGGCCGGACGGCGATGAACGCTGGTCGGAGGGAGGAGTGGGGAAGGGGAGGGGAGCACGAGCACTAAGAAGGTACAGGGGAGCTCACCGAGCAGTTCGTGGAGGCAGAGGAGCTCCGGAAAGGGCCAGCAACGTACGCCCGGGGCGTCACGGGGTGACTCGCGACGGCGGCGGCCTAGGGCGACGGGGAGCTTCGGCTGGCGGTTAGGGGAGGCCAAGGATGTCGAGGTGGTGCTTCAGGCGCCGGCAATTGGGCCGAGGCGCTTCGAGGAGGAGAGGGTTTCAGCCGAGTGGCGATGCTGGCTACCAGGCTGCACCGGGGAGGCCAGGGGAAAGCCGGAGAAGGCGGCTGTGCCCGAAGCTGTCAGGGCGGCGGCACCAACTGGGCTGGTGG
Organism: Ampelocalamus luodianensis; assembly: GCA_036346255.1. NCBI lineage: Eukaryota > Viridiplantae > Streptophyta > Magnoliopsida > Poales > Poaceae > Ampelocalamus > Ampelocalamus luodianensis. The sequence continues at coordinate 27,807,166 of CM070620.1, read as the reverse complement.
CGAGGGGAACCGGAGACCGGAGAGGAAGAGCCGGAGCGGCTAGTGGGCCGCATGCGGGAGAGCAGCAGAGGGAGCAGGGGCCGCCGGACGCGGCACCGGGCCAAGCCGAGAGCGAGGGTGCGATAGAGAGGGCCTAGGGACTCAGAGGCCAGCGGCGGACCGGGTGATGGGCCGAGCGGCGGCATGTTGTGGGCGCCATGGGAGCCGGAGGAGGAGCACCATGGAGGCCAAAGGCGTCGGCCGGCGAGTTGGGGCAGCGTAGGGGAGCCGAAGGCGGCGACACAAGCGAGGAAAAGAAAGAAGGAGAGAAGGAAGAGGAATGAAGAAAGAGATAGGGCTGACATGTGGGACCCTATAGTTGATGTGGCTGTCAACATGGCTAAAACCACCAGTGAAACCAACCTAGGGTGTAACTTGATCTGATTTTGACAGTTTGAGGGTGTAAAGTGAACAGTATTGGAGTTCAGGGTTTTTTTTTGGACTTTTGCCAAAGTTCAAGGGGGTAAAATAGACTTATTCCTTTTTAAAACGAATACGAATCGAATGTTGTAACGAATTCGAATTGAATATGTACTCAATTCGGTCGAATGTGAATATCCTACAACTTTTGCGACAAATCTCAGTAGAACACCCAACAGCTACAGATTTGGCACTGAATCAAGACCCCGTCGAAACAGAAATGCTCCGGAAAAACAGATAGTATTTGTATTCGTATCCGGGAAAAAACGGATAGTATTCGTATCCGAAAAAATAGATAGTATTCATATTCGTTTTTTTCCAGATACGAATAACACCGAATACAGATACTACACATTTTCCCCCAGATAGTAACCGAATACGGATACATATGCTATCTATTTTCTCGGATAGTACTCGTTTTCTATTCGAATGCGGATTTTGCTTACCACATTTGCAGCAAAAAGCACTGTAGCCATTTATATCGACATTTGCTTTTCGATTGACCGATGGAGATCGACTTCTAATGCGTGATACTATAAATCTTCTGTATTGAACCCTTCAATACAGAGGATCCATTTGCCACATGAGTTGGCTAAAATTCCACGCTGGCCCGCACTTCCTATCGTGCCCCTGAGATGTATTTAATTATGGAATTTTTGTTAGTTTCTGGTTTCGAATTTCTATCTCTTTTGTAGCACCCGGCTATATAGAGCCATGTATTATTTTATTGTAACTTAGGTAACGTTATTCAGAAAAGATATTTGCTCTTGATTCTTGGATTTATGCTACGCGCTGTTATCAGGAATATAGAGTATTTTCTGGATGTTTCTGTGGTTCTTCTTGTGATCTATTCGTGTTTTTGCAGGAAGAGAACGTCTACTTTTGCATGGTTGAGTCGACAATGATCAAAACATATGGTTGGATGAAAAAAAAATTGGTCTCATATTACTGTATCAAGATAGTTGGCACCATTGATTCGTCAGATTACACAGATCAAGGATATAGTTGGCACCATTAATTCGTCAGATTACACAGATCAAGTTATCCTTATGCTTGAAGATCGGGTCCTGTATCATGCTATCAATCACTATTGGGCATAGCGACGTAGTGCCAATTGGCTAGGTTTAGAAAGGCTCCTAGCAACCTCTTAACTCGCGCGCGGTTTCTCCTTGACGTAGTGCCAATTGGCTAGGTTTAGAAAGGCTCCTAGCAACCTCTTCACTCGCGCGCAGTTTCTCCTCGCCGTCTCCGGTCTCCGCAGCTCTGGCAAGGCTCCAGCTCTGCCTGTCCTTCGATGAGATCGACAAATTAAAGGGGGGTCAAACCATAAATACCAAACCCCCAACTAATTTAGTACGCCCATTAATTATTAATTCGCCGGCCGGTGAGAGTCATAGATCAAGGAGAGGAGATCGATCGAGCAAGACGCACCGATGGCCTGTTGGAGATTTAATTTATTTTCTTGAGTAGACGAAGTCAAATTATATTTGCCTAGAGATATAACCCGCATGCTTGTATTGGAAAGGTTCTAGGTGATCTTTGGGTTGTCTGTAGATTCACTGAATCACCCTTGATGCAAGCCGGCAAGGATGTGAGCTGTTAGTTTTATTGGAAGTTTCTTTACATGGCTGTGAAGAAGAAGCTAAGTCCATGTCTGTAAGAGATACAGGTCAATATTGATCTAAGAAAGCTAATGGACAGCTCAATATTTGCGCCACAAAGCTGGACGTGTGAAGCAAATAAGCTGTAGCCATTAAGCAATCTTATTCATGTTTAAGTCGGTTTGCATGAGTCTATAAACAAACTTGTGTACCTTTGGTATAACGTAACCTTGTAAGCTCCAAGTAAATAAATGCTGAGCATTGTGAATTGCTGCTACTCTGTTCTGTTTTATCATTTGTCCCTTTGCTTGTTCGTTTAGCCATGTACCCAGGAGAGAATATTCCTAACAAGTGGTATCGGAGTCTATAAATAAACTTGTGTACCTCTGCGTAACGAAACCTTGTAAGCTCTAAGTAAATAAATGTAGAGCGTTGTGAATTGCTGCTACTCTGTTCTGTTTTATCCTTTGTCCCTTTGCTTCTTTGTTTAGCGACGTACCCAGGAGAGAAAATCCCTAACAAGTGGTATCCGAGTCTATAAATAAACTTGTGTAGCTCTGTTGTAACGTAACCTTGTAAGCTCCAAGTAAATAAATTGCTTGTTCTGTTTGTTTAGCCACGTACCCAGGAGAGAAAACTCCTAACAAGTGGTATCGGAGCTAGTCGAGTACAAGTTCTAGCATGGCCGTGTCGCGGAGGACGGCGTGGATCGCCGGCGGCCTCCTCGCGCGGCTGCTGGCGACGGCCGTCCTGCTCATGTCCGTGCGCTTCATGTTGGCCAACCACACCTACTCGATCTTGAAGCTCCAGAGCTACACGTACGTGTCCTAGACTCCTGGTACTAGTACTGCAGTATCGATCCATCATTCTCGAGCGCCCTAGCTAGGCTGTGCATACAGATTTCTGGATGACATTATTACGATTGTTTCGCATGTCGCGTATATATAGGTACGTGGTCGCGTCGGGCCTCGTGGGGTCGGCGGGGAGCCTGCTGCAAATACCCGCCGCCATCTACCTCCTGTGCAAGAGCAGCAGGATGATGCCCAGCGTCATCATCCTCGACATCAGCATGTATGCAGACATAGTACGTTGCCGCCACTAAGTGCTCTGCCTAACCTTAGCTTAGCTTAGTTACCTTTGCAGCTGCATGCTGATTTAGCTAGTTATGGGGGATGCGATGCATAAGGATATAATTCATTGCGCGCATGCACCTGCACCAGGTGACGAGCATCGTGCTGGCCAGCGGCGTCGGCGCCGGGTTCGGCGCCGGCCACGACGCATTGCGGTACATCCGCGCGATCCGCTGGTACGGCGACACGTCCCAAATTTCGGATCTCAAAGACTACTGCAACCGGGGGATCGTCGCCGTCGCCTTCCTCCTCGTCGGCATGCTTCTGTGCATTTGCGCCACGGTCGTCTCGGTCAGGCTGCGGGCCAGGGCGAGCAACGACAATGCAGCTGTCGTCTGACCAATTCGATCGAGATAATCAGAACTAAAAAGTTTGTGCCATAGCTTCCAGACTGTTGGTTTTTCCAGTTATATATCGATGTACGGCAGTCTCAGTTCTATGCTCTCTCGAGGAGTACTCCCCTGTTGATTTTTAATAAGGTTATTTCGAGATTTAAAGTTTGCAACAATTAGTCCAACAGTATATGAATTACGAGTTTTTACTAAGATAGTACGGTTGACACGCAAAATAGCAAATCTAACGCTCTCCGCACATCAAAGATAAAAATAACACCACGAAACTGTAGGAACGCGACACCTAATCTCGTTCGCGCCCCAGGAGACCGAAGTGCCTCGTCCGTGCCCTTAGGGCCTGGAGCCAGCTCGTCGGTGCCTGAGCACGGACTTCCCCAGTGCCGCACGAATTCTCCCCTCGGTGCATGTAGCCGAACCCCAGTCTGCCTCCGGGGCACGGACGCCTGCGCACGCCAGGTGCACCACTGCCCCCGTTTTTTCCCGGTGCAATCGAGTATGGCAGCATGGTGCAGACCTTCCCTTCCACCCGTCAGCCGCGCCATTTTCCCATGCATTCCCACTGAACTGCATTGCCTTGCCTGTGCCCGGCTAGCAGCATGCATAAGCCCGAGGAACTATTTAAGAGAGTAACAAGATCAATCAAGTGAAGTACGTGCGGCAACGCTACGAGTCCCCTAAATGGTAGTGTTGGCCCTGTTAATAACAAATATGACCTTTGGCGTGTCGTAATACAAAAAATAGCATTACGGACGAAATCTCCACCATTCCCTCGCGTCCGGATACAATCTCCACCGTTCCATAAGTTATATATAAACGTACGCCAGTCTGACCAACAATTAGTCCAACAATATATGAATCACGAGTTTTTAGCTAAAATAGCATTGTTGGTGTGTGTGAAATAGCAAATCTAACCCTCTTCACACATCAAAGTTAAAAACAATATCGCGAAGCTACGGGAACACAACACCTGATCCTGTTTGCGCTTCAGGAGACCGGAGTGCCCTTGTCCCTGCCCCTAAGGGCTGGAGCCGTCTCGTCCATGCCCCTGGGGCCCGGGGCAGTTCGTCGGTGCCTGAGCACATATTTTTCCAGTACCGCATGAATCCTCCCCTCGGTGCGTGTGGCAAACCCCAGTCCGTGCCTCCAGGGCACAAATTAACGCCTCCGCACGCCAGGTGCACCACGCTGCCTCCGTTTTTACCCGGTGCAATCGAGTATGGCAGCATGGTGCAGAGTGCAGACCTTCCCTTCAGCCCGTCAAACGTGTCATTTTCCCATGCATTCCCACAGTATTGCATTGTCTTGCGTGTGCCCAGCTAGCAGCATGCATAAGCCCGAGGAACTATTTAAGAGAGTAACACAATCAATCAAGTGAAGTACGTCGGGGCAACCCTACGAGTTTTTGTTCTAAATTGCACTACTGGCCACGTTAATAACAAATCTGACCGTAGCACGCTGCAATGCCAAAAATAACATCACAGACGTATTGGCGGTCGACACGTGTCCTCTACTGTTCTCCCCGCGCCAAAACGCAATCTCCACCATTCCCTACGCCCGGATGGTCCCCGTACCGCCACGTTGCCGCTGCCACACCCCCTCTGCCCGAACAAGCGCGTGCCGTGCCTTGGAGCACCGACGATCGCTCCCGCTCCGCCACGTGGAACTGCCGCACCCCGTAACCGGAACAGCCGCCACGTGGCCGCGCCGTGCCTCCCCCGCCTGGACGCTTCCCTCTACCGTGCCCTGGAGGCATGGCATTGCGCGCTGCTGTGCCCTAGTGGCATGGCATTAGGGTTAGGGCAGGGCCACCAGGGATAGGGTTACTGCTAGGTAAATTAGGGTTAGGGCAGGGTTTTAGGGAAATTAGGGTATTAGGTTTTCGAAATTAGGGTTTTATGATTTTATGTGAATTTGAAATTAGGGTTTCATGATTTCTTGTGAATGTGAAATTAGGGTTTTCGAAATCAGGTGTTTCAGGATTTTGTGAATGTGAACCTCGGGTGTTATAGGGATTTATAATTTCATGTGAACCTCAGGTATTTTAGGGTTTATTGTGAACCTCTGGTGTTGCAGTCATCTTCGAAACCGATATACTCTGACAATACTATACAAATAAATTTTGCATTAAGCGCACAACATCTATACAATGTACCCGATACAATATGGCTCACTTGTTTGCGCTACTCTCTGTTTCGACTCGTCACATGAAATCATAAAACCCTAAAGGGGGAGTCACATGAGTTTCGACATTTCATGTGGAATTGCAAACTAAAATTTCAAAAATAAAATTGATGAAATTTCAAAATAAACAATGTAATTTGCGAATTACATGTCGCACGTGGTTTGGTTATGTGTATTACAAATGACGGCATGCACAGATCAACAAATTGAAAAACACCTAAGATACATATGTGACTTTTTTGGATTCGAAAAAAAGAGGATCAAAATTAGTCTTTGTGGCGCATCAGCCCCTTCCCCTTGTCTCGGGACTGCCCACGGTGGCGGCGAGTATCGAAGTCATCCATGTTCTGCGAGATGGGTTGGGCGATTGCGTGATGTTAGCAGAATGAAAGGCAAAATCAATAATTAGGATGCGAATTGAGCATCAGTTACCTCATCGATCCGAAGTGTACCAGGGCGACGTGGACACTACTACACACAGCCTCATCACGAGCGGTTGGAGCGGTCATCACGCAGCGGTTCGAACCGCTCACGTTTTTATACGTCTGTGATAAGTGGCGGTTATCACGAGCGGTTAAAAATTCGCCTGCGTGATAAATCACAACACGAGCGGTTCTAATTATATAACCGTCGTGATATCTAATTATCACGACGGCTCTATTCAAGAAATGCATTATAGACGCATATCACGACGGCTCTATTTACGAACCGTCAGGGCTATACATATCCCAAGCGGTTCTATTCTAACCGTCAGGATATGCACATATCGAGCAGTTCTATTCTGAACCGTGCGGGATATGTGTATATCACGAGCGGTTATATAATAGAGCCGTCACGGGATTATACATATCACGAGCGGTTTGATTGATAAACCGCTCGTGATAGTTATTTCAAGATAACTATTTTTAAAAAATTTCGCTAGCCTCGGGATTGCTAGTCATGCCCTCAAAATAAGCGGCGAAAATAGATACATCACGGATATCAATCGTTGACAACCCAAAGTGATCATTGTCATACAAGCGAACATATATCAAATACACCAAACATTGTAATATCAACTCGTTCGAAAATATTGTCATACAACCCAAAGTGACAACCCAAAGTTTACCATTGAATCACAACTATTCAAAGTGAATTACAACTATATCAAATATATTAATTGTTTCAAGGTCGTTCGGTAGTGAAACTCTCCGTTGGCGCAATGATATCCGTCATGATGAAGGTGCGAGCCTCCTCGAACATCAGAGATCTCTTTACGAGCAGTGAATCTAAATCTATATTCAAAACCTACAAACAAGAGTAAAGTGTTACACATATATATTTAAATTTATAATTAGCAATTATTGCGAGATTGACCAACCTCGGGATCAAGCAACCTAGCACTCATGAGAATCGCATATGATGGCAAGCGTAGAATGCACATTCTTACGCTTTTCTTGTGGCGGCTTGAAAAATAGAATTACATATATAGGTATAGTCGGTTCGAGACGCATTATTACAGTATGATATAAGATTATTGTGTTGTAGCACGTCATCGAAATCGCGTCCCGTGATTAAGTGTGGCGTTCGTTCCTTGTATAGCCCTCCTCGGCAATATAGGAGATGAGCGACCTACATGTTTCCAAAAAGTTAACCTCGGCCATTTCAAATGAAGGAAGACTACAATAGAGTTATGTATGGAGGAAATGAGCACACCTGTCGACTACTTCTTGCACAAGGGTGAAGTCGTGGCCTTTTTTCATTAGGGAATCAAGGTATAGTACCTGATTCCTCTTTGGTATAATGACTAGAAGGATCCAGTGATGCCTACTCATGTATGTCGCTATAGTCATTAAACCTAAGTTCATACTGCGTATAAAGTACAAATGAAATTTGTATAGCAAGTAGTGAAGCACTTACTTCTGGTTGTAGGGCACCATTATGTAGTCCACGTAGTTTTGAGCAAGCAATCCTGCCGTTATGTATTTCTCGACGTAGGATGCGTGTGCCAAGATGGTTTGCTCAGAGACCACGTGTGGGTCGAGGAAACCCACCGGTTCTTTCAATCGCCGGGCAGTTTTAATCATGTATCTATACATAAGCAATGAGTTGTTATATTACGTGAATGTACGTGAATGTAGAACTTGATTGTACACACTTACAGTGTCCAGCATCGTAGAAGTGAGGCATCGAGGGCTTTGAGGTTGAATAGGTCGAACAAGTCGTGAAGCCCACGATGAAGGGCGGCTCGTGGAGAAATAGTCCTCCGTGTATCCGCGGTGATTCCATCAGCGCACCCTTTCTCTTTGGTCTTACGCAAGTACCGGCTATGCAAACTCGACAACCTAATCCAGCGTAGGCTATCATGTGCTCGTCGCCAACGGACTTCAAAGAGTATTTCTTAGGGTTAGGAGGCGGAGCGCCTTAATGTTCTTGATTTCGATTTGTCTTGAGCGACTTGCCGCTCACGCGTCTTCCTCTGTCGACGACTCGAACCGTCACGGCGTAGACGCTTTTTGTTCGTTCGGTGTCTTCTCCACGGAACCGATGAGCGGGCTTCAAGCGAAGGTTGAGGTGCGATCATGGAGGTCTGTTGGAGAGACATGGTCGTGTCGAGATGGTTGGGGTAGAGTCATCAAAAGTTGAGGCGGCATCGCAGGTCTGGGCGATGTCCTTCAAAAGTTGAATTGGAGGGCATGGTCGTGTGGAGATGGTTGGGGTAGAGTCATCAAAAGTTGAGGCGACATCGCAGAGTCGGGGCGATGTCCTTCAAAAGTTGAATTGGAGAGGCATGGTCGTGTGGAGATGGTTTGGGTGGAGTCATCGAAGGTTGAGGCGACGCTGCAGGTCGAGCGATGTCCTTCTTTGGCCACCGAATAAAATTATGCAGGCATCCCCTAGTGTTATGATTTCGTCGTTCGGGCGAATCTCCAGCGGACGGCCTAAAATTATCATGTACCATGTCCACCGGACCACGGCGTAACCTGCGCCACACAGGCACCGTCTTTGCACTATCCCTTCATTGCATGGATACACCACCCCGCCCTCAATAGACATCCCAACCATCCTCACTTGGGCGTGCGGTCGTCGGCTCCTACAAAGCGATCGCAATTAGCTAAGGCATCCTATAGGTCTATCTTTGGAGCATTCGAGAGATGTACATTACCTTGATGTCGTCGATAGGTAATTGGACATCATCGTGTTCACAATTTTGCGTGGACGCGGCGCCACTCGATGTTGAGGAGGACGCCTACAAAACAACGGGGCGACTGCGGCGGTTGTTGAGGAGTAGTAGTTGATTCACTTGGTCCCGCAATCTTGCTATCTTTTCTTCAAATTTTGCGATAAGCACCGTTCTCTTCCTTCAAATTTTGAAGTAAGCACATGTTCCAACAACGTGTCGTACTCGGCCTTGGATCTCTTCCTGCTCCTATCGTGCGATGAGTCGCCCAGAATCCATCCTCCAAGATCGTTAACCCCTTTGCACGGCGTGCGACCGGGTGCTCCTTGTTTCCCGTACGTAGTTAGTATATCCTTCTCCTGTCGCTTGGAAGGAGCCTTGGAACATGCGAGAACTCAATTCTTGCTGCAAGAGGTCATCATGTTATTATATACATTATGAAGTTATAGACTTATTAACAACTAGGTAGTTCAAGACATTTACCACACGGTTGGCCACATCCCGTCTGCGGGTTTGTGAAAGAGATTTCGCGAAGGCGTGGCGATGCCCTCGCTCTTAACCGGGAGAGAGCGGCTGATGCGTGATCTCGACAAATGGCCTTGTTTCGTTCGCGTCCTCCGCGCCCATTGCGCGGTTTTACCCGCGTGCCAGCCGTGCCGAGTTTGTGGGGTGAGTGTTAAGTGTGCGGAGAGCCTTGTGCGTCGCACTTTCCTCAAGAAATTCGGCGTCGTCTTCATTTGCACAAAGGCGTCCCATATATCCCGCGACAAGAATTTATACGCCGTGAAGGCGTTCGACCCGTGTTCACGTGCCTTGTGACAAGCACGCTCTTGAAGGTCCTCCACGCTTCCGATCGAGAGCAACGCTTTGCTGTTCCACGCGTGCAGTCTGCGGTGGGAAAGTGAGCGATTTTAAAACTTCGTCCCACGGTGGCTTCTCCTAACATCCGACCACGGTGTCCCACTCGGTGTGGTGATGGGGACCGTTCCCTTCAAGTATCCCGCACAAGGTTCGAATCTCGCTGCTTTGGGGGACTCACGGGGATCCCATTGGCATTGACCTCGTGGCGGTCATTATGTCCGGAGGAATTCTCGATGTTCCTCTGCCATCTCGCGTCGTACCACTTTCCTCGGAGATCGGCACGGCGCGAAGATGGTGCGGATGCCATGTCGCTTACTTGCTATCTATATATGCGCGAAGCAATATCGTAAGCTCTAAGCGACCGATTCAAGCGGTTTACTCAACTTAACGAAAATGATGCACAAATGTATAATATATAAGAAGGATTGATGGTAGTTTGTGCTCTCGAAGGAGAGTTGCAAAAGAACAAGTCTTTGCCATCTCAATCCTATTGTCTATACTCTTCATTAAATGAATATGATAGTATAAATTCAAACTATGAGCTCTAAACAATACTTTGCTTAAGCACAAATGATCTCAAGCTATTCATCAAAATGATCTCTTAACTATCACATTCAATCTCGGATAAGACAAAGTTCATCACAGAGCGAACGAGAACAAAGCCCACGATCAATTTCAGTTCACATTATCAAAGACTATCAAAGTCACATCACGGAGGGTTCGTCAATACAATAGAGCTCATGAATGAACTAACGGTATATCAAATTGACTGATGCATTCAACCGTGCGTGATAACTAGCATTCAGCCGAAAGTAACAAATTAACGGTATATGAAATTGTGATAGCAAGTAATTTGTACAATAGAGCTCAAGAATCAACTAACTATCACATTCAATCTCGGTATAAGACAAAGTTCATCACGAGCATGTCAACAAAGCCCATCGATCAATTTGCGATCTTTAGGAATACTCACAGAGGATGCCGCACAACAACTCACGGTGCAAGGAGGAGGCGGTGCGGGGAGGAGGCCGACGCGGGGAGGAGGGAGAAGCGCGGGGAGGAGGCCAACACGGGGAGGAGGACGGCGCGGGGAGGAGGCCGGTGCAGAGGGAGGAGGCCGGTGCAGAGGGAGGAGGCCGACACGGGGAGGAGGCCGCGTCGAGGCGGAGGCAGCGTCGTCGATGAAGGGGCGGGCGTCGGGTCTTCTGGCCGGGAGGTGAGCAGGCGAACCCTAGAGGAGCGAGAGAGCGCGCGAGCCTAAGGGCGCGGAGAGGCAAGTGGCGAGTAAAGAGCAAAACCTAGGTGCGCCTTTTGATAAAAGAATATCACAGACGGCTCTATTAAAGAACCGCTCGAGATATCCGCAATATCACTGACGGCTCTATTTAAGCACCGTGCGTGATAATATCCTGACGGTTTGCTTAAAGAACGTCGAGATATCCTCAATATCACGAGCGGTTCTTTAATGGCACCGCTCGTGATATTGAGGATATCTCGACGGTTCTTTAACAAACCGTCGTGATATTATCACGACGGTGCTTAAATAGAGCCGTCGTGATATTGCGATATCTCGACGGTTCTTTAATAGAGCCGTCGGTGATAATATATCGCAGACGGATCCATCATAGAGCCGCTCGTGCTATGGATCTCATTCCCTTCATCTCCGCGCGAGTGTCTCTTCGTCTCTGCTCCACTTTTATATAAATAGACAACCCTTATCAAAGGATTTCTCACGAAGCTCCTTGATCATCCCTCTCTCTCTACAAATTCCAAATGGCTTCCTCTCGTCCCACAGTCTTGGCCTACATTTTGGTTGTGTACTCGCACCTCTCGATCGCAACTTTGGCCCAAGCTGCGAACAAGGCGTCCGTTCGCAATGCAATCCGTTGTAGACCCTCCCATCTACCGGAGACCATAACGGCGATCATCGGTCGATTGGGCGCCTCCTCCAACAGACCAAAGGCGAGGCTCTCGGCATCCGGCGAGTAAACCTCGTCGTGGAGATTGTCCTATGGAACTCTTTGGTCCGCACCGAGGATGCAGCCCAAAGAGTCGAGGACGACATCGACATTGCGGAGAGCGGTCCGCCTAGCCGATCTTCGTGGAGACCAGGGTTGATGGCCTCGGGCTATATGGGGCGTGATTACGAGTCCGAACATCTACAAGAGGAAATTGGCGTGCAAGGTCACGTGGAGGCGTTTGGTGAGGCGATCGGTGATCCGCTCCCACCGGCCACGAGAATGCGTTTAAGATTTGAAGACTAAGATAGGATCACTCATCCTTTTTATAAATGCGTGATGTAAAAGCGATAAGGCGATCTATTATGCATGCGTGATGTAAATATGATCTTTTTATGCGTGATGATATGGTCTTTTTATCGCCCGTGATGATATGGTCTTTTTATCATCTAATTATTCTTGGGCAAATTCAGACGCTATCACGAGCGGTTGAATAAAGAACCATACGTGATAATATCCTCATCACGAGCGGTTCCTCTCACTAACAAATGCAGTGTTGAACATCACGACGGCTCCATGTGGAACCGCTCGCGATATCCTCCATATCACGAGCGGTTGTCGGAGAACCGCTCGTGATATACTCCATATCACGACGGTTTGTTAATAGAACAAATGCGTGATGTGAGTATATCACGACGGTTATACTTATTAACCGTATGTGATATTGAGTATATCACGAGCGGTTTCACGTGGAGCCGCTCTGTCTAAGTTCAACACAGGCGGTTTGTGTAGAATCGCTCGTGATATACTCGTATCACGAGCGGTTGGAAATAAGAACCATCGTGATATTTCACCCTATAAATATAAAGACAGGCAGAGGCCCCCGCCTCTAGCGCCTCGATCTCTTCTTTGGAATAGAGGGGCTTGAGAAGCTTTGCTCTGTGTTGGTTTGTAGGAGGCTTGTTTATTTGGCTTGCCTTGTTCTTGGTTGTGGGTTGCCCTAGCAACTTATGGTCATTTGGCTTGCATGCATGCTTGCTTTGTGAGGCTTGGCTTTGGTGGTAGCTCTCGGTTTGGGTGTTGTGAATGAGTGTTTTTGTGAGTGGGATAAGTGGTGTATTTCGATCGTGGCTCTCTTGCCTGCTCATTGGCCCAAGGAGAAGGGCGGTGAGGAATCTCGCGGGATATTAGGAATTTTCGTCGTGAGCTCCGAGGGTAACGATCTTTAACTCTTTATATTTGCTTAATAAGAGGAGTAACGTATTTGCGATTAATAGGGAATAACGTATTTGCAGTTTATTAATATAATTTAACACTACTAATTGTTACATGTGTAGCGTAGATGGACCGAATGGATGTGCAGTGCGAACCGTGTGAGTGAAGAGTACATTAATGGCGTGATTGCTTTTAAAAGAGCCGCGGGCGGATATCTTGAATAAGGGATAGAATTTATGTACCGTCCATGCATTGATTACGATAATCGAAGATTTTTAACAACCCGCGCAGATCGTAGGGCACTTGATTGAAGGGTTTCAAAAAGGGTATACATGTTGGACGATCCACGGTGAAGAGCAGATTATCAGAAGTTAATAATGATGACATCGACGAGGAAGTCAACGATATGCGGATGTGGATGTGTTTTTGATGACGATAGGTCGTGCGATGACAACTGGATCGATGCTACGCGATGCGAAGAAACTACTGATGAGAGAGTTTTGTAAATTCGAGCGCTTAATGGAGGACTCGGGGAAACCTTTGTTCCCTGGCTGCAAGCCGGAATACACAAGGTTGTCAACCGTACTTGAACTACTGAAATTGAAGGCGAGCAATGGTTGGTCCGACAAGAGTTTCACGGCGTTGTTAGGTCTCCTAGCGGACATTCTTCCGGAGGGAAACGTGTTGCCCAGCACCACCTACCAAGCCAAGAAGGTTCTTTGTCCATTGGGAATGGAAGTAGAAAGAATACATGCATGTCCGAACGATTGTAGCCTGTATCGTAAAGAGTATGCAGACTTGCATGTATGTCCCGTGTGCAAAGCATCCCGATACAAGCGTAAGAATACTGCTAAGGTGAAGCAAGGACCTCGTGCTAAGGTGTTGTGGTATCTGCCTGTGATCCCACGTTTGAAGGGTTTATTTGCGAACCGAAAGGAGGCAAGATTGCTGCGTTGGCACTCGGAGGAGCGTAAGAAAGATGGAAAACTAAGACACCCTACTGATTCTGCGCAGTGGAGAAACTTCGATCGGACCTTCAAAGAGTTCGGTGCGGAACCGAGGAACATAAGGTTAGGGTTGAGTACAGATGGAATGAATCCTTTCGGTAACATGAGCAGCCGACATAGCACATGGCCCGTGAACCTATGTATGTACAACATTCCTCCTTGGCTGTGTATGAAGCGGAAGTACATTTTGATGTCACTACTTATCCAAGGGCGAAGCAACACGGGAGCGATATTGATGTGTACCTAGCACCATTCTTGGATGATCTTGTGACCTTTGTGGAGCGAAGGGTACAAGTATGGGATGCGTACAAGCGAGAACTTCTCTTTACGCGTCATGTTGTTCTCGCACTATCAATGATTTTTACGCCTTGGTAACTTTGTCGGGCTTGATGCGAAAGGAGCCAAAGCTTGTCCGCACCGCTTAGATGCTACGGAGAGTGTATGGCTGAACAACTCGCATAAAATCGTATATGCGTCACCGTAGGTTCCTTCCTAGGAGTCACCCATACCGCAAGATGAAAAAACAATTCGACGGAAATAAGGAGGACGGTTCAGCTCCAAGGGCTTTTAGAGGGAAAGAGGTCTATGATATGGTTAAGGATATCGATGTTGTGCTTGGAAGGGATGTAAATTAAAACCCGTCGAAAGAACATCCGAAGAAGCGGTCAATTTTTGGGACTTGCCTTATTGGGAGCACTTAGAAGTTCACATCGTGCATCGGCGTCATGCACGTGGAGAAGAATTTATGTGAAAGCTTGATTGGTCTCTTCTCGAACATTAGTGGCAAAACAAAGGATGGTGTTAACATACGACGCGACTTGGTTGATATGAACATAAGGACCGAGTTAGCACGAAAGAGACCGATAAAGGACGAACATACCTTCCACCAACTTGCTACACTATGTCCAAGGCCGAGAGAAATGAATTGTGCCAAAGCTTGCATGGTGTCAAAGTCCCGTCTGGTTACTCGCTAACATTAAGAAACTTGTTTCTATGCAAGATTTGAAATTAATTGGTATGAAGTCTCATGATTGTCATGTCTTGATGACACAAATGCTTCTGTTGCAATTAGGGGTATCTTGCCGAACAAGGTCCGAGTGGCAATCTTGAGGTGTGTTATTTCTTCAACTTAATTGCTCGTAAGGTCATCGATCCCGAAGGACTAGATGCTCTGAGCCGAGGTGGTGACGACTCTATGTCAACTTGAGATGTATTTCCCTCCGTCATTTTTCGATATTATGGTCCATCTCATTGTTCATCTTGTGAAAGAGATAAAGATATACGGTCCTGTGTTCCTCGTCATATGTACCCGTTCGAGAGGTATATGGGAATTCTCAAGTCCTACGTGCGGAATCGATCTCGACCGAGGGCGATCATCGAAGGTTATGCAACCAAGAGGTCATTGAGTTCTGCGTCGACTACATGGCTCAGTGGAACCGATAGGTGTGCCTCTATCTCGTCATGAGGGAAGGCCGGATGGTATCGGGACCATCGGAAGGAAATCAATCACTCCGATCTGGATACGTGCGCTCAAGCCCATTTCACGGTCTTGCAACATGACCCAACCGTCCCGTACATCGACGAGCACAAAGACATGGTACGCCAACGTAATCCGGACCGGTCGGAGGTTTGGATCACGAGAGCACAACCGCTCGGTTCAACGAATGGGCAAAGGTGCGAATCATGACTGGAGGTCATCAAGTGATGATACGTTGCTATGGTTGGCAAAGGGCCACAATTTACAATTGTCACATGGCAATGATACGACATAAATGGGTACACATTTTATACGGCACTCGGGATAGGAAGAGCACGATCCGTAAGCAGCGGTGTCCGCATAGATGCATTCGATGCCGATGGGCCGAGGAGCTCGTACTATGGGCAAATAGAGGAGATATGGGAGCTCGACTACGTGCTTTTCAAGATCCCCTATTTCGTGCCGTTGGGTCCATCTCCCACATGTGAAGGTCGACAAATGCGGCGTCACTACCGTGGACCTCGATCGTGTCGGATACAAAGACGAACCATTAAATCGACTAACCAAGTTGTTCAAGTCTTCTATGTAACCGACCGCAAATAAGAAGCGCCACGTAGTTCTTCATGGAAAAATAAGGATTGTCGGAGTTGAGAATGTAGTGGGCGAGGAAGAATACAATCAATTTGACGAGTTGCCTCCTTTCGGAGACGGCATCCGCTCGAGGAAGAACCAGCGAGGAAGCTAGCTATATGCGCGTCGATCATCATGAAGGACTATATTTTAATTAAGAAATTACTCCATTGTAATTAATTTATTCCATAACATCATGTGTTATGAACTTGTAATATGTCAACGTATATTTTGATGTCAACGTGGAATTGTAATCGCTCCTGTCCTTGTGGACTGTATATTTTGGTGCATTAAAAATTCATTTAATTTGGAAAATAGTCCAGCTGCACCACCTTTCTAGAAACCTAAAAAACTAAAATTTTATGGCAAATAGTCTAACACCTTTGCAAAGAAACGGTATACTCATACCTAATCTGCGATCGTCCATCGCGAGAAGACGACGTGGTCGTCCCACCCTTCCACACCGCAGCCCAATGCTCGTGCACGGTGGCCATCCTCCGACAGCGCCACACCCGCCCAAAGGCCCGCCTTTCTTCCCCACGCCGCGCTGGACCATGTCGCGGCGAGCCTCGCACCGCCGCACTCCCGGTTGGTCTTGGCCGCTCGCACCCGCCGCGGTCGGCTCGTCCTCGACCGGCTGATGTAGTGCTTCCCAACGCCGCGCGTCTGCGTCGGCGTGTAGAGGAGGAGACCGAGCACGAGGCCGCGCCTTGTGGCCGCCACGCCGCCCGTTCAAGGAACATGAGGCGCGTTGCATGTCTTGGGGCGCGAAGACAAGCCCGAGGCCGGCGATGAAACAAGCCCCGGGTTGCCGACGGCGGCGTGTGGTTGACGACGGCGAGTAGCGCTCGTTGTCTGCCACTTCATCGCCTCCTCTCGCTCGGACCACGCGCGCCCCACGGTGCGTTCCTTGGACACCTTGTACAAGGCCTTGCAACTATACGCACATACATTCAAGATGTTAGAATAAATAGTAGTATGTACGCACGTATATTGTAGACATAAAGATGTATGTACGTTAATCGTAGGTCGATAGGTCCTCCATAGGTGAGGAGAGCTCGCGGCCACCGGCGGCGATGTCGACGACGACATCGTGAGAAAGAGCGGCGATCACCGACCTCCTCGCCTTGGTGCTGCTTTGATCGCTCGCATGCTAACCTTGGCGATTGACGTACTCAAAACCGTGAGACGAAGAGCGATGGGAGGAGTTTAATCTTGGTGATTATTCCGCCTTATATCAAGAATTAGGAGTAATCGCACGTGAGACAAAGAGACGCATGTATCGTCGGCGTGCGAGACGAAGAGTTGTGCGCGATGGTGAAGAGACACATCGCGCGGAGAAGAGGTTGGATATCACGCACGGCTCTATATGGGAACGATGCGCGATAATAATATCACGACGGTTATTTAATAGAGCCGCTCGTGATACTAGTATATTACGCATAGCTCTCAAATTGAACCGTCGTGATATTTCCTGACAGTTTTATTTCCAAACCGCTCGTGATAAAACATCTCATCACGAGCGGTTCATATTACGAACCGTCTCGCGATACTTCGCGAATGGTTCGTAATATGAACCGCTCGTGATATGTCCTCATCACAGACGGTTCTTTTTACCAACCGTCTGTGAAGTATCACAAACGGTTGGTAATAAGAACCGTCTGTGATATGTCCCCGTCTGTGATGAGGACATATCACAGACGGTTCCCAGACGGTTCCAAAGGGAACCGTCTGTATAAGTTCAACACAGACGGCTCCTTTGGAACCGTCTGTGATGAGGTGTCTGCTATTGCCTGTTTTGTAGTAGTGGGAGCTCTAGAACGGCCGCCGGTCTCACTTGCAGGAGCTTTGCCTTGTTGACGGGTTCCTCTTCAATACGATCGGGTACGTAATGTTTCCATCGCTGGAAGGTCTTGGCTCGCATCGTGTGGTTCAGCATGTAGTTCTGCTGGATGAATACCGTATCGTACATCTTCGGGCCATCAATCTATTGGAAGAAGTAGTAACGTATGTCGGGTTGCCATTAGGAATGAACATTATGCGCGGATGAAGTTACAAATATATGAAAGGCAACGTAAGGTGTAATGTAAGACCCCAAATTTGGAATTTATAGAATATTTTGTTAGCCTTATAGGGCAACATTAAATAAACACAACGGAAGACGATGAAGAAGTAGTGGAGTACAGCTGATCTACCACAGGCAATCGACTGGGGTAGCGGCCTAGTCGTCATGATCCACACCTGAAGCAAAGTCCTTCTCCTCTGAAATTTGTTTGCATAAAGCAAGTATGAGCATAACTACTGTGCTCGCAAGTTACACCCGTCAAATAACAGAATGACATGCATACATGGATGTAACAAAGGATGGCTTATAGGGTTATTTGTGCAAAAACAACATTTGATATTAAATACCATACTAAGTTCAAAATCCCAAGTTTTATAAAATCCAAAATCGATTTTGAATTGATAAAGATAGTGTAGGCACCAACCTAACACCAACATAAACACGGGCACCAACCCGGGGCTTCAACCCATAACTTTTCTCATGGACACCCATCCATGTCAAACTGCTTTATAAAACATTTTGAAAACAAACCAAAGTCTAACTTTGAGTGGCTTTGCCAGCATGTCCATGACCGTGGACACGGCTATTCGAATAGATTGACACTCTGCAGAGGTTGTACATCTTTACCCACAAGAGATAATCAACTTTTAATATCCGTCTGACACACTTCCGAAGGTGTGCGACTAAGTGATCATCACGAGGCCTTTACAATGCATCATTCCACAATAGTCCTCCCTCGCTAAGGTTTCACCCCCTTTGGACTACCCGTCCGTAGGGTTCAGGCCCCCTCTTGCGCCAGGTGAGACTAACAAAGGTCATAACATGACTACCCACTGCACCAACAGGAACGACCATGATGGAACTTTGCAAATTATTCAGCCAGGTCCTGCCCATACAAGACATGTGGTAGTACGATGTGGCTTAGCAAGATGCGGCTCGAAGACCGGTCCTTAGCTGACCTGGGCGACAACCAACAGAATCCTGGACCTCAACCTACCCAGTTGAGCCCGTGCATAAAACTGCACCCACCAATGCCAATGGTACAATTTAATCAATAGATGATTTTTGACTGAAATTCCCCAAAATGAAACATGTTTGGTCTATAAGCATGGCTAAGCACAATATTTTTCAAAATGATCCCAGTTCGTACTATCGTATCAACCAGGTTTTGACTAGGGTGACAACATGTTTGATTCAATTATCAAAATTGGTCATACAAAGGATTTTAGGCATAACTATAAATTTAAGGATTAAGTCCATTCATCGTCCCTGAACTCTTGATCTAGTTTAAAGTTCGTCCCTGAATTACAATACCAGATAAAACGTATCCTCTAAATATTAATACCGTGTAAAAACCATCATTTATTCTTTTTATGGGCGGTTTCATGCCACGTGGAAAAAATAAATGTTTTCCCTGCCACCAGGGCATCCACGCTGGCGAATGTCGAATGTGGCATCGCCTCCCCTGCAGCTCGTGCGTATCCTCTGCTCCGCCTTCCTCATCGTCTTCGTCGGCGGCACCGTCTACGTCATGTCGCGCCCCAGGCCCGTCTACCTCGCCGACTCGCCTACTACAAGCCGCTCGGCTACGCGTGCCCTTCGCCACCTTCATGGAGCACACGCGCCTCGCCGGCGACGACAAGAGCGTGCGCTTCGGATGCGGATCCTCGGCGCTCGGGCCTCGGGAGAGACACTGCCGCCCGCCAACCACTACATCCCGCCCAACCCCAAAGATGGAGACCTCCCGCGAGGCGCAGCTCATCATCTTCTCCGCCATCGACGACCTCGTCCGCCGCCCGCCTCAAGCCCAAGGGCATCGACATCCTCATCGTCAATCGCACCTCTTCTCCCGACCCCTCGCTCTCGCCATGATCATCAACCTCTCGGCATGGGTCATGGCGCTGGTCTTATCTCCTCGACTTCACCGCGACATGCTCCGGTAATTACTTGATGTCGATCGCAAGAGTTGTTCTTAATTAACAGTGTTTATTTAACTAATGGATCAATTAACGGACGACATGGATCGGACACGTACAGGTGCATCCGAACTCGAATGCGCTGGTGGTGTCGACGGAGGTCATCACGCCCAACTTCTACTGGGGGAGCCGAGGGAGTAGACGTCGGACTTGACGCCGAGCATGCCCGTCTGCTGGTACTCCGGGTCGATGTAGCAGAAGGTGCCGACGGTGGACATCATGTGTGTTGGGTAGTTTTGTTTCAGAGTTGCGTTCAGTTTCAGAGTTGTTTTCGTATTCAGATGTGAAACCGGAACCAATTGGTATTCGTATACAAATTGGTTGCGGTAGTAATACTGTCTAACTTAGGCTTTAGTGGAGAAAACTCGGAATGTTGTCTATAGTTTAGTTTTGGTTTCTATTTAGTTTCGTAATGGATCGCAAATGTCAAGCGATTCTGAGTCAGAGTCTGTCAGTTTCCAGTTCTTCTCTGTCAGATTTTTCGTTTCGGACACTGTAGCATGTCCAGTTCTAGTCGGTTTTTGTGTTTCTGATTCTCGAGAGAAACGGAGTCAAGAAACCGAATTCGTATCATATATGTAACTCATTTGTTCAGTACTCATTAGTTGAAAAAACTGAAAAGATTTTCTAGGTATCTTTGGGGGTTGATTTTATTTCTGTTAGTGTTGGATTTTGCGATCAAGTAGTTGGTCGTTCTAGCTACTTGCGTGTTCTACTTCTAGTCTTGTTCTACCAT
Source organism: Ampelocalamus luodianensis (assembly GCA_036346255.1). Lineage (NCBI taxonomy): Eukaryota > Viridiplantae > Streptophyta > Magnoliopsida > Poales > Poaceae > Ampelocalamus > Ampelocalamus luodianensis. Next base: position 27,786,357 of record CM070620.1, on the reverse strand, counting down.
GTGTGTTTTCGTTTTCATAGTTGTCTATGCTAGGATCAAACTCTTGAATTCACTTTGGTCGATTCAACTTCTTGAACTTTAGTTCAGTCTCAACTCCTTGAAACTTCGTAACGCAGAAAACGAAATCAAGAACTTTGTGATTTCAATTTGCGCTGCATCTCGTCGATACAACTTTTATGTTTTCTCTCTTTATATAGGCTTTTCTCAAACGAGTTACACATCAAGTTACAAATCGGACTTCAAATCCGAGTGCGAACTCGAGAAATCAAACTAGATAAGCTACAACACGAAACGAAAAGTATACCAAGTTCTGAAACTGAACTTTACAATTTCAGAATTGCTAACCTTCCGAACAGAAAACAATCATAGACAAACAAAGTCTGGAGCACACGAGGTGCTGACCGGCGAGGAGGGCGAGCGACGTGGGTCGGCGGCGAACAGCCGGCCGCAGAGAGAGACAGCGCGATCAAGATCCGTCGAGTAAGCATCAATCCCAATCCCCAACCCCAAATTAAGTTAATCCTTCAATTTGCATCCCGAATGGAGTAAAAAATTGTATGAGTATATGGCTTGATCTTTTGGTGAGAGCAACTGCCACATGCACACGTAGTAGATGTGTGTGTCTCTCAGGCCGATGCCAGTGACCGTGGCGCCACCGGTCACCCCCATCGGCCGCGCATCTGGACCCTCGGCCGCGCGCGTCCACACCGAGCCTCTGCCTCCGCCTCCTCTCGTGCCGCAGCAGGCGGCGCCGAGGACCACAGACGCGGCATGCGTGATGACGATGGGTGATGTGAGCTTCTCGTTGGGGTCGGAAGGTACGGACGGGAGGACACGGAGGAGACGGCGAGGAGGGAAGTGGAAGCGCCGAAGCTGGGGCGGGGGCGGCGGCGATGAGGTTCTTCAAGGCGCTGATGCGCCAGGTGATGGATAGGCAGGAGGCGATGCAGCTTCGGCTCCTAGAGGCCATCGACCAGCGGGAGCAAGACCGGATGATCCACGAGGAGGCATCGCCTGCCGGGCCAGCGCCACCGACGGCTCACGCGCCGCCTGCCGCTACAGCCAGCATGGACGTCTAGGCGGCACGGGGAAAGGAATATATTCCGGATTAAACATTTTTTTCCACGTGGCACAAAACCGCCCACAAAAAGAATAAATGATGGTTTTTGCATGGTATTAATACTTGAAGGATGCGTTTTATCTGGTATTGTAATTCAGGGACGAACTTTAAACTAGGTCAAGAGTTCAGGGACGAAGAATGTACTTAATCCTAAATTTAAAACAGGAATTTAAATTACTGAATATAAATAAGCATGCAGTAATAATTTAAAACAGAATTTAAATAATTTGAAATAGTGGGATCAATATGATCAAGGGTATAACTTGCCTTCGTTGACGTCTTGGAATTCTAGGTCTTCGGATTGGTCGAACTCTCCGGAGTCGTCGAAGTCAATACGCGAAAATATGATAAATTCAAATTCAAATTCAAATAAATTCAAAAACTCAGCTCAAATTAACTCCAAATTGAAATATTTTGGTTTAGTTAGCTAGATTATAATTATATACAAATTTTGCAACTTGAATCACCCAATTTGGAGTTCAGATGCAAAAGTTATGAATTTTTTAAGTTTAAATTTATTTAAAACCTAAATTCTGAATTTATTAGATTTTCTGGATTTATTTTTCTAAAGGAAAATTCTAGTTATTACGCAATGATGACGTCAGCGAGTGGAAAATGATTTCCGGCCGATTTATTTTCCAAAGGAAAAGGAGCTGGGTCACTGACATGTGGGCCTGGGTCTTGTGGACCGGGTCCACGAATTTGTTCTTGGTCCATGGTGGACCGGTGCCACACCACCGTGGCTATGCCACGTTGGCGCCACGCGGGCGATGACTAAGCCACGAGGGCTGAGGTGGCCGCCAGATGGCACCGAGGTGGCGTCCGGGTGGCAGTGCCACGTCGGCACAGGTGGCGTGGCGCTCGGCGTTGAGCTCGCCGGCACAACGCGCCACGGCGAGCTCCGCCGAGGGGCTCATCGTGAAGAGGGGGTGATGGGGATCGCGGTGCTTACCCAGGTGACGCAAGTGCGTGACGCGGTGGCCGGCGGCGAGGAGAGAGGCGGCGGTGCGGTTCGGCTTGCGACGGCGAAGGAGCTCCGGCGATGTCCCGGCGAAGGCGAGGTGAGCACTGGGTGCACGAGATCGTGGCGAATCCGATTGTGGCGGTGGCGTGGACGCGGCGGCGGTGACGGCGGCGGAGTGCTTGCGGTGGCCGACGACGGAAACTCGGATTCCGGCGAGCTCGGAGGGGGAGAGAGGGAATGGGTGACGGTGTTGGACTGAGGAGGACGAGGGCTTCCCGGTGCTCCCTTTTATAGGGGCCAGGGGTGGCCGGGGAAGGAGATCGTGCGCGCGGGCTCGGCGGCGGCGGTTAGGGCGCGCGGGCGAGTCGGGTGAAACCGGCGCGAGGAGAGGGGAAGAGAGTGGGGGCGATTGCGGTTGGGCACGCCGGGTCGTGTGCGCACGTGCGCAGGGAAGGTGGGGGTTGGGGGCTGCAGTTGTGGAGCTCGGTCGTGGCCGGAAATGGCGGAGGCGACTGGCGCGTGAGGAAGAAGGGGAGGAAGAGAGAGACCCTGACGGGTGTGGCCGTCATGTAAGAGGGAAAGGGGAAAAGGCGGGTGGGCTGGGCCGGAGGCGCCAAAAACAGAGGTGGGCCAAGGGCTTTCGGCCCGTTAGGTTTTCCGGATTTTCTTTTGACTTTTCCATTTGATTTAATTCTAGTAATTCAATTAAGATTTAGAAAATAGCAAAATAATTCCAAAAATTATGGAAAAATTCACAGAAATTTCCTTATTTATTTTGGACTTAATAAAATTATTTCCAACTTAAAGTTGGCTTTTGATTTTGCAAATAAATTATTTTGGCTTTGAAATACTTAGGAAAAAGCTTTTAAAATTCCAGAAAATTCTAGAAATTAAGTAATTTTTTATTTTTCAGATTAAATCAAATAAAACTTCAATAACTTCAAATAAATTTTTACTTTTCACTTTTTAAAACTCTAGAAATTCAAATAAAGCAATCAACCTTTTTTTTAAATTTCAAAAAATCCAATAAAATAATAACTTTATTTTATTTTATTTTGGTAACAGCACTTTGGGATGTTACAAACTACCCCCCTTAAAAGGAATCTCGTCCCCAAGATTCAGAGTGGCTAGAAAGAAAGCTACGGAATACAAAGCTGGGAAATGCTAGGTCTTCAACTGGAATTGTCGTTGTCCACATCCTGCTCCTCATCGGACAGAAATTGAGCTGTGACATTGTACAGACGTCATTTTCCTGAATTCTACAGCTTCTTGTTTACTTGCATGATGTTGACTTCAGAGTCAGCTGGGTTTGCTGCCTGCTGCTTCTTTGGATATTTACTGGCGAAATGCCCAACCTCATGGCAATTGAAGCACGTGATGCCTGCAACATAGGATGAGTCCTTCTGTGCCTGATCACCATCAGACGAGTTGGAGGACCCCAAGTTGACTGGGTTGTCTGCCGTTGGCTGGGATTTGACTTGATACGATGAATTCCCTCTAGCTCTGGAAAAACTTCCCGAGTTGAACTTCTGTGCAGCCATTCTTCTCTTGCGATTCTCCATCTCCCGCTATTTGCCTTCTTGACGAATCGCCTTGTCAACTAGCTGCTGGAAGTCAGTATAATCCTGGGAAATCAGCTGTACGGACAAGTCATCATTGAGACCTTCTAAGAATCTTTCCTGCTTGTCTTCATCTTTTGCGACATCTTTAGGTGCATATCGTGCCAGTTGATTGAACTTGTGCAAGTACTCATTCACAAAGAGGTTGCCTTGGTGCAGCGAATGAAATTCCTTCTTCTTGAGGGTCATCATGCCCGCAGGAATGTGTGCATGGCGGAAAGCTCGCACAAACTCAGCCCAAGTGATGGACTGAGCATCTGCATGGGGGATGCTGAAGTTATCCCACCATTCGGAAGCTGGACCCATGAGCTGGTGTGAAGCAAACAACACCCTCTCACGATCAGTACACTAGGCGATGTCCAACTTCTTACTAATCGCCCGGAGCCAATCATCTGCATCCATGGGCTCAGTACTGCTTGAAAAAGTTGGTGGACGCATCCTCATAAATTCTGACATACTGGTCCTTTGAGGTGGTGGAGTTGGAGTTGGAGCTTGGGAAGCAGTAGCTTGTTGGGCTTGATTATTGTTGATGGACTGAGAGAGCAGTTCAATCAGACGGTTTTGGTTGGCCATCATTTGCTGCCATTCTGATCCGTTGGTTGGAGCACTTCCATCATTGTTGGCGTTGATTCCACTTCCCGAGTGACGAGTGTTCACCATCTGCTGATTACTCCAGAGAGTTAGGGAAGGAGACAAGGGATAGACGAGAGACAATTACGAAGAACTAAGGGGATAGAGCGAAACAACCCTCCCAAACGAAAGAAGCAACTCAGAAAGATTTTAAAAACTTTACACAACGTTCTATCGATCGAGACTCTTAAGCTGGTGAAATGACTCAATACACCGAAAGAGTCTTGGCAAACTTAAACTATATGGTTGGGCTGACATCGCGACTTCCGCTTACGATCTTCAATGAATCTTGCATGTTGTCCTTGATTGGTAGCGATGACTTGATGCATTCTCGATAGCTTCATGTCTTGAGGTCTTGCACGTAATGGTATTGTCCATCTATGGAAAATTTCTAAGGAAAGAGGATCCATTTAACCTTATAAAATTATGAGGGGAGAATTAGGTAAGAAAGAATTACCAGGAAGAAGCTAAAGATAGACAGATGACCAAGATGAGGAGAGAACAATTTATTTTTCTTGTTATGTAAAATAAGCTTTGAAGTTTTTAACTAACGGCCATTCTAACTAGGTCACGACCTACAGTCGATATGACTCTAATACCACTTTGTCAAGACCCAAGACTAACATCCCAGATCTTCTGTGCATAACTGAACTAGTCCCATGATCAGTGGCTAGCTCACACAGTAAACAAATATGATAACACAACCATAAGCGCTAAAATTTATTAATAAACAACAGAGTTGATTACAAGATAGCCTTACAGTGCAACATTAAATAAACACAGCGGAAGACGATGAAGAAGTAGTGGAGTCCAGCTGATCTGCCATAGGCAATCGAATGGGGCTAGCTGCCTAGTCGTTATGATCCACACCTGAAGCAAAGTCATTCTCCTCTGAAATTGGTTTGCATAAAGCAAGTATGAGCACAACTACCGTGCTCGCAAGTTACACCCGTCAAATAACAGAATGACATGCATACATGGATGTAACAAAGGATGGCTTATAGGGTTATTTGTGCAAAAACAACATTTTACATTAAATACCATACTAAGTTCAAAAGCTCAAGTTTTATAAAATCCAAAATTGATTTTGAATTGATAAAGATAGTGTAGGCACCAACTTAACACCAACATAAACACGGGCACCAACCCGAGGATTCAACTCATAACTTTTCTCATGGACACCCATCCATGTCAAACTGCTTTATAAAACATTTTGAAAACAAACCAAAGTCTAACTTTGAGTGGCTTTGCCAGCATGTCCATGACCGTGGACACGGCTATTCCAATAGATTGACACTCTGCAGAGGTTGTACAGCTTTACCCACAAGAGATAATCAATTTTTAATGTCCGTCTGACACACTTCCGAAGGTGTGCAACTAAGTGATCATCACGAGGCCTTTACAATGCATCATTCCACAATAGTCCTCCCTCGCTAAGGTTTCACCCCCTTTGGACTACCCGTCCGCAGGGTTCAGACCCCCTCTTGCGCCAGGTGGGACTAACAAAGGTCATAACATGACTACCCACTACACCAACAGGAACGATCATGATGGAACTTTGCAAATTATTCAGCCAGTGTGAGGACCCCGGTTTATTCGGCTTGTACTGTTTAACCATCCACTTGGTCCTAACAGTACCAATCAAATAAACCAAGCCTCGAGATATGTATACTTCCTGCACTGCAGTATACACACCGTTACAAAATCATGCATCAATTCCATTCATACACATAGAGCCGAAGCAAAAGTAACAACTGAAAGACATAGATAATATAAAGAGAGTTATTACACAAGAGAGGCCAACCGGCCAAAAGTCATACAAATAAGTAAATACACAGCGGAAGCAAAATGGCCATAAGATGGCGATAAACAAAAGCCAATCGGTGTGCCTTTACCCACAAGGCAACCAACCGGACCGCCAAGCTAATCGTCCCTGCACGCGCGCAACACAACTCACAAAAGTGAGGCCCTTGGGGCTCACCTTCTTCCTCTGCAACAATTAATATTAAGCAAAGCGGATGAGTACAAAACTTGTTTTTGTACTGCAAGACCGACGTGTGAGATAACAGAACTATAATTAACTACATGCAAGCTTTATTTAAGTGGATGAGGCTCGGACTTATTTTCAGATAAAGCAAGTTTTCATTTGCAATAGGGTAATAGATTCAAAGCAAGTTTGCAATTAACTTTTATTGTTCAAATAAAGAGAGACAATAATAACAATAGATAAATGACAACACCAACCTAGAAGTGACTAACCCATAGTCACCACAACAATAGCATGAAGTACCCTTCATACCACCCATGTCAAGTTTAAGTTTTTAAAAGGTTGTAGTCTAGTTCTTGCACGACCTACCAAGCATGTCCATAACCTAGGACGAGGCTATTCGAATAGTTTTAACCTGCAGGGTGTACCAATGTACCCACACGATAGACCGCCTTTCCACCACCACGGTTAGCACACTTCCTTTGGTATGCGGGCATGGCTAAGTCTAACAAGACGCTTTCCAATGGACGATGCTAATTAAGAGCCGCAACCCACGGAGAAGGACACATTAGACAGACCTAACCGGTGCGCTAATGCTCCCTCCAAAACACACACACAAGAACACACCCACCGACCAACTCATAATTAGCACCTCCCAAAGTACTTAGTCAAGAGAGGTTCCATATCCCCTCGTGGGTTAGCACGCAATAAGCGCTGGCTTAGTGACACAAGTAACTCGGTCCTTGGGGACTTAGGCACCATTCCACACACCCAACAGATCACATCAACATACCATTGTGCCCAAGTCAAGATATAGTTTTGTTTTCGGTTTTTGATTTGTAAATCAATAAAACACAAGGGTTGGACATAATGGAGTAGTATAAGTAGTTGTGTGATCCAGATCATCGACTAAGTCGATGATCGCCCAATACTACCGATAACTAGGCATGGCTAAGCAATATTCATTCGTAATCTACTAAGTGATAAGAGTTCATCCATCGAACTCTAACCACAGCAAATAACCTAGGCTCAGGTAGTAGAGGATAACCATTTACCTACAGATTATGCAACTAGAGGTCTAACTAATCAATTTAACAGCAAAGTAGCAATGCATACATAGAAGTTAAACAAAATATTAGACTTTGAAAGTAATGGGATCAATGGGAAATGATCAAACTGCTTGCCTGCTTGCTGTGGCTCAAATTGTTGCGGAGGGTCGTTCTCGGGGTTACCGCAAATATCGAATCCTAGGCGAAAGAGCGAAAACAACCAATAAGACGAGCAACGCTTAAATGAAAGAGCAAGCAAAAATTAACCAAATGCGACGAAAATTATACACAAGGTATAATAGGAATATACCTAGACATAGGAACTGGAAAACCTAATTTGGATTTGTGGTGCAAAAGATATTCTCTAAAACCTATTTTCGGCCATAATTAGCACTGTAGCAAAAATATTTTCTAGAAATATTTTGGAGCTGAAATTTTTAGGGTGGCTACCTACTGGTGTAGTTATAACCCATATAAAATTTCAGGTCATTTGGAGTTATAATGAAAGAGTTATGATTTGTCTAAATTGTTTAGGGTATTAAACTAAAATATGATCCTTATGATTTCTAAAAACAGTAAAATTTGTGAAACCAATTTTCCTAGCAAATACACTATCAGGGGAAGCTACTCCAATTGGATTCATACAAAAAGGATCTATAGATTAAAAGTTATGCATTCTACAAGTTTGCTAAAGTTCTGAAAAACAGTATTATGTTCACTTGTTTACTATCTTTGAAAATGGTTTTCCAGGTTTGATCATGGTCTACAATTATTTTTATATTTAAGTTCAAGTTATAAGGAAGCTAACAAAATTGGAATCATCTAATTTGGAGCTAAGATGACCAAGATATGAAAAGACAAGACCCTAATGTGATACTGATTTCTGGACTTAGCACTTTCGGGATTTTCCTAACACCCGAGACGTGGACGGTTGAGAGCCGTCGATCTCAGATCGGACGCCCGGTTGAATCCGAAGCGACACAGCGCCGAGCGCCGTAGAAGAGGGCGGCGACGTGGAGAGCCGAGGCCGAGATCTCAGATCGGACGACCGCACGAGCCACGCCGCCCCGACCGAGCTCCGCCCGACAACAGAGGAGTTTTCCCGGCCGCGAGTTTGCTCGGCGTGTCGCCGGCGAGGATCGCCATGGCGACGCCGGCCAAGGGCCAAAATGGGATCCTAGCACTATTGCGCACCTGATGGCACCAGCGGCGAGGCCAATGGTGACCTGACGCGGCGGCGCGGCGGCGAGAGACGGAGGGAGTGCTACGGCCGAAAACGAAAACGATGACAAGGCTAAGCTACGCGCAAATGGACGGGTGCAAAAGCTATGACGGGGTCCTATGGACCTAACGCGACCAACCGGAGCCTATATGGTAGCCGACGGCGAGCCGGAGGCTAACGGCGGCGGCGGCGCGACCGAAACAGGGAACCATGGCTACGGTGCAGCAAAAGCTAAACGGGGAAAAGCTTAAGCTCACCAGGGTTCATCAAGACGATGACGGGTTGGGGTGGACGGCGGATGATCGAGCAGCCCGGACGAAGTCCAGCGGCAATGCGAAGAGCTTCACCGTGGAGGGTCACCACAGGCCAAACTAGCAACACCGGTGGTACCATGAGCTTCGCAATACCACAGAGAAGCTCCAGGAGGCAGGTATTTGGAAATGGGGGTCTTACCGGCACCGGAGAAGAAAAGGGGGCACTAGCAGCTGCGAGCTCCAAAACTCCAATGCCCGCTGCCTCTGTAGAGGAAACCCAAAATAGGATGAGGGTTAAGCACCACAGAGGTAAAAGGAAGGAGCAGGAGGAAGAATCGAGGCGAGGGAGCCACTGGAGCACCGTCGGCGACAGGAGCTCCAAGCTCGGCAATGGCGGAAATGGGCGCTGGGTGCTATGGGCTCGCCAAGCTCGAGGGTGCGAGAGAGCTGCGGGAGAGGAAAGGAAGCCAACGAAGGTGACCGGGGGCTTAAGTAGGCTTGAGGAGCACGAGCACCGTTGTTCGCCTCGGGTTCCCGCTGCCACGCGGTCGCCGTGGCGCGACGGAGCGATTGAGACGACGACTAAACGGGCGGTGCAGCGCGCGCATTGAATGCACCGCGAGACCCGTTGCGAGGTGACCCGATCTCGCGCTCCAACCACCGCCATGGCGCGGCTGACGCGAGCTCTGGCGCTGCGTCGCGCAAGCGAGAGGAAGGCGACGACAGCCAGCCGTCCGATTCGCATCCAACGGCTATCACGCGATCGCGTTGAAACGGCATCGGCGAATGTCGACCGCCCGATTGAAATCCAACGGCTGCGAATCCAAGGGCAACCGGAGTTGTCCGAATGCATACACGAGCGCGAGCCGTCCGATTGAGATCCAACGGTCCAAAGTGCGCCGCGCCGCTTGACCGCCGGGTGTCTTTGTTAGTTGACTCGACCGAGTCAGGTTGGCTCGAGCCCGAGTCGGACTCGCACCGAGGAACAGGCAAACCAGGTTAGGTTTTGATTTTTGAAATGAAACTTTGGGGATTTAATTGAGGCATCAAATCAACACCAAAATTTATGAAATTTTAACGAAGTTTCTTGACAATAGGATCAACCTTCCATAAAATTTCCAGAGATTTTGGAGCACTTTAATTTTCTCAAGAAATTCGGAAGGTTATTTCAGAGGTTTGACCAAGGTTTGACTTGCCCCTAAAATATTTCAAATAATTTCCAAAAATTATGGAATAATTCAGAGGTGCCACCAAGCAACCTTGGAACCCAGGAAAATTATTTCCAAGTGTTTGACACTAGATTTGACCAAGGAGGTTGTTGAGTTGATAACAAATGAGGGTTTAGATTTTGAATTCCCCAAAATTCCTTTACAAGAATTTCAGAAAAGTTCAAGAGTGAAAGGATGACAGAAAAAGTTTTAATTTACCCTCATTATATTACATTTGAAACACAAGCCAAATTTGGGGATGTTACAAACCTCCCCCCCTTACAAAAATCTCGTCCCGAGATTTGGCTCACTCGGAAAAGAAAGAGGGGTAGTCTGTACGGAGACGATCTTCTCGCTCCCATGTAGCTTCATCCTCGGAATGGTTTGACCATTGAACTTTGAGGAACTTGATGGTCTTGTTCCTCGTTCTTCGCTCAGCCTCTTCGAGGATGCGAACAGTGCTCATGAGGTCAAATCTTCCCGAACATCAAGAGTTTCCAACGGAGTTTCTCGATTGGAACACTGAGGCACTTCTTTAGCCGGGACACATGGAAAACATCATGTACCCCGCAAGTGCAGCAGTAACTCCAACTTGTAGGCAACAGCTCCTTCTTCTCGATAACACGGTATGGACCGACATATCGAGGAGCCAACTTGCCCTTGACACCAAAACGCCGTGACCTTTCGAGGAGAAACTTTGAGATAAACGGTCATTGGGCTCAAAGCTCAACTCACGACGACGGCGATCCGCATAGCTCTTTTGCTCGGATTGAGCCGTGCGTGGCGATCACGAATGAGTGGACTTGCCCTCGGCCTCATTAATCGAGTCCGCCAAAGAAAGGTCTTTCACCGTCTCGCACTGGCCAACGGGGTTCTACACTTTCTCCCGTATAAGGCCTCAAATGGTGCCATGCCGAGACGGCTTGAAACTGTTGTTGTAAGAAAACTCGGCGAATGGCGTGCACTTCTCCCAAGCTTCCCATAGGAAAGAACACACGCCGCAAAGATGTCCTCTAAAACCTGGTTGACCTCTCTGGTCCCACCATCTGCTTGGGGTGAAAAGTCGAAATGAAAGAAAGGCGAGTTCCCATAGCCTCTTGCGAGCTATGCCAAAATCGAGACGTGAACAATGAACCACGATCCGACACGATCGCCTTTGGTACACCATGCAAACTCACGATGCGGGCTATGTAGAGATCCGCGTAAGACCTACTCGAAGGTCGGTCTTGACAGAAGAAAATGAGCCACCTTAGTCAATCGATCGATAACTACCCGGATGGCATCATTCTTCTTTGGGGACCGGGTAGACCGGTGATAAAGTCCATCCCGACCGAATCCCACTTCCACTCGAATTGGTAAAGGTGGCGATCTGCCGGACGATGCTCGGCCTTGACACGACAACACACGCCGCGCTCGACAACGAACCTTGCGATCTCCCTCTTCATTCGGGTCCACCAAAATCTCGGCGAAGATCCCGTACACCTTCGTGGCCCCGGATGAATGGATAACGGAGAATCGTGGGCTTCATGGAGGATCAACTCCCGCAACTCCATGTCCTTTGGAACTACGAGGCGCTGTTCGAACCTCACGACACCAAGCTCATCTACGGAGAAGCACTTGGTCGTTCCGTTCTTGACATTTTCCTTGATGCGGTTTACTCCAACATCCGATCGCGAGCGCACTGATCCGATCCATCAAGGTTGGTTGTACAACCAAGGAAGCGAGGAACCATGCTCAACTAAACCCAAGTTGAGACGCTGAACTCCTCCGAAGAGGGGGCGATGCTCTGAAGCAACAATGCATTGCAATGCGCTTTGCGACTAAGCGCATCCGCAACGACATTGGCCTTGCCCGATGGTAGTGAATACCCATGTCATAGTCCTTGATCAACTCCAACCATCTCCTTTGCCTGAGGTTCAGTGCAGTTGGGTGAACAAATACTTTAGGCTTTTGTGATCCGAATACACTTCACAACGATTACCGATTAAGTAATGTCGCCAAATCTTAAGTGCATGAATCACAGCGGCCAACTCCAAGTCATGGGTAGGATAGTTGAGTTCATGAGGTCTCAATTACCTTGATGCATAGGCCACTACCTTGCCTTCTTGCATAAGGACACAACCGAGGCCTCGACGAGAGCGTCACAAAAGATATCGAAGCTTCGACGGACATCGGGAGAACAAGAACGGAGCGGTGGTCAATCGCTTCTTAAGTGCTTGAAACTTTCCTCGCAATCAGCGGACCACGAGAACTTCTTGTCCTTCTTGAGCAACTCCGTCATAGGCTTCGCTATCTTGGAAGTTCTCGATAAAGCGACGATAATATCCCGCTAAACCAAGAAAACTCCGAACTTCGGTGACCGGTGGGTCGACTCGAGAAAGCACGCCGATCTTGCTAGGATCCACGCTCGCCCCGCCGAAAGAATATGGCCTAAGAAGGCTACTTCCTTCAACGAACGCGCACTTGCTGAACTTTGCATACAACCGGTGCTCACGGCTTGCCCAACACAAGCCTCAAATGCTCGGTGTGTTCCTCATCGCTCTTGGAGTAGATAAGGATATCATCGATGAAGACCACAACAAACCTATCCAAATACTCCATGAATACCGAATTCATGAGGTTCATGAACAAGGCCTGAGCATTGGTCAAGCGAATGACATGACGGTATACTCGCATGCCATAACGAGTAGAAAAAGCCGTCTTTGGAATATCCTCCGTCGAATCCGAACTCGATGATATCCCACTCTCAAATCAATCTTGGAGAAAACTCGAGCTCCAGCTTAATTGATCGAAAAGGTCATCGATACGGGCAAAGGGTACTTGTTCTTTGAGCTACTTCATTAAGTGGACGGTAATCAACACATCATGCGCAGCGCCTTGTCCTTTTTCGGACAAAGATTGCCGAGCATCCCCAAGGAGATGAGCTAGGCGGATGAAACCCTTCTCTTGAAGCTCACCCACCGCTTCTTCAACTCCACCAACTCAATTGGGTCCATTCGGTGAGGCCTCTTCGAGATCGGGCGATGCAGGGAACCAACTCAATGACAAACTCGAGGTCTCGAATCGTGGCATCCTGGAAGGTCGCCGGGAAGACATCAACGAAGTCACATACCACCGGGACTTCACTAATATCTAGAGTCGGCTTCGCCGAGCGCGAAGAGATGCGGACCTGCAGCTTCGACGGCGAGCGAACCGCCGCGGAAGGACTAGTGAGGTAGATGAGTCTCCTAGCGCAATCAATTTGTCCCATGTGCCGAGACAACCAATCCATGCCTAGGATTACATCTAAGCTCGCCCGATCGAAGGAGGATAAGGTTTGCCAAGAATCCTACCCTTCTATCTCATCAGGACATCCCTACACTCAGTTGACTCTCAACTCCGAACCGGAGAGCGAATGAGCAGCGGGACCAACAATGGAGTAAAAGAAGACCTCCCACAAAGAAAAAAGACTCGAAACAAACGAATGAGATGCGCTGAATCAAATAATCTCAGAGCGAGGAAAGAGTTAACCGAAAGGGTACCCAACACGACGTCGGGTGCCTCCCGTGCCTCCTCGCGGAGATGAGGTTGACGCGCCACTACCCACGCCTTGGGTAGCGGGGACAACCTTCGATCACGGGAGAACCACCTCCCGCCGCGTCCTCCATTAGGACGAGGCCGCTCGATCTGTTAGGGCAACTATTGGCATAATGCCCTTCTCGTTGCACGGTGCAAGTGACCCGGCAGCCGGATTGCGGGGCCACTCGCTGGTTGCAGCGCACGTGGCTCGGGCACGCTCGCGGAGGGCGAGGAGCCTTTGGCGGCCTCGGTGGTAGTGAAGCCACGAAACGGGCCCCCGGGTAGGCCCGACACGAGGACGAGAGGCCGGCTGTGCGGACGGGGGCCTCCCACTTGCGCTTGCGGGACTCGCCAGCGCTTCTTGCCTTGTGCTCGCAACAATGGCCTTGTCCACCAAGGCCCGAAAGTCGACAAAGTCCACAATGGAGAGCCTTGTCTTGCGGCTCCTCGCACAAACCCTCCATGAACTTCTCCGCTGGCCTCATCGGTAGCCACCTCGGATGGAGCATAACGAGCCAAGTGGTTGAACTCGCATGGTACTCCATCGCGACTTACGCCCTTGCTTGAGCGCGAGAAACTCCTTCTTCTTGACTTCATCAAGCCGCGGGGATGTGAGCTCGACGAACGCCGTCGGAACTCATCCTAAGAGACAAGTGTGGCGGCGGGCTGCATGGCCAAGAAGTTCTCCCACCGGAGAGCGCCGCCTGAAGGCGATGGGAGGCAAAGAGTGCCTTGTCCCGGTCCAGCACCGAGCAACGCCGAAGCTTACGCCAACTCGGCGCAGCCACCATCCGCGCCCAAAGGGTCTTCGACACGGAAAACGTGGGGCGAGTGCGGAGAAACTTCGCCAAACCCCACGAGATCGATGTCCTCCCGCCGCCTGCATCACGAGGCACCGGCAAGGGCGGAGGTGTTGCGCGCACAACATCCAAACAGACCCTCCCGTCCTCCGAACGGTTGCGCTCTATCTCAAGAAGGACCTCGACCATGGTCGGAGGAGGCGAGCTCCTCATCCAAACCAAAGTCACGACCACGGCCGCTACGAGTACCTCCACCATCCCGATTCAAGAAATTTAGGTTAGAAACCAAAACACTAATACTAGAAGTTGATGAAAGCGAAAAGCTAACGATTAGAGGAATGAGACATCATCCTAACCGAAAGCCAAAACAGCAAGTAACAACTTTAAATGTTTCCAAAGAAGCTCCAAATCAGCAAAAGAAACATTAAACCAAGCTCAACTTCTCACTGCCATTAACCCGTATTGAATGAACGAGCAATGGTTTGAGAAGATAGAATTTCAGCACGCTACCTCAAGTCTAACATTTCTCGAGAGCAAGGTTAACTTAGCGAAATAGGTGTTAGATACTTAGCTAACTAGTATCACTTCTTACCCTTTTATTCCCACAATATTTTTAGTTGATTATCCTCTCATTTTCTACCCTATTTAGAACCTTTGAGCTTGCTGTCCGAAATTGAACGATCGCTGTCCGATTTTGCATCCAAGCCTCCTAATTGAAATCTTCAACTTCTAAGCTTCAAAACCTTGTAGAGGGCGGCTAACATTTCAATTTGCCAAGCTCATTGGTCCCAAAACCCAATTAATCGATAATGACTATCTTTTGAGAGAAGGACAGGGGAAAATACTTTTTAAAACTCAATTTAGAGCAAGACGAGAGAAGAAAGCTAAGATAGGTAAAGAATAAAATCCGAGAACTTACTTAAGCTTTCACAAGTCATTTGACCCTTTGAAATAAGGTTTTCAAAATATCCTAAGGACGACCAAGCTTGGGTTACTACGGTCGGAATGGCTCTGATACCAACTTTGTGAGGACCCGGTTTATTCGGCATCTACTGCTTAACCATCCACTTGGTCCTAACAAAGACCAATCAAATAAACTAAGCCTCGAGATATGTATACTTCCTGCACTGCAGATACACACCCTTACAAAATCATGCATCAATTCCATTCATACACATAGAGCCAAGCAAAAGTAACAATCAAAGACATAGATAATATAAAGAGAGTTATTACACAAGAGAGGCCAACCGCCAAAAGTCATACAAATAAGTAAATACACAATGAAGCAAAATGGCCATAAGATGGCGATAAACAAAAGCCAATCGGTGTGCCTTTACCCACAAGGCAACCAACCGGACCGCCAAGCTAATCGTCCCTGCACGGCGCGCAACACAACTCACAAAAGTGAGGCCCTTGGGGCTCACCTTCTTCCTCTGCAACAATTAATATTAAGCAAGCGTATGAGTACAAAACTTGTTTTTGTACTGCAAGACCGACGTGTGAGATAACGTAACTATAATTAACTACATGCAAGCTTTATTTAAGTGGATGAGGCTCGACTTATTTTCACATAAAGCAAGTTTTCATTTGCAATAGGGTAATAGATTCAAAGCAAGTTTGCAATTAACTTTTATTGTTCAAATAAAAGAGAGACAATAATAACAATAGATAAATGACAACACCAACCTAGAAGTGACTAACCCATAGTCACCACAACAATAGCATGAAGTACCCTTCATACCACCCATGTCAAGTTTAAGTTTTTAAAAGGTTGTAGTCTAGTTCTTGCACGACCTACCAAGCATGTCCATAACCTAGGGCGAGGCTATTCGAATAGTTTTAACCTGCGCAGGTGTACCAATGTACCCACACGATAGACCGCCTTTCCACCACCACGGTTAGCACACTTCCTTTGGTATGCGCATGGCTAAGTCTAACAAGACGCTTTCCAATGGACGATGCTAATTAAGAGCCATGAACCCACGGAGAAGGACACATTAGATGTACTAACCGGTCCGCTAATGCTCCCCTCCAAAACACACACACAAGAACACACCCACCGACCAGCTCATAATTAGCACCTCCCAAAGTACTTAGTCAAGAGAGGTTCCATATCCCCTCGTGTGGTTAGCACGCAATAAGCGCTGGCTTAGTGACACAAGTAACTCGGTCCTTGGGGACTTAGGCACCATTCCACACACCCAATGATCACATCAACATACCATTGTGCCCAAGTCAAGATATAGTTTTGTTTTGGTTTTTGATTTGTAAATCAATAAAACACAAGGGTTGGACATAATGGAGTAGTATAAGTAGTTGTGTGATCCGCATCATCGACTAAGTCGATGATCGCCAATACTACCGATAACTAGGCATGGCTAAGCAATATTCATTCAGTAATCTACTAAGTGATAAGAGTTCATCCATCGAACTCTAACCACAGCAAATAACCTAGGCTCAGGTAGTAGAGGATAACCATTTACCTACAGATTATGCAACTAGAGGTCTAACTAATCAATTTAACAGCAAAGTAGCAATGCATACATAGAAGTTAAACAAAATATTAGACTTTGAAAGTAATGGGATCAATGGGAAATGATCAAACTGCTTGCCTGCTTGCTGTGGCTCAAATTGTTGCGGAGGGTCGTTCTCGGGGTTACCGCAAATATCGAATCCTAGGCGAAAGAGCGAAAACAACCAATAAGACGAGCAACGCTTAAATGAAAGAGCAAGCAAAAATTAACCAAATGCGACGAAAATTATACACAAGGTATAATAGGAATATACCTAGACATAGGAACTGGAAAAACCTAATTTGGATTTGTGGTGCAAAAGATATTCTCTAAAAACCTATTTTCGGCCATAATTAGCACTGTAGCAAAAATATTTTCTAGAAATATTTTGGAGCTGAAATTTTTAGGGTGGCTACCTACTGGTGTAGTGATAACCCATATAAAATTTCAGGTCATTTGGAGTTATAATGAAAGAGTTATGATTTGTCTAAATTGTTTAGGGTATTAAACTAAAATATGATCCTTATGATTTCTAAAAACAGTAAAATTTGTGAAACCAATTTTCCTAGCAAATACACTATCAGGGGAAGCTACTCCAATTAGATTCATACAAAAAGGATCTATAGATTAAAAGTTATGCATTCTACAAGTTTGCTAAAGTTCTGAAAAACAGTATTATGTTCACTTGTTTACTATCTTTGAAAATGGTTTTCCAGGTTTGATCATGGTCTACAATTATTTTTATATTTAAGTTCAAGTTATAAGGAAGCTAACAAAATTGGAATCATCTAATTTGGAGCTAAGATGACCAAGATATGAAAAGACAAGACCCTAATGTGATACTGATTTCTGGACTTAGCACTTTCGGGATTTTCCTAACACCCGAGACGTGGGCGGTTGAGAGCCGTCGATCTCAGATCGGACGCCCGGTTGAATCCGAAGCGACACACGCCGAGCGCGTAGAAGAGGCGGCGACGTGAGAGTCGAGGCGTAGATCTCTAGATCGGACGACGATGTGAGCCACGCCGCCCCGACCGAGCTCCGCCCGACAACAGAGGAGTTTTCCCGGCCGCGAGTTTGCTCGGCGTGTCGCCGGCGAGGATCGCCATGGCGACGCCGGCCAAGGGCCAAAATGGGATCCTAGCACTATTGCGAACCTGATGGCACCAGCGGCGAGGCCAATGGTGACCTGACGCGGCGCGCGCGCGAGAGCGGAGAGTGCTACGGCCGAAAACGAAAACGATGACAAGGCTAAGCTACGCGCAAATGGACGGGGTGCAAAAGCTATGACGGGGTCCTATGGACCTAACGCGACCAACCGGAGCCTATATGGTAGCCGACGGCGAGCCGGAGGCTAACGGCGGCGGCGGCGCGACCGAAACAGGGAACCATGGCTACGGTGCAGCAAAAGCTAAACGGGGAAAAGCTTAAGCTCACCAGGGGTTCACTGAAGACGATGACGGGGTTGGGGTGGACGAAGGATGATCGAGCAGCCCGCGACGGTCCAACGGCAATGCGAAGAGCTTCACCGTGGAGGGGTCACCCTGGGCCAAACTAGCAACACCGGGTGGTACCATGAGCTTCGCAATACCACAGAGAAGCTCCAGGAGGCAGGTATTTGGAAATGGGGGTCTTACCGGCACCGGAGAAGAAAAGGGGGCACTAGCGGCCGCGAGCTCCAAAACTCCAATCCCCGCTGCCTCTGTAGAGGAAACCCAAAATAGGATGAGGGTTAAGCACCACAGAGGTAAAAGGAAGGAGCAGGAGGAAGAATCGAGGCGAGGGAGCCACTGGAGCACCGTCGGCGACAGGAGCTCCAAGCTCGGCAATGGCGGAAATGGGCGCTGGGGTGCTATGGGCTCGCTCAAGCTCAGAGGGTGCGAGAGAGAGCTGCGGGGAGAGGAAAGGAAGCCAACGAAGGTGACCAGGGGGCTTAAGTAGGCTTGAGGAGCACGAGCACCGTTGTTCGCCTCGGGTTCCCGCCGCTGCGATCGCCGTGAGCGACGGGAGCGATTGAGACGACGACTAAACGGGCGGTGCAGCGCGCATTGAATGCACCGCAGACCCGTTGCGAGGTGACCCGTCTTGCGCTCCAACCACCCCCTGCCATGGCGCTGCTGACGCGAGCTCTGGCGCTGCGTCGCGCAAGCGAGAGGAAGGCGACGACAGCCAGCCGTCCGATTCGCATCCAACGGCTATCACGCGATCGCGTTGAAACGGCATCGGCGAATGTCGACCGCCCGATTGAAATCCAACGGCTGCGAATCCAAGGGCAACCGGAGTTGTCCGAATGCATACACGAGCGCGAGCCGTCCGATTGAGATCCAACGGTCCAAAGTGCGCACGCCCGCTTGACCGCGCCGGGTGCTGTTAGTTGACTCGACCGAGTCAGTTGGCTCGAGCCCGAGTCTGACTCGCACCCGAGGAACAGTGCAAACCAGTTAGGTTTTGATTTTTGAAATGAAACTTTGGGGATTTAATTGAGGCATCAAATCAACACCAAAATTTATGAAATTTTAACTGAAGCTTGCTGACAATAGGATCAACCTTCCATAAAATTTCCAGAGATTTTGGAGCACTTTAATTTTCTCAAGAAATTCCAGAAGGTTATTTCAGAGGTTTGACCAAGGTTTGACTTGCCCCTAAAATATTTCAAATAATTTCCAAAAATTATGGAATAATTCAGAGGTGCCACCAAGCAACCTTGGAACCCAGGAAAATTATTTCCAAGTGTTTGACACTAGATTTGACCAAGGAGGTTGTTGAGTTGATAACAAATGAGGGTTTAGATTTT
The DNA here is from genome assembly GCA_036346255.1 of Ampelocalamus luodianensis. NCBI lineage: Eukaryota > Viridiplantae > Streptophyta > Magnoliopsida > Poales > Poaceae > Ampelocalamus > Ampelocalamus luodianensis. The sequence continues at coordinate 27,766,639 of CM070620.1, read as the reverse complement.
GAATTCCCCAAAATTCCTTTACAAGAATTTCAGAAAAGTTCAAGAGTGAAAGGATGACAGAAAAAGTTTTAATTTACCCTCATTATATTACATTTGAAACACAAGCCAAATTTGGGGATGTTACAGCCAGGTCCTGCCCATACAAGACATGTGGTAGTACGATGTGGCTTAGCAAGATGCGGCTCGAAGACCGGTCCTTAGCTGACCTCGGCGACAACCAATAGAACCCTGGGCCTCAACCTACCCAGTTGAGCCCGTGCATAAAACTGCACCCACCAGACAACCAGTTCGCCCAAGTCCAAACCATCATTTTATTTTGTTTTCTAAACTTATTTATAAAACTCCCATGACACACCAATGCCAAGGGTACAATTTAATCAATAGATGATTTTTGACTGAAATTCCCCAAAATGAAACATGTTTGGTTTATAAGCATGGTTAAGCACAATATTTTCAAAAATGATCCCAGTTCGTTCTATCATATCAACCAGGTTTTGACTAGGGTGACAACATGTTTGATTCAATTATAAAAATTGTCCATACAAAGGATTTTAGGCATAACTATAAATTTAAAACAGAAATTTAAATTACTGAATATAAATAAGCATGCAGTAATAATTTAAAACAGAATTTAAATAATTTTAAATAGTGGGATCAATATGATCAAGGGTATAACTTGCCTTCGTTGACGTCTTGAAATTCTAGGTCTTCGGATTGGTCGAACTCTCCGGAGTCGTCGAAGTCTATACGCGAAAATATGATAAATTCAAATTCAAATTCAAATAAATTCAAAAACTTAGCTCAAATTAACTCCAAATTGAAATATTTTGGTTTAGTTAGCTAGATTATAATTTTATACAAATTTTGCAACTTGAATCACCCAATTTGGAGTTCAGATGCAAAAGTTATGAATTTTTGAAGTTTAAATCTATTTAAAACCTAAATTCTGAATTTATTATATTTTCTGGATTTATTTTTCTAAAGGAAAATTCTAGTTATTGCGCAATGATGACGTCAGCGAGTGGAAAATGATTTCCGACTGATTTATTTTCCTAAGGAAAAGGAGCTGGGTCACTGACATGTGGGCCCGGGTCTTGTGGACCGGGTCCACGAATTTGTTCTTGGTCCACGGTGGACCGGTGCCAACGGCCGTGGTCGTACACGCTTGGCGCCACGCGGGCGATGACTAAGCCACGAAGGCTGAGGTGGCCGCCAGATGGCACCGAGGTGGTGTCCGGGTGGTAGTGCCACGTCAGCACAGGTGGCGGTGGCGCTCGGCGTACGTGCCACGGCGAGCTCCACCGAGGGGCTCATCGTGAAGAGGGGTGATGGGGATCGCGGTGCTTACCCAGGTGACGCAAGGGCGTGGCGCGGTGACCGACGGCGAGGAGAGAGGCGATGGTGCGGTTCGGCTTGCGGCGGCGAAGGAGCTCCGGCGATGTCCCGGCGAAGGCGAGGTGAGCACTGGGTGCGCGAGATCGTGGCAAATCCGATTGTGGCGGTGGCGTGGACGCGGTGGCGGTGACGGCGGCACAATCGGCGGTGGAGTGCTTGCGGTGGCCGGCGACGGAAACTCGGATTCCGGCGAGCTCGGAGAGGGAGAGAGGGAATGGATGGCGGTGTTGGACTGAGGAGGACGAGGGCTTCCCGGTGCTCCCTTTTATAGGGGCCGGGGGTGGCCGAGGGAGGATATCGTGCGCGCGGGCTCGGCGGCGGCGGTTAGGGCGCGCGGGCGAGTCGGGTGGAACCGGCGCGAGGAGAGGGGAAGAGAGTGGCGGCGAGGGTGGTTGGGCACGCCGGGTCGTGTGTGCACGTGTGCGGGGAAGGCGGGGGTTGGGGCGGCAGTTGTGGAGCTCGGGCGTGGCCGAAAATGGCGGAGGCGGCGGGCGCGTGAGGAAGAAGGGGAGGAAGAGGGAGACCCTGACGGGTGGGGCCGTCATGTAAGAGAGAGAGAGAAAAAAAAGGCGGGTGGGCTAGGCCGGAGGTGCCGAAAACAGAGGTGGGCCAAGGGCTTTCGGCCCGTTAGGTTTTCCGGATTTTCTTTTGACTTTTCCATTTGATTTAATTCTAGTAATTCAATTAAGCTTTAGAAAATAGCAAAATAATTCCAAAAATTATGGAAAAATTTATAGAAATTTCCTTATTTATTTTGGACTTAATAAAATTATTTCCAACTTAAAGTTGGCTTTTGATTTTGCAAATAAATTATTTTGGCTTTGAAATACTTAGGAAAAAGCTTTTAAAATTCCAGAAAATTCTAGAAATTAAGTAAATTTTTATTTTTCAGATTAAATCAAATAAATTTCAAGAACTTCAAATAATTTTTTACTTTTGACTTTTTAAAACTCCAGAAATTCAAATAAAGCAATCAACCTTTTTTAAAAATTTCAGAAAATCTAATAAAATAATAACTTTATTTTATTTTATTTTGGTAACCGCACTTTGGAATGTTACATTACCCATAAGAGCCAATCAACTTATAATTTCCTTGACACACTTTCATAGGTGCGCGACTAAGTTGATTATCACAAGGGCGTTACAATGCGCCACCACAACGCAACCCCACCCGCTAGGTATCACCTCCTTGGTTCGTGCCCCTGGGAGGTCTCCATCTACGCTGTGTAGTTCAGTGGCTTCTACCCATACCCACCTACACACCCACCAATGGTGAAGTTGCGATGAGACGAACAAATTAGTCAGCCAGGTTGTACCTATTATAGACTTGTGGTTACACTATTTTTACACGAGAAGTCCGTTACAAGAACTTGGTCCTTTACTGACGCGGGAGGTACTTCCCCATACCCACTCTAACATGCTCCTATTCGTACCAACTACGCTTTCCAGCCGCCCAAGTTGAAATTTGTTTTTGGTTTTCTTTTGTTTTGAAATACTTTTATAATCAACATACCAGCCATGCTCCAACCTCGACTGCCCAAATCCAGTTTTCATGTTTTGAATAATGTCGGGGCAAATCATTGCCGACATATCAATGTATCTAAGACACACTAAGCATGACACTTAGATACAGACTTATTAACTAGTATGTATACTATTAGTTCTAGGGTGACAAAGGATAGTGTCCAAGTTCAAGGATGGGAATGTTATATTAAAGTATCATTAAGGTAATAACTATGAGCTAGGCCAATATAGTTGTATAAATCATAGCAATATAATTTCATAATTTAAAACAATATAATTGCATTTTAAAAGTAGGCACAATATGATCAAAGTGTTGACTTGTCTTGCTCAATATTCTTATAATCGTCTTTCTCAATGTTCTTATAATCTTGGTCTTGTTCTTGTTTTGTCTCGGACCGTTGCTCCGTCACGGCTTCAGATTCTAATTACGCATAATACGGTTGAATCCAAGAACATCTGAAAGCATTCAAATAAAATCCAATAAATCCAAAGACACACAAACAAACAAAAACACTGCAAATGAAAGTAAACAAATCTAGGCGCGTTTGAAGAAGAAAACACTTTAAGCAAAACTAAACATATCTATCAGCATCTGAAAAGAAGGGAGTACTCCAGATGAAACCAAAACATACTCATATGGAGTTGATGAAGGAAATACTTCAGACAAAGTACATCCTGAAAAAGTTGATGAAGGAAATACTTCAGACCATGGTAGAAAAACCTAAACTCTATTCATTTGGTATAGTGGTAGGGTTTTGGGTTGATAGTCAAACTTAGGGTTAGGCAACCGTTTGATCTGGAGTGAGGGTGAGAGGGATCAGACTCTTGGGATGCCCGCTGGCGCAAGAGTTAGGACTCCAACAGGAGGGAGAGAATATTCATAGGAATATTCTGCATCGGTTACCTAGATGGGAGAGATCACCTGATTAGGTAGGACTCTCGGATCCATCTTCGGGTTATGAGTTGTCCTTCTACCAGGAGCAGATAACTATGGATGATAGCTAAAGCCTAAGTGATGTCATTTGGTGGCTACACTGCTATCATCCACTTGGGAACATACCACCGCTACTCACACGCGGCGCCTAGCTGATCTAATGATATTTTTTTGTTATTATTTCCTATTTATCGAGGAATTTCCATCAAAGTCAGATAAGACCTATGCGTAGGTTCGGGGTTCGCATAGCGTAGACATAAGTCTTACCGACACATGGGGTATAGTTCACTTAAATTGCGCAGATCGTGTCCTGCTTGCTGGTGGAGAGGACACCACTTTTTATTTTTCTTGTAATCATTGGTCGGAGCCTTAGCCTTACCACGACCAGAATAATCCTTTCTTCCTTTGGTGAATTTTTCAGGAACAGCAAGAACCTCCTTGTCGTTGGCTCTGCCATGCTTCTTTTTCTTGAGAGTCTTCTTTTGTTTCTTTTCCGTCCTATCTAAGCCGGGTTGGGGAATTTTATCCTTCCGATCAATGGCTTCGTTCCACTCGACCGCTTCACTGGCCATTGCGTACTTGTCAGCCATGTCGAAGAGCTCGATGGTTGTTCGTGGGGGATGTATAGCTAGATCCTCCGTAAACCTTCGATTTCTTAATCCTGCTTTGAAGGCTTGGATAACGGAAGATTCTGCAACCTCTGGTATTGAGTTACGAACTTGGCTAAATCTTTTGATGTACTGCCGGAGAGTCTCGTTAGATTTTTGCCGTATTCTATGGAGATCGTCTTCTTTTCCAAGTCGATCGTACGTACCCTGAAAGTTTGCAATTAAAAGGTCGTAGAGTTGCTCCCAAGTATACACGGACCCGACCGGAAGGTTAAGCAACCACGATCGGGCTGATCCTTCTAATACCGTAGGAAGATAGTTTGCTATTACATTTTCATCACCACCAGCGGCCCTAATAGCGGTGGTGTATATCTGGAGAAATTCCAAAGGATTTTGGGTCCCATTGAATTTATTCATATTGGTCGGTCGGAACCTATTTGGCCAACGTACAGCCTGGAGCCCTGCTGAGAAGGCTCGACGGCCTGTGATAGTTTCGTGGCGCCTTCTTTGAAAAGGTGTCGGATTGTAATCGGTTGGAGACCTATTTCTAGGACCAGATTGTCGGTGCTCTAATATCCCGATTCGGTCGTGGACGTCGCTAGAATGCCTCTGACCGCTCGCTTGGTTTAGGTGATGTCGAAGATCACCAGGTCCAAGCTCCTCTCGACGAAGTGAGGGTGAGGATTCCTGGAATAGTCTTCTCCCCTCATGACTTGTTGGTCGGAATCGTCGAGGTGGTCGTAGTGTCAACTGATCTTCAACACGACCATGCAGGCCCTCGCCGGAAGAATGCCGACGAAGTCATGGTTCGACTTTGCGGGTGCCTTCGCTCCCGATATGCTTCGTGCGCTGCGTCCGTGCGTTGGATAATCTCGACACTTGACCTACAAGTTGGGCAAAACACGAGTCTTCGCCAGGCGGGGTCGAAGTATTTAACATATCTCTAACTCAGCTGCGGTTTTGTATTGTTACCAAGGTCTCGAGGATTTCGCCGTAAGAAGGTGTTTGATGGCTTGAATCCCCCGATCTCCTGGTCGATCTTGACTGGTCCCTTACATTGGTTTGGGAAGGATCAGGTGTATTAACTGATGGACGTCCACTAGTTCTGTTACCTCCGGCATTTGGTGCTTGACCGCCCGCACCATCTCTATTATTACGTGGTGGTGAGGCAACGTATGGAGGACCGTACACGACATTTTGATCTGTATCTCCGATCGCATTGACCTCGTGCTTCCAGTAGTGATCCTCCGATGAGCTTCCGTCGTTATCGATGGAGAGCCTTTCAGAGCTTCTGCGAGAAGCTTCCACGACGGAGAGCGATCGGCGATCGGCACCTCGAGGTTTTGGAAGGGCCTCACCGATCCGCGACTGCCGATCGAATGTCGAGCCTTATCATCCCCACTTGGTTTACGACCAATGGAGGTTTCATTGACACCGTCACCAGGTGTCGGTTGGCTCCTGGAATTGCTAGAAGCTGTCGGTGAGTACCTATCAACCATGATCGCATCAAAGGTATATTGAACCTCGGGTTGCGGTGTTGAATTTTCGTCACCTTTTTGCGGTCGAAGGCCCGGCTTGCCGAGGCTTTAGGGTGTTCCAACTGGTGGAAGCACTTCTCCAAATCGCCATCGATTGTAGCGGCGTATCCTCATCCATCCGATTGACTTCGCCGGTTTCTGCGATGGGCGAACCGGCGGAGGAGGATGATGAAGAGATTCCTTTTTCCTCCATGGCGCGCATGCATGCGTCCATGTCAAGGTTGGCGTAGTCCGCCAGGTCGAACCAGTTTTCTTCATCCCAACTTCCCGCCATAACCGCATTAGCGATCACAAACGGGGAATGGATAAAGATTTGATGAGCAGATAAATTCTTCCAAGATTCCACGTCGCGCTCCCCACAGACGGCGCCAGCTGTCGACGATCGAGACGTCGATCTTACGAAAAGAAAAGGAGAAAGTGACGTGGGAAATCTAGGGAAATAATGGGGCTGCTCTTTATTAATATGAACTGGGTTTTACAAGGTATGCTCTGAGAACACTGTTTGTTCCTTTACAATGTCAGACCTATAACACGAATCTAAGGCTTGTGCTTTAGTCTAATGGCTCTATCTGCTTTCTCTTGCCTCTCTTGATCCGTCCAGGCTCCATCTTTAAATAGCCCTCGAAGAGGTGGCAGTTACTTCCGGAGAAGACATCTGATGTGAAGCGTTGCGTCTGATCGGAGTCAAGTGACGGTTGATAAAGAATCAACCGTTCGACGGTTATATGTCTGTGAGACATACAACCACATGGAGGTTGTTCATGAGTGCTTCTGGATAAGAAACATCGTATGGTATGGAGTATACACGTGCTCCATTCGTCATACGGTAAAGAATATACTTGGAATCAGTTCATACCTTTTACGAGTAGTTCCCCTGGTCGGGAGTTTGGCTTAGGCATTCGTCCGACCAGGGTACCCATTATGTAACCTCTGGTATCTCTACGACCAGAGAGGTAGTGTATCTCAGGGGTTACGACCATGAAGACGTATGGTCTATTATGTATTAAAAATAATACATAGAGGTTTTAATCCTCGTCAGACCTTACTAACCAATTTCAGTTGATCACCCAACTGGTTGGGGCCCACTATCATGCACCAACAGAGAGAGCCAAAGAGCTACACAGGGAGGCCCACCTATCATTTGTATCCATAGAGATAAAAGAGACAGAGAGGGTGCATAGGAAGAGCAGAGAGGCAAAAATAGAGGGGCAGAGGAGGAGGCTCAGGTGGCGCTCAACACCGACGAAAGAGGCGATGGCGACAGCCATCGACGGGCAAAATGGAACCATGGAGGGAAGGTGAACTGAAGGATGGTGGTGGCGGCGTGCGGCGGTGGCTGTGGGGTGGAGACGGGGGTGGCAACGCTAGAGGAGGATAGGAGAGGAATAGGAGGAGCATGAGCATCGGTGAGGAGAGGGGATTTCAACGGGGTAGTTGCCCACAATAGAGATGGGCGGAGGCATGCTGGCGGCGGCGACCCAGGGTAGTGCGGCGATGTCCACATGGCGGTGGCACTAGGGAGAGGCGAAACACAGGTGAGCAGCGGGGGAAGGTAGAGGGAGGCCTAGGGATACTCCCATGGGGATGAATCAAAGGAATGCTCAACGGTTGGGGCAGGACAACAGTGGCGGCGGTTTCGGCCATGAATGGGGAAGACGAGAGGCGAGGCGCGCTATGCTCCTATTGAGAAATCCTAGAATTGGGTGGCTTTTGGAAAGCATGCTCCGAAACACGAAGTGACGTGAGTAGAATTGGGAATGGATCACCGTGTTGGCCGGAACGGCGAGATGTGCGCGGTGGCCCGCGTGGACATGGCATGGCACGCGTTTGGTGCGGGTGATTCTGAGCAAGGGAGGGGAGGAGAGTATGATCATTAGACGGAGGGGACTGAGGTGAGCAAGGAGGACATGGTGGTGGTGGTCAGCGTAGCTTCGCAGCGCAGTGGATGGAGAAGAGCGCTTGCGGTGCGGTGGACGAATAGGGAGCTCTCTCTCATTCCGCTGTCGAATGGAGGAGGGAGGAATGGAGAGGAGACCAGAGGAAGGGAAGCAGAGTGTGGCTTAAACAAGGCATGGCCCAGGCGAGGCTGATGTGCAACGTGGGGGAAGCATGGGTGATGTCCTCTCGGTGGTGATGTGGTGACAATGGTGGGCGACAGCTCTAGTGGCGAGGACGACGATCACGTTGTTGCAGTGCAGCTCCAGTGGTTAGGACAAGACAGGAGCAGGCAGGAGGCGACGGGATGATGCTGCTCTAGGGGTGCAGAGGCGACGCAGGCATGGGATGGGGGCTTCATGGCTACAGGGGGCGCTTAGGGATAGGAGTAGGCAGTGTCTGTGCAGTTTGGCATGGCACCAGGAGAAATAGGGGAGGAGGGAGGAGAGGGACTGGAGGGTGGGCTACGGGAGGAGGGGGAAAGGGGTAGGCCGAGTGGGACGGGAGGAACAGGATGAAGAAAGAAAAAGGAAAAGAAAGAGGAAAGAAAAGAGAAAAAGGAAAGGAAAGGAAAAAGAAAAAGGAGTGAAAAGAAAAATATTTTCTTTTCTTTTTAAACTCGGGTTTGAATTCGGTTTTTAGTTTTTCGGGTTGAGGTTTCAATTAACAACTCAAAAATTCGAACATCGCCGAAGCGTAACAAAAAGTTTTAAAAAATCCCTCATTTTTAAACAATTCCAAATGCGTACATGGATTCCCAACTCCCAAACCTCCCAATAAATTTCTCAAGCCATGGATTCATGGATACACTCATTTACAAGTACCAACAGAAGTAGAATCTGGAGGAGAATCTAACAAAAATCTGGATATGAATCTAACACAAGTACCACAAGCTCATATACACAAATCTGGATATGAATCTAACATAAGCTCATATACACAAGTACAAATAGAACCTCATATACCAGAGACGTCGGCGTTAGAGGAGGACTGGAGGAGGTCGGTGTCGGTGTCGGAGGAGGACTGGAGGAGGTCGCCGTCGGTGTCGGAGGAGGACTCTCAGTTGTTGGGGAGGAAGACCGCGTCAGAGGTTGGGGACTGCGGGAGCAAGGGAGGACTCGAGCCCAAAGGAGTAGCGAAGGCCAGGAGCTACGGGACTGCAGGAGCGAGCAGGGGAGGATCGGAGGAGTAGCGACCAGCCAGAGCCCGGAGGAGGACTGTGGGAGCAAGGGAGGACCAGGACTACGGGAGTGCGAGACTGAGCACGTCCCACCTCTACTAGGCTAATATATAAGGACAATACCAAAATATTTTGCCTCCCGCGCACATGTTCAAAATTTTTTGAACTCCCACGTTGCGAATCACAGACGGTTTCACACAAAAACTGTTTGTGATGACTTATCACAGATGGTTCGTATCATGAACTGTCTGTGATAGTTCACAGACGATTTTTGATATGAACCGTCTGTGATAAGTATCTCATCATAAACAGTTTTTAATATAAACCGTCTATGATATTCGGAGCCATCACAGACGGTTTATAAATAGAACTGTCTGTGAGTATCACAAGCGGTTTATAAATAGAATCGCTCAGGATATGCAGGAGTATCACTGCATTTGGTCATTCGTCGTGATAGTACGTATCACGCATTTATTCCAAATGAACCGTCTGTGATAAGTACAACATAGATGGTTCTAAACGAACTGTGTATGATGAGGCGTCCATTATAGCTTGTTTGGTAGTAGTGAAGACAAGTCACAAACCAACTAATCCAAAGCAAGAGGTGTACGAAAGGATTAGAGGCTATGTTATTCTTGAGCACTAGGTTTTTGTATAGGACAAGAATCCGAGAGTCCTAAAAGGTTCGAGACGGTTGTGAGAGAGCGATAACCTGTTGTACTCTTTTGAAATTGTGCTTAAAGAATTTGCGGTTGGCTTCGCTAAATCTTTCTCTATCGTTGTAATAATTTTGTCGCCATTATTTTATTCTCTCTCAAGATTTATCTACTTCGTTCTTGATATCGTGCACGCTCGTGTCATTGCTCACAAACTCTGATCCAATCTAGGGCTGTTGCACATAAGAAGGGGTGTCAAAATATAACAGTGTGCATGCTCCCTCTTTTGTGGTCTCTTTCAACACTATTCGTGCTGTCCTTGTTATAACTTTTATTTTTATTCAAAATTTATGCTATTTTTTTTGTTGTGACGCGGTCGACCGGGGCAGAAGCTCACTGGAGCGGTGCTTCGACGGTGAGGCGGTGCAGCGGACGAAAATGGGAGCTCGGGACCGCGCGCCCGCAAGAGCTCCAACGGCCATCCCTCCTCCTTCCCTGGCTATAAGAGGCCTCGTGCCTCCCTTTTCCCCCCTCCCCACCTTGTTCTCCCCTTCCCCGAGCGAAGCTAGAGCCAAGCTCCCGTTTTCGGGCGCCGCACCATCGCGCCGTCGAAGCACCACTCCAGTGAGCCTCACAACGCGCCCCCTGTGGCCCTCAAGCATTCCCCTACCTCTCCTCTTCCTCCCTGCCGCCGAGAAGCGCCGCCGCCGCCACTCTTCCTCCTCCGCCTCCGGCCACCGCTGCCCACACCGATTCGGTTGCCCCCAAGCCATCCCAACCCCACCTCCTACTTCCCCGCATCCTTGCGCCGCCCATGCGTGCGTCGCCCTCCTCCCTACTCCACTCCACTGTCGGCGCCGCCGCCACTCTCCTCCACCTAGCCGCCACTCCACTGTGCCGCCCACCCCGCTGCCGCCTCCCCGAGGGCCACCTCCCTTGGGCGACCTGTTCCTAGCGTCGCCGGCGCCACCGCACCTCCCTCCGTCAGCAACAAGCCCGAGCCGTGTGCGCCCCTAGCCTCCCCTGCCTGACCCGAGTTGGACCGGCCCTGCCGGACCTCCCTTTGACTGCCAAGCGGGCCCGGCAGTAGCCTAGTTCACGCACGCCCGTGAGGCTGTACCGTGGGACCCGCTGTCGGTGGACCTCCACGTCAGCCCCCAAACCAAGGTGGAATCAACGCGGGGGTTTTTGTCTGGTTTTCAAACATCAAGGTCCTCTATTGTCTAGTTTTGGACTTCAAGGTAATGTTTCGGACTTTTTGAAAAGTTCAAGGTTGAAAAATAGACTTTTTCCTTTTTTCTAAAAGCAGAGATTAAGTATACTTAGATTTATGATAAAAGATGATTACTTTGTGTGTTAAGATATCAATAATTCAAGGTGTACATAAGAGCAATGCAATTATTTAGATGGAACAAGAACATCGACGGCTTAATGTTTGACGCTTCACGAGTGATTGAATAGTAGAAATGCATTGCTCAAAGATGTTATTTTTTTTCCTTTGTTATCGAGAAAACAAAGATGTGCTTTTTCTGGATGGTATGTGTAGAATTGTGAGGGAAAATTTCTAATTATATTGTATCCGGTACTCAAGTACAAACATGACCATCTTTATTTTCACTAGGTCAAAAATTATTGGAACTAAAAATTTGCTGAAGAGTGGTTGATGCAGGATGTCCAAGTCGTTGGTGACACAGCTGATGACTGATCTTTGTAGCTAATAGAGAAGATCTTGGACAAGGAATGATAGTAGTACGATGTTGAGTAGGTAGACGAGCGGATGGAAGAAGTGTAGAAGGAAGAAGATACAACCCCCTCCTACATGGACCTTGAAGAAGGGTTTTCTGTGTGGCCTGATCCTTGACAGAAAAGAAATTTGGATGAACTCAAGAAAAACTTTGTTATCACTAGCTAACCTATGAATAGAGAGTAGGTTTTTGCTAATGTTTGGAACACGAAGCACATTCTTAAGAATCAAAGGGCCATGAGAGCCAGCAAAATGAGAATCACCAACATAAGAAATTGACAAACCTGCCCCGTTGGCAACATGGATTTTATCAGTTCCCTTGTAGTGCTCCTTCATGGATAGCCTATCCAAATCACTTGTGAGATGATCTATTGCACCAGAGTCTACATACCAATTTGCATCCACTGAGTAGGAAGCTGCAGCAGCGGCGCGAGGATCTTCAGTCTGATATGAGTGATCAAATTTGTGGTAGCAACGAAGGGCGTTGTGTCCTTGTTTGCCACAGACTTGACAGGTTGGACAACTCCCTCCTTGTACATTGCCTCGGCCTGACTAACCACATCCACAGTCGTGTCCTCGCTTGTCAGAGCTTGACCAGCCGCCACGAGCATTGCTATTCTGAGCATTGTTGTTTTGTCGAGCAACACTGTTGGCCAAGGCTCAATATGCATTGGAGAGTTATTGATCTCTTGTCTCAATTCAAAACTGAGAAGCTGAGCATAGAGACCATGTAACCCGATTGGATCTGATCGTGCGATCATTGAGGTGACGAACAATTTATAATCTATGCCAAGTCCTGTGGAAGGTATGACACAATCTCCTCTTGAAGTGCACGACCGATGGAAGCCATTGTATCAGAAAGACTCTTTACCGTTTGGAAGTAGTCTGATGCTGTCATGTCCTTCTTCACATTTGTAAGTTGGATGCGCACCTGCATGTAGGGGTGAAAACGGATCGGATAGTTTCCGACCGATCCGGACAAAAACGGATTCGGAATGTCTCGGATCGGATTTTTCTCGGATAAATTTCGGATCGGAAACAAATTCGGATTTTTTTGTCGGAAACGGAAACGAATACGTTAGTCATGCTATCCGGCGGATACGGAAACGAATACGGATTATCCGAATATCCGGATTTCGGCCCAAAAGAGAAAAGGGGATTTTAATTGATTTTCGAATTTCAGAAAATACAACAAATCAAATAGTCTTTTAGAAAATAGCAAATAGGGTTAAAAAAATCCTAGAAATTCGTTGAATTATTTTTAACTTAATAAAATTAATTCCAACTTAAAGTTACTTTTTATTTTTGTATATAAATTATTTTAAATTTCTAAAAATAGGGAAAACCTTTTTTAAATCCAGAAAATTCAATAAATTAATTTAAATTTTCTTTTTCACTATAAATCCAATAAAATCCCAGAAAACTCAATAATTTTTATTTTTTACATTAAAAATTAGAAAATTAAATAATTGACTTTATTTTATTATTTTTTCCTTTTTAACCAAGAAAACTCTTTTAAATTTGAGAAAATCCAATAAAATAATAACTTTATTAATTTTATTTTTGGTAACATACTTTAGAATGTTAGAGTCATTTGCATATAGATTAACTATCCAGTCTAATCGTTGTTAGTGTGAACTAAATTTTATGTATATGATGAACTAAGTGTGAATGCGTGATGACTTTGTAAGTTATGACTTATGAGCTAAATATGGTAAACTAAGTGTTATATTTGTGATGAACTAGTTAATGTAACTTGCTAGTGCTAATGTTATGTGTGGTTGCTAAAAATATAAACAATTCATAAATGTTTACATCAAATAAATTAGTTATATGTTTTTGTTAATTTCTAGCATACAATTTAAGGGTTTTTCATGTTTCGAAAAATATCTGTGACCGTATTCGTTTCGATTAGTATTCGCTCTGTATTCGTATTCGATACTATTCGCATTCGTATTCGTATCCGGGGTATTCGTATTCGTATCCGGATCCTGAAAAAAATATGAAAACAAATATGGTAAAGCCATTATCCGTCCGTTTCCGATCCGTTTTCACCCCTACCTGCATGGTCCTTTCCCTTGTGCGTAATGCGAACATAGTTTCCAGCGTCGTCCAAACTTGCGTGGCAGAGACGTGGAACAGCACATGGGAGAGAATCTCCTTTGTCAATGATGAGAGCAAGGCGCTCAGCACCAATTGATCTTGCTGGAACCAGGATGAATTCATGGTTGTGGTCACAGAGGAGGAAGACGTGAAAGTCGTCATCTAGATTTAGATCGGGAGCTCTGATACCATATAAAACAGAGTAATTTGGCGTAAGCTACCTCTCAGGTTAGCTTCTATATTTATAGTATTGAGTACATGCGAATCAACCCAATTGGGATTACAACAGCTGGTTAAACAATCTCAACCGAAACCGTTAGATATGCTACAATTAATTGAACCTTACAACTGAATTCAGAGAAAAGTTCAGAGATAAGGTTGCGTTATTTTAACACAAGCTATAAATTCTGCAATTTATGTGGTTCGATAGTTGTAACAGCCCTAACTTAGGGTTTGTAATTCAAATGTAAAATTTTGAGGAGAAATAAAAACTTTTGTTGTCTCTTCAAGTCATTTGGAAGTTTTCCAAATTTTCCCTAGCAATTTCCAATTTTCTAGAAGTTAATTCTTGTGATTGGAAATTGTTGTCATCAAATTATTAGCCTTCAAACTTGTGATCATCCTCTGCAAATATTTTTCCTAGCATCTTGATCATCCTATCTACCTCCCTGAATTATTTCACAATTTTTAGATTTTATTTGCTATTTCAAATGGCCAAGTCAAACTAGTTGAAAATCTGGTCAAACCCTAGGTCAGCATGCTTGTGAATTTTCTGCAGAATTTTTCAGTGCATAAAAAGTTCTGGAAAATTTATGCAATGTTGATCTCTGTCTCAAGTAACTACCATAAAAATTTCGAAATTTTTGGAGCTCAGAGCTACCTCTAAAAATTCTCCAAACTCTCTCACCTTTTAAAACCCCAAATCAGAAAACACTGTTCCTCGGGCCCGAACCCAACTCAGGCTCGAGTCCGACTCGCACCACTTGGCTCGGTCGCGTCAACTAAACGTACCGCTCGAGTCCAATCGATCGTGACCGTCCGATGCAAATCGAACGATCCACGTCGCGTGCGCAACCGACCTGTCCGAATGCATACATCGATCTCACCGTCGCTTTAGATCCAACGGTCGGTGCGTTGCTGATCAAATCAAACCACCGGTTCGCACCGCTTCGTCTGTCGCTGACATATGGGTCCCACCTGTCAGGTTCTTCCTCGCCGACTCCGCTGCCTACCGGAGCTCGCTGGCGATCGCGCATGCGTGCCACGCACTGCCGCCGCCACGCCGGACGCGTGTTCGCCTCCGTGGATCGCTCAAGTCCATCTACCTCATAGGGTCGCCCATTCCTTCGCAGCCATTCTTGCGCCTCTCGCCCATTTCTTAGCTTCCGAGAAAACTCGAGCGTAGCGCCGCTTCTGAGCCGCCTGAGCGGCCGATCGCACCATCGTGTTCCTCTTGCCTCGCCGCCTCCATTTTGCCTATTACGGGTCCTTGGCGTCCAGTGGATCGCCAAGGGCGATCGCTGCCTCGCCTCGGCGATCTCGATCCGTGAGCTCGCTTTGCGACCGGTGAGTTTCGGCCCGCCACCTAGTCCCTTAGGATCGCATTGATGCACCGAGCCTAATGGTGGGCTTGTTTACGCTTTTGTGCATCGTTGCGGGCGTGCGACCAATTCTTCTCAAGCTCGGTTTCGCCGCCGGGAAATTCCGGTCACCTCGGGCTTTCTTCGCCGGCGTTATCGTGTGCTTCTTGCTCCGGTGTTGAGGCGGCTTAAGCACACCTTCCGAGTCTTCTAGAAGCCCGTACGCTTTCTCCGCGGGACCGTGCTTTCTTCTCGCCTCGCCGTCGTGAGCTCATCTCCGTCGACCATCGGGCTCAAGTCACCGCTATCGAGTTCGCTAGGTCCTTGCGAACCCGAAGGTACCACTCTTTCGCCGAAACCTCTCGGTTTGCTAGATCGGTTGCGCGCCGCGCCACCGCGTTCCGTGTTCGCCGGTGAACCGCCGGTGATGATTTGTTTGACTCTAATCATGTCTACCTTGAGTCTCTGTCTTGTGGGCCCTTGCGTTAATCGCGTTTAGAAATCGCTTAATCCAACCGCTGCATTTCACTTTGAGTCTCGCATGTGGGCCCTAATGTCGCTTAGGGTTTGTGTAGTTTCCTTAATCGTTTTCTCTGTTGGGAGCGATTTCTCGTGTGGGTATGTTAGGTTTGCACTTTGGTAAGTCAAGACGTATTCTTAGAATACGCCGACGCCACTTTCTGCGGCGGGCGCTCGTCAAGATTTTCGCGGCCCGTTGTCGATGTCTGGGCTAGATAGCCGTGGGTAGAAAAAGGATTTAATGCTTTAGTATTTACGTAATA
Source organism: Ampelocalamus luodianensis (assembly GCA_036346255.1). Classification (NCBI taxonomy): domain Eukaryota; kingdom Viridiplantae; phylum Streptophyta; class Magnoliopsida; order Poales; family Poaceae; genus Ampelocalamus; species Ampelocalamus luodianensis. The sequence goes on along the minus strand of CM070620.1, from coordinate 27,750,660 downwards.
TGTTTTCATTTGTAATCGTTAATTCATTTAAACTTAGAAAATGCATAACTAATTCAATTTGTATCCAAATTGCATGAATCCAAAGCTGTTTATTTTCATTTCAAATGTATTATTTACTAAAATTAGTTTCATCCATGTCTCTGTAGCAAAAATCTGTTAATTAATAAAATGATGTTTTATGTATCTTCTAGATTAGAAAATGCATATCTCTTTCAATATTTGTCCAAATCCAAAGAAACCAATTTTGTAATTTGTCATTTTTAATGTACTAATTATTAGGATAGGTTATATACACTGTTTCTGTTCATGAAAATTTGTTAAGTAATTAACTAGTGTTTTGATGTGTTTTTAGCTTAGGAAATTCATAGAAAATTCTTAATAACTTAAAATGAATTGCTCTCTGTTTCTTAAATTTTGTTATATCATGCTTAGGCTGCTGGGAAAAGTTTAGTGTGTTTTGTTTTGTTGTATTGTTTGAGTTTGGTGGTGTTATTCGCTCTTATTCATTGCTTTGTTCAATCGTTAGGATTCGATATTTGCGCAACCCCGAGAACGATCCTCCGCAACATATTGAGCAACAAAGCAACGAACAAGCGGTTTGATCATGTTTAATCCCAAGATTTTAAAGATTAATATTTTGTTTCAATTTGTATGTATGCATTGCTTAATTTGTGTTAAATTGATTAGTTAAATCTGTAGTCGCATATCCTGTAGACAAAATATTGATCTCTACTACCTAAGCTTAGGTTATTTGTCGTGATTAGAGATCTGGATGATCCCTTGTCACTTAGTAGATCCGGGTCAACTTGCTTAGACATGCTTAGCTATCGGTAGAATCAAGCGGTTATCGACTTTAGTCAGTAACCTTGATCACACAAAATCTACTATAACTTTACGTTTCAGCTTTTGCTATGTTTATCTCGCAAAACTAAAAATGAAAACAAAAATGATTTAGACTTGGGCACAATGGTAAGATCATGTGATCTGTTGGGTGTGACCGAAAGGTGCCCGAGCCGCTTAAGGACCGAGTTACTTGCGCCACCGTCTCGAGCATTTTGCGTGCTAACCACACTAGAGTATATGGACCTCTCTTGACCTAGTACTTTGGCGTGTATTGGCTCCGGTCGCAGGAGGTCGCAGGAGGGATGGAGGTGGGAGCATGGTAGTTGTCCAAAAGCTTTATCCCGAGTGGGTAGTTGTCTTTTCGGCTTTACCATGTAAGCGTATGGATTTCTATCCATACGAGCGGCTCAGAGTTAATACACAATATTGGAAAAAGTCTCGTAGGACTTAGCCGTACAAAGATACCTTCTAAGTGTGTTTTGGCTTAAAGGCGATCCGACGTGTGGGTACATTGGTACACCCGCGCAGGTTAAAACTATTCGAATAGCCTCGCCCTAGGTTATGGGCACGCTCGGATACGCCCGTAAGAACTAGACTACAACATTTAAATTAAAATTTGATGGGTGGTACGAATGCGGGATTCGTGCTATTGTTGTGGTGACTATTGGGATAGTCACTTCTAGGTTGTTTTATCTTTCGCTTTTGTTATTAATATCCGCATCGTTATTTTAATCTTAAAATGAATTGCAAACTTGCCTTCAAACCGTATTACCTTATTGTAAATGAAAATTGGCTTTATGCAAATGAAACATATGGCCTCCACCGCATAAGCTGCATGTAGCATATGAACAGTGCGCTAGTTCACACGCTGGTCTTGCGGTACAAAGACAATCTTTGTACTCGTGTGCTTTGCTTAATGTTTTGTTGCAGAGGAAGAAGGTGAGCCTCGGGGCCTCACTTACGTGAGTCAGGCTGCCGCCGTGGGTGACGACTAGTCTTGGCGGTCCTGGTCGATGCCTTGTGGGTTGAAGGCACACCGATTGGCTTTGTTTATAGCCATCTTATGGCACTTTTGCTTCATTGTCGTTCTTGTTTATTTGTGTATCTTGGCCTGCGGCCTTTATCCGTAATAACTATACTATTTGTTTATCTTTCGCTTGGTAGTGTTGTGTTTGGACTCTATGTGTGGGATGGAGTTGATGTCTAATTTTGTACCGGTGTGTATATCTTGCTCGGGAAGTATACATATCTCGAGGATCGATTTATTTGATTTGTGATGCTAGGGCTGGTGGTTGGTTAAGCATTACAAACCAAATAAACTGGGTCCTCACAAAGTTGGTATCGAGCCATTCGACTGTAGTAACCCGAGCATAGTCGTCCTTAGGATATTTTGAAAGTCTTATTTTCAAATTATAAAAGGTTTATGAAAACCTAGGCGATTCTCGATTTTATTCCTTACCTATCTTAGCTTTCTACTCTCATCTTACTCTAATTTAAGTTTTGAAACTTGGTTTCTCTCTTCACCTTTCAAAAGATAGTTACTACCGGTGGAATTAGTTTGGGGAGAACCATGAAGTTTAATCCAACTAAAACTTGTGGGGATAATAGGGTAAGATGTAAAGGAGTAGTTATGTGTCCGATTTTCTTTGGTCGAACTTTATCCCGCTTTGTGTTTGTTTCTCGATCTTTCATGAATTTTGGGTTTTCTTGCTCTTAAATTTGTTGCTAACTTGTCTTAGTAAAACAGGATGGCGGAGAACGCGTGGCGCCATCGTGGTGGTCATGATGAGGAGCTTCCCCCTCCTCCGACCATGGCTGAGGTGCTCGCTCAGATCGAGCGAAACCGCATGGACCAGACGCGCATCTTGGAGGTTATTGCTAGGAATACCTCCACTCCTGCCGGTGGTGGCGGCCACCAGACTCGCGGGGACTTGCAGAGTTCCTCCGTCGCACGGCCGACTTTCTCCCGCCTCGAGGACCCTCTCGATGCGGATGATTGGTCGCGCATGATTGAGCGAAGCTCAACATAGCTCGCCAGCGCAGATAAGGCGCTCTTCGCGTCCCACCGGCTGAGGGCGCGGCACTCTCATGGTGGGAGAACTATCTCGCCATGCGGCCGCGAGCCATGTGGTCGCGTGGGAGGAGTTCGTCGACTTTTCGTCGGGCCCACATCCTCGACGGCCGATGAAGTCAAGAAGAAGGAGTTCCTCGCGCTCAAGCAAGGGCGCAAATCGTGACGAGTACTTGTACGAGTTCAATCATCCGCTCGTTATGCTCGGGGAGAGGTGGCCTCGGATGAGGCTAGCGGGAGAGAAGTTTATGGATGGCTTGTCCGAGGAGCCGCAGGACAAGCTATCTATTGTGGACTTTTTCGACTTTCGTGCCTTGGTAGATAAGGCCATTGTTGCAAAGCATAAGGCGAAAGCGGCTGGCGAGTCCCGCAAGCGCAAATGGGAGGCGATCGGTCTACTCACACCGCCTCGTTCGTCCTCGGTGGGCGGCACCGATGGCCCGCTCTTTTGCTCCACCAAAGACCGAGGCCATCTCGCACCAGCTCCTCGCCCACCGCAGCCGTGTTTCACCACGTGCGCTGCGATCCAAGACAGAGCGGCCTCGCAATCCGGCGGCCGAGGTTACTTGTTTTATTTGCCACAACAAGGGCCATTATGCGAATGCTCGCCCTCGAGTGTTGCAGCCCCTCGTCCTAATGGAGGACGCGGCGCGAGTGGTCACCCGCCCACTGAAGATGATCCGAAGCCCGAGTGCGGCGAGCAATGGTCGAGTCAACCACCTTTCAGCTGAGGAGGCTCAGGAGGCGCGAGATGTCGTGATTGGTACACTTCTTGTTAATTCTCGTCCTGCCGCAGTATTATTTGATTCTGGGGCATCGCATTCTTTTATTTCAAGATCATTTGCTGCTGTTAGTGGTCTTCGCTGTGTTCCTTTGGGAGTTCCTTTGCTCATCCGCTCTCCGGGATCGGAAATGAGAGCTGATCTGCAGTGTCGTGATGTTCCTATCATAGTCCAAGGAGTGGGGTTTTTGGCAAACCTTATTCTCTTTCGGGCCGTGAGTCCGGATGTGATTCTTGGCATGGATTGGTTGTCCCAACACTTGGGGCAAATCGACAGCGGGAAGATTGTCTACCTTACCGACCCTTCAGTGGCGGTCGGATTTTCGCCGCAGCTTCAGGGTCCGCATCTTTGTGCATTAGAAGCGAAGCCAGCCTTGCAGATTCAGGATGTTCCCATAGTATCTGACTTTGAGGATGTCTTTCCTGAAGATTTGCCTGGGATGCCTCCGGTTCGAGACCTGGAGTTTGTCATCGAGTTGCTGCCCGGTACCGCCCCAATTTCGAAGGCGCCGTATCGGATGCCTCCCAATGAACTAGAAGAATTGAAGAAGCAGCTTGGTGAGCTCCAAGCAAAGGGTTTCATCCGTCCCAGTTCATCTCCTTGGGGCTGTCCGGTGATCTTTGTGAAGAAGGACAAGACCTTGCGCATGTGTGTTGATTACCGTCCTCTCAATGAGGTGACGGTGAAGAACAAATATCCTCTCGCCCGCATTGATGATCTGTTTGATCGCTTGATCGAGCCAGTGTTCTCAAAGATTGATTTGAGAATGGGGTATCATCAGTCGATCGATCGAGGATATTCAAGACGGCCTTCACTACTCGTTATGGTGCATGCACGAGTACACCGTCATGTCTTTCGGTTTAACCAATGCTCCAGCTTTGTTCATGAACCTTATGAATTCCGTATTCATGGAGTATTTGGATAAATTTGTGGTGGTCTTCATTGATGATATTCTTATTTATTCCAAGATCAAGCAGAGCATGCTTGAGCATCCAAGATTGTTTTGGGCAAATGCGGGAGCACCAACTATATGCGCTAAGTTCAAAGAAATGTGAGTTACGTTGAAGGAAGTGGCATTCTTGGGCCATGTTCTTTCAAATGGAAGCATAGTCAGGATCCCAAAAAGTCGCGATGTTCTATCTTGGGTCACCAAGTCACCAGCGATGTGCGGAGTTTTCGGGTTTAGCGGGCTACTACCGCCGCTTTATCGAGAACTTCTCCAAGATCGCAAAGCCAATGACCGAATTGCTCAAGAAGGATAAGAAGTTTGTGTGGTCCTCTGCTTGCGATGAGAGCTTTGAGCTCAAACAAATGTTGACTTCACCCATCCTCACTCTTCCCGATATCCACAAGAGCTTGATATTTATTGCGATGCCTCTCGTCGTGGCCTTGGATGTGTTCTTATGCAGAAGGCAAGGCGCTTGCCTATGCATCCAGCAGATTGAGACCTCACGAGCTCAATTATCTCACCCATGATTTAGAGTTGGTGCGATGGTTCATGCACTCAAGATTTGGCGGCATTATTTGATCGAAACCAGTGAGGTGTATTCCGATCACAAGAGTTTGAAATACTTGTTCACTCAGCCAGATCTGAACCTCAGGCAGAGGAGATGGTTGGAATTGATCAAAGATTATGACATGGGTATTCAGTATCACCCTGGCAAGGCCAATGTGGTTGCTGATGCACTTAGCCGAAAGGTATCTTTGCAATACTTTAATGATCCAAGAGCAACAACCGCACTTCTTGCGAAATTTCAGCGTCTCAACTTGGGTTTGGTTGAGCATGGTTCCTTTGTTTGCCTTGGTTGTGCAACTAACCTTGGTGGGTCAAATCAAGGCAAACAAAGAATCGATGATGGTGTGGGTAAAATCAAGCGTAATATCAAGGATGGATCACCAAGTGTTTCACGAAGATGAGCACGGTGTTGTATGGTTTGGGCGCGCCTTGTGGTCCCAAAGGTCCCCGAGTTGCGGATTTGATTCTTCAGAGGCCCATGATTCGCCTTTGTCCATCCATCCCGGCCACTAAAATGTATCAAGATCTGCGTCGAGAGATTCGGTGGACTCGCATGAAGCGCGAGATTGTCGTTCGTTGCGGATGCGACGTATGTTGTCGCGTGAAGGCCGAGCATCGGCGTCAAAGCAGTCTTCTTCACCCTTGCCTATACCGTAATGGAAGTGGGATTCAGAGGCATGGATTTTATCACCGGTCTACCCGTACTCTTGCAGGGAAGGATGCATTATGGGTTATCATTGATCAATTGACGAAGGTGGCCCATTTCCTTCCAGTGCGATCGAAGATTGATGTGAATCAGTTAGCGGATCTTTACATATCCCGTATTGTGAGTCTGCATGGTGTGCCACGAACAATTGTGTCGATCGTGGTTCTCTGCTCACCTCTCGGTTTTGGCATAGTCTGCAGAAGCCATGGGGACCCGTCTTTCGCTCATTTCGACCTATCATCCTCGGTGATCGATGGTCGACGGAGCGCGTCAATCAGGTGCTTGAAGATATGCTCCGTGCTTGTGTTCTTTCCTATGGAAAGAATTGGGAGAAGTGCCTACCGCTTGCCGAGTTCTCCTACAACAACAGCTTCCAGGCTAGTCTCGGCATGGCACCATTTGAAGCCTTGTATGGGCGGCGCTGCTGAACACCGTTGAACTGGTCAGAAACTGGTGAAAGGTAGTTCTTTGGTCCAGATTCCATCAATGAGGCTGAAAGTCAAGTGCAGTTGATTCGTGAGCACTTGCGCGTAGCTCAGTCCAGGCAGAAGAGCTATGCAGATCGGCGTCGTCGTGAGCTGAGTTTCCAGCCCAATGACTTTGTGTATCTCAAAGTCTCACCTCTGAAGGACATCGTCGCTTTGGTGTCAAGGGCAAGCGGCTCCTCGGTATGTCGGACCCTACCGCATCATCGACAGAGGGGCTGTTGCTTACAGTTAGACTTGCCACTACACTTGAGGGTGCATGATGTTTTCCATGTGTCGCAATTGAAGAAGTGCCTCCGTGTTCCACTGAGGAAACGCCATTGAAAATATCGATGTGCGGAAGATCTGCTTTATCGTGGCGCCCGTTCAGTATCCTCGAAGAAGTCGAACGCAGAACAAGGAACCGTGTGATCAAGTTCCTTAAAGTTCAGTGGTCAAACCACTCCGAGGATGAAGCCACTTGGGAGCGGGAAGACCGCCTTGAGCGATTACCCATCCTTCTTCTCGGTGATCGAATCTCGGGCAGATTCTGTAAGGGGGAGATTTGTAACAGCCCTAACTTAGGGTTTGTAATTCAAATGTAAAATTTTGAGGAGAAATAAAACTTTTGTTGTCTCTTCAAGTCATTTGGAAGTTTTCCAAATTTTCCTAGCAATTTCCAATTTTCTAGAAGTTAATTCTTGTGATTGGAAATTGTTGTCATCAAATTATTAGCCTTCAAACTTGTGATCATCCTCTGCAAATATTTTTCCTAGCATCTTGATCATCCTATCTACCTCCCTGAATTATTTCACAATTTTTAGATTTTATTTGCTATTTCAAATGGCCAAGTCAAACTAGTTGAAAATCTGGTCAAACCCTAGGTCAGCATGCTTGTGAATTTTCTGCAGAATTTTTCAGTGCATAAAAAGTTCTGGAAAATTTATGCAATGTTGATCTCTGTCTCAAGTAACTACCATAAAAATTTCGAAATTTTTGGAGCTCAGGAGCTACCTCTAAAAATTCTCCAAACTCTCTCAGCCTTTTTAAAACCCCAAATCAGAAAACACTGTTCCTCGGGCCCGAACCCAACTCAGGCTCGAGTCCGACTCGCACCACTTGGCTCGGTCGCGTCAACTAAACGTACCGCTCGAGTCCAATCGATCGTGACCGTCCGATGCAAATCGAACGATCCACGTCGCGAGCGCAACCGACCTGTCCGAATGCATACATCGATCTCAGCCGTCCGTTTTAGATCCAACGGTCGGTGCGTTGCTGATCAAATCAAACCACCGGTTCGCACCGCTTCGCTCATCGGCCGACATATGGGTCCCACTGTCGAGTTCTTCCTCGCCGACTCGCGCCTCTACCGGAGCTCGGCGATCGCGCATGCGTGCCACGCACTGTCGCCGCCACGCCGGACGCGCGTGTCGCCTCCGGGATCGCTCAAGTCCATCTACCTCATAGGGTCGCCCATTCCTTCGCAGCCATTCTTGCGCCTCTCGCCCATTTCTTAGCTTCGCCGAGAAAAACTCGAGCGTAGCGCCGCCGTTCGAGCCCGCCTGAGCCGCCGATCGCACCATCGTGTTCCTCTTGCCTCGCCGCCTCCATTTTGCCTATTCCGGTCCTTGGCGCCCGATGGATCGCCAAGGGCGATATCGTCGCCTCCGCCTCGGCGATCTCGATCCGTGAGCTCGTTTGCGACTGGTGAGTTTCGGCTCCGCCACCTAGTCCCTTAGGATCGCATTGATGCACCGAGTCTAATGGTGGGCTTGTTTACGCCTTTTGTGCATCGTTGCGGGCGTACGACCAATTCTTCTCAAGCTCGGTTTCGCGCGCGGAAATTCCGGTCACCTCGGGCTTTCTTCGTCGGCGTTATCGTGTGCTTCTTGCTCCGGTGTTGAGGCGAAGCTTAAGCACACCTTCCGAGTCTTCTAGAAGCCCGTGTCGCCTTCTCCGCGTGGGCCGTGCTTTCTTCTCGCCTCCGCCGCCGTGAGCTCATCTCCGCCGACCATCGGGCTCCGCGCCACCGTCATCGAAGTTCGCTAGGTCCTGCGAACCCGAAGGTACCACTCTTTCGCCGAAACCTCTGGTTTGCTAGATCGGTTCGCGCCGCGCCACCGCGTTCCGTGCTCGCCGGTGAACCGCGGTGATGATTTGTTTGACTCTAATCATGTCTACCTTGAGTCTCGTCTTGTGGGCCCTTGCGGTTAATCGCGTTTAGAAATCGTTTAATCCAACCGTTGCATTTCACTTTGAGTCTCTCGTCATGTGGGCCCTAATGTCGGTTAGGGTTTGTGTAGTTTCACGCGTTTTCTCTGTTGGGAAGCGTATTTCTGCGTAATGGGTATGTTAGGTTTGCACTTTGGTAAGCCAAGACGTATTCTTAGAATACGCCGACGTCACTTTCGGCGGCCGGTTGCTCGTCAAGATTTTCGCGCATTGTCCGCTGTCGGGGCTAGATAGCTGTGGGTAGAAAAAGGATTTAATGCTTTAGTATTTCGTAATATGTTTTTCACAGCTTCGTTAATTCATTTAAACTTAGAAAATGCATAACTAATTCAATTTGTATCCAAATTGCATGAATCCATCTTGTTTATTTTCATTTCAAATGTATTATTTACTAAAATTAGTTTCATCCATGTCTCTGTAGCAAAAATCTGTTAATTAATAAAATGATGTTTTATGTATCTTCTAGATTAGAAAATGCATATCTCTTTCAATATTTGTCCAAATCCAGTGAAACCAATTTTGTAATTTGTCATTTTTAATGTACTAATTATTAGGATAGGTTATATACACTGTTTCTGTTCATGAAAATTTGTTAAGTAATTAACTAGTGTTTTGATGTGTTTTTTAGCTTAGGAAATTCATAGAAAATTCTTAATAACTTAAAATGAATTGCTCTCTGTTTCTTAAATTTTGTTATATCATGCTTAGGCTGCTGGGAAAAGTTTAGTGTGTTTTGTTTTTGTTGTATTGTTTGAGTTTGGTCGGTGTTATTCGTTCTTATTCGCTGTTTTGTTCAATCGTTAGGATTCGATATTTGCGGCAACCCTGAGAACGATCCTCCGCAACATATTGAGCAACAGCAGCCAGGCAAGCAGTTTGATCATGTTTAATCCCAGTATTTTAAAGATTAATATTTTGTTTCAATTTGTATGTATGCATTGCTTAATTTGTGTTAAATTGATTAGTTAAATCCGTAGCTGCATATCCTGTAGACAAAATATTGATCTCTACTACCTAAGCTTAGGTTATTTGCTGTGATTAGAGATCGCTGGATGATCCCTTGTCACTTAGTAGATCCGGGTCAACTTGCTTAGACATGCTTAGCTATCGGTAGAACTGGGCGGTTATCGACTTTAGTCGGTAACCTTGATCACACAAAATCTACTATAACTTTACGTTTCAGCTTTTGCTATGTTTATCTGCAAAACTAAAAATGAAAACAAAAATGATTTAGACTTGGGCACAATGGTAAGACTGTGTGATCTGTTGGGTGTGACTGAAAGGTGCCCAGCCGCTTAAGGACCGAGTTACTTGCGCCATCGATCGAGCATTTTGCGTGCTAACCACACTAGAGTATATGGGACCTCTCTTGACCTAGTACTTTGGCGTGTATTGGCTCCGGTCGCAGGAGGTCGCAGGAGGGATGGAGGTGGGAGCATGGTAGTTGTCCAAAAGCTTTATCCCGAGTGGGTAGTTGTCTTTTCGGCTTTACCATGTAAGCGTATGGATTTCTATCCATACGAGCGGCTCGTAGTTAATACACAATATTGGAAAAAGTCTCGTAGGACTTAGCCGTGCAAAGATACCTTGGAAGTGTGTTTTGGCTTAAAGGCGATGCAAGTGTGGGTACATTGGTACACCCTGCAGGTTAAAACTATTCGAATAGCCTCGTCCTAGGTTATGGGCACGCTCGGATACGCCCCGTAAGAACTAAACTACAACATTTAAATTAAAATTTGATGGGTGGTACGAATCTGGGATTCGTGCTATTGTTGTGGTGACTATTGGGATAGTCACTTCTAGGTTGTTTTATCTTTCGCTTTTGTTATTAATATCCGTACTGTTATTTTAATCTTAAAAATGAATTGCAAACTTGCCTTCAAACTGTATTACCTTATTGTAAATGAAAATTGGCTTTATGCAAATGAAACATATGGCCTCCACCAGACAAGCCTGCATGTAGCATATGAACAGGTCTGCTAGTTCACACGTCAGTCTTGCGGGTACAAAGACAATCTTTGTACTCGTGTGCTTTGCTTAATGTTTTTGTTGCGAGAGGAAGAAGGTGAGCCTCGGGGCCTCACTTCGTGAGTCAGTCTTTGTCGCCGTGGGTGACGACTAGTCTTGGCGGTCCGGTCAGATGCCTTGTGGGTTGAAGGCACACTGATTGGCTTTGTTTATAGCCATCTTATGGCACTTTTGCTTCCGCTGTCGTTCTTGTTTATTTGTGTATCTTGGCATGTCGGCCTTTATCTGTAATAACTATACTATTTGTTTATCTTTCGTTTGGTAGTGTTGTGTTTGGACTCTATGTGTGGGATGGAGTTGATGTCTAATTTTGTACCGGGGTGTGTATACTGCTTTCTGGGAAGTATACATATCTCGAGGATCAGTTTATTTGATTTGTGATGCTAGGGCCAGGTGGTTGGTTAAGCATTACAAACCAAATAAACTGGGGTCCTCACAATAGTGCAAGTGACAAATAAGGTTAGGTGAGAACAGGTTATTCTGTAGATGTGCCGGTTCTAGAAAAGTTAGGGATACCCTAAATGGGAAAACAAATGTTCAGATCAAGGATATAAATATCGAAACCGGAGAAAATCGCCTAACTGGCTTATAATTGATGAATCACAGTTATCGTCGCTAACCAAAAACCGGTTAAAATTCAAATATGAAAAACTGAATTGGGGATGTTTTAAACTGCCCAAAAATCGGAAAAAATAGCTTCAAAAAACCGAAAAAACGCTACCAAAACCAAAAAAATAGAGAAAACCGGTTATAGGTAATTAACAATTGGAATAATGCAAATATTAATTAGAAAATGTTTAATAAAGTAACAATCCTGGTACATAAGGAGCTTATGTCTAGTAACAATCATGCTACGCAAGGTCCTTTCCAAGATTCCAACTAGCATGTACTAGCTAAGCTAGATTGTCTAAAAAATGTTAGGACTTGGGAGTACAATAATTCAAGCATATTTAGCTCATACAATATGTAATCTAGCACAAAAGGGGCCTAAACCAACCTAGAAAATGCATTATGCAGTCAGAAATTCAAATTTAAATTTAAAAAACTTCAGACGATTTTTTCCTCCTGGTTCCCATCGGTTTTTTTGGTAATCGCCGATTACCAAACGGTAACCGTCGGTTTATTTCCTTGGTTCAGATAACTATGAAATAAATAGTGGATCAACCTCCACCATCACCACATCATCCAAGACCACGGAAATAAACACTATTTGGAGGATCCCCATCCATCTCTTCCCTCTCTCTCCTCGATCGATAGGGGGGATTCACATGGAGACCCTCCCCTATAGAATTTATTTCCCAAGATCACATGGTCCACGGCACACAATTTGATAACAATTCCCATCGGCATCTCTAGTCTGTCTCTCAAAAAGCTATGCAGCTAGATTTGTTCTGAAATGCTTTAAGTTTCTGATAATAGATTAATTGTTGAACAAATACAGTTTCTGAAGTGATTTTTTTTTTTTTTTGCGAGGATTCTGAAGTGAAATGTTGTCTTTTCAGTTTTCACTTCCAAAGACAGCAAAAAAAATTGGTAAATAGATTGTTGGAATATCTATCTAATTAGAGTTTCATTTCTAGTAACTCAGTAAGCCCTTTTTTTCGCGGTTTTCATCTGATCCTTTGAATATGATCATGACTCCTGAGGGCACATTTTTGGGATGGAAAATTTGATCATATACCCTCCCTTTAGATGGAAATTCAGGATTTACCCTCCTGGCCCACATGTCATTGACCTATAGTGACCCCACATGTCATTGAGGTGGGAGAATAAATCCTGAAATTCTGAAATTCAGGGAGGGTATATGATCCAATCCCCTTTTGGGATTGTCAACAATAGGCAGCTTAGAATTTGACAGCTTTCCATCAGCTTGAGAGTTTATTCGAGATGTTTGCCTCAACAGTTAACCCAACAGCAAATCTTTCACCATAAATTTCACTTTATCACCGCACTAATCTCGAGTTCATGACATCCGTTTCCGTTGTGCATCCTCAGCTCTGCTCGCTCAGCCTCGTCGCCGGGCTGCTCGTCTGCCTCCACAGCGCGGCCAAGATCACGCACAAGACGCAGGCGATCACGAGCGTCGCCGCGGCGTGGCATGCCAACGCCACCATCCACGCCTTCGACAACGACCAGGAGAACCCCAACCCCGAGCTGCCAGCCACCGGCTACCTGGCGCCCGCGAACGCTTACCGGGTGGCCTCCGGCGAGGAATCGGACTACGACGACGTCAGGAGCGAGGACTCCCTCGACGACTCCAAGTTCATACCGTTCCAGGCCAACAACATCTGCTTCCAGAAGAGGCAGGCACTGGGTAAGCACAGCACAGTCCATTGCTCGCAAGAGCACTTCCTCATGGCGGCTGGTGTTTTTGCAGTGACGTATGTTGAATTGTGATCTGAATTTTTAATATAGAAGTATTAGAATAGTTGCTATATTAGTGGATTAGTTTTTTACTTAGACTTTAAGTCCTTTTACCCTTTTATATACCTCTTGTAAACCGTACGGAGAGAGTTGACGTCAGACGCCTAACGCCTCATTATAATTCTGGCGTTTTGTAAACACTCCTCGTATAGTGATCATTGCCGGTTAGCGTTCGTGATTTTTTCTCGCAAGAGTTTTCTACGTAAAATTCATGTCTCTTGTTCCTGTTGATTCGTGCATTATTTCTAATAAGTGGTATTAGAGCACAGAAGATTAAGGTTTTGAAAAAAGATACACGAAAAAAATAACAAATCTATTTCGGCCCCGCCGTCTCGCGCGTGCGCCTTCGCCTGGATCCACGCCACCATCATACGCAGCGCCTTCATCTCCCGTTGCGCTGCGCTCCCGAGGGAAGTGCGCGTGCACGCGTCGGCCTCCGTCTTCCCCTGCGTCGGCGCCAGCCTCGTCCGTGCGCTAGCCTCGGTCCAGCGACAGCACGCCTCTACCCACACGCGGTTTTCTCGACGCGTCATTCACAGGCGTCTCTTCGTCCGTGCGTCGCCGTTCGGTCCGGGCGCTCGTCCCCAAGCTACTGCTCGCGGGAAGCAGCCGAGACCAGCGCGATCCGAAGTCAGCAGTCCAAACCAAAAAGGCATAGCACTCCTCAGCACAGGTTCCAAGATCAATCCTTCTTTATTTATTCTTCACAGCAAGCCATCAATTGCTTCACGTGGAGATTCCCGTGCTGTTGATTCACGTGGGAGTTCAAAGCCAGCGAGCAAGTTTTGTTTTTGGGCCTTCTTTGCTACGTTCACAGGATCAGTACCAGAAGTATTGAAGATTTTTTTGATTCGCATACACAGAAGGTGTACCATACAAGTCGTGATTTTTGCTAGGTTCACACATATCAGTACCAGCAATTTTCAGATTTTATTCCTCATGGCGACTTTGAAGTATGATCTTCCACTCCTGGATCGAGACACAAGATCTTCGCTGTGACAAGTCAAGATGAGGGCTGTGTTGGTACAGATGGATTTGGATGATGCATTGAAAGGATTTGCAAAACAACCTACCGCATGGATCGCAGATGACAAGCGTAAAAATCGTAAGGCTTTATCTCATATTCACATTCATCTATCAAATAATATTTTACAGGATGTCTTGAAGGAGAAAACATCTGCTGCATTATGGCTGAATCTAGAACAAATTTGCATGACAAAAGATCTTACCAGCAAGATGCATATCAAGTAGAAGTTGTACTCCCACAAATTGCAAGAAGGAGAATCAGTGCTTGATCATCTTTCGGTGTTTAAGGAGATCGTTGCAGACCTAGAGTCGATGAAGGTAAAATATAAGGATGAGAATTTGGATCTTATTTAGTTGTGTTCCCTACCTAGTTTATTTTCAAATTTCAGAGATACCACATTATATAGTAGAGATACTCTTACTCTTAATGAAGTTTATGAAGCTTTGCATGCTAAGAAGAAGATGAAACAGATGGTATCTTCTGAAAATTCAAGTTCAAAAGCAGAAGGCTTGTTTGTTCGCGGCAGGCAAAAGGAGAAGAACTCAAATAATGGATCTCGAGACAAAAGTTCGAACGGCTACAAGAACCGGTCGAAATCTAGAGGCAAGTACAAGTCGTGCAAATATTGCAAGAAAAGTGGGCACGACATCTCTGAATGCTGGAAGCTGCAAAATAAAGAAAAGAGAACCGGTCATTATAAGCCAAAAGGTAAACCAGATGATGAAGGTTGTCGGGACCCGAAAATACATCTCAGGAACCCTCTGTGTATTCTGAACTAGTCCCAGATCAGTAGCTAGCTCACACAGGAAAACAGTGATGAAATACCATCCATTTATTTAATTTAACTAAAAAGATCTCAAAGTATCAAATAATAATAACTGGACCTTATGGTCAATGTTTACTTAACTTGCCACGCAGGGCTAAAGAAGCAAATGAACTCTTGCAGCGGAACGAAACTCTTCAAATGGCCAATCAACATGCCCACAGGCAATCGAGTGGAGAAACGCATCCTAATCCACAAAACCTTCATGGTCCTCCTGGGCGAAGAACTCTTGAGCAACTTGATATTCTTCAACTGAGCAATACAGGGCAAAAGTCATGAGTACTTTGAATGTACTCAGCAAGCCGTGGGGAAATGTATGCAAATAGTATTCATGCAAGGCTTGATCAAAGATTAGCTGTATGGCTCTTTTGCAGAAAACAGCATTTACGATAAATACAATAAATAGATTGAAATGCGTAATTGAAAACAATAATAAGTAAATAAACAGTTTCTTTGAAACAACCAGTGAACTTCCCATTCACTTCCCAACCAAACCAAAGATAAGTGAATTCCTCATTCACCAACCGACACAAACCACCAAGTGAATGACCTATTCACCAAACGAACATTATATTCATCAAGTGAACTTCCCATCCACACTCCGACACATTTTTGAAGAAACTCTATCTCCGTGTGAAATCCCGAGCACGCCCATAACCGCGACACGGCTATTCGAATAGTTTTACACTCTGCAGAGGTTGTGCAGCTTGACCCACAAGAGATAGATCAACTTATATTGTCCGCTTAACACACTTCCGAGGTGTGCGACTAAGTGATCATCACAAGGCTTTACAAAGCTCCTTCTTAACCCGATTACGCGCTAAGGTTTCAACATCGAATGTCTTTCCGACTGCACAGGGCCCCTTCTTGCGCCACCGTGAGAATACGCTTCCCGTAACCACGCTTCACATGACAAACCGAAATTAAGACATTGCTAATTAATCGCCAGTCCGTCCCATACCGACATATGGTTATACTAAGTTAAGGCCCGCTCAATGGCGCACAAGATTAAGTCCTTGACAAGTTACTCAAAGTAGACTACCACAAACCCACAACATGTTCAATCCACATCCCCACTATCCACCAACCACTCGCCCGAGCGAAAACCATTTTGTTTAACCAACACCCATGACTAACCCCGTCATGGTACACAAATTTTAGCAAGAATGGCTCACCACCACGGTTCCATATTTCATTAAGTCAAGATTAATCATTAAGACACAGGTGATGACAAACCCATCGTAACTAAGCAAGACTAAGCATATGTACGATACCCATGTTGGCAATACAAATATGTCCAACTAAAATTACCCATGCTAAGGTGACAAAGGATTCATGGCATTCAAATAATCAATGGAGGTATAACGACAACAGGTAATAACTAATCCCAGAACAATTTATATAAAGGTAGCATGCAATTATATAAAATAAGATACTTTTGAAATTATGGCTTCAATATGATCAAAGGACCACGACTTGCCTTGGAATAAATCCAGTGATTGATCTTGATCTTGGTAGGCTACTCCTTGCTCGAAGCTTCCCGAAGTATCGACGTCTACTCGCAAAACAAGAAAATAACACAAATAAATAAATAATAGAGATAAAACTAACTCCAAAAATTAAATAAAAATCTCAGATAAATAGATCTCGAATTTAGATAAATTTAGGAATTTGAATGGACTCAATCGGAGTTCGGATGCAAAAGATATGAGCTCTGGAAGATTGAAATCACATAAAATACTGAAAACCAGATTTATGGATTTACTGGAATTATCTTTCTGAAGGAAAAGATGATTATGACGTCAGCTGACGTCAGCAGTGGATGTTCGGACGGGATGAAAATCATCCGACAGGTGGGACCCACTCGTCATAGAGATGGCTCACCGTAGACTGGGTTCATGGATTCATGGCTCGGGTGGAATTTTGGATGTGCCACGTGGCCGACAATTGGGCGATGACCGGATGCCATGTAGACCAAAAGGTGAGGTGGCGGCTTAGTTGGCATGCTGACTAGGCACATACCGAAACGAGCAAAAGACGGTGGCAGCCATGGCCGGCGATGGAGCTGACGGCGTCGACGGCGAACCACAGCGAGGGAACTCCGGTGAAGTACCAAAACGGAATGCCGAGGAGATGGTGATGCTCTGGGAGGCGATGACTCGGCAACTCCGGCGACGAGACGACGGCGGTGGCGACTTTGGCGGCGGTGTGCTCACGGGTGATGGCGGCTTTAGCAACGGAGTGACGCCCGAGATGATCTAAAGGGGGCACCGGTTTGGCGATGGCCCGAGGGTCACCGAGATAGGCTCAGAAGGTCTGGAGGTGAACCATGCCGGCGGCAATCCAAGGATGACCGGAGACAAGGAAAACGAGTGGCGGCAGCATCTCGGCGAAGGAGAAGCAACAAGAAAGTAGAGGATTAGATGAGATTAACCCGGAGCACGTGATGACGCACTCAAAAGGACGGGGAGCTCACCGGAGTTGTAGATCGGAAAAGGGCGGCGACGGCCGGTTCGATGACGAAAACGAAAACGGCAAAGCGGCGGTCTTCGGGAGGAGATGATGAGAGCACCGTGAAGCTTGAGTCAATGCGAATCCAACGGCGGTGGAAGCTCAGGCAGAGGTGCTCCGACGGTGACGAACTTCGACGGCGAAGGCTTCGGTGGCCGGCTCTGTTCTTTGGCTCAATTCGACGTGACGGAGAAGGGAACAGAAGCGGCACCTTAGGGTTTCGAGAGAGGATGGCGGCGCGGAGGTTTTGACACGGTTGGGAGGCCTTAAATAGCGCCGGATGGGAGGAGTCCAGGAGGAGGCCGGCGCTGCTCACGTGTCGGACACAGACACTAGGAGGAGCTCGGGTTGAAGACGACGGGGACGTGGCACAAAGGCGGGCCCACCGGTCAGAGGGACAAGGGAGCGGCGCATGCGGGCTGGTGCGGAAAGGGCAAAGGCCGAGTGGGCTGGGCCGGAGGGAGAAGGGAATGGGCCAGGATTTGAAGATTGAGCCCAAGGAGGATTCTGAGATTTTAATTTAGTTTTGTTTTTAGAAAATAGCTAAAAATCCAAATAGCAAATAGAAAATAGCAAATGCACTCGGAAAAATTCTAGAAAAATCTAGAAAATATATCCAAGCACATAGAACCCAAATAAAATAATTTTGATAATAGTTGATGTTGACATTAATCATGTTAAATTGTTTTTGAACTCTGAAAATTCATATTAAGCTCTTAACTTTAGCAGAAAAACTCAAATGGGTCTTTTTCTTTTAAAACTTCAAAACAGACCAAATTTTTGGGATGTTACAAAGGTAAAGCCTCTCTTGTTGCTGATGATAGTCCTAATGGAGAAATCTTGTTGCCTTTGCTGGATGTGCTAAGACCAATGATGAATGAATTCTTGATTCTACCTGTACCTTTCATATGTGCCCGAATAGGGATTGGTTTGCACCTATGAACCTATTGAAGGTGGTACTGTGTTGATGGGTGTTAACTCATCTTGTAAAGTTACAGGAATTGGTTCAATTCAGATCAAGATGTTTGATGGTATTGTCAGAACTTTGACAGATGTGAAGCACATTCTAGACTTGAAAAGGAACATCATCTCTTTAAGTGCTCTTGATGGTAAAAGGTACAAGTATTCTGGCGAACGTGTAGTTTAAAGGTATCAAAAGACTCTCTTATTGTGATGAAAGCTGATATTAAATCTGCTAATCTGTACCATCTGTGAGGTACTACAATATCAGGTAATGTTGCTGTGATTTCAAGTTCATTATCTGATTCTGATGCTACTAATCTTTGGCATATGCGTCTTGGGCATATGAGTGAACCTGGTTTGGCAGAACTAAGGAAGATAGGACTTCTTGATGGACATAACATCGGCAAGCTGAAATTTTGTGAGCATTGCGTGTTTGGCAAACACAAGAGGGTGAAATTTAATACCTCAGTTCATACTTTAGAAGGTATTTTGGATTATGTGCATTCTGATTTATGGGGGCTATCTCGTAAGACATCTCTAGGAGGTGCTCGTTATATGCTAATAATCATTGATGATTATTAAGTGCACCTTTCCTGGTTATAAATTTGGTGTTAAAGGATATAAGTTGTGGAATCCTGAAACAAGGAAGGTTGTGATTAGCAGAAACGTTGTATTTAATGAATCTGCTATGCTTCCTGATAAACTGTCTACTAACGTGTAACATCCCAAATTATGTACTTGTGTTTCAAATGTAAGAAAATGAGTAGAATTTAAAACTTTTTCTTACATCATGTATTTCCTATGTGTACTAAACAATTATTGTACAAGAGTATAGAAATACAAAGTCACAAGTCTTTTGATCCAATCTTGTGATCCTTCTCGGGGAAATATTTTTCCTAAGTCCTAGGGTTGATATGTGACCCCTCTGAAAAATTTCACAATTTTTAGAAATTGTTCGAATATTTTTAAGGGTCAGTCAAACTTGTTTGACCTGCCGTCAAACCCTAGCTCAAAGCATTGTATAATTTCTGGAGAAAAATACTCAGCATAAAAACCTCTGGAAATTTTATGCAAGGTCCATCTCAAGGTTAGCAAGCTACTGGCAAAATTTCATAAAATTTGGAGTTAGTTTGCTACCTCAAATAAATCCCCAAGTCTCGGCTTTTAATTTCAAACTAAAACTGGGATTCACTGTTCCTCGGGTGCGCACCAGAGTCTGGCTCGTGCCAACTGGCTCGGTCAAACCAATTACAAGCACCAGCCCGCAGCCCTTGGATCTCAATCCATCCACAAAGACCTCTGGTCTTTGTAAAAGACCCCCCCCCCCCCCCCACCCGCACGACCTCCTCCTGTTTTATTTGCAAAGACAACCCTCGAGGATCTCCCCTAGGACCTCCTTTGCACCTTTTGCAAAGACCACCCTGGGGTGACCTCCTCAGCCCTCCACGACCACCCCTAGCACTTGGGTGATCGTGGGCCGTCCATCTTGAGATCTGTGGCTCGGACCTCCCCTAAGTGTTAGGACCTCTAACACATAGTTCTAAATCTGAGCCCTTAGATTTTAATCCAACAGCTCACGACCTCCCTAGTGGAGCACTGTGCTGATTTTAACCGTTGAGCTCTTTGACCGGTCCTCCCGTGTTCTCTCACCGATGTGGGGCTGGTCATTATCAAATTTTGTGCATGGCAAGTAGAGAGCGGTGCCTTGTCAACTCTAGGGTCGACAAGCGGCTATGTGTTGCCAACATTAAATGTCCGCGATCCCTTTTGCTCAAAAGTCTCTCGACAACCTACTCCCATCATGTCGAGTGTCCTAGCTTGTTGAAACTGTGGACACCGCCTTGTTCTTCCTCTCCGGCTATATCTTGAGCCCGAGCTTCTCCTTAAGCTTCTTTGGATCCATTCTTGCACCTCTAACTTCTTTCTCTCGCTCTTGTGCTCAAAACACCCGAAAGTCTTTGCCACCATTGCAGGACCTTGGAGCTCCCAGCGACCTCAGAGCTCCAAGTGGTTCAATATTGCAATATTGGTGCTCTTTGTCATCTTGGTCACCTCAAGTCTCCCTAACTTGTTTTGTTTAAACCTTCACAGAGGTTGACAATTTGGGGAGCCTGCTGGGCCGAGTTGGTCGTCTTCCTCATCTCCGCGAGCAACACATGCACGGAGCTCTGCGACCACTCCCGCTCTTCTTCACTCCTGGTGAGTACTTGATTCCAAAACCCGATCCTCTTAGACCTCTTCGGTTTTCGTTTTGGCGCATTTGGTCTCCGTGGTTATCTCGGCCAGCCGCGGTAGGGTGCGCTTTAGTCCTAGCTGTTGGCACCTTTAGGTTCTTCTCACTATTTGGAACCCAGTAGAGCCTTTGGTTCTCGCCACGAGGTCCCCATCGCCACGGTGAGCTAAAACCGAGTTCATGTTTTTGTCGTGCCTTACTCGGACAAGTGTTGTAGCCCAATGATTAGCATTTAAGTTGTCCGAGAGCCTAATCATTTGGGTTAAATGTTGTTCTTGTCGGCAAGCCGTGGGTATAGTTAATGTACCCGACCTCTTAGTTCCAATCGTGCCCGTTAAAGACCTCCGTAGGTTAAAATCCCAGCCATTAGGATCACCCTCCTCCTTGGGGTCCTCTTTGCAAAAGACCTCCTTGAGGTCCTCTGTGCGAAAAGACCTCCCTTAGTCGTTTAATAAAAACCAACCCTGAGCCACCGCACTGAGGTCCTCTTTGCAAAAGACCACCCCTGGTCTTTTGTAAAGAGAACCTTCGAAACTACCTTTGGGGTCCTCTTTACAAAAAGACCACCTCTGGTCCTTTGTGAAGAAGGCCGCAAGACCTCTCTCTATTAAACACCTGTCTCATAGGACCTCCCCGCGTAGATCATGGCCATCCATGACCTCCCCCGTGAGATCTTAGCCGTCACGACCTCCCCCTAGAGATCTTGACCATCTAGGACCTCCCTCGCTTCATCTTAGCCGTTCAGGACCTCCTCCTGGAGATCTTGACCGTCTAGAACCTCCTCCTTTAGATCCGTGGCTTTAGGACCTCCCCCGCCTCAGATCTGGACCGTTTATGACCTCCCCTGGGAGATCTAAGCCGTCCAGACCTCTCTCTGTTAAAAACCCACTTAGGACCTCCCCATTGAGATTGTGACCGTTTAGGACCTCCTCGGTGAGATCCTAGCCGTCAAGACCTCTCGCTGTTAAGCTCACCGTTTAGGTCCTCTCTCCGCTCAGATCTAGACCGTTAAGACCTCCCTCGGAGATCTTAACCGTCGCACTCTCCCCTTAGTGAGATAGTCAGTAGGACCTCCTCGTGGAGCTCGGGACCGCCAGATCTTGATCTGATGGCCACGACCTCCCTAGTGCGCGAGGAGATCCTTCGCGCGTGCTGTGCCTCCAGTGGTCGGGACCGTTGGATTCGATATCCACGGTCAGGACCTCCCCTGTGCGCGCCGCGCTGGTGCGCTGTGTATCGGTGCTCTGTGACCGTTGGATCCCGCATCGACGGTCCAGACCTTCTCCTTTTCGCTAGCTCCCTCAGACCTCCCGGGAGCTCCAAGTTTTCAAAGTGTTTAAGTGTTCTAATTTTCAAATGTGCATACCTTTTTCATTTTAACTCCTTTTTGAGTGAATCCAATTCTGTTAGCTTCCTCTAGTAATAAACTTGTTAATAAAACTGACTTTAGGCATGTTACTGTTTCCAACAAGATTTCGCATGCAAATTAGTTTTGTTCATTTTCATAACTTAAAAAATCATAACTAAATCATTTTAACTCCAAATGAGGTGAGACCACTTGTGTTAACCTTAAAATGTCAGTAGCCACCTATCATAAAAATTTCAGCTGCACCACCTTTCTAGAAATTTTTGCCAAACAATTTAATTATGTTGAGCAAGAATGATTGCAATTTTTCGGTGAGCAAAATTGTTTTGATCATAACTTTTGCTGTGAGAGTCCAAATCAGTTGGTTCTTGTTTCTAAATTTGTTATAAATCATGCTCTTGCTGCTGTAAAATTTTCAGAGCATTTGGCGCATTTTGGTTTTAGAGTCTTTTTCGTTTTCTTTGTTCTTATCGGTTCTTTTTCGCTCTTTCGGTAGGTTCCGACGATTGTGCCATCCTTGAGAGTGATCCTCTGCAGCATAGTGAGCAACAGCAGCCAGGCAAGCAGTTTGATCATTTCCCATTTGATCCCATTACTTTTAAAGTCTAATATTTTGTTTAACTTCTATGTATGCATTGCTATTTTGTTGTTAAATTGATTAGTTAGTCCTCTAGTTGCATAATCTGTAGGTAAATAATTATCCTTTACTACCTGAGTCTAGGTTATTTGCTGTGATTAGAGTTCGTTGGATGAGCTCTTGTCACTTAGTAGATTTCGAATAAATATTGCTTAGCCATGCCTAGTTATCGGTAGTATTGGGCGATCATCGACTTAGTCGATGATCTTGATCACACAAATACTTATATTATTCCATTATGTCCAATCCTTGTGTTTTATTGATTTACAAATCAAAAACTGAAAACAAAACTATATCTTGACTTGGGCACAATGGTATGTTGGTGTGATCTGTTGGGTGTGAATGGAATGGTGCCTAAGTCCCTAAGGACCGAGTTACTTGTGCCATTGATCCAAGCAATTGTTGTGTGCTAACCATACGAGGGGGATATGGAACCTCTCTTGACTAAGTACTTTGGGAGGTGTTAATTATGAGCTGGTCGGTGGGTGTGTTGAAACTGTGTGTGTGTGTGGTGTTGGAGGGGAGCATTAGCAGACCGGTTAGGCTGCCTAATGTGTCCTTCTCCCGTGGGTTGCGGCTCTTAATTAGCATCGTCCATTGGAAAGTGTCGTTTTAGACTTAGCCGTGCCTGCATACCAAAGGAAGTATGCTAACCGTGGTGGTGGAAAGGCGGTCTATCGTGTGGGTACATTGGTACACCCTGCAGGTTAAAACTATTCGAATAGCCTCGTCTAGGTTATGGACATGCTTGGTTATTTCCACAAGAACTAGACTACAACTTTTTTAAAAAAACTTAAACTTGACATGGGTGGTATGAAGGGTACTTCATGCTATTGTTGTGGTGGCTATTGGGTTAGTCACTTCGGGATGTTGTCACCTACCTATTGTTATAGTTGTTTCTCTTTTATTTGAACAATAAGAATTAATTGCAAACTTGCTTTTAAGTGTACTACATTATTGCAAATAAAACTTGCTTTATGCTGAAAATAAGTCCAGAGCCTCACCCACTTAAATAAATCTTGCATGTAGCTAATTATAGTTCTGTTATCTCACACGTCGGTCTTGCAGTACAAAAACAATTTTTGTACTCGGATGCTATCTTAATTGTTTTGTTGCAGAGGAAGAAGGTGAGCCCCAAGGGCCTTACTTTTGCGAGATGTGCGGGTTCTGAGACGACTAGCTTGGCGGTCCGGTTGGTTGCCTTGTGGGTGAAGGCACACTGATTGGCTTTTGTTTATCGCCATCTTATGGCACTTTTGCTTCCGCTGTGTACTTATGTAGTTGTATGTCTTTTGGCCGGTCGGCCTCTCTTTTGTAATAACTCTTTATATTACGTATGTCTTTCAGCTCGTTGCTTGTTCGGTTCTATGTGAATGAATGGAATTGATGCATGATTTTGTAACGGGGTGTGTATACTACAATTCTGGGAAGTATACATATCTCGAGGCTTGGTTTATCTGATTTGTGATGCTAGGACAAATGGATGGTTAAACATTACAAGCCAAATAAACCGGGGTCCTCACAAAGTTGGTATCAGAGTCATTCCGACCGTAGTAACCCAAGCTTGATCGTCTTTAGGATATTTTGGAAAAAATAATTTCAAAGTATCAAATGATTTATGAAAGCTTAAGTAAGTTCTCAGATTTTACTCCTTACCTATCTTAGCTTTCTATCTCATCTTGCTCTAATTTGAGTTTTAAAAGTTGTTCTCTTTCCCTTCTCTCAAAAGATAGTTGTATCGTTAATTGGGTTTTGGGAACCATTGAGTTTGGCAAATTGAAGTGTTAGCTGCCCTCTACAAGGTTTTGAAGCTTCGGAAGTTGAAGATTTCGGCTTAGAAGCTTGGATGCAAAATCTGGACAGCGAGCGTCAATTTCCGGACAGCAAGCTCAAAGGTCCTAAATAGGGTAGAAAATGAGAGGTTAATCAACTAAAACTTGTGAGAATAAAAGGGTAGGATGTGATACTAGTTAGCTAAGTATCTAACCCTATTTTTGCCGCCTTAACCTTGCTCTTGAGTAGTGTTAGACTTGAGGTAGTGTGCTGAAATTTTATCTTCTCCACCCATTGCTCGTTCATTCAATACGGGTTAATGGCATCGAGAAGTTGAGATTTGGTTTGGTGTTTCCCTTGTTGTTTTGGAGCCTCTTTGGAAGCATTTAAAGTTTTTATGCTTGTTATTTTGGCTTTCGGTTAGGGTGATACCTCATTCCCCTAATCGTTAGCTTTTCGCTTTCATCAACTTATAGATTTAAGGTTTTGGTTGCTAACCCAATTTTCTTGCACCAGGATGGTTGGGGGTACTCGTAGCGGCCGTGGTCAGCAGCCTAGTTTGGATGAGGAGCTCCCGCCTCCTCCGACCATGGCTGAGGTTCTTCTGGATCGAGCGCAACCGTTCGAGAGGACGGAGGGTCTGCTGGATGTTATTGTGCGCAACACCTCCGCCCTTGCCGGTGCCTCAGGATCCGGGCAAGGGGGTGGACCTCAGCCTCGTGGGGGCCTTGCTGAGTTTCTTCGCACCGAGCCCCCCACGTTTTCCAGATCTAAGGACCCTCGGGCGCGGATGACTGGTCTGCGTCGAGTTGAGCGGAGCTTCGGCGTTGCCAGTGCCGAGATGTCGACAAGGCACTCTTTGCCTCCCATCAGTGCAGAGGCGCACTCTCTTGGTGGGAGAACTTCTTGGCCATGCAGCCGCCGCCACACCGTCTCTTGGGAGGAGTTCGGATGCGTTCGTCGAGCTCACATCCTGCCGGCTTGATGAAGCTAAAGAAGAAGGAATTTCTCACGCTCAAGCAAGGCGTAAGTCGGTGATGGAGTACCTTTACGAGTTCAACCACTTGGCTCGTTATGCTCCATCCGAGGTGGCCACTGATGAGGCCAAGTAGGAGAAGTTCATGGAGGGCTTGTCTGAGGAGATGCAAGACAAGCTATCCATTGTGGACTTTGCCGATTTTCGGACCTTGGTGGACAAGGCCATTGTTGCTTGAGCACAAGGCGGCGCTAGGCGAGTCCCGCAGCGCAAGTGGGAGGCCCAGCGGTGCATGCGGTGGCCTTCCCGTCCTCGTGTTGGGCCTACACCGGGCCCGCCTTGGCCTTACCACCGCCGAGGCCGTCGGCACGACCCTCGCCCTCGCGGGGCGTGCCCCGATCACGTGCACCTGCGAGTCAGCCGAGTGGCCCCCGCAATCCGGCTGCCGGGGTCACTTGCTTTTCCTGCAGCCAGAAGGGGCATTATGCGAACCAATGCCCTAAGAAGACTGGAGTTGCCCCTCTTCCTAATGGAGGACGCGAGCAAGGAGGTGGTCCTTCCCAGGATCAGAAGGTTGTCCCCGCTACCCAAGGCGTGGGTAGTGGCCGCGTCAACCTCATCTCCGCGGAAGAGGCACAGGAGGCGCCTGACGTCGTGTTGGGTACACTTTCGGTTAACTCTCATCCTGCTACCATTTTGTTTGATTCAAGAGCATCTCATTCATTTGTTTCTGAATCATTTGCTGCTATTGGTGAGCTTCGGTTTGCTCCTTTGTTGGTCCCCTTGCTCATTCGCTCTCCAGGTTCGGAGTTGAGAGCTGAGCTTGAGTGTCGGGATGTCCCTGTTGAGATAGAGGGAGTAGGATTTTTAGCGAACCTTATCCTCCTCCATTCAGCAAGCTTAGATGTAATTCTGGGTATGGATTGGTTGTCTCAACACATGGGACAAATCGATTGCGCCCGGAGGCTCATCTACCTCACGATCCTTACAGCGGCGAGTTCGCTTTCGCCGGCTGCAAGGTCCGCATCTCTTCGTGCTCGAAGCGAAGCCAGCTCTAGATATTAGTGAAGTCCCTACGGTATGTGACTTCGATGTCTTCCCGAAGATCTCCGGGGATGCCGCCATCCATGACCTCGAGTTCGCCATTGAGTTGGTTCCGTCTTCGCTCCGATTTCAAAGAGGCACTACCGGATGGCTCCAAACGAGTTGGTGGAGTTGAAGAAGCAACTGAGGGAGCTTCAGGAAAAGGGCTTCATCCGTCCCAGCTCATCCCCGTGGGGTTGTCCTGCAATCTTTGTAAAGAAGAAGGACAACACTCTACGCATGTGCGTGGATTACCGGCCACTTAATGAAGTGACGGTAAAGAACAAGTATCCTCTGCCCAGCATCGACGATCTCTTCGATCAATTGACTAGAGCTCGAGTTTTCTCTAAGATTGATTTGAGAGTGGGATATCATCAAGTTCGGATTCGACCGGAGGATATTCCCAAGACGGCTTTCTCTACTCGTTATGGCTTGTACGAGTATACCGTCATGTCATTCGGCTTAACCAATGCTCCTGCCTTGTTCATGAATCTCATGAATTCGGTGTTTATGGAGTATTTGGATAAGTTTGTGGTGGTCTTCATCGATGATATTCTTATCTACTCCAAGAACGATGAGGAACACGCTGGGCATCTGAGGCTTGTGTTGGGCAAACTTCGTGAGCACCAGCTGTATGCGAAGTTCAGCAAGTGCGCATTCTGGTTGAAGGAAGTGGCCTTCTTAGGCCATGTTCTTTCAGCAGGAGGCGTAGCTGTGGATCCTAGCAAGATCAGTGATGTGCTTTCCTGGAGTCAGCCCTCTTCGGTTGCCGAAGTCCGGAGTTTTCTTGGTTTAGCGGGATATTATCGTCGCTTTATCGAGAACTTCTCCAAGATAGCAAAGCCAATGACGGAGTTGCTCAAGAAGGACAAGAAGTTCTCGTGGTCTGCCGATTGCGAGGAAAGTTTCAAGTACTCAAGAAGCGTTGACCACCGCTCCGTTCTTGTTCTTCCGATGTCCATCGAAGCTTGATATCTTCTGCGACGCTTCTCGTCGGGGCCTCGGTTGTGTCCTTATGCAAGAAGGCAAGGTAGTGGCCTATGCATCAAGGCAATTGAGACCTCATGAACTCAACTATCCTACCCATGACTTGGAGCTAGCCGTGGTGATCCATGCACTTAAGATCTGGCGACATTACCTAATCGGTAATCGTTGTGAAGTGTATTCGGATCACAAAATCTTGAAGTATTTGTTTACCCAACCAGATCTGAACCTCAGGCAAAGGAGATGGTTGGAGTTGATCAAGGACTATGACATGGGTATTCACTACCATCCGGACAAGGCCAATGTCGTTGCGGATGCGCTTAGTCGCAAAGCGCATTGCAATGCATTGTTGCTCCAAGAGCCCCAGCCCAACCTTTTGGAGGAGTTTCAGCGTATCAACATGGGTTTGTTTGAGCATGGTTCCCTCGCTGCCTTGGTTGTACAGCCAACCTTGGTGGATCAGATCAAGTCCGCTCAACAGTCGGATGTTGGAGTGAACCGCATCAAGGAAAATGTCAAGAATGGGACAGCCAAGTGCTTCTCCGTAGATGAGCTTGGTGTTGTGAGGTTCGGGCAACGCCTTGTGGTTCCAAAGGACATGGAGTTGCGGGAGTTGATCCTCCGCGAAGCCCACGATTCCCCGTTATCCATTCATCCCGGGGCCACTAAGATGTATTATGATCTCCGCCAGAGATTTTGGTGGACCCAAATGAAGAGGGAAGTCGTCAAGTTCGTTGCCGAGTGCGACGTGTGCCGTCGTGTCAAGGCCGAACATCAGCGTCCTGCAGGACTACTTTAGCCCTTGCCTGTTCCCGTGTGGAAGTGGGATTCGGTCGGGATGGATTTTATCACCGGCCTACCCAGGTCACCGAGGGGCAATGATGCCATTTGGGTTGTTGTTGATCGATTGACTAAAGTGGCACACTTCCTCCCAGTCAAGACCAAGATTCGTACCGGTCACCTTGCGGAGCTCTATATCGCCAGGATCGTGAGCTTGCATGGGGTGCCGAAGACGATCATTTCTGATCGTGGTTCCATCTTCACTTCTCAGTTCTGGCATAGCTTGCAAGAAGCTATGGGAACTCGTCTTTCTTTCATTTCAGTATCACCCCCAAGCGATGGTCGGGCGAAAGGTCAACCAAGTTTTAGAGGACATGCTTCGAGCTTGTGTCCTGTCCTATGGGAAGCATTGGGAGAAGTGCTTGCCATTCGCCGAGTTTTCTTACAACAACAGCTTCCAAGCCAGTCTCGGTATGGCACCATTCGAGGCCTTATACGGGAGAAAGTGTAGAACCCCGTTGTATTGGTCTGAGACCGGCGAGAGACCTTTCTTTGGCCAAGACTCAATCAATGAGGCCGAGAGTCAAGTCCAGCTTGTTCGTGATCGGTTGTGCACGGCTCAATCCAGGCAAAAGAGCTATGCAGATCGTCGTCGTCGCGAGTTAAGTTTTGAGCCCAATGACTTTGTTTATCTCAAGGTCTCCCCTTTGAAGGGCCATCAACGTTTCGGCGTCAGAGGCAAATTAGCTCCTCGATATGTCGGTCCATACCGTGTTATCAAAAAGAAGGGAGCTGTCGCCTACAAGTTGGAATTACTGCTTTGCAAGGCGGGGTACATGATGTGTTCCATGTGTCTCGGCTAAAGAAGTGCCTCCGTGTTCCAACCGAGGAAGCCGTTGGAAACTCTTGATGTCGGAAGGATTTGACCTACCGCGAGCATCTGTTCGCATCCTTGAAGAAGTGAGCGAAGAACGAGGAATAAGACCATCAAGTTCCTCAAGGTTCGTGGTCGAATCATTCTGAGGATGAAGCTACATGGGAGCGAGAAGATCGTCTCCGCGCAGACTACCCCTCTTTCTTTTCCGAGTGAGACAAATCTCGGGACGAGATTTTTGTAAGGGGGGAGGTTTGTAACATCCCAAATTCTGTACTTGTGTTTCAAATGTAAGAAAATGAGTAGAATTTAAAACTTTTTCTTACATCATGTATTTCCTGTGTGTACTAAACAATTATTGTACAAGAGTATGAAAATACAAAGTCACAAGTCTTTTGATCCAATCTTGTGATCCTTCTCGGGAAAATATTTTTCCTAAGTCCTAGGGTTGATATGTGACCCCTCTGAAAAATTTCACAATTTTTAGAAATTATTCGAATATTTTTAAGGGTCAGTCAAACTTGTTTGACCTGTCGTCAAACCCTAGCTCAAAGCATTGTATAATTTCTAGAGAAAAATACTCAGCATAAAAACCTCTGGAAATATTATGCAATGTCTATCTCAAGGTTAGCAAGCTACTGGCAAAATTTCATAAAATTTGGAGTTAGTTTGCTACCTCAAATAAATCCCCAAGTCTCGGCTTTTAATTTCAAACTAAAACTGGGATTCACTGTTCCTCGGGTGCGCACCAGAGTCTGGCTCGTGCCAACTAGCTCGGTCAAACCAATTACAAGCACTAGCCCGCAGCCCTTGGATCTTAAATCCAACCACAAAGACCTCCTCTGGTCTTTGTAAAAGACCCCCCACCCGCACGACCTCCTCCTGTTTTATTTGCAAAGACAACCCTCGAGGACCTCCTTTGCACCTTTTGCAAAGACCACCCTGGGGCGACCTCCTCAGCCCTCCACGACCACCCCTAGCACTTGGGTGATCGTGGGCCGTCCATCTTGAGATCTGTGGCTCTGACCTCCCCTAAGTGTTAGGACCTCTAACACATAGTTCTAAATCTGAGCCCTTAGATTTTAATCCAACAGCTCACGACCTCCCTAGTGGAGCTCTGTGCTGATTTTAACCGTTGAGCTCTTTGGCCGGTCCTCCTGGTTCTCTCACTTGGTGTGGGGCTGGTCATTATCAAATTTTGTGCATGGCGATGAGAGCGGTGCCTTGTCAACTCTAGGGTGACAAACGGCTATGTCTTGCCAACATTAAATGTCCGTAGTCCCTTTTGCTCAAAAGTCTCTCTGACAACCTACTCCCATCATGTCGAGTGTCCTAGCTTGTTAAAACTGTGGACACTGCCTTGTTCTTCCTCTCCG
This sequence comes from Ampelocalamus luodianensis, assembly GCA_036346255.1. Taxonomy (NCBI): domain Eukaryota; kingdom Viridiplantae; phylum Streptophyta; class Magnoliopsida; order Poales; family Poaceae; genus Ampelocalamus; species Ampelocalamus luodianensis. Next base: position 27,720,188 of record CM070620.1, on the reverse strand, counting down.
GCTATATCTTGAGCCCGAGCTTCACCCTTAAGCTTCTTTGGATCCATTCTTGCACCTCTAACTTCTTTCTCTGCTCTTATGCTCAAAACACCTGAAAGTCTTTGCCACCATTGCTGGACCTTGGAGCTCCCAGGCGACCTCTGAGCTCCAGTGGTTCAATATTGCAATATTGGCTGTCTCTTTGTCATCTTGGTCACCTCAAGTCTCCCTAACTTGTTTTGTTTAAACCTTCACAGAGGTTGACAATTTGGGGAGCCTGTTTTCGGGGCCGAGTTGGTCGTCTTCCTCATCTCCGGCGAGCACCACTATCACCGGAGCTCCTGCGACCACTCCCAGTTCTTCTTCACTCCCTGGTGAGTACTTCAGTTCCAAAAACCCGATCCTCTTAGACCTCTTCGGTTTTCGTTTTTGGCCGCATTTGGTCTCCGGCGGTTATCTCCGGCTAGCCGCCGGTAGGGTGCGCTTTAGTCCTAGCTGTTGGCACCTTTAGGTTCTTCTCACTATTTGGAACCCAGCCGAGCCTTTGGTTCTCGCCGGCGAGGTCCCCATCGCCGGCGGTGAGCTAAAAACCGAGTTCATGTTTTTGTCGTGCCTTACTCGGACAAGTGTTGCAGCCCAATGATTAGCATTTAAGTTGTCCGAGAGCCTAATCATTTGGATTAAATGTTGTTCTTGTCGGCAAGCCATGGGTATAGTTAATGTCCCCGACCTCTTAGTTTCAATCGTGGCCGTTAAAGACCTCCGTAGGTTAAAATCCCAGCCATTAGGATCACCCTCCTCCTTGGGGTCCTCTTTGCAAAAGACCTCCTTGAGGTCCTCTGTGCGAAAAGACCTCCCTTAGTCGTTTAATAAAAACCACCCACGAGCCACACGCAGAGGTCCTCTTTGCAAAAGACCACCCCTGGTCTTTTGTAAATAGAACCTTCGAAACTACCTTTGGGGTCCTCTTTACAAAAAGACCACCTCTGGTCCTTTGTGAAGAAGGCCGCAAGACCTCTCTCTATTAAACACCTGTCTCATAGGACCTCCCCACGTAGATCATGGCCATCCATGACCTCCCCCGTGAGATCTTAGCCGTCACGACCTCCTCCTGGAGATCTTGACCGTTTAGGACCTCCCTTGCTTCATCTTAGCCGTTCAGGACCTCCTCCTGGAGATCTTGACCGTCTAGGACCTCCTCCTTTAGATCCGTGGCTTTAGGACCTCCCCCGCCTCAGATCTGGACCGTTTATGACCACCCCTGGGAGATCTAAGCCGTCCAGACCTCTCTTTGTTAAAAACCCGCTTAGGACCTCCCCATTGAGATCGTGACCGTTTAGAACCTCCTCGGTGAGATCCTAGCCGTCAAGACCTCTCGCTGTTAAGCTCACCGTTTAGGTCCTCTATCCGCCCAGATCTAGACCGTTAAGACCTCCCCTCGGGAGATCTTAACCGTCCAGACCTCCCCCTTAGTGAGATAGCCGTAGGACCTCCTCGTGGAGCTCGGGACCGCCAGATCCTAATCTGACGGCCACGACCTCCCTAGTGCGCGAGGAGATCCTTCGCGCGTGCTGTGCCTCCAGTGGTCGGGACCGTTGGATTCGATATCCACGGTCAGGACCTCCCCAGTCTTGCGTCGCTGACTGGTGCGTGTGCATCGGTGCTCTGTGACCGTTGGATCCCGCATCGACGGTCCAGACCTTCTCCTTTTCGCTAGCTCCCTCAGACCTCCCGGGAGCTCCAAGTTTTCAAAGTGTTTAAGTGTTCTAATTTTCAAATGTGCATACCTTTTTTCATTTTAACTCCTTTTTGAGTGAATCCAATTCTGTTAGCTTCCTCTAGTAATAAACTTGTTAATAAAACTGACTTTAGGCATGTTCTTTGTTTCCAACAAGATTTCGCATGCAAATTAGTTTTGTTCATTTTCATAATTTAAAAAATCATAACTAAATCATTTTAACTCCAAATGAGGTGAGACCACTTGTGTTAACCTTAAAATGTCAGTAGCCACCTATCATAAAAATTTCAGCTGCACCACCTTTCTAGAAATTTTTGCCAAACAATTTAATTATGTTGAGCAGTAACAGATTGCAATTTTTCCAGCTGAGCAAAATTGTTTTGATCATAACTTTTGCTGTGAGAGTCCAAATCAGTTGGTTCTTGTTTCTAAATTTGTTATAAATCATGCTCTTGCTGCTGTAAAATTTTCAGAGCATTTGGCGTATTTTGGTTTTAGAGTCTTTTTCGTTTTCTTTGTTCTTATCGGTTCTTTTTCGCTCTTTCGGTAGGTTCCGACGATTGTGCCATCCTTGAGAGTGATCCTCTGCAGCATAGTGAGCAACAGCAGCCAGGCAAGCAGTTTGATCATTTCTCATTTGATCCCATTACTTTTAAAGTCTAATATTTTGTTTAACTTCTATGTATGCATTGCTATTTTGTTGTTAAATTGATTAGTTAATCTTGTAGTTGCATAATCTGTAGGTAAATAATTATCCTTTACTACCTGAGCCTAGGTTATTTGCTGTGATTAGAGTTCGTTGGATGAGCTCTTGTCACTTAGTAGATTTCGAATAAATATTGCTTAGCCATGCCTAGTTATCGGTAGTATTGGGCGATCATCGACTTAGTCGATGATCTTGATCACACAAATACTTATATTATTCCATTATGTCCAATCCTTGTGTTTTATTGATTTACAAATCAAAAGCTGAAAACAAAACTATATCTTGACTTGGGCACAATGGTATGTTGGTGTGATCTGTTGGGTGTGAATGGAATGGTGCCTTAGTCCCTAAGGACCGAGTTACTTGTGCCATTGATCCAAGCAATTGTTGCGTGCTAACCATACGAGGGGGATATGGAACCTCTCTTGACTAAGTACTTTGGGAGGTGTTAATTATGAGCTGGTCGGTGGGTGTGTTGAAGCCGTGTGTGTGTGTGTGTGTTGGAGGGGAGCATTAGCGGACCGATTAGGGTCATCTAATGTGTCCTTCTCCGTGGAGTTCTGACTCTTAATTAGCATCGTCCATTGGAAAGTGTCTTGTTAGACTTAGCCGTGCTCGCATACCAAAGGAAGTAAGCTAATCGTGGTGGTGGAAAGGCGGTCTATCGTGTGGGTACATTGGTACACCCTGCGGGTTAAAACTATTCGAATAGCCTCGTCTAGGTTATGGACACGCTTGGTTATTTCCCACAAGAACTAGACTACAACCTTTAAAAAAACTTAAACTTGTCATGGGTGGTATGAAGGGTACTTCATGCTATTGTTGTGGTGGCTATTGGGTTAGTCACTTCGGGATGTTGTCATCTACCTATTGTTATAGTTGTTTCTCTTTTATTTGAACAATAAGAATTAATTGCAAACTTGCTTTTAAGTGTACTACATTATTGCAAATAAAACTTGCTTTATCTTGAAAATAAGTCGAGCCTCACCCACTTAAATAAAGCTTGCATGTAGCTAATTATAGTTCATTATCTCACACGTCGGTCTTGCAGTACAAAAATAATTTTTGTACTCGGATGCTATCTTAATTGTTTTGTTGCAGAGGAAGAAGGTGAGCCCCAAGGGCCTTACTTTTGCTAGATGTGCGGGTTCTGGGACGACTAGCTTGGCGGTCCGGTTGGTTGCCTTGTGGGTAAAGGCACACTGGTTGGCTTTTGTTTATCGCCATCTTATGGCACTTTTGCTTCCGCTCTGTACTTATCTAGTTGTATGTCTTTTGGCCGGTCGGCCTCTCTTTTGTAATAACTCTTTATATTACGTATGTCTTTCAGCTCGTTGCTTGTTCGGTTCTATGTGAATGAATGGAATTGATGCATGATTTTGTAACGGGGTGTGTATACTGCAATTCTGGGAAGTATACATATCTCGAGGCTTGGTTTATCTGATTTGTGATGCTAGGACCAATGGATGGTTAAGCATTACAAACCAAATAAACCGGGGTCCTCACATAACGTTCCTGTTGAGAGTGGGCAGAATTCAAGTGTTCAGGTGGAGCACTCTGTTAGTTCAGGTAGCACATCACATAAGGAAAACACCATTGTTCATGATGCACCTATTGTTGAGGATACTCCCATTGTTGAGCAGTCACTACAACGGTCTATTGCAGTCGACAGACCTAGGAGGGAGATTGATCCACCCAGGAGGTTGATTGAAGAAGCTAACATTGTTGCTTATGCTTTGAGTGTAGCAGAAGAAATTGAAGGTAATACAGAACCTTCATCATACTCTCAGACTATTAGCTTCACTGATTGTAATAAGTGGATAACTGCTATGCATGATAAGATGGAGTCACTTGAAAAGAATGACACTTGGGAATTAGTGAAATTGCCAAAGGAGAAGAAACATGTTCGTTGTAAGTGGATTTTCAAAAGAAAGGAAGGTATTTCTTCTACTGAACCAGCAAGGTATAAAGCAAGATTGGTTGCTAAAGGCTATAGTTAAATTTTGGGTATTGATTTTAATGATGTTTTTCCACAGTTGTGAAGCATAGTTCTATTTGTACTTTACTCAGTATTGTTGCTATGCATGATTATGAACTTGAGCAATTAGATGTTAAAACTACATTCTTACATGGGGAGTTAGAAGAAGACATTTATATGGACCAACCTGAAGGTTTTGTTATTCCTGAAAAAGAACACTTTGTTTATAGATTAAAGAAATCTCTTTATGGTTTGAAGCAATCTCCTAGGCAATAGTACAAGAGATTTGACTCCTTTATGCTCTCTCATAATTTTAAGCGGTCTGATTATGATAGCTGTATCTATTTAAAGACTGTTAATGGTTCAACCATTTATTTGCTTCTCTATGTTGATGATATGTTGATTGCTGCAAAAGATAAGTCAGAAATAACAAAACTGAAAGCACAATTGAGTAATGAATTTGAGATGAAGGATCTAGGTGCAGCAAAGAAAATTCTCAGCATGGAGATTATCAGAGAGAGGAAATCTGGCAAGTTATACCTTAGTCAAAAAGGTTATATTGAGAAAGTCCTTTGTCGCTTTAATATACATGATGCAAAACCAGTGAGTACTCCATTAGCTTCGCATTTCAGATTATCTTCGGCTTTATGTCCTAAGTCAGATTATGATATTGAGTACATGTCTAGAGTTCCATATTCCAGTGCAGTTGGTTCTCTTTATGTATGTCATGATTTGTTCTCGACCTGATTTATCTCATGCACTGAGTGTTGTTAGTAGATACATGGCTAATCCTGAAAAAGAGCATTGGAAAGCAGTTCAGTGGATATTCAGATATTTGCGTGGCACTTCTAATGCTTGTTTGCAGTTTGAAAATTCTAGAGATGGACTTGTTGGTTATGTTGATTCTGATTATGTTGGTGATTTGGACAAGAGGAGGTCTCTCACAAGTTATGTTTTCACCATTGGTGGTTATGCTGTTAGTTGAAAGGCAAGTTTGCAAGCTACTGTTGCCTTATCCACCACTGAAGTAGAATATATGGCTATTTTTTATGCTTGTAAAGAAACTATTTGGTTGAGAGGTTTGTACACTGAGCTTTGTGGAGATAATTCTTGCACTATTATATTTTGTGATAGTCAGAGTGCTATATGCCTTACAAAGGATCAGATGTTCCATGATAGAACAAAGCACATTGATGTGAGATATCTCTTTATTCGAGGTGTTATTGCTCAAGGTGATGTTAAGGTGTGCAAGATAAGTACTCATGATAATCCAACTGACATGATGACAAAGCCAGTCCATACTGCTAAGTTTGAGCTTTGCTCAAGCCTAGTTGGTGTTACAGTCTAGTCCTAGAGACTAGTTGGCGCACGATGATTTTTTATCTTATTGTGAAGATATTTGATGATTGATGATTCTTCATTATGCTATAAGAGGAAATTCGTCTCAAGATGGAGATTGTTGAATTGTGATCCAAATTTTTAATATGAAAGTATCTATATTAGTTGCCATATTAGCGGATTAGTTTCTTATTTGGACTCTAAGTCCTTTTACCCCTTTATATACCTCTTGTAAGCCGCACGGGGAGAGTTGACGCCAGACGCCTAACGCCTCATTGTAATCCCCGACATTTTGTAAATACTCCTCATATAGTGATCATCGCCAGTTGGCGCCTGTGGTTTTTTCCCGCAAGGGTTTTCCACGTAAAATTCGTATCTCTTGTCCTTGTTGATCTGTGTATTATTTCTAACAACATACTTGGAGAACAACCGAGCCGGCATCACGGTGTACGGCTTCGTCGTCGACCGGACTTCGCTCCACGCGCTGTTCATGATCGAGTTCTCGCTCTTGATGTGGCTGCTGGGGAAGACGGTTGGTATATCTTGAAGACGAGACCTACCCGTCCAGGACTCTCCGGCTCTCTTCGCTGCTGTGCCGATTTCTGAAGTCTGATGCAGAGCTTCACTTCACTCCCCGGATGTACAAATTGAGTACAGATAGTTCAGTACTTCATCCCACATAAAACATTGTAACCGTTCTGAAGTGCTAGTTTTTTCTTTTTAAAAAAATCTTCTTTTTTGAGACAGATTCTGATGGAGCATTAGTTGTGTGTTGATTTGATAAAAATAATGAGAACATTAGCTATCCAGGTCGATGCGATGAAAATAAATAAGAGTAATATTTGTTGTGCTGAGCAAAGCTAGGCTTGGGTCACGCCCGAGCTGAGCTAGCTCCTTCTTTAACTGAGCCCATCATAGTCTTCTGTTTTTTTAGCAGTTTCTCTATGGAGTTCAGGTTCTAGACCCAGGGCTGGACTTTAGTTTCTAGACCCAGGGCTAATGCCGGTTGCCATGGGCCTGGATCCACCCCTGGCTATGCAGGTTGATCTAATGAAATGATGAGGGAGTAGTATTAGCTGTTCAGGTTGATCTGATGATGTACTAGTTTTGTTGAATAGAAGAAATCTTGAACTGAACAGCCATGTGTCTTGCAAAGCGCATGATAATGACATCGTAAAAAATCAAACCATCCTGGTGCATAAAACATCTCTTGTATCAAAGCAGAGCAAAACAACTTAACAAACCAATTACATAGCAACAATAACTGATACAGCCGCAGGCTGAGTTAAATGCCGAATCCCAGGTAACTTGGTATAAAGCCTGTAGCACCTTGATACAAGAGAACCACAAGGTATGCTCATGGCTAATAAGCTAAAACTTCACAAATCAGATCAACCACGTGACCCACAACAACACATCGATACAAAATGACATAAATACCAAACATATATTCTCATTCGATTTTGTTTTCATGATACTGATGTCTAAACTTTGGAACAGCAATCGCTGTCAAAACAATAACCCATTCAGAGTTTACTCCACTCATGCTCTTTCCTTGCTTAATATGGATCCAAACTTAGAGAATCACTGGAATCCAACTCTTTCCCAAATCTAGCTGCCACCGACTCCTTTTCTGTTCGGCATCACTCCAGTGAGTCCCCCATTCGATTCCTCGCTCCTACATCATCCTAGGGTCTCCAGTAAGCTAATGCTACACTTGTTGTAGCACCTCCATCGTTGTAGAGCGCTAGCACCGAGAGCCTCCTCTGTGTCACCACTGTTCAACATCGCCAAGCCACTCTGGCCATCCTCCAACGCCATCAACCGTCTTAGTGAGCTTCTAGTAGTCCCCTAGTGCTTCTATACGCATTAGATTGGTAGATTAGCTAGTATAGGATAGAGTTCACCGTGATCGCCAATGGCGCTGCCGCGGGAAATGGTATCATCGCCGCTCTGGTGATCATTTGTCCCCGAGTCGCTACCTATAGCATTGTAGTTGCCCCCTAGAGCCAATGTGCACCATCTTTTGCTGCCGATTTGCTCCATGCGTGAAAACCATTTCGGTCGGCGTTGGTGTAGCGTTGTCTCCGTTCATCTCTCCGGCCACCACTACCACCCGGTGGAATCGCCATCGAGAAGGGACCCATTTTGGCCATCCCCGAGCCAAGCCGCCGTACCGTTCGCTACCGGCAAGCTCGCCATGGCAATCGGCCACGCGCAGCTTTGCTCCCTTCTCTTCTCTGCTGACAGTGGGTCCCACTCGGGATGAGTATTAGCTTAGTACTAATGATAGTGGTTAAGTGAAACTAATCACTGACATGTGGGACCAACTGAAAAACTTAATCGAAAATCTAATTTAAAACATGTTTAGTATATGAATCAATAACATGTGGGACCACCCACTATTTTCGGTTTTAAAACATGTTTTAAAAACTAAGAGGCTGTTAGTTAATTAAAATAAAAAAAATAGGTTTAATTATTAATTAATAAATAACGAGTCTATGACCTGTGGGACCATCTCTATTTTTTATAAATAAAATCAAGAAAATAAAAATATAAGTCATTGACAAGTAGGCCCCATATGTAAGTTAATAAAATTCAGAAAAATAAGAAAAGTCGCTTTCACTTCAGAGGAAAATACGCTTTCTCTGTTGGAAAGCGTAAACCTCAGAAGAACGTAGAGAAAAATACACTTTCTCAGTTAGAAAGCGTAAACCTCGGAAAATACGCTTTTGACGTCACTTTTTTCTTATTTTCTGGAATTTTCAAACCGAAGCAAATTAAAACGTTAATAACTTTTGCATACGAACTCTAAAATGGATGAATCTCTTTTATAAATTCATTTAAAATCATTCTCTATCTAAATATATAAAAATATTTGGATTTTGTTGTTGTTGAAATTATTTTTCTATAAATAATTTGCTATCAGCTCTTTTTTAATAGACGTTGATACTTCGAACGAAATTTACGACCATCCTCCATCCTCATACCTTGAGATACGAGACCAAGGCAAGCACCCCCTTTGACCATGTTGATCATACTATTTCAATTATTGTATGTTTGCTTAAAATTACTATATTTTAGGATAATAGTAGTTATATTCCTATTCAATGCATGATTCTCCTCGAAATATTGGTATCCTTACTGTTGTAGCCATTATGTTATGGTTTAGGCAATAAATGCTGTTGAATTGGGTTTTTCAAATGCGAATATCACATAAATGCTTAGCCGGACTTTTGTGTTTACTAAAATTTAAAAGTGGATGGAACATTGAATATGATTAGGGAGATTTTGCAATGATGGTCCAGATGAGTTACCTCTGTTAATTTTGTATAAAAATAAAAATAAAAAACCTAGATTGCGATGCGAGCGAGTTATAATATGAACTGATGAATGTGAGAGGGTTTCTCGCATGTAGATAGGGGGAGATCCTTGCCTGGGTCAATTAAGGATTGAACATCGGTAAGTCCTATCTAAGCCTAAGCGTACAACCACATGTACTAGTACAGGACAGCCTTAGCTAATTAAGTCATCAAAAACTAGTCTTGCATATTAGTAGACCGTAATAGTGCGAGCATGTGTAATTGCTCGAGGGGGCTCCCTTCATCGAGGCGTTGGAACCAAAGTCTTCTGACACAACGTTTAATGCCTTACTTTGACAGGAGGTACCCGACATTGAAATGAGGATTTTTATTTGCCGGGCTAGTGCAAAGCTAGGACTAAGTGATGTAAAGGCTTTGTTACTGTCAGAACTCTGGATTAACATCCCAGATCCTCTGTGCGTTTCTTAACTAGTCCCCTGATCAGTCGCTAGTTCACACAGTAAACAAATATGGTAACAAATTCATATCACAACTTTATTAATAAACAACAGAGTTTATTACAAAAGAGGCTTACAAGCCAACAATAAATAAAACAGGGGAAGACGAAGAGGTAGTAGGGTCCAGCAATCTACCACAGGCAATCAACTGGGGTAGCGGCCTAGTAGTCGAGATCCGCACTAGTAGCGAAGTCCTTCTCTTCTGAAATTTTATTTGCATAAAGCAAGTATGGGCACAACTTCCGTGCTCGCAAGTTACACCCGTCAAATAACAGAATGACATACATATATGGATGTAACAAAGGATGGCTTATTGGTTGATTTGCATAAAGCAGCATTTTCTTTAAATACTTGTACTAAGTTCCAAAGCAGTTATTCTATAACTAAAATCATTTCATAAATTCTCAGTTTTATAGTCAGATAACATTCACACAAGAATGGTGAATGATACCCTCCTATCACATGGCTTCCTGCCCAATTCCCATTTGGATAAACCAGTTTGAAGAAGTCTTTTTCAAAACCAAAGTCTAACTTTGAGTAGCGTTGCCAGCATGTCCATGACTATGGACACGGCTATTCGAATAGTTTCTACTCTCTGCAGAGGTTGTACAACTTTACCCACAAGAGATAATCAACTTTTAATGTCCGTCTGACACACTTCCGAAGGTGTGCGACTAAGTGATCATCACGAGGTCTTTACAATATTCTGTCTTAATGTATTTATGCCCGCTAAGGTTTCGCTACCATTGGACTAACCATCCTCCGGGAGCCCCCTCTTGCGCCAGGTGGGACTACTGTCTGTCCAACACCCACACCAACAATATAGCACAAATGACACTAAGACATCATAAATTATTTAGCCAAGTCTGTCCTACACCAGACTTGTGGTAGTATGGTAAGGCGTAGCAAGATGCGGCTCGAAGACCGGTCCTTAACTGACCTGGGCAACAACCAACAAAACCCTGGACCTCAACCTACCCAATTGAGCCCGTGCATAAACCTGCACCCACCAAACAACCACTTCGCCCAAGTCCAAACCATCATTTTATTTCATTTTCTAAAGTCATTTATAAAACTCCCATGACACACCAATCCCAAGGGTACAGTTTAATCAATAGTTGATTTTTGGCTGAAATTTCCTAAATCAAACAAGTTTGGCCTATAAGCATGACTAAGCATAATATTTTCCAAATGATCCTAGTCCATACTATTGTATCAACTAGGTTTTATCTAGGGTAACAATATGCTCGCTTCAATTATCAAAATTGGTCATACAAAGGATTTTATGCATAACTATAATTTTAAAACAGGAATTTAAATTACTGAATATAAATAAGCATGCAGTAAAAATTTAAAACAGAATATAAATAATTTGAAATAATGGGATCGATATGATCAAGGGTATAACTTGCCTTCGTTGACGAGGTGATGTTGTTTTCCTTAACAGATCACCTGGTTCTGAGGTGATGTCGTTTTTCTTAACAGGTCACCTAGTACTCACAAGTACTTTCTCCAAGTGGTCTAAGTGTACAATCACGATGATCATACAGTCAAAATCAATCCTCTTATGAGCTCTTCAAACGGCGTCGAAGTCTAACTCTCCGAAGTCGTCGAAATCTACTCGCAAAATAATCCAAATTCAAATAGCAATTCAAATGAACTCCAAATTAAATAATTTTAGTTTAGTTAGCAAGATCTTGAATTTAGACAAATTTACAAATTTGAATCACCCAAATCGGAGTTCAGATGCAAAAGATATGGGCTTTGGAAAATTGGAAATACATGAAATGATAGAATTAGGGTTTTTCCGAATAATTGGAATTATTTTTCTAAAGGAAAATGCTTTTATTGCGCCAGCATGACATTAGCGACCGAATAATCAATTTCCATTCGAATTATTTTCCTAAAGGAAAATAATTCTCTGCCTCTCACATGTGGGCCCCACTGGGTCAATAGACCCAGTCCACGGTTGGTCAAAGGATCACGGTGGACGCGGTCCACCTCACAGTAAACAGGCGATGTGCGCTGGCGCAAGCGGCTAAGGTGGCCGCCACGTGGGCTGCCACATAGGCGAAGGGGTGAGATGGCGGTGACGTGGCGTCACTGTGGCGGCCGCGTGGCACTGCCACGGGGGCACAAGGCCGGCGACGGCTCGGCCGCGGGCTCACCGGCGATGGGCTACGTGGCCGCGGGTGTGGGTAGTACTGTGCGAGAGAGGAGGCGACGGGGATGTTGATGCTCACCAGGGTTGCACGAACGAGTAGTGGGAAGATAACCGGCGACGAAGTTAAGCGGCGGCGTGGTTTGGTGGAGTGGCGGCGCGGCGTTCCGGTGGAGCTCCGACGAAACGGGCGCGCGCACGGGGTGCGCCACGATGAGGCAATGCCGGCGGTGGAGGTGAGGGCGGCCGGAGAGATACCACGGCGGCGCTAGGTGCGGCGAAAGGAATGATGGCCCGCGGCGAAAGAATTCAAATTCCGGCCAGCCGGAGAGGGTAGGGGCGGTGTGAGTGGTGGCAGTGGGATGAGTGGAGAAAGGCGCGTCGGGGCTCTCTTAAATAGGGCCAGAGGGGCACGGGATGAGGAGATCGGTATCGGGGATCTCGGCGGGGATTTCGGCTTCGGCTATTCCGCGCGAGATGGAGGGAAAAACGACCGGGAGGAGAGGCGGCGTGATCCGGGGAATTCAATGCTCGCGATACCGGGGAGGGGACGGGGAGGAAATTGCGGCGGAGATGAAGCTCTCACGCGCGGTAATGGTGGCGCTGAGGTTCGGCTGCGCGAAGGAGAAACGAGGGAGGAAGAAGGGTCGCGGGCCGCCGGATCCTGATCTGGCGGTGGGGAGAAGGTGGTGGCGTGGAGGTGTGGATGTCGTTCGATGTCAATCGGACGGTTGACAGTGGGTGGGAGAGGGGGTGAGTGCGGGCTGGGGTTGGGCCGGAGGCGCAAAAAAATCGAGATGGGCCAAGGAGGTTTCGGCCCAAGGGTTTAGCCGGATTTTTAATTGCTTTTCCAATTAATTTAATTCCAGATAATTCATTTAGGCTTTAGAAAATAGTAAAATAAATCCAGAAATTATGAGAAAATTCACATAAATTCCCTTATTTATTTTGGACTTAAATGAAATAGTTCCAACTTATTATTGGCTATTAATTTTGCAAAATAAATTATCTTGGCTTTAAAATATTTAGGAAAAAGCTTTTAAAATCTCAGAAAACTATAGAAATTAATTGAAATTTTATTTTTCAGATCTAACCAAATAAAACTTCAAGAACTTCAAATAAATTTTACTTTTGACTTTTAAAACTTCAAAAATTCAAATAAAGCAATGAAACTCTATCAAATTTCAGAAAATCCAATAAAACAATAACTTTTATTTATTTTATTTTGGTAAGAGCACTTTGGGATGTTACAGTTACGTGCTCTGGACTGCTTACTAAAAGATCGTGAGCGATGGTATCGAGGGATACCGAATAAACTAGAAAATTTGTATACTGTGGGTAAAGTTGTACATCTCTACAGAGTATAAATCTATTTAAATAGTCATGCTCATGATCATGAGCATGCTTAGTGCAGTCTTAACGGGTATAGTCTCTATTTTCATAAAAATGGTCTTGTTAGAAAAGTTGGGATGGTTATTTTTGTTGATATTTGAGTTGAGTGCCATGTCTATGGCTGAAAGTAAGATGTTGTCGGGACCCAAAAATGCAATTATGGACCCCCTGTGTATAATGCACTAGTCCAGGATCACGCTAGTGCACACGGTGTCAACATAGGCGAATATCGATCCGTACAAGCAATTAATAGAGTAAATGATTAATTTGAATAACAAATAAGGGTTTTGACCTTATGGTCGAGTTTACAACTTATTGACCCACGCAGGGCTAACAAAGAATAAATAGCAGCGAAATAGAAATAACTCCAGTAGGGATCCCATCAATCACCACAGGCAACCAACTAGGATCCAGACCTTAACGATCAGCAACCTTCGTTGAATTCATCCTCGAAAGCAGGTGAAGACTCCTCTAGTTCTGTAGGTTTGGACGCAAGTTTTACAACAAGCATGAGTACACAACCGTACTCGCAAGTCATACCACAGAATGCAATTTATAGATACAAGCTTATTCCAAAGAAATGGCTTATGTGGTTCTTTTGCGAAAATGAAATATTTGTGATTGAATACAATAATAGATTGAAAGCATAATTCAAAACAATAACAATAATAATTTGACAGTTATTTTCACAAAGACACAAAGCTAAACAGGTTATTTCACACAACCATATGACTTAGATCACACAGCTCCCATCCCAAACATTTTATGAAAGCTACCCCTCGTGTGAAATCCCCGAGCATGTCCGTGATCGCGAACGCGACTATTCGAATAGATTAATTTACACTCTGCAGAGTTTGTACACTTTACCCACACGATACGACTAGTGTAGCTAGCACTAACCATAACAAAACATTTCAGAAACTTCATCTCAACATTGACACTCCTAGTGTGCTTAACCGCTACGCCAATCCTAACACAGTGCCTTGGCATAACACACACCGTTGGACAGAGATGCGACGAATCGTCCCGCGATGTGCACCCTACCACAGCAGTACACACCTCCATCCTTACACAAAGCCTAACCAACAACCTGAGTTGTTAATGCAAAGATTCCATAACTTACTAAGTTAGGCCCGTCCCATCAGGCATGTGGTCATACAATAAGGCTCAGTTCAATGGCGCACAAAGTTAAGTCCTTAATTGTCCAAGGCAAGATAGCCAAAATCTAACTATGTCACACAGATTAATTCCCATGCACATAGCTTCCACCACACCACACAGTATCCACCACTTGCCTCAGTCTAAATCCTTTCTCACCCTGTTGGTTAAGTGCAACACATGCTATCACAAAGTAACAGCACACAGTACACACAGTTTTATCATATAGTTCCATAATCACTTAGTCAAGTTTATAATTACGACTCGCGTAAGATGATGACTCGTGGCATGGCTAAGTAATCTAATCGCATCTAACCAATCCATGTTGGTGCTACGATAATACCAACTAAATAAACCAATCTAGGGTGCCAAGAGATTATGACATACAAAAACAAAGTGGATATAACAGATTGGATAATAACTATACTCAAAAGCATTTAAATACATACTTTAAAATAAATGCAATAATTTGAAGCAAAATACTTTTAGAAAACTGGGATTCAATATTATCAAAGGTGTAACTTGCCTTGAAAAAGGTCTAGGTACTGGTCTTGGTCTTGAGGCACTCCTCCTTCAACAAAGCTTCCCGAAGTATCGACATCTATTCGCAAACGAAGCAAATAAATAAAATAAATAAATAATAGAGGCAAAACAAACTTCAAAAATCAAATAAAAATCTCAGATAAATAGATCTCAAATTTAGATGGATTTAGGAATTTGAATGGGCTCAATCGGAGTTCGGATGCAAAAGATATGAGCTTTGAAAGTTTGAAATCTAAAGAAAACCCTAAATTAGGATTTATCAGAATTTTTGAATTATTTCTCTGAAGAAAAATTTGATTATTGTGCAACGATGACATCAGCATAGGATTTTCAGAATAAGATAAAATAAAAAGAAAAACTCTGACATGTGGGACCTACACGTCAGCGGCTTGGCTCACGGTGAATTCGGTTCACCGATCCGATCGGGATGTGGGCTTAGGTGAGGTGGCACACACACGCTGAGGTGGCGTCACGCACGCAACACACCAGCACAGAGGCATGAGCTGGCGCTGACGTGGCAACACCACGTCAGATCGACGGCGGAGGCGCTCGAGTTCCAAGGACAACGGCGAACGGTGGCTCCTCGGCGAGGATGAGTTGTACCAGTGTGCAGTTGAGGGTAATGCACACCTATTGAACCAACTCCGGGTGGTCGAGGTGGATGGTGGTGGCCGGCGGCGAGGTTCAAGCAGAGAAGAAGGCACAGTTGTTGTCGGACAAGGCCTTTGGTGGTGCTCCGGCGATGTGAACGGGTGCCCCGTGTAGCTCACGTGACGAGGATGACGGCGATGTGGTCCATGACGACGCGGCGGCGATGACGGTGGTGCACACGAAGAAAACAGTGGCGACGACAGAAAACCTAAAACTCAGATTGTGGCGGCGCTGGAGCTCGAGGGGTGGAGAGGGTTGGGGCTCTGGGATGCGGGGGCTCTGGCGATCCTCAGGGTGGATTTTATAGGCCGAGGGCGTGCACGAGGTGGTGTGTAGGCGGCGGGGATCAAAACAGTCCGAAACGAATACGCGAAGAAATAGGAGATTCAAACGAATTCGGGATAAGATTTCAGCTGAAACGGGTGCGGAAGAGATAAGGCTTCTAGAATCCGAGGTCCACGCGAAGAATCGAGGCCGTTTGCGCTGTTGTCGGACGAAGCTCGGAGACACAATAATGGCAGACGAGGTGCACGCCTTCGCGAGGAAGAAAGCGGCGCGGAGACGAAGATGGTGGGGGCCCACCGGTCAGAGACAAAGGGCGCGGGCGCAAAGGCTCAACTTGATCTGACTGTCCAAAACAAATCGGATGATCCAAAGCCCCGGTGATGTTCGGACCTCCGATCATCCAATCTCATCGGACCGTTGGAAGCAGATCCAACGGCTACGGGTGAAACGCTGCGTGCGGAGAGAGAAAGGGAAGATTGACAAGCGGGGTCCACCTGTCAATGAAAGCAGGCGCGCACGGGCTGGCTGGGCCTCACTCATATGGGTCAATTTCTAACACATACATCCTGTTTGTTTATGTGGAATTTCTAGGTTGGAACTGCTTTAGATTGGAATGGGAGGATCTATAGGAGCTTGCATGCAGGTACTTAATTTTCTATGGTTTCTCCCCCAAAATCTATAAGTTTGATTTTTTTTCTTAGTTGGGGCGGGTGCATATTCGCGGTGGTTGTAGGAGACGATATGCAGCTGTTTGGAACACACGTACACCTAAAGAACAAATGTATGATGTTGTAGGTCACCATGTGGATTAACAACATCGTGTGCGAGGAGTCGAGGACATCGTCGAGAGCTTGGTGAGTGCTCGAGAGACTAAGCAGTACCTTTCGGTTGACCTACATTGCTCTGGTGTTCCCTTCTATCAAGAGCTTGTTGTATGCAGCAGTTGTGCAACGTTGATTCAATGAACTTGTGTAATTGTCTTAAAACTCTACACTATTGAATTTCGACCCACTGCTATTTCCAGTTGGTTCTTTAGCTTAGTTTTTGTGTTTTATCTGTGCAGAAGCACTTATAAGTGGCAAAAGGAGGAAGAGAAGGAGCTATCTGGTCGCAGTTAAATGCAGTAAAAAAAAAGTAAGGTAATGCATTCATGTAATTCCTGGTTCACTCTAGTATTTTTGTTTACTTTCTTCGACTTGCTAATGGCCAACTGAGCATTGCGAACTCACATACTGAGGAGCATGAAGGAGGTCCTCTTGTGTTCAAACTAAGGAGTATAGATTCACAGCCTCAAGCACGAAAAGAATATTGTTTTGTTTTTGTTTTTATCCCCATTCCAATTTTGTCGGTAAATGAAAATAGTAGTTCTCGGTTTCATGTCTATGTTGCTGGCTTCACCTAGATATACACATAAGTATGCATGTATTTAATCCAGATGTCATTTTTATTGCTATTTTGGGTCACTTAAATAAGGAAATTTCTTAGCATGGATTTTGTCTTTCTTTGCACATGTTATATCTTCACATGGCAAAATATTCTAGCATTGGGCTCCTCATACCTTGTCATTTGCTAATGATCGGTAGATTCCAGATGTAAAGGACATGGAAGGATGTTATTGTTACATGCTGCCAAGTTGCAGATGTAAAGTGATGCTTTTTTTGTGATACCTCATATCTTCTTGTTTGCTATCTCTATTACTAATATAATGATATATGTTCTTGTTTTAATATGACTGTCAGTAGTTTCGTAAGGGCTGTTTTGGTTAGGCATGTAACTACATAGAACTCAATTAAATTTTCTTGTTTTAGATATTCTAAGACATATACAGGGAGATATGTTTAAGTTAAAGAACCAAAAAATAAGTTTGCTTCACAGGACGAGTACAAAATGGCATGAAGTTTGAATTTCCTTTGTAACGCACGAGCACTCAGTTATGTATGGTATGAGAACAAGCTTTATACGTGCGTAAGATAAAATTGATGTTCATTGCACAGTTTGAGATCACATTTGATGATTTACATTACCGTCTTTTGAGACTCCGTTGCAATGCACGGACACCTTACTAGTATAGGAACAATAATGAAAATTTCATATATAAAACAAGAAGAAGAATAGTATTTTGAGCCATATATACAATTCGTAGTTGGGCTGCGCTCGAGCTTTTATCAAGTAGCTCAGCTCGAGCCGAACTTGAGTAAGTTTGAGCTAAAGTAGTTTGTCATGTTCGAGCTTTTCTTTTTACAGCTAAGTGCAGGGTAGCCCTATCGAAAATTTCAAAGCAAACTGGTTTATTCTGATTAAATTGAATGCTAATTTGAACATGTAATAGAATTTGTAAGATTTTTCAACAATTATTTCACACAAATTGAATAGTGATTGTTTGATTAATGCATTGTGCGAGGGTGAGTTACAAATGCTTGTAAATGTTACAAGATTTTTTTGCTATAATACGTACACCGTGTAATAGAAAAAACACACCCTTTATAAATTAATATCCTTTTCTGCTACGTATGTCTATTGCATACTTCTTCATTTTTAGATGTCCACGTCAACCTTTTTATAAGTTTGAGCTCTAGTGTACACAAAATTATTTGGATTTATCATGTGAAAATGATATTAGTCATATTACTAGATTTGTCATATCATTATAATTTAATTTTTTTGCTAACATATAATTAGAAAAGGTAATGGTCAAAAGTGTGTACTAGAGACCGTGTAGATATCCAAAATGACAAGTAAAAAAGAATAAAGGTAGTATATCCCCAATAAAGCTCATTCATATAAATACTTATATATGATATTTTAAAATAAAGGAGGCATCTGTTAAAACAACTTTTATGATAAAATTATCAGAAAACCACACCATGAACTTTCTATTTTAGGGAGCCACACATTTAAGAGCAAAAATTATCAAGGAACTACAATTCGTCACACGGGAGGCTACCTGACACCCTGATCCTACTCTTCAGCCACAAGGACTGGCTAACTTTGTCCCATTACGAATGTTAATGATTGTATTTTCTTGATAATTTTGGCTATATGTGTAGTTATATGAAATAGAAAGTTAATTGTGTAGTTCTATTATAACTTTGTCACAAAGTTGTAGTTTTGTGAATTTACTCTAATTATTATTATAAAAGACCTGAAGATCCAAACTTTGTAGAAGTATAGCTAGTCTATAATTTATTACGTCTGAAGACCCATCGGTAAGAAACCTATTTATCACATCGTGAGCAAGGGCGGATCTCGTAGGTTGCATGGGTGCAGTTGCACCCCAAATTTTTTTTGGCAAAAAATCAATAATATAATAGGTATAATATGTATATATACTAATACATGAGCTAAATACTCAACATTTGCACCCCTCTATAGTGTTTTCATCCCGAAATCACTTGAGTCTGGCAACAACCTATGTGAGCACGCGACCTTTCAGAGGCTCCCGACCCAATAGCCCAAGTCGCCTAACATAGTAACATCACCGATCCAACCCAATCACCAGGCAACAAGCAACCAAACCCTACTGTTGTGTGTGTCTCTCTCTCCCATCGAACAAGAGGAAGCGCCACCGACGTGTGGATGCAGTAAAGTGGAGGTGCGGAGCTGGCGAGCCGTAGAGGGACCGTCTCACCAACGACAGCTGCGTCTAGTGGGAGGCTATGAACACCGAGTAGACGAGCTGGGGCTTGGGAGACCGGAGACGTCGTGGATGAGTTGGGCTGTGAGGTTTGGGCGGCGGCGATCGTGTTGAGTATCGATAGGTGGCAGCGGTCCACGGTTGCCGGGGAGAGGGAGTCGATCCTGGAGATACCGGACACCGGTTAATGGGAAGAACCGAAGATTCTCTCAATCTTTCTCTCCTTTTGACTCTCTCCCATCAAGAAAGAGGACTAGAGGAGGCGCTACCACCGACGCAGTCAAGCACCAAGCGAAGGTTCCAAGGCGTGAAGCCGCTGCCACGGAGAGGGACCGACTCAGGGGCTCATGGTCAGTGACAAGCTGCGACAGCTCCTTACAACCACCCTCAGCCCCGAATGGCCGACAAGGCAACGGTCGACGCCGACATCACCGAGGTCAGGCTCACCGCTTGAAGGATCTAGACCCGCCATTATATGTTAATAGAGTATTTTGGTGATTAATAACAAATGCACTTGTGAGACTAATACTCTTATTATTATATCATGTTTAGTCTCAGCTTAGATATAAAAGCAAAAAAATCCAAACAGGTATGTATTCATTAATGACAAATGCACTTGTGAGACTAACACTCTTATTGTTATATCATGTTTAGTCTCAGCTTGGATATAAAAGCAAAAAATTCAAACAAGTATGTATTCATTAATGACTAATCTATTTGTGAGACTAACAATTCTATTGATTATCTATTGCTTAGTCTCGGTTGGATATAAAGATGAAAATACAAGAGGTATGCATTCTACTTCCTCTTATTATATCTTGTTGCATTCCTCGGATCTAAAATATAGGTTAAACTATACCAAAAAGGTTAACTTGGATATATTTCCATTACACATTTGTGTATGTACACATTTAGGGGAGTTCATTCTATATTTTGCGGTTTCATTAGTATTGATTTTGCGGTTTCATTAGTATTGATCCATATTCTCTTGTCCACATACCTTTGGGATCTTTACTTTGAAACATATTGATGAGGACATGAACCCTTCAGATACGACCACAACTCCACCTCCAATCTGGCTGCTCTACTTCCACCACATATTGATCGAGAAGGCTTATGACCACTACACGACTTCGACTGCGTGGTCGAAGCCCCCGCTGAGTGGTCATGAGGACATGAACCCTTCGGATACGACCACAACTCCACCTCCAATCTGGCTGCTCTACTTCCACCACATATTGATCGAGAAGGCTTACGACCACTACACGACTTCGGCTGCGTGGTCGAAGCCCCCGCTGAGTGGTCGAAGGAGGCTATCGACCACACGAGAAGGGTCGTGAAGGCTCGATCGCATCGCATCTGGTCGTAGGATTGTTTTGACTGCTCGTGGTCTTAGCATATGGAGGTTCGACTACATCCTGGTCGAGGACCTTAGACTAGTCGGAAGTTCCGATTACCTGGTCGTAGATCACTCATATCTGGTGCTACGCCACCTCACTTTGGGCCGAGGGCCTTGTATCAACACTACATTAGGGTTTTTGGGTCGACCACCTCCCTGGCCCATAAGGCCACCTAGGGTTTCGAGGGGTACTGTTCACGCGACACTAATCACGCATGAGCAGTGCGCCGCCCTCCCTCGTCCTTTAAGTAGTGGCGCCTCCCTCTAGTTCGGGGTTTTCTTAGATTATTCGCCACTTTGCGGTTTCACCGTTTATCGGTTTGAGGAACCCCACATTGTGAACTTCATTCATATTCGCAATACAATTCAGATTGCATTCTCCTTGTTCTTGTGAGTTGCTTCGATTGCTTGCAGGAACAATAACCCTCGTGGTAAGGTCGATCGCGTGCGGCGTGGTTGATAACGACGATGCGTGCGGGTGTAGCGAATGCGAGGTGACGATCTGCTGGTCGAAAGCCTCAAAGCGTCAACGTCCTCACGACGAAACTAATCGAACCTATCGGAAGATCGGGACACCGTGATTCATCATTTGGTATCAGAGCGAAGGTTGCCCGTTAGGTAATCTCGTTTATCCCCTTTTGTTAGTTGTTTTCCATCACCTATAGTCCAGAAAATTACCCTACAAAAAGTTTTAGATCTTAGTCTTTCCGCTGTCCAAACCACGTTGTGCCTTTCGCAATTTTGTTTTCGATATTCGCGTTGTTGAGTTCGAGTCCATCGTCGGTGTCTTTGTTCTGGTCTAGTCGTCGTGATCTA
This sequence comes from Ampelocalamus luodianensis, assembly GCA_036346255.1. Classification (NCBI taxonomy): domain Eukaryota; kingdom Viridiplantae; phylum Streptophyta; class Magnoliopsida; order Poales; family Poaceae; genus Ampelocalamus; species Ampelocalamus luodianensis. The sequence continues at coordinate 27,698,590 of CM070620.1, read as the reverse complement.
GTTTCTAGCGTCGAGTCTTTGCTGTTTTGGTCATCGTGTATCTCGGGCTTGTCCTTTGTTGCATCCGTTGCAATTAGGGTTTGTCTGCTATAGCCGAGAATTGAGTCACCACCCCCATCCGACCACTTACTCGTGACACCACCCCCATCCGACCACTTACTCGAGCCAACATTCCCATCCGACCACCTACTCGGATTCGACCACCCAGTCGGATTCGATCACCTACATCGAGTTCGACCACCTCGTCGGATTCGACCATCTACTCGAGTTTGACCACCTTCTCGGGTTCTACCACCTGCTCGAGTATTCGCCCCCGGCAAGTTTATCTGTTTTTGGTTGCTCTCGGACACCCACACACTCATCATATCGTGTTCGACCCAACAAGGACCGAGAAGAAATCCCATAGACGAAACAGAGATAGCCAAAGTTCAGAGAGAGAGAGAGAGTATCTTTTTATTACCTTATTACCCCTGCTCTCCGGAAAAAGTTTGTGACCTATATCTATCCTTAGGCCTGAAAAAGGGTTTTGAAGAGTTGTAAGTCAAGGTCACTTGCGCAAAAAAAAAAAAAAAAGGAATCCTAGGTTGGGTTTCGTCAGTCAAAAAAAAGGAAGAAGAAGAAAGAATCAAAAAAAGAAAAAAAAAAAAGAGAATCAAAAAGAAAAAGAGACCACCTCAGTTGGCTCACGACCACCCTAAGTTGGTCTACGACAACCCACCAGAGCTCCACGACCACCCACAGAGATAACGGTTGCTTTGCAACTTTGTTCTTTTGAGCTTGTATCTACCCTATCTTTCGGCTTGCTTGAGCTAGTACTAGGAGCGTGTTTGGACCAGCAACTGTGACGAGTACTGTGGACTTTGATTTAACATTGCTAATCTGATTTCATTATTGCTTCTCCTTGCTACTAAACATTGCTGTCCGAGCTCCACGTACTTTTGGCCTCAGTTTGGATCCTCGCATTCGCCTCCGTGATCATACATCCCACCCTCTCCGATCGGACCACTGCTGCAATTTAGTAAGAAATTCATAAGAGCTTGGTAAGGCGCTTGAGAGTGTGTGATTCCACCTTCCACCACCTAGTAGTTGGTAGGGATAATACATTTGTGTTGTCTTTTGTCTCCTACTAACAATGGTAGGTGAGGAATTGAATGTGCAAGATTGTGTTGTGAGGGAAGAGCTTACAAGGGTGTTGGATGAGCACCGTCATGCTATTAATGACGACATCGAAAGGAAGTTTGCGAGACAAATGCTACACTACAACGACTCAATGCTAGCATTGCAACACTCAATGCACGTATTGATGGTATGGCCAATCAACCGCCGAACAATGGTCATGTGGATCCTCAAGGTGCAGTCCACGACCATGAGATCGACAACGATAATGAGATGTGCAACCGCGATGCCCTTGATGCACGACAACGGAACCGATTGAACTTCAACCGTCAAGGTATGAGAGGTAATAACTTTCCGCAACATAATGCACGTGATAATGATGATCCATATGCTAAAGTCAAGTTCACTATACCATCTTTTGCGGGTGCTTATGATGCTGAAATATATTTAGATTGGGAAATGACGGTGGAACAGAAATTTAATGCTCACTTAGTTCCTGAATTGCATAGAGTTAGGCAAGCAACAAGTGAATTTAAAAACTTTGCCATCAATTGGTGGAATAGGGTATGCAACGATGGATTAGCACCTACTACGTGGGATGCTTTAAAAGTTGCTATGCGTAACCGATTTGTTCCATTTTCTTTTAAACATCAGAATGAGGAGAAATTGAGAATGCTTGATAGGAAACATGAGAGCAAACCTATGTGTGTGTCTTCTTCTAAGACTAACAATTTGCAGGAAGTTGAAAACCATGCCAAAGAGGAGAATGAGTTGATTGCACCACCAACTCCATTGATCCAAAAGGAAGATGAGGAGATGGATGTACCTACATCATCTGAGGAGAGCCAAAAAGGTAATGACCATGGTGCTATCATCACTCCAGGTGAGTATGCCTGTGAAGAACTACAATTGTCCACTATTCATGCTATTTTAGAGCAAAAATTAGTGGAAAACAATTTTGATATGCACATGTTTCAAGTAAAGAGTTCAGATTGCACTGGGATGAGTGCACCATGTGATAACATTGTTGATTTTTCTACTGTTGTGAGTACTTCATGTGATGAGTTAATAGCATATAATGATCATGTGGAATTGGTTAGACATAAAGAAGTTTTGACTAGAATATCTCCTGCTAATTCTTTATGTTACATTATGTTGGATCTACCTATGAAATTGTCACATGCTATGGAAAAAGTTTCTGAAATCACGTGTTCAAAATCCTTGTTTAGTGCCTACACCCCTGGATATAAGTTTTATTTGATTGGAGATTATGGTGTAGACAATCAGTTTCTTGTAAATCGAATATGCATAACTTGTGATCACATGGATGAATTGAAGCTTGCTGTTTGGGACAATAATTCTTGTGTGCTGCATCTTGTTCAAAATGAGAGTAAAATGAAATTTAGTGCTCATCCCATTCCTTTGTGTTCACCTCTTCTTGCACCACCTAGGAGGAGGAATCTGATTAAAGATGTTGAATTATGGAAGAACTTACAGATCTTTTCACCCTTGCTATATGAATTTGCTCTTGCTCAATTGAAATCTGATTATATGAATGGCTTGTGCTCTTTAAATTCAATTATTGTGCTTGCCCATTCACGAGCAATGAATAACTCTACTATATACTTCACTTATACTTGCAAATTGAGTTGCAAACTGAATGTTATGAGACAATATACCTTTGCTGATTTGATACATGCACAATCACCTTTAATTTCAAAAGTTCTCTCTATTTTTCCACCTGCAATGGCTAACATTTTGCAGAAAGATGTGAATGCAATGCTACAAGCTTTAAAGCCTTTCTTGTCATTGGAGGAGGGTGGCGTGAGTCGAGGGCGACTCAAATGCAAGAAGGGAGGATGATGAGGACATGAACCCTTCGGATACGACCACAACTCCACCTCCAATCTGGCTACTCTACTTCCACCACATATTGATCGAGAAGGCTTATGACCACTACACGACATCGACTGCGTGGTCGAAGCCCCCGCTGAGTGGTCATGAGGACATGAACCCTTCGGATACGACCACAACTCCACCTCTAATCTGGCTGCTCTACTTCCACCACATATTGATCGAGAAGGCTTACGACCACTACACGACTTCGGCTGCGTGGTCGAAGCCCCCGCTGAGTGGTCGAAGGAGGCTATCGACCACACGAAGGGGTCGTGAAGGCTCTGATCGCATCGCATCTGGTCGTAGGATTGTTTTGACTGCTCGTGGTCTTAGCATATGGAGGTTCGACTACATCCTGGTCGAGGACCTTAGACTAGTCGGAAGTTCCGATTACCTGGTCGTAGATCACTCATATTTGGTGCTGCGCCACCTCACTTTGGGCCGAGGGCCTTGTATCAACACTACATTAGGGTTTTTGGGTCGACCACCTCCCTGGCCCATAAGGCCACCTAGGGTTTCGAGGGGGTACTGTTCACGCAACACTAATCACGCATGAACAGTGCCGCCGCCCCTCCCTTCGTCCTTTAAGTAGTGGCCGCCTCCCCTCTAGTTCCGGGGGGGGTTTTCTTAGATTATTCTGTCACTTTGCAGTTTCACCGTTTATCGGTTTGAGGAACCCCACATTGTGAACTTCATTCATATTCGCAATACAATTCAGATTGCATTCTCCTTGTTCTTGTGAGTTGCTTCGATTGCTTGCAGGAACAATAACCCTCGTGGTAAGGTCGATCGCGTGCGAGCGTGGTTGATAACGATAGTCGTGCGGGTGTAGCGAATTGCGAGGTGACGATCTGCTGATCGAAAGCCTCAAAAGCGTCAACGTCCTCACGACGAAACTAATCGAACCTATCGGAATATCGGGACACCGTGATTCATCACATATTCTTGAATATATTTAACTTGTGTAGTTAATATATTCATATGAGTATATGAGAGCATATGAGACTTGTGTAGTCCATAGATGCTCATATATCCTTGAATATATTTGACTTGTATAGTTAATATATTCATGTGAATATATACAACTTGTAGTTCGCATATACTCATGGTATATATAACTTTTGCAGTTTATATATACTCATGTTTATCTCTATTCAACTTCTTGCTATTGAAGTGGTTATCATCAATTACCAAAGAGGGAAAGATTGTAGTATCTTGTCCCAACCATTATGAGTTAATGGTATGTTGTGGTAATTAATGATAATCATATTGTGGAACTAACTTTTTTAAGTTGATGAAATAGGTTATGTTACATGAGGTTGAAGACTTTAGATGACATCATATTTTGATTGTCATCAAGTCAAGGATCGGGATTAAAGGAAATCATCATGTGTTGATGATATTCGAGTCAAGATCCCGAAGTGAAGCTTCATCATGTGTTGATGAAGGTCAAATGAAGAATGCATCATGTGTTGATGCATATTCAAGTCAAGAACCCGGACTTGAAGCGAGGATGTGCGTCATCTAGCTTCAAGTAGTTGCTCAAGGCAAAGGTATGACTAGCCAGGGCTAAGGATGTATTCCTAGTCTTTTACCGGTCTCGGTGTTTGGGTGGGAGACCGGATTGCTAGTATAGGTTGTTGTACTATTAAGAGGGGTCTTTGACTAATAGCTTGAGTTTATCATGTGTTGATAGCTCATTGTATTTGCTCTAGCTCATCTTAACATGTTGCCAATATTTACGAATGTGTTTTGCAAATAGTTGTGGCTCATAAATAATCCTTGTAGCATGAGATTTTAGTTTGCGAATGTGTTTTGCAAACGATTTAAGTCCATGTACCTTATTTCTTAAAGTGTGATTCTATAAGTTGGCAAATGTGATTTACAACTTGTTGAGAATCCCACTTGAACCCTTATTTTTATTGCGCATCAATTTGGCAAATGTGTTTTGCAAATTGAGTTGAAGCGAATGCATGTTTTCTCTAGAAACGGTAATACCGGCATGTGTTGTGCGGAACTACCGCTGTGCGGTATGACCAGTAGTTCCTTGGCGAAACTACCGCACCTGTTAAGCATGTGTTGCTCTGAGGTGGTGCGGTAGTACCAACGTTGTGTTGGGTGGAACTACCGCTTGTGCGGTAGTACCGCAGTCCCTTGGCGGAACTACCGAAGTGCATTTAGGACTTGGTATTCTCTGGTCGCTTTTGTGCTTACGGTAGTACCGCACCTCGGATGTACCGATTTTTGTACGGTATGGAAATTCCAGTAGCGTTGCTTTTTAAACTTGGTTTGCTCCGAGGTGGCGCTGTAGCACCGGCGTTTTGTGCGCGGTATGACCGGCTCACGGAACTACCGTTCTTATGGTGACGGTACGTAAATTCCAGAACGTATACATTTTGGTCCTTAGCCGTGTTTTTGAGCATGTGTTGCTCTCTCGGTATTGCGGTAGTACCGCAATGTGTTGTGCGGAACTACCGATTATCGGAATTACCGCGTATTAGTTGGCGGTAGTACCACACCTCTCTGCAACAGCTAGTTTTATAGTCGTTACTGTGCTGATCCTTTGCTTCCAACGGTTAGTTTGTGTGTATGGACTATATATACCCACCTTGGCCGTATAAGGGCATGTTGCTGGTGCCATTATACATTCTCTAGAGCCAAGAGCAAGCCTTCTCTAGCATTTGTGCATGGATTGCACTTAGTGTGGCTAGAGAGCAAACCCTAAGTGCATGTGTTGCCTTAGGTAGTGGATTGTGTATCCACTTGAGTTTAGACACTCGATTAGTTCAAGTGGAAGTTGTAGACTTGTTACTCTTGGTGTTTGCCGACACCTAGATGGCGTGGTGGCGTCGTGGTCCGGTGATCTTCTCAAGTGAAACTTGTGAGAAGGCCCGGTGTTTGTGAGTGGCTTGGTGCTCGTCATTTCCGGAGTGGAGTAAGAGCAACCCTAGTGGAGCGGGGTGTTGATACCTCGGAGGAAGGCTTAATTCGTGGAGCCGACCCAATTGGTTTGGGTTTCCCTCAACGTGGATTAGGGGAGACCGGTAAGTCTCCGATCACCACGGTAAAACACCGCCGTGTCTTTTGTGGTTTGCATTCTATTGCTTTACATTGTGTAATTTATATTCTTGTATTAAATTGTTTATTCATTGTGTATGAATGCTTGTCATGCTTTATGCTATGTACATTGCTAGAATTGAATAGCTTACAAGTCTTTGCTTAATTACAATATTCTTCAATTGACTTGTATTGTTGGTGTACTTAGTTGAACCTAGTTGATTTAGGCTTTAATTGTGCAAAACCGTATTGTTATAAGCTTTCATTTTAGAAATCGCTTTTAGCACATAGAAGCTTTAAAACGTCTATTCACCCCCCTCTAGTCGGCCTCCTTGATCGTACACCGCCGTTGCCGACCCCTGCTTCCCACCTTCGGCCTTCCCCCAATCGACTAGTCCCCCTCGGCCCTTGCCCTCCTCACCATCACCGCTGGTACCCAACTACCCATCCTCTACCTTTACTACTAGTAGTACCGACTGGACAATGAAATTTGTGAAGAACAAGCTAAGAATAGCATGAGTGATCAATACTTGAATGATTGATTGGTTATATTCATTGAGTGCGAGTTTTTTCTACAAGTTAGTGATGATGATGTAAACAATCGCTTTCAAGCATGAAGGAACGCCATGTGAGGTTGTAATTTCTTTTTCTATATTTGTGATTTCAGTTGTAGTCCAAAAAATATATATAATTTGTTACCTTTCAATAATTAAATTTTCGTACTATGTACTTTGAACTTTCATATTCGCACTCCCATTACCGGAATCCTAAATCCACCATTGATCGTGAGTGAGTTGAGGGCCTCGATAGTTGTGCTTGGGCATTAATTGATGCCCGTAATAATGCCATGTAGGTGAGATCCACGTGTCAGTATGTTAGAACTACCTAAATCATAGTAAAAAAAAAAACCTGTTTGAACAATTTAAGGTATGCATTTCTTGATAGAAAACCTACTTGCCCTGTTATATTAGCAATCACCTTTCAGTTGAAGAAGAGACATTATTGAAAGTTCTAAGTGCTTATCAACCGGTTTATTGGTTACACTCTTGATGATATTAAAGAAATGGACCCTTCAATTAATATGCATGCTCACATACATATGGAAGACAGTGCAATGTCAGTCGTGGAATATCAAAGAACATTGAATATTTAGGAAAGGATGTGGCAAGAAAAAGTGTTCATACTCATGGAAGCAGCTATAATATATCATATCTCATACAGTAAGTCTAGCGCATTATGTATCTACAAAATGAGGTTTTATTGCGGTTCCGAATAAAAATTGAATTATTCCAACAAGAACAATAATAGGATGTAATAAGTGTATTGATTATTATAGAAAATTAAACAAAGATAGTAGAAAAGATCATCTTTCATACCCTTTATTGATCAAAGAGTAAATTTCAAAAAGCTACAATGTTTACGATAAGACAATTAGAGAACAACACATTTAGCTTTCTATTTCAGAAAGCAACACATTTAGAGCAAAAAAAAATACCAATCAATTACAATCTGTCACATCTGTAACGGGACAAACTTAGCCTATGTGGCTAACGAGTGAGATCGGGTTGTTAGCTAGCCTCCCATGTGACGAATTGTAGTCCCTTGATAATTTTTTCTCTTAAATGTGTAGTTCTATGAGATAGAAAGCTAAATGTGTAGTTTGCTAATATTTTTGTAATAAAAAGTTGTGGTTTTGTGAAATTTACTCGATGCAAACACATACTCTCAATCGGTACAAAGTTTCTTCGGCATCTAGTTATAATGTTCACTAGCATAATAATAATTACTTTGTTGACCAATTTATCTGGATAAGACAAAAGGGGTCACTCTCACTTAGTCATGTAGAGAAGGGAAAACAAAGGGTGATGCTAGGTGTCCTACGTCTAATGTGATCGGATGCCTCACTCCACAGACCAACTCCCTCCTAAAAAAGACATGAGCCCATTTGTTTTCCTATCCACTCGAGCCCATTCGTTTTCCCATCTCTGTGCTTCTTCCTCTCCCCAAAATATCTCTTCCCCTTGGTTTGGTGCTCCTAACCTTCCCCCAATCTAGCAGCGGCGAGCCCATGTTGGCGGATGCTAGTCACCACCATTGCTTCCTTGCAACACCAAGTTGGGCACCACCTTCCCCGTTGTTGCAGTACAATGGCCCAGGGCCTATTGCTCCCCATCGCCTTTGCCTCTCCCTTGAGGCTCGCGGGATGAGTAGGGAGGGGCAGTAGGAGAGTCCACGAGCCTCACTGGTCCTGTCCCAAGAGATGGTGAGCTCCATCTTGGCCAGCGCATCCTATGTGAACCCGGGCATGGCTAACCAAGAAGAGCAGTTGCCGAGCTTGGGCCTCCGCGAGCGCCACTAGGGCAGCCGAGCTTTGCCACCGCAAGTTCTCATCGACGCTAGATTGGGGCGCCGTTCCCCGCTCTCACATCCTCACCGGTGTTGTTCCACGTGGCGCCGCGTGGAAAGGGATACCGGCGGCGAGCAGCTGTGGTGCCTCATCCGGGTACGATTTATTGCAAGCGTTTGCTCATTTTGTTGCAACAGTTGGCTCAAAATGTTGCATGAAGCGTTTTGATTGTTGCGATGTTGTTTGCATCAAATGTTGTGACAAAAGGTATTTTTTGTTGCAATGATGTTTTTGATTTGTTGCACAAGAGTAATTTTTTTGTTGTAGCCCCTTCACCATTTGATTGTTGTATCATTGTTCCAAAAATATTGCAATAATTGTTTTAGGATGTTTTCACTGTTATTTTCAAATGTTGCAATGTTGTAACATCGAAATTTGTTTGTTTAGGATATTTGAACTAGTTTTTAAAAGCGCAGTTAGGTTCTATACTGGTAGTTCCATGCAATTTCGGTGATAATATGATTTTTTTTCCAATCTTTTTTCTTGTCATTGTATTGTTATTCATGCATTTTTGTTGCACGCATAGATTAAAATTGTTGCACACATTATCTACAGATGTTGTGCCGAAGCGTACGATGGGAAACAGTCTTCCCCTGGAACCGATGAAAAAAAAAGTAGGTCACTTCTTATGGACTCGCTTAGAATGAGTCTTCTCTATCTTTAGTTCATGGCCTATTAGAAGTAGAAGGTGCTATTGTGCAATCTTTACCGACAGAAAAATTGCAATCAGGTTGATAATAATCGATTGTCATTACTTCGTCAGTCCGATCCAAGGAATCCGTAAGAAATGTTTTGAAATGGATATTGTTCTCTCTTTGATCAGGATTGCTATATGAAAATAAATGGAGTTTGAAAAAGGAAACGAAAACTCTCCATCGTATGTTCAAGCGCTAGTTGCTCCAAAAAACAAATCAAGTAGGGTTTATTTGAAAACCAAACATATCATTTCAAATCTGTTATGCTTAATAATAATCGTAAAACCCCTAAATATATTCACAGTCGGTTTTTCTTTATTGATCTACTTATTCGCCTAGAATTCACCTGTGGAGGAGAAAAAATCACATAGGGTTCTCCCGTAGCCCGTAGGTATCCAGAACGTGTCAAGTCCAACAAGGCCGCTGCAGCCAAATCCTATAAACCCCCCAAAAATATATCCCAATCTTTAGCAAATTGCTTTCTGTTCGCTTCCTCCTGCTCCTGCCACCCTTCCGCCCCGCAGCCGCCGGCCGCTTGAATTCGCCGAGGGCAACTCGCCGAGCCAGCGAAAGAAACCGCCGATACAACCCGACCCCATCGCCCATATCGCCGCCTGATTCCCAGCGAATTCGAGTTTCAATCGGAGAGGCGCCGTGTGATACGATACGAGGGCAATTGGAGGCGGCGGCCCGGTTTTTCTCCCGTGATTTTTGTGGTAAATTTTTTTAGGGGTGCCTCTCGTGAGAGACCTACCTAGGGTTCGAGGGTTTGGGTTGGGGTGCCGAGGCGAGGCGCTTCCTCGCTAGGGTTTGGGAGCTATCGGTGCCCCCGCGAGGGGGGAGGCATGGAGGTCGCCGCCATGCGGTGATTGGTGATACGGAGGAGGTGTAGGAGGAGGTAGAGGTAGGGGGTGGCGGTGTCGGTGTCGCATTGCGGACGTGGATTGGACTGGTGGACGCGGATTGGATCGGTGGAGGAGGACTCCGCCTCTCCGCGGCCACTGGTGGGTAGATGGTGAGTGGCGCCCGCTGCCATGGAGCAGGACTTACCCACGTTCAAGCCGCAATGGCTGATGCAGGGCCCGGTCACGGCCACTGGTGCCGCGAGTCTCTGGGCTTCAGCTTCTTCCCGCGCAGGTGAGCTCACTGGCCTTGCCAATTTTGTGTTTTGTCTCTGTCGGATTGGCGGTGCTATAAATGTAATGTAACGCCTTGTTGGAATTGCTATGTGAGATTGTATTGTGGCATTGGGGTATTGATTGCGGAACTGATGCTTTTTGATTCGTGCTGGAGCTAGGCGCGCCTATTTAATGTGATGTTTATATTGGGAAACTTGCTTCAGATGAGATTAGGGTTTGTGGTATTTGTGTAGAGCGGTGATCATGGAATCGATGCTTTTTTAATATTCTTTTTGTGTAGTATTTAACTTACTATTGTGATTATTCTCCGAAGGTAGAGATTGTTGAATTGGTATATGGCTCTGACTAGATGATTGAGATGGAGCAATTATTGTAATTGCTGAGGAATTTGTGTGTTATTTTCCTAGTTTTAATGGTTCCTGTAGTGTGAAATGATGCTCTGGTGATTTAGGTGGTATATCGTGCAACTAGTAACAAATTATTGCTTGGATTCTATACATGTGATCGATTGATGTAATTGGAATGTTACGGAGCCTGAGATTCTGATGCTTTACTGGTATTTGGACAATATGTAAACATAGTAACATTGCTGGAAAGCTCGTGGCATACATATTCTGGTCCAAAATAGATGTTATTTTTGCTAGATGTGCATCAAACAAGGAATTAATGCTTAATTTATGATGTATGTTTTATACACCTCTCTAATACTACTACCAATTAACATTTAATTGGTGTATTTGGTGGAAAGTTTCCTAGAAAAAACTAAAATGACAAATATTTGCAAACCAAAACCACCTTGCTAAAACGACATGACATTTTAAATTGGACCATACGCAGTATTGTACTAAGTAGTAGTTTTTTTGGGTTATATGGAAGAGTGTTGCACTGTTTAACCAACTAATGGAAGTGCTTAGGTTATTTTGAACGATATTCTTGAAGTGCTTGTTAAGATGGTTCTTGTACAGGCATTACCCAAGTGTTATGTCTGTTTTCTGGACTACAATTTTTTTAATGAAGCTGAGACTACTAGTTTTTTGCAGTTATAATGATTTTCTACGTGCTCTTATGAGCAAACTGTTTGTCTGCAAAATTGTCATTATGAAGAATGGCTCTCGAGTGGGCTGAGCCATTGTGGTTCCTTACAACTGTATCAACTATAAGTTACATTATTTTCTGTGTTGCAAAGCTGTCATATATTCTACTAACAAGTCTTTTCTTGGGTGCTTTAGATTATCAAGGTAGGAGTGGTTCATCAAGAAACCGTTCATCTGGGCACAATCGTGACCAGAGTTCCCGGCAGTCTTCATCACAGAGGACTTCAGGCTCAAATGGGTCCCAGCGGCTTGACCGGGATGGCATGGGGAAGTCAAGGGGCTATGCAAATTTTGGAAGGAACAGGGAAAGGGAGCGGGAGAAGGATTTTGATTCCCGTGATAGAGAGAGTAGATCTGTTACAGCAGATCGTGATGGTTTTGAGTCATTTAACTCATGTAGACCTGAAAGGGATAGGTTGAATCGTCCTCGCTCGAAGGCAGACACATGGAATAAGGGATTAGTTAGTCTAAATAATGGTAGTACCTCTAGAAGCAATACTGTTGGCATCACCTTTGAGCGAGAGTTCCCACAGCTTAGTTCTGAGGAAAAGAATGGAAGGCAAGACATAAGCAGAGTCCCATCTCCTGGTATCACCACCCCAATTCAGAGCCTACCTCCTTTTACTACATCTGATAACTGGAATTCTGTGCTAGCAGATGTTCCTGTATCAAGTGAGCCAAAGAAAACCCCTGTTGCATCTTCTTTATCACAAGCTGCTCCTAGTAAACAGCCGGAAGCAGTGCCAAACAGTGGGACTGCATTAAGCATGGCGGAGACTGTGATGCAAGCTCCTCAGAGAATTTCATTTGGACCTCAGGTAGGAACCATGACATGATGCTTATAATGCGCTCTTTGATAGATCTTGGTCATTCAAATTTTAGTTCTCTGGATTCATGTGCATACTCTTTCTCTTCCAGTTATCAATTGGGGCCCAGAAGGTTGAAGAAAGAACTTTGAGACAGAACACTCTAAGACCGATGACATCTCGAGCAAGCAAATCTTCTGTAAGTTATATTTTGCCTTTGCATCAGAAAAATGTTTCACATTTAGTAGGTATCTATTGCCTGCCATCATGGTTGTGTTTTACCTTTTGGCCTTTGGCAAGAGCGTAATCACTTTCCATATTTGTTGGCACTTGTAGTAATCAAATACTTACAACATTTGGATTTACGAAGAATTCTTGTTGTTGGATTGGACATTTTCTATTTCCTACCACTATTGCTGCACAAACAGCATTGTTCATGATCTGAGCGGATGTTTCATTTCACCAACAAAAACATTGAACCTGTTGTCTGACATGTTATGACATTATTTATCCAAGTTAAAATGGTATGAAATATAATCTGGCAAGGTTCTAAAAATCGGTAATAGGTACTCGACAGGTCACCCGACCTAGTAGTGATTATACGGCATAATCAGCCTATTATGCGGCATAACCGGCCCTATTATGTGGTATAACCGGCTAATAGGTAGGGCACCTGTTACTTGTATACGGCCGAGTATACGGCTTAGTAGATCTGTTTTTAGAACACTGTAATCTGGTACAGTTCATTTGCCTCTTGGTATATGCAAAATGTAACATGACATTCTTTTCTCTAGTATGACTCTATATTTGGCTATTACCTGAACATCACACAACTTTATGATACTTCTATGAGATGCCTTATTGTTATATTGTAGCTAGCTATGCAGAATTGCAGATGTGCAGTATGGTGATCTAACTATGTTTTGGAGGTGGTATATGGTTGTGCTGCATTCACATCTACACCTTCAGTATTGTTGTCTATGTTTGAGGCATGGACATATATGCATTATTGCCAATCAAACTATATCCTAAATATTACGCATTAGGCATTTAGGCTTATTATCAACAACTGCTGAATTGCCATAGTTGTGATTTTTTTTCCTGGGTGAGTTTAGGGGGCACTTGTTAAATGATGGGAAGCAGATGACTTGTAAATTGATGGTCAAAGATATTCAAGGTTTTGCTTCACATCTCAATTAATTGGTGGACCAGTCCACAAACCTGGGTTCTTTTGGGGAAGGCTAAATGTTGCTCTGAATTGCATTCTGCAGTTTACTGTGGATAACGTAACATGTGAATGTTTGTTTTTAAATGACTCTTGAGTCTTTGAGACAAGAATATAATCTTAGGTTTTCCATGCATCTTAAATATGGACTTCAAGCCATAAGCAGCTCTGCATTTGATTGCTATGGTTATGTTAAGTGAAGTTCTGCAGTACCGAATTAATGTATTTGCTACATTATCCAGGTAACAAGTTCTTCAGAAACAAAAGGTGCAAGAAATGGAGATCCTACTGGTCCTAGTAAGGCCACACAACAATCATCAATATCGCCACCCGCCAACGGCTCTGTTCGAGCTCCAGTCAAAACCGATCTTTCAAAGCTTTCTCTATCAGGAAGCTTTAAAATTCTCAGCCGGGAGCAAAATGGTACCACACTCACTGCGAAAGATTGTCCTGGCAATCCTGTGAGCCCTCCTCCAGCACCTGTGGCTTCAGTGGAACCACAGAAAAGGCCATTTATCAGCCAAAAGTTTAAGACAGCCACCCATGATCCTCCTCTGTCTCTATTGCAAGGTGCATATGGCGATAGAAAATTAAATGCAAGAGATAAGCATAGATTTTTTGAGTCGTTGCGGACCAAGTCTTCAAATGGTTCAAGCTCAGTCATTGAATCAGGCTGGCAACCATCCAGTGCAGTTGATGTGAAGAAGGATTCTTGTCTTAATGTTGGAAAAGATTTCTCCTTGCTCCATTCTGGAATGAAGTGTATGGGGAATGGAAAATGTTTCTGTGAAGAAGCAAATTCTTCTGAGGGATCTCAGAGACAGCTGTCTGACAATGAGGGGAACAATTCATCCTCAGAACCTGCTGACGTTGCAGATGGGCGATCTCAGCACTCATCTGAACTCGCTGATACAGGAGATGAAGGATTTCAGGTGTCCGTCTCGGACAATGCAGAAGGCAGTTCGTCGTCAGCACCTGCAGATTCAGATGATGGGTACAAGATATCCCAGTCTGCCAATGAGGAAGCTAGTTCATCATCAGAGGCTACTGAACCAGGAGATGAGGAGTATCCGGCTGAAGCCATTTTTTCTGCAGAGGATTTGGCTTTCCTGATATCGCTTGGCTGGAGTAAAGATGAAATAGTGCAACCTTTGGAGTTGGAAGAGATTGCTGAATGTGTACGTCTTTCTTTGCATCCTTAATTTCTCATTGGTCAAATATCTTCGCTTTACAGTGAGGCTCAATATGTTCATTTCACCAAAATCGGAATCCGATAATGTTTGTTGTTTGATCTTGACAGCAATATATATATATATATATATATATATATATATATATATGAAAATGGTATGGTACTTCTAAGAGTACATACTCCCACTTTTCATATACCACTTAAATATATATATTTAAAAACGTCTGCCAGCATTTTTTTGTGACACCAATTCCAATTTTCTGTAGGTAAGGCGCAGTAAGGAACTGGAGCAGAGGCTTTTGTCTATGGAAGCCAATGCCAACATCAAGATGGTTCTCCTTTATATCTTTTCAGGTCAGGCAGAGCTAAATGAGAAGCTGCAGAAGCCTAAAAATACAAGGGTTGAAGACAATGGGAATCTGTAGCAGATGTTTTAGAACCCAGGTACTAGGGACTATGAGATGCGAGGCCACAGGAGCTGTTTGCAAAATGCAATGGCTAGTCAGATCATTGGGTGATGGCGCTGGTTATGTTTTGATGCTGAGAACAGATAGCAACGAGTCTTGGCATGAGTTTTGTCTAGATTAACAAGTCTGAGATTTTTTCTATTGACGCTTGTCCAGCAATTTGGGGAGGTGGTTCACAAGTAGCTCTGACATTTTTTTGTGCATGATGGAAAGAGGAGTTTAGGATTTGTCGTCTTTTTCCCAGGTCTTGGAGGCGCGTGGCTGTGCTGCCCTTTGAAAGAGTAGGTTGCTTTTTCCCCCTTCTCAGGGCTTATCTTTGTTTTGGAAAAAGATAAGATGGTTTTTTTTAAACATGAAAAGGTGAATATGGTTATACTGGTCTCAGAAGTTTCTTTGGCATCATTTTGTTTGTCTTGATATTCCTTTCCGTATCATGCCGATTCGTCATTGTTTTGCCTCCTATTTAGTTCTGTGTTGTAAATGTGCTTCAGGAAGATGTAATTCCGATGTTGCTAGTAGCCCAGTACTCATGTAGGATTATACATCTTGACTATACCGCAAGATTCTGGAAAGCTTTTGAAGAGTAGGATAAATGTTGTAGAGTACGATTTCCTTTTTGTGTGATGATACAACATTTGTGTGTTGATAATCCGCTGTTTTTTCAGCCCGAGTAGACTCGAGCGCGTTGTGTACATTAGCTGATAACCAAGCGCTATTCTACACTGGCTGGTTTTTGCTTGGCAGGAGCGAACATGCGTCGAACAGTGAGTACAATACACGACAGGAAAATAAGCAAACAAGTAGCAAAAAGAATTGATCAAAATTTGCATAGAATGGTGTTTTCTACATCCCATGATCTCTACCCAGTTACACAGCAGCTGAGACCTGAGAAGCTCTCCCCTGCATGTTAAGATGCAACCCCAACCCCAACCAAAGTCACCAACGGTTGACGCAAAGCAAGTCACATCTGAAATCTCTCAACGAGCATCCTCTACGCTACATGTGTTGCCGGACCGTCTCAAGCCAAACTACCAGAAATGAGTCCATTAGTCGCCGGTGCATGATCGTCAGTATTGTCGAGGCTGCGTGGCAGACGCCAGTGCAGATGTCCACCATGAGCAGAGCGTACCGAGTATGCTACATATTTACCGACCGCGAGGGTATTCGCTAGATTAGAGCGCTCCAAACAGCAGAATCTCCTTCACCGCATCGAGCATGCACATCCTTGATCCTCTCGACAGACTTACATATGCCGCTGCAGCTCCAATCGAAAGACGCGACGCAAACATTGCCGGCTTGCCCTTTCCACTCGCAGTCTGCGGAGTTGTTGTTCACAGTCAGGAGAGAATAGAGGAAGAGCGTATAAGAAGCGTCGCTTAAGGTGAGGAAGCAGACCTGGTGGAGTTCCACAGCACATGTTCCTTTCATCGATATGATTAACCTCTAAACCAATAAACCACGACCCAAGTGATACATCTTCATTTGCATACTTGTGTAAGATGGGCCTGACAAAGATCATTGGCATCGTTAGGGGAAAATAAATTTTGTATTCAGAGGGCTTTTTTACGACATGACTATCAGTGAAACGTACCGATTGATTGAGATATAGGTCGCAAGATCTTTTGAAATGGCATATATCTGTCCAGTAGCATGACGGAAGTATTTGTTCCCTTCCTCCCCAAATTTCCAGTACTCAGGTTCATGGTATTTCACATTCCTATATGAAAGGTGCAGGTTCAAGCAGGCACTTATTAGTACTTCAAGCTAGCATTTAAATTCAAATTTCAAGACAGTGTTGTTAACATTACTTGTCAGCAAGAACTGGGCCTGACTTCATGCAGCCAATATAAGTTCTTGGTTTTGATTTATGCCGGGCCAGGGTAGTGGCAAGCATTCCTGTTTTTTGCCATACACAGACAGTACACCAATGAACAGAATAGAATTGAAAATTTTCAACAGAAAGCTATACTATCAAAGGAAAATTATATTCACCTAAGTTCACATGCACATCATCATCGACCTTCACGTAGAAGTCAGCATCCCAAATGCCAACAGCTGTAGAGAAGAAGATTTTTGTCTTTGCTGAGAGTTCATGATACCCTTCAACATGGTCCTGGATGAATAAATGAAAGACAAGAGGCAAAATGGTTAGTGCTAGTGCCAAAAACTATGCTTCAATGTCATAACAGCATTCAAGGGTACATCCTTACCAGTCTAAGAAAGTCATGATGCTGTGCATCCTCTGCATCTATAGCTTTGTCCAATATACTATTGGATGTAGCACTGTGCAACCACCAAAGTAGTTCAAAATTTATCAGGAACCAGTATCAAATTTTGAACCAGACAAGAATGAAAACATGGAACAACATGAGTTCAAAATTTATCAGGAACCAGTATCAAATTTTGAACCAGACAAGAATGAAAACATGGAACAACATGAAAACTAACATCTGTGTGTTTAAGAAAGGCAGTGAATTAAATCAGGCTGTATCACTGAATCAATCATTGCATAACCAATCCTCTTCAGACAAGAATTAAGAATTTCTTTTTTCAAAACTGGGGAAGAGAAAGGTGACTTGGGATGGATTAATAAAGCAATATGGCAATAAATCATTGGCAGAACTCAGGGACATGAGGTCAGCACTCAGCAAGGCCAACTCGCATAAGTGTCTGGAACACACAGATTTGTATCTTTGAGACTTTTGACAGTAAAAAAAAGTAGCAGAAGTTGGTTCATTCTAAGATAGAAGAGAAAAAAAACATCCAAATAATATAATTACAAGCTCTGGGCAGAGAAAATGCAATGCCACCAGTTATTAAACTGTAAATATGGACTTGGAGTAACAAGAAACATCTGTTTACCTATGCCCTATAGTGAAGCGGATAACTATTCCCTTTTGTTCTTCTAACTGCTGCAGCCTTTCACCTAAGAGCAGGAAGAGAGCTTTGGTAAAAAGAAAATTGTTGCCTGATAACATTTGGAATTCAACAAGGATGGAAGGGCTAACAAATAGCACAGTGATGGTTATTGTAAAGGTTTCGGTATGACATAACAAAACAACATATAAGGAATAATAGCATATAGAATGTACACTTACTTAAATAAGAATTTTGCTACAAAAGAACGCCAGCAATTTAGAGCTTGTTTGGCCAAGCTTAAGCTTATTAGGTAAGTACTAACTCGTAAAAACTTTTTGGGCAAACATAGCTTATGAGCCTCTACAAAATTATAAACTCCATAAGCTACCACCACTAGCCACCAGCTTCTACTTTTCTATGGAAGTAAAGCATATAAGGCCAAAATAAGCTTGCCCGTCCAACCTAGTTTAGTTATTTATGATTATCACTTTATCAGCGCCATGTGCTTCATCAGGTGCGTGTGACAAAAAAATTGTCCAAGAAATTTATTCGATCATGACTCGGTAATAACAACCGTTGTGCCAGTAGGAATACAAAAAGACAAGATAAAGAGCCTCGACACTGATAACTGCAAACAAATGACTTGTAGTATGAAACAGTACCACAGAAAACTAATCAATTAATCAACCTCCATATTTTATAAACACTCCCATGCTATTATCCGTTCAAATTGAGAACAAAAGAATTACCAACCTTGAGGCATCCATGTTTCCCGGACTGAATCACGGCGCTTGCGGCTGCTGAATGCCGTGTTAACTCCAATAACTACAAAGGCCTTTTTCCTTGGCTGGCTAGTTTCTGAAGTTACTGGTGAGCCACCAGAGCGGAGCAGTTCCAGTGTGCTCCGCTTCGCTGCGAGCTCCATCTGCAGCGTTGAGATCGACTTATCCAACGATCTAACACCACAAACAAATCCCATGAAAAAGAACTTTCAGATACAAATGATTCAAGCACAGTTGTATTCTTAAATTGAACTCCGCATGGGGTCAAATGAGCTCACTGTATGGCTTCGTGGGTCCTGGTTACCTCTCCCATTATATCCTTGTCTGCCCCATGCCTCTGCAATGCAATTGAAGATTTAAATGTTTCAGCCAAAAACAGTACACAAATTGATGGTGAAATCATGCAAATTTATTGAATTTGGAACCCACCCTCTTTGTGTTGCAATCCTCTGATACGAGTTGCAATTCCTGATCCTGCCTCCGGCGTTGAGACATGATGTGGTTACTGGTATCCGGTGCTGTCCAGAAGCTATAAAACCACCCAAAATGATTCGTCAGGGAAATGGCAAAGAGCAACCAAGAGCAAGTAACTTCACCTTCAAAATGCATAATTTCAAAGACCTTTTGGGATCAAAAACCAAAA
The DNA here is from genome assembly GCA_036346255.1 of Ampelocalamus luodianensis. Taxonomy (NCBI): domain Eukaryota; kingdom Viridiplantae; phylum Streptophyta; class Magnoliopsida; order Poales; family Poaceae; genus Ampelocalamus; species Ampelocalamus luodianensis. The sequence goes on along the minus strand of CM070620.1, from coordinate 27,679,212 downwards.
TGATCCTTGCACTTTGTTTTCTGATTTATTTCACCCCTCAACTTTTCAAAAGAGCAACAGAACCAATAAACTTTGGTCTTAAATCCAAATAAGTCCTTGGATCAAGTTTCTGTCTCTGTCCAACACAACTTCTATTCCAAGTGTAACTTGAACTTTGTTTTGAAGATTTATTTTCTTCCCCCTTTGTAAGGTTGAGGAGCTACATTAAATCCAACCACAGTGCTCAGGGACAAATAGGTGTATTTATTCCAAATCCAAGCTTTAATAAATGAAAATAAATACACACTTCATTAGCAAGTAGTGATCCACCCAAAATGCCCATCACTTCACTGTGAGAAGCACTCGTATTTATCGATCCAAATCAACATTCACCTCGAAATGCAAGTTTTTGATAGATCCCAAACGGGCACTTGGTGAAAACAGGCTCAGCAAACACGGCGAAAATCCAGTGTTTCTTCGATTCACAGATTCTGCTGTGCTGCAAGCAGCAATTTCTTCGCAGAAAGAGAAATACAGTAACGAGCTAGGCATCCATAACCTAACCACGCACGCACGAGCAGATAGAGGAGATTAGGAGAAACCAAAGAAACACCTACACCAGTCCCCATCAAAACGCGATCTCCCATTGTAAAAAAACAAGTGCGATCTTTCCACCAACCCAGATCGCCATGAGCTCAGAAAAGGAAAGACCAAAGAAAAAACAGATTAAAATCCAGTCTCCCTCCAAACAAATCTCAGGACGCCAAGATTCTCAAACTACTCAGCACGCCATTGGCTAGGATAAAGAAAAGAACTTTTTAAACTGCAAATCTCAAGCAGGTCAAAAAAACATGGAAAAATCTACCGTTCACCTCAAAGACCCATCTTTTCACCCTCGCCCCACACGAGCCGCCATTAGCGCAAGAAACACCCAAGAAAACCCGAAGCAGGAAGAAGCACACGTCGAGATCCAAGGCCTCATGCGGAGAGAGAGAGGAGAGGGGGGAGACCCACCGATCCGTGAAGAGCATGCCGAGCCCGAAGCAGAATGCGCAGAGCAGCAGCACCCTCCACCTCGCGGAGGACCTCCTCTCCAGCGCCCCACCCTTCCCCTTCATCGGCTCCTTCTTGCGCCTCGGCTCCAGCTGAATCTTGGCCTCGGAAAGAGTGAGCAAACCTGAGCCCAAAGTAGAGACCTCTCAACTCCGGACGGATTCAGCAAAGAAAAGATTCGAGCTTTGCGTGGAACCAGGCCAAATTCTAGTGGAGATTTGGGGGGAGGGAGGAGACAGGCGTCAAAGAAGGCGGCGGTCACCGGGGCGGTGAGCCGACCGGTCTAGTGGGAGGAGGAGGAAGCTAGCTGGTTGCGTTTGTCTGAAACTCTGAAATGGAGCGCGTGAAGGCCTCTTTGCTGGTTTTCTCTTCCAACTTTTTTTTAACTTTTTTTTTTAGAAAAAAGGCTTTTCTTTTCTTCTCATTTGATTCTCTCCATTTTTTCCCTCTTTTCTTTTCAAGATTTTTTAGATAATAGAAGAGAACGCGCTGTTTCTCTTTTCTATTTTACTGGGCAGCTATTTGAAGCCGAGCCTTCTTTTTCTCTCTTAGCAGCACTACGGATAAAAAAAAATTGAGTCGACATCATCGGATCATCATATTTCACACCCTCGCTCCACCTCTACACTCCTTTGAGCTCCGATCAGGTTGTCGTTGCGCTTCTGTCGTCGACATGCTCGGCCTACACAATGCCCTGGCTCTATTGCAACTCATGTTGGTATTTGTATTGAAGTTAATTTATTTGTTGAAAGTTAGTTTTTCTATTGTTTTGTTAGAGATTTTTAGGGATATGGAATTTGTTTGTTGGGGGATAGGAATTTGCTTCTTTGTGTTTGGGGAGGTTTTTTTTTTTGTTCAAAATTGTTTTAGGAAGGTGAAAAGGGAGATAGAAGAGGATGATGCATCATCATCACCCCTCAACAATAGTTTCTTTTTAAGTAGTAGAGATTGGTTTATTGGATTTCGACGTGACTTCTGTCGTGTAAGGTGACTTCAGAGTGACTTGATGATATCGATGCACATCCTATTTTTATCATGAAATTTTATAATGCCACAGACCAAGCGTAGTAAATTTTGGAGAAATTTTAGAAATTTATCCATGGGTACACAGAAAAACCAGTTTGCAAAGGAGTTGTGGAATTTGAAGGCCAGCTCAAGGCTACAAAATGGTTTATTTAGCTAGAGTTGGCATAAACGTGCTTCCATGTTCGTGTGCGTGGTGCCTCTTAATGGTTAGGTACAATCATTAGCCTGACAAGGGGCTGATGCTTAGTTGGATTACTTGGGCCATTGTGTTGAGTTAGGTCACGTATATCGTTCATGGATGTAATAGGTGAACTAAATTCGGGTCTCCACTTCTTGTAAAACACATGAAGAAGAAACCTCCCATGGAAAAAAGAAACAAATCATTTGGCACAAAAAAAAAATAGCCAAGCGCCACAGACACAAGTAACCCAGTAATTAACCAAGAGAAAATGATAAAGAGATTCTAAAAACAAGACAAGTAAAACTTGATCTACCGGCTATCAGGGGAAAAAGAGACAAACTTCAACCTTCCAAGGAGCAGATGAGAAAACAGGTCGGCGAAAGACGACATGGGAGGAGTCAGGACGGTTGAGAATTTCCTTGCCAATCAAATGCAGATTCGCCAAGAAGCATGCAGATCAGCAAGTATAAACTATGCGTAATAGAAGGGTGTACTTTGGTCGTTTGATTAGGCAGCATGAGTTAGAGAGGGTCATCAGGGCATGTCAGTTGTTCGGCAGGAAGCACCACGGACCAACCTCCGGCTAGCTATGTGGCGCCGCCTCGCCGCCGCCGCAAGCAAACCCGCCGCCGTGGCGCCTCCGCCCGGTCTCCTCCTTCTCCACGCCACGCCGCGCCACCATGTCCTCGGCTCCTACTCTCCCTTCGCTTCTCCCGCGCGCCACCGGTCCTCGTGAGATTGGGAGATCGAGCGCCAGAGATTAGTGTTTGCCGTTGAATTGGGCTTGGGAGACGGAGTTAGTTGATGTTGATTGGGCATTTGGGCAACTCGCCACTCGAGCCGGCTATCGATCGTGGTGTCGCTGACTAGGCTACGCCGCATGATCATGGCGAAGCGCGAAGGGCGCCGATCGCGTGCCAACAAACAGAGTTTTGAGCAAGTTATACTGATTGAACCTATTTTCCAATATATATATATATATATATATATATATATATATATATATATATATATATATATTATACCTCATATATACTATTTTTTGTCTAAAAGTTTGGGTGTTCAATTAATACCCATGAACCTAGGTGGACATCATCGGATCATCATATTTCACACCTCGCTCCACCTCTACACTCCTTTGAGCTCCGATCAGGTTGTCGTTGCGCTCGTCGTCGACATGCTCGGCCTACACAATGCCCTGGCTCTATTGCAACTCATGTTGGTATTTGTATTGAAGTTAATTTATTTGTTGAAAGTTAGTTTTTCTATTGTTTTGTTAGAGATTTTTAGGGATATGGAATTTGTTTGTTGGGGGATAGGAATTTGCTTCTTTGTGTTTGGGGAGGTTTTTTTTTTTGTTCAAAATTGTTTTAGGAAGGTGAAAAGGAGATAGAAGAGGATGATGCATCATCATCACCCCTCAACAATAGTTTCTTTTTAAGTAGTAGAGATTGGTTTATTGGATTTCGACGTGACTTCTGTCGTGTAAGGTGACTTCAGAGTGACTTGATGATATCGATGCACATCCTATTTTTATCATGAAATTTTATAATGCCACAGACCAAGCGTAGTAAATTTTGGAGAAATTTTAGAAATTTATCCATGGGTACACAGAAAAACCAGTTTGCAAAGGAGTTGTGGGAATTTGAAGGCCAGCTCAAGGCTACAAAATGGTTTATTTAGCTAGAGTTGGCATAAACGTGCTTCCATGTTCGTGTGCGTGGTGCCTCTTAATGGTTAGGTACAATCATTAGCCTGACAAGGGGCTGATGCTTAGTTGGATTACTTGGGCCATTGTGTTGAGTTAGGTCACGTATATCGTTCATGGATGTAATAGGTGAACTAAATTCGGGTCTCCACTTCTTGTAAAACACATGAAGAAGAAACCTCCCATGGAAAAAAGAAACAAATCATTTGGCACAAAAAAAAAATAGCCAAGCGCCACAGACACAAGTAACCCAGTAATTAACCAAGAGAAAATGATAAAGAGATTCTAAAAACAAGACAAGTAAAACTTGATCTACCGGCTATCAGGGGGGGAAAAAAGAGACAAACTTCAACCTTCCAAGGAGCAGATGAGAAAACAGGTCGGCGAAAGACGACATGGGAGGGAGTCAGGACGGTTGAGAATTTCCTTGCCAATCAAATGCAGATTCGCCAAGAAGCATGCAGATCAGCAAGTATAAACTATGCGTAATAGAAGGGTGTACTTTGGTCGTTTGATTAGGCAGCATGAGTTAGAGAGGGTCATCAGGGCATGTCAGTTGTTCGGCAGGAAGCACCACGGACCAACCTCCGGCTAGCTATGTGCGTGCGTGCGCCAACGCCGACGTGCCATCTTGTGCCTGACACCTCATGGAACGCCAACGGTTGGTTGGGACTTGCTCTGTTGCATGACATGCACCAACAAATACAACAGCTGCTCCGTAAACAAAACCAACTCCCACTTAGACGGTTGGTACGAAAACCAGTGGCTAGACCAACTACTCAACTAGGGGTGGAAAATGGCTGCGGCCGTATTCGAGAAAATACAAATACGGTACATAGAATCAGCATTCGAATAAAAAGCGACATGGATAATTCGTTTTAACCGATACTTAGAATGCGAATGTGATAAGCAAAATCAGCATTTTAATAAAAAGGGCATTGTTAAACTTTTTACCAACTCTGTAAGGGTGGGTTTATTTGTTGATTCTTCGGGATTTAATCTCATGATCTTTCGATCGTTGAGCCTTAGGATGGAATTGCAAGTTTTCCGTAAGGGGGAGATAATTGTGATGTATACAGACAGAATTATCTCCATCTATGTGAACATCCAAATGTGAACCGATATAGTCTATGTTTGATGTAAATTACGATCCAGCTTAGTATTAGCAAAAATATAGAATTGGATCCAGCTTAATGGCGGAAGCAAAACTATCCCTTCGTTAATTGAGCTTCACTGCTAAACCAAGCCATTTGAACACACAGGTGGTGTGTCACTGACACAGATTAGTGGACGTCGATACATGGACTTAGTGTTCACAAGGAGACGTCGGTGGACAAATTTTCTTGTAGTGGTAGGCTGGTAGCTCATTTTGTAAGCAATTATTTCACAAAGCCAAGAGCTGGCTTGGCCGGGCCCTATGACTGGATTTTGCCACCAAAGCCATCCTATCAATGTCATATGCCTCCCATTTCCTTTTTCAAGATTCTACATGGACCACACCGTGTGCTCATACAACTTATGATATGGGGAGGATCTGGAAGTTTAAGATTGACCAAGTCAGGTAGAAACATTCGATCTAAAAAGATAAATGTTAGGTAGAAACATTGGATCTAAAGAGATAAAATGTTAGGTAGAAACGTTCGGTAACCAGCAACTTACAAAACTAAACTACACTTAATTTTGGAAGTAAATGAGCTATGGCATGTGACATCGGAGGTCGTCAGGTTGTTGAAGTTGCATACTAGTCTCTCTCTCACTTCTAACATCGCTTGGTAGAGTGATGCACTGACACCCAAAGTTGCTAATATACTTACACGTACGTGTCGATGTATTTACAGGTAGAGTAACTTGTAAGTGCCAGAAATGCATGGACTACAGAGATTACACAGGTAGTTCCATCACTTTCACTCTTCATTGAAGTGTACGTTTCCTTCTCTTATATTCGCATTTTCTCTATTTCTTAGTCTTCAAGTAAAGGAAGAATGGACAGCACAGAGTAGTTGTAAAATTCAACCCAAGAGGAGAAGTATACCACTAAAATACGTTCTCTCGATGATTTAATTCATCAAAAGAGCTGAAAATTTTGTGGAGGGAAAAAAAGGCAGATGCTATTCCTCACTTTCTTGCCTATGTATTTAATTAAGTACTAGTCAATAGTCAAATACCGTGTGAAAATGACTGATAACTGATAATCACATGAGTGGCATGAGACCCTAACTTTGCTTGAGAAACTTTGGTCCTCCTTTTCTGCAATATTGGCCTTTGGTCCTCCTCTTCTGCGCCTGAGGTTTGGGTCAAGTGAAGCCTTAGAAAGGAACCTGCCCAGGCGACGGCTCGGCAACACCAGCGGCTGGAATTGCTTGCTCCGTCCAGAAGACGACTTGCTAATTAGAGCATTCATGTTCATGGACTGCAAAACGGAAAGACAACGTGCATCTACGAATATACTTCGCGACTTAAAACGGGACTATTCTTTGATCCCCCGGACGTGTAAGGTGAGGCAACGAAAATTCTCCCTACTTCACAAACTTGTCTCTGTTGTTAGTGGCCTACTAGTCAAGAGGCATAACTTCAGACATAGTCTTCTCATACACCCGTACAACAACTGCAATGCAACTAGTGTAAAGGAAATTATCACTTCCTGGAAGAGTTTCTGCTGCCATTTAGATAGGAATTGCATTTATTTCTGTGTACAACAACCTGGATTTTTTTTGTCCCCCAAGACTCGAGAGCATCATTCTGACTAGACCGGGAATTAGGTTGGACATAAACAGATGATGTGATTTAATAACTTACTTGTCACACCTCCCAATCTTCTAAGGGAATACAGGTCCCAGTAATTAGAACTAACGACTTTACAGAACTGATGTTTTTCATTAACTCGGATTTATTAAGGGATAACATCTGAAACGGTTAAGAGTAACCAGAGTATACAACAGTTTAGCATGGGAAGTTGGCTAGCAGCAGAAGGTATACATACTTACTACATTTATCATCCGTCGAAGATTGTTTACTCAAAAACAACAACTTGAAACTACTTTAAGCAGTTTGGTATGAGATCATATTTACAGATATACCAAACTCTTGGGAAAAACATTAGACCATGACACAATTTTTGCTTATTCCGCCAACAAGCTTTATATCCGATTCTACCCAACAAGCTTTATATCCGAATCACCTTTACAACCCTCATCTTTCTTGGGCATACTTGCTGTCAATCTTCAGAATGACAAGTCCAGTAGATCAACCCACTGCAAGGTATATCGCCAACATCGTAAGAAACAGAAAAAGGGTGCGAGGGACAGACTAATCACAAAACCACAGAAGGAAAGAGTAAACACCTTATTAGCACAAAAACTGACTGTAGGACACCAGCAATGCCAGTCCATGCAGATGGGCCTGTATCTGTAAGAGCATCTTGGACCAAAAAACCAACCGCACCAGCCAAGGAAACAAAAGACACCACATATGAAACAAAAAGCCAGAGTTTCAACCTGCAATTCAATGCATTTCATTGTCATACAGTGGGTTATGAATGACAGTCAAAACAATCGAGATTTATAAAAGGACTACAAGGGAGTAATAAACATACAGCAAATCAGAAACCTTTTGAGAGAACATCTTGGCTTGCCATAGCGGTTTATGAATGACAGGCTCAACTTGCCATAGAAGTTTATGAATGGCAAACTCTCTTTTAAAACCATAGCAGGTAGAAAAATAAGTTGAAACTTTTATAATTTGTGCATGGTAATAATACTGATTTTGGAATTTTTAAAATAATATTAATTTAATAACAAATTACAAAATTAACTACTCGTCTTTTTTTTGCAAAACTAAACTATTGTCGCCAGTCCAGGGCCTTCTGTCGCCAGTTTATCTGGCGACAGTGTCCTGATTTTTTTTTTATGTGTAGAATTCAACCTAAACATTTAGTACTGTTTTATTTAAATTTTTACCATTATTTTTGGACTGCTTATTTCCGACCGCTCTACTCCAGCGTCCGAACCGCCACATAGCACCAGCCAACTAAACTAGCACCACCACCAGTGCCACTGGCGAATACAATAGTGGTGATTTCAGAAACAAGATAAGTTATACATTACAATTAGATGCACGACATAATAAGAAACAGAATCAAACAGTAATAAGAAAAAAAATATTAGCACAACATATTTTTAAGTAAGACGTTATCGCATAGTTTTTCGACAAATCATAATGATGTTACAACACATTCCAGCACGACGCCATCACATAGTTTTTTGACAAATCACAATGACATTATAAAACATTCAACACAACATATTTCAACAGGACAAACTATTCTAGTGGCTGTCATCCGGACTGCCGACCTCTCTTTCATCCTATGCACTTCTCGTAGGGTATTTCTTGAAGGTATGCCTAGACTCCATGCAAATTGAGCACTTCTTCGTACGACGCCCCGTTTCTGCTTCGTCTATGTCATTCCTGATACGTTGTACCAACCACTAGCCAACCTTTCCTTTCAACCTAGCAATGTCTATGGCCCATATGAGTTACTCTCAGATAGGATGGCCAGTGAAATGGCCAACCATACTATAGCCATACAGCTCTGCATTCTAGGTCTGCATCACCTCTTCTTTGGTGAAATATCCGAAAAAGTACTGATCGGGATGCTACACCACCGTCGAACATGCGACCATGATATGTGAGCATGACCTATGCAGAAGAAGAGGCTTGTTGCAGGTGCATACGCAACTAACACGGCGTAGCGTGCACTCGTGGATGATCATCTTGCGGTTCGTCCCACGACATCCTTTCTCCTTGCAGAGGATCTTGAAGCGAAGCTCCTTTGTGCCTATCTTAAATGCTAGGTGCATATCACCCTTCTTGCTCTTCTCCATGTACTTGGTGATCATAGCGGAGTACAGAACTCTGTTATTTGCCACGAAGAGCGACGCGTTGTTGCTTCAGTCAACGAAGTATTCTTGTTATGTAGCAGCGACCACTTCTCCTTAGGCTCGTGCTCAATCCAATCCGAGAAGCATTTCACCTACGCCCCCTTGTCCTCATCATACCAGGACCATCTATGGGTAACCATGGCAATGCCTCAGGGTCCTGGTCATCGCTTGCAGACAACTTTTTTGTTGCATCCCTTCTGTGCACCCCAGTCCACTCATTCAAAATCTTCCAAAGTGCATCGAACTTTCTCTTCTGGTTCTGGTTGCACAGCCGTTTGAACAGGTTCATCAAGTCTTTGTTGCGGAATTGCTTGTAGAAGTTTACATCCAAGTGCCACATGCACCGCAGGCTCTGCAAATCCACTCACAGAATTGCCTCATTCTCCCCTTGTTGTAGCTGGGTTATTGCACTCAATAGGCCACATGTCGATCACGTATGACGTATACATTAGGACAGCCCTGTACAGTAGAGATTTTCACGTTTCTCAGAAACCACAACCAACTGTCTGTGTTCTCGCTTGCAACGAATGCGAAGGCCATGGAAAGAACCTGATTGTTCCCGTCCGTCGCTATTGCAGTAAGTATCTGCCCCTTATACTTTCCAGTCAAAAATATGCTATCAACGCACAAGATTGGACAACAATGTTGGAATACATTGATGCATGGACCAAAGGCGAAGAATGCTCGCTTCAATACCCTCTTCTGTTCCCACCGTGGATGTGTGTCATCTTAAATGTCGATATGAGTACCGGGATTTCTGTCTTGTATGACTCAGAGTTCACCGGAGAGGTTGTAGTAGGAGTCCTTGAATGTACCGAACCTTGATTCCAATGCCTTTTGGTTTACCCTCCACGCCTTAGCATAGTTGATTGTGTACTAGAGCATTGCCTCTATTGCCTGAATGATGGACCGTGGCTTGAAATCTAGATTATCCACGATCTCATCGTATATGATGTTTACGATGAAGCCTGATGACAGGTTCTTGTGGAATTGCGTTGATTTAATGACGACACACATGTGACGGACTCTTATAGAGCATTTCCAGTAGGTGCCCCACTTAGGCTAGAATGCATGCACTCGCTAAAGGCATCTCTCTATGTTGCACTTCACGTCATATCTTAAGTTGGATTTTACTAAAGTGAATGTACGCCGCACCAACAATACCTAGAATTTGACAACCTCCTGCATAGCCTCCTTGCATTTGTACATGGCTCTTTGCCTAACCTCGTTCTGTTCATACTCCCACGGTACACGGGAGCCTACATTAACGACGAGGTTGTCGAACTGGTATGTGTTTCACTCAGATGGAACCGTCTGCCGTTCCACAACATCCTCTTCATCAGATCCTTCATCTTCTGATAATGCCTGGTAGTCCTGGTCTTCAAGACCTATCCTTTCAACTGGGCCTTCGATCTCCTCGCCTTCGTCAGCAATTCCACTAGCTTGCCTGGCAGAAGGAGCTCCTTCCCCACAATCTTCATCAACAACATCAGCAACTCCCCAACCTCCTGCCACGCTGGAGTCCCCAACTTCTTCAGCATTACCACCACTTGCTTGTTCAGCCGCTGATGCAAGAATGGCCTTGGCATATCCCTGGGCCAGAAGGACCAAATCTCATCCTTCCTCCCTCGCCAGGCGTACATAAGCTTGCCATGACCTAGTTCACTTGACCTGTATTAACTCCCAATATATGCACTGTTGTGCTCGGTTGGCAAGGTAACTCAATTTGAGATCATACACAACATAGTCCATGTCGAATATGTGGAACAACCACCGCATCACAGCGCCCTATGTACACTGCTCTGGTCTTGTTAGGGTTACGGTCACCGATTGGAAATGTTAGAATTGGGCCCATATGTGTAAAGACCAATTCATTCCTGAAAATTCCAAACCATGCATAGTTTAATCTCATATTGCCTAACCAAGTGGTGGGAGTGTAATTTACAAGGTGTAATCCTTGTCACCCTTTGATGCATGTGGCACATGGCATGGGGTGATATGAGGACTATAGCTAAAGTCGCACGCACGCGCGCGCGTATATTCACGTGGCAATCGCATGACTTGTGACTTGCGACGCACGACCGTAAATGTGTCGTGAACCTAGTCCACCTTTCTTTCGCTAACCGTGCATTTCTCGAGAACACCTTTCTTTCGCTAACCGTGCATTTCTCTCTCGTCGAAATAATGTTGTCGTAACACTGTGGTCGAAGCCATAGACTAGTATGGTCGTAACACAGTGGTCGAAGCCATAAACCAGTGTGGACGAAATAAAATGGTCGAAAAATAGTGGTCGGATCCAAAGACCAGTATGGTCGAAATACAATGGTTGAAGCTGTAGACCAGTGTGTAATCAGGATCTGATAAACACGGCTTAAATACCATTAATTGGTTTTGAATTAGCAGTTACCAGTGGTTTAATATGAGCTTTATTAGGACATTACGAGTAATTGACTCGACCTCAAAAAGATCTGAAGACGTTCAGACTAGATACAATTGGAAAAACACTTCTATTTTCCATATTCTTCCTCTCTGTTATTCTGTGCTGAAGGGTTGTGCTGTCGAACTAAGCTATCTCTTCTCCTCAGCGTGCACCGGGAAGGAGGGTGAGCAGGTATCTCCGAACCATTGTCGCAGAGTTCACCTGCACGGAGCGGCAATAAGGTTTCTGGGCAGCGCATCTACGCGACCGCTCGCTGCGCTGCATCATCTTCGTTCTGCACTTCTGTTCTTCATCGAGCCCTACTGTAAGTTGGTCGTACAACCAGAATATTCTGTTATAATCATATTGTTTAGTATGTTTAGAAGTGCAATAAGTTGTCTACTGTTGGTATCGCTTTATGCATCTTGCGTCCGACATATTTGACGTACTGCACCATAAACAAGATTTCCACGATTAACAACATATCTATGACTAAACTACCCACCAAAAAGGACTATCTACAACATACTACACTACGTAACCACAGATCTAAAACTACGTAATCCATTAAGTTCAAAAAATTACCTCAAAGGCGGACGACCGAACGGGTAGCGCTTCACTAGCTCCTCTCCCTTCCCCCTCTCTCTTTTATCTGAATAAAAGTAAGTTTTGCCCGAATTTTGGGGGTTTTGGGGTCTTCTATAAGGGAGATTGTGTCGTCATTTGAAATAGCGACAGAGACTTGCGGGATCTGGGATCCCTGTCGCCATTTCGAATGACGATTTGTCTAAATTTTAATATTACAAAAATTACCTGACATCACGAACCCCACCACTACAAAAGCCCAGCCAAACAACTAAACTCCAGCCCTTTCTCTTCTAACCTACTCTCTTCTAACCTACTTACACTTGTCTCACGACTCTACTCGGCGCCATGTCTCAGTCGCCTAGTTCAATGAGTCGAAGAGCGGTGGCGCTAGCGAGTGCAAGGCGCGTGAACTGCCCGAACTGTGGCGTACAAGCAAATGTCTTGTACTCCAACACTGAGGAGAATAGGGGGCGTGTGTTTTACAAGTGTCCGTATTTCTCGGTGAGTTTGATTTCTGCAAATGTTGGTATTTGGATTTAGGGTTTGTTTGTAACTTCTTTTTCACTATTCGGTTTTCAGGCCGACGGTTGTTAGTACTTTCAGTGGGCGGACTCCATTGGTGCCGTGGTAGAAAGAGCAATCGAGCGTCCACATGTAGTTCCATATGGTCCAATGGTGAAAACATGCCGCCTGCAAACGAGCGCTTTGACAATTCTTGATCACTTGAAGTGGCTCGAAAAACTTATGTGTATGTATCCTTCTGATAGTGTGTTCAATATGTATTAAGTAGTGGTAGTTGTCTACATAAGGGATTCATGTATGAACGATGTTGAATGCTTTTTACGAATTGCAAGAAGCATTTAACTTTCGGCAACTGGGTCTGTATGAACGTAACATGACAAGGGATTCACGTATGAACTTCGTTATTACACTTTTGCATACAGAGAAGACAACACGCTGCAACGCTACCTTTTCAGACAGAAACAACATCTCTCTGCCATGGCATCTTCTCAGACCGAAAAGGTCGTATGCTGTCACGACATACACTCCCACCTTTGCAGACCAAAAAAAATGACACACTATGACGTTACCTTTTAAGACAGAAATGACCACACACTGTTAGGGCACGCACTGCCACCTTTGCGGACCAAGAGGACAACACACTGTGACGCTATCTTTTTAGACTGAAATGACTACACTCTGTCATGACACCTTTTCAGAACAAAAAGACCACTAGGCCACGCCACCTTTTCAGACCGAAAAGACCGCACACTATCAGGCCACGCACTTCCACCTTTGCAGACCGAAAAGACAACACACTTCGACGCTACATTTTCAGACTAAAATGACCACACTCTGCCACGACACCTTTTCATACCGAAAAGACGACACACTGCGACGCTACCTTTTCGTACCGAAATGACCACACTCCGCCAGGCTAACTTTTTAGACCGAAAAGATAACACATTATGATGCTACCTTTTTGTACCGAAATGACCACACTCTTTCATGCCACCTTTTCATATCGATGTCTTTGCACTTCTCCTTCCAACCCCAGCACTACACCCTATCCGCTCATAAAAGGAGGGAGAAGAAAGCTGGAGGACAACACTACACCACCATACCTAACACTTCACTCTAACCAGGTTCACACAACAGAGATGAAGGAGATGCTGGACTCGTCGTCGAACATCTACGCGAAGATACTGCGGAAGCGTAAGTGGCTTACCGAGAGGGCTAAACCTTACCCCGATTGTTCTAAGAAGGATGCATCGGTACCACCGGAGTTCCCACACCCGCAATGTGTGTACAGAGAACCGGCGAAGATAATTCAGTCCACACACCCGGTGACCACCGCCCGGGCGTACTACACATGCAAGAACATCCTCATAAGTGAATCTTACAGATTTTCACATGTTACGTTGCATTCCACATATCCCTAACTTAATGGGCACATAATGGCAGCTGAAGATGCGATGCAACTTCCAATGGGTCGACGGCCCGAACATGTACAATGGGTCGTTCATTGAGCAGAAGTACATGTTCAACTACGCAAAGCGAGCCGAGACCTTCGAACACTGGAAACCTTACGTACCCGACCCTATTGAAAAGACACCGGAGGAGCCCAGGAAAGATGGGTGGTGGTGGAGGACCCCGAACAGGAAGTTGAGTACGACTGGGCTGAGGGCGCGGCGGACAAGGGAAGGCTCCTACTAGTGAGACTGGTAGCCGTCCTAGCGCTTCCCTTCGCCCAGGCGCACTCCATATCGAAGAGGTAAATTAGGTCCAATTTGCATCCTGATTATTGATTTGGCCCTATGTTCTGCTATCCTAGCATCATTTAATCGTCAAGTCCGTCTCGCTGAACATGGCTGACTTCGAGACTAGCCGCCACCGTGGGCAGTCTAGAGACAAGAGAAAGGGACTGATGGGCTGCCAGAACTAATTAACTCGTTCCAATTAACCTTTTTTCAATTCCAAAAAGGCGCACATGTATCGTATGTATTTTTCGGTTTGTTGATTCGTGCATGCTATCGTTTGTAATACATGTAACCAAACCTAGTGCAGCATGTAATTCGTAATTAAATTATGAAGTATTTCAAATTTAAATCTCTTTTCCTAAATATTTCAACTATTACATATTTCGTAGTCTTTTCTCAAAGGAATTGGTTCTAAGAACAATACAATCAGGATAACAACGCACATGGCAACCCTAAACCTGATTTTTTTTCATTTCGCTCTGAAGGGGGCTGTTTGTGTTATTGCGCCGCCGATTTTGCATTTTTTACTTCATATTTTGTTATCTTCTCCAATTTTGAATTTCGAACTACACAGACACTTAAATAAAAAAAACAGGACCATATCGCCAATTCAACTAGCAACAGGGCTGTCGCCAGTTGGATTGGCGACAAGGACATGTCAGGGCTGCTGTCGCCAGTTGGACTAGCGAGAGAAGCCCAGTTTTGCAAAAAGAAAAATCAACTATTTAATATTATGGTTTAAAAAAAGCGCTGATTTTGTACCGCTCCATTCTCTTAGTTTCTTTGGCGCAAAGGTTGTCAGTATTATGTAGATGGTTCCCTCAAAAAAACATATTGTTATGGTTCATTCGGTGCTTCCCTGGCCCTTTCCCTGGTTGCTTCACTCATCCAATGACAGGGAAATGGTTTCATTAAATTTTGTTATGGTTCAGTTGTTTTGTTTCTAACTTTAATACTTGAGAGAAATTGAATCTCAATTTACCAAAAAAAAAGGAAGACCACTCCCATTGTCTTCTATTATCTCCATTTTGAGCATTTTCTTTAAATTCCAGACCAAATAAGAGAAATATGTCTTCGTTTCGCTTCTCTCTCCACACAAAACAAGCATTTTTGTGCCCTTGAATCACAAGTCTAAAAGCATATCATTTATGAGAACAACTACAATTATTCGCTCTATCGATCAAACCAGTAAACTTCTAGCGAGCAACTCTGCTACACTACAGAGAAGTACATGTGCACAACAAGTAATGACATCCTTACTAGCCCAATTATGGCAAGTAAGCACTAAAATTGCCAAATTAAACTGCTAAACCACTAAACAATTCAATCAGCGGTAGCACAGCTACACATGAAATCAGTACAGCACCATTGAAGTTAAACCCAACAGAGAAAAACCTGCAACTTTCCAGCAAAACCACAGGCAGGAACCCCGCAAACCAAACAACAAAGCCATAAAAGTGGAAGAAAAGATCGGAAATTTTGCTCTCTCACCTCCACTCGGAGTCGTCGTAGGGCGAGTAGTAATTGTAGTTGATGTCCTCCCGGTTCACGCAGTTGAACATGAGCGCGGCGAACGAAGCAAAGAACCCTAAAAATTCCAAATCAAGAACCTCTAACCGGTTAAAAACCCTAGCTTTCGGGGAAGAGAGAGATAAAGGGGAGACGGGATGAAACTTGGGGGAGGGCGTTACCGGGGAGGTAGTGGAGGAAAGGGACGGCAGCGGCGCTGCAGACGACGGCGTCGACCCAGAACCACCAGCCAGCGCCGAAGACCGCACCGGCGACGCCCGGGCCAACCATCCCCCACACCGCTGGGAGGTTGTTGGTATCCATCGCCGCGCGTTGGCCTCCTCACGTCGCCTTCCCCGACGCCGGAGAGGGGAACGAAGAGCTTGGGGTTTTTTTGGTCTAGTCCTTAAAAGTCTTTGTATCTGTGCTTTTGCTTTAGTGAGACGCTTGGGTTTACCTTTTCCATATTGGTCCTTCTGAGGGGAGGGCAATTTTGATGAACTGGCGTGGGACATCAAAATTTCAATGCCGCTAGAGGGATTTTGTACGAATTTGCAGAAATTTCATGGCACGGTTCCGTTTATTCCCACAGGAATTATATTGTTTTCTGCAAAATTATTGTGCTCCAAACCGGACCTAAATAATTTATGCTCCGTTTGGACGCAGGAATATTTCGAATTCTTACGAGAGTTGAACCCTTTTTTTCTTCAAAATTTCCATAAAATCCCCACTTTCTATATGGATGCGAGAAAAAATATGCATTGCAAACAGGGACAAGTTACTATAACACTTCTCATGCTTCTAGAGAAAGCCCCCACATGCAATGGGGGAATGCATGTCTGTTTCTCATAAGTGTGGCATTACTGAGCACAGTTTAAGGTGAAGTCCAGGTCTGGCACCCCATGAAGCGCACACATTCAGTAACCTTCTCAAGGTTTCGTTATTCCAAACATGAAAGCATCCTAGCAGGAACCAAGCTAGCGAATGAACAAGAAACCAGCAAATGGACCTGTGCTACAACGCTGACTCCATTCAGTACTTCTATGACAGGAAACGCAGACACTCCAGTGCAAAATCATGAAAAGACCAATATACAGCTCCTTCCATCTCCAAGAACAGTGACAAGAATCCTGATTTGCATAATGAAACTCAACAGCTATGCCACCACAGCACTACTTGCTAGGTGGTTTTCGATTTGGAAGTCCGGTGATCCGTGGCGAGGCGCGACCTCTGGAGACCCTCTATAATCGCTGCCACTGCACGATCTCCCTTCTCTAAGACTTGCCCCAGCACCTCCACCTTCTCCAGCAGCTGTTCAGCATTCGTATTCGTGCAGGTCACCAGCTTATCTGCAGTCTTCAACGCCGTACACAGCTAGAGATTGAGGGAGAGGGAGAGAGAGAGAGAGGAGCAAAATTGTTAGCTTGCTTGAAGCCATTGAATTAGAGTAGACAATTACAGTGTACGGCGCATGAAAAACAAAAGGGAAAGAAGGAACCACACCTTCAGCATCAAGGAAGGCCATGAAGGATCATTCTCTCGTAGCGACTTCACCAAATTGTCATAGTGTTCCTGATATGATGATGAACAGGCACAAATTAATTACATTTGTGAGTTGAGAAGGATCCAGGCCGAGATAGCTAAGAACTAGTAGAGTAGCACACCGCATTGAATTGAATTGATGAACAGAACAACCTTTCATGAACTGGTGGTGGACTCTTTCATTTGTACGAAACACTTAATTTGAGGATTAAGCAGACAGCAAACATGAGCAATGACAATCACATCTAACTAAAATTGCAGCAACTCAACTATATATATCTGCTCTTGTCACTTGTGGATAAAATTGGCGAAGTGACCAAGCACAAGATATATCTGAACCTACGTTACATGAGACCACCTTAATTAAGGCAGCATCTATCTCAATTAAGTCGAGCTCTTCTAAGTTGTAGATTATTTATCCCATCAATCTATGGCAGGTAGATCCGTCACACAGAAGAACAATTGAGTAATTCACGGGCAACTCATGGAAACAAATCAGTTACTGGACGCAAGATTCGGAAACTGAATTCGAAGGAGCAAGAAACAGGCGCATACGATGGACGGATGAATCAATGGATGCCGACGAAATCAAGAACGGGGAGGAGGAAGCAGCCAAGAAGGGAGCCGCACTCACCCCAAAGAGCCCGCGCAGGTCGGACGGGTCGGCTTCCTCCACCTGCTGCGCCGCCAGGGGGGAGGAGGGTACGGACGCGTCTCCTCTGCCGGCGAGGTGGTCGTCGCCGGCGCTATCGACGGCGAGGTCGCTGAGGAGATCGCCGATGGTCAGCAGCGGGCCTCCGACTCCCCGCATCTCTCTGGCCTCGCCTCTCGCCTCTCCCGACGAAGGGTGCGGACTCGGTACCTTCTACCGAAGGTCTTGGGCCTAACTAGGCCCATGTTTGTATGGTCCTCAAACGGGCGCTTTACCAGCGCAATGACGAAAAATATACTTACGCCTTCATACCTGATAAACGTATATGTGCTCGGGATAAATAATACGCCGTACGAACCAAATTTTCAACGTGTGAAAAACCGTCAGATTTTATTAAAGATGCACACCACGGTGTAGGCGTGTAGCACAAAGGATGTATTGTTGAACTAATTCTACATCTCTTTGTACGAGTACCTACAGAAACAATTTAGTGATGATACACTGGTCTAGAATCCCAATGTCCTCCTTCATCATACACGTACAAGATAGCTTTTACAGAGAGCAACATTCTTCGCATCGTGGGCAGGCATGCAGACGAACGTCAGGTCAGGTTCACTTCGAGCTGATTTGCTTGCCAGTGGAAATTACTCACTCCTGCTGCTCCTGTCTGCGAGGGGAACGAGAATCTCGATCAGTTGGGAATTTATTTGGAGTAGCGAACTTCGGTTCCAAATTGCAGCGACGTGTCATTGTTCCTATGCACTCTAGGAGTAATTGAACTGCATATGTAGATCTTTAAATGTGTATGATTACTGGAGGCCTGATAGAGATGAGCGACTGACAGTGATCGATATCTTCATTTGCTCAAGAATACGTGTAGTTTCCATTTCAGAGGAGCACAGGACCTGTCTATCTTTTTCATTGTTTACTTTAGTTTGTTTAGGGGTTCGATTGAAGGGTAATCTGGCTCTACAATGCAAAATATATGTGCATAAACCCAGACAAGAATTAAACAGGATCATGGGAATTTATCATTTCGGCATGCAGCTCCAATGTAATAGATTCATGTGTGTCATAGCTTACTCCAGCGAGGTGTACTTCCGAATTGCGGCGGTGATCCTCTCCTTGTCCCTCGTCGGGAACGCCTCCAGCAAGACCCCATTCTTGTAGAAATGGAACAGCGGCACCACCTGCACGCGAGAGACGAATCCATGCACGCGACGGACAAACATCAGCTAGCTCGCCTAATTGGTTAAGTAATTAGACGCCAAACTGATTACTCCAATTATCTACGACTACGAGTGATTCAAGAACACGATCCGCATCGATAACCTGCAGCGGATGCACATACCTTGATGCGGAGCCTGTCTGCCACCTCCGACTGCTCGTCGTACTCATCGATAACCTGTGCATGTTTCGTCAACAAATTAATGGGAATCATTGCTGATTGGACACTGGCTGGGCAGTAATACTAATCAAGAAGATGCATGGACGCGGCAATGGCGTGTGGCAGAGTACGGACGTTGTGCTTGAGGAAGATGACGGGGGAGCCGTCGTCGCCGGAGCCCTTGCAGAGCTTCATGAAGCCCTGCTCGATGTACTTGCAGCTGCCGCACGACGGCCGGTAGAAGTCCACCACCACCAGTGCGCCCGTCGCCTTCGCCCGCTCCAGGGTGTGGAGAAACTCCTCGTCCGTCTTGAACTCCGTCACGCAGTCCACCGGGCAGAACTCCTCGTCGTCGTCGTCGTCCTCCTCCTCCACGGGGGGCAGACCCAGCAGCGAGCCGTTCGTGCTCCCGCCGCCTTCCTCGCCTTCGCTGCTGGCCGTCGACACGGAGGCAGCGACGCGGAGGGGGGTTCTTGGGAAAGGGATGGTGCAGGGCGGAAGGAAGCGACCGGAGGTGGTAGTGGTGGTGGTGGGGAGGGAGAGGGAGGGGAGGGGAAGGGAGGAGGTGATCATGGCTGCATTGTGGTGGTGTCTCGGGGTGTTGTGGATATTGCTTGGGATTTTTTTTCCTTTTTTTTTTCGAGAAAAGATATTTGTTGTTTTGTGTGTACTGTGGTTGAGAGAAGGAAAAAAAGATTTGGTTTTTGTGGCTGGGATTGGTTCGCGAGTATGTGCAAAGTCTTTGATAATTTTGGTTGTCTTTTACTTTCACAAGAATGTCGAGATGATATGTTGACATAATGCTATATTTGATGGATATTTTATAGTTTGGATGAGGTGTTTTGTGTAAAATACTTTTTTATTGAGATTGTCTAAAAATTGCTCATATGATTACTAAAATAATAAACAATATTTGATCTACTCGTTTATACCTCGATATCTGTACCCCGGTTAGGGTTCTAATTAAGGTTCATCAAGCCCCCAATTGTGGCAGGCTAGCAATGGGGCACCACTAACCGCAGGATCGAAGGTCGGTGGTGGACGAGGTCAGCAGGCGGCAATGAAGGTGATGAGAATGGATTCGGATCTTCTGCATTGCCGCAGAGGTTTCACTGTGTGAACAGTGTTCTGCACCGGTGATGTAGCTAATACTGTAGCAACAACGAAAAATTTACGGCAGCAAATTTACTGTTACAAAACCATTGTGGCTATTGATATCGATATTTGAAAAAAAAATTATCGGACGGTGAAGATCGCTCCTAATGCTATGCACAGTAGATCCTTTGCATTGAATCCTTTATTGCAGAAGATCTTAGTCCGATAAGGATGGTGCAATGACCACAGTGACAGTTGACAGTTGGAAGGGGTGTCGGAGGTACAGTGGTTGGGGCTCAACGTCGATGGTCGTGAAGGAAGTGGGGGCCACAGAGGGGAGGCGAGAGAGGCAATGGGGAGGACAGTCCGCAACAACGCATGACTCGTCATCGTTGCACAAGGTAAACCATGTTTGCACGTAAAAGTGGCAGCGGCTGGGGGGTTGTGTGATAACCTCTGGTTTTTAAGTGATAGATTGTAAAGATGGATTATGGTATTATTGGTTCTATTATGATTTTTAGGAAAAACTTCAATTATGTTATGTTGGTCCAATATGACTTTGTTCACCTAATACAGTATTTGGAATGTGTCATTATGCTTCCCTTGATTGTGACTTAAGTGAGCTTTTTAACAAACTAATGTTGTTCTGGTGATGGGAAATTCTTGTCAAAGTGAAAAGAGAGATCATTAGGAGCACAAGAACTCCTTTTCAAAAGGGAAACAACTCTTTTAAGTTTCTGTAGTTAAAACATAGGCAATAGCATCTTAGCATTGTTCTGCACTTCTGCTGCATGACTGCATGTAGCAGATATTCTGCTATAATCTGCAGATAGCATGCTACAGTATGTTATGTTCATAGATGTGCTATCTGCCAAGCTTCAACAGAGAGAATTAGTCTACTGCTAAAGAACTAGAGAAATTAAAATAGCTTATTTCTTCATTACCGTGATAAAACAGAGATGCGGCTCATATATTGTCGGTTACACCATGAAGAAAAGGAAGGTAAAACTAAATACGAAGGAAAGGATCACAGTATCCAATCTAATCTTTGAAACATGGAAGGAGACAATTTGAACGAATCTCTAAAGGATGGAAGGAAATAGAACTTCGTAAAGAGAACACAAAATCCTAACTTGTCGTAGCCTTTGAATCAAGACGCTGGTGCTGGTATGGAATACCCCACGCAACATCTCTCCCCTCCTCGGCCAAAAGCTCATCCTCGAGCTTGAATTGCGACCACTCACTACTACAAAAAGGCTAATATTGGACGCCTCATCACAGAAGTTGACCAAAACCGACTGTATTACATAAAATCACAGACGGTTTTGGTTCATAGACCGTCTGTGTTACAGGCCACGCTAAAAACCATCTATGAAGAGGTAACATCCCAGACGGTTCATGATGAAAACCATCTGTGAAGTATCATAGATGGTTCGTAAAAATAACCATCTGTGATATTTAGAACTATCACATACGGTTTTCAACAAACAACCGTCTGTTATACATCCTAGACGGTTATTAATACGAACCATCTGTGATAATTGTAGACTTCACAGACGGGTTTTCTAAGAACCATCTGTGATAATTAAATGTTTTGGCTCCCGCGCGATGCGTCTCTTCGTCTCCTGCGCCGACGGGCGATCGATGCGTTGTCTCCTCGTCTTACACACTGATGTTATGTATGATGCGTCTCTACGACGTTTTATAAGAATGATCATCGCACGCCATGGTGAGCACGCATGGTATTGATCTACGTATACACATGGTGAGCACGCGGAGCATGATGGCGAGGACCAAGCTGGCGAGGAGGTTGACGATCGCCCCTCTTCCTAACGATGTCGTCGTCCACATCGTCAGCCTCGTGGCCGCGAGCTCTCCTCAGCCCATGGCTGACCTCTGCAGCCTACGAGCCACGTATGTGATCGATGATTTTGTTTTGTGTCTAATATCCAGTTCTGAACTGAATTTGACTAGCAACAATGACCTTAATGTGGCTTTAATTTAAATTTTCTCCTATAGAGTAATTAATTCTTGTATTAAGATTCTGTTGTCTTGAATTTTAGTTGCAAGGACATGTACAAAGCATCCAACAAGTGCACCGTGGGGAGGCGCGTGGCGCTGGAGCGGGAGGAGGCGATGAAGTGGCATGACAACGAGCGCTACCTCACCGTCGTCAACCACCTGGCCGGCGCCGGCAACTCGGAGGCCTGCTTCATCGTCGGCCTCGTGCTTGTGTTCGCGCCCCAAGACATGCAGAGCGGTCTCGTGTTCCTTGAACGAGCGGCCGTCGCCGGCCACAAGGCCACGGCCTACGTGCTCGACCTCCTCCTCTACACGGCCGGCGAGACACACGACGTTGGGAAGCACTACATCAGGCAGGTCGAGGGTAAGCCGGCAGGCGGTGGGTGCGAGACGGCCAAGAGGGCCAACCGGGAGTGCAGGCAGTGCCAGAGGCTCATCGTGGACATGGTCCAGGCGGCGGCGTGGAACAAGATCGGGCCGTTGGGCCGGGTGTGGATGCTGTCAGAGGACGGCCACCGGTGCATGAGCACCGGCTGCGGCGTGGAATGGTGGGACGACTACGCCGTCTTTTGCAGCTATGACTGTATGATTAGACATGAGTATGCCAATTTATTTAGAGAGGTGTTGGACTACTTGCCATAAAATTAGCGGTTTTAGCATATATAGTTTTAGAAAATCTGTAGTGTCTATGTTTCAGGTGACTGAAATTTATTTATCCATCAGTCATATTTTCTCACCGTTAGATCAACATTCTATGACCCAGATTGTCTCTTTCTAAAATAGACAAAAAAAATTCACAGACGATTCTATGATACTTATCACTGACGGATCCATAATAGAACCGTCTATGATATTAGACCATATCACGAATGGTTCTATTATGGAACCGTCAATGATAAGTTATCACTCTTTATTAGTAGGAGCCTTGCTAGGGTTTATGCCCTTATACTCTCGCCCGTTCCCCTTGCCCCGAGCCTTGTTAGGGTTTGCGCCCTTACTCTCGTTCGTTCTCCTCGCCCCCGACCACGTCGCTGTCGCCCGAAGCCTCCTCCCCGACCCCGTCGCCGCCGGTACAGGCACTCTCCTGGCTACCTCTCCACCGACGTCCCTCGACTACCTCTCCTCGGCCAGATCTGCCTCTCTCCCCTGGTGGGGTTGCTTGCTTTGGCTGAGATTTGCGCATGGGGCTCACCCATGTGCCGGTGGCTCGTCCATTGCTTGCTTTGGATGAGGTTTGCGCATGGGGCTCACCCATGCGCCGGTGGCTCATCCCTTGCTTGGCTACTGGTCGGCGCCGCTCGCTTGCCTCTCTTATGGTTTGATTTTTATGCTTGAGCATTCAGTAGTGGTGTTCTGATGTTTGGTTGATTTATGCATAATGGGGACATGGATGTCGGTTGTGCTGGTGGTGGTGTTTGCCGTCGTTGCCGCGTCGCACTGAGGTAAACTACTCCTCTTTATTCTCTATCCCATTCCCTCCCCTTTGCTCTGTGATGATGTTGGTGATGATATGGATGATACTACTAGTGTGGCATGAGCCCTTGAGCCCCACTCAAAGTGATATTTTGTGGGCTCCTGAATTGCTCTATGATGAATTGATGTCACAAATGCAATTGGTTGTGATATTATGTATAGATTATGCCTTGAGCTTGTAGATTACCTACTGTTATGTATTGTTTCGAGCATACAATTTATATATTTTGATATACTTGTTGTCCTATATCACAGTTGATAGTATCTTGATATATTTTGTTCCTATGTAATAAGTTAATTTTAGTTGATTTGCTAATATATTAGCAAGTTTTAATCTTGTGCAATTAGCCTTCTGAGAACAATAATAAATCTTCTTAATCTTACCTTTGTCTGTGTAATCAATTAGCCTCTTGCCATTCAACTAGCCTCTCGCCATTCATTTCACCTTTGCCAGGTACGTCCTACCATTTTATTTCTAATCTCTTCTCTATAAAGTCTCCAAGCAGTGACTGCTTGTGTCTTTAAAACCGGCATCATATATATACGCCCGTTTTGTACTCCTGGGAGTATGTACTCCCACTTCTAATATACCACTTAAACGCATATATTATACTTCTTTATCATTTTCAGTATACTTAAATATCATTATAAGATACTCCAATGCGATTTAATTAAAAAAAAAAACTTCGTTGGAGCCCTTAATTTTTTTGCTATATACCCTTTTTCATATATAAAACAAGTATATACACAAATTTTGCTATAAAAAGTGGAATTTAATGAAATTTTCATGGAACTTACTTTGAGGTATCTTATAATCATTATTGCAGTATGCTCTAATAGATAAAGAGGTATCATCATACGATTTAAGTGGTATATGAGAGGTAGGAGTACCATAAGTTGCCCGTGGATCATTGCCTCATCCTCCTCATGTCATGTGGACGACACCCTAAAGTGGTGAGGACTACGAACAATATATATATATATATATATATATATATATATATATATATATATATATATATATATATATATATATATAATGTTGGTTTTAAAGGCACAAGCAACCACTGCTTTGAGACTTTATAGAGAAAAGTCATCACAGACGGTTTCAGCTATACATCGTCTGTGATAGTCAACTATCACTGACGGTTCTGAGTTAATAACCGTCTGTGATAGTCTACATCATAGACGGTTCGAAAACCGTCTGTGATGACCCCATATCATTACTGACCCATAAACTCAGACAGCTCACGAAACCGTCTGTGATGACATTTTTGAACCGTCTGTGATTGTTGTTCTGTAGTAGTGATTGTTGCTGGAAATTTGCAAGAGATACCCAGGAAGCATCATCTTCAGGCGCCCTGACCCATTGCACAAGGAGTCAACGTTCGTCTCGGCGTATACAAGCATCCAAGACACGCTGAGGCTGAGGGACAGCCTTGCCATTCTCAATTGGTGGTAATGGCAGCAACACAGAAGGCGGAGATCCTTGAAATTTCTTCAGCATGCTGACATGAAAGACATCATGGAGTCTGGAATATAGGACTAACATGTTTATTGAGTGTTTAAAAAGGTTTGGTCCTGGTGACGAATGCAACAACTTGGAGATGCGTGCTAAAGATCAACTTGAAGGTGAAGATGGTTTAAAGACAAGGTACAAGTAGTCTAGGATCCTTTTTGGTTTACCGGTCTTAGGAGAAAAAGGTTGGAAGATCGGATTTTAGGTTAAATATCGTACTATTAAGAGGGATCACAACTAGTAGCTTGATAGCATGTTCTTGTGCCATTTGGATCAATCTAGGATCATGCATACTCTCAGAGTTTGTTTCTAAAATCCAACCTTGCATTTATGAAGAAAAGCGGTAGTACCAGAGTTTACTTATCGGAACTACCACAAAGTGGTAATACCGGAATAGTGGTGTGGTACTACCGCAACCCAGGTTAGACCTGTTCGAGAACAGTGGTCGAAGACCTTCGTGGTCATAGACACTAGTCGTAGAACAGTGGCCGTAGACCTTCGTGGTCGTAGACACTGGTCGTAGAACAGTTGTCGTAGACCTATTCCAGAATAGTGGTCATAGACCTTCATGGTCGTAGAACTGTTCGAGAACAGTGGTCGTAGACATTGGTCGTGGAACAGTGGTCATAGACCTGTTCGTGAACAATGGTCGTAGACACTAGTCGTAGAACAGTTGTTGTAGACCTGTTCGAGAATAGTGGTCTTAGATCTGTGTGGTCGTAGACCTGCGTGGTTGTGGACACTGGTCGTGAACAGTGGTCGAAGACTCTGGTCATAGACAGTGATCGAGGACCAATTGGTATGACCGCATGTGTTCAGCGGTATTACCGTATGACGGTAGTACCGATCTATCTAGTGGTACGTTTTTTACAAAACGATGTGTTTTTTGGGCTTTGCTTGCTCTTTGGAAGTGCGGTAGTACCGGTGCGCTACGCGCGGAACTACTGCCACTCAGTATAACCGAATTTTGTGAGGCGGTACGTTATTTCCAGTAAGGACCACTTTTGGACCTCATAAGGAAACGGTTGTATCGCACTTGAAAAATGGAATGACAGAAAAATGGAACTACCACATGATAGGTGGCAGTAGTACTGCGTCGATTTTTCAACGGCTACTTCAGAGCATTTAATGTGTCTACGCTAGCCGTTATTGGACGTTTTGGGAGGGTGCGGTAGTACCGGCCTGTGAATGATGGTACTACCGCATGTGCTGAAAAGTTCTGCGTTTTGCTCCCAACGGTCGTATTTCATTTGGGGGGCTATAAATACCCCTCCACCAGCTCTTGGACAGATAAAGAGATTTTATATTTACATCCTTGAGCTAAGAGCATTCACTCCACACCTCATACACTCAATTGCATTCATTGTGAGGTTGCTGAGCCGAATTCAAGTGCATCCATTCTAATTTGATCCATTGCACTTGATTGCCGTCAAGCGAAAATTGTGATTTATTACCTTGGTGTTTGTTGACACCTAGACGGCTTAACGGGAATTTGCTCGGTGATCTCTCCAAGAAGATTGTGAAGAGGCCCGACATCAAATTGTGATTGGTTCGGTGTTCGCCATCACCGGAGTGGAGGAAGAACAACCACTAGTGAAATCGAGGGAAGGCTTAATTTGTGAAGCCGGCTTGATTGGTTCAAGCTTCCTCAACGTGGACTAGTGAAGACCGACAAGTCTTCGATACCATGGAAAAAAACTCCTTTGTCTTCATTGTGGTTAATTCTTGTCTTCACTATTCTGCATTTACATTTCTAGCAATTATCTTGTGCAAATCTTGCCTAGCTAGAATTGTTTCTAGTATCGACATTAGTTCTTTATTGTTGAGTGGTATAGTAGTTCTATCTTCTTATTTGTGCTAAAAGGCCTTGTTAGAAATTATCTTGCTTAAAGTTTGAAATAGACGATTAATTTTAGAAATCTCCTATTCACCCTCCTCTAGTTGGTTATCCTTAATCCTATAGTAGAGGAGTAGGGTCCCAACCATACACCACTTTGAAGGGCGTCGCTTTGAGAGCGGAATGATACGATGAGTTATAACAATACTCCGCCCATGGTTGCCGGTCCACCCATTGTCGTGGTCGATCCCCTGTTATGCAATGGAGATACATTGCAATCACCTTGTTAACTGCCTCAGACTAGCCATTAGACTGTGGATAGAATGTGGAACTTATATGAAGGCGAACTCCAGACATCCGAAATAAATCCCGCCAAAAATTGCTGGTGAAAATCGGGTCCCGGTCGCTAACAATAGATATAGGCAATCCATGCAAACGCACTATACCCTCAAAGAATGCACGAGCTACCGAATTCGCCGTATACGGATGTGATAATGGAATGAAATGTGCATACTTGGAAAAACGATCAACCACCGTAAGAATTATTGACTTGCCATGTACACAAAGAAGTCCTTCGATGAAGTCCATGGAAATATCAACCCAAACCGCAGATGGCACCTTTAAAGGCTGTAATAGGCTGGCTGCGAGCATATTCTCCATCTTGTTGCGCCGGCAGACAGCACAAGCCCGCACCAAATCATGGACCAAGAGGTGATCTACCAGAATGTGGAAGTCCCGCGGCACGCGATGAAGTGTCTTTTGGACACCCAAATGGCTGTTGTGCACTTGATCCAGTATTGCCTGCAAAGATGGTGAGGATGGCAGCACATGTACCCAGCGGTCATGGAGGATGAGATCATCTACACACGCCCATGGTTCACCCATCTCGCCAACGAGAATACGCGCACGGAACGCAAATAAGTCAGTCGAGGCATCAATCTCGTGGCTCAAAACATCAAAAATGGAGAAGGTCGGCGTAGATAATGCGAAGGAAGTGGCTGGGTCACCTTCCTCTCGCCTGGACAGGGCATCGGGCACTGTATTGAGGTGCCCTGGATGATACTCCATGGTGAAGTTAGAGCCGAATAGCTTGCTCACCCACTGATGTTGGGGAATCGTGGAGAGTCACTGATCCAATAAGAACTTCAAACTTTAATGGTCGGTGCGGACGATAAATGAACAACCCCATAAATATGGTCGCCAATGGCGAACGGCGTGGACTAGCCCAATGAGCTCACGTTTGTAGGCTGCAAGCTTTGCATGACGAAGAGTAATGGGCTTGTTGAAGAACGCCAAAGGTCCCATACCCTAGTGGAGGATGGCGCCAAACCCTAAACCTGACGCGTCACAGTCTACCATAAATGTGGCCCCAAAATTTGGCATTTGGAGGACCGATGCAGAGGAGAGGGCGGCCTTGAGCTTGCCGAATGCTTCCTGAATCACCTCGGACCATTTGAATCCCTCTTTTTTAAGGAGAGCGGACAATGGAGCAGCTATGATGCCGAAGTCTTAGATGAACTTGCGGTAATATCCTGTAAGTCCCAGGAAGCCCCGAAGGCCACATGTTGAGTGTGGCGTCGGCCACTCTGTCACGACACACACATTGCCAGCATCCATAGCCACACTGTTAGCCGAGATGACATGCCCCAAATAAGTCACTTGAAGTGTGGCAAATGAGCACTTGGACTGCTTGAGGAAGAGCGAATGTTCCTGCAGGACCTGAAAGACAAGGCGAAGATGGCGGAGGTGCTCCAACTAGGATGAGCTATAAATGAGAATGTCATCAAAGAAAACCAAGATGAAGCATCGTAGGAATGATTGTGAGATGTCGTTCATCAATGCCTGAAAAGTTGCTAGCGTATTGGTCAGGCCAAAAGGCATGACCAAGAACTCATAGTGTCCGTTGTGGGTGCGAAACGTTGTCTGGGTGATATCGTATGGATGTACACGGATCTGATGGCACCCGGAACGAAGATCCAGCTTGGTTAAGAATCGGACACCACACAATTCATCTAATAGCTCATCGACAACAGGGATTGGAATTTTGTCTTTTACTGTGTGTGCATTGAGCACACGATAATCGACATAGAAACGCCATGACCCGTCATGCTTCTTAACAAGGAGGACTGGGGAGGAATATGTGGAGTCGCTCTCCCTGATAATCCCTTGCTGCAGCATAGCAGCACACTGCCGCTCCAACTCGTTCTTCTGCAGTTGTGGATAGGGGTAGGGTCGTACTGTCACTGGTGGTGTGTCCCAGCAACGCATCGGTGGCTTAGTCGGCTCGGCGAAGATGTTGTCAAACTCCAGGTGCATGTCTTCCATGAGTGCTGAGTCGCGCCCGATCATGGCGTGCAGTGCCCCCATCTCTGGAGCTGCCAAACATGTCCAGGAAACCATGCGACCATGCACACAGAAAGACATCTGGAGATGATCGAGATCCCACAAAATGGGCCCTAGTGTACGAAGCCACTGGATGCCGAGGACCACATCAAAGCCGCCTAGAGGAAGAGCAAAGTAGTCCACCTGGAACTCCAAGTCGCTGATGTGCAGGGGGACGACGTTGTACGCACCCCCACTAGCCACCCGGTCACCATTAGCCACCATCACTCGAAGGCTGGGCGTTATGGTTGGTGTCAAGCCGACTCGAGCGAGGACGTCATCGCTGAGGAAATTGTGTGTTGAGCCGGTGTCCATGAGGGCAATGAAGCGCTCCTCACCGATGAAGACCTCCACCTGCATAGTTTCTACCGCACGAACACTCCAAAGTCATGTGAGGGTCTGCAGCGAAATACATGGCTCAGCTGGAGTGTCCTCCATGAACATGTCGTTGTCGTAGTCATCGAGCTCGATGTAGAAGTAGAAGAAGCGAGCACACTTGTGATCGCGCACATACTACTCATCGCAGTTGTAGCACAGTCCCTACTTGCGCCATTCCGCCATCTCCAGGGGTGAAATGCGGCAGAGTGGTCGAGTCGATGGTGGTGTTGGAGTAGTTGTCGGCGTCGTTAGAGACATGTCGATTGCTAGTGTGGTGCGTGGTGGCCCGGACGTCGGTTGCGCTGGTTGCACCAGAGGGGCGTGAGTGCATCGCCGATGGAGCGTAGTCGAAACTCTCGTCGATGAGTGTCGTTGTTCATATGCGTGCGCCAAGGTGATTGCCGCCTGCAAGTCCACCGCCTGCTGAAGCTCCATGTTTGTGCGCAACTCCTCCAGGAGGCCAGCCGTGTAGAGGAATCATTGTTGACTGGGTGAAAGAGGTTCCCAATTGCGGCAAAGGAGCACGGGGAACTTGCTGGTGTAGTCGACGACGGATGATGCGAATGGTAAACGAGCGAGCTCACCGAGTGGGTTGTTATGGCCCGGAGGTCCGAACCGCAGGTGGCACGCCTCTTTGAAGTGCTCCCATGTAGGAATGTCATAGTCCTGCTCCAACTGGAGATACCAATTCTGCACGTCCTCCGTCAGATGATAGGCTGCCAACCAGACCTTGTTGACTTCTGCTGTGCACTGTCCCCGAAAGAACTGCTCGCACCGGTTGAGCCACCCGAGAGGATCGGCGGAGCCGTCGTAGGTGGGAAACTTGAGCTTGTGGTATTTAGGCGCGGTCGAACTAGCACCCATATGCAGGTTTGGTTGCTCGGCTAGGGGGCAAGTGCGGGAGTGTAGCTACATGGAGAAGGTGGAAAATATGGGCATTGGGGAGGTGGTTGGGCCAGGTAGGGTGGTTGGAATTGTGGGTAGGGTGGAGAAGTGATGGCTGTGATTGGGTAGGGACAACATAGAGCTTGATGGTGGTGTTGGTGCACTACCAGGAGGTGGTGAGGTGGAAACTTGGTCTGAGCTAGGAACAACTATCGCTATTTCCTCCCGCACCGGCCACTTCTCCACGGCTACAATTCTGCACAGTACATCACCCATCAATGCACGGTCCTCCAGGCGCTCTTGCACGAAGTTCTCCAATTGCTTCGCGATGACCTGCAAGGTGTCCTCCATGCGTGGTGCTGGAACAGGGCTCTCGCTCCCAGGCATGGCTCTGATACCAAATTGGTATCTGCCAAGCTTCGAGAGAGAGAATTAGTCTACTGCTAAATAAAGAACTAGAGAAATTGAAATAGCTTATTTCTTCATTACCATGATAAACCAGAGATGCGGCTCATATATTGCCAGTTACACCATGAAGAAAAGGAAGGTAAAACTAAATAGAAAGGAAAGGATCACAGTATCTAATCTAATCTCTGAAACATGGAAGGAGACAATCCGAACGAATCTCTAAAGGATGGAATTAAATAGAACTTCCTAAAGAGAACACAAAATCTTAACTTGCTGTAGCCTTTGAATCAAGATGCGGCGCTAGTATGGAATACCCCACGCAACAAGATGAATCTCCATGCATAGAACCGCACACCACACTTCTAATTCCCACGCAGGTAATATTCGTACCGCCCACAAGCATATTACCAAAATACAATTTCTTTCTTCCAATAGGTGCACCAACAGATTTTTTTCCCCAACTCCAGTGAGTCCAGTCAGCATTTACATATTAACAAAATACAATTTCTTTCTTCCAATTGGTGCAACAATGGATTTTGCCCCCAAAAATGTTGTGACAATTAATAACAATAGCCACAAGGCAGAATGGAGAAACAGATATGTCTTGTTAAACATCAATCTCTACTCTTCGTCTCCCAGCTCGAGTGAGTGTGAACGGTGAGGAGATAAGCCTTTGTTCAATTCTTTCTTTCCGTGCAATTCTTCACTCTGAACTGCGCATCATTGGTACTGCACGCCTCTGATGCGGTGTCGCCATTTCCTCGCCATGAGGTGAGCCGGATGGGGGAGGCCGGTTCCGGTGGTGGTACCAAAGATGGAGAGATCCTTGTTCCGTTCTCGAAGGTACATCGCGTAGTTAGCGCTGCGGTTGGATCACGCTTTTGGCGATTGCAAGAGGATGATTCTTCCGATGAAGAAGATATTATCTTGGCAGAAGTGGAGGTTGAAGCGAAGGATCGCAAGCGAGTCTCGAAATCTTATCAAGGTAATGGATTGTCTAACTCGTCTAGTTTTAGCAGATCTTTGCAGGTTGGAGGTAAGGGAGACTGTGGACTTGAGTCGTCATCGTCTTTGACAAATGATCTAGTTTTTGGAGATGCCATCGCCGCGGGTTATTCGCCAGCGGAGCTTCTTGAAGTGGGGTTTTTACCAGGCCAGAATAAGAAGGGTGTGGGTGGTCGGCGGCCATGGATGGGACCTTTGCCGCCGCCTTGCCTATCGCCTCCGTTGACAGTAGGCGACGCTATTGATCATGCTCGCCGAGGTCCTCCGTTCAGGCCGAGGTGCAGTCGTAAACTTGGACTTGCGCCTTTTGTGGCGGCGGAGCATGGTTCGCAGGTGTCGGTTGATTGGCCGAATTTAGTGCCTGGTTCAGTGGACGTTCAATATTCGAACGATGTGTTAGGTTTGTAGGTTTTGTCGGATGATAAAAGGCTGGATGGTGCTGAGGATCTTGGGCCCAGCCCATCAGGAGTAGTTGCAGGGTTAGCACCATCAGAACCAATCCGCAGGAGCGGTCTGCTTTGGCTACGTAAACTGTTAGGTCGTAGTTGGGATAGACAAGCATCTTCTTCTGATGGCGGTTCTCAGTTTTTGGGTGATCGGCGCACCTTTGTGGGAGGGACTGCAAGCTCTGTCGCTATGGCTGGCCGGGGGCAGGCTCGTGGCAGTGGTGCTCGGTTCACAGTCAAGGATTGGGTTAGCAGCCAAGCAGTTGGGTCGGGCGGTTCAGAAGGATTCGGTGGTCAGCAGACTTTGGGCATTGGAGGCGCCATCGCGCGCGTCGGCCGTGAGGATCCGCCGGGCCGTGGTTTTGTTGCGAGCAGTGGCGGACATCTCCAGGGCATTGGTCCTGTTGGTGGCGGAGGCAGACAAGTCCAGGGCAGTGGTATGCTTGGCTTTGGAGGTGGACATCTGCAGGGCGTTGATTCTGTTGGCGGTGGCGGCAAACAAGTCCAGGGCAGTGGTTTGCTTAGCTTTGGAGGTGGACATCTTCAGGGCAATGATTCTGTTGGTGGTGACGGCGGGCAAGTACAGAGTGCAGATGGATCCGGTCAGTTCTCGGTCAACGGTGGTTCTAACGGTCAGGCTGCGGGGCCTGGCGGTGCTTTTGGTGGGCGTGGAGGTTTCCCGATTGTTGGTTTCGGCGGTAACGCTTTTGTCCCTGAGCAGCGTCAGTATCGGGCGCCTGTTAGGGGACGTGGGAGGAACGGCGGTAATAGTAGAGGCTGGGGGCGTGGCCGGATCGGGAACATGCCGGCTAGTAACGGGGATGCTGGTGATGTTTCTCACATTGTGTGCTTTCGTTGCAAGGAGAAGGGGCATGGCATTGCTAATTGTAAAGACAGTTTATTATGTGATGTTTGTGAGGGCAACGACCATTTGGCAAATAAGTGCCCGCTGACGACGAGACCGAGACCTATTGCCAATTTATGTGGATTTGGGGATGATGGATTGGGATTTTATCATATCCCAATATCTGGATCGAAAAAGTTGAAAAAAGAAAACAACAAGACAGGGTTAGTTCGGATAATTGGAGAGCCGTTGTCCGAAGACATGTTGATTGCAGTGCTGAAAAGGATAATTCCATTGAATTGGCAACCACGGGTGGAGACTCAGGGGGAAAAGGAATTTCTAGTTCATTTCCCAACTAGATTGGAGATGCTTCGTATGGTGGCTGTTGGTGACATCAATGTGAAGGAGCATAAGGTGGTGTTACAAATTGTGGAATGGAAATCGAGACCTGCTCCTAAATACCAATTACATAAAGTTTGGGTTCAGGTCTTAGGAGTGCCTCTGGAAATTCACAATTTTCTGAGTCTTTGTGCAATAGGTTCGATCCTTGGCATTGCTTTGCGGGTGGACATGGAAAAAGTGCGTAAGAATGAGGTGGTTCGTTTGCTGGTAGGGGTACTGGACGTAGATGCTATACCTTCTAGTGTGGAGATTGTGGTTGGTGAATTTGTTTACGACATTTTTTTCAAAATTGAAAATACAGTGGTGGGTACGGTTAACGAAGTAGCCGATCGTGGTGATGATCATGAGGAGGGTGACAACTCAGAAAGGGGCAAAGATGTTGAGATGGAGGACAGGGAGTCTAAGAGACCGAAGAATAATTCGGATATTAATACTCATGAACCTGACAGCCGTAAGGGTCAGTCGTCATCTAGTTTCAAGGGGAATTCTTTGGGTCTGGTGGATTCAGATACCATTTGGGTTACGCCGAGGGCATCTCGAAAGGAGTCAGATTTTCAGCAAGTGCAACCGATTGAGTCAAGGAAGACTGATGGTAGTGTTATGCCAAGTAGTCTTGTTGTTCAATCAGTGTTTGCAGAAGGTGCTGGCCGTTCTGTTGGTAGCTCAAAAGCTGAAATCTTTGTGACTGGGGATGGGCTCCTTGATGAGTCGATCGATTGAGGAATGTCGCTTGAGACAACTAACGGTTGAGTCGGCCAAGGCTACCAAGGTTGCTATGATCATTGATTCTGAGGTGGAGCTGAATGGGTTTGAAGAAAGGAAGTTGGGGCGAGAGTTGATGATTATTTGGGCAAAGATACCAAGGTAGTTCGAATCTAGGGATGTGGTTGAGTCGATTTTCAGCAGTGCAACCGATTGGGTCGTGGAAGAATGCTTTGTGGTGTTCTACCAAGATGTTATGTTGGTCAATCGCTTTTTGCGAGAGGTTCGGGCGCTACGCTGGGAGCTCAAAAGCTGAAATCTCGTGATTGGTGATGGGCTCCTTGATGAGTCGATCGAGATTGATGAAGGTCACCGCGACAACTAATGGTAGAGTCGGCCAAGGCTACCAAGGATGCTATGATCATTGATTCGGAGGTGGAGCCGAATGGGTTTCTGAAAGGAAGTTGGGACATCTTGTTCGTAACCTTGGGGATGTGGTGGAGTTAGCCCAACCGGCCGAAGCGGCACGTGGGTGACAGAGGCTGCGTTGTGCATGAGGCTCGGCAGTGCGTGTCGTCACTCACACCTTTGAATCCCAAAGTCGGTCGGTGTGGAGTCTCTTTTGCAGGGATTTCGGTGGTGGCAAGGCAATTTCACGGTCAAATGGAATACATCTCTGCACCGAGTACAATGGAAGCAAGAAAAGCAAGTTGGGCCGAGCCATCCTGTGTCTCGTGGGGTTATTCGGTCATCCTTAATTCACAAGGAGGATATGGTGGAACCTCGCCAAAGTGAGCGCATTAAGAAGCGATGCGGAGATGACGATTCGGTTCAAAAGGCGATAAGGCGTGCGAAAGTGCGAAACACGGAGGTTGATTCAAGCAATCCAAGTAAGTCCAAGAATAATACTTCTTTTGTCTTTTTCCAATGAGCAAATTGTTGAAAAAATTGCTAGCATTGGCATTTCATTAGGAGTTGATAGTAATGAGATCGGTAGCTCAGTTAACAATCTTAAGACAATTGAACTAGGAAGATTACAAAATAAAGATATTGTCGAAGTAGAAGATTTAGAGGATGAACCTCTAGTGTACAATGATCTATCTACATTCAGTCACTTATGCAATGATCTAGATGGTATTTTGGAGGATGACCAATCTAATTTCACATTAGTGACGTATAAAAAGAGATCCAAAAAGAAGAATTTTCATAATAGACCATTTAAATTAAAGTTAAAATGAAAGGTATTTTTTGGAATAGCAGAGGTCTGGGAGACTTGGCTAAGCATCGTTTCATTTGTAATTTGGTTAAGGAACAACATCTAGATTTTGTGGCAATTCTAGAAACTGGTAAAAAAGACTTTTCAGTAGCTAGTCTTAACCATCTTTGTGGTGGGCGGAATTTTTTGTGGCATTTCCCCCCCCCCACTAGGTCGTTCGGGGGGTATCCTTTTAGGGGTGGATCCTCAGGTTTTCGATATTAGCTCTATTGATGCTGGTGATTTTTATGTTAAGTTTCATCTAAAAAACAGAGAGGATGACTTTCGGTGGGTTCTTGTGGTCACATGCAGTGCGGCTCAAACTCAATTCAAGGCAAAGTTTCTTCTTGAATTGTTCATGCTTGTAGGAAAGAATCGCTTCCTATTTTAATTGGGGGTGATTTTAATATCATTAAGCATTCAAATGAAAAAAATAATGATAATTTTGAGTCTAGGTGGCCTTTCTTGTTTAATGCTGTGATTAATAACTTGGATTTAAGAGAAATAGTTTTATCAGGTAGACAATTTACTTGGGCCAATTCTTTAGATAATCCAACATTTGAAAAGTTGGATAGAGTCTTAATGAATATAGATTGGGAGAATAAATTTCCTTTGGTCACTGTTAATGCGCTTGAAAGGTCTTTATCAGATCACACGCCCTTGCTTTTAAATACGAGAGCGGCTTCTTTGAGAGGTAGACAACCATTATTTAAATTTGAATTAGGTTGGTTGGGTAGAGAGGGTTTTAGGGAGTTGGTGGCTGATGTATGGAAATCAAATACTACGGGTCTTTCAGCCTTGCAAATTTGGCAGTGTAAGATTAGATCTCTTAGAAGTTTTCTTCGTGGTTGGGCTAAAAATACCAGTGGAACGTATAAAAAGGAAAAAATTGA
This sequence comes from Ampelocalamus luodianensis, assembly GCA_036346255.1. Lineage (NCBI taxonomy): Eukaryota > Viridiplantae > Streptophyta > Magnoliopsida > Poales > Poaceae > Ampelocalamus > Ampelocalamus luodianensis. The sequence goes on along the minus strand of CM070620.1, from coordinate 27,642,424 downwards.
GCTTAATCTATTAATTGATGGGCTTGATAAAAGAGCTGAGGTTGTGAGATTGTCTGATCATGAGCTTAATCTTAAAAGGGTTGCTAATGAGAGATTGGCACATCTTCTGAGAGAAGAAGAAATTAAGTGGTATCAAAGGTCTAAAGCGAAATTTCTTTTGGAGGGGGATAGAAATACACGCTATTACCATTTGATGGCGAATGGGAAGCATAGACGTCAAAGAATTTTCCAACTCGAACAGGAGGAAGGAATAATTCGAGGTGATGTACAATTAAAAACGTATATCACTAATTATTATAAAGTTTTGTTTGGACCTTCCGAAAATAATCATATTTCTATAGTTGATTCTGTTGTAAATGATATACCTCAAGTTTCTGAGATGGAAAATAATTTCCTTACAGAATCTTTCTCTGAAAAAGAGGTGAAGGAAGCTATTTTTCAAATGGACCATAACAAAGCACCCGGGCCAGATGGTTTCCCTGCCGAATTCTATCAGGCGTTTTGGGATATCATTAAATTTGACTTGTTAGCTATGTTTCAGGATTTTCATAAGTGTTCGCTTTCTCTTTATAGCTTGAATTTTGGGATCATTACATTGCTTCCCAAAAAAACGGACGCTAAACAAATACAACAGTACAGACCGATTTGTCTTTTAAATGTTAGTTTTAAAATTTTTACTAAAGTTCTTACTAATAGGCTTATGGAGGTAGCTCAGAAGGTGGTTAGACCTTCCCAGTCGGCTTTTATGCAGGGGAGATTTATTCTTGATGGAGTGGTTATTCTCCATGAAACAATCCATGAATTGCATAAAAAGAATTTGGATGGAATAGTTTTTAAGATAGATTTTGAGAAAGCTTATGACAAGGTTAAATGGCCGTTTTTAATTCAAACTTTAAAGATGAAAGGCTTTTCTGCTAAGTGGTGTTCCTGGGTGGAAAGTATGGTTAAGGGAGGGAGTGTTGGAATTAAAGTTAATGATGATCTTGGATCCTTTTTCCAAACTCAGAAGGGGCTTAGGCAAGGTGATCCTATGTCTCCTATTCTTTTAACATTGTGGGGACATGCTAGCCATTTTATATCTCGTGCTAAAGAAGCAGGCCTATTATCAGGCATAGTTCCTCACTTGATTGAGGATGGTTTGTCAATTTTACAATATGTTGATGATACGATCCTCTTTTTGAATAATGATTTGGAACAAGCCAAAAATCTAAAGTTGATTCTTTGTGTCTTTGAACAGTTATCGGGTTTAAAGATTAATTTTCATAAGAGTGAGATTTTTTGTTTTGGTGCTGCCAAAGCTGTTGAACCACAGTTTACTCATTTATTTGGTTGTGAAGTGGGTGCTTTTCCTTTTAGGTACTTGGGCATTCCTATCCACTTTAAAAAGTTAAGAAATAGTGATTGGAAAGGGGTAGAGGATAGATTTGAGAAAAAGCTTAGTAGTTGGAAAGGAAAAAATATGTCTGTGGGGGGACGGTTAGTACTTATTAACTCAGTACTAAGCAGTCTGCCTATGTTTATGTTTTCCTTTTTTGAAGTTCCTAGACAAGTCCTTAAACGACTAGACTTTTATCGATCTAGATTCTATTGGCAGAGTGACAATCATAAGCGTAAGTACAGACTTACGAAATGGAGTGTAGTTTGTTCGCCCAAAGAGCATGGTGGACTAGGCGTTCCCAACTTAGACGCAAAAAATAAAAGTTTGCTTGGGAAATGGTTATTTAAACTGCTAAATGAAGAAGGTGTTTGGCAATCGTTGCTAACGAGAAAGTATTTGGGTGATAAAAGTCTTTCGCAGGTGGTTAATAAGCCTGGGACTTCGCATTTTTGGTCGGGTCTTATGAAAATTAAAGATCAATTTCTTCGGTTTGGGTCTTTCCAGGTTCAAAATGGAAGGAAAACTAGGTTTTAGAAAGATATTTGGTTAGGAGATTCTCCTTTGAAAAGACAATACCCTATTCTTTATAATGTGGTAAGGAGAAAGGAGGATACTGTGGCAACTATTATCAGATCGACACATTTAAATATTTCCTTTCGTAGACCTATTATTGGTCCCAAGTTATATGCTTGGAATGATTTAATTTTGAGAATTGCTAATTTACAATTAAGCTCTCAAAAGGATATCTTCAAATGGAATTTAAATAAATCTGGCCTTTTTACGGTCAAATCTTTCTACGGGGCTCTAATTAGCAATTGTCGCGTCCCTATTAGGAATTTATTTTGGGTAATTAAAATTCCCTTAAAAGTACAAATTTTCCTTTGGTATCTCAAAAAAGGGGTAGTTTTAACTAAAGACAACCTCCTTAAAAGAAATTGGAGGCGACAAGCGTTGTTGTTTCTGTATTAAAGAGGAAACTATTCAACATCTTTTTATTGACTGCCCACTTGCGCGTCTCACTTGGTGGGTTGTCCGTTGTGCGTTTAATTTATCCACCCCTGTGAGCATAGCAAACATGTTCGGGAATTGGCTAGCCGGAATTCCAACAATTTTAAAGTCACAACTCCTGGTGGGAGCTAGTGCCTTATGTTGGTCTATCTGGTTATGCCGGAATGATACCGTTTTTAATAAAAAGTTTGTTACTAATCCATTGCAGATTATCTTTTTGACTGGGCACTGGCTGAGGGCTTGGGCAAACCTGCAGAAACCAGACCAGAAGGAGTCCATGCTGGCTGGAAGCGACCGTTTGGAGGTTGTGGCGAAGCAATTTTTATGTACTTACGGGTGACAATTTAGTCACAGGATTTGTAATGATTGAATTTAATTTTCAGTCATCATTTGCTTGTAAGGCTTCATGCCCTTTTTAACAGTTTAGCTACTATGGTGTTTTGAACTTATTAATAAATTAGGCTGTGTGCATCTTTGATGCAGAGGCCGGGAGAGATTTTCTCTTCCATTATCTAAAAAGCAAGATTATGTACATTGTACACATTCACGAAGATGTCTTGCTGATGAATCACAACTATTTGAAAGAATTTCTTTAGATGCTAATTACATTGGAGTTAGGAAAGGCTGGGCTTCAACAGGGATGGATATTTCTCGGCCATACTTTAAGGTCGGCCTGGAAAAAAAATCAATGTATTCACCTAGTCCTAATTGAGAATCACAATGTCGTTGCTGTTAATCAGAGCTCTACGATCAGTAATTCACATTGCAGTTCATCTTATAACAGACATTTCATGCCATTCTTCACCAATGACCTTTCGATCTGTATGTGCCATCATGGTCAAATGATTGAGTAAAGCTGTTGAGCAAGAGGCTTGCTGTATACCATTTAGAGACAAGGCATGCTTCTCACTTCAAATGGCATAAAAGCTATTCAACGGTAGCCACCTCCTCACTGGTAATTTGTACTTCATTCTGGATCAAAACTCTAAGACAGTCCATGTGATCAAGGAAGTGCCAAAATAATGGGAAATACTACAAAATCGTTGGCTCTTGGGGGCTGGGGCATTGTAAGGTCAGTAGCTTCTGGGTAACTCTACCTTGATGATTATTCACTTGATCCATTATTTCTCGATGATGAATCTGCAGGAAGTTAAGAATATATAAGAAAAATAATTTGATGCTTCATAACAAGTATATAAAACAGCTCTGCAAATAGTACCTCGTGAACGGCGCTTTCCCTCCATGGCTTCTTTCTTTTCCTGACAGCTCTGGCAAAGGAACGGACCATCCCAGCGACGCAAGTTCCCAGGTTGTGACGAATCTTCATGTATGGATATCCCTTGACTTGGCTTTAACTCTACTTGACAAATGGCACATATGAAGAGTTTGAACATATTTCGAACTGGGTATTCAGAATCTAGCCTGTAGTCAACATAAACTAAATGTGAACCATATGTACAAATCTTGACACAAACTAAAAGAATTCAGGATGTTGATCAGATACAACTGTTCATCAGCGGATGGCCTTTTAATGAAGCAAAAGGCTGATGCAGTTTTGTTTCTTGTGAAAAGGGTGCGAATGAACAAGTTGTTTGAGGTTTGCATGCAATAAAATGGAATATAAGTTCCAAAAATTCCAAACATGACAAATTTATGCTATTTGAATTGGGTCCTGTAGTCTATTGGCTCAATTTGTGCCAATTTTGACTCCATCTAACCTTCCCCATGATATGCATCTCTATAAATTACTTCAACCAGAATCCAAAAAAAATGACTGTGTTCCCGGCTTATTTCAAGCTCCTGAGAAGGTACTTGGTTGAATTTGGCAGTGTCACAACGAAAATGTTTGTCCCAACTTCCATGGGTTCTCTAAATAAGGACACAATCTCTTCAATTGATTCCCTCTTTTTAAGAACAATTGCTTAATGATTGTTGACTCATTGGAAACCTTCAACGGATTGTATAATTATAATTGAATTGCACAAGCCTTTAATCCTTTAGTTATCAAGATGGAATTATGGAACCAACCGTCTGGAAAGAAATGCACATCCATCCTCAAATATTTCCTCCACAATGTCCGGGTCCATATATTCTCTATCTGCATGGGATGATGAGTCAGACGATGTTTTCTTGCGAAACATATTTTTGAGAACACACATTCCTGGTTGCTTTTTAGGAGGTGGCATGGTAGGGTTAGCTTTTTCTGGTATTATGTCAACGACAATACAAGTGGTATCGTCCCTCAGTCCTTTTGATTGCACTGCTTCCTGAAAAAGATTTCAAATTAGTAAAGAGTATAATGTAAGAATTAGGATGGAGAGGGAAAGAATTGTACTTTAACAATTTGCTCAGCTGCAGCCTCCGGAGAAAGACCTTGTGAACAGTTAAAAGACACTTCTGCAGTCAAGGCATCCCAAACACCATCGCTTGAAATAATAAGTCGGCCTCCAGTAGTAGATAGCTACACAGATTAGAAGACATGTTAAGGTTTTCATAATCTGGAGATCAAGTTAACATGAACAATAACTCATATGAAATTATGTAATTAGTGACGATACACTAAAAAAAGAGAGTATAAGCCTAAAATTGTCAATGAACTCTAAAACAAGTTAAATAACTAATAGGTTTTTTTGTAAAGAATAACTAATGGGTTTTTTGAACCAAGACATCACAATACATGCAGTTAATTTGTATAACTGATGTGACTTCAAAAGATACAAAGGAATAGAGAGTGCATGTAGCTTCAAATTGCACGTAGTTGCAAAGACCAGAGCTAGTATACAGGTGGAAATAGAAGAAATTTTGATCATGAGGGAAGAAATAGTTACTGTGCAAAAAAAGATATTAACAAGTTATAAGATTGTCATATGAAACCTAGGCAAGAGACATAGAAAAGGGGGAAATGAATATCAAAACAAATAAAACTTCTCGTAGCACTGCATGCTACCAATGTTACTAATATTGTTAAAAATTTTGGCTTCAGGTAAAGCTGATATTAAGTATTTTCCAGGGCATACCTTTATTTGCTTGACATGAGGAACAGGAACGATAAATTCACCCACATCCTGATCTCCAATTGACCTTGATAAGCACAAACCCCCAGGCCAACATCTAAGGGGGCCAATCTGGAGGTACGACAAAAGATATATAAGTGAAGCAAGTGAAAAGAAAAACCTAGTCAAGACATTTATAAGTAAAATAAGAAGACAAGGCCCCCCTCTTCCTACCCCTCCACCTCCTCCCCTGCCACTCCTAGTGTGAATGCAAGACGAGGTGCCATGTTTATTGCATATCCTAATATGTCGTTGAAATTTTGTAATATATTCTAATCAAGGTTTTGAAATCGACATTCAACAGCTCGTGTAGCAAACACTTCAGATCAAGTTCAAAAGCCAATTGAGTACTTGGAAGTAGATTTAACAACCCCACCCCCCCACCCCCCCGGAAAAAAAAAAACTTAATAATAGGATTGTTCAGGATAACAAAAGGCAAGCATAAAATAAAAATATGCAACTAGAATGCCAGATAGGTTTGGCGCAGGGATTAAAATCCCGGCCGGTAACCGCTTACCGGAGGGGGGCCGGGATACGGGATCCCGGCCGGTAATCCCGGGCTGTTCAAATTCGAATTCGAATAGTTTTTAATCAAATTTGAACGAATTTCATCCGAGAAAAAACCGGTTTGACCGGTAACCGGCCGGTTACCGGTACCGGCGGCTGGCCGGGATGCAACCCGGTACCGGGTTTCCGATCCTTGGTTTGGCGGTCAATGTTAGAACTGCATCCAATACAGCCCCACATAATGTGAACTAACGTCACCCTGCAATCCTGCATAACTTTTACAATACAGAATAACATGCTATAGGATATGCAATAAACATGTCACCCTGCAATCCTGCATAACTTTTGCAATCCTGCATAAGGTAATCTCTCTCCACAAGACAACATAAATATTGCACAGTTGCACCTTTCCCAGACACAAGTATCTCATGCAATGAACTTAAGAAATAAAATGACAACATTGAACCACAATGCAAAGAAAATTAACTTGAATGACAAAATGAGCAAAGTTCAAAGTTCAAACCTCAGCACCACCAACAACATTTAGCCTTCCAACATCACCTCCAGATTCTGTTACACGATCAACCCTGCACATCAAAATCAAGTGAGATAGCAGATAAGTGATTGCCATGAGAAAAGGGAAGGGCCATATATCAGGAGAAAACAATCTTACTCCTCTTTACTGGCATCAAATCGATGATCAGCAGATAAATAGTAAATTGAACCTTCAGCTTCTAATACACAACGTGAATCACCAACAGATGCAACGGTAATAACCAATCCATCTATTATGACAAATGTCACTGTTGTTCCTGAAGAGCGTGCTGTAACGAATAAACAGTATAGACATATCAGGCTCAGCTCTAGCAAGTAGTAACAATAAATATGTTTAAATGGATCAACTAATGAATAATGATGGCTGGCCATAGAACTCCATGGCAAAAACATATGGCCGTATTATCTGGCAAGACATCTAACTTTAGTTGATGTTAGTAAGATTTACATACGAGCTAGTCCAAATATGTCGTATATTTACGACATCAACAACCAGATGAAAAGGAACAAACAACATCCAAAGTCAATGTATGACATATTCTTCGTTTTTTGTAGTTTTCAATGAGCGATTAAAAGATCTCCTTTTATTGGCTTTGATGACAGAAATGTTAATCCTCCTCTCTGTTATTTATAACTGTTATGAATATTGTGTATGTATTGAAGAGGTCCAATAGGCAATATATATAGGGTACAAGGGTGTATGCCATATACAAATAAGGTAATACAAAAGGCAGATACGGAAATGCAAAAGAGTCCCTATTCTAATACCTTATTCTAAACACAACCCCCCCTTCAAATACAAGGCGTATGCAATAGTATTGCATTTGGAAAGGGTTGACACTAAACTATGAAAAATCCAAAGTCTGAGTCTTGATAATGTCGTCGTAGCATGTAACTATTGGAAAATATGTTGATAAAAGATCTCCTCCCATCCGGGGTCGTGTAACACGACGAAGAAGATGATGAAACCAACAAAAATAGAGAAGCTATCAAATCAAGCCGAAGAGGAATAGATAGAAGCACGACGACGCAGATCGAAGCCCAAGACAGTGGTGGCGCAGTGCACAAGAAGCGCAACGGAGACGCAGTGCGGAAGAAGCGTTGTGGCCTTAGAAACTCGGGGCGGTGGCTCAGAGAGAAGCGACGGCATCATAAAAATTTCTATGGTCTACAGCGGCTCGGATAGAAGAGCGATGGCTACTGCCATGCCAAAGAAATTCCTATGCTTCTAAGACTGACAATAAATTTGTGGACTCGCATGGCTTAGACGAACTAAAAAATAAAGTTTTACAGACTTTGATGGACGCAACGGAAGAAAAAAAACACAAAGAATAGCTAGCAATAGCAACAAGAATAGCTAGCAGTAGATGGGCAACCTAGCCATCAACGGGTAACCGAGCCATCCCGATTCCAGTAGCAACAAGAATAGCTAGCAGTAGTTGGGCAACTAAGCCATCTTTGGGCAACCGAGCCATCCCAATCGGAATCGAGCATCAAAATTCCAGCTATCTCCACAACTATCTCCCTCTGCTCTCCTTCCCAAGCAGAAAAACGATCAAACCAAAAGTCGCACACCACCGCTACACAAACCAACCCAACCGGATCGGAGTGGAGGTAGAGCAAGGGAGGCCGAGCCGAAGGAAAAGCGGCGAAATCCGGGAGGAGGGAGCTGCGACGGTCGCCTGAAGGAGATGCGGCGAAATCCAGGAAGAGGGAGCTGCGGCGGCAACCCGAAGGAGCCGACCGCGAAGCCCAAGGCTCGGAGGCGGTCTGATTGCGGGAAGAGTCGAGGCGGCGACGGATCCAGAGAGCTCGGGTGCGGTAGCCCGGGGCGGCAGCGCAACGGACGGGCGGAGCAAAGCACCCGGGTGTAGACTACAGCGAGCATCGGGCGACGTCGAGCGATCAAAGGATCTCGTCGAAGGAGATCCCACTAGATCTGTTGCGTCGTCGCCTTCGACAAAAGATCCCGTCGAAGGAGGAGGTCGAGAAAAGACGACGCATCGGGGGGAGCAAAGGTAGAGACGGCATATCGGGTAGAGACGACGCCCCCAAAGCCAGATCCGAGGCAGAGGACACATAGCCGAGGGGGAAGAAGGCCGCCCCCAAGAGTGGAGATTGCTCCTCCCGGGGGCAGCAGCAACGACCGGTGACGACGGCGGTGGCGGCCGGTCACAAGTGAAACCCTAATCCTAGCTCTGATACCATGTTATGAATATTGTGTAAGTATTGAAGAGGCCCAATAGGCAATATGTATAGGGTACAAAGAGTGTATGCCATATACAGATAAAGCAATAAAAAAACAGATAAGGAAATACAAAAGAGTCCCTATTCTAATACCTTATTCTAACAATAACAACAGAACAGACAAGAGAATGAACCTTGCCCAGCTCATTCATACAATACTCGAGGAATAGCCAAAGTTGCTAAAGTTGTTACGTCAAGCACCTTTTGTTTGGAAATCTTTATCAGTTTTGACAAATGCTGCAACCATCGCCCTTGGAAGCGCAGCAAGCCAGTCCTCCCTGTTGAGATCAGCAGGGACTGCACTCAAGATGTTGTTCAAGAGATTCTCCTTGGTATAAATCGCGGCTCCGTTCCCATTGTGCCCATCAAACAGCTGCAACAAAACGACAACGCTGAGAAACTCTGAACAATTTCTGCTATAAGATCAAGTACACAATCTTCATCATAATTATAACTAGCATCGCGTAATTCCACTGGACACTTGCATGCATTCATTGTTCAATCAATCAATTATCCTTGTGAAACTAATAACCATTATGTCATCATAAACCACATAGAATTGCCATCTCATCTTCCATATGAACAAAATTGCAACCCCCCCACCCCCCCCCAAAAAAAAAAACCAATTCCGGAATCCAGAATCCGCCAGCCGCCGAGCCCCAAACAAAATTTGCCCCAGTCTCATCACATTTCACGCACGCATCCAACATGATCGCGCATCACCGCCCCCATTAGTGCTAGAGACCAGCTAAGGCAGTAAGGCACCGATCCACGCGACGCGCGGCACGGCCGGATCGGGGCACGCAGGAACGTGGCGGCCGTAGAACGCGACACGCGATCGAGACGGAGGAGGAGGATGAGTGTAAGGAAGTAGGGTACGGGGCGCTTACGCCGAAGGCGGAGAAGGAGGAGGACGGGACGCCGGGGAGGCGCTCGCACTCGAGCTTGAGGAAGGTGAAGTCCTCGCCCTTCTTGGCCTGGCTGGCGAGCCCGGCCTGCAGCTCCGGCCGCTCTGCCGCGGTCCTCTCGCTCACCACCTCGCGCCGAAGCAGCACGGCGAGCGGCACGGCCGCGCCCCCGGCCCCGGTCGCGCTGCCACCACCACCGCCACCGCCGCCCACGGAGGCCGGCACCGACTTCGACCGCGTCGACATCCCCTCCCCACCACCACCGCTGCGCCGAATCCGCTATACAGGCGGTTCCCAACCCCTCCCGCCTCTCCCGTTTTGGTCCGGTGTTTTTTTGGGAGGGAAGAGAGGCCTGGGGACGGGTAGCATCGGACGCGGAAATCCAGCCCGCCACGCGCATTACACAATTTCGGCAAAAGTTGGCGCCCGATCAACCGAATATAGATGTCACAAGCTACAGTGCAGCTACAGTAAATCATCGTAGCAGCCGCTGTTGGCTGCTGTCTCTCCGACGTATTGTTTGCGTACTCATAAAACACTATTTATCTGTCATAATGCAGAGGATCTGTATCCGGACTTACGAGGGAGAAAAGGAGACTCGAATTAATTGACGTTGTTAGATAATTGTTTTAGTGATTTTTTAAAAAAATATTTTATTAATAATTTTTTATAACTTTATTTCCAATTATAACTTTTTGCCAACTTTATTTACATGTCTAACTCCATTGGCTACTCGTGGTATACCAGATCCTATAAGTTTTGTTTGGATACGCCATTACTAGTGGTGTGACAAGAAGTGTCATTTAGCTAGATTTATCTAGGAGTGTATTCATATTTTCTAAACGAATATGAATTCGAATATTTTCGAATACGAATCAAATGTTGTAACGAATACGAATACATACCTACTCAATTTGGTCGGATTCAGATATCCTTAATTGCAAGATATTTATGATACTTTATCTTTGTACATAGCACACCTAATCATTCTAGTTTATTTATTTCATCTAAAAACATGAATTCATATTAAACTAAAAGTACTCATTCAACTAATTAGTCATACTACAATAAAATATGTATATTGTTTTATCGAATATGAATACAAATAGTATCATAAAATAACATTTCAGATGGCAAAAGAACGCACCATATTCGTATCCATTTTTTTTTTGCGAATACGAATACAAATAGGGGGGAAATGGTTAATCGGATGAAAAATCTAAACCATATTCGCTACCAACCGAATTCGGATGCCGGATAAAACGGATAATTCGGATTCGATTGACACCCTAGACTTACCCCGTGGCGTGACAGTGTTGTCTTGTCACCCAAAGATCAGATTTGAAAATAAAGTTGGTGATGAGATAGTAATGAACATAAATTGAAAAATAGATTAATTAGTAAAAAAAGTTCCGTTGTAGAATGGCAAATGCACAAACACTGCATAGCTCAACAGCTGCGACGAGAAGAAAGACTGAAAATTATACGAGAAGAAAGACTGAAAATTATACGAAATCAAGTCCCAAACAAGGATTTGTGTGGGCCATGATCATCACAATTCCCATCACCCGTGGCGTGGCCAAACAGTTCTGTCATGTCACCGTTGTCGACGCGACCAAACCTGCCACGCAAACCCTCGTGACCACGCCGTGCTAGCGTTGAGGGCTGGCGTAGCAGTTGTCATACCATCGCGCGTGGCGTGACAATGACGACATAGGGCTCTCAGCCCAGCTAGTTCTTCATTTCCCCTATCTTCCCTAGCTCACTCCCGTGTGTCCCTCTCTCCTCCTGTTCCCAACCCAAGCTCTTCCGTCCTCCCGGCCCCGGTCGTCTTCCACCCACCGGTCGTCCTCCCCTAGAGTGCAGTCATCCCACCGCCGGCCGTCCTCCCCCTGCGTGCAGTCATCCCCCTGACGGTCGTCCTCCTCCCATCGACAGTCCTCCGCCTGCTGATCGAAGGTAACAACCGTTGCTATTTTGCAAAATTGGTATTGCACAGGGGTTTGAAGTATTCGTGGTTAACATGCTAATTAGGAAATATTAAGAAACAAATCCAGAACTTGAAATATTAAGGTAACAACATTGTTCATCCGATTCAATATGTATCTAACTTGTTGGTGAAATTTTGAGATCTCATTTTTTGTTCTTGTTTTTGCGGGTCTGCCCCTTGTTGTTCTTTTACCAGCCGGTTGTACTGGAGTGTGTACAGACTCACCCAGTGGCGAAGCCACGTTCAACCGTCGGGGTCCGACGACACCGACGAATTTGCCGTAACCCCTTATAGCGATTGATTTTTTGCCGGCTACGACCCCACCAAAATTTTGGCGAGACCCAGTGGCCAATGCGGCGGGAATCTGCTCGATCGCTCACCAAAGCAGCGATTCGCGATCCATGTGTTCACCATCCGATCCAATGATCCACCAAGGCCACGTACGTTAATTGGAGAAGGCCAAACGTTGCCTTGCCGCTTGGTTCCGATCTAGCATCAGCGTCAGGTGCGCACCGTTTCAGTTCGTTACTGTTTGTATCTAAAGCATCGCAAAACTTGCGGCGCCGTCGCTTCTAGCGCCCGCCGCCCGCCGATCGTTATCGATCTCAAGTTCTCCTACTGTCCTACATCCCCGACATCTAGTCATCTAGACAAGACAAGGTACTCCTCAAATACCCAATTATGTAGTTTGCAATTAACGATCAAGTTCAAGTCTATTTTGAGTTCTTAGGGTTTTTCCCACTATACAAACAATCCGAACCTAGATTCTCGAAGCGGTGGTCAAGAACGATCTCTTTTATTCCAAAGAAGATGCGGTATCTATCTAGTATTAACAATATGCGCATAAACATCCACAATCTGCAACAACATTAGCGATGCGTGCTTGAGATACATATGATGTGGAGCATCAATGCAAAATGAGAAGCGAGTTGCACTAAACGAACCTCCTCCAAAGTTGTATTTTCCTCTGAAGCAAGTCATGGAGCTTACAGAGCGCATATGCGCACATTTTCTAACATATGCCGATGGATCCTCGGCACATTTCTTCTGACCACTAATACAAGTGGAGCAACGACATGTAATCTGATACCAGCCATAGTGCGTAGGGCCCAAGCCCTCACTAATGGCTAATGGGTTTATATCTGATAAATCCTTCTGGAATATGTTAATAGAGAGGAGAGCTTCGTTTTGGCGCCTGCAGCAATAGCAAGCAAAAAATGTTAAATTCACTTTCAACAGCACAGGCCAATCATAGAAAACAAAAACCTTCTTATTCAAAACTAAAATAGTTGACCATGATTCAAGATCACTTAGTAGCATAATCCTTTGTCCACAACATCTGGATGAAAATTTCCACATATCTAATTTGCAATAACAGCAAAGTCAATGTCCGATTGCCATACATGCTATTTGCTTTAGTTTTTATTATGTAACTAATTTAGTAATTTGATAGTCAATCAGAGCACTTTGAAAGGATTTCTTAAAAGGAAAGAGCCCCCTGCCGGTGATAATGAGAATAATCATGGAGACACTTCAAGAATAAGAAGAGATGGAGATGGCACTGCATCAAACATTAACTGTACTGTTCAGCGCACTTCACGGATCTCACGAAATGAGGTAAATTTCGATGAGCTTCCATATGATCCCGCAGATAGAAGGAGAATATCAGATTACATAGGCGACAAATTGCAAAATGACATAAGGCGAAAATATTTGACTAGAGGTCCTTGTAAACCACCACCTGGTTTTATGTTTCCAACAACAATGATAGCGGGTTTTCCACGACGGTGTCAATATGAATGGTTCACTAAATATGATTGGCTAGAGTACAGTGAAAAGATGGATAAGTGTTTTTGTTTATACTGTTACTTGTTTAGAGATTGCAACAAGGGCCAAGGTGGGAATGATGCATTTGTAATAGATGGTTGGGATGGCTGGAACAAATCTGATAGGCTTCGAGATCATGTAGGCAACAAATGTAATAGTTTTCATAACACGGCTGTGAAAAGATGCGACAATTTGTTGAAGCCCGGCCAGTCGATTGGTGATGCTTTAAACAAGCAGAATGATATCACTAAAGAGCAGCATCTACTTCGGTTGAAGACATCTATTAAAGCTGTCCGATATTTATTGCATCAAGGTTTAGCATTTCGTGGCCACGATGAATCAGTGGATTCCACAAATAAGGGGAATTTTCGAGAGTTAGTACAACTTTTGGCAGATGAAAATGACAAAGTAAAGAAAGCTGTTGGAATTAATGCTCCTAAAAATAATAAGATGATTGCTCCAGAAATTCAAAGGGATATTGCGAATTGTTTTGCTGAGGTAAGAAAAGACCGTCTTCATTTTTTTTACAAACTATGTCATCTCTCATAATCTATAATGATAAATTAATTTGTACTTGGTTTTTGCAGATCATCGTGAAATCTATTGTTGAAGAAATTGATGGTGATGTGTTTTGCCTTTTAGTGGATGAGTCAGCTGATGTGTCTGGGAAGGAACAGATGGCAGTTGTCTTACGGTACGTTGATAAGCTAGGGGTAATAAAGGAGAGACTTATTGCTGTTGTTCATGTGCAAGAAACATCGGCTTCATGTCTGAAATCTAACATTGATAATTTGTTTGCTAAGTATGGCTTGAGCATAAAGCAAATTAGAGGACAAGGTTATGATGGAGCAAGCAACATGAGAGGTGAATTCAATGGACTACGGGCTTTAATTGAGAGAGAGAACAGCTCGGCATATTATATCCATCGCTTTGCTCATCACTACAATTAGTCATTGTCGCGATGGCTAAAAGAATGATGATGCTAGTGACTTCTTTGACATGATATCTCTATTGCTTAGTGTGGCGGGAGCTTCTCAGAAAGCGTAAAGATATGATTCGAGAAAGTCAACAGGAGAGAGTTAGAAAGGCCATAGGCACTGGACAACTAACTAGTGGAACTGGATTAAATCAAGAACAATCCCTTCAAAGAGCTGGAGACACACGTTGGGGTTCTCATTTTAGAACCCTTAAGAGCCTAAGCAATCTATTCCCTGAAGTTATTGAAGTGCTCCAATATGTGGAAAAAGAAGGTCCAAATGATGCGAAGAGACGCCAAGCCCGTGGTCTCCTAGACTATCTCAAGGATTTTGACTTTGTGTTTCACTTGCACCTAATGTTGCTTATTTTAGGCCATGCAAATTCTTTGTCACTGTCCTTGCAGAGGAAAGATAAAGACATCCTGGAGGCCATGTTAGAGGTGAAGTTGACCAAGCAGAAATTTCAGCAAATTAGGGATGATGGTTGGGATTGTTTGCTGCAGACTGTATACTCCTTTTGTGAAGAACATGACATTCCTAAGTTGGACATGGATGAGGAATATATTGATCGCCATAGGCCAAGAAAAAAGACCAATCGCACAAACTATCAACATTACAGATATGATTGCTTGAACCCAATTATTGATTTGCAGCTTGCAGAGTTTAGTGATCGTTTTAATGAGGTAAACTCTCAATTGCTTACTCATATCGCTGCTTTCAATCCCAAGAATTCTTTTGAGGCATTCAAATCTGAGAGTCTAATGGAGTTGGCTATGTCATATCCTGATGATTTCAACTCAACACAACTTAAAGATCTTGCTCGAGAGCTTAATTTTTACATTGACAATATGCGAGCTGATGAAAGATTTGCCGATTTGAACACTATTTCTGAGCTTGCTAGGTTGATGGTGGGTACAAAAAAACATTTGGGTTTTCCTTTGGTTTATCGGCTTCTCAAGCTAGTACTGGTTCTTCCTATCGCCACTGCATCAGTGGAGAGGTGCTTTTCAGCAATGAAAATTGTGAAGACAATACTAAGAAATCGTATTGGAGATGGATTTATGAATGATTGTATCATATGCTTCGTGGAACCGGAATTTCTATCCACAATTCCAATCGAAGATGTGATAGTTCGCTTTTATAAGATGGAGGATCGTAGTCGTAGAGGGAAACTGTAAGAGGTAACTACTCTGGCAAAACCTTGTTTTGTTACAATATGCATTGTTATATTATTAACTTGATATTATGCACTCTCAAAAAAAACTTGATATTATGCATGGTATTATATTATCGAACCCTAAAAATTAGCACTCATTAGTGTGAGTACCGACCCCGGCTGCCATTTTTCCTGGCTTCGCCGCTGGACTCACCAGGTGAATTTTCTGCAATTGACATAGAACGAAGCAACCTGACATTACTATGAGATGACCTCAAAGAATATTTTCTCCCTGCTAATACTTGGGAGCATTTCCTTTCCCTGTTACCTGCCCTTTTATAGTTTTTTCTCGCACACATGGTCTTTTCTGGTGCCGGAGATGGAGATGGCAAACTTTGGTGCTTACAGGTCTCAGGATTCTGACTAGAGCTTGCATCATTCCCAATCTCACCATTTCCCTCAATAGGACCAAAAGTAGTAGTTTTGTCCGCAGGATGGAGGCCAAAAATCACTCTACTATGCAGGCCAAGAATCCAGGCATGTAGCTTTTATCCTTGGCACGGAACCGAACGGAACCGATGAAAGGGTTATGAAACATGTTTTTGGGCGGGTGTACTGGTCCTTTAGGCAATGCAAAGAGGCCTTCAAGCATTGCAGCCTTGCAGGCCTGTCTTATCAGTTGACGTCACATTCTTAACCAGGAAGTACTATGGTGCCTTGATGCTCGCCGTGGGTATTGATGCAGAGGACCAACTGATTTCACTAGTATTCGCACTTACTGAGGATGAGAACAATGCAAGTTGATAATGGTTCATGGATATAGTTCGTCTATGCCTTGTTGGGCCTGGACGGCAGGTTTACATCGTCTTAGATAGGCACCGTGGCATTCTGAACGCTGTGAAGAGCAAACTTAACAGACACCCGAATGTGTTGCATAGGTGGTTCATGTGTTACTTAGCGGCAAATTTCTTTAAGTAATGTAGTAGAGGAGATCTCACAAAAAAGTTCAAACTCTTGTGCGGATGTTTGGAGAAGAGGGACTTCAAGATCAAGTTGATAGAGCTGAGGGGACAGACCAGCAAATGAGGGAATAAGTGGTTGGACGATGTCTTGCAGCAGAAGACGAAGTGGGCACAAGCATATGATTAAGGTGGATGTAGGTATGGTATGATGACAACGAACATCTCGGAGGTGTTCAACAACGTTCTTAAGGGCATCTGTGCTATGCCAATATCGGCTATCTTGGAGTACTCATTTAGGAAGACCAACTCATACTTTGTGGATTAGTGGACCCATGCAAGGGATGCATACAATGCCGGTTAGCGTTAAGGTGCAGCTACTGCCAAACACCTTGCTATCGCGGAGGAAGAGTCATGCAATCAGGAGGCGGAGGAATACGATCCGACTTTGCATATATACTCCATCAGGGCCGCTGGGGGCACATCGATAGGGGGTGAGCATTATGGTGGCTGAAACCATAGAGTGAACCTAACTACGAGATATTGTACTTGCATGGTCCCGACTTTGCTATATGTCCCATGCTCTCATATTGTCACCGCCTGTCGCATGCGCAGCTAAGTCACCTTTCAAACACCTTCATTGCGGAGGAATTCTCAAAGCTAGCCACGATGAGGACTTGGGAGAAGAAATTCAAGTCTTACCTTGATCCCTCGCATTGGCCACCGTACGTGGGGGAGGAATACATTACGGACAAAGAACCGGTGAACAAGTGACACGGTCAGAGGAAGACAAAAGGCTTCATAATGATATAAACCTCTCACAGCAAGCCGGTAAGGACATGTATAGCCTTAGGGACTTCGACGATGCCACCATAACCAACAGGTGCTCGGAGTGTCACGAGCACGGACACACCAGGGCAAAGCACATGAGTAAGGATTGCTAGCCACGTAGGGTAAGGTAGCGCCGCTCACGTATCCTGCCCCCCTGAGGTAATTGTTGTTCTTGTTGTGCGAAAATTATTGTTGTCTATTTATTGCGTTCACTGCATTGCATTTTCTAGATTGTTTTGTACCTCATGTATACTAAATAATTCTTTTTCATGTAATGCAGGATGTTGCAGCACCCGCAGTACGCATTGCTCCTCTCGAAGTATGATGACAACCACCGCGCACACCGCATAGCCAACGAGGGTGTGCTGAGTTTTGCTAATCTATTGTTCGGTCATGCTTCGAACTTATTGACCATGTAGTTGTTTCGCTTATTTCTTTGAATCTCTCTCTGCCAGGTAGTCCAACCACTTCACCCTCGAACCCACACCCCTCTAGATTGGGATGAGCAATACGTGTCATACGTCCATGATGCCGATCTCCTTGACTTGGCGCAGATTGTCATCAATGGGCTTCCCCACATGGACGGTGCTGCACTTACCGCACTGGTGGACCGATGGCACCCAGAGACCCACATGTTCCACCTACCATTAGGCGAGATGATCATCACGCTGCAGGATGTTGGTATGATTCTGGGCCTCCCCATAGACGGCCTTCCAGTGACTGGAGATATCAACAGTGTGGGTCGGCGAGACCGGGTTGGACAGTGGCGAGTAGTGTGACCGGACAACCCGGCTGCCGACACGAGGGACAATCGGCCTCCCGTGGTGCTTGCGTCCTGGTTGCATGCAAACTTGAAAGTGTGCCCATCGGACACAGATGTGGTCACAGTGCAGCGCTTTGCACGAGCATGGGTTTGGCATCTGCTCGGGTCCCTCCTTTTCCCCGACGGTATCGACAACGCCATCTAGAGAGCCAGAATTGTATTGGTGGCCTAGTATGAAGCGAGAAATTGCCGAATACATAGCACAGCGTGATATTTGCCAGTGAGTTAAAGCCGAGCATCAGAGACCTGCTGGACTCATGCAATCCTTGTAGATCCCTGAATGGAAATGGAAAGAAATTGGCATCAACTTCATCACCGGTCTGCCAAGAACAAGAGCTGGATATGATTCCATTTGGGTAATTGTAGATCGCATAACAAAAGTTGCTCACTTCATCCCAGTCAAGACTACCTACTCAGAAGACCGGCTAGCAGAACTGTATATGGCAAAAATAGTATGTCAGCATAGAGTACCAAAGAAGATCGTGTCGGATCGAGGATCTCAGATCACCTTAAGATTCTGGAAAAAGCTGCACAACATTTTGGGCACTAATCTGAATTTTAGTACAACCTACCATCCACAGACAGATGGGCAATCAGAAAGAGTAAATCAAATCCTAGAAGATATGTTGAGAGCCTGCGTTCTAGAGAGCCAGACCAGTTGGGATCAAATGCTGCCTTATGCAGAGTTTTCCTACAACAACAGTCATCAATCAAGTCTGCAGATGTCCCCGTTTGAAGCCCTTTATGGAACAAAATACAGAACACCGTTGTATTGGACTGAAACAGGAGATGGACAAGTACTTGGGCCTGACATCCTGAAGGAAGCCGAAGACCAAGTTAAGTTAATCAGACAAAAGCTGAAAACTGCTCAGACCAGGCAGAAAAGCTATGCGGATAACCGTCGTCGAGATTTAGCTTTTGTACCTAGAGATCGTGTGTACCTGAAGGTTTCACCTCTCAAAGGAATGCATCAATTCAAAATAAGCGGGAAGCTTGCGCTAAGATACATTGAACATTTTCCAATCCTAGCAAGAAGAGGAGAAGTTGCTCACAAATTGGAGCTCCCACCTCAACTGTCGGATGTGCATGACACCTTCCATGTGTCTCAATTGAGGAAGTGCCTGCGTGTGCGAGAAGAGCAGATGTCGTTAGAAGCAGTTGATCTGCAGGAAGACCTCACCTACAAGGAGCAACCCCTCAAGATTTTGGAAGTGGCAGAGCGGGTAACAAGAAGCAAGATCATCCGTTTTTGCAAAGTTCAGTGGAGCAATCACACTTAAGAGGAAGCCACCTAGGAGCATGAAGAGGACCTGAAGGCCGAGTTCCCGCACCTATTCTTTAGTTAGCCCGAATCTCGGGGTCGAGATTCCCTTTAAGGGGTGTAGGTTTGTAACATCCCAAATTCCGTAAGTTTTTGAAAATTTTCAAAATTTAAAAATAACCATTTGATTTTACTAAGTCGCAAAAGCTTAACTTGAAATTTAGATATCAAAAACTATTTAATTTGAATTAAGCAAACTTCAATTAAATTAAAAAGTGGTTTATTTGAGTTTTCTGGATTTTATTTAGATTTTAAGTCTTTTCTTGCTTTTTTTTGGAATTTAGAAATTGGTTTTCCTTTTTGCCCAAAGTTAAAACTCTATTTTGTTTGCAAAATTAAAAGCTAAAGTATAGTTAAAAGTATTTTTCTTAAGTTCTAAATAATTCAAGGGATTTCTATGAATTTTCCTAGAATTTTTAGACTTTATTAGCTATTTTCTAAAATCCTTTTTGCTTTTTTGAGATTTCTTTAATCGGAAATCCTTTTTATTTCCTCCTTTGGCTTTTGGGCTGAATCCGCCCCTCGGCCCAACCCCGTTCCCCTTTTCTTCGGCCTGCTCCGCGCGCCCGCGCCTTCCCCCCTCGGGCATCGTCCAATCAAAATCGGACGGCTCCGAAAACCCCGCGCCTTTTCCTCGCCTCTGCCCCGCTCTCGATGATGTGTGGGACCCACCTATCAACACTGGCGCCGCTGCTGTCGTCTACCTCGCGTCGTATTCCTCGTCGCCCGTTGCCTCCCTCGGCGCCGTGCGCGCATGCACGCGTTTCGCGCCGGTCGCACCCGCCCCGTCGCCTTCACCCTGACACACGCAATGAAGGCGGCGTGCTCCGCCGCACCCGCTGCCACCACCCATTCTCGCGTTTGCGCCTTGTCATCTCCGTGCCCTGTCCCGTTCGCGTCCGTCCTCGCCGCCAGAGCACGCCACCACCCATCTCTCCCCCCGGCCTTTCCCGCTCCTATTTACGGCAAGCACCGGGTGTCCCGTTCCCTCCTCTCCCTTTCCCCTCACTTCTCCCTGTCTCTCTCGCTCTCCTCCGGCAACGATTGAAGATCTTCGTCGTCGGCCACCGAAGGTCATCGCCACCATTTGCACCGCCGTTGAGCCTCATTCGTCACCTCCGTCACCACCTCTGGCTTCGCAAGAACGCGGGCTTCACCGTGCGCACCTCCCCTTCGTCGGAGTCCCACCGAAGCCCTTCCACCGCTTTCAACCGTCACCGCCGCCGCTCTGTTCTCCGTTGCCGGCAGCCCTGCCGAGCCTCGCCGCCGGCGAGGTGAGCAACGAGCTCACCGTGTCGCCTTCTTCGCGTTGGTGTCCTCGCCACTGGCTGGGGCGCCCCCATTCGTCGGCGAGCCTTGGGCCCTGAGCGCCATCGGCTCAGGTGCCTACGTGGCAGCGCCGCATGGCATCCAGTAAGCGCCACGTCAGCCCGTGTGCCTATGTGGCAGTCCACGTAGCACCGACGTGGCATTTCTGGATTTTTGCTTTGAAAAATAATTTGGCCGGAAATTAAAACCCTATGCTGACGTCAGCTGACGCAATAAATCCCTTTTCCTTTACAAAATAATTCAGAAAATCAGGAAAATCCATTTTTCTTGATTTTCAAACTTCCGGAGTACGTAACTTCTTCGTTCGAACTCCGATTTGAGTTATTCAAATTTATAAATTAATTTAAAATCCTCCTCTTGATGTTAGTGCTAATTTGGTATTTATTTGGAGTTTTTTTTATTTATTTGGTCTCGTTCAAACGTGTAGATACCGTGTTTGGGAAGATTTCTCGGACCCGACGACCGAAGCTCCTCAACTCTTCAACGAAGGCAAGTCGTAGACCTTTGATCATATTGAACTCATTTTATAAAACTATATTGTTTGATATAAACATGCATCGCTAGTTTTATATTAAATGGTTTCGGGAATTAATAACGGCCTAATTGATGTATGCCTCCTTGATAAATTGCAAATGACATGTATCCTAGAATGACATGAACCCTTGGACACTATAGGAGGGTTTATTTTAGTTGGACATTGATAAATTACCAACACGGGTATTGTATTATGCTTAGCCATGCTATAGTTGTACGTTGGGACTCATGATCACATGCTCGTATGAATAAACATGACTAAAGGAATTATGGAATTGTGGTGCGGCCACTGTTATTAAAAGATGTTGTGCCAAGGCTAGGGTGGTCTTTGGTCAGGTTGAACGAAAATGATTTATACTCGAGCGAGTGATCGTGCAGTAAAGGGGATGATTTTGGGATGTGATTGCCTCGCTTGAGTAGCAATTAAGGACTTAACTTTGTGCGCCATTGATCTAAGTCATACCGTGCAACCACAAGTTCATTTATGGGGTGGACCGGGCGAACTAATTAGTAATGTTCTGATTTGGTTCTGTTGAGGGTTGATAAGTGGCGCAAGAGGGGGTCCGGAATGGCGAAATCTTAGCGGGCAGAATCAAGTCAAAACGGGGCTTTGTAAAAGCCTTGTGATAATGACGTAGTCGCACACCTTCGGCAGTGTGTCAGATGGACATTATAAGTCAATTATCTCTTGTGGGTCAAGCTGTACAACCTCTGCAGAGTGTAAAACTATTTGAATAGCCGTGTCCTCGGTTACGGACAACGCCTGGTGATATCACACGAGGGGTAGATTTTTATCAAAAATGATGGTAATGATGGTTTGGATGGATTGGTTGGGAAGTTCTCATACTTGATTACTTATGTATTAATCTTTTAAATGATGCTTTTAAATCTACTTACTATATTCACTGTCAATACTGATTTCAGCAAATTAAACATAAAGCTATCCTTGTCAAGCCTAGCATGAATAATAATTGTATACATCTCCCTACGACTTGCTGAGTACATTCAAAGTACTCACGGTTTTATGCCCTCTGGTTTATCAGTCACTGAAGAAGACCCAGGAAGCTCAGAGTTCTATGAAGGGGATTACTTCGAGGATTATGCGAACTAGGTCACGTCCTCCACTCGATTGCCTGTGGGCATGTCGGGTGGTCACCACGAGATATTTTGGGTTCCGCTGCAAGTTATCTTTTGTTGTTAAGCCCTGCGTGGCAACTCTGTAAGACTTAACCATAAGGTCCTTTTGCTACTAAGTAATATTAATTTGTCTGGTTCGTCATTATTTGGTTGTATGGTTATGAATACACTGATGTTGTAACTATATGAGCTAGCTACTGATCATGGGACTAGTTCGGAATGCACAGAGGGTCTCGGGGTTGCATACCCGGGGTCCCGACATGATGGCAATTTGGGTGGCTGCGTGTACCTCCTGCAAGTGTTGATGTAGGAGCGTTTTCTCGTGGGTCGGCCCACTCATGCTACCTTGCAGGTACAATTTTTTCATTTATCACATACTGTCCCATTCAACAGAAAAAGCGACTAAAATCCATCTCCATGCAAGCATAGCCTCTTGATGACCCTGCGTCGCTTTCGACGGTAGCCTACCTCTGGAGCTCCATCGTGCCACCTACTAGGCATCCAAGGTCGCGGTACCTCAGTTACATGAATGAGCTCGATGTCATTACTCTGGACCGGGTATAGTAATGTCATGCACTGGCTTGTTGCAAATCTTGTTTGAACTATGATGTCATCACTAATGTCTTATATGTCTTGTGTAGGCCACGTGGCTACCATATACCCATGATGAGGTACTCAAGATGGAGCTGAACCCGATGTGCGAGCGGGACGACAACTTGTGGATGACACTCTCACCGTTGATCTACTTCCATGCGGCGGAGTACCACTTGTCCCATCAGGTGATGAGACAGTTTGGGAAGCTTGAGGACTCTCTGCCAATGGAGTTCTCGACAGATCTGAACCTTCATGGGTAAGGGTACCTATCACCGTTCGTTTGCACCGTTGGTTGCAGTTTTAACGCTAACAGTTAAATTATGCCTGTGGTAGGATTAATCGAAGGCGGAGGTACTGGCACACCCACTAGGCCCACTACCACCGTGTGTACATGTTGGAGTGGGCCGATGGTCCAATCGGTCTAGGGATGTGCCACAGATTCATCGGAGGCTTCAGTTCGTCAGCTATCTCCGGTGGCTCCACAGTGTTGCGCGACTCCAGCTGCGACCAGCCATGACCCAGGCGGACATAGGGGAGGGTTAGTCGTTCGATGAGGGTATTGCACGATTCCAGCACGAATTGGGAGAAATGCTTGGCGTTCGCCGAGTTTTCTTACAACAACAGCTTCCAATCCAGTCTCTAGATGTCTCCGTTTGAAACCTTGTATGGGAGAAAATGCAAAACACCCTTGTTCTAGTCTGAAGTCGGAGAACATCAATTCTTTAGACCAACTGTTATCCAAGAAGCTCAAGAGCAAGTGGATGCATTTAAGGGGCACCTGAAGGAAGCACAGTCATGACAGAAGAGTTATGCCAACCACCGTCGTCGTGAGCTGAGCTTTGAAGCAAGCAATTTTGTTTATCTCAAGGTCTCACCAGTGCGAGGTATCCGCCGTTTCCATGTCCATGGGAAACTGGCACCTCGGTGTATCGGTCCTTACCGAATTCTCGCAAGGAAGGGTAAGGTAGCCTATCAGCTAGAGCTACCACCTCAAGTTTCAAACGTACATAATGTCTTCCACATATCTCAGCTCAAGAAATGTCTCTGGACTCCTACCGAATCTGTTCCATTGGAAAGCCTTGATCTCCAACCGAATCTATCTTACCGTGAGCACCCAATCTGAATTTTGGACGAAGCCATGCATCATACGCGTAGTCGTACCATCCAGATGTTGAGAATCTAGTGGAGCAACCACACTGAAGACGAAGCAACTTGGGAATGAGAAGATCATCTTAGAGCCGAATTCCCAAACTTCTTCACCAATTCCTCTGAATCTCGAGGACAAGATTCTTTGTAAGGGGGGTAGGTTTGTAATATCCCCAAAATCCTAATTCTGGGATCATGTAATATAAATGCATTAGGAAAATCACTTTGATCATTTGCGTATGAATTTTGCCATGTTAAATTTGGTTTTTGAAATTAAAAGCAAAACTTAAACTACAATAAAAAAGGCGCTAAAAAGAAAATAGATAAAACAAAGAAAATATATTTGATGAGAGAATTATTTTGGGTATATTATCCCAGGAATAATTCACAGAAACTTAATATGAAATCTTATTCACAAAAATCCTAAACCTAATCTACCCTAACCTCTCTCTGATTGACTGGTAGCCACGTGAAATCTCTGCCCCGCCCGTGGTTTTCCCTCACCATCCCAATTTTGCCATCGGCCACACCAGCCGCATCACCTCAACATCAAGCCACGCCCATACCCCTGCCCGGTTGCACCTGCCGCAGCCCGTACATCGTCGAGAGCCTCCAAGAGCTCTGCTGCCCTTCCCGAGCCTTCCTCGTTAATCTTTGCCTCTCCGCCTATAAATAGGACACCCCAAGTTGCGCCTCTTCCTTTCCAAGCCAATGCGCTCACTCACTCCTCTTCTAGAGCACAAGAGCGCGAGCCCTAATTCGGTCGTGCGCCGCCACCCTTGTCCTTGATACCGTGAATGGTTTTGTATCACCCTTACCATGTCATATCATGTTCCAGTCATCACTGATGCCATCCCCTCACTTGATTTCGTACTCGATTCACAGGATCAACCGATTCGACCATTTGTCTCGTCTCCGACCAGAACCACTGTTCCAGTCATAGCGAGAGCTCCACTACACCCAAGCTGATTCTTCATGCCTGGAGCATCGCAGGACCATCGCCAAGTTTCTCTGACCACTGGAATATCTTTTTCATCGATCGAGCCTCTTCTCCGAGTACGACCAGCTTCGCCGCCTCAGCTCACCATCGACCAGTCATCTCTAACCACCTTCGAGCCTCAGTGTCCTTCCGATATGACCCTAGTGTCCTTCCGGTATGACCCCAGTATCCCCTAGATCCTTATGCACGCATTAGTTTAGCAAGGGCATTGCTCTTTTGAGCTCTTTCCCTTTTGCCATAGCAGCTCCTCCGCTCGACACCGGCACGCCGCCACGTCAGGACACCTCTAGCCTTGTCGTCGGCGCCGACGGATGCGCATTAGTATGCAGATCCCATTTGGGCACTCTCTGGCCCCCTACGAGTATCACGCCGCTGACAAAGCGCGCGAGCACTAGCGCTACCGCACGGTTTTTGCCGGACGAGCACTGTGCCCTACGAGCACAGTGTCGGACGAGCACTATTGCTCGTCATTTGGTGTCTTAACTATGATCATTAGGACCAAATCAATGTTTAGTTGTCAGGTTGGCCCTAGAGATTCACTAACACGCGGGCCCCACAGCTTTAGTGCACAGTCAAACCCCTTTCGACCATGTAGTCGGACCTCTCTACGACCACATGTAGTCAAAGACCCCTACGACCACATGTAGTCAAAGCTCCCTACAACCATGTAACAGCCCAATTTTCAAATTTCAGTAAAATTTAAAATTTATGTATCTTTGTGGAATTTTTCTGGAATTTTTAAAAGCTTTTATAATTATTTTAAAGTCAAAACAAATTTATTTGCAAAATTAAAAGCCAACTCAAAGTTGAAAATAATTTTATTGAGTCCAAAACAAATAAGGGAATTTCTGTGAATTTCTCCATAATTTTTGGAATTATTTTGCTATTTTCGAAAGCTTTTTGGAGTTAACAGAATTAAAACAAATGAAAAATGAAAAGAAAATCAAAAACCCTATTTGGGCCGAAACCCAGAGGTCCCGACCCAAAACTCCTTCCGCGCCGGCCCATTCAGCCCGCCCCGCGCTCTCTCTCCCTCCCTCTCTCTCCCACCGTCCGATTTAAATCGGACGGCTACCAATCACCCACGCATCTCTCTCTCAACCTCTCTTCCTCTCGGCCGTTAGATCTCAGATCAACGGCCAGATCGTAATACTCATTCGGGAGGTCCGAATGTATCAATTATCTTGAGCCGTCAGATCCAAGATGAACGGCCCAGATTTCCCTAACCTTCATAACTCCGTTTAGCCCATCTTTGTGAACCATTCGATTTCGATCGAACGACCATCAAACATCCCGCACCGTTCTCTCTCTCTCCTTCCCATATGCACCGTCAGATCAGCATCCAACGACTCAACGTCGTCGTCTTCCTCGCCGCGTTCTTCTCCAGCGCGCAACCGCCATTGACAAGCCCGCGCCAAGCTTGAAAACGGGCGCCTCCAACTGCCCCGATTCCACCGTGTCGTCGCACACGACTCGCGCTCGTCGCCGCACACGATCTCCACCCTTTCCCCCACTTTCTCTATACGCGCACCACGACCTCGCAAAACCGCCGCCGCCACGTTCTCCTCGTCGACGCCGCTCCCGGCCTCCCCTTGCCCTATAAAAGGGAGCACCAGGTAGCCCTTCTCCTCCTCCACCTTTCCCCCTCACTCACTCTTCCTCGCACGCCCCAGCGTCGCCGGAATCCGAGTTCTCGTCGCCGCCAAGCTGCGAGACCTCGCCACTGATTGCGCCGCCACCAGAGCTGCTCCGGCCACCGCGTCCACACCATCGCCATCGCCTCATCACCGCGAAGCTGGTGCGTCCACTCCCGTCGCCGGAGGACCCCCGGAGAGCCGTTCTCGTCGTCGCCCGTACCTCGCCGCCGCCTTCTCCTCGCCGCCGGCCGTCTCCGTCACCTACTCGTCGCGTGGGTGAGCACAGTAACATCGCCGCACCTCCCTCTCTCTTCTAGTGCCTTCGCCACCCGCCGCCGCGCACCGCAGCGCCGGCGACCTTCGGTCCCCGCGCCGGCGCCGCCTTCGCCGATGTGGCTCAGCCACCTCATTGCCACCTCACCCACCTTGCACGCGTGTCCTCCGACGTGGCGCGTGTCGCCGCCACGCACGCGCCCGCGTGGCACGGTCCACCGCAACCAAATCCCAGAGCTCGGTGGGCTTGGTCCACCGTGAGCCGTGTCTATGACACTTGGGGCCCACTTGTCAGAATTTGTTTTAATTCTTTTAAATTCCAAAATTCTGTTGCTGGCGTCAGCATTGCGCAATAAATAGATTTTTCAGTAGAAAAATAATTCGGGAAACTCAACTAAATTTCAGAATTAGGTTCAAAACATCTAAAATTCATAACTTTTGCATATGAACTCCAAATTAGGTGATTCAAATTGCAAAATTTATATAAAATTATAATCTAGCTAACTAAACCAAAATAATTCAATTTGGAGTTATTTTGATCTATGTTTTTGAATTTATTTGAATTTGAATTTGAATTTGTCGTATTTTCACGTTTAGACTTCGACGACTCCGGAGAGTTCGACCAATTTGAAGATTTAGAATTCCAAGACATCAACGAAGGCAAGTAACACTATTGACCATATTGCCCCTAGTATTTTAAGTTATTTTAAGTTTTTAAATTTTTTATTGCATGCATATGTTTGTATAAATACTTTAATGTCCTGTTTTATGTATAGTTACCCCCATGTTTTATTGTATGGCCAATTTGAATATTGTATCTGACTACCTTAACACCATAGGCAAAATATTATCAAAATTAAACATATGCTTAGCCAAGCTTTGTTCTCACTTACAGACTTTGGGAGGGTTTTCACCAAATTTCTTACAAATTTGTTTCAAACTTGATATTGTGGTATTGTCTTACCACATGGATTTATAAATAGAGTTTTATTCAAAAATAAAATAAAAAATGGGTTTGGACTTGGGCGAAATGGTCGGAATAGTGGGTGCAGGTTTATGCACGGGATTGATCTAGTTAAGATTAAGGCCCATGGTTTGTAGGAATGACGCCCAAGTCAATTGAGGACCGGTCAATGAGCCGCTTATTGCTATGCCTTATCGTACTACCACATGTCCTGTATGGGCAGGATTTGGCTAATTAATTTGTGATGTTCTAGTGTATTTATGTCATGTGATTATGTGGGTGTCGGTTAGACGTTTTATTCCCACTTGGCGCAAGAGGGGGCTTTCGGAGGACGGTTAGTCCAAAGGGGCGAAACCTTAGCGGGCATGAGTACACCAGGGCAGAACATTGTAAAGGCCTCATGGTAATTGCTCGATCCACACGCCTCTGAGCGTGAATTGGCCGACATAACGAGCATGTCACCTCGTGTGGGTAAGTTGTACCAACTCTGCGAGTAGAAACTATTCGAATAGCGCGTCATGATCATGGACATGCTAGCAGGGCCACTTAAAGTTAGAATTATTTTTTGGTTTTTAAATGCTTTATTAAATGCTGAGGATGGTTAATCCTTATGAAAAATTGGGTGGGAAGCCAAGTGTTAGGAGGGGATCCTTCACTAAATCATTGGAGGTTATCCACATTGTAATATTGTCATTTTAAAATATGATTTTAGTCTTAGTATAAAACTGCCTTAGAAATTACTATAATTATTTACACTGAAAATGTTGTTTATGCAAAACAACCCCTGCCGTACTCACTTGTTACCTTATGCATGCAATTTAATTCAATATTGGGTGTAACTTGGAAGCACGGAAGTTGTGCTCATCCTTGCTGAATAAATCTTATTCAGGAGAACACTTCCTCCCCGACGGTGAGGATCCGGACGAGTAGGCCTTTTGACCCAGACGATTGCCTGTGGCGCATCGTGTGGTTCACCTCTATTATATGTTTCCGCTGTGTTTATCATTTGTTATTTGATATTGTTGTTCAGACTCATTTGTATTAAACAATTATTTACTTAATGTCATTTACGATTTCGTGATATGAATGTGATATCCATTTTGTGAGACTGTGTACACTGGAAATCCTGGACCGGTGTTTAAACACAGAGAATTCGGGATCCTTCGCTCCCGGGTTCGACAAAAGTGGTATCAGAGCCATATCGACTGTAGGTCATGGGCCCACGGTAAAAATAGTAAAACCATTAGGGACTATTTTCAAAAACTTAAAATTATTTACTTGTCTTCCAGAGTCTTACTCTTCCTTTCTCTGTTAAAAGATTTCTAAACTCTTGTCTCTTCTAAAATTGTAGATGGCCGAGAGACCGACCCGCATCTCCCATGGAATCTTTCTTTGGAGAGTGGCGGATATCTTGTGGAAGATGATGCAGCATCTAAGTTTCAAGAAGAGGCCCACATACCAAGGATACAAGTATATCGTGGGACAGCAGGAGCGGTGGAGAGTGGAGGTTATCCTCTACTCTAACTTGGCGCCTTATACGACATTCCACATCTTCGACGCCCCAATGCGCCGGGAGACTTTCACTGACGGCATCCAGGACGCAGCGAGGGAAGCCGTTCGCCGCCTTCGCTATACTTATGACGCCCACCTTCGGGATACTGCATTCCAGTACTACCCCATGCACATCCCCACCCGGCTAGGCAGTGCCTTCAGCTCAGTCGAAAATGAGGATTTACCGGAGATCACCCATCAAGTGGAATTAGCCAACGCGATGGATTACGCCTATGGCAACACCCTGGACGAGCTGTATTTAGTTCAGGGGAGATTAGAAGCTGCAGAGGAGAAGCTGAGGGCAACCGAAGCAGAATTAGCTCTCTACAAGGTAGGCCAAGGTAGTACCTGCAACTCTCCCGACTACACCCCATCCACCCCATAGATGTTTGCTTTTCCCTTTAGTTTCGTTTGTTAGCTACGAATTATGAGCTACTAACCTTCTGTGGTAGCCATAATCAAAGGAATAAAATAAAGAACTACTTTGAAAAAGGAAAATTTGATTCTTTGTCTTGTACTTGTGTGCTTTTTGGGCTAATATAAACTTGTTTCCCCTTAGAACTATCCTTTCTTCTCTTTCCTAAATCTATTGGAAAATTTAGCAGATGGTGGCCACCCGCACTGGAAGTGGCAGCGCCCAAGGCCAGGGCAACGAGAACGCCGACAACCAAGAGCAACCTGTCCAACAGCCTCCCCCACCGCCAGCGGCAGGACCGGACTGGCAACAAATGATGGCCAACCAGACCCACCTCATCGACTTGCTGGCCCAATCGCTAAGCAACTCTCAGAACATCCAAGCCGCAGCAGCAGCCACCGCCGCAACTCAGGCACCAGCACACCCTCCTCAGCGGGTGACCATGTCGGAGTTCATGCGTATGCGTCCTCCAACCTTCTCCAGCAGCACCGAGCCGATGGATGCTGACGATTGGCTTCGCGCCATCGGGAAGAAGCTGGACATCGCGCAATGCACCGACCGCGAGAGGGTCCTATTCGCCTCGCACCAGCTCAACGGACCAGCTTCGGAGTGGTGGGACAATTTCTGCATCTCCCACACCAATGCCCAGGCCATCTCGTGGGACGAGTTCGTAAGGGCTTTCCGTCATGCCCACATCCCTGCCGGCATGATGACATTGAAGAAAAAGGAGTTCCATGCCCTTCGCCAAGGCAATCGCTCGGTGAGCGAGTATCTTCAACGATTCAACCAGCTGGCTCGCTACGCACCAGCTGACGTAGCCCGGGACGAGGACCGACAGGAGAGGTTCATGGAGGGACTTAACGATGACATCTCCGTCCAACTGATCTCCCAGAACTTCACCGACTTTCAACAGTTGGTGGACAAGGCGATCCGCCAGGAGGCCAAGCATCAGGAGATGGAGAACCGCAAGCGGAGGATGGCCACTCAGAGGTTTAATGCAGGAGGCCTTCCCAAGCCTCGATTCATTCAGCCGCAGCCACCGCAGCATGGGAAGTTCCACAATTCCACATCCCGAGTCCCAGTGCAGAACCAGCGCCCCAACACCTCCAACTTCCGCAACACATCAACTGGAGGGCAATTTCAGCAAAAGAGCTCCGCTCCCTCAGCTGCAGGAGTGACCTGTTTCCACTGCAACGAAACAGGGCACTACGCCAACAGATGCCCCAAGAAGCAGAGCAATGACATCTTCCAAGTCAAGCACCAGAGCCACGACCATCGGCGGCATTGCAAAGCCGTCGGGGCGGTTTATCAAGGGGCGTGTGAACCACGTCACCACCAAGAAGCCAGCAAAGACCGGATGTCGTGCTTTGGTATGTTCTCGTTAACTTCGATACGGCTTGATTCTATTTGATTCCGGAGCTTTGTATTCATTTGTATCAAATAAGTTTGTGGGAAAAAATGGGTTACCTATATCTCCCTTGATCAATCCTATGATAATCCATTCCCCGGGCTCAAAAATGAGGACTAGTTCTCTATGCCCGAACCTCACTTTTGAGATATCCGGAGTATCCTTCCTAGCAGACTTGATAGTCTTGCATTCCCAAGGTTTGGATGTCATTCTCGGAACGGACTGGTTAGCCAAGAATCATGGACAAATAGACTGTGCCAATAGGTCCATCACTCTCACCAATGGAGAAGGAATTTCAGTCGAGTTCAAGCCCAAGACCTGCACCAAAGGAAGTTCCATCCTTACCAGTATGAAGGAAGTGAAACTTGAAGACATACCTGTAGTCCGAGAATATTATGATGTCTTTCTTGATGATCTACCTGGCATGCCACCAGATAGGGACGTAATGTTCTTAATTAACTTAGTCCCAGGGACAGCTCCAATATCGAAACGACCCTATAGAATGCCAGCCAATGAGTTAGCAGAATTGAAGAAACAGATTGAAGAATTGCGAAGCAAAGGGTACATCCGACCCAGCTCATCACCTTGGGGAGCACCAAGATCGTTCACAAGAAAAGGACAATAGCATGAGGATGTGTGTTGATTACAGATCACTCAATGAAGTGACGATCAAGAACAAGTATCCATTACCCAGGATAGATGATCTGTTTGATCAGCTGAAAGGAGCAAGTGTCTTCTCGAAGATTGATTTGAGATCTGGCTATCACCAATCAAGATCGGACAGAAGATATCCCAAGACACCTTCACCACGGATATGGGTATGCGAGTTTACAGTGATGTCTTTTGGTTTGACGAACGCCCCTGCTTACTTCATGAATATGATGAACAAGGTGTTCATGGAATTCTTGGATAAGTTTGTGGTTGTTTTCATCGACGACATACTCATCTACTCGAAGGATAAAGAAGAACATGCGAAGCATCTCAAAATGATTCTAGACAAGCTCAGGGAGCATCAGCTTTATGCCAAATTCAGCAAAAGTAAATTTTGGCTAAGTCAAGTGGCATTCCTTGGACATATTGTGTCAGTAGGAGGAATTACAGTAGATCCTACCAAGGTTGAAGCAGTATCAGATTGGAAGCAACCCAGGACAGTCACCGAGGTGAGAAGTTTCCTTGGACTAGCGGGTTATTACCGCAGGTTCATTGAAAATTTCTCTAAAATTGCAAGACCCATGACCCAACTTCTGAAGAAGGAAAAGAAGTTTGAATGGACAGATGCCTGTGAAGAACGTTTCCAAGACCTGAAGAGGAGATTAGTCTCAGCACCTGTGCTAGTCTTACCTGATATCCGTAAGGATTTCGAGATTTTCTGCGACGCATCCCGACAAGGTCTCGAATGTGTGTTAATGCAGGAAGGCAAAGTAGTGGCTTATGCATCCAGGCAGTTGAGGCCAAATGAAGGGAATTATCCAACGCATGATCTTGAGTTAGCAGCGATTGTGCATGCTTTGAAGATCTGGCAGCATTATCTCGTTGGTAATCACTGTGAGATTTTCACGGATCACAAGAGTCTGAAATATATCTTCACGTAGGCAGAATTAAACCTTCGGGAGAGAAGATGGCTAGAGTTGATAAAAGATTATGATCTTGGGATTCATTATCATCCGGGCAAAGCAAATGTAGTTGCAGATGCCTTGAGCAGAAAAGCCTATTGTAAT
Organism: Ampelocalamus luodianensis; assembly: GCA_036346255.1. Taxonomy (NCBI): domain Eukaryota; kingdom Viridiplantae; phylum Streptophyta; class Magnoliopsida; order Poales; family Poaceae; genus Ampelocalamus; species Ampelocalamus luodianensis. Next base: position 27,609,178 of record CM070620.1, on the reverse strand, counting down.
ACCATGATGGTGTAGAAGGATCAACCAGAACTACATGAAGAATTGAAGCGTCTAAACTTGGAGATTGTCAGTCAAGGTTGTGTGAATGCCTTAGAAGTACAGCCAACTCTTCCGAGTCAGATAAGAGAAAAACAGCTAGAGGATGAAGACATTAAGGAGATCAAGAAGAATATGCGAAGAGACAAGGCTCCAGGATTCGCTGAAGATGAACAAGGAACTGTATGGTTTGGGAACCGCATTTGTATACCTGACCAACAGAGTTAAAGCAACACTCGAAGGAGGCTCATGAATCGCCTTACTCCATTCACCCTAAGCACCAAGATGTACCAGATATGAAGGAAAATGCGGTGGGTCAGCATGAAGCGAGAAATTGCTTGAGTTCGCCGCTCACGTGATGTGTGTCGTGAGTTAAGGCGAACATCGAGACCACCGGATTGTTGCGCCCACTACCAATTCCGAATGGAAGTGGGAAGAAATTGGCATGGATTTCATCACCGGACTTCCTAGGACCCAATCGGGATATGATTCTATCCGGGTGATAATTGATCGGTTGACTAAGGTAGTGACTTCATCCCCGTCAAGACTACGTCTGAAGCGGCGATTAGCGTAATTATATGTGGCCAGGATTGTTTGTCTACACGGAGTGCCCAAGAAGATCGTATCCGACAGAGGTTCCCAATTTACATCAAGATTCTGCCAGAGTGTGCATGAAGCCTTAGGGACCAAACTCAATTTCATCTGACTTATCATCCTCGCATTGATGGCGGACGAACGCACGCAATCAAATCCTCGAAGATATGCTCCGAGCCCGTGCCTGGAATTTGGACAAAGTTGGGACAAGAATTTGTCAGTATGCACGAAATTCTCGTATAACAATAGCTATCAAGCTAGTTTGCAAATGGCTCCATTTGAAGCTTTGTATGGCAGAAAATGCAGAACTCCACTTCTGTGGGATGAAGTAGGAGAACATCAGCTCTTTGGACCTGAGTTAATCAAAGATGCTGCAAGTAAGGTAAAATCCATAAGAGAACATCTGAGAGTGGCACAAACCCGACAAAAGAGTTATGCTGATAACCGTCGAAGGGATTTAAACTTTGAGGTAGGAGACTTTGTCTATCTCAGAGTCACTCCACTCAGAGGAGTAAGAAGATTCCGGACAAAAGAAAAACTCGCACCCAGATTTGTGGGACCATACAAAATTCTAGCCAAAATAGGTGAAGTAGCATATCAGGTTGAGCTGCCAGAAGCCTTGTCAGCAGTGCACAATGTTTTTCATGTATCCCAGTTGAGGAAATGCCTGCAAGCACCAGAAGACCATACCTTCCTGGAAAGCTTTGACCTTCGAGAAGATCTCACCTACGTGGAGCGACCAATTAAAATTCTGGATGTCGTAGAACGTGTTACCAGAAGCAGAATCATCAGATCATACAAGGTGCAGTGGAGCCATCACCCAGAAAGTGAAGCCACATGGGAGAAAGAAGAGAACCTCAAGACCAACAACCCCGACCTGGTTGCTGACCAAGCCTGAATCTCGGGTCGAGATTCCCTTAAGGGGGGTAGGTTTGTAACAGGCCAATTTTCAAATTTCAGTAAAATTTAAAATTTATGTATCTTTGTGGAATTTTTCTGGAATTTTTAAAAGCTTTTATAATTATTTTAAAGTCAAAACAAATTTATTTGCAAAATTAAAAGCCAACTCAAAGTTGGGAATAATTTTATTAAGTCCAAAACAAATAAGGAAATTTCTGTGAATTTTTCCATAATTTTTGGAATTATTTTGCTATTTTCGAAAGCTTTTTGGAGTTAGCAGAATTAAAACAAATGAAAAATGAAAAGAAAATCAAAAACCCTGTTTGGGCCGAAACCCAGAGGTCCCGGCCCAAAACTCCTTCCGCGCCGGCCCATTCAGCCCTCCCCGCGGCCTCTCCCCCTCCCTCTCTCTCCCACCGTCCGATTTATATCGGACGGTTACCAATCACCCACGCATCTCTCTCTCAATCTCTCTTCCTCTCGGCCGTTAGATCTCAGGTCAACGGCCAGATCGTAATACTCATTCGGGAGGTCCGAATGTATCAGTTATCCTGAGCCGTCAGATCCAAGATGAACGGCCCAGATTTCCCTAACCTTCATAACTCCGTTTAGCCCATCTTTGTGAACCATTCGATTTCGATCGAACGACCATCAAACATCCCGCATCGTTCTCTCTCTCTCCTTCCCATCTGCACCGTCAGATCAGCATCCAACGGCTCAGCGTCGTCGTCTTCCTCGCCGCGTTCTTCTCCAGCGCGCAACCGCCATTGACAAGCCCGCGCCAAGCTTGAAAACGGGCGCCTCCAACTGCCCCGATTCCACCGCGTCGTCGCACACGACTCGCGCTCGTCGCCGCACACGATCTCCACCCTTTCCCCCACTTTCTCTGCACGCGCACCACGACCTCGCAAAACCGCCGCCGCCACGTTCTCCTCATCGACGCCGCTCCCGGCCTCCCCTTGCCCTATAAAAGGGAGCACCAGGTAGCCCTTCTCCTCCTCCACCTTTCCCCCTCACTCACTCTTCCTCGCACGCCCCAGCGTCGCCGGAATCCGAGTTCTCGTCGCCGCCAAGCCGCGAGACCTCGCCACCGATTGCGCTGCCACCAGAGCTGCTCCGGCCACCGCGACCACACCATCGCCATCGCCTCATCACCGCGAAGCTGCTGCGTCCACTCCCGTCGCCGGAGGACCCCCGGAGAGCCGTTCTCGTCGTCGCCCGTACATCGTCGCCGGGCGTCTCCATCATCTACTCGTCGCGTGGGTGAGCGTAGTAACATCGCCGCACCTCCCTCTCTCTTCTAGTGCCTTCGCCGCCCGCCGCCGCGCACCGTAGCGCCGGCGACCTTCGGTCCCCGCGCCGGCGCCGCCTTCGCCGACGTGGCTCAGCCACCTCATCGCCACCTCACCCACCTTGCACGCGTGTCCTCCGACGTGGCGCCGTGTCAGCGCCCACGCACACGCCCACGTGGCACGGTCCACCGCAACCAAATCCCAGAGCTCGGTGGGCTTGGTCCACCGTGAGCCGTGTCTATGACACTTGGGGCCCACTTGTCAGAATTTGTTTTAATTCTTTTAAATTTCAAAATTCTGTTGCTGGCGTCAGCATTGCGCAATAAATAGATTTTTCAGTAGAAAAATAATTCGGGAAATTCAACTAAATTTCAGAATTAGGTTTAAAACTTCTAAAATTCATAACTTTTGCATATGAACTCCAAATTAGGTGATTAAAATTGAAAAATTTATATAAAATTATAATCTAGCTAACTAAACCAAAATAATTCAATTTGGAGTTATTTTGATCTATGTTTTTGAATTTATTTGAATTTGTCGTATTTTCACGTTTAGACTTCGACGACTCTCGAGAGTTCGACCAATCTGAAGATTTAGAATTCCAAGACATCAACGAAGGCAAGTTACACCATTGACCATATTGCCCCCAGTATTTTAAGTTATTTTAAGTTTTTAAATTCTTTATTGCATGCATATGTTTGTATAAATACTTTAATGTCCTGTTTTTTGTATAGTTACCCCATGTTTTATTGTATGGCCAATTTGAATATTGTATCTGACTACCTTGACACCATAGGCAAAATATTATCAAAATTAAACATATGCTTAGCCAAGCTGTAACATCCCAAAGTGCTGTTACCAAAATAAAATAAAATAAAGTTTTTGTTTTATTGGAATTTCTGAGATTTGAAAGAGTTTAATTGCCTTAATTGAATTTCTGAAGTTTTAAAAGTCTAAAATTTAAAATTTATTTGAAGTTCTTGAAATTTCAGTTGGTTTGATCTGAAAAATTAAATTAAATTAATTTCTGGAATTTTCTGAGTTTTTAAAAGCTTTTTCCTAAATATTTTAAAGCCAAAACAATTTATTTGCAAAAACTATAGCCAACTTTAAGTTGGAACTGTTTTAATTAAATCCAAAATACCTTAGGGAATTTCTGTGAATTTTCTCTATATTTTTGGATTTAATTTACTATTTTCTAGAAGCTAATTTGATTTAACTCTATTTCTGAAATTGAGAAATCACTCAAAAATCCGGAAAAAGCCATCGGGCCGAATTTCTTCGGCCCATTTCTGTTTTTCGCACCTCCGGCCCATTTCCTCTCTCCCGTGCGGCCCAGCCGGCCCGCTCCACCCCGACCTCCCCCTCACTCCCTCCCACCGCCGGATCCCCATCCGACGGCCACCAACTCTCCACGTACACCACTCCTCTGCGCCGTCCGGTGCGAATCCGATGATCCGCCTCTTCTTCTCCCCGGTCTTCTTCCTCGCGGAGCCGCGCCCACCGCCGCCATTAGCGCCACGATGAGCTTCATCCCCGCCGTGATTTACGCCTCCCTTCCACGGGTGGATGTGCGCATTAAAATGCCCTCGTCTCGCCGCCCCATCTCCGGTCTTTTAACCCTCAATCACGCCCCCAAATCGCCGGGATTTTGAATCGGCCGCCGCCGCCTTTGCCACCCCGATCTCCTCCTTCCGGCTCCCTTCGGCCCCTATAAAGGGAGCATCGGGTGCGCCACTTCCTCCTCAATCCATCTCCACCACGCACCCCTCCTCCCTCGCTCTCTTTCGGCCGGGTTTCGCTTTTCCGAGCCGCCGGCCGTGAGCTCTTTCTTCCCCGACTCCGGCACCGACACCGCCTCCTCGCCGTCGCCGTCCGCGCCAACGACATCGCCACATCCCCGCCGACCCCGTGCGCTCGTCGCCTTCGCCGGAGCATCGCCCGATTCACCGCGCCGCCCCCGACTCCATCTCGCCGCCGCCAAAAACTTCGCCGCCGGCAACTCCGTCACAACCAACCGTCGCAAGGTAGCGCATCATGCTCCTTATCGCTCCCTCTACATTTTGCACGCACTCGCCGCCGACGAGCCGCCGTGGTTTGCCGTTGTCGGCCGCACCCGAAAACATCGTCGGCGTCAAGATGACGTGGCGGCCACCTCGCCCTCCACCTCAGCCCTGAGCCCGCGTGGCTGCCTACGTGGCTAAGCCACGTCACCCCACCGCGCCAACACCCCACCCCGTGCACTATTCATGTACACCGAGTCCACCGTGGTCGTTTGACCCACCCATGGACCCAGTCCATTGACTTGGGGACCCACCTGTCAGTGAGAAAAATCAATTTCCTTTAGGAAAATAATTTCGGCCGAAAATCCTTTTCCACCCGCTGACGTCAGCATGCGCAATAATTAGGATTTCCTTTAGGAAAATAATTCAAGAAATTCATAAAAATCTAAAAATTAGGGTTTTTGATATTTAGAACTTCCCGGGGTCCGTTCTCCCTCATACGAACTCCGATTTCGTCGATTCAAATTCCTAAATTTATATAAAATCAAGATCTAGCCATCCAAACCAAAATTATTTAGTTTTGAGTTCATTTGATCAATGATTCCTTTAAAACCCTAATTCATTATTCCATGTAATTCCAAACTTCTAGAATTCATATCTTTTGCATCCAAACTCCGATTTGGGTGATTCAAGTTGCAAAATCTTTATAAAATTATAATCTAGCTAAATAATCAAAAATATTTCTATTTGGAGTTAATTTGGTCTGTCTTTTTGAATTTATTTGAATTTGAGTTGAATTTGTCGTATTTTCACGATTAGATTTCGACGACCTCGGAGAATCAGATTTCGACGCCGATTGAAGAACAACATAAGAGGGTTGATTTTGATTGTATGATCATCGTGATCGTACACTTGGACTACCTGAAGATAGTACTTGTGAGTACTAGGTGACCTGTTAAGAAAAACAACGTCACCTCAAGCAAGGCAAGTTATACCCTTGATCATATTGATCCCATTATTTTAAATTATTTATATTCTATTTTTAAATTATTACTGCATGCTTATTTATATTCAGTAATATAAATTCCTGTTTTTCAATTCATAGTTATACCTAAATCCTTTGTATGACCCATGTTGATATTGAATCAAACACATTGACACCCTAGATAAAACCTGGTTGATACGATAGTATGAACTAGGATCATTTAAACGTATTGCTTAGCCATGCTTATAGACCAAACTTGTCTGATTTGGGGAATTTCAGCCAACAATCATTTATTGTTTAAATTGTACCCTTGGCATTGGTGTGTCATGAGAGTTTTACAAATGACTTGAAAAGTAAAGTGAAAATGGGTTTGGACTTGGGCGAAATGGATGATTGATGGGTGCAGGTTTATGCACGGGCTTAATCTGTTAGGTTAAGGCCCATGGGTTTTATGGAAAGTCGCCCAAGTCGATTAAGGACCGGTCTTGAGCGCATGATGCTATGCCTTACCGTACCACCACATGTCTGTATGGGCGGGACTTGGCTAAATAATTTGTGATGTCTTAGTGTCATTTGTCTTTGTGTTGTTGGTATGGGTGTTGGTCGACAATGACCCATCCGCGCAAGAGGGCTTACGGAGGATGGCGGTCCAATGGTAGCGAAACCTTAGCGGGCACAAATACATTAAGACAGAACATTGTAAAGGCCTCGTGATAATCACTTAGTCGCACACCTTCGGAAGTGTGTCAGACGGACATTAAAAGTTGATTATCTCTTGTGGGTAAAGCTGTACAACCTCTGCAGAGTGTAAAACTATTCGAATAGCCATGTCCGCGGTTATGGACATGCTAGCAGAACTACTCAAAGTTAGACTTTGGTTTTGTTTGAAAATAAACTTCTTCAAAACTGGTTTATCCAGATGGGAATTTGGGCAGGAAGCCATGTGATAGGAAGGTATCCTTCACCATTCATGTGTGAATGTTATCTGACTATAAAACTGAGAGTTTACAAAATGATTTGTACTATAGAATAATTGCTTTGGAACTTAGTACAAGTATTTAAAGAAAATGCTGCTTTATGCAAATTAACACATAAGCCATCCTTGTTACATCCATATATGCATGTCATTCTGTTACTTGACGGGTGTAACTTGCGAGCACGGAAGTTGTGCTCATTCTTGCTTATGCAAACAAATTTCAGAGGAGAAGGACTTTGCTACCGATGTGGATCTCGATGACTAGGCCGCTTCCCCAGTCGATTGCCTGTGGCAGATTAACTGGACCCTACTACTTCTTCGTCTTCCGCTGTGTTTAATTTATTGTTGGCCTGTAAGCCTCCTTTGTAATAAACTCTGTTGTTATTTATTAATAAAGTTGTGATATGAATTTGTTATCATTTTGTTTACTGTGTGGACTAGCTACTGATCATGGGACTAGTCCAGAAATGCACAGAGGATCTGGGTGTATTAATACCCGGATCTGACACCAGCTTAGTTCACACTTACAGAATTTGGGAGGATTTTCACCAAATTTCTTACAAATTTGTTTCAAACTTGATATTGTGGTATTGTCTTATCACATGGATTTATAAATAGAGTTTTATTCAAAATAAAATCAAAAATGGGTTTGGACTTGGGCGAAATGGTCGGAATGGTGGGTGCAGGTTTATGCACGGGATAGATCCGGTCTTTGAGCCGCTTATTACTATGCCTTATCGTACTACCACATGTCCTGTATGGGCAGGATTTGGCTAATTAATTTGTGATGTTCTAGTGTATTTATGTCATGTGATTATGTGGGTGTCGGTTAGACGTTTTATTCCCACTTGGCGCAAGAGGGGGCTTTCGGAGGACGGTTAGTCCAAAGGGGCGAAACCTTAGCGGGCATGAGTACACCAGGGCAGAACATTGTAAAGGCCTCATGGTAATTGCTCGATCCACACGCCTCTGAGCGTGAATTGGCGACATAACGAGCATGTCACCTCGTGTGGGTAAGTTGTACCAACTCTGCGAGTAGAAACTATTCGAATAGCGCGTCATGCGTCATGGACATGCTAGCAGGGCCACTTAAAGTTAGAATTATTTTTGGTTTTTAAATGCTTTATTAAATGCTGAGGATGGTTAATCCTTATAAAAAAATTGGGCGGGAAGCCAAGTGTTAGGAGGGGATCCTTCACTAAATCATTGGAGGTTATCCACATTGTAATATTGTCATTTTAAAATATGATTTTAGTCTTAGTATAAAACAGCCTTAGAAATTACTATAATTATTTACACTGAAAATGTTATTTATGCAAAACAACCCCTGCCGTACTCACTTGTTACCTTATGCATGCAATTTAATTCAATATTGGGTGTAACTTGCGAGCACGGAAGTTGTGCTCATCCTTGCTGAATAAATCTTATTCAGGAGAAGACTTCTTCCCCGACGGTGAGGATCCGGACGAGTAGGCCTTTTGACCCAGACGATTGCCTGTGGTGCATCGTGTGGTTCACCTCTATTATATGTTTTCGCTGTGTTTATCATTTGTTATTTGATATTGTTGTTCAGACTCATTTGTATTAAACAATTATTTACTTAATGTCATTTACGATTTCGTGATATGAATGTGATATCCATTTTGTGAGACTATGTACACTGGAAATCCTGGACCGGTGTTTGAACACAGAGAATTCAGGATCCTTCACTCCCGGGTTCAACAAACCACATGTAGTCGGACCCCTCGACGACCACATGCAGTCGAAGCCCCCTATGACCACATGTAGTCGGACCTCTCCATGATCACATGTAGTCGAAGCTCCCTACGACCACACGTAGTCATAGACTCCTTCCGACCACGTAGTTGTAGACTCCTTTCGACCAGGTAGTCAGAACTCCTTCCGATCAGGTGGTCGAAACATTGAACAGTACTTGAAACTATGGACAGCACTCAAAACTGGTTTATTCAAACCGAACCAAAGTGAAATCTTAATAACTTTTGCTAGAAAACTCCAAATAAGTTGTCATTGGTCTCTAAATTAATCTAAAATCTTAATCTACCTGAATCTATAAAAATATTTGTTTGTGGTTGCTGTTGATTTTATTGGACGTTATTTAATTAGTTTCCGACTCTTTTTAAACGTCGATTATTTGGGTTATTGTTGCGACTATCAATCCACCATATCTCCAAAACAGCAAGAGCAAGGCAAGCACCACCTTTGATCATGTTGATCCCAGTATTTTAATTATTGTATTTTGTTTTGTAAATCCTATTATGCATGCATGTATGTTTTATATGAAAATGCTATCGTTGGGAAATCGGTAGTTGTAAATCCTAATTGCTGCATATATCCCCTTGAAATATTTATTCCTTACTATTGTAGCCTTTAGAATATGGGTTAGGAAATATATAATATCATTTGGGAATTTTTGAGTGCGGTTATCGCACAAGTGCAACTAGAGCAATAGAATTTCTAAAAAATTGATTAAAGGACAATATGTTAATTGCGAATTTGGGATTATTTTAAAAAATGTACAGAGGAGCTACCTCTGTTATTTTATATGAAAATGAAATAAATACTTTAGTCTTCAGGCGCGGGCGAGTTATATTGTATTCTAAAAAAATGAGGATTGTGACTCACTAGTAGATAGGGTGGAGATCTCGCTCGTAGTCGATTAAGGACTAAAGTCAGCAACTCCGGGACTAAGACCTAATTGTACAACCATATGTGCTAGTGTGGGATGGTCATAGCTAACTAAGTTATCAAAACCCTGGCCTTGCATGACAGTAGGTAGAAGTAGTGTGAGCAATTTCTATTGTCGTCACAACTGCGAATGTCTTACTTTGACGAGTTTCTATCCGACAAAGTGAGGGATTTACTTCGATGGGTTTCTATCCGGCAAAGTAAAGGGATTTACTTGATGGGTTTCTATCCGGGCAAGTGAGGGACTCACTTGACGGGTTTCTATCCGACGAGTGAGGGTCCTCATTCAGCAGGTTTCTATCTGTGGGAGACTAAGGATGACGATTTTTCAAGACTAGTGCAAGGTTAGGGCTAGATAATGTAAATGTTGCGTCGCGAACTCTAGACTGCTTACCTTTAGTGAGCAACGATATAGAGATATTCCAGGAAACTGGAATACCGTGTACTATGGGTAAAATTGTACACCTCTGCAGAGTGATAAACTTTTCGAATAGCCACGCTCACGGTCATGAGCATGCTTAGTGCGGCTAGTATGGCGGTAGCTTTGTTTTCTAAACTGTTTTGTCACAAAAGATTGGGGGGTAATGACATAGGGTTTTCATTTGTTGAGTTAACTGCCATTTCTATGGCTGGATTGCTATGTCTATAGTGGAGCTATCATTCTATGACTGATTTGCTATTTCTATAACAGGACTACCATTTCTATGGGCGAACATGAATTTGTTAGTGCCATTTCTATGGCTGAACTTGAGTATAACTTTGCTTGCAACCGATTAGGGTTGCGGGTGTTCTTATTCTTGATTCAATGTCTTACTTACCGTCCTGTATTTATTTACACTACTTCTTTTAAATTCCGTTGCAAATTACTACTTATGAATATTGCAAATAAAAGTGGCTTTGAGCAAAAGAACTTGTAGAGTAAAGCCATTCATTTGATGACCTTGCATCTAATATAATTTTGCGATACACTACAAGTCTTGCTGAGTATGCATTGTACTCAATCTTGCTAATGTTGTTGGTTTAGATTTTGCATATGAGCCGATGCTTGACAACGTGTTCTTTGCTCCCAGCACTGGTGGGTTCGGTGACGGGTCTACCTAGGCCTTGCTTCCTTGTCGGTTGCCTACGGGATCGGATGGGCATGCCGTTGGACTTTTGCTACTACTATATGTCTTCCGCTGCTATATTTTACTCTAACTACTGCTTTTATTTGGCCGGTCGTCCGTGATTGTAATAACTTGTAATAGCTTAAGTAGAGTACCCCTTGTACTTACTTAGCATGTGAATGTATGGCTGTGATTGCCAAAGTGTTGTGAATGTGTGTGCTAGCCTTTAATCCTGGGACTAGCATAGTATACACATAGGGTCTTTGGGTATTCCATACCCGGGGGTCCGACAGCGCATGGTATCAGAGCCATACTGACTGTAAGACAAGCCCTAGGTAGAATGGTTAATAGATTAGGACGTAGGAATAAAATACAACTTAATTTAACCATAGGAGTGGTTCTAAAATTTTAGAAATATTTGCTAATCTTTTCTCCCTTAGCATTATTTTCTCATCTAAAGATTCTTTTTTATCATCTCCTCTCATCTAGTTCAAAATAGTTCTAGTTTTGAGAGATGGGATGCTCTCTAAAAATAGAAGTACTAAACTACTTTTAGGACTTTAAAACAGAGCAAAAAAATATTTTTTCAAAAGTCCTTAAAATATCCTACCCGAAGTTCTTTTGAAGATTCTGCGTCAAGCTACTAAAGATGTTGTTTTACATGGATCTTTCCTCAAAATTTCAGAACATGTACTTGCTGAAATTTTTGTGATGTAATATTCCTTTATAACCCTTAGGAATAAGTCCATATTACACCCCTAAACTTTGGCGAGAGTCAGAAAAAACCCCATGAACTCTAATATTGTTTGGTTTACACCCTCGAACTGACAATACCAGGTCACCCAACCCCCTCGGGCCGAAACCATCCGGTTTATCGCCTACGTGGCATCACTAATTAACTCAGACCCACATGTCAGTGAATAGTGGTTACATTTCATTGTGAACCTCCCTGTATACGCAGCATGTACTCGCCCATCTCTTATCTACTCTGCCCTCGTCCCTCTCCATAATTTCACACTTCACCATCTCTCTCCGGCACACTTGTACTATACCTAGAGAGCTCAAGCTTGGCTCTACTCCGTCCATGACGACTGAGGAGTCCACCAAGCCTGCTCCCCTCTCTCCCTACCCCGAGGTAAGTTTCTTTCGATTCTTGCTTTGCTTCCATTGATTCCGCTGTCAATTCGTCCACGGGTGAATTCTTTCTTTGTTTCTTTACCGGTCGTGAGCTCACCGTCTCCTTGTCCGGCAGATGATTCTTGCGGTGATCGAGGCACTGGACGACAAGAACAACTCGAACAAGTCGGCGATCTCAAGCTACATCGAGGGCAAGTATGGCGACCTCCCACTAGCGCACGCCTCGCTCCTCACGGTGCACCTTGCCTACATGAAGGTGACCAGTGAGCTCGTCTTCTCCAAGAACAACTACTCCCGCGCCACCGCTACGCCGCCCAAGCGCAGATGCGGCCGCCCACCCAAGCCCAAGGACCCTAGTGCGCCTGCCGCCGCCACTGCGCAGGACCCTACCTCCTCGCCGCGTCCCCACGGCCGCCCGCCCAAGCCTAAGGACCCCGTCGCAAGCTTCAACACAACACGGGCCGAGGCAGAGCCACATGCGCGTGCGCACGTAGGAACCGGGTAGGGGGAGGAGCCCAGAGGTCAGGGCCAAGACAGAGAGAGAGAGAGAGAGAGAGAGAGAGAGAGAGAGAGAGAGAGAGAGAGGGCACACGGGGGTGAGCTGCGCCAATGGTGGCACAGCGCTGGGAGCTGGCGGTCAGCGGCAGGAGGCACCAGAGGAGGCGCCATGGAGGAAGAAGCAAGGGAGCCACCAGGATAAGTGGGAAAAGGGGAAGGGAGAGAGAATGAGGAATGGGGTGAGTAGTAGGAAGAAGAAGAAAGGATGGGAGCCTGGGATATTTCGGCCAAGCACCATCCGTTCAGCCATGGAGCAAGAACATCAGAAGATGAAGCAATAGAAGAAAGAGGAAGGAAGAAAAGCAATGGGGGAAGAAGAAGGAAGCCGGGAGCCACGTTAGCAGAACATGTACATGTGGCATCCACATCATCCAAAACTGGGGTGGTTTAGGATGAGGGGATGATTTGCTCCAGTTTCAATATTTGAGGGGTGTAAAGTGAACGGTTTTGTAGTTAAAGGTATTTTTTTACTCGGATAGTTCAGGGGTGTAAAGTGAACTTATTCCATAACCCTTACCTACTTTCATTTGGAGTTATTTTGAGTGATAATATAAAGGTATACTTATATAAAGACCAAGGTGTAGAAATACCTGATTATAAGCCTTAAGGATTAGTTAATTGAACTCGAGAATGGTTAAAAATGGCCAGCCAATGGGAGCCACAGTACTGCACGAGAGGGTACCTCTGTTATTTGGAATAAAAATAAAATAAAAAAAACTTAGTTTTCGATGCAAGCGAGTTATATTATATTCTAAGAAGTGTGAGAAAGGAGTCTCACAAGTAGATATGGGGAGATTCTCGCCCGAGTGAATTAAGAACCCAACAACTCCAATCTAAGCCTAAGCATACAACCATATTTGCCGATATGGGACAGCCTTAGCTAATTAAGTCATTGAAAACTAGTCTTGCACGTTAGTAGGCCGTAGTAGTGCGGGCATGACCAGTATAGGCATATCTGAAGGGGCTCCCTTCACTACGGCATTGGGAACAAAACCTTCTGACACAACGGTGAATACCTCACCGAGACGGAAATATACCCAAATGAAGCGAGGGTATTCATTCGCCGGGCTAGTGCCAGGGTAGGATTAGATGATGTAAAGGCTTCGACACGTGCTCTAGATTGCTTATCGAAAGTAGTGAGCGGTGGTATCGACAGATGCCAAATAAACTAGAGAATTCGTGTGCTATGGGTAAAGTTGTACACCTCTGCAGAGTGTAAATATATTTAAATATCTGTGCTTGTGGTCATGAGCATGCTTAGTGCAGACTTAATGGGTATAGTCTTGATTTTTATAAAAATAACTTTCGTTGGAAAACATGGGAATGGTTTTATTGGTTTATATTGAGTTGAGTGCCATGATTATGGCTGAAAATGAAATGTTTCTTGTAGCTGACGAGGGTTACGAGTTGTTAATTATTCGGTTACTTACTTATTGTCCTTTACTTATTCAAACTGCGCTTTAAACTTCCGTTGCAAAATACTACATATTGATATTGCAAACAAAATCTACTTAATGTTGAAAATGACTTGTAGCGTAGAGCCTCATCTCTTATTAGCCTTGCATTTATATAAATTTTGCGATACACTACAAGTCTTGCTGAGTATACCATCTACTCAATCTTGTTTAAATTATTGATTCAGAGTCAGAAGACGATTTCATGCCAAACAATGACTTCTTTACACCCAGAACCGGTGTGTTCGGTGATGGGTCTATCTAGGCTTTATATCTAGTCGGTTGCCTGAGGGTTTGGATGGGTATGCCGCTAGAAATTATCTACTTTTATTACTTTTACTTCTATTGCTACTTTTGTTACTTTGTTTATATTTGGTCGGTCGGCTTGTGATGTAATAACTTTAACCACTTAAGTTATATACCTCCATTTGCTTTATTTTGTATGCATGAATGTATAGATGTGAATGCCAATATTGTGATTGTGTGTACTAGCCACTGATCATGGGACTAGTACGGTACACACATGAGAACTTCGGGTATTCAACGCCTGGCGGTTCGACATGGAGATATGAGCTAGTCGTAGATTCGTTGAACATAATCGCTAAGTGGTCATAAACAGGTCGTAAGGAGTTACAAACTTATCGTGACTAAATATAAACTGGTCGTATAGAGATACGAGTTGGTTGTAAGTGGTAAGGACCTAGTCGTATATCATATTGCATTAAGGTTCGTTCGATATAATTTAAGTGTATTCAGGAATCGTTATGTCATGTTACAAACCGCTAACGACTCGTGGTCAGAAAAGTGTTTTCGAGTCACAACCGATTACGCATAAACCTACAGGGCCACACACTTAACGGGTTGGAAAAAACGAGTTCGGATAGGATCCGTCATGATCTCTTTATAAGGGGATGCATGAGGTTGTTGGAATATACGACGTGAATTGCTCCACCGAAACCGAAACCCTAGCCGTCATCTTCTTCAAGACCCTGCCGTGCGCATTGGTGCTAGCACACCGGCGTACGGTGTTCCATCTCTAGATGTGTGGATACCGTAGAGGCGTTGCCATTGCGCTCAAGGACAATCCACGACCTACGCAAGGAACATCATAGGTTGTTGGAGGAGACGATCGGAGCCGAGAATGTTAGACGATAGACTACGACTACTTCATCGATGTGCTCGACGTTTGATCAGGCCACTCCAACTCTTCTTCCGCTGCACTGCTCGTCTAGTGGTAACGATCTATGATTTCTTACTTGCATAGCTTTCTAGTTTACGTGATAGAATTTTGAATCGTCAGCTAGTGTAGCCTACCCGTGTCCCTTCATATACTTCGCTGAAGGGAAGAAATTTCTTTGCTACTTATAGCCTTAACATTCTGATCTTGTAATTCTGTGCACTGATTATCTTCAAATTTCCTTTCAGAGGGTAATGCCAAGCTCTTTTGATGGATCATTTGACATCTTTAGGGTTATACCACCTAATCCATTGGATCTGTCCATGGATGAGCAGCAGTCCCTTTTATCTCTTTTAGTTGAGTATTCAGGGCAATCTGAGGGACGTTGGGACCCAGAAAGGGTTCCAGAATCAATGTACAAGCATTTGCAACCATGGATTGACATCACTACATCAGTCAGTTCTCGTCATACTTTCACTGTTTGCCATACACTCGTGCTGTTTTTCCTTCTCTTTTCAATTGTATAGAACTTTAAATGGACTTGTACTGTTGTACAAGTATTGACAAACAAAAACTTACTCGCAATGCAGTTTTTCCTCTGTGTGTGTGTTTTTTGTACTTGCAATTCTTTTAGATTGAGTTTTAGCAGGAAAGTAAATAAAAAGGAACATGTTTCTTTCCTGGCAAGTGTACCTCTGTTGCGCCATAAACTGGGGGTATTATTAAAGTTATTTTTGGCCATTTCCCTTTTGCAGCAACGCGTTTGGCATCGATGCACACCTGCTTCTGATCAGCGGACGAATTGAAGATGATGGTGGCCGCGTATTAGCTCAATGCTTCTCGTATTAGCACGACGGGGTTTTTGGCTAGAAATGCACCGTTGACGTTCAGATTAACAAATATAGTCATCTCTGCGCATTAAAGCTAAAAATGTCACCTCGGAGCCGCCGGTACGCGATGTTGAATATATGAGTATTTTTTGAATTACTTTAATTCAGAAATATACTACATAAATCATAAAGAATATTGTAGTCATTTTCACAAAGCAGGAAGACAAGAACACTATAGATATACGAATTTCTAGAAAGACAGAAACTAGCATACCTATCTCAATGTTCAAGTCAACAACAGATAATAAAGCTAAGTAAACAACAAGTGCGAGATAGACATACTCAGATCCAGCGGAAAGAGCAGCAAAAGTAGAAACAGAAGTCTTGGTGAAGTCGTCGTTAGTCATGACGAAGTGGTAGTAGTTGTGCAGTTGATGTAGATGTAGCAGAGAACTTCGTGGATGTCGTGATAGTAGTCACGCAGATGTAGATGTAGCAGAAAATCAGATGAAGCGAGCAGTCGCGCGAACGCTTCCCAAAAACCTTATTCGTTCTCGCTCGTGCAAGCATTCGAGGACGGGGTTCCGGAGGCCTGCTCTCCCGGTGTGACCGTACACGCGTCTCGCCAGGATGGAGATCACCGGAGACAACAAAAACGTAGAGTATCGTCTAAGTCTTTCGTATAGAGATGAGTATCAGAACCAGTGCTCTATTATTCTAAAATAGCAAAAACGAAGAGGCCAGAACAGTGTTAACTGCAGCCATTACGCAATAGTAACCGCAATCATTAGTCATTAGTAACCACAGTTGTTATTCACTAGTAACTGCACCGTTACTGCCAGTCATTCGTTAATAACATTTACTGCGAGTCGGTGCGTTTCGATTTTCGAATAGATAAAGAAAAAGGCGCCCGCACCCGACACGCATGCGCACACGCGCACACACACGGCACGGCTTGGCTCGGCTCGGCATGGCACGATGCGGCGAGGCGAGCGAGCGAGCGAGCACATGTATTGACTCTCTCTAATTCCACAAGGGGCTACCACGTTCCACCTTTTAAAGTGGTGTAACTCCCATTCAACTATCCATATGGGACTAAACAGTTTTAGCATGTGCACATGGGTCTTTGGGATTTTCCAAAAATTAATTAGAATTAAAATTGGGCCTAGCCCGTATTAATTCCAACAATCCCCCACCAAATCCCAATGGCACATGTCAAATGCCTTGATCCACAGTATTGTTTTGATATACTAGTGTTTCGATGGAGACCGGTTAAGGTTGAGCTTCCACCTAGAACAGAAGCTACACTTATCCACAACTGCACAATGGACTAAGCCTTGAATTGACAGTTTTATGTGAATAAGTTTCACTTAAGTCATTAACTGATACTAGGCTACTAGACATCCCCGCGGGTTGGAGCATATAAGTCATACTCCTGGCCTATGCATGAGCTTCCTAGATATTACTCTATCTCATAGACCGTGACTAGCAGTCGGGCTTATATAGGTGTGTTCTTTCAAGACTGCTCTGTAGGACAACATCTTTGCTTAAACAAGCCACAGCACACATTAAGATGAAAATCAACCTGCCATACAGATTTAGGAGAGAATTGCATCTCCAATGGAGTGGGTCTATAAAGGTACTCTCTTTCCAGTTAACCAATAGCTAGTTTCGCCAATCCTACTTCACGGGATCTCCGATCACATAGGATGGGTTACCACTATGGTATAACTCACGTGGGTCTCAAACCCATCTCTCTCGATGCATTGTCTATCACATTCCGTGATAAACCCTTTGTGAAGGGATCTGCCAGATTCTTAACTGTTTGGATATAATCCAAAGCTATTACTCTGGAGTTTATCATTTTCTTGACAGACTTCAGTCTTCTCTTCACATGTCTTGATGCCTTCATATTATCCTTAGAACTGTTCACTTTGACGATCACAGTCCGATTGTCACAGTTCATTAGAATAGCTGGTACCGGTTTTTCAACCACCGGCAAATCCATCAAGAGCTCACGAAGTCATTCGGCTTCAACAGTGGGAGTATCTAATGCTGTGAGTTATGCTTCCATTGTTGACCTCGTTAAGATGGTCTGCTTGCAAGACTTCTATGAAACAGCGCCACCTCCAAGTATGAAGACATATTCACTTGTGGCCTGAATCTCATCAGCATTAGATATTGAGTTTGAATCGCTATAACCCTCTAGTACCCTAGGGTACCCGGTATAGTGAATGTCATAGCTCATAGTATCCTTTAGATAACGCATTACCCTCTCAAGAGCATGTCAATGATCATCTCCCGGATTGGAAACAAAACAGCTTAGTTTGCTCACAGCAAACGAGATGTCAGGCCTGGTAGAGCTAGCTAAATACATGAGTGAACCAATTATCTGAGAATATCTCAATTGGTCTCTGGCTGTTCTCCGATTCTTCCTAAGCAACACGCTAGGATCATAAGGTGTTGGAGAGGATTTATAGTCGCTATAACCAAAACGACTCATAACCTTTTTCACATAATGGCATTGCAACAATGTAATCCCACCATCATCACCTCTCAACAGCTTTGTAAGGACCCCAGAATATTGGAAATGTGCCTAATTAAAATTATATTGTAGCATAATCCTTAATTAAGGAACAGTGCTGCCACTTTATTAAAGATCATACTAGAAGTATACATTTAACAAGTAACAAATCCAATATTCAGGATTCCTGGATATATGTCTTGCAATGGTTCCCAGGATCAGTGACCATTGCACATATATCCTTAAAACAACATTGCATCATACACATACAAGACATACATTTACATAATTAAACATAAGTTTACAATTCAGTTTAGTGCTACAATATCGAGTGACTCAGGGTCACTAACAAAGTCTGACAGCGGAAGCAAAAGATTAAACGGCAAAACCACCAATGGCCCCATCACCCGCAGGCTATTGCGTGGAGGAAAGAAATAGCTTCACTCGTTAGCGTCCCCCTGATCGACGCTAACGAGCATCTCATACAGATAACCATCCTCACCTGCAATAAGAGATTATAACACCTTGAGTACGGAAGGTACTCAACAAGACTTACACAAACTAAGAAAAGAAAGTGTGTGAAAGAACCTATACAATGGAATAGAATTTGTACATGCATAAAGTTAACAACATGTAGGCATAATGGTTCAATTTTGCATAAAGCAATACATCTTAACCTACAATTGCTAAGTTTTGATAAAGCAATTTAATAAATCAATTTGGACCAACACAGTAAGTAAATGAAATGTAAATGTAAACAAAGACATTGCATGAATTCCTCATCTTGAACGTAACCCCAACGATGAGTTGAAATCAAAATTCTATACAGGTGACATCAACTCAAGTTATCGTCCATAACCGTGGACATGGCTATTCGAATAGTTTTAATATCCTGCAGGGGTGTACATCTTTACCCACACGACTTAGTCAGCCCGTTGCCTTCGGATGCCTCCGAATGATGACACACTTCCTTTGGTATGCCGACCGGGGAAACTAAAATTTGGTATTTTTCAACAAGTTGACGCTATTGAGTTGGGCAACCCATGTGTGAACTAATCCCGCTTAAACAACGACTGATAGCATCTGCTTAACCGAGGTACACATGTTGCACCGGGAACGCCAACCCAATCAAAAGAAATACAGGTTGTGTTCGCTACACATACTAGATTGCAATCGAGACCGTTAAGGTACGTACATGCGATAGGACACATATACGCCCTCACCCTCCTAAGAACATCTGATACTGATATAAAAATTCACATGGCATACGACACGGCCCGAAGACTTAAGCCTCTATGCCATATGAGATCAATACACATGTCCTTACTCCCCTGTTTCCAACTCAATAGCATTAACCTTTTACTTAACCAAACAGCGCACATACACCGCGTGTGGAAGTACGTGGGGGCTTGAATTGAATAGTCAGAGTTCAGTCCTTAATTGGTCTAGACAACTCCACCATAATTCCCAATCTCGTGCACGAAGGAACCACCACTAGCATCCTCTTGTCCAGAGCAATTGAAATTTAAATTCAGTTCTGGTTTAAATAAACTGGACAAAGAGTTAAAATGACTGAAATTCATTTGTTGCTCCCATGTTTGACAAGATAGTCTTGCCAAACTCTAACGTTCTATAGACTGCATGGCTAAGCAAATTTCTGAAATTAAATGTCGTAGTATACAACACTACTCTAAGTTTTGAGTGTATGGTCAAATTTAAGGTAAGCCACAATGTTAGGTCATAACTACCTACTAACAGATCACAATTATTTGTCAGGAAATTAGCATACAACAGCTATCACTGTATTTTGAAGATCTACAGTATAAAACTTTGGGATCAACATGATGCGGAGAGGATGCTTGCCTTGGTAATAATACACTTCTTGTTTAGGTACTGATGGTTCAGAGCTGGACTCAATTACTTCAGAAGAACCAGATTCTAAAAGAAACAATAAAATCCAATAAACACAAGAACTGACAACAAGTAAAAGATGAAGAGAAAATGTATGATCAAGATGGTAATGCATGATTAACAATCTGCTTAAGCTACATCTACCCCAATAAAGATAATAACCCATATTATCACCTACTGCCTTTAATTGACAGAAATTAGAGTTTAGGTTAAAGTTACAGTTTTTAGATTTTGGAAGAACTGAAATCAGGACAGAGTGTAAGGCTAAGAGTATTTATGGATTTGGTAATTTAAACATGGATCAAGTTATTTATTTGGGTTGGACTAAGAGTATTCATAAACAATACAGTGGCCTAACCTATCAACTATTCACTAATTGACAACATAAAGATTTGAAGGTCTTACTGTGCACTGAGCAGATTCAGCCGACAGCAAACAGCAAAACAGGGGTTTGAGGATCTTTGCTTAAACACTAATACTCTTAAACCTAAGATTCTTGCTGGAGATAAACCTAATCTGTAAGAAAGTTAACATCCTAAATCAACCCCTTGCTAACCCTAATAAGCAAGATTAACAAATAAAAATAGGCTATCACTTTTGTCGGCTCACCCGACAAAACAGGAGAAAAATGGGTTTAGGGCCTTTTTCGATTTAGAAGCAAAATGATCAAAGATAACTTTAGCTTATGCTACTAGGGACAGGTTAATACCTAGTTAAGCTGAAAAGATAATAATAGGAACCCTAGAGCTTGAAAACGACATGAAAGACCGAAAAGCCACAAAAGTAACATTTCGGTTAAAACAAGGATTGAGCATCACATGCACAAATGATTGGTTCATGTGAGCTACTGAGGTCCTTAAGGTACTTAGGATGACAAGGATTATGGTCTAAACTTACCAGAACAGGGAAAACACCCAAGAGTTCCTTAATCAGCTCTGATCAACAGAGAAATAAACTCCGGGTTCAACCTACAAAAGGTGCTATATTCATATTACAAGGTGAATTAAGCAACTAGGATGGATAAGCAAAACGTGAGAGCAAGAAACTCCACTGGAACGGCAAAAGGAAGAAGAAGAGCTCTCTGATCAACAATGGCAGTGAGCCAAAAGCTAGGGTTTATATAGTGTTTGAACCAATGGAGCAAACGGGAACTCTCTAGAGCTGATGCGGTGGCATTTGAGTGCCAGATGTCAAGGTACTATTTGCCAAAATCGCGGCGCGACACTCCTCTCCGGCAACAAAGATCGACGGCGATGTACAGGCGTGAGGAAGAAGAGAGGGGTCTCACTAACATGCGGGTCCCGCTGTCAGTAGCAGCCTCCCCCGCCCTCGCAATATCAAAAGAACATCAACCGTCTGATTAGAAATGGGCGGTTGCGATGGAGATAGGCGTTAGGATAATCTAATCGATATCTTTTCATATGGACCGTGCGATCATAAACAAAGGGTTGAGATTTAATGGAGCCTTAGGAAGTTCGAAGGTTACACTCAAAGAGGAGCATTGGATTTAAATCCAACGATCGATCCCAAAAAGATACACGCCACTTTAAATGGGATGACGTGGCACCGTTAGATTTGTTTTCCATGGTCAAGATTGATGCGAGATTCGGCGGTCCGAAGGTCCCATCTTTATAGACCCTACGATCAAAATCCAACGACCCTATGAAGATCGGACCCTAAACACACGCGGTCAAAAGGGTACCGTAGGATTTAAATCCGACGGCCAAAAATGAATGCGCGCCTTTAAGTTCAAAAACGAAAAGGGCGGCGCGGTTGGATTAGAGATCAACGGTGGATATTGAAGGGGAGTTCGATGCTCCGAATGGCCCAATCACCCTCGATCGCCCGATTTAAAATCAAGGGCTTAGATTCGATGTGATGTTCAGTGGTCCGAATGGCCCACTTGATCTGGCCCGCTTAAAGAGGATCCAACGGCTCGGGTGCATTTTAGTGTTTTCCTTTTAGGGGCGGCTTATCTCAAAAATGATGCACCGCATGATTTAGATCTAACGACCATGATTGAGTGACGCGTTAGGATGTCCGAATGTCACAATGAATCCAGCCCGATCGTTTGGAAATCAACGGTCACGAGTTGGAGGTGCGTTAGGACTTTGGAACTAAAGTTAGATGCCGTTGGATGAAGATCCGACGGTGGAAATCGCACGGAACACGTGGATAGCCCGTGTGGCTTTGCGAATCGCGACCGTTCATCAAGGAATCGACGGCTCACGTTCGCTGGATGCTTGGGCACGCGCCCGAACGTGTTGGGTGCGGCCCGATTTTGACCTAAAACAATTTGCTCGGTCGCTACAGTGCAAACCGGCAAGGTTTAGGCCGAGAGAGTTGACTAACTCATTTTTAAAGCTCCAAAAGTTTGACTGGGCTTTAAAAATAGCAAATACATTTATAAAATCCTGAAATTTTGCAAGGATGCTTCTGGGATCATATATGTCCCAAATAAATTTTGAAAACCACTGTTTCACCTTTTAAAATACATACTTAATTCACTTAAACTGAGTAGGTTTATTTAAAATCAAATGTTTTTATCAAGATCAAAATAATTTCTACAATGTTAACAAAAAAAATATTTTTGGCTCAGATAATTTATCTGGGCTTTAGTAAAAATACCTCCCAGTCATAATACAAGCACTAACTTTTATTTCCTTTGAAACTTCAAGTAGGTTTTGGATTTTGGCTAGAAAAGGAAGGTTTTAATTTGTAACATAATGCCCAATTTGTAAAAATGAATAGTGATGCTATGAACAGCATCTCATTACTGTTATGAACAGTACCTCATTACTGTTCATAAAACATTTTATTACTGTTCATAAAGCTGGGGCTGTTACAAGCTTGATGTTCAAGATAACATCAGTTACTCCCAGATCTTTCATCTCAAAATTCTGAGACAAGAAATCCTTGACTTCCTTAATCACATTAAGGTTGGTCCCAAATATCAGTATGTCATCAACATACAGACATAGAATGACTCCCTCGCCCCCACCATGACGATAATACACACATCTATCAGCTTCATTCACAATAAAGCCTACAGATGTTAAAGTTCTGTCGAACTTTTCATGCCACTGCTTAGGTGCTAGTTTAAGACCATACAAAGATTTTAATAATTTGCACACCTTTCCTTCTTGACCATCTACTATAAGTCCATCTGGTTGTTCCATGTAAATTTCCTCGTCCAACTCTCCATTTAGGAAAGCCATCTTAACGTCCATCTGATGAACGAGAAGGCCGTGTGAGGCAGCAAGAGATAGTAGTACTCAAATAGTAGTCAATCTAGCCACAGGTGAATAAGTATCAAAGAAATCTTCGCCTTCCTTTTGGGTATAACCCTTGGCCACAAGTCGTGCCTTGTACTTCTCGATAGTACCATTTAGCCTAAGTTTCTTTTTGAACACCCACTTACATCCTACAGGTTTACAACCATAAGGACGCTCAGTGATCTCCCAAGTTCCATTAGAGATAATGGAATCCATTTCACTACGGAGTGCTTCCTTCCAGTATTCCGCATCTGGAGAAGCATATGCTTCAGAAATGGTACTTGGAGTATCATCCACAAGGTATACAATGAAATCAGGACCAAAAGACTTTGCAGTCCTTTGTTTTTTACTCTTCCTCGAAGTTTCATTGTCTTCCTCCTCAGGAATTTGCTCAGGGGTTTGCTCAAAATATTCCATTGGAATGACAGGTTCAAGAGTTGTATCAGACTCCTGACTCGATGAATTAGGCATATCTTTCATCGAAAAAATATCCTAAGAATGTAGCATCTCTGGACTCCATAATTGTACTAACATGCACGTCAGGTACTCCAGATTTCACCACTAGAAATCTATATCCAACGTTATGGTGAGCATAACCTAGAAAGACGTAATCCATGGTTTTTGGTCTAAGCTTACGTTTTTTGGAAATTGGCACATTGACTTTCGCCAAACAACTCAAAGTGCGCAAGTATGAAAGTGAGTCTTTTCTTCTCCTATTGTTCATATGGGGTTATCTCTTTATTCTTTGTGGGAATCATGTTTAGGACATGACATGAAGTCAATATAGCCTCCCCCCACCATGCTTTGGAAAGACCCGTTGTTTCTAACATGGCGTTAACCAAATCAGTTAGAGTGCGGTTCTTTCTTTCAGCAACCCCGTTTGACTAGGGTGAATAGGGAGGGATCCTCTCATGGATTATACCATGTTCCTCACAGAATAAATTGAACTCATTAGAAAAGTACTCGCCGCCACGATCAGACCTAACCCTTTTGATTTTCTTTTCAAGTTGGTTCTCAGCTTTTGCCTTATAGATTTTAAAATAGTGAAAAGCTTCATCTTTAGTTTCCAAAATATACACATAGCAGAACTTGGTGGAGTCATCAATCAAAGTCATGAAATATCTCTTACCACCTGTTGTCAACACACCATTCATCTCACACAGATCTGAGTGTATGAGTTCTAATAGTGCCAAGTTTCTTACCTCCACAGCCTTATGAGGCTTACGAGGCTGCTTTGATTGCACACAAACTTGACACTTAGAACCTTTGGCAAGGGTGAATTTCGGGATTAACTCTAAACTGGCTAACCGCGTCATGCTACCAAAATTTATATGACAAAGTCGTGAATGCCAAATAGTAATCTCATTAACTGAAAACATGGTTCACAACATTATTACACAAATCTGAAAGAGATTGGCGGAACAAGCCTCCGCACACATAGCCTGTACCAACAAATTGTTCACACTTGGACATTACAAATTTATTGGACTCAAATACCAGTCTAAAGCCATCTCTACACAAAAGAGATCTGCCCACGAGATTCTTATTGATAGATGGCATATGATGCATGTTCTTCAGTTGCACAATCTTCTCCGAATTAAACTTCAGATCGATCGTGCCAGCACCATGAACAGTGGCATGTGACTCATTCCCTATTAAAACGGCTGAATCCCGAGTGACCTGGTAAGAAGAGAACAATGAAATATCAGCACACACATGTATATTAGCACCAGTGTCTATCCACCAATCGGTAGATTGACATACGAAAAGAACAGTAGGTAAATTACCATACCCTAATGTTCCCGTCTCAGTAGTACCAACAACAACATTTGCAGACTTGGAATTCTGCCCTTGATCATTCTTCCCACCCTTGTGTTGGTTTTAATCCTTGGCCCAATGACCAGGTTCACCACACACAAAGCAAAGGCCATCCTTTGTGTTCTTCTTCTTCTTCTTCTTGAAGCTAGTTGTTTGTGCAGTCTTGTTCTTGCCTTTGAACTTTTAAGCTTGGCCATTCTTCTTCTGCACCACATTGGCACTAGAATGTCACTCATTACCTCTGATGTGTGTATCTTTTGCCATCGCCTTCTCTTCAACATCAAGAGACCCAATGAGATTTTTAACAGAAAACTTTTGTCTCTTGTATTTCAGAGAAGTAGCAAAATTCCTCCAAGAAGGAGGAAGCTTGGAAGTAATGCCTCCCGCGACAAACTTATCCGGTAACACATAGTTGAAGTGCTCAAGTTCTTTGGCCATGGATTGTATCTTATGAGCCTGCTCAACTATAGAACGGCCATCAACCATTCTATAGTCATGGTATTGCTCCATGAGATACAATTCACTGCCTGCATCCGAAATCCCAAACTTGGCATCGAGTGCATCCCACATCTCTTTCCCAGTTTTAGTCACTATGTATGCATCAATTAACTTCTCACCAAGAACGCTAATCACGACACCTTTAAAAAGGTTATCAACAGCTTCGAACGCTTGCTCCTGTTCAGGAGTAAGTGTTCCTTCAGGCTTGCCACTTGCCACATGAAAAACGTTCATGGCAGTTAGCCAAAGCACCATCTTGGTGTGCCACCTCTTGTAATTTGCACCATCGAATTCAGAGGGTTTTAGCGCAGCAGCAAAGCCAATTGACGAAAAATGCCTATAATAAGGTTTTTGGATTGTTGAATATATGAGCATTTTTTGAATTACTTTAATCCAGAAATGTACTAGATAAATCATAGAGAATACTGTAGCCATTTTCAAAAAGCAGGAAGAAAAGAACACTATAGATATACGAATTTCTAGAAAGACAAAAACTAGCATACCTATCTCAATATGCAAGTCAATAACAGATAATAAAGCTAAGTAAACAACAAGTGCGAGATAGGCATACCCAGATCCAGCGGAAGGAGCAGCAGAAGTAGAAGCAGAAGTCTTGGTGAGGTCGTCGTTAGTCATGGCGTAGTGGTAGTAGTTGTGCAGTTGATGTAGATGTAGCAGAGAACTTCGTGGATGTCATGGTAGTAGTCGCGCGATGTAGATGTAGCATAGAATTTCGTGGATGTCGTGGTAGTAGTCGTGCAGATGTAGATGTAGCAGAAAATCAGATGAAGCGAGCAGTCGTGCGAACGCTCCCCAAAAACCTTATTCGTCCTTTCTCGTGCAAGCCTTCGAGGACGGGGTTCTGGAGGCCTGCTCTCCTGGTGCGACCGTACATGCATGGGCGGCGGCAGGGGGGTGCCCAGGGTGCACGGGCACCCCAAAAATGAATGAAAATTTTCTTTAAGTAGGTATAAGCGGTATAAGCACTTAGCGATTGTGCATTTGGATTGATCATTTCAATAATTCACTCATTAGGCCACCAACGAGCAAGTCGTCGAGCATCGAGGATCCGAGGCGATGAGGTACCCGCACCGCACCTTCCTAAGTCATTGTACAATCGATCACGAAAGTACTATCACAAAAGACTGGTTGTACAAGCTAGCGAAGGCTTTTGGCATCTGCTCGACAAACGTTTGGTTCTTGGCGCACCTTTTGTTCCCGCTCATGGTGTCATCTCGGTTAGCTACAATCGCCAACTCAAACAATCACTTCCTGATGCACACATGCAGAGTACCAGTAATTTATCTCTAGGTACAATCATGGGCGGAGCCAGTAGGGGTGTCCGGACACATAAAAAAATCGAAAATATTTCCAGAGATCAGTTCTGCATTTGAGCCATATTCATAGTACTCCTTGGTATGCACTCTCTTGGAAGCTCAACTCACGACCCGCTCGTACCTCCACCAGCCCACAACCATTTCATCACTCATCAGCCTACATCCATCTCTATCTCTAATACTCCAACTCCTCTCCAATTTGGTTCCTGCGGCTCGGCGGCCGGTGCGGCGCGAAGAGGAGCGGTGGGTGATATGGCACCAGTGTGGGAGTAGCAAGCAGCAGTAGGTGACGCGCAACACACTAAGACCAATGGTTTTGTAGGTGCGTATGGAGCAACTTCCATTTTTCCCACATTCATATTATTATGCAAGTCATTTTTCAAGTTGATTATTATAGTAATGACATGCAAAAAGATACAAGTAGACAATTTTCTCCGTTCTTTTTTTCTTAACATTTTTTTAACTCCTAAAGGGCAAATTTCTGGCTTCGTTGGATGATGCGTAGTTTTTTTTACAAATATAAAGAAAATTTGTAACCATATGCAAACACAAGAGTGCATGTACCATGGTGGAAACACCCTTAAGTCTTGAAGAGGTTGGTTCTGGGTTGGAACCTTGGCTATGTTTTTTTTTTCTGTATTTTTCGTTTTAACTTCACAAAAAAAAATACAAATTTTGATTCGAAAATTTCGGCCAAAATAAATCTGAAAATTCTAGGTACCGCCGGTAACCGGGTCTATCATTAGGCTCCGAAATTTTTTCGCAACCGGTAGCATTTTTTCCTGATTTGAACTAATCGTATCCGACGTTACTTTGTGTGTGCACCCCCAACACCAAATTCCTGGCTCCGCCACTGCGTACACGCGCTCGCCGGGATGGAGATCGTCGGAGACAACAAAAACGTAGAGTATTATCTAAGTCTTTCGTATGGAGATGAGTCTCAGAACCAGTGCTCTGTTCTTCTTAATAGCAAAAACGAAGAGGCCAGAATAGTGTTAACTGCAGCCATTACGTAATAGTAATCGCAGCCATTAGTCACTAGTAACCTACAGCCATTACTCAATAGTAATCGTAGCCGTTATTCACTAGTAACTACACCGTTACTGCCAGCGATTCGTTAATACCATTTACTGCGAGTCGGTGCGTTTCGATTT
This sequence comes from Ampelocalamus luodianensis, assembly GCA_036346255.1. Lineage (NCBI taxonomy): Eukaryota > Viridiplantae > Streptophyta > Magnoliopsida > Poales > Poaceae > Ampelocalamus > Ampelocalamus luodianensis. The sequence continues at coordinate 27,580,907 of CM070620.1, read as the reverse complement.
TCGAATAGATAAAGAAAAACGCGCCCGCACCCAACACGTCTGCGCACACGCGCACACGCACTGCATGGCACGGCACGGCACGGTTCAGCGAGGCGAGGCGAGGCGAGCGAGCGCGCGCGTGTATTAGCTCTCTCTAATTCCACAAGGGGGCTACCACGTTCCACCTTTTAAAGTGGTGTAACTCCCATTCAACTCTCCATATGGGACTAAACAGTTTTAGCACATGCACATGAGATTTTGGGATTTTCTAGGAATTAATTAGAATTAAAATTGGGCCTAGCCTGTATTAATTCCAACACGCGACACCTGACCTCGTCCGCACCCCTGGGGGCTGGAGTGGCTTGTCCGTGCCCCTGGGGGCCAGAGCCGGCTCGTTTGTGCCCCTAGGGGCGGATCTCCTCGTTCGTGCCCCTGGCCCAGACCCCTTCTTGTCTGCGCCTGAGTCCGTGCCTCCGGAGCACAAATGCCTCCTAGCCCGATCTCCGCGCCGTGCGCCTGTCCCATCCTCCCACACTTTTGCAACGTGCTGGAATCGGATCCCCCCTTGCCAGCGCCACGTCCCGTCGCTACCCCCCTCCCCCCACGTCCCATCGCTGCTCCCTCCATCCGGCCTGAACAACTCCACCTCGCGACTATAAAAGCCCAAGTCGTCGCTCTCTGCTCTCAAGCACTCGCAAGCAGGGAGACAAGGATAAGGGAGTGAAGGGAGATCTACGTTTCGCCCAAGTTTTTTTGTCTTGCATTACCGATTGAGAGTGCTTATAGCAGTGTTTAGCGGTTACATTTGTAGAAAAATATCTCTATCAAGGTAAGATCATTGAGAAGAAGTAATTTTCTCTCTAATTAATTATTCTTAATTAATTAGGCATAATTAAAGCCATAATTAATTAGTCATAATTAAATTAGTCATAATTAATTAGTTGTAATTAATTAGTCATAATTAATTTAGTCGTAGTTAATTAGTCGTAATTAATTAGTCATAATTAGTTTGCCGTCATTTTATGTAAACAGGTAGCTTTGTAATATTTGTGTATTTATGTGCTTCATTTCATTTTAATGCTTCATTTTCATGTATTTTAGTATTCTATTTGTTTCGAACTGACTCGGCATTTAATTTCTTGCAAACTATGCCTCTACCAGAGCTACTTGAATCATTCTACGATGAACATCACCATAGCAAGCTGTGGATCACTGGGACAGGGATGATCCTCCATCCCTCATTCTTAGGTCAGAGAAGCATTACTGGGAGTTTGACCCTCGCTACGTCCCACCGCTTCGGGACACAGATTTGTTACTCTTTGCGAGGATGCTCCACGCCGATCGCTACTTCATCCTAGACGAGAGTCACATGTTGACACTTGTTTACAGATAGAGACCCAAGGCGCACACCTTGCACTTTCAGTGGGGAGAGATGATGATCATTCTCCAGTACATCTCCTTCTTGACCGGTTTGCCGATCACGGAAAACGCACTTGTTCCATCTCGTCTGTTAGTGGATTATAAGGTCTGCTTGATGTATCGGTTCGGTCTAGCTGTACCAAACAGGGTCTGTGGTGTCCCTCAGACGTGGCTTAGGCATTTCAGTCGTTGCCTTGTGAATGCACCGAATGAGGTTGTTAGGACGCACCTCGTCACGTACCTTTTGCATCTTTTCTGTTGGACCTTGCTTCCCACCACACAGGGCGATTGGGTGTACCCCAGCTTCATCCACGTTACTGAGTCTTTGATTGACGACAAGCATGGGGAGATGCCCCATTACAGCTTCGGATCAGTCATCCTTTGCGCCACGTGCAAGGGGTTGTGTGATGCTTCGCAGCGCGAGCACCCGTGAGAAACCAGTCCTTGCTGTCTACTATATGTTGCTGCAGTTGTGGAGTTGGGAGCACTCCCCATTAGGTGGCCCACCTTTGGGATTGCAGTGCATTCGTATGATGAGTTTCACAACCCGATAGATGGGCCCACTATGACACCTAGTGGACTAATAGCAAGTTACGCTGGGCCAGAGACAGACAGGCGAGGTGCCACCCCGTGTTCCACAACGAGTTCGAGATGTTGCACTATGACAACATCACATGGTCTTCATAGAGCCCACAGTTCGTGAATATGGTAGTGTTTCACGTACTGTCCATGCAATGCACACAGGACGTCGGGTTATGGACGACGACCTGCCATCTTGTTTTTTTCTATATGGTGGAGCCATACGTGCCACAGTGTGTAATGCGACAGTTCAATCTTTACCGGGTTGTGCCCCTCCTAACACGTGGATGCTCGAGCGAGCTATCCACTTGTGAGTGTAACTCCATTGAGTAATGTTTACAGTTGACAGCTACATCCGTTCTTCTCACAGAAATCCTTCTCGAATGTAGGCAATCAAGGTTGGGTCGACATACTGAGAACTGGCAAGCAATACAACATGAATGGACTGCGGCTTGGGTGGAGGCGGTGCACATTGAGGTTCTACAGGAGCAGCGACCATCCGATGTTCGGTCTTACCGTGAATACATTGAGTGGAACGTACCACAATCGTGCACCAGACTCACCCGTCATTCGCCAGAGCGTTCGGAGTAGGTTACGCAACAGGAGAGGCTTCAACACTCATTCGATCGACACTGCGCTTTGCGGCGTGACGACATTGTAAAATACTCACAACTTATTCTCGCTTGAAGGATGATATTTATACTGTTTATTATTGAACAACTCTTCTTTGTCACTGCAGTTCGACCGAGTCCAGCGGATCTCACGCACATCTGGGTCCGCCATCCGCGGGAGCGATCACACCGTTGGGGACTTCTCGGGACTCTCAAGTCCATCTACGAGGAGTCTAAGCATATCATCAAAAACATGAGCTACGGTAACCATGTTAGATTTGCTATTTCGCACGCCAACAATACTATTCTAGCCAAAAACTCCTGTGCCGCCCTCTCGAATCTGGAAGAACGGAATTGTCAGCAGCGGTAAGAAAGCTGAAACGGGCAGGCTAGTAAGCACTGCACTATAGTCTTGATGTGAAAGGTAAAGGAGTAGTAGAAGCATACAAAGGCGCTGCGCGGGTGCCGTACGCATGCATCGCGGCCGACAGCAGCGTGGTGCTATGTGGAAGCGAGCGGCGCGACGGTGCTCCCGCACGGGGCCACGTTCAGGTGGTGGCGGCGCGCTCCCGTGTAGGGGCGCGTTCAGGCGGCGACGGCTTCGTTTGCGCGCGGTGGCCCGTTGGCTTCCAGTCGGCATTAGAGGCCTGGTGCGGGAGGCGCAAGGGTCATGTGCAGGCGGCGCGAAGGGCGGACGGTGCGGCGACGCGAGGGGCTCGGCCGTTTGTAGGCAGCGTGGTGGCACAGCTGTTTTGGATCCGAATTCTAGTTCTAGATCTGTGCTTTGGTGCTGGATCTGGACGACGGGAGACGGACCCAGGTGGGTTTTGGTGGAGATGCGGCGTGTGGCCAATGATGGCCGTCAGCCTCCTTTTCGTGGAGGCTGCATGTGACAGTGGCTTCGCGGTTGTGTTAGGCTGTGGTTCATGGTTGTATTGGACAGTAGTGGCGATCTAGCCTTAACTGGTTGGATCTAGCGTCGAGGAAGCATTGCGGTGTTGTCTTGGAGCACCGATACCTGCTCTCCTGGGTGAAAACCCTCGATCTGGTCTTCAGTGGTTGGATCCGGCGACGATGACGTACGGAGTATTGATCTGGTCTTCACTGGTTGGGTCTGACGACGAGCGTCGTGTCCTTTTTGAAGTCATTGTCTTGGATCACCGGTATCTGCTCACCGGGGTGAATACCCTTGATCTGGCCTTCAGTGGTTGGATCTAGCAACGACGACGTACTGAGCTTTGATCTGGCCTTCACTGGTTGAGTCAGACGACGAGCGTCGTGTCCTTCTTGAAGGCGTTGTCTTGGAGCACCGATTTCTGCTCACCAGGGTGAAAACCCTTGATCTGGCCTTTAGTGGTTGGATCCGGCGACGACGACATACTGCGTATTGATCTAATCTTCAGTAGTTGGGTCAGACGACGAGCGGCGTATCCTTCTTGAAGGCGTTGTATTGGAGCACTGGTATCTGCTCGTCGGGATGAAAACCCTAGATCTGGCCTTCATTGGTTGGATCTGGCGACGTTTTCTGTCCCTCCTTGGAGGTGTCGCTTTGATGATTTGACCATCAAACATCTTGTTGCACAGCTACTGTTCGGATGTGTTAGTTGAAGGAGAAGCTAATTGTCACCGGCGGCGGGCTGTTCCCGATGCTAGCCACAGTATGACAATTTGCTTGTCATTTAGTTTTTGATCTGCTTTTTGTAAGTCGATTTATTTATTTATAATAAATTATAACTGTGTGCATCATATGATACAAAGGGCGAAAGGCTTGCCTTACCATTATCTTAAAAAAGAAGCATACAAAGGCAACGAACGGTGTGTGCCCGTCGCTGGATCCGGCCGAGCTGCTCCCGGCAAGCACATAATTTAACGTATGGGTCGGCACGACGATCGTTTGTGACCGCTGTTGATTCGGCTGTCTGACAAACGTGTTGGTTGGTCTGCTGTCCGGCTGTTCGGTTGGATCCTATCGCAAGGCTCGCGTCGTGTGATTCTCCTCCTCACGAGTTTGGGGGCTCACCGCTCACCTGCCTGGGCTGGACCTTGGGTTCGTTGAAATTTCGTCAGGTTGCAGTAACCATAGTTATAAAACTGCCGCTCGATGGATACGAGGCAGACCGGTTCTCGTCGAATGAGAGTCTTCCCTACCATGTGGTGAGTGTACAGTAGGCTTCTTTCTATGGTTTTAGCTTGGTACAATAATATTTTTACCAATTCATTTATAGATAGACTATTTTTACTATTTTATTGTAAAACAGCGATCATTTAAGCAAAAAAATCAGCTGCTAGCTACTCCTATAGCATGCAGTAATTACGGTGTAAATGGCAGCGAGCAGGAATGAGCCAAGCAATTAACGTAAGACAGCCAAGCCAAGTCTATTGTATGCACCTGAGGCTCTGAGCATCCCCATGGTCCCACCTGTCGGTGACACCTGCTCCAGTGCGCCCATTCCACGCGACGCGAGCCCCCCCGCAGTCCGGCCGGCCATCTAGAAGCGGAGGAGGGCTCACGTACGTAACTTCGCCCAACCACACGCCATCACGCATTCACTCACTCCACAGCCACGCAAGTCGCGCGTTGCAGCGCGAGGTCATCATCCGGAGACCCCAAGAAATGTACCACCTCGCCAGTTACTACTCACCACAGCGGAGACAATAATAGACAGCGCTCGTCGACCCAGAGCGGTAGTGAGGCAGCATGGCGTCGAACACCGCTCCTGCTGCACCCGCACCAGCACCCGCCGACGAGGAGGTGGTCCACGAGTTCGGCCCGCTCCTCCGCGTCTACAAGAGCGGCCGCCTCGAGCGCCCCCTCGTGCCCCCGCCCGTCGCGCCTGGCCTTGACGCCGCCACCGGCGTCGACTCCAAGGACGTCCACCTCGGCGCCTACTCCGCCCGCCTCTACCTGCCTCGTGCCGCCGATGCCAAGCTCCCCGTCATCGTCTACGTCCACGGCGGCGGCTTCGTGGCCGAGTCCGCCGCGTCCCCCAACTACCACCGCTTCCTCAACAGCCTCGCCGCCGCCTGCCCCGCCGTCTGCGTCTCCGTCGAGTACCGCCTCGCCCCGGAGCACCCGCTCCCGGCCGCCTACGACGACTGCCTCGCCGCCCTCAGGTGGGTGCTCTCGGCCGCCGACCCCTGGGTCGCCGCGCACGGCGACCTGGGCCGCGTCTTCGTGGCCGGGGACAGCGCCGGCGCCAACATCTGCCACCACCTCGCCATCCAGCCGGACGTCCCGCGGCTCAGGGGTGCCGTGCTGATCCACCCCTGGTTCTGGGGCTCCGAGGCCGTGGGCGAGGAGACGCGCGATCCCGCGGACCGCGCCAAGGGCGCGCGGCTGTGGTTCTTCGTGTGCCCCGGCACCAGTGGCATGGACGACCCGCGGATGAACCCCATGGCGCCCGGCGCGCCGGGGCTGGAGACGCTCGCCTGCGAGAGGGTGATGGTGTGCGCCGCGGAGGGAGACTTCCTCAGGTGGCGCGGCCGCGCGTACGCGGAGGCGGTGGCCGCGGCGAGGGGCGAGCACGCCGTGGAGCTGCTGGATACGGAGGGGGAGGGCCACGTCTTCTACCTCTTCAAGCCCGACTGCGACAAGGCCAAGGAGATGCTCGGCAGGATGGTCGCCTTCGTTAACGCCGCCTGATGCGCGTCCGTCCGTACGTGGGCTTTTCAGCCTAGCAGCCATTGCTTGTGTGTTGCAGCTCGGTGGATTTTATTTATGGCTAGTTAAGTGTGGCTTTGCGCCATCCTCAGACTCTGATGATGAAATAAATGGATTGGTTTTATGGTCTTGATAGCTGCAAATGTTGAATTCATGCGAAAATTCCTGCATTCCGAAATATATCCGACTTTGATGACGTATATCAGCAAGCGAGAAATTTTGAGTTCAAACCAAATCAAACGAGTAAAATGGTTGAATATGATGACCGGCAGCCGGCAGGGGCGTCTGTGGCTTCAGATTCAACTCTAGTTTTAAAGTTGAGCTTTCGGTTTAAAATGATTTTAGGAAAAGTTTATAATCCATAGCTTCTCTCACCGGGAGTTTTTGTTGCTTATAGCACTATTGGCAGAGTGATTAACAACAAAAAAAGTTCTCTCACAGTCGTAATGTCAAAAATAGCACATTGGACAAACCAGCGTGTGACATGTGCCCAAATCCGGCCCCTAGGGGGTCAAACTTGTCTTCCACCATACCCTGGGGGACTCCCCGTTGCGCCACGTGTGCAATACCGATGCCCGGGGGGGTGGATTTGCCTTTATCGCGCCCCTACGGGCAGAAAATACCTCAACCGTGCCCTAGGGGCACGGTTTTCCTACTCGTCGTGCCACGTGGCGCAACCGGTGCCTAGGGGGCCGAATTTGCCTCTGTCGTGGCCTTGTGGGCCAGAACCCTAGTTTTTTTTATCATTTCATGTGTGGTTTTGCTAAACAACATTTGGCTATTTTTTTATCAAAATAGTTTAATTTTCATCTATCCGATATGTTTTGAGATTTGCTAACTTATGATTTTTTCTTTAGAACATAACGGGTTCACCATATTGTCGTATTTTGTTGGTATAGAATTTCATTTTTGTCTTTGTTTTTGCTCAAAGTATATGTTAGATTTGGAATCTTGTGATGGAAATATGAGTTATTGAGGCTTTCGAGAATAATTATAGTGACCAAGAATGATTTCATGATTTCTTGTGAATCTCGAGTGTTTCAGGGTTTCACGTGAATCTCCGGTGGTGCAGTCGTCTCCGGAACCGGAATTTTTTTAAAAAATAACAATAATTTAAAATATAATTACAAAAAATAGTCAAAATTACAAAAATAGGTGCATATCGCCATTTCAAATGGCAATAGGCACCTATTTACTGCCAGTCGTCGTTCCAATTGTCTATCACCATTTTAACTGGCGATTTGCATTGAAAAGTGTGTGAATCACCAATTGAAATGGCGACAGGAACCCATGGGTTCTATCGCTAGTCTATATATACCCCCAAAATTCGGTGGAAAAGTCATTTTAATTTCAGAGAAAAGAGAAGAGAGGAGAGAGAGGAGGGGGAGAAGAGACGTAGGGAAGCCCTCCGGTTCCTAGCGGAGGAGAGAGAGATGGAGCAGTAGATCTGGTCGTCCATTTTGTAGGTAAATATTCTTGCAACTTTGTACATAAATTTAAAATCTTGTAGTTAGCAAATAAAAATAGCGACATAGAATTCAATGGATTAGATAATTTTAGTTGTATTGTTGTTCGATGTAGTACATCATTTTACCTGTGCATAGTTTAGTTCATCGTATAGATATTATTTATGTTGCAGTACTCGAACGATTTAGAATAAATCCGCCAAAATACTAAGAAAACTTGGTCGCGACGTCCCACCACGACACGAGGCCGCGACATCCGACATATACCCCACCCAGTCGGACTTTGTATTCCATCGCATGGTACATATTGAACGGTCCGTACATCTTATTTGGTTTGTAAGTTTTTGGTTTCTAACTTGTTAATTACGAGTACAGGTCGATCTACATTGGGATATGTACGAGTTGGCGACCTCTGTGTGGCGTATGATGCCTGGGGAGCGCTTCAGCATGACCGCACAGGAGATCAAAGAGGTCATGGACCAGTTCGCCGATAAGACGAGGTGAGGCATCCAGCTGGCGTCTTGCCGTAGGCCAAGGGAGGTGGTGGACCCACCTGTGTGTGGTCACGGTGCGTCACGCCCCATGGATCCTCACCCATACATGGCAGCCTGGTCCTTGTGGCACCATACTGGGAGTACGCTAGCACAGTTCGCAGGTCAACATGCAACACTCACATCTGATTATTTATTTCGAATCCCACTAGTTACTAACGGCAATTTTCTCTAACAAATCCTGTGTTCCACCCATACACAGGGCAGGAGTACGCGGAGCGGTCCGCTACCTTCGTGAGATGAGGTATGTCTATCTTGTTTGCATCCACAACGTACTATTTAATCATTTTCCCCATGTTTACATACATAACATATTGTTTTACAGCTCGTACACCCCTTTGGGATGAGGAGCTGGTGTCGCACAAGAAGTCACGCTCTGGGGACTTTGATTTCGACTAGAGTGGCAGTGGGCCTTCACACGACAAGAGTAGTCAGGTCTTCGTGGGGTCTTCACAGCTGCACGGTACACCCGGATCGAGCCAGCCGACGCAGCACCCTCTCACAACACCCCCTCATGCTACTCACACCGGTAGGATGCCTCGGCCACCTGAGCTTTTGACTTACTCGTACCAGCGCCTGCAGCTGCCCTAGACGAGGCCAGGAGCCACACATGGGGTATGCCCCAAGAGGGCCCGCAAGTATATATTTGTTCTTGTAAATATCAGTCATGTCATGTAAATATAAATTTATGTACAACTTATATTATGCTAGTCTCGTGTTTCGATACTATTTGTTCTTGTGTCTACGGGTAACCACATGAGGGAGTCAGTATCGCAATACCCCACCTTTTCAGACCTTACAAACCGCACCAGGTCACACCATACACTGCCACTACCGAGATAAAACACACTTCGATGCCACCTTTTCGATGCCACCTTTCTGCACCGAAAAGACCACACTCCGCCACGCCCCCTGTTTAGACTAAAAAGACCGTACCCGGTCACGTCACACACTGCCACTTTTGCAGACCGAGATGACAACACACTTTAATACTACTTGTTCTCACCGAAAAGACCACACCTTGTCACGCCACACGCTACCACTTTTGCAGACCGAGTTAACAACATACTGTGACGCTACCTTTTCAGACTAAAAAGGCCACACTCTGCCACGCCAACTTTTCAGACTAAAAAGAACGCACCACGACACACCACAAACTATCACATTTGCAGACCGAGAAGACAACACAATACAACACTACCTTTGCAGACCGAAAATACCACACTCCGCCACGCCACCTTTTCAGACCAAAAATACCAGTTATAAAAGGAGGGAGAAGTGAACTAGAGGAGAAGAGAGCGGAAAAGAATACTACACCACCACACCCAACAGTTCACCAAAGCTTGGTTCACACAACTGAGAGGATGGAGATGTCGGACTCGTCGACAGGCTTCTAAGTGAAGATGCTGTGGAAGCGCAAGTGGCTTGTCGAGAGAACTAAACCATACCGAATTGTTCTATGAAGGATGCTCCAGTACCATCGGAGTTTCCACGCACGCAATGGGTGTGCGAAGAACTGGCTAAGATCATCTAGTCCACACACCCGGCGACGGTCGCCCAGGCATACTACATGTGTGGGAATGTCCTCGTAAGAGAATCTTGCACATGCATAGATTTTTCACATCTTACATTCCATTCCACAAATCCCTAACTACATCCGTGCATAATGGCAGTTAGAGATGCGATGCAACTTCTTCTAATAGATCGACGGTCTGAACATATACGATAGGGCGTTCATCGAGCAGAAGTACATGTTGAACTATGCGATGCGAGCCGAGACCTTCAAATGTTGGAAACCTTACATACCCAACCCTACTAAAATGGCACCGAAGGAGCCCAGGAGAGCAGAGTGGTCCAGGAGAGCAGAGTGGTGGTGGAGGACCCTCGAATAGGAAGTTGAGTACGACCGGGTTGAGCGCGCAGCGCACAAGGGGGAGGCTCCTACTAGTGAGACCAGTGACCGTCCTAGCGCTTCCTGTCGTCCAGGTGTAGTCCGAATCGAAGAGATAAGTTATGTTCAGTTTGCATCCTGGTTATTAATTTTGCCATATGTTGTGCTATCCTAACATCATTCAATCGTCCAGTCCATCTCACAGAACATGACTGACTTTGAGACTGCCCACCGCCATGGGCAGTCCAGAGACAAGGGGAAGGGACCAATGGGCCGCTAGGACTAATCGATTTCGTTCCAATCAACCTTTTTCGGATTCCAAAAAGGTGCACATGTATCGTAGGTGTATTTTGGTTTGTTGATTCCTGAATGTTGGCATTTCTAATATATGTAACCAAACCCAGCACGCCATATATTTTGCAATTAAATTATGAAGTCTTTCAAATTTAAATATCTTTTCACAAATATTTTGACTATTATATATTACGTAATCTTTTCCTGAAGGAATCGGTTCCACGAATAATACAATCGGGACAACAACGTGCATGGCAACCCTAAACCCAAATATTTTTTCATTTCGCTACGAAAGGGGTCTATTTGTGTTATTGCACCACTGAACTTGCGTTCCAAATTGCACCGCTGATCTTGCATTCTCTACTTCATATTTCGTTATCTTCTCCAATTTTGGATTATGAACTACAAAGACACTTCAAGCTATTATATAAAAAAACTTCGTGAAATACACTAAATCTTTAGGCTGAATTCTCTAGACATAAATTAAAAACATAAATATCGGGCCTTGTCGCCATTCCAATTGGCGACAGTATCCATGTCGCCAATTAAACTGGCGACAGGGTTCTATAACCAATTGAACTGGCGAAATTGTTCCGTCGCTAGTTCAATTTGTGATAGGAACCACTCCTTATTGTTCCAATTGGCGACATGGATATTGTCACCAATTGGAATGGCGATAGAAAATTTTCGTCATTCCAAATGGTGACATATACCTATTTTTGTAATTATCTTTTACATTAATATTATTTTTAAAAATATTTGGAATTGTTGTACTTCGACAATACGCACATAATGTATAAAAATATGTTATGCAAAAAATATATACAAATATAGTACATCATAAGAGCACAACATCTATGCAATGTACACACGGGATACAATATAGCTCACTCATCTGAGTCGCTCTTTGATCGTTGCGTGTACGTCTGCGTGCGCATCCTAGTTTGCATTGAGCATGTCCCGTGGGATACGTGAATCGGTCCGAAGAACACGTATCGGTTTGAAGGGTGTACGGAGACTGCTAAGTGGGCGAAGGTGCTTCAGCAAGCTAGCACTGACCCATTTGAGTTTGTCCAACATCAATGTCGTCCAGGTGAGTCATGCCAAACTACCTCCCACCTGCCATCATATCTGTAATGAACGGATCAAGAAATTTGCCCCCGGAGCGATGGCCCCCAGGTACGATGTCTGAACTGTTGGTGATATGCCCTAGAGGCAATCATAGAGATAATTGTATCACATCTATATTTATGAGATATTGAATGAATGTTATTCTGTTCCTTGAATGAATCATCAGTTATATATATCAACGAGTATGTGGCTTATTGGTGAAGCTCTTTAACTTATATGATGTCGTTCTAAATGTTTCTCTGGTCGAATGTCATTGGTCGAAACACCAGTATCTCAATGACCAGCACATGTATTGATTGATGACCATGTTTCACCGGTCATAGATATAGGGATATCGAATCAATAATGTGAACACATATTAGAGAACATAGTGTTGGATTGACCCACCTTGAGACACTACTGAGATTGTTATGATTCTATGTGTCATCAGTTGGTCTCAAGCAATGATCATGTATAATCCTTAGACCTGAGATCAGCATGTTTTCCTACATGTGTAATAATATACTTAGGGGTTGCCAAACGCTACTCGTTACTGAATGGTTATAAAGGTAGCTTTCGGGTATGCTATGTAACATGCGGAGGAATATGACTGGTCGGATATGGAATTTGCCCCTCCTAACATAATAGAAGAGATATCTTTGGGCCCCTCGATGTGGTCAGATAAAGCAAGTGCATGGCCATACTACTGGTGGTCAAAGAGTTCGACCACATGAAGTTATTGGACACTCGATTGAGAAAGTATTAAACAGTCTATGGATGACATAATATCTCACCTGGAGTTCAACCAAATATCATGAAGTAAAGGGGGAATACACAAGAAGGTCATTCAGTTCGATCAGATACGGACTAGTCGTATGGAGATACGAGCTGGTCGTAGACTGGTCGAACATAATCACCAAGTGGTCGAAACCTGCCCGTAAGGAGTTACAAATTGGTCGAGACCATATATGAACTAGTCATATAGAGATATAAGCTGGTCATTAGTAATAAGGACCTGGTCGTAGATCATATTGCATTAATGTTCGTCCGATATTATTTGTGTGTATTCGGGAATCGTTGTGTCCTGCTAGGAACCGCTAATGACTCGTGGTCGAAAAAGGTTTCCGAGTCACAACCGACTACGCATGAACCTAACGGGTCACACACTTAACGGGTTGGAACAAACGTGTTCGGATAGGATCCGTCATGGGCACTATATAAGGAGATGCATGAGGCTTTTGGGGATAATGCGATACACATGAGTTGTTCCACCGAAACCCTAGCCACTATATTCTTGAGATCTCTACCATGTGAGTTGGTACTAGCACACCAGCGTATGGTGTTCCTTTCCTAAACGTGTGGATACCGTAGAGGCACTACTGCGGTTGCTGTTGCGCTCAAGGACAATCCACGACTTCACAAGGAACGCTGAAGGAGACGATCGACACCAAGGATGTTGGACGATTGACTACGATCACTTCATCGACGCGCTTTTCATTGGATCAGACTACTCTAACTCTTCTTCCTCTGCACTGCGCGTCTAGTAGTAACAATCTATGATCTATTGCTTTCTTAGCATCCTAGTTTACATGGTGGTTTTTTGAATTGCCAGCTAGTGTAGCCTACCTGTATCCTTTCATGAACAACCCTTGGTGCGGAGGAGCTCTGTCCTTGACCGTACGATGTACCAGTGACCCCAGAGGAGCTCTGGCCTTGGTACGGTACTCTGTACTGGTCAAGGTTCTACTGAGTGTAGACTAGGGGTGGGCGCCCTAGGTGGTATGCTCCAAATCCTAACACCTTGCCTCCCTAGCACTAGCTGAAATGGACACCTCCTCATCGGTCGATTTGTCGTCACCCCCACAATCAACTGAAGGCTACAAGATGGAATGACGTGAGGCAAAATCAATATTTTGGACCTAAGTTGAACATCATGTACCTCCCCGATGTGTAGTGCGGATGACCGACGGGGAGCGCTAGGACAGTCGCCTATCCGAGTAGGCCGTGCCAAACTAGAAGGTAAGCACGCTCGGCCCACTCAGTGTGCAACCTGATGGGCGTCATCTCTCGACCGACTGCGAATCATGTGTAACATCCCAAAGTTCTGTTACCAATTTAAAATCAATAAAATTATTATTTTATTCAATTTCCTGAGTTTTAACAGGGTTTTCTTGATTTTTCTAAAAATTAACAGAGTTTTATTGCCTTTCTTGAATTTCCTAAATTTTAAAAGTTAAAAATAAAATTCATTTGAGTTTTTGAGTCTTTAGTGGATTTAAACTTAAAAAGGAAATTTTAATTAATTTATTGAATTTTTAGGGCTTTTTTTAAAAAATCAAAATTTAAAAATAACCATTTGATTTTTCCTGATTTGTTAAAGCTTAATTTGAATTTTCAAACATAAAATAATTTAAATGTGAGTAAAATAAACTCCAATCAAATAAAAATTGTTTTATTCTATTTCCAGAGTCTTTTTGAAGCTTTAAAAATAAAAGAAACTATTTGAATTTTATTAGATTAATTTAAAACTTAAATTGAATTTCTGAATGAAAAATATTTTAAATGATTAAAATATCTTCAAATAAATACAAACTTATTTTATTTGATCTATTCAGGTTCCAAGGAATTTATGAAATTTTCTCAAATTTTCCTAATTTCTTTTCTTTCCTTCTTTTCTTATATCTCTCTCTCCTCTTCTTTTCCTAGTCATCATCTTCTCCCGTGAGTTCAGACGCCATGGATGCCCATGCCTTGCTTTTCCCACCGCGAATCCTGGCCGCCCCATGCCCCGAGCCCATGCCCTGGCCCGCGCCATCCCCATCCCATGCCTTGCCGCCCATCCCCATCCTCCCCGCCAACCTCGCCTCCCATGCCGCCGGCCATGCCGCCGAACTGCTCCTCCCCTCCCCGAGCTCCCCTCTCTTTCCTCCCCCACTTCCTCCCCCTCCTCTCCTCCCCTCCCCTCCTATTGAGCCACGCCAAAGCTCCCCAAACCGAAGCTCCCTTCTCCCCAAGCTTCGGCAGAAATTTCTCCTCCTCTGTTCTCCTTCTCCAGTCATCCATTCTCCGCACCACCCACATCACATCGTGCCCCTCGGCCTATTCCTCCCATCCCCAGAGTTTGTCGTCCTCTATCACCTTCGTCTCTCTACAATCGAAGCTTTACCGTATGCGACCGAACCTCCTTCCTCCTCGCACTGCATCGCCATCGAAGCTCCTCTGTCGGAGCCACCACCATCGTTGTGTTCACCTCGCGACGTTCTACGTCGTGCTCCCTTCCTTTTCTTCGAAACACTGTCGGTTTGCCGAAGCCCCGAAATGCCTTCCACCGCCGTTCCCAGTGTCGTCGACCACGCCTTGGTGACATCTCCACCACCTTTGGCTTCACCACTCTGCGTTCTACACGGTGCTCACCCTAACTTCTCGAGGGAACCACCCCTTCACCGGAGCCTCAAATGCCACCGCCGCTCCAAGCTGCGACGTTGCCACCTCGCTTCGCTGTCGGCAATGCCGATGCCACCCATAGGTTCCTCACCCCTGTGAGAACCCATTTTGGAACTTCCCGACGGTCGCGCCCTTGCTCTGCCGTCTGCTCCTCTATGCTTTCTTCTGCCTTTTATTCTTTGCTTTGAGTCACTTCCACGTGGGTCCTCCATGTCATGCCCTCATTCTTTTCCTTCACTCCATCTCATTCTCTCACTTGCTTGTGGACCATTATGTCAGCCACATGTTTGATTTCTCTGTGAAGAAAGAAACCGAAATATTCTATTCCTTTTTCTGAAATTCTATCATTTCATGTGATTGAAAACTTCCGAACATTTGTTCTCCATCATACAAACCCCGATTTCGTCTATTCTTGCTTCTAAATTCATCTAAAGGTGGTATCATCCTTTTGGTACTAATTTTTTATTGTCAGATTTTCTTTGGATTTTATCTGAATTTGGCTTGTTTTTCGCATATAGATGTCGACGACTCTGGGGAAACGTGAATTATTTGAAAAACCGGATTTCGGCGCCGTTTAAGAACAACAACTAAATAAGTAAGGCAAGCTACATCCTTTGATCATGTTTGATCCCAATACTTTAAATTATTTAAATTCTATTTTAAATTATTATTGCATGCATATTTATATTCCAGTAATTTAAATTCTTGTTTTAAGCTTTATAGTTATTCCCAATTCTAATGTATAGCCATTCCTTGTCAAGATAGATAGTATGGAGAATCTTTCCTAATGTGATGTATTTAGGAGTTAGAAATTGAGAAGATTGGATTATAAGAATACATTACTATTGGATGTTTGATTATAAAAATACCTTATTGATTGGATTATAGCAATATACGATGGATGGAAGTTGGATTGTAGGAATACATGATTCTTGGATATTGATTATACAATTATACAATTGTTGATTGTTGGATTATATGATTGAATAATTGTTGGAGATTGAATAATAGAAATGTAATATTGACGGATGTGGATTATAGAAATAAATCTTGATTGGATTATAGAGATATATCTTGGATGGATTATAGAAATATATCGCGGTTGGATTATACAGGTATATTTTGCTGGATTATTAGAATATATCATTGTTGATATTGGATTGTTGATATCGGATTATAGAAATAGATTACGGTTGGATGTTGGATTATTAGAGATATATGATCGTTGGATACTGGATTATAGAAATATAGTATTGTTGGATTTGGTGGATTGGAAGAATCGAGAAGTATGTGTAAACTTTGTAGAATTAATTGGTAAATCTGGTTATATTAGATTGGAAGAAGTCCATTCTACCCCCTCAAGTATCGACATGCGGACACCTAGCCCCCTAAACTAAAAAATCGGCCCTTTGACATCCCGAAGTTGCAAAACCGGACAATCTACCCCCTCCGGCTGTTTTGTGCGGTGGTTTTGCTGACGTGGCATCCAGTCAGGCTGGTTTCGCCACGTAGGCCGCTTTGTGGGAGCTGATGTGGCGTTTCTTATTTTTCTTATCTCCCTCATCTCCTCCACTTCTTCCATTTCTCCTTCTCAACTCCTCTCTCCCCCGATAGATTTCTTCGGCGCCGCCCCCATGGCTCCCCTCCGGCCGACTTCTTGCGCCCACCTCCCCGACCTGCACCCTTGGCTCCTCCCCCCAGCACCCACGCTCGCCTGCGCCTCCTGCCCGTTGAGCTCAGCCACACCCCTTGGCTTGGGCTGCCCCCTGCTCACCCGGCCCCATGGCGCCGCCGCCTCTCGCCCCCACCCCGGCGCCTCGCCTCCTGCACCTTTGGCAACCGCCGCCACCTCTATAGCCTGCGCATGAACTCACTCCTCGCACTTGCCTCTCCTGCCTCCGGCTCGGCCGGATGTGGCCTAGCCTCATGCGCCTCCTCGGCCTAGTGCCAGCGCTTGGTTCCCCTCGGCCGAGCGAGCCAGGTGAGCGGCCGGCGCACTTGGGGGTCAGCGCAGGAAGGACCGGGCCGAGCTGGGGAGGCGACGCCGGTGCAGCTCCATGGGGAGACCCACGGCCAGATAGAGGGAGGTGCATGGGCATGGTCGCATGCACAAGAGAGACCAGGAGCGAGCCGAGGAAAATGGGCACGCCGGGGAAGGGGCTAGGAGAAGGAGGAGACGGAGGGAGAGCCGAGCGGCTGCGTTGGCCACCGGACCGCGCTGGGGAGTCCAGGGGAAGGTCGGAGGCTGGTCGCGGGCCAACCAAAGTGGCGGGGCCGAGTCGTGGGGTAGAGCGCGCGTAAGCGGCGGCGGGCCGGCAGCACCAGGGGACCGAACCGGGCGGCAGCGCCAAGAGTGGAGGGAGAGAGAGATGAGGTGAAGTGAAGTGAAGTGAAGTGAAGTAAGAAGTGAATTGGGGGAGAAGAAGATGAGGTAAAGCGGACGGGTGTTGTGGGTCACTTACTGGTGGGCTCAAGTGTCAAAGAAGCCAGCTCACTTAGTAGATCTGGCGAAACCGCTCTGACCGAACGCCACGTCAGCAAAACCACCGCACGAAACAGCTGGAGGGGGTAGGTTGTCTGGTATTGCAACTTTGGGGTGTCAAAGGGCCGATTTTTTAGTTTAGGGGGTTAGATGTCTGCATGTTGATACTTGAGGGGGTAGAATGGACTTCTTCCTATTAGATTTATGGGGTATGATTGGATAATCGGAGTTAGAAGAAATATTAGTAAAGACAAATAGATTATTAGTGATTGTTGGAAATGCAGTATCAGCAAGGTGATCCGGTATAGATGATGAATAAAGAATGAAGTTGGATTATTAGATGTAAGTTATGAATGGATTTCATGTATCTTGGATAGATCTTAGAAATATATCTTGGAGGGATTATAGAATCCTATCTTAGTTGGATTATAGAGAATTGATGAACTTGGTGGAGGTAATTGAATAATAATGGTTGTTGATCTGCAGTTATTGGTGGATTAATTTAAACAATAATGTGGTGGATTAATAGACAAAATAGATTGATTTGGAATTATGACTCTCATATTGATGGTTGACTGTCAAATCTTGGAATTTGACAATTCGTGGATATCAAACTCTCACATCTTGTCGCCTTAGATGAAACTCTCGTTAGTACAGTAGTATTGACAAGATGCATTTGTTTAAAAACTTGATGGTTAGACATGCTTAGACCAAAATTGTTTAAATCGGGGAACTTTAGCCAAATATTCAATTGTGATTTAAATGAGACTATGGTATTGTTTTACCATAGAAATTTTGCAAATGATTTTGAAAAGCAAGACAAAAATGAAAAAATAGTTTGGACTTGGGCGAAATGGATGTTTAGAGGGTGCATGTTGATGCACGGGATCGAGACATTTCTATGATCGAGGCCCAGGGGTTATTTTGGAAAGTCATCCAAGTCAATTAAGGACTGGTCTTCAAGTTGCATCTTGCTAAGCCCCAACGTACTACCACAAGTCGGGAAATGGGTATGACTTGGCTAACTAATTTGCAATATTTCACCGTGGTTGTGCCATTCGGTTGCGTGGGTGTTTTTATAACCTACTTTTATGTATTTCCACATGACGCAAGAGGGGGCTTAAATCTTGTGGATGGTTCAATCCAACGGAGCAAAACCTTAGTGAGACAGGACTAGTGGGATGGCGCATTGTAAAGGTCTTGTGATAATGACTTAGTTGCACACCTTCAGCAGCGTGTGAGCGGACAGTATAAAACAATTATCTCTTGTGGGTAAATCTGTACAAACTCTGCAGAGTGTAAAACTATTCGAATAGCCGTGTCCACGGTCATAGACATGCTTAGCAAAGCCAAAGCAAAGTTAGATTTTGGTTTTGATTCCAAAAGATGTTATCAAATGATTTTGGATATTTTACCCAACTGGGAAATAGGGCAGTTTCCATGTGATAAGAAAGTATCCTTCACCACTCTTGGATGAATTTTACCTTACTATAAAACTTGAGAATTTAGAAAATAAATTTTAGTTATGCAATAACTGCTTTTGAACTTAGTACAAGTATTTATAGAAAACATTGTTTTATACAAATTCAACCCTATAAGCCTTCCTTTGATCTATATCCCTGCATGCATTATAGTTCTGTTATTGGGTGTAACTTGCGGAGCACAGTTGTTTGTGCCTACTCTTGCTTAATAAAATGTTGTTCAAAGGAGAAGAACTTTGCAACTGCTGAAGATCTCGACGACTAGGCTGCTACCCCAGTCGATTGCCTGTGATAGATTAGCTGGGCTCTACTACTTCTTCTTTGTCTTCTGATATGTTCTGTATTTGCTGGCTCGTATACCTTTCTTGTAATCAACTCCAATCTTTAATAATAAATTTATGCGAGTTATGGATGTTACCATTTTGTTTACTGTGTGAGCTAACCACTAATCATGGGACTAGTTCAGTAATACACAGAGGATTTGGGAGTGTTAATCCCCGGATCTTTACATCATGTTCTTGACATTTGATAAGTGCTTCTTTGTGGGGTATCCTAAGGAAACTAAAGGATATTATTTTTATAAGCGGGATGAAAACAAAGTGTTTGTTGCCCGTAATGGTGTCTTCTTGGAGCAAGAGTTTCTTTCCAAAGGAGTCAGTGGGAGTAAGGTGCAACTCGAAGAAATTTGGGAAACATCCGAAAATGTTTCAACTCCTACTGAGCCTCTACAGGATGAACAAAATGTTGTTAAACCTGTAGATGAAGCATCAGCCCCACGTAGATCTAAAAGGCCATGTCAATTGCCTATAAGGTATGGGCATGACGTTTTATTATTGAATAATGGTGAGCCTAATACTTATTCGGAAGCGATGGTAGACCCAGACTCTGAGTCATGACTTGAGGCCATGAGATCCGAAATAAAGTCCATGCATGACAATCAAGTTTGGAACTTGGTTGATGCACCTGATGGTGTTAAAACCATTGAATGCAAGTGGATTTTTAAGAAAAAGATAGATATGGATGGAAATGTTCACATTCATAAGGCACAACTAGTTGCGAAGGGTTTCAAACAAATTCAAGGTGTTGATTATGATGAAACCTTCTCTCCTGTCGCTATGCTTAAGTCTATCCGGATCATTCTGGCTATTGCTGCATATTTCGACTATGAGATATGACAGATGGATGTCAAAACGACTTTCTTAAATGGAAACCTAAGTGAGGATGTGTTTATGACACAACCTGAGGGTTTTGTCGATCCAAAGGAAACTAGAAAGGTATGCAAGCTCAAGAACTTCATCTATGGATTAAAGCAAGCATCTCGGAGTTGGAACATTCGTTTTGATGAAGTGGTCAAAGGGTTTGACTTCATCAAGAATGAAGAAGAACCTTGTGTTTACAAGAAGGTTAGTGGGAGTAAGCTTGTGTTTCTGATCTTGTATATGGATGACATACTACTGGTCGGAAATGATATTCCAATGCTTGAATCTGTTAAAACTTCATTAAGAAATAGTTTCTCAATGAAAGATTTAGGAGATGCAGCATATATTCTTGGTATAAGGATCTATAGAGATAGATCTAAGAGACTAATTAGATTAAGCCAAGACATGTACATTGACAAGGTGTTGAAACGGTTCAACTTGCAAGATTCCAAGAAAGGTTTCTTGCCCATGTCACATGGTATTAGTCTTAGCAAGACTCAGTGCCCTACGACCACTGATGAGCGAGACAAAATGAGTAGAATTCCATATGCTTTGGCTATTGGATCTATTATGTATGCCATGCTGTGTACACGACCAGATGTGTCGTATGCTCTAAGTGTTACGAGCAGATATCAGTTAGATCCAGGTGAAGGTCACTGGATAGCAGTCAAGAATATCCTTAAGTACTTAAGAAGGACTAAGGATGCATTCCTTGTATTTGGTGGTGAGAAAGAGCTGGTCGTAAATGGTTACACCGATGCTAGCTTCCAAACCGACAAGGATGATTTCAGATCGCAATCAGGGTTTGTGTTTTGCTTAAATGGAGGAGCAGTGAGCTAGAAAAGTTCCAAGCAAGGAACGGTTGTCGATTCTACGACAGAGGCTGAGTACATTGCGGCTTCGGAACCTGCAAAAGAGGTCGTATGGATTAAAAAGTTCATTAGTGAGCTGGGTGTGGTTTTGAGTGCTTCCAGTCCAATGGATCTCTATTGTGATAATAGTGGAGCCATTGCACAAGCTAAGGAGCCTAGATCGCATCAAAAGTCTAAGCACATACTTCGGCGATATCACATTATTCGTGAGATCGTTGAGAGAGGTGATGTGAAGATATGCAAAGTGCACACGGATTTGAATATTGCTGATCCGTTGACAAAGCCTCTCCCACAACCTAAGCATGAGGCGCACACAACAGCTATGGGTATTCGATACCTATATGATTGACTCTAGTGCAAGTGGGAGATTGTTGGTGATATGCCCTAGAGGCAATCATGGAGATGATTGTATCACATCTATGTTTATGAGTTCTTGAATAAATGTTATTCTGTTCCTTGAATGAATCATTAGTTCTGAAGATCAACGAGTATGTGACTTGTTGGTGAAACACTTCGACTTATATGATGTCGTTCTAAAAGTATCCCTGATCGAATGTCACTGATCGGAACACCAGTGACTCTACGACCAGTACATGTATTGATTGATGATCATGTTTCACCGGTCATGGATATAGGGATATCGAATCAATAATGTAAACACATGTTAGAGAATATGGGGTTGGATTGACCCACCTTGACACACTATAGAGATTGTTATGATTCTATGTGTCATTAGTTGGTCTCAAGCAATGATGATGTATAATCCTTAGACTTGATATCAGCATGGTTCCCTACATGTGTAATAGCACTCTTAGGGGTTGCCAAACGCTGCTCGTAACTGGGTAGTTATAAAGGTAGCTTTCGGGTTTGCTATGAAACATGCGGAGGGATGTGACTGGTCGAATATGGGATTTGCCCCTCCTAACATAACGGGAGAGATGTCTCTGGGCCCCTCGAAGTAGTCGGATAAAGAAAGTGTATGGCCGTGCCACTAGTGGTTGAAGAGTTTGACAACGTAAGGTTATCCGACAACTTGATCGAGAAAGTATTGAACAGTCCATGGATGACACATTATCTCACCTGGAGTTCAAACCAGATATCGTGAGGCAAAGGGAGAATACTAGAGTAAGTCGCTTAGCTCGATCAGATCCAGACAAGTCGTATGGTGATACGAGCAAGTCGTAGACTAATTGAACGAAACCACAGAATGGTCGAAACCTGGTCATAAGGAGTTATGAACTGGTCGTGACCATGTGCGAACTGGTCGTATAAAGATAGGACCTGATCGTAAGTGATGAGGACCTAGTCGTAGATCATATTGCATTAAGGTTCGTCCGATATAATTTGTGTGTATTCAGGAATCGCTATGTCCTGCTAGGGACCACTACGACTTGTGGTCGGAAAGGGTTTTCGAGTCACAACCGATTACACATAAACCTAACGGGTCACACACTTAATGGGATGGAACAAACCAAGATGCAATACGATTCAGAAACGTGTTCGGATAGAATCCGACACGGGGGCACTATATAAGGAGATGCTTGAGGCTAGTACCGGATGGACAGAAGAGAGACGTGAGTTGTTTCCACCGAAACCCTAGCCACCATCTTCTTGAGAGAGTCTTCCCGTGCGACTTGGTGCTAGCACACCGGTGTACGGTTGTTCCTTCTCTGGACGTGTGGATACCGTAGAGGCGCTACTGCGGTCGCTGTTGCGCTAAGGACGATCCGCGATCTTCACAAGGAACTGCGGAGGTTGCTGAAGGAGACGATCGACTACGAGGACGTTGGACGATCATCTACGACCACCACATCGGCGCGTTCGTCGTCGGACTAGGCTGCTCCCACTCTACTTCCGCTGCACTGCGCGTCTGGTGGTAATGATCTATGATCATCTATCTTGTTTGGCTTCCTGGTTTACTTGGTAGAAATTTTAAATTGTTGCTAGCGTAGCCTACCCGTATCCCTACAAGAATATTGACCCGCCCTCAATTGCCTGCATTCGAGACGGGTTTATGTGAGAAGAGTGGATATAGGTGATATAGGTACGAACTGTAAACATTACTCGAATGGAGTTGGATTCACAAGTGGACAGCTCGCTATAGCATCGTCCCATCGGGAGGGGGCACAACCTGATAGAGATCAAACTATCACATTACGCGTTGCGGGGCGTAAGGCTCGACCATATGAGAAAAAGGTAGCACAGCGTCCTGCGTGCATTGCACAGACAGTCTATGGAGACCATATATGCTATCATCGTGCAACAACTCGAACTCATTGTGGAACATAGGGTAGCACCTCGTTGGTCTGTCTCTAGCCCAACTTAACTTGGCAGTAGTCCACCAGGTGCCAATAGTGGGCCCGTCTATAGGGTCGTTCAACTTGGGGTATAGGTGCACTGCATTCCGGATGGTGGGTCACCCAACAAGGAAGTGCTCCCAACTCCACAGCTACAGGAGCACGTAGCAGACAACAAGGCTCGGTTTCACACCGGTATCGCACTACGAAGCGTCACACAACCCCCTGTATATGGCGCAAAGGACGACTTATCCAAAGTTATAATGGGGCATCACCCCAGGCTCCGCGTCAGCTAAAGACTCAGCGATATAAACGAAGCTAAGAACCTAATTGCTTTGTGTGGTGGGAAACAAGACCCAACCGAAAAGATAAAGAAGCTAAGCGACAAGGTGCGTCCTAACAACCTTGTCATGTGCATTCACCGGGCATTGACTGAAATTCCTCAGCCATGTCTGAGGGACACCATGGACCATGTTTGGGACAGCTATGCCGAACCGATGCGCCAACCAGGCCTTCCAATCCGCTGGTGGACTGGCTGGAACAAGTGGCTCTCCCATGATCGGGAGATCGATCATGAAGGAGACATCTTGAAGAGTAGTCGTCATCTCTCCCCACCGAAAGTGGAAGGTATGCGTCTCGGGTCTCCATCTATCGACAAGTGCTGATATGAGACTATCGTCTAAGGTGAAGTAGTGTCCAACCCAGAGCAGGTCCGGTAGAGGCATGACTTTGCAAGAGATGAAAGACACAAATTAATAGTGAATAAATTAATAATGACTAAATTATTTATGACCAAATTTTTTACGACTAATTAATTACCATGAATTAATTACGATGAAATTAATTACGAGAAATTAACCGTGACTCAATTAATTATGATTAAATTAATTATGACTAATTAACTATAACTACATTAATTACAACTAATAACTACGACTAATTAATTATGACTAATTAGTTACGACTAATTAATTACCACTAATTAAATTAATCTATTTTCACAATGACTAATTAATTATATCCTAATTAATTATGAGTGATTAATTGTGACTAATTAATTAGGACATAATTAATTGTGACTAATTAACTAAGACAAAATTAATTACAACTAAATGGTAATGACTAAATTAATTATGCCTAATTAACTCTAACTAAATTATGACTAATTAACTACAACTAATTAATTGTGACTAATAAACTATGACTAATTAACTACACAGTTAATAAAGAAAATGCATACGACAAAGAAATACTTGCTCCTGATGTCGAACTTTTCGTAATAATACGATCGCTAATGACTACTCTAAACAATCATTAATCGTCGGGAGCACGCGAGACCGTACGAGCTGAGAATGAGAGAGGAAGGATGACAGTGACCTCTCTCACAGTCTGTGTCACACGTTTTATAGCCACGCATCATAGAAATTATGCCGACCGCAAAGCGATGGGAGGAATTGGATTCCCTCCCGTGCGCGGCCTTTTCTTTGGTGCATGCATGCGGTGATTGAGACGGATGGGATAGACTCCCTCCCACGTAGGGCTACAGGCGAGTGCACATGGGTCTGTAGGTGCGCGTTGTGCCTCCAGCGCACTGAGCCGGACGAAGCCGTGCCTCTGGGCCACGACAAGGCAAATCTAGACCCCTGGGCACCAGACGCTCCACGTGGCGTGATGAGGAGGAAATTCGTGCCCTAGGGGCACGGTTGAGGATAGGGCACGGTTGAGGTATTTCTGGTCCCCAGGGGCATAGTAGAGGCAAAATCCAGCCCCATGGGTACCGGCATTGCTCACATGGCGCAGCGGGGGAGTCTGTCCCCCAGGGCAACGGTGGATGGCAAGTCCGGTCCCCTAGGGGCCGAATTTGGGCACATGTCGCGTACCAGTTTGTCCGATATGCCATTTTTGACAATATGACTGAGAGGGAGCCATTTCTGTTAATCACTCCACCAAAAATGCTATAAGCGCCACAAACTCCTCTCACCAGATGCTTTATTTACACAGACTAGTTAGGTATCAGAAATCACGAACGTCTACAAAATCATTCTTGTTCCCGGTTGTCTGCCTGTACGGAAAAGAATGAGAAAAGGTTGTACCTTTGATTTTGCACTTTGAAAGTCCAAACAAAAAACCATCAAGGAAAGTGCTTTGATCGGCAAAGGAAAATTCCAACAACATTGGACGTCCTTGTCACCTCGACACAAAATTCAACCTAGGATGCTTAGGGCCTATTTGGTTCTTCATGGATTCTGGTTGGTTTCTTAGAATTCCAAAATTGTTGTTGAAATAATGCAATACATCAAGGGCAACACAACTAATTTCCTCTGCGTGTGTTTCCCATCATTGTGTAATCTGTCCATGTAACCCGTCTAAGCAACAAGATTGATTCTGTATAGAGTACATTTTTTTTTTGCCTATCTTGCTGCCCAGTTCAATTCATAATCCAATTTTTGTTTTATTTCTACAATGGAAATAGTGTGCATTCCAATATTATGTTGCTACCCAATTTTCCCCTCTCGGAAAGCCGTCAATACTAGTTGTTACCTTAAAAAGCCGCTGCTCAGAGGGAAGTGGATTTTTACCTCTTAATGAAGCATCCCTCTATCCGATATGCTGGCCAATTTGTCCC
This sequence comes from Ampelocalamus luodianensis, assembly GCA_036346255.1. NCBI lineage: Eukaryota > Viridiplantae > Streptophyta > Magnoliopsida > Poales > Poaceae > Ampelocalamus > Ampelocalamus luodianensis. The sequence goes on along the minus strand of CM070620.1, from coordinate 27,554,945 downwards.
ATTTTGTATCGAGATCCATACATGTATATTTTAGGGAATAGATAATACAATGAGAGATAAAATAGTACGAATCTCGAGACAAATTAGACGACGGATAAGATAGAAGTTAAAAAGATTTTCCCATACTCGGAGCTTCTTGTTGGAGAAGCAACAACCCCATACAGTGCCTTACAATTCTGCATTTAGCATGCCCTAAAAAGGAATAAATGTACATATTTACATAATTGGATCAGAAATCTCTTTGCCATATCATCCTTTGGTCTTCTCCTTAAGAGTTATGGCATAGACATTAAGAATTTTGATTGCCTTTTCAGCGCACTTGTTCAAAATATCAGAGACTTATGGTGTATAGAAATAAATACTTTAGGCCTCATTTGGAATGCAGGAATTTCTTGAATTTATGTCAGAATTGAACTATTTCAGGTTAAATTAATGTAAAGTTCTCGCAGAACTCTCGTCTTCTAAACAAGCTTGTACTGTAGTAAAGTAGGAAACGACTAGCGCCTAGACGATCCGGATGCTAAGATCGGATGTCCAGGGTAGCTATTGGATCTTACAAAATAATACATTCGTTGAGCGTCAAAACTGTTCTCAAGGTGTAGCAACAAAATTTGAAGTGAGCGTAACAATTAATTGTTCAGCGTGCAAAAAACCCCACCCGATTGCAACAACTCCATCGCAACAAGATGGCACATGAGCACATCAAACAAGCAACAACAACGCTAATGCAAACAAAAAAGTTTGTGGGTGCTACTCCATGCTTCGTTTAAATAAAAGCCATATCTTTACTGTGATTTTTCATACGAGGAAAGCTGATTTTAATTAACTCAGCTCTTTGGCGTGTGCATGGAAGAAAATACCAAAAGCGTTGCTTCTTCTCATGCACTGGTTGGCCACATTTTGCTCCTTACTCCGCCTTGCTTTTAGTGCATGGTGTATTGCAAATACAACACGTCACTCCATAACTTAAGAGGAAGACATGGCAAATATTTCTTCTTTGGTTAAGAAAAAAGGGTTTCATCAAACAAAATCTTAGTGGGTATGAATTTTGTATCGTGGAACCATATATAGAATAGGTCCTAGTTATTATGGAATAGTATGATAATTATGTTATTCTGCTAGTTTTCTTATTAGCGCTCTATATATGCGTTTGTTCACCTACAACAAACTTAAATGTATTTCCCCCTGGATTTGGCTTAACACGACAATTATTATATCCATACATATCTAGAGAGGATGTTTTTTTTTTTTGCCTACATTCAAGAAGGGTTGGAGTGAGAATTGACATTTTAACAGCTAACTTTGCCTATAAAATGTTTATAGGTATTGTTCTAAATAGTTAGTTTTTCTGCATGTCATTTCACTTTGGAACCAGTATTATTCGTATTATCCTTATCTTTTTATATGACCTAGCCTTTCCTTATATATTTTTTATAGGACCTGTTCTTTCCACTATTCAATCGCTAGACAAGTCTTTATTTTCGAGGAAGTCGCTATGAAAGTCTTGATCATATGTTTGGGGCCAAGTCCACGCATGAATTGAATATACTTGCATAAAAGTCATTTGAGTTCCATTTAACAAAAAACATTAAACCGTATTTACCATATGATTGAACACAAATACCTAGAAAAAATATATCAAAAAGGCAACCGTAACCTATTATAGGAACCCTAATATAAATTTGTCATCTGAATGATAGATTCTAGCACCAAAAATACCGAATTTGTAGATAGTTCCAAGTCTAGTAACCTCGTCGTGCCATCAACCAAACTTTTTTCTAACTACCTTTGTTTGCCGAAATAACAAATTACAGCCGCACATTCCCAACTATATCCCCAAACCGGAAACCTCCACCGGGCCCACGAGTCAGTCTCTACGCTCCAGCGCATCAGACGGCCATAGCAACCGCAAAATCCTAGATCTGACGGCCCAGATCCGTTCCTAACGCCGTATATATCCCAGCCTCACCCCCAGCCACGCGCTCCCTCCCTCTCTTTCCGCCTCCACTCCTCGCGAGCCTCCCCGCAAGCGGCTTGTCTTCTCTCCTTCCAGTGGCTGCCGCGGCGATGCAGATGGCGGCGGCAGCAGCCACCGACGCCCCGGCGGCAGCGGCGCCGCATCCCCACCCCCACGCCCACGGGCCGCCGGCGCCGCACGGGCATGGGCACGCGCACCCGCACCCACACCACCACCACCACCACATGCCGCAGCCGCGGTGGGTGGTCATTCCGTACCCCCCGCCGCAGCCCATGGTAGCCGCGCCACCGCCTCCCCCGCCGCAGTTCGTGAAGCACTTCGCGCCGACGGCCTCGGTGACTCCGCCGCCGCCAACGGCTGGATCCGGCGGGAACGGGGGCGACGAGAACCGGACGATCTGGGTCGGCGACCTCCAGTACTGGATGGACGAGAACTACCTCCACAGCTGCTTCGGCCCCAGCGGCGAGGTTAGGTCTTCCCGAGCCCGCTCCTCCGATCCAGCCTTACCCATACCGGATCTCTCGAGTCCTGTTAGATTTGTCATATGACTGCCCGTTGATTCGTGCATATTATGTTGCAGTTGAGATAGCAAGTTAATTTTGCGGTTAATTATTGTTTGGTAATAATGATAAAGCTGTGGGTTTTTCGTAGGATTGGTTCGGTAGTTGCTAAAGGCGCCAACTTTGAGGCCATTTCATGCAGTATATGGGTGAAATAGACTAGTTAGTTTTGTCACAGTTCTAAACCTTGATTGTCCATGTTGTCGTGCAACTGCTAAGATAGTCAGTTCCTGTCCTGGTGAATTATTGCACTATGTGAAGTGAGGTGTGCCTTTCTGTAGAGTTCATGTTGGTAAGATGGTAAAGGTGATAGCTTTTGAATTATGACTCGTGTAGTTTGGATGAAATGGATTAGACATGTACTTTGTTAGGGGCTGTTACATTCAGAAAGATTATATGATGTGTGAATGAAGACTTGGAGGACGAGGTCAGAAACCATCGCGGCAGCTTAGTCAATATTGTGTGGCAGTGTGCGCGCGAACGTGCGTGCGCACTTGCCCGAATTATGGGTTCTTAGTTATTGTAATTTTAAGCTGCTATGAATTATTAGCCATGCTATTATGCAGTTGTTTCATCATTGAAAGAAACGGCAGTGGATGCAGTAATACTTTCCTTTTTTGGGCAAAACAAAACCCTATTGTTATATATATATAATATATTAATAGAAGGTTCAAAAAGGAAAGGTATTTTTTTTTCTTGAATTTACGAAGTGGTGAGGAAGTATTACGGAAGACTTTCATCTTTCTATTACTCTATTAGTGTGTCTTCTATGTTTTGCTAACTGTCATACTTTGCTACCCATCTGTTTTGTAGGTGGTGACGATTAAAGTTATTCGCAATAGACATTCTGGAGTTTCCGAGGGTTATGGTTTTGTAGAGTTCTATTCTCACGCATCAGCAGAGAAAGCTCTTCAGAATTTTGCTGGTCATGTAATGCCTAATACCGACCGAACTTTTAAGTTAAATTGGGCATCATATAGTATGGGAGAAAAACGCTCTGAACTTGCTTCTGATCACTCAATATTTGTTGGTGATCTAGCTGTGGATGTGACTGACGACATGTTGATGGAACTTTTTGCTAGCAAATATCGATCTGTGAAAGGAGCTAAAGTTATTATTGACGCAAACACAGGCCGTTCTAGGGGCTACGGATTTGTTAGGTTTGGAGATGATAATGACAAAACTCATGCAATGACTGAAATGAATGGTGTATATTGCTCCACTCGGCCAATTCGTATAGGACCTGCAACTCCTAGAAGATCTTCAGGTATTTCCATAATTTCAAAGTTGTTTTTAAGCACTTGTTTTGTATCCTGAGCTATCCTTCTGCAATTTCCAAAATTCCCAAGATGTAGTAATCTTTTGGGGCATGCTTGGCCTAGCTTCAGTTCCAGCATATATGCTTATAAGCTAAAGTTAGGGGTGTCAAGCGAATCCGGATAATCCGTTTTATCCGGTATCCGAATTCGGATAGTAGCAAATGTGGTAAGCAAAACTGCGTTCGTATTGTAAAGTAAAACGAATATGAATCCAGATAATATCTTATTTTTTTGCTGAATACGAATACGAAGATGGTATAAAAAATAGGTGTCAACTGTCAAATTGAATACGAATAATATCCTGATTGGGATAGTGTCAGCTAACTAGCTACTATGTATCTTTTGCATCCGACCTCCAAATTGGGCATATTATATATGCATTTCGATCGTCTCGACGAGGCCGTTGTCATGGTAGACTCCAATTTGGCATTTGATGTTGTTCATTTTGGGACACCCCCAATGAAGCTCTTTGCATGCTCTTTTTAACTGAATTCACCATGTTCATTATAGTTTGATACCGATAGTTTTCTTATGCAAAAGCATTCTAGGTTTGTCCATTATTTTCTCATCTGACATATTTTTAATCTTCATGAATTGTACTTAAGGTGATTCTGGCTTCTCTCCACCAAGGCAATCAGATGGTGACTCAACTAACAGGACAGTATGTGCTACTTGTTTCCTGGTGGCTTTGTTGACTTTTGATCATGATTTTTTACTTAAAAAACACAATATCTTATATCTTTTATTGTTGTAGGTATATGTTGGCGGGCTTGATCCCAATGTTAGTGAAGATGAACTAAGGAAAGCATTTGCAAAGTATGGCGATGTTGCCTCTGTCAAAATTCCTGTTGGGAAACAATGTGGCTTTGTTCAGTTTGTCAATAGGTATATCTAAGATATTTTAATCCTAATCCTATACACCCTTATAAGACATTGTTGGATGCTTAACTATTTATTGGTTTACTTGCTGCAAGATTTGAGATTGTGTGAAAATGCATGTCTTGTGTTGTAGAGCTGATGCAGAAGAAGCACTACAAGGGTTGAATGGATCAACAATTGGGAAACAGGCAGTTCGTCTTTCATGGGGCCGCAGTCCAGCAAGCAAGCAGGTTTGAACTAGTTTGGACTTTTATTTTCCGTTTTGATTCGTTTCTCACTAAGTAATGTAATCAACTTGCTCTGATTGACTTGTTCAAAACTTGATGAATGCACAGCTGTAAACCTGCATTGACAATGGAAATTTATATTTATTACACGATTGTACACTACTCAGGATGTTTTTCCAATCTGCACTTTGCACCTGCACCATAAAAATATTTCCTACAGGCTGTTTATTAGTGGTACATTTTGTGCACTTGCATTTGGATGGTTTTTACCTGAGTCTTTAGAATTCAATTGAAAATTAGAAACAAAAGACAGAGCAAGAGGCATTTATTTTGGGTGTTATCTATCTTTTGCTTTTACTCATCGATTCTTTTTTTAAGAAAAAGTTATTGTTGGAGATGTGGCCATGACAATCTCCCTCTATGCATGACACTCATGTATTTTGGATGTTGTTCCAACTCTTTTCCACTGCAGATGCCCCTTTAATTGAGGTACTCATGCAGTCCTGTTTGTTTGAGCATTCTTGAAAGGTTACTTTTCATACTATGCATTGAAGTGCAGGTCTTGCTTATTTCTTGACCCATGGTAATGGTTGGAGAATCTGTTCTCTTTTATGTTGAGCTCAATCTGATTGACCTGCGGCACTTATGGGGCGTTTGGTTTGAGGAATGGGTTGGTCCTTGCACCAAGTCATTCCTCACTTTTTGTTTGGTTTGAGGAATGGAAGTCCGTCACCACCTCATCCCTCATAAGCACAAGGCTAGTAGACAAATGAGGAATGAGATCATCCACCAAACTTTTGGGATGATCCCATGATGGACCAACCCATCTTAGAATAGGGTGGTTCCTTGAACCAAACACACCATTAGTTGGTTCTATCTTGGGCTGGTAAATTGACCTCCCTAAGTGAAATTGCCATATCTAAGGATGGTCTAACTTACCTATGTAGTTTGGTCACAAGGCTCCTTTTGCACTATAGTATAAGGGATCTTTGTGTCAGACATTTCCTGTAAATCATCTAGTGTCAGGCTGCATGATTGGACTACAAAATTCACTTGACATCAGCTTGACTGCATACACACTCAACAGTAAAAATTTGTATCCCAAGACAGTAAGGACCTGTTTGGCCACACTTCAGCTTCAGCTTCAGCTTATGGGCTCGAAGCAGAAGCTAGCCATCTAGGTCAAACAAATTGGATCTTCTTGGGCTTATCCTTCAAAGCCTAAGCCAGAGTCGAACTGGACACGTTAAATAAGCTGAAGACAGTAGGTTGGCTTCTGTTGGAAGCTAAGGCCTTCCAAACAAGGCCTAGATAAGCCTGTTACCTAGACTTGTCTGGGAGTGCTTATCTTCCTCCAGAAGCAATCTTTTCAGAACATCTGGTTGAGAGGAGCTCTAGTTTTTCTCAGTGAAAATGTGTTCAATATTCCTTGAGAAGCTCGAAGAAGCTGCACCTAAACAGGACCTACTAGTTAAATAGAAGTATAGCTTTAAGCGTTTAACTAGTTTTTCGCAGTTACCCTTGGAAGAAACAATTGATGTAGGCCTTTAGATGTATTCTAGATGGCTTTGTATGGGCAAAACTCCCATCGTGAGTTTGTTCAAAAGCAGTGAATATCATGCAAGATTGCCACTGTTTGCCAGTTGCCACGTGAACAAAAAGGTCATGTGATATCTATACTAGGCAGCTTGATTACCCAAATACATTATTGTTGTGGCGCATGGCTTCCTCTACTATTTTATGAACTATCATGAATTAATGGTCACTAGTTACCCCTCATTGATTTGTGGCCAACTGCAGCTTGTGTCGATTATTTCTTCATACTATGATAACATGAGCTCTTTCTGGCGCTGTGCATTGTCTGGCACCAAGTATCCCGTACCACACCATGTCTCATGGCTATCCTTTCTGAAACCTGTCCGAGCTTGAGTTGTATCCTTTTCTGGACGGTTTAAAGGAGAGTGCTCACTGTGATGCGGCCTTGTTGATTTATTCTGACAGGCTTAACGGACAACAGCTGTGGTAATAGTACAGCTTTTAAACCATGTTTCACCTGGGATTTCATTTTACTCTTCCATGGAGTTATTGCTTTGCAGTAACATATGTGAGGCTTGCTCATATTTACTCGTCAGTTGAAATTTTTAGCACCTGTATGAATACTGCTATGAGTTATCATCTCTATGCATGCCCAGCATCTGTTAAATAAATAAATCTTTGTTTTTTGCAAAGTTTGTCGGTTCTATGTTTCTGCTCACTCATTTGAATGCTCTGTTTTTCAGTCTAGGGGCGATTCGGGCCACCGGCGGAATGGCATGTACTATGGAACACCTTTCTATGGTGGATATGGCTATGCATCGCCGCTCCCCCACCCAAACATGTATGCTGCAGCATATGGAGCCTACCCTTTCTACGGTAACCAGCAACTGGTGAGCTGATGCGAGAGATTCTCTCTGTTTCCTCCAATGGAAAACAAGGTTTTGGTCCAGTAAGCATAGTAGCGTATGATGGGATATTATAGATGGCCATAAAAGTGGGTGAGACAGGTATATGAATGGTGTCTGCAGATTTGTGTTGCGAGTAGAACCTAAAGCTTGTAGACAATAAGAGTTATTCTTTCAAGAAATTTTGACTTGCTAATAAAACTAAGCTATTGTTGTGCGTCTGTCTGCTTCCTGTTTGTTATGTTATGATGTTTGATATCCTATCAAATGAGCTTTTCCTAAAATAGTACATTGAAACAACATCGAGGTGTTTTTTTTTCCTGTCTCAATTCCCGGTTCATCGCGTGCTGACAATCCGAGATATTAAGGGGGCTGAGCCTCCCCTAGAAGCTGCCTTTCATGAGGAGCTGGTGGTAGTTAGCTTCAGCTTCTTCGTGAAAAGGTAGCTTAAGCTTTCATGGGAAGCCCAAGAAGCCGCACCCGTTTGGGGGCAGCTTAAGTTTCTGGTGGCTTTAAGCTGAAGCTATAATCTCCCCGCCCAAAACAGGGCCAACATGGTATCGTTGTTTTGCCTAGTTGATCTGCAAATGTTGGTGATGCATGCCGCTTCGCCGCTACCACAGCTGGGTAAAGTGAGCTCCGATGCAGAGACGGCTGCTATTGAATGACTCGGCGATTGAAGGTCTACTCCCCCGTCCCTAGATTGTCATTCTGTTACTCCAGTCCAGTCCAAAGTGTTAAGAAACCGGGTCCAGACCGACAGACCTGGTCAATGTGGGCTCCTCATCTTAAATCCTAGCAGGATCGTAGTCTATAAATAGGGGGTGCTATTCACTATAAAGGTTTGTTCGATGAATGAAGGAATAAAGAGAAGCAAGACGTCTCCTTACATCTCTGTGTTCATCTCTTATTCTGTTCTTGTGCTATGCATTGTTTTTACGATTCTGAGTATTGTCTACGAGGTAATCGCTCGGACTAGACTCGCCAGCGACGGTTCCTCAACACGTTATCAGCACGATCGACTCTCCTTGCATTGAAAAGATAATTGTCGATGAACGACACTCGTAAATTGAATTGTTTTTCTAGATTGCTTTCGATTCTGCAAATTTGGCTTTCTAGATTGGTTTTCTACGGTGCAAATCCGCTCTAATATACCGCGAGCCGACTTGAAGTCGCCGGCCAAGCCGATCGGTGAATTGCATAAAAGAGTAGATGATGATTGTACCATATGTAGTATATGCAATCGCATGAAAGGCACCATGTGCACGGCACCGCCTGCAAGCGGCTGTCACTACCTCCGCGATACGTTACCGGTCGGCATAGTCCACCATCATGCATCGCCACGGAGGTAACGACAGAACCACGCCGCCAGCACGCGGCAAGCATGCACATGTCGGCATGAAGCCGCGCCTCCGTTGTAATCTCGTATTACATCGTATTGCATCGCATACATCTGCATGAATGAACAGTAATCGCATGAAGCCGCCGGCGTCGCGCATCGGCCATGAAGCCATAGCAACCCCGCCCCGCATGGCGCTGTCCTCCTCTCGCCACGGCCGTCGCCCGAAGCGCTGCCATGGCCGGACGCCTGAAGCGCCGGCTCGGCCCCACACGCCCGTAGCGGCCGCTCCCTCGAGTCGGCGATCGCTCGCTTCGCCGCCGCGCGCCGCCCGCGCCGCCTCCGCGCTTCGCGCCGACCACCGTACCTCGCCGGCGCGATCCGGTGCCGCACGCGCGCATCGGGCCGTGGCCTCCGCCACTCCGCCGCGACACCCATGGGACCGCCACGCCGCTTGCACCGCCACCGCGCGCGCCCGCGCCGCGTCTTGGAGCCCTCGCATGGACCCATGCGCGCGTGAGCACCGCTGCCCGGCCGCCGCCGCCGCCTTCCAGCGCCGCCGCCGGGCCACCGCCGCCGCTTGCGCGCGTAGCCGAACCGCCACCGCCGCCGAACAGCCGCCGCCGCTGCGTCGATCGCGCCGATGCCGCCACACCTGGAGCCCGCCCGCACCGCTTGCCTAGCGCCGCCGCCGCCGCGCTTTGAGCCGCCCGCGGCGGCTTGCCTCGTCCGACGCCGCCGCCGCACCTCCGCCCGCGTCGGCCGCCTCCGACGGCGCCCATAGGAGCCGCCGCTTGGAGTGGGGTAGGGGAAAACCTACCCCGTTCGGTTCTAGAAGACCGGTCGAGTGGATTTTTTGGGCCGGTGGACATGGGCTTGAAATTCGGCCCGGCCGAAAAAGACAAACTGAAAAAAAGAAGAAAAAAAGGGGCATTTTGCAAAAGGGACCTTGAAGTTCTAAAAATTGCACGAAAATTTCGCGGATAAGAAAATGTTTGCGAATAAACCCCTCGTAATTCTAAAAAATACGATGATAATTGCGCGGGTGAGGAAATTTTGCAAAAAAGGTCTCGAAAAAAATGAAAATTGCGCAAAAATTCTCTCAGAACTGAGATTTCGCGTTTTAACCCCTGAAACTTGAAGTTTTCACCGAAAAATTATTTTCCAGCATAAAAAGGCCCCGGAATCCAAATTTTTGCATATTTTTGAACTTTGAAGTATGTTTATCTTTGTTATTGTTATTTCTATGTAATTTATTTATTGTATTTACTGTTTTGATTATCTGTGATTGTTTATATTACTTTTAATCACTGGAAATAGCAGTAAATCATGAAAATTACGTAGAAAAATACGAGATCATGAACCGGAAGTTCGAAGAGCATTATGAGAATTTTGCAACTATTTTATGTAGATTACCAGCAGTAATCCTGTGAAATTTTTGCATGAATATGAAGATGACTGGCATCACGAATCAGGAATTCGAAGAACTGACCCAGCATGGCCAGATTTTGTATAAAATTTGTATCAGTCTTCAATTATGTGGTAATGTAATTACAGATGAGCAGAATATTAAGAAGATTTTCTACCTTTCACCCGAACGCGGTGTAATCCGCACGCAACTATCGTCAAGACGGCTACATGAAGTATGCCGAATTAATTGACATCATGCAAGTTGCGGAAGCTCAAGATGATGTTTTAATAAAGAACTTCATCTTGCAGCCACCTAGTCGCAATGTTGACCATGAAGCCACTGCTAGTAGCTACAAGGTGATGAAGCCTCTCACGAATGAGAGGAGCAAGAAGGGTAAGGTTGTGTGTCACACATTATTGATGCTTTCCAGTCTAAGAAAAAGGGCAAATGATAGCATGAGGCACAGAGGATTCACATCCATTAGTTGCACTTATGAATGTGGACAACCCAGTAGCAGCCCCCATCATCCCTCCTTTGGACATCGCAGCGGCCGCCGTAGCTGCCCAAGAGGAGAAGATCGCGCATGGAGCCGATTGAGGCATAAGTTCCTGAATACTTTGTATATTCGATCTAGTGCACGCATTGCACTTGGATCTTTTATAGTAACCTGCAGTTTGTAATTGAAGCAGAATTTTGAATTATTGAATAATGGTTGCAAGGTCTAGGAGAGCAAAGCATTAAATTCTTATTATGAGTCCTGCAAGGCTTATTTTCCCGTCTTTATAATAGCAAGTTACGTTCTGATATCTGAAGTATTTTATTTATGTATTGCTTGCTTTCTGCTACATATTAATAAAGTACATTATATTAGAACGCGTGTGGCGCCCTATGGAGGAAGTGTGCTTAGCATGTAGCGGCACAACGAATACCATCCTGAGAGAAATATAATTTTTCAGTCGATCAGTAAGAATGCTGGTAGTCTTACGACAATCGCAGGCAGCGATACTTGTATAATAGGCTCAGGAAGGGCCATAATTATACTCCCAATGGGCACAACTTTGGTAATTGAAGAAGACTTGTTGTACCCAGAATCGACTAGAACTCTCAAGGATATTTGCGCTAACAGTTTTCACGTAGAGACTGAAGAAGAGTATGGTATAGAATACCTGCTCATTACAAAGCGTGAAGAAAGTGAAAAATAGCATTAAAATATCTTCTTTCATATGAAACTGGGCTATACTACACTAATATTAAGGCACCTGCAGCCTATACTGCCCTGAAAACCGTATTTAGAAGCTCTGAACTTTTCTATCTCTGGCATGATAGATTATGCCGCCTAGGTCTTAAGATAATGAGAAAGATAATTAACAATTCACAGGGACATAATATGAATGTAAAGAATTTTCCGAATCAGGAATATTTTGTGTGCCTTGCATGTGCCACCAGAAAATTAATTACTAGACCTTTTGCTCTGAAAGCGACGGATGAAGTCTCTGCATTCCTGGACCGTATCCAGGGAGACATCTGCGGTCCTATACAGCCCTTGTAAGGGTCATGTAGGTATTTTATGGTGCTCATCGATGCTTCCTCGGAATGATCGCACATATGTTTATTGTCTACGAGAAACCATGCTTTTGCAAAGCTAATCTCGCAGATAATTAAAATTAGAAATATTTTTCTGATCATCACATGAAGTCCACTTGAATGGACAACGTCGGAGAATATACTCCGAAAGTATTTGATGATTATTGCATGAAAATGGGAATTAAAGTTGAACATTTTGTACCGCATGTCTGCACCCAGAATGGACTAGCAGAACTTTGAAGAATTGTAATTTACCAACTACATGTTGGGGACACGCAATCCTGCTCGCAGCAGCTCTCATCAATTTTAGACCGTCGCCCTATAACATCCATCCACCTATGCAACTAGCGTAAGGGTCAGCACCGAAAACTTCTCATCTTCGCAGGTTTGGTTGCAAGGGTTATATACCTATACCACCACCGCAGCGAACTGTAATGGGTCTTCTCCGAAAGTCTGGGATATACATTAGTTATAAAACAACATCCATAATCAAGTATTTGGACCCTATGACTGGAGATTTGTATAATGCCCGATTCGCTGATAGTACATTAGATGAGGTTAGTTTTCCTGTCATTAGGGGGAGGAAATCAACCCTTGACGATAATGTCGGGAAATAATTGTAGTCTAGAAGAAAATTAAAGTCCAGAAGATAATTAAAATTTATGCACATGACCCGCGCACTAGTGAAGCAAATAGAGAAGTCCAGAAGATAATTGCAGTCCACAAGATAATTAAATTGAAGCCCAGAAGATAATCGATTTGCAAGTATTAGCGAATCAACTGCCAGACCACTTTAGTGATTTGAAAAGCGTGACCAAGTGGCATTTGCCTGCAAGCAATGCACCAGAGAGGGTTGAAATACCAATGAAGGTATCCCTAATCCTATCCAGAGGCCTCAGAATAAAAGGACGAGAACTCCGGTCCCTCGAATCCAAAGTAACCGGGGATGTCTGGTGAAAAAGGATAAGAAGTACTTGACACAGCCAATCACCAAAGTTCCCCAAAACCAGAAGGAGGGTCAGTTGAGACCTGGCATCGGTATGGAACCTTCAGAAAGTCATACCAGAATTGAATATCCCCATGAAGGGAGACATCAGTATGGATGTGTGCGCACACATCGGAGCTGAAAAACTAAAGGGACTTGCCCCGCAATTGAAAGCAGCGGTGAGCGAGTAGAAGCATTAGAAGAATCGCCCCTTGAAGAAATAGCTATAAAATTTATGACCTCGGAAGAATATTTGAATATGACAACAGCCAATGTCGACATTTACTTTGCAAATAAAATTGTCACAATCATCAATCTTGATCCAGAGCCTCCATTGCTCGTTGAATGAAAGGAAAGATCAGATTGAGAAGATTTGAAGAAGGCAATAGAAACTGAATTATTCTCTCCAAATAAAAGAAAGACGTTTGGGCCTGTAAGCCGCACGTCTCCCCTTGTGCACCCCGTAGGGCATAAGTGGGTATTTTTTTTGAAAAAGAAATGAAAAGAAGCAAGGCTCGTTGCATAAGGTTTCACTGAACATCTAGGAGATGATTATGAAGAAACCTATTCTCCGGTCATGGGCGGAACTCCCTTTAGACATTTATCTCAATGACAGTGAACTTGAAGTTAGAAGTGAAATTGATGGATAGGGTACCAGCATACCTTTATGAAATATTGGATTCGGACATTTATATGAAGATACCTGAATGTATCCTTGTCCTAAACCAAGACAGAGTAAATAGAAATATGTACAGTGTGAAACTCAGAAAGTCATTGTACGAACTTAAACAATCAGGCAGAATGTGGTATAATAGCTTGAAGCGATTTTCTATGCAAGAAAGGCTACACGAACGATGAGAATAAACCCTGTGTATTTATACGACGATCCCAAAATGGATTTTATATAATCTCAGTGTATGAAAATGATCTGAATATCATCGGAATCCTGAAGGATATTAAGAAAGTAAGCTCTTACCTGAAGTCGGAGTTCGAAACGAAAGATTTGGGTGAGAACCAAATATTGCCCAGGCTTGCAGCTTGGGCATGCCCCTGAAGGGATATTAGTACATCAGTCAACCTACACTCAGAAGGTGTTAGAAAGGCTTGACTTTGAAAAGGCATACCCTTTGAAAGTGCTAATGGTCGGGAGATCTTTGCAGCAAGACAAAGACCCGTACAGACCTAAAGAAGAGGGGGAGGAAGTCCTGGGACTGGAATTCCCACACTTAAGTGCAATAGAAGCACTCATGTATTGAACAAACTGTACTAGACCAGGCATTGCCTTTGCCATGAACCTACTAGCAAGGTATAGTACAGAACCTACCAAAGGCATTGGCAGGGAATAAAAGACATCTTTCGATACCTACAAGGAAGCAAAGAACTTGGTTTGTTCTACAGAAGAACCAAGACTTAACTATGAATGACAATGCAGATAACGAGTACTTGTAGGACCCGCATACAACCAAATAGTAAATAGGCTATGTATTCCTATGTGGTGGAACCGTAATTCCATGAAAATCGTCTAAGAAATATCTTATATCGACTTCGACAAACCACTTGAAAATTATAGCACTGTATAAGGCCTTACAAGAATGTGTTTGGCTTCAGCGGATGATTCACCACATCCAGCAGTCATGTGAATTGAATACCACACAAACTCCCACTATTATCTAAGAAGATAAAGCAGCTTGTGTTGCACAAGTGCAGATGGGTTTTGTGAAGAATCCTCTCACGAAAACATATCAACCCCAAGTTCTTCTATGCTCATGAATTGCAAAAGATGAACGAAATCAAAGTACTGCATACTAAGTCATGTGAGAATCTTGCAGATTTATTCACTAAGTCACTTCCAGCGTCTAGCTTTGAAAGATGCATACGTGAATTGGAATGATGAGACTTAGAGAAGTGCAGAATTCAGGGGGAGAACCTTCACGAACTCATTATTAAAACTTGATCATGAAGATCGAGTACCCAATGAATAAATCCAGGAGATTAAATGAAATTGGGTGGATTGTACTCTTTTTCCCTTGACGAGTTTTCCTGAAGTTTAGTTTTCCTGAAGTTTCTCGGCTAAGATTTTTAATGAGGCGATTCGTGCAGCATAGCAGAACGTGTATCATGTACTATTTCTCCAAATTTTTTCCACTGGGTTTTTATGGAGTTTTGACGAGACATAGACATGAAGGATGAGTGCCCAAGGGGGAGTGTTAAGAAACCGGGTCCAGGCCGGCAGACCTGGCCCAATGTGGGCTCCTCATCCCAAATCCTAGCAGGGTCGTAGCCTATAAATGGAGGGGTGCTATTCACTGTAAAGGTTTGATCGATGAATGAAGGAATAAAGAGAAGCAAGATGTCCCTCTACATCTCTGTATTCATCTCTTATTCTGTTCTTGTGCTTTGCATTGTTTTTACGATTCTGAGTATTGTCTACGAGGTAATCGCTTGAACTAAACTCACCAGCGACGGTTCCTCGACACAAAGCACACAGCTAGAGAGGGACCGTGGCAATAGTGCTCCGACATGGGAACCCTGGTGCAGTAGAGCTCCGACATGGGAACCGTGGCAACCAGCCATGTCCGGTCCACGTTAGAGACAGCTGTTTGGATCACGATGTGAAAGCTGCTGCTTGGGTAACTTCTTACCAAGCTTGTGGCTCTTTTCAGCTCGTCACTTCTTGCAGGGCGGTCTGAATACAGGACATATCAGAAGGGGATCCTGCTTGGCGTTGGGCCAAAGAAGCTTGTGCCGGCTGCCGTAGGTATTTGCCATGGTCTGGGCTCAAAATCAGAGGATTTGCATCGTGCGCGTGGGGTCGGAGCATGGAGGTTCGCTCCACCTCCGACGTATTAATGGCTGCCGCTAGATCTTTCACCGCGCACCTGCAAAGAAGACGACGGCCCAGAGAATCACAGGTGAAGCTACATGACTTGCAGACGCCAGAGCAGCAGGCAGTAGTGTCACCAAACCAAGCAGATCTCGCCGTCACTCGCGTGTCTGCGAGTGCGCGATCATTCAGTTTTTCACAGTAGAGTTGAATGAGGATCGCCGTCACATGCCTAGAATATTTCCGGTGCTTCCATCATAATTGGTGCTACCGGTGCTTCCGTTGTTCAAAAATTGGTTCAAATAGTTATAACAAATACACACAAAAAAAATCGTAGACAGGGCTATGATATATTCTAGCATCCCACAAAATTTAAAATCCAAATTCGATCTACACATCGAGAAACAAAAAAAAAGAAGACAGATTTCAATGAATGATAGCTCTATCTTTTTTCCTTTTTTATTTTTGATTTACTTTTCAACAGATTTTGTTCTTTTTTTGTTTCTTAATGTGTAATCGAATTTGGATTTGAAATTTTGTGGATACCAGACTATCTCACACCCTGTTTATGTAAAAATTTTTTGGAATTTTTAATAACTATTTGGACCGATTTTTGAACAACAGAAGCACCGATAACACCAATTATAGTAGGAGGCAGGAGCACTAGAAATGTTCTGGTCACATGCCCTCCCCTGTCTGGTGAGACGGGGAGACGGCAAAGGGGGGTGAACCAGGGTGTGGGCTTGCACCGCACTGGCGCTCATGTCGCCGTCGCCGTGGGCAGATAAGGGCAAGCACATGAGCTGATGGAGATGTCATGTGGGGCACGCATGCGCACAGGTAGGTCTTCGAGCTTTCGACCGGACAGGGACGCTGTACCGACCTCCAGCTCTCCATAACTTCTTGGAGCTTTCATATCGTTGTCATCATGTGACCGAGCACGTATGGATCACAAGAGTAGCCCTAGACACATGCCCCATCCTTGGAAAGAGAGAGGGGAACCGGATGATCGGAATTCATAGGACAGTGCAACCACCCTGACAATGCAACTTACATCTTGAACTTTGAAGGTGCAGCAGACTAGTACCAGTTACTTCGAATGGGCTGTATCTAGTTCAAACCCGTATCTATGTTCTATGATGCAAATTCCTCTCTTTATTTGCAATTGGGTCACTGTAGAGGAAGGCTATCATTCATTTGATAATGGGATACTAACAAAGGGTGTTGATATTGAGAGAAGAGTGTTTGCATGGTATATAACACACATGGGTGTTGGTTTGAGCCGGATACCGATCTGTTTCATTTGGTTTGAGCCGGATACCCACCGGTTTTAAATTCAAACAAATCAATTACTGTGGCTCCGTTTGGACTGTGAGATTTTTTCCACTCCTGCGGTTTCCTGTGAAAATGTCATGACATTTCTGCATTCGAAACGGGGTCTACAAATGCAAGCAAGAAAATCTTCAGAGCTAATACAGACGATCTCCCAACATAATTTCTCAAGATTCATAACAAATCCAACACATTGGAAACAGATGATCATCATCTCAGAGTAGTCTGCACAAACGGACACTCAGAAACTCCATCAACACCACTCTGGTTTTAACTTACCCTGCTCTAAGCACGCACGCATGCATGCATCTAGCCATCTAGTCGTGATCACTAGGAAGGAATCTCGATCATGAGATGGAGTTCCTCCACCTCCTCGGCCCCTTCCTCGCCGCCTCGCCGGGTGCTCCCATGTGGCCGCCGGCCCCCGGCGCCTCGGCGCCTGTCATCTTGGCCAGCCTCCCCAGCTTCTTCCAACCACTGCTCCACGCGGAGGGGCCCTGATTCTTGCCGCCAGCGATCTTAGAGCCGGGGCCGGCGGCGGGCGACGGCGCGGTCCGCTCCACCTGCTTCTGGAGCGCGTCCATCTCGTGCTGTAGCTCCAGGTACTTGGCCTTCATGCTCTCCAGCTCGAACTTGAGCGTGTTGATGTCCTTCTTGGCCGCCGCCCACCCCTCCTGGAACGACTGCGGCGTGCCGTCCAGCAGCTGCCGCCGTGTCGGCATCGCCGGCGCCGCGGCCAGCGCGCCCCCGTCCGGCGCCGACTTGAGCGCGGAGGAGCTCGCGAGCGCGTTGCTGATCTTGACCTGCTCGGAGAAGAGCACCTGCACCACCACCCGCAGCGGCAGCCGCTCGTTCTGCGCCGCGTGCATGCACGCGTCGAACGACAGCTTCTGGCAGTCCATCACCCGGCACAGTCGCTTCCGCTCGTGCTCCGTCAGCGTTGGGTGCGCCTGACCAAACCAGACACCCGGCCACCATTAACGACTCCGATCACTTCGCAAGAATAACATCATAAACATAAGCATATACCTACCTTGAGGTACGAGTCGACGGCGCGGTACAGGCCGTCGTCGCAGGTGCGCGCGGACTCCGGGAGCGACTCAGCCAAGACCTGGAACTTGGTCAAGGAGAGGTTGCGGTCGCGGGAGACCTCGGAGAGGTAGCTGTCGAGCAGCCGAGCGACGCGTGCCTTGGCGTTCAGCCCCGACGACGATGATGCGGCGGCGGACGGCGGCATCCTCGCGGAGCTGTAGTAGTCCGGCTGCTGCTGCTCCCCGAGCCCCGGGCTGGACGTCACCTCCGTCTGCTCCTGCACCAGGAAGTGCTCGACGAGCCGCTGCACGAGGTCGACGTCGTAGGCGGTGTCGGCGCGGCCGTAGGACGGGATGAGGAGGTCGGCCAGCGCCGCCTGCTCGAGCTGCATGCCGACGCGCTTCTCGAGCTCCGTGACGAGGGCGGGGGCGGCTTTGAGCATGATGGCAAGGCGGAGCAGGCGGAGGAGGAAGCCGCAGGAGACGCTGTCCCGCTGCGGGGGGATGATGCTGATGAGGCTCTCCACCACCATGCGCTGCTCCCGCGCCGGCGCGCTGGTGGCGAGATCGTCCTTGCCGCCCGCGCCGGCGATGATCATGTGGAGCCCGCCGCCGGTGGATGCCTGAGCCCAGGGCTCGTCGATGCTGCCGCCGTGGGAGACGTCCTTGGTGAGCCCCGGGAGCCATTTGGACGCGTAATGGGTGATCGCCGCGCCGATTAGGTCGAACTGCATGCCTGCCAACAATAATAAATAGTACGAAAAAATGGCTTAATAACCGAAGCCGAAAAGAGTCTAGAGCATTGTTTCTGCTGAGTTTTCATGCATTGCGGCATGTTAACACATGTTAAATTTAATTAGTTCTTGGTACTAATTTTGTAGAATTAAGTGTCTACTATGGAGAAACAATGTGCCGTGGCGAATCTAGAGCTTATTTTTTCAGAAATCAAATATAGAATTACTCCGCCTGTTCTTTTGTACTTGACATTCTACAATCCATGATTGGCTACATGAAAATTACATCATTAGATTATCGTTAAAAAAATTTATAACATTATAATTTTATTAGTATATTTTAATGCAAAGTGATAAAAAATAACAGTCAAAGTCACATATCGCTGACCGTGAAAAATTTAAAACATTAGATAAAAAAGAACAGTGGCAGTCCTCCTACAACTTTTAGTGAGAACATTCTGTAAAAAAGGAAAAAAAAAATGCCTCCACGGACATGTGCCTTATTAGTTGCACTACTGCTGACTACTGAATCTTTGACTGGTTGGCTATTGAGCAAAGCCAATTGGTTATGGTATCCAAGGAAACTCTTATGGAACCATTTCAAAATGTAAATCTATGCATGAAGTGATATGGGAAAACGAGTACACTTCATCAAAATCAAGGGCTTATGAATCCCTAGGGCCTGACTTCACTGCTGGGAACTAATTGATTATAGTAGTGTCATGTCATTGCTTAAACAAATTAAGAGGTATACTGTGCTTCACTCTTCAGGAACACTTGACCATAAGATTTTGTATTCCTCATATATAGAGAAAGGTGATTTTCCCTACTGCAGGAGAATCATTGAAGAGTAACAAAGATATAGTCATGTTGTAATAGTACACACATCAAAACCACACACTACGTACTAACCATGCAGATTAATTGCAGAGAATGGCTGACTAATAACAGTGTACGTATAGGCACTGTTACCTTTGACCTTGATGGCGGTGACGACGCGCACGAAGTGGTCGATCCTGAGCACGGACACGTCCTCGAACCACCAGTCCGGCGGCGGCACGGCCTGCCGGCTGGGGCTCGATTCCTTCGAGCCGCCGCCACCGCCGCCGACGTTCCACCGGGGGCTCGCCGTGCCGCCGCCGCCCCTGGTAGGCCTGCCGCCGCTGCCGGTGTACGCCCACCGGACTCCCCTGGGGTTGGCGCAGGCCTTCCACGCGATGGACTCGCTGCAGCGGCGCACGATCTGCAGGTTCTCGGCCCACGGCGAGAGGCCCTCGCAGCTCTTGAGTACCACGATGGAGTCGCGCCACGAGGAGAGCACGACGTAGCTGAGGAACGCCTCCGTCTTGAAGATGAGGTTGCCCTCCTCCAGGTCCTCCGTCATCTCCAGGTACTCGGCGGCGCAGCGCAGCCCGGAGATGTTCGCCGCCGTGAGGTCCACCGCCATGCCGTAGCAGAACCTGGCCGCCAGCTCGAAGGAGTCCGCGCCGCCGGGGAGGTCTTCGAGGTCGACCAGAGCCGTGTCCGGGTCGACCGCCGCCGCCGCGGTCTCGTAGATGACGCGGCTCATCCGGCCGCTCCGGGAGATCATGGGGTACTACTTTTTGGTAGCCGTACCGTACGTGCAACCAGGTAATCGCAGTAGTTTAGTTTGGTGAAACGATTAGCTTAATTAGGAGTGTAGAGTAGGTTGCAAGCCTCATGCATGCCGTAGAAATAAGTGCAGTTACAAGCATGCTATGACTATTGCCTTCTTGCAACAAAAAAACAAAAACAAATTAAGAAACAAAGAGGCTTCTATTTGTGGCCCCTGTCACAAGTAGAATGCCGAATAATGCTTGAGCTGTTGAGTACTTAATTACACACACACACAGTGTGTGTGTGTGTGGAAGGAGAATAGAAGAACATACCTTGTGAAGATGGAAGCTCACATCCCCCACTTTGACGAGCAAATCGCTGGGAATGTCACTGTTCACATACCTGCTCAAATTACAGGAAACAAAACGATGATGAGGTGAACTAATCAAAGACATCAAGAGCTGAGCGCTGCATGCAAGAAACCTCCATGGTCGAGCTTGCCAAACAAATCAAGCAAAAAACGGACGCGGTCGACGATACATACCAAGACTGATCTCTGCGAACGAAGCCGTCGTTCTTGAGCCCCTCGTGCCGGTCGGAGCCGCCGCCGACGGGGACGAGCCCCCGCTCGCCGGCGTGGCTGTCGCTCTCCGACTCCCACATGCTAGCTCTCTTCCACGCCTTCTCTTCAGAGCATGCAGACTAATTAAGATCGCCACGA
This sequence comes from Ampelocalamus luodianensis, assembly GCA_036346255.1. Taxonomy (NCBI): domain Eukaryota; kingdom Viridiplantae; phylum Streptophyta; class Magnoliopsida; order Poales; family Poaceae; genus Ampelocalamus; species Ampelocalamus luodianensis. The sequence continues at coordinate 27,534,002 of CM070620.1, read as the reverse complement.
AACGACATGCACATACATAATACAACGCATAAATACACGTACTTGAATTCACTCCCAGAAGTTCAGAGCACGACAGACATGTACACGCGTATGTAACATGTGCAGTTGAGTATACAAATTAAAGAATCTAACTGGATGCTTCAGATGGAAATTAAAGTGCATGCACGTACAGCCTTCACGACGGCCGGAGTGATGCAGCAGCTAGCTCCTTGTCTTGCTGTTCTTGCAGCTGTCCTCGCCTAGTTTGCAAGCCAGGGAAAGAACAAGTAAGAAGAGTCTGTACTGATTGAGTAGAGTGATGTGAAGTGAAGCAGCTGGGTTAGCTTAGATTAGCTAGTATAGCTAGGATGCAAGGGGATAGGAAAAGAAGAATATCTATTGGTCCTGATCGATGAGGTTTTGGGGGGTCATCAAGGAAAGAGACCACATGGGGTGTTTCTTTGGAGCTAGCTAGCTACATGGGCTCGCACGCCGGCATCTCTCGTCCTTACGTTGCATTACCCAGGCACGTACGCAAACGCAAACGTGATGCTCTAGACTTTACCCTATCAGCCGTTGATTTAATTGATCGAGGGACAATCAACGGTTGACGGAGAGAACCTCCTCTAGCAAATTTCCTTCCCTCCTCTCCGCCGATGTGCTCTGTTTCGCTTCCCAAGGCCAATTTCTTCGACTCACAAGCTAGGCTTGTACTAGCAACGTGTACCATCCCCTCATATGCAGGAGTCTTTGTTTCTTTGACATGGCAAGCTCTATTATTGTCGCGAGTAATGCCATGTGCTTTTGGACCGTTCGATCAAGCAATCGACGGTTCAGATTAGTCACAAACAGGAACGCAGCCTGTCTAGCTTTCTGCAGTGTTGGTGATTGATCTCAAGTGTTGATTTTTTAATGGAGGTGTCTACGGAGTAAGTGAGTGTTTTTATGTTTAGTGAGTACTAAAATTTGTGACCCTTAAATCTCTATCCAATGGGTCTCCTCCCCCTCCCCTCTCCTATATAAACCCCACTCCACCCAAACCCAAATCCTAGCCACCCTAACTCCAGCCCCCAACCCCGCCGCCACCCACCCCAGCCCCACCACCGCGTTGTTGCCATCCCTAGCGCTGTCGCCACCCACCGGCGAGTCCCCGCTCCCGCAGCCACCGCCTCCCTACACGCTGACCACCACCGCCCCTACCCGTCGTCTCTCCCTCTGCCTTGACCATCACTGCCATATCCTTCCTCATCTCTGGTCACCAACTCCCCTGCAACACCCTCCTTCGTAGTCTCCGACGGCGATAGCCGTCGGATCCGCCACAACCCCTCTCCAGCTCCTAACCATTCCCCTTCTCATCGCCCCCATCAACCTCCACCACCCACCGCCCTCCTCCGACCAGCAGTCGACGGTGCCATCGTTGCCTCGCCGCCCCACCACTAGTTCGTCCCCACCCCACTTCTCCCTCTATACCCAAGCCACCAGTGAACCCGGACCCTAACCTGGGTAAACCTGATCCCTAACATCACCGGTGCGCCATAGGATTCTCGCCGCCTTCCTTCGGGTCACTAGGAGGCATGAATCACGATGCAAATTGGATGGATGGAAAAATTTGAGAACCCCTAGGTGAAGAAATACTTGAGTACTCCTTAGCAATTTCCTTTTTTAATTGAATGGTGTGAACAATTATTGACTAATTATCCAAGGGTCTGAGAATTGGATTAGATGAATTGAATTGAGGCTCCAATTCAAATCCATGTTGAATTGGAATTGGTTCATAAATTCAATACTAGTGTTTGGATGAAATGTGAAACTGTATAGTTGAATTATAGTCAAATTCAAATCCAAATGTTGTTTTGGATGCATTGTGAGGAATACAAATTAGTTGGAGGAGGTATCAAGCATGCATGTGGTCCTGGCCACGGGAGCTCGCCGGTGGTGACGGGTCTAGGGGGCTCGTCGGCGGCTGCAGTTGCCAAAGTCTGAGAATAGTAAGGAGATGGAGGGGAGCCACGATGAAGAAGAAGCACTGGTGGCGTCGAGGGGAAGATGCGTCTTCGGTGATGAGAAAGAAGACGTCGTGGCGGCAACGAGCAGGACTAGCGGCGACGAAGAAGATGTGCCTCCAACGAGGGGCTTTGTGTCAAGGCAGTGGCCAGAGTCACTGTTGGCTAGAGGCTCGCTGGAGTTGTGGTCGGAAGGGACGAGATGTGGCTCCAGCGGCGGCGGTGGTAGAGGGCATCGACGGCGGGGAGTAGGTCTGGTGAGAAGAAAGAGGTGGAGCGAATGATGGTGCTCGCCGGCGAGGACTCTGGTGAGGAGTATGAATCGTGAGAGGTAGGGGGGAGAAGGCATCGGCGACGGCAAGGCTCGATGACAGAGGAACGCGAGAGGAGGGAGGAGACATCGATCCCAATTCCACCAAAATCAGAGGCGTTCACGTCTGAATCAAAGGTAGCCTAACTTCCAACTGTCACCGATCCAGGCTGAATTTGGCCTCATTTCCAATTCCAATACTATGGGTTGTTGGAATTAATATGGGCTAGGCCCAAATTATATTCTAATTAATTCCTGATAAATCTCAAAGGCCCATGTGCATATGCTAAAACTGTTTAGTCCCACATGGAGGGATGAAGGGGAGTTACATCACTTTATAAGGTGGAATGTGGTAACCCTCTTGTGGAATTGGAAAGAGCCAACACACGCGCGCTGGCTCGCCTCGCCGAGCAGTGCCGAGCCGAGCCGTGCCGTGCGTGTGCGTGTGCGTGTGCGCGCAGGCATGTCAGGTGCGGGCGCGATTTTCTTTATCTATTCAAAAATTGAAACGCACTGACACGTAATTGATTGCGAATCAATGGCGACCGTTGGTCTCTGGTCTCTTTATTTTTGCATGTCAGAGTTGTGGTTCATGATGGCGACTGTTGGACTTCCTGACGACTGTTGGCCTTCGGACTTCCTGATGACTGTTGGTCTTTGGACTTCGTGTATTTGTTGGTCTTTGGACTTCCTGATAACTGTTAGCCTTTGAACTTCCTGGTGACTGTTGGTCTTTGGACTTTCGGGTTCTGGCTATTTAAAGAACAGAGTCTGGTTCTCTCCAATGTTACACAATACAGAACTCCACTGTTTTCGTTGCTGCTTTTGGTTCTCTCCATCCCGGACTGGTGCGTGTACGACCACACCGGGAGAGCAGGCCTCCGGAACCCTCGTCCTCGAAGGCTTGCACGAGCGAGGACGAATAAGGTTTTTGGGGAGCGTTCGCGCGACTGCTCGCTGCTACGATCTACATCAACTGCACTGCGACTACAACTCTCTGCTACGTTCTACATCAATTGAACGACTACTACCACTACGTCATGACGAACGACGTCCTCATCAAGAACACTGCTGCATCTTCTTCTACCACCAACTGGTATGCCTTTATCTCTCTTGTTATTTGGTTTGTTTTACTTTCTGTTGTTGTTTTGAACACTGAGATAGAAATGCTAGCTTCAGTTCTTCTAGAATCCGGTATAACTATAGTGTTCTTAGATACCTACTTTGTGAAAATAGCTAGAGTATTTTCCATGTTTTATCTAGCAAATTTCTGGATTAAAATACTTCGAAAAATGCTTATATGTTCAACAATCCAAAACCCTTATTCTAGGCATAGGCATTTTTCGACAACTGGCTTTGCTGCCGCGCTCAAACCCCATGAATTCGATGGTGCGAATTACAAGAGGTGGCGCACCAAGATGGTGCTCTGGCTAACTGCCATGAACATTTTTTATGTGGCAAATGGCAAGCCTGAAGGAACACTTACTCTGACAGAGCAAGCGCTCGAGGTCACGATAACCTTTTAAAGGTGCCGTGGTTAGTGTTCTTGGTGAGAAGTTAGTTGATGCATACATGGTGATTACAAATGGGAAAGAGATGTGGGATGCACTCGAGGCCAAATTTGGGGTTTCGGATGCAGGCAGTGAATTGTATCTTATAGAGCAATACCATGACTATAGAATGGTTGATGGCCGTTCTGTAGTTGAGCAGGCTCATGAGATACAATCCATGGCCAAAGAACTTGAGCACTTCAAATGTGTGTTACCGGACAAGTTTGTCGCGGGAGGCATTATTGCCAAACTTCCTCCTTCTTGGAGGAATTTTGCTACTTCCCTGAAACACAAGAGACAAGAGTTTTCTGTTGAAAATCTCATCGGGTCTCTTGATGTTGAAGAGAAGGCGAGGGCAAAAGATACACACATCAGAGGTAATGAGGGACATTCTAGTGCCAATGTGGTGCAAAAGAAATATGGCCAAGCTCAAAAGTTCAAAGGCAAGAACAAGACCGCACAAACAACTAGCTTCAAGAAGAAGAAGAAGAACACAAAAGATAGCCCTTGTTTTGAGTGTGGCGAACCTGGTCATTGGGCCAAGGATTGCAGTCAACGCAAGGGTGGGAAGAATCAGCAAGGGCAGAATTCCAAGTCTGCCAATGTTGTTGTTGGTACTACTGAGATGGGAACTTCAGGGTATGGTAATTTACCTACTGTTCTTTCCGTATGTCAATCTACCGATTGGTGGATAGACACTGGTGCTAATATACATGTGTGTGCTGATATTTCATTGTTTTCTTCTTACCAGGTCACTCGGGATTCAGCCGTTCTAATGGGGAACGGGTCACATGCCATTGTTCATGGTGTTGGCACGGTCGATCTGAAGTTTACTTCGGGAAAGATTGTGCAACTAAAGAACGTGCATCATGTGCCATCCATCAATAAGAATCTCGTCAGCAGATCTCTTCTGTGTAGAGATGGCTTTAGACTGGTATTTGAGTCCAATAAATTTGTAGTATCCAAGTGTGGACAATTTGTTGGTAAAGGCTATGTGTGCGGAGGCTTGTTCCGCCTATCTCTTTCAGATTTGTGTAATAATGTTGTGAACCATGTTTACAGTGGTAATGAGACTACTATTTGGCATTCACGATTTTGTCACATAAATTTTGGTTGCATGACGCGGTTAACCAGTTTAGAGTTAATCCCGAAATTCACCCTTGCCAAAGGTTCTAAATGTCAAGTTTGTGTGCAATCAAAGCAGCCTCGTAAGCCGCATAAGGCCGCAGAGGTAAGAAACTTGGCACCATTAGAACTCATACATTCAGATCTGTGTGAGATGAATGGTGTGTTGACAAAAGGTGGTAAGCGATATTTTATGACTTTGATTGATGATTCCACTAGGTTCTGTTATGTGTATCTTTTGAAAACTAAAGATGAAGCTTTTCACTACTTTAAAATCTATAAGGCAGAAGCTGAGAACCAACTTGAAAAGAAAATCAAAAGGGTTAGGTCTGATCGTGGCGGCAAGTACTTTTCTAATGAGTTCAATTTATTCTGTGAGGAACATGGTATAATCCATGAGAGAACACCTCCCTATTCACCCCAGTCAAACGGGGTTGCTGAAAGAAAGAACCGTACTCTAACTGATTTGGTTAACGCCATGTTAGACACAGCGGGTCTTTCCAAGGCATGGTGGGGGAGGCTATATTGACTTCATGTCATGTCCTAAATAGGGTTCCCACAAAGAATAAAGAGATAACTCCATTTGAACAATGGGAGAAGAAAAGACTATCACTTTCATACTTGCGCACTTGGGGTTGTTTGGCGAAAGTCAACGTGCCAATTTCCAAAAAGCGTAAGCTTGGACCAAAAACTGTGGATTGCGTCTTTCTAGGCTATGCTCAACATAGCGTTGGATATAGATTTCTAGTGGTGAAATCTGGAGTACCTGACATGCTTGTTGGTACAATTATGGAGTCCAGAGATGCTACATTCTTTGAGGATATTTTTCCAATGAAAGATATGCCTAGTTCATCAAGTCAGGAATCTGATACAATTCCTGAACCTGTCATTCCATTGGAATATTTTGAACAAACTCCAGAGAAAATTTTTGAGGAGGAAGACAATGAAACTCTGAGGAAGAGTAAAAGACAAAGGACTGCAAAGTCTTTTGGTCCTGATTTCATTGTGTACCTTGTGGATGATACTCCAAGCACTATTTCTGAAGCGTATGCTTCTCCAGATGCAGAATACTAGAAGGAAGCAGTTCGTAATGAAATGGATTCCATTATATCTAATGGAACTTGGGAGATCACTGAGCGTCCTTATGGTTGTAAAACTGTAGGATGTAAGTGGGTGTTCAAAAAGAAGCTTAGACCTGATGGTACTATCGAGAAGTACAAGGCACGGCTTGTGGCCAAGGGTTATACCCAAAAGGAAGGCGAAGATTTCTTTGATACTTATTCACCTGTGGCTAGATTGACCACTATTCGAGTACTACTATCTCTGGCTGCCTCACACGGTCTTCTCGTTCATCAGATGGACGTTAAGACGGCTTTCTTAAATGGAGAGTTGGACGAGGAAATTTACATGGATCAGCCAGATGGATTTGTAGTAGATGGTCAAGAAGGAAAGGTGTGCAAGTTGTTGAAATCTCTGTATGGTCTTAAACAAGCACCTAAGCAGTGGCATGAAAAGTTTGACAGAACTTTAACATCTGTAGGCTTTATTGTGAATGAAGTCGCGGATGTGTGTATTATCGCCATGGTGGGGGCGAGGGAGTCATTCTATGTCTGTATGTTGATGACATACTTATCTTTGGGACCAACCTTAATGTGATTAAGGAGGTCAAGGATTTCTTGTCTCAGACTTTTGAGATGAAAGATCTGGGAGTAGCTGATGTTATCTTGAACATCAAGCTGTTGAGAGGTGATGATGGTGGGATTACATTATTGCAATCCCATTATGTTGAAAAGGTTCTGAGTCGTTTTGGTTATAGCGACTGCAAACCTTCTCCAACACCTTATGATCCTAGCGTCTTGCTTAGGAATAATCGGAGAATAGCCAGAGACCAATTAAGATATTCTCAGATAATTGGTTCTCTCATGTATTTAGCTAGCGGTACCAGGCCTGACATCTCGTTTGCTGTGAGCAAACTAAGCCGTTTTGTTTCCAATCCGGGAGATGATCATTGGCATGCTCTTGAGAGAATAATGCGCTATCTAAAGGGTACTATGAGTTATGACATTCATTATACCGGGTACCCCAGGGTACTGGAGGGTTATAGCGATTCAAACTGGATATCTGATGCTGATGAGATTAAAGCCACAAGTGGATATGTCTTCACACTTGGAGGTGGCGCTGTTTCATGGAAGTCTTGCAAGCAGACCATCTTAACGAGGTCAACAATGGAAGCAGAACTCACAGCATTAGATACTGCCACTGTTGAAGCTGAATGGCTTCGTGAGCTCTTGATGGATTTGCCGGTGGTTGAAAAACCACTATCAGCTATTCTGATGAATTGTGACAATCAAACTGTGATTGTCAAGGTGAACAGTTCTAAGGATAATATGAAATCATCAAGACATGTGAAGAGAAGACTGAAGTCTGTCAGAAAAATGAGAAACTCCGGAGTAATAGCTTTGGATTATATCCAAACAGCTAAGAATCTGGCAGATCCCTTCACAAAAGGTTTATCACGAAATGTGATAGACAATGCATCAAGGGAGATGGGTTTGAGACCCACGTGAGTTACACCATAGTGGTAACCCATTCTATTTGATCGGAGATCCCGTGAAGTAGGATTGGCGAAACAAGCTATTGGTTAACTGGGAGGAGAGTACCTTTATAGACCCACTCCATTGGAGATGCAATTCTCTCCTAAATCTGTATGGCAGGTTGATTCTTATCTTAATGTGTTATGTGACTTGTCAAAGCAAAGATGCTGTCCTACAGAGCAGTCTTGAAAGAACACACCTATATGAGCCCGACTGCTAGTCACAGTCTATGAAATAGGGTAATTTCTAGGAAGCTCATGAATAGGCTAGGAGTATGACTTATATGCTCCAACCCGGGGATGCTCGGCACCTAGTCTCGATTAAGGACTTAAGTGAAACTTATTCACACAAAACTGTCAATTCAAGGCTTAGTCAATTGTGCAGTTGTGGATAAGTGTAGCTTCTGTTCTAGGTGGATGTTCAACTTTAACCGGTCTCCATCAAAACACTGGTATATTAAAACAATATTGTGAATCAAGGCATTTGACATGTGCCATTGGGATCTGGTGGGGGATTGTTGGAATTAATATGGGCTAGGCCCAAATTATATTCTAATTAATTCCTGATAAATCTCAAAGGCCCATGTGCATATGCTAAAACTGTTTAGTCCCACATGGAGGGATGAAGGGGAGTTACATCACTTTATAAGGTGGAACGTGGTAACCCTCTTGTAGAATTGGAAAGAGCCAACACACGCGCGCGCTCGCTCGCCTCGCCGAGCCGTGCCGAGCCGAGCCGAGCCGTGCCGTGCGTGTGCGTGTGCGTGTGCGCGCAGGCATGTCAGGTGCGGGCGCGATTTTCTTTATCTATTCAAAAATTGAAACACACTGACACGTAATTGATTGCGAATCAATGGCGACCGTTGGTCTCTGGTCTCTTTATTTTTGCATGTCAGAGTTGTGGTTCATGATGGCGACTGTTGGACTTCCTGACGACTGTTGGCCTTCGGACTTCCTGATGACTGTTGGTCTTTGGACTTCCTGGTGACTGTTGGTCTTTGGACTTCCTGATAACTGTTAGCCTTTGAACTTCGGGTTCTGGCTATTTAAAGAACAGAGTCTGGTTCTCTCCAATGTTACACAATACGTAACTCCATCTGTTTCGTTCGCTTTTGGTTCTCTCCATCCCGATCGTGCGTGTACGACCACACCGGGAGAGCAGGCCTCCGGAACCCTCGTCCTCGAAGGCTTGCACGAGCGAGGACGAATAAGGTTTTTGGGGAGCGTTCGCGCGACTGCTCGCTGCTACGATCTACATCAACTGCACTGCGACTACAACTCTCTGCTACGTTCTACATCAACTGAACGACTACTACCACTACGTCATGACGAACGACGTCCTCATCAAGAACACCTGCTGCATCTTCTTCTACCACCGAACTGGTATGCCTTTATCTCTCTTGTTATTTGGTTTGTTTTACTTTCTGTTGTTGTTTTGAACACTGAGATAGAAATGCTAGCTTCTGTTCTTCTAGAATCTGGTATAACTATAGTGTTCTTAGATACCTACTTTGTGAAAATTGCTAGAGTATTTTCCATGTTTTATCTAGCAAATTTCTGGATTAAAATACTTCGAAAAATGCTTATATGTTCAACATGGGTCATCCAAACAGCTAAATTTGATCTGACCCAATTCCAATTCGTTGATTCTGGGCCCAATTCATGGATCCAAACGGGGGCAAACAATTTATTTGAATTCAAACGAAATATATAGAAAACACGCAAAAAAAATGGTTAAATGATTGATGGGTAAAAGAAGTCCGTGACCTAGGCGCTTCCCATGCCCGCACCCGGCCAATGATATATTCCTCATATGGTTACCATTATTTTATTCTTTAATTCAAAAGTTAAAAATCAAATTTTGGCCCTTTTTTTCGGTTCCCAGGGTAACCGGTCGGAATCTTTTTCTCTGGTAGTGTAAGGTAAATTCATTGCAGCATTACAGGGGAGAAAGGGATTGTATTACCGAGCTCGTGAAAAACCCAAACTCAAGCAACTCCAATGTGAGATTATAAAGGGTGCCAAGGCCGAAGTAAGAGCGAACTCCATTTTCTCCAAGCTTGGAATGAGCCCCGCTTGTCAGTGGATTGTGGGGGTAATATGTGCCGAGTTCCATTTTGAATGTAGTATGAGGTGTTTGCACCCTGATGGGTCAGCCGGCACGACACAGGCACACAGCCGAGTTCCTTTCCTTGTGAAATTCCTGTATGTCTCGTTTATAGCTGTTCAGATGGGTCGTTCGGCATGACATGGCATGGACCCGATTAGTCCCGACTTAGCCGGCAGGGCTGACCCGGCTAACTAATCGGGTCATACCGGTTCGTGGGTTTATGTGCCGACCCAAGCATAGCATATCGTTCTCTCGGGCCGGGCTGTATAGGTCCAGATACTATTGTTGTGCCATGCTGGCTCGATCGCCGCCACTAGCCCGCTACCTCCACGCCCAGCCGTGCCCGCCGCCTCAGCGCCCCGCACCACCACCACACTCCGATTTGCAGTATTTTCTACTCTTATCTTCAGAAGATGAGACTAGCTATAGTTTGTGGTCCTTGCTAGTTATGTAGCCCTTCTGTTCAGAATAATTGCAGAATTTATCCATATATTTGTGCATGCACTGTCACTGATGTTCAAAGGCAAGAATTTAATAGATGTTGAGTTGTTGACTGAACTTCTCTGGAAGGATGACGGGCACGCACTACACGCATGTGGATAATCAAATGCCTTGTCGAGCACAGCTAGCAAGATCGATCCCCCCCCCCCCCCCACCTCTCTCTCTCTGATATATTTGAAAAAAAGGAATTGTTGTAGCTCATAATATGTTAGGCACATCGATCGGCTTCAAACATAAGCCAAATATATAAGATATGCACAGCGATTGCTGCAATAATCCAATCAGAAATTGTGTCCTTTTCAGCTTCAAGACGTTTCATCAAGACGTTTCATTCTAATATTGCTATCAGAGCTAAAAGGTCTTAGGTTCAAGACCCAACTGACACAATTAAAAAAAAATACAGTTTACTTATATTTCATGTCTTAAGTCTTAGAGAACCTACACGTAAAGGAAAGTGCTAAAATATAAGTGAATTGACTATCTTTCTTTATTAATTTAAGGTTTTATGTGAATTGATTGGTTCAGCTCCGTTATCCACAAGTGTGAAATAAGTACATATCTATCTAGATGCAGGTTTTACAAACAAACAAAAAAAAAGCAACAATTGTCCGGTTCCAATCATATTCGTGTCAAGTAATTGCACGTTCAGCCTGAAGTCACCGATGCCGTGCTCTTCCTCCGAGCACACCCTCCTTGATTAATTTGGATTGCGACTTAATTTAACCGAACAACCATACATAATCTGATCCACGCAGTACGGAGTACCATCACCCATGTGATGTGCTAGCCCATCATCATCACCATCACCATCTTTATCATTGCTGATGCTCCGGTTCAGAGCTACGGCTGTCGTCCCCGTCTGAATTAACGATGGCATCGCCTGATCGAAGACGTCTGTGCTCTTATAATTTCCTCGGAGACGCCATCCCGGCACGGCCGGTCCACGCCACGCCGACGGGCCTCGTCCGCCGCCTGCGAGGAGACCGTCTCGTCGTCGACGAGGCCGATCTCTTGGACCCGCCGTCCCGATCATGCTGTACCCTCTAGTGCCTGGAGCGAAGCGCGCGCGAGAATAAAGAACGCACAGTCCCCGAGCGAGCTGTATCCATTCGAGGCCCCGAGTGCGGAACCCCGCCGTCTTCAACGGGCCGGGCCTTGGTTTGGCGAATCGCTGCATAATGAGGCCCAAATTGTGGACCGTTGTCTGGGCCGCAAATTTACGTGGGCTGATGGGCTTGAGTGTTTCTCTCTTCACGCTATCTGATATGCGAGTTTTTTCCCCCGCAAATGTCACTGCTGCTGCGGATGTTTTTGACGCAATTAGCATTGTTGCGATAAAATAACAGAAATAACACATCATCCACACGGCGACCGGCCGAACATGTCGTGTGCACGACACGTGCCCTCGTTCGTCTCGTGGCCGGCCGGATGCCCTTCGTCTGTTCCTTGGCCGTGCGGACGAGGTTATCGTGCTGTGCGGACGAGGGGCGTGTCGCGTCTGTCCCGTGATTGTGCGGACGAGGGGGCGTCCGGTCAGCCACGAGACGGACAAGGGTGCATGTCGCGTACACGGCGCATCCGGCCAGCTACTTGTGAATGAGGGCACGTTTCACGCACACAGTGTGTCCGGCCGGCTACTGTGCAGACGATGTGCTATTTCTGTCATTTTACCGCGACAGACGCTAATTAGATAAAAAAACGTCCGCAAAAGTGATATTTGCGCCAAAACCTCCTGATATGCTAGGCGTGACCGAGTCCAGGTCTTCCGAGTCTTTCGTGCGCTTTCGGCTAAAAAAACATGTCTTGCGTGTGCACTTCAGTCGACATGTATCTTTCAATTGTTTTCTGAGCGCAGTCATGTTGGCATTTCTTGAACGGCACTCAGGCACACGCAGAGATGCCCATGCATGGACGAAAAATGCTTTGACCCGTGCCGCGATGAGCTAGTGTATTGACTTCGAAAGCATGCTTCAAGGTTGACTTCAAAAGTTCAAATCACATGGTTTTTTTTTTCTTTCGGTTCGGTCCTTCAAAAAACCGGTCTTGATATCTTTGGGAAAATGACACACATACGACGATTTACTTACGACGGCAGTACTATCTGTTCCCAGCTCACGCGGCTGTTCTCTGTTCACCTTAATCCTTTTAGATCCTGTACAAAAAACACACACACATCCTCTCTCATATATATTGGCCGCCTCTCATCTTCCTGCGCCATTGCAACTCCACTACGTGCGGCCGGCGGCCTTGCCTCGGCGGCGCACGGCAAAGGTGCCCCTCGACCACCCACCCAACAGGCCTAGTTTGGAGTCGAGACCAGGCGTCTCTTCTCTCAAGTCTCATCTGCTGCCACTTGGTTCTTTTGCTGTTTAAACAGGAACAAGACTACAAGAGCAGCTTGATTTGATCGTTTAGCTATTACTTTCTCAATCTTGGAATTCCAATTTGTATATATCGCGTACAAATCATCTACTCCATTGACACAAAGCAATTTGCATTGCCACCAGAAGCAGACGCCTTTTTTTGTGTGTATGGTTGCATATAAAAGTTTTAGTAGCAAGTCTAATCTCCTTTTGCAGTTATGAGATTTGAGAGAGCATAAACGGTAACTGTTGCTAAAGATTTTGGGAACACCTGTTCCGTGGATAGGAGGAGAAGACGTATTTGGTTAGTTCTTGCAGGTGCTGTTTTCACGCTGGGGTGGGAAATTGGACTTCATCGTACTACCATCGTAATAAAAAGATCGTTGCGTGCAGCACCGCCGATATATTTTTAACCTACAATGGGTTCGCATAGCTCAACGTGTACGCCCTCTTTGGAATGCAATAATTACACATGAATTGCATAGAAACTTTGTACTCTGTTTCGTTTACCTGATACTTTTGACTAGTGTACACATATTAAGGAGATTGCACTTTGTGAAAAGTTGTAACAAAAATACCCTTCAATAATATCTCAAGCACATCAAACGAGGCAACAAAGTGGGTGGACGTAGCTAGGGATGATAGAGGTAGTTTGAAAAAAAAAATATCTAGGGAACCGTGAAGTGCAATGTATTTATGGAATGAAATTTTGGTCAAAAAGTAACAAGTAAACGAAAACGGAGGGAGTAGATACAATTTAAGTCCTATGTAATTACTTTAGAAATCCAGCAATACAAACAGGTCGTAATAAGCTACGATATGACCAGTTACTCCTATCCATAGTACAAAAAAGTCGGACCAGCAATCAAACCGGTCAAGTAGCTGGTTCACCGGTTTATATATATAAGTATTATATTTATTTATCATTATTTTTTAATTTTTAAGAGATTTTCTATTAAATACTGCAATCAATTTGTATATCTAGATTATGAATCTTCAGAACATGAGATTTTTCATTAGAATTAAGCATGTATAACTATATCAACAACATAATTGTATTGTAGTTATCTATCAGAGTATTTATTTAGAGCAATAGGTTGGAAACTACAGTCTAATTCTCAATGAAATAACTAGCGCACAACAATAGGGCAATCATAGTCACATCTTTCTAATTTTATCCCTGAATTCATAGAAAGAAAATAATAAGAACAAGGGTATTTATGTCCTAAATAAAAACTGCCTGGTTCAGTGAAACCGGCAGCTAAATAAAAACTATCTGGTTCGGTGAAACTGGCATCGGCTCGATCGGTTTTTCCTGGTTCGAATACATAGACAATCTTTGAGCCGAGCTGAGCCGGCTAGCTAGGTCGTTGGTTCCGGCCTTTTTTTTGGTTTAACCAGCGGCCCGGTTCGACTTTTTGTATTATGCTCCTACCCCGTGCCCATAACCTTTCTTGAAAACACTGAACTATATTTGTTGGGTCTATCTAGCATATCAATCAGCTGTTTTTGTTTTTTCTTGTTGCAAAAATTACCAGATTTCGCGACGATCCAGTGTATATCATCCTCTCTCCTTCCCCTCATAGACATTCTTCCCTCTCCCACCCCCCACCCCTAACGCCACACCCACAACTATTCATGTCCTCCCCGATCCGGTATATATGACCTTACCCTGAACCGTCACCTCGTGCCTCTCTCCTAACTTCGGTGTCTCATCACTAGTGAATCTGCCATTGCTGATCTCAACTTCTGCCACCACCCCCCATGCACCCTCCTCCGAGCCTACGGTCGACGGTGTCACTACCGTGCGTCCTCGAAGCTATAAGGTTAGGGCCCAGTGAACGTCGATGTCCCTAGCTACAGGGGCGGAGGGAAGGGGGATTGGCAGGGCCTGGCACCCCCTATATATATGGTTTTGCGGCTTCGACTAGTATTATGCATTAGCGATCATGTGATCATCGCCATAAGGCAGGATTTGTGACGCCCTAGTAATCAAGTGATTTAGACATAGACAACCAACGAAGCATGTTACGTTGTTAGCCTTCCCTTTCTTATTTTTCCTCTCCATGGTCTTAATCTCTCTTATCGGAATAGACACGTATTCAGTTATGTAATCAATGCACACTCACTTATCAGTTAATTTATATCAACGAGTTATTTTTAGATTCTTCGTAATTGTTAATGATGTCATTTGATGGAAAAAATTTACCTTTTTCCATTCACCATATTCAATTAACACATGGAATTTGTGCTGTCTGGGTTAGGAGTTCGTTGGTATACTCCCTTCGGCCCCTCTATGAATCGTATGTTGACCGGGCACAAAAGTTAACAATTAACGATCTAATTTTGAGGAATCTACAAGACAGCGCCCTTCCATTTGGTGCTTTTGGAAAAAAAAATTGAGAAAGATGGTTTGTGTCAGTGGTCATGCACAAATGCTTAGGACAGAAATAAATAAATAAATAAAGGGCAAAACAGATAAACTAGTATTAAATCTACATGCACGTAAAAATTAGAAAGATTATATGCCCCATAAAATAGAACAGATGGAGAACCTTTTTCAGGTCCTATATCGTACGTACCACTGTATTATATTATATGTAGTACATAGACATCGATATTCAGGATTATATCCCTCTTGCTATCTGAAAAATACAGGTCACGTCAACTCCATTAGCTTTTGAATGGACTAGAGAGACACGGATGAACCTCACAAGGAAAACCCTTCAAAATCACTCACATTGATCTAATTAGTATATGACTATATGTCATCTGCTAGGCATAATTTGAACTTTTCAACTTGCACCTCTGTATCCAATTCCTAGCTTCGCCCCTACCTACACTACTACAAAACAGGCTATAGAAGACACCCCATCACAGACGGGTTAATTTGAATCCGTCTGTGTTGGGTCTGTTGGGCGCAGCATTTGCTTTGCCGGCCTATCACAGACGGTTATTACTAGTAACCGTCTGTGATATATGATTATCACAGACGGTTTATATACAGAACCGTCTGTGAAATATCACAGGTGGCTCTATTTATAAACCGTCTGTGATAATCCCTCATATCATAGACGGTTTATAAATAGAGCCGCCTGTGATATTTCCTGCACGGCTCGTATATAAACCGCTCAGGATAATCTCTCCATATCACGACGGTTTATTAATAGAGCCGTCAGGATATGTCACGACGGTTTTGTATATAAACCGCTCGTGATAATCTCTCCGTACATGCACGGTTGATAAAGAGCACTGTCAGGACATATCACAGACGGTTTTGTATATAAACTGTCTGTGATATATGCCTATCACAGACAGTTCATATTTGGAACCGTCTGTGATATCCTCGCGCTATAAATACCTTGAGTACCCCCTGCCCATTCCCATTTGAGCCGCCACCCAGATAAAAACCCACTGCGCCGCCGACAGAGAGAGAGGGGAGGAGAAGGAGAGGAGAAAGGGAGGGAGAAGGAGAGGAAAAAGGGAAGGAGAAGAGAAAGAGAGGAGAAAGGGAGGGAGAAGGAGAGGAGAAAGGGAGGGAGACAACAATCGGAATAGATCGATTTGGTATTTTCGTGATGAGCTCCGAGGGTAACATTCTTTATAACCCAATCGAGATATGGTAGAATATGCTAAGCATCGCGTGTATAAGAGTCGAAGTGGGAGTAAACTTTTGTATCCGATGTAAGGGAATAGAATAATATTTTTCATTTGGTAGTTGGAATAATATTAAAGTTTCTGTGAGGGGGAAGGAAATGGAGAGAGAGAGCGGTTGAGAGAGATTTTATTAATCTAATTTGACACTATATATTTTGTTACATGTGTAGCGTAGATGGACCGAAACTGGATGTATGGTGTGAACCGTGTGAGTCAAGAGTACATTAAGAGCGGCCATTACTCTCTGCCCTAATGACATCCAAGTGTTCATCAATGTACGGTTGCATCAGTTCTGTACTCTGCAAGACACTATAATGAGCTCGACTAACTTCGTTGAAATCCTTGTCGATGAAGACTTTTCTCCCCTTGGTGCCCTTCCCAGTCAGCCTACCCTTGTGACGAGAATCGAGTTTACCAATCCCTCTTTGTACTTTTAGGTACTCTTGACAGCACTCGACGACTTCTTCGGTATTGTAACCCTCTATCATGGAGCCCTCTCGGCATGCTCGATTATGCACGATCGGTTAAGAACCGACATGAACCGTTCGAGGACCACATTTCATGTAAGTAGCAAGGGCCCAAAGGCTCAGATCGATGAACCATGTGAATCATGAGATGTGGCATTATATCAAAAAAGCGGAGGTAAACACATCTCTAGTTGGTTTATTGTCTCCACCACGAATTCATGTAGGTCACGGCTCATTTTCACCAATTGTCTTCTCGTGAGATCTTCAAAAGAAGTAACACATGCGGGTGATGGCCATTTTCAAGAACTCTGGCTCTATAGCCCTGATTGCAATAGGTAGGAACAATGTGAGCATCACATGACAATCGTGAGCCTTGAAGTGTGTTATTGACAGGTCCTTCATTGACACTAGCTTCTTCACGTTGGTTGAAAACCCAGTGGGAACTTTAACCCCTCTCAAGAAATTGCAGATCGCCTCCTCTCATCCGAGTCGTTGAAACTAGCTGCGGTAGGAGGTATTTTCCATTACCCTGAGGTATCGGGTGAAGCTCTGGCTTCACATTTAGCTGCACCATGTCTTTCCGTGATCTTAGACCATCCTTTGTCTTGCCCGTGTCCATCAAGGTAGCAATGAGACTCTCAAATACATTCTTCTGTAAGTGCATAGAATCAATGGCATGGGGACCTCCAAGTCCGCCAATAAGGCGATACTTAAAGAAGATCGACTTTTTCTTAAAAGGTACACCGGGACAGGAGGTGTGCTTCTATCTCTCTTTGTCCCATTCGCATTCTTCTTTCCAAAATCGACATGTATGTGTTTCACCATTTCAACACATGTTGCCCGCTTTGACGCTCTCTGAGGGGATTCGGTCTCGGTTTGTTGTCATAAAATTTGAAGAACAACTTGCTGCGTATCGTGAGTTGTCTTTAAGAATCGTCGGTACCTTAGGTAAACTGTCTTCTTGAATGCATCCAGAACACCCATGTAGTACCATCCAAGCATACTAAGCATCCTGTCTTCCCTTTGATCCGTCCGCACAAAGCAAACAGTATGAGGTAATCATTGGTAGTGACAAAGATAATGGCTCTACATATGAAGTCCTCCTTTACTGAAGGCGTCGTACATCGGCTCTCCATACCGCCATAGCCTCTCCATTTCTTGCATCAAAGGCTCGAGGAACACATCTATATCAATGCCTGGTTGTTTGGGACCTTGAATGAGAATAGTGAGGAGAAGATGTTTTCTCTTCTGACACAACCATGTTGGGATGTTGTACATGGGTAAGATCACTGGCCATGTACTATGCTTGCTGGTTCTCTCATTGAATGGATTCATTCCATCTGTGCTAAGGCCAAACCGTACATTCCTTGGGTCTTTGCTAAATTCTTGGTATTTTGCATCAAAGCGTTGTCACTGGGTAGCATCGGCCGGGTGTCCAATCTTACCATCACCCACCTTGCGTTCATCATCCCACCATGTCATGAGTGAAGCTTCCTTAGGGTTTAGGAACATACGCCTCAAGCGATCGACGATCGTAGGTACCACATTACCAAGGCGGGATTCTTCTCTTTGCATCGATGCCTAATGGAGTGTCCTCTTTGGGTTGAGAATCTTGTACCACCTTTTCCCACCTTTCTTCCTCTTCTTCCCCGTGAAGGCTTCTTCCCGTTGTAAAGGTCATTGTTCTTGTAACGACTAGTGCCACACCGGGCATTTATCTAGTGACTTGAACGTATCGCCACTGTAAAGGATACAATGGTTCGCATGCATGGATTTTTCAACCCCATTGTTAATGGACTTATAACCTTCTTCGCCGTATGTGTTGGCGGAATCGAGTTTGGTGTGGCAAGAACCAAGACAGAGATGCAATGATCATTGAAACTACAATCGACCAAACCGTGCTTTAGCCTTCGGGATGAGTAGCTCAAGCACAAAACGTAGCACTGTCCAGGTGTCGGACAACCCTTTTCAACACCATACAAAGTCTCCTTCGAGGCTTTTTTAACCCTTTCCAAATTTTCTAGACCTTTCGGGCTCTTTAGTAAAATCTCTGGTCCAATGGCCCGAAGCATTTCCTCCAAATAATCACCGTCATCTTCATCCCGACACGCCCTCCGCCATCATTGCCACCAGCTTCGTCGTTATGACCACCACTACCTTCTTCTTCACGGTCTATTTCTGCATCATATTCAGCTACATATTGGTCCATGCAATCTAGGTAATCGTCGTCGTCTTCTTCTGGATCAACGTTGTTAATAACCGCTTCACCATGATGATTCCAAACTGTGTAGTCTTTAACAAATCCTCGCATAATCAAGTGTGATCTAATGATAGTCACATCTTTCCATGCGAGATAGTTCTTGCAATCGCTACACGGACAAAGAATTTCACCACTATTATTGCTAGACATTGCATGGCTCTCTGCGGCTTGAAGAAATTTATCCACTTCATCACGGAAACTTGGCTCCCACCTTTGTTTACCATACATCCAAGAGTTCCTGTCGTCCATCTTTATTTCAATATAGAAAACAAAGATAAGAATTAATAGGACTAATTAATACTTCACAAATTAATTATTACTTCAAAAAAATATACATAGGAATTTTATGGAAGGATATTCTAAATTCGATTAATAATTCTAAATGTATGGTGCAATGTAAATAGCAATTGTAAATATATTCCACTAAATTAATAACAATGTAATTAGTAAAAAAAACAAACTCTAGTTCTAGGTATCTAGATCTAGATGTAGCTCAAACATCCATAAAACTAATTAATAGTCCACTAAAATCAAGGAAGAATGACTAAATAAGGGTATGACATTATTTCCATAACTAATTTAGCCTAGCATATTCAAAATTTTAGCCTCATTTGCTCCATAAATTACTCAAACACCATAGAAGAGAGAGAAAAATCAAAACTCTAATTAAGCAATAACCCACCATTAAAACTTCAAAAAGATGTATGGAAAACCATTTTCTTACCTCCAACAACCTCTCCACCAAAGGAATTTAACTCAAAACCTTCCCCTCAAAATAGCAATTTTGGGAGGTGCCTAAGGCCTCCTTCCTTCCTCTCTCGGGTTGCACTGCACTGAGGAAGAAGAAGGGTCCAGGCTATATATCTGGTCGATTTGTAGGGGCGGTGAGATCACCGCCTACAAATCAAACAAGAGGGGCGGTGGTGTTTCACCGCCCTACAAATCCAACCATTTGTAGGGGCGGTTGGTGATACCAGCCGCCTCTGCTGAACCATTTGTAGAGGCGGTTGGTATAGCTGGGCCGAGCTCAGCCACTGTAGGGGCGCTTGGTAAGTGAGCCGCCCCTACTGTGAAAAAGGTGGTGTTGCTACAAATCATTTTTGTAGTAGTGGTACCTAATTCCTACGCAATGCTCTATGTATCTAATTCCTGGCTCCGCGCCTGCCTGCCTACCTAATTCCC
Source organism: Ampelocalamus luodianensis (assembly GCA_036346255.1). Taxonomy (NCBI): domain Eukaryota; kingdom Viridiplantae; phylum Streptophyta; class Magnoliopsida; order Poales; family Poaceae; genus Ampelocalamus; species Ampelocalamus luodianensis. Next base: position 27,513,902 of record CM070620.1, on the reverse strand, counting down.
ACGCAATGCTCACCGGAGAGGCAGCTGCCACCTAAGAACGGATGTTGATGCACATTCCGAAAGGTTATAAATTTTGACCAATTTTAAAGGAAAAAAAAATCAGCTATTTGATGTTTATCAGAACCCATATTTGATCGCTGATCATTTGTATTTATATTTTTATAGGGTATTATGGATTTTTTCAAATAGGGTTGAAAATATTACTCCTGTGCCATGTTGACAATTACAATTCTAACTCTCTCGTGATTCTACTACTCATGCTATCGAGTGTAGTATAAATAAATCTCAACTAATCTGAATCATTAAATAAAAAAATAAACGATAATTATTGAATGAAATGTACCGTAAAAGAGCTAAAAAAAAAGTCCTATACGATCAAGCACGACTCAAACCAACATAGAAAAAGATACACATCTCCCTATACGATCAAGCACGACTCAAAACAACATAGAAAAAGATACACATCTCCTCCGGTGTATTCTCCTTTGTACATCCTCAAGCAGGACTGGAAATAACAATCTGCAAAAGCAGAGAGACCTCGATGAAACTCGTGCAGGACAGAAGTACGACAGGGCCGTCATACCGTATCACATCTGGTGAAATGACAGTCATACCCCTGGCGGGTCTTGCCCTCGGTCGACGATATATAGCTGTCACGCGCCATTACTTTCTTTAGCAGCCACTACACACGTACGCACGCACAAACGCCGTGCGATGCGTGGTCTACTCGCCACTCGTCCCGTTTTTCTCCCTCCCTGACCTCATGAAAGCTACCCGTGGCCGTCAAGGTCGACCCCAACGAGACGCGACCGCCTCATACGGCCTTTTGCATCGCGCGTCTTCCTCATCTATATATCCATGTCAAGCTTCACACACCCGGCCCACTCCTCCTCACCGGACGCCATCTCCTCCACTCCTTCCAATACATATATCTCCAATGGCGTCTCCCGGCTCCGACGGTGGCGCCGCCGGTGCCGCCGTCTGCTGCATGTGCGGCGACCACGGCCTGCCGCGCCAGCTGTTCCGCTGCAAGCTCTGCCGCCTCCGGCTGCAACACAGGTGACAACATGCACATGTGCACATCAGCATATGTATTGCTTCCGTTCCACTTTGCCACCCTTTAATCGTTCGTCGATTCGTGTAGGCTTCCACTGACTACGTACGTGCATATATGTATGTGTGTAGATACTGCAGCGATCTGTACCCGAGGGTGACGGCGTACCGGAGGTGCAACTGGTGCCTGAGGGAGGAGGGCGGAGGAGGCTCGCCGGTGAAGCCGACGGCGGCGGCGAAACGAAGGATGTCGACGACGTCGTCTGAGATGAACAATTCTGAAGAGGATGGTAAGAATAGCCGGCGCTCGTGTGGTGAGCGCTCGAGGTCCGCGTCCTCGGCGGAGCCCGGCAAGCCGATCAAGAAACCCAAGGGCGACGACGAGAGGGCGGTGCTGCCGGTGCCGGAGGTGTCCGCGACGAAGGGGAGGAGGAAGCTGCAGGCCGCCGCGGGGAAGGCGCGGTTTAGGGTGAAGGTGAGACGGTACAAGCTCCTGGCCGAGGTGATCAGCTGCTAAGTAAGCCTCTGTAAGTATGCATGTGCCTCAATGAACCTGTGTAAGTATGCTACTTATGTGGTGCTCATCGATCGAGTGGAACACAAATTTTCAGCGTTCATCAAGTCGATAAACACGTTCAATTTACTACCATCCAAGTTAAGTAAAACACAAAGCAACCTCGTCTGATGCAAAGAAAAAGTAGGTACGTTACATAGCTCCGCGCCTCCACGGTTGCGAAGAAAAAGCAACCATGCACTACACAGAGCAACCAGATGTCGGAGATGGTAACCGTGTTAGTGATATACCACAGAGATAATTATAGAGATGATTGTATCATTTATACGTTTATGAACTTTTGAATAATATATTATTTTGTCTCTAAATGAAATATCATTTATATTGATTGACAAGTACGTGACTTGTTCGTCAAACTCTCTATTTATGTTTATAATATCATTCTAAACATCTCTGATTTTATGTCATTATGTGGGACACTTGTGATTTATGAATCAGCACATGTATTGATTGATGATCATATTTCACATATCATATATATAAGATATCAAATCAACAATTAATACGGATGTATGCTGGAGAACATAGTATTAGATTGACCCGCCTTGAGACACTGCGAGAATTGTAATATTATTAAGTGTCATCAGTTGGTCTCATATATAGCGCATGTTGGATTCTTAGACCTGAGGTCGTCATAGTTTTCTACATGTGTAATAGTTTACTTAGAGGTTGCCAAACACAACTCCGTAAATAGGTATTTATAAAGGTAGCTTTCGGGTTTACTATGAAACATGAGAAAAAATGTGAGCGATCAAGATAGAAATTTCCCTTCCTTTTTAACGGGAGAGACATCTTGGGACCCCTTGATGTTGTTGGATTAAGAAAGTGCATGACCATACCGAATATAGTTGAGAAGTCAACTACAACTAAGTAATCCACATATGGTATCATGAGACAAAGGGATCAACACATAAGCTTTATAAAGGTTTGTCCGATATGATCTTTATGTGTATTTGGGAGTCGCTATGTCATGTTAGAAACCGCTACCGATTTGTGGATCGGAAAGGAATTTCAGGGTCATAGTCGATTACACATGAATCTATAGAGTCACATACTTAATAGGTTGAAACAAATTAGTTTGGATTGAATTTGTTAGAGGCTTAAATCAGATTATAATCCATACGTGGTTAAGAGTCCTAATGGATTTCTAACGCATGGATCTATTAGGGCCTTTTTATAAGGAAAGGTGTGGAGGATTTTTTTGAAGGATATTGCACCACCTACTGAAACCCTAACCACCTCCTCCCCGAAGGGCCTATCATGCGCGCTGGTGCTAGCATACCGGCACATGATGTTCCACTCCTAGATGTGTGGATACTATAAAAGCGTTGCTGTGTTGATTGAGAACGATCCGCGATGTACGTAAGGAACACGAAGAACTACTGGAGGAGACGATCAACGACCAATGACGTTGGACGATCGACTACTTCCACTACATCGACGTGCGCGATATTGGATTGGGTTACTCAAACTCTTCTTCCGTTGCACTGCGTGTGGTAACAATCTATGATCTCTTACTCACATGACTTTCTGATTTACGCCGTAGAGAATTTTATTGCGCGCTAGTGTCGCCTACCCGTATCCCAACAAACCGAGGCATCGAGATTTGTCCTCTGGGTAGGGATGACAATCTTGTCCGACTACTCGCAAATTCATAGGTAAAAACCCTAATAGATGTGAGTATATTCCTCTTTTAGTATCATATTCGTGAGAACAAATCTCTACCCGATGGACAAACGGGCACAAACATGAGGAGCTCCACCAATACCATTGCCGATTGTGCCCGATTACCTGCTAATGAGCAAGGACAGGTAGGCCCATGTCTGAAGACCCTATAGACATCCCCGCCCCCAAACGCAGGCCGGCGCAAACCCTTGCCCAATCTCTCGTTCCTTCTTCCAGTCCGTCCCTCCCGATCTCCCGTCTCCCTCTCCTCTCGCAGCGCTGACGCCCGCCATCCACTTTCCTCTCTCATCCCCGACGCGAGCTCAACCCTGCATCTGCCTCCTCTCTCCTCCCTCCTCCCCTTCCCCCACCGGCCGTTGATATCTCTCACCTGGCGGCTAGATGCACTTGCACGCTGAGCGGATGGTACTGCGACGAGCTGCTTCCAGTCTTCGGCATGAGGCGATCTGCTGCTGACTTTGGGTGAGCTCGTGTGCTTGTTGGAGGTAGAGGCGAGACGTGGGAATGGCATGCTACTGGTTGCTCCCTTTCTTTCTTTTTTCTCTTTTTATTGGTTTTGGTTGGATCGATTCATATGTTCGTCATTTCCTTTACTGCCATCTATTGATCCTTGTAGGCTTTTAGTTCCAATTTTTTTCGGTCTTCACATGTCTTATTCCAGTAAAAAAATATGCAGGCAAGCTGTTTGTTGTCAGTTGTCATGCCTCACAAGATGAATTACTGTATCTCTTCCAAAAAAAAGACGAAGGGTTTGCTAGAGAGTACTTGAGTGTTTTTTGGGTTTGTGAGTACCTGAATTTTTTTATCTATACTATATTTGGTAATATCTCATTAAGAGAGGAGGCAAAGTGATCTCATGCATTGAATTTAGATCTAAGAGTTCAAAATTTGAGTACTAGTTAGCAACAAAATACTCAAATACTTCTTAAACATCCGCTGCTTATACTGTTGAACTTGAATCTGTGTTATTTGCTACGCCTTATTGAACGTTGTCAATTGTGACTACTCATTTCTGGTTTCTTCGTGCGAGGTTGTTTCATAAGCTATCGATGGGGATGGGCAAGGTTCTCAGCCTATCGTCCTTCACGGCCCGTGCCCGCCGTACCACGGTACCAGTACACCATCCCTACCTCCGGTTCGCTCTTTCGATGTGGGCTGATCGTCTTTCCGTCGTCGATCCGGTGGTCAGGCCACCCATATTGGCCGGTCACCGCCGCGAATTCCATCTCCCCACGGTCGCGTCCCAATGATTCTGCCGGCTGTGTGCCCGCTGCGCGGCTTCGCGCTGGCCCGACCAAACGTAGAAGCATGCCGCGTCCCTGCCCGACGAGCGCCGACCAGTGTTACTCAGACGCTCAGTGAGCCTGTGACGCGTCGTCGGCACCGGCGAGTTGCGACGACGACAACCTAAGCTGCCAGCCGCGCCCGACCAACGAGCAAAGTGTTGCCGTGTCCCTAGTACTCCGCCCTTTGGCAGTAAGGTGGGTGGTGTCCACTGTCCACGTGCGAGGATTTAAGGGGCTGTTTGCTGCCAATTGTTGTCAATGTTTGACTTACTAAACTTTGGTAGCGGTTATCTATTTTGGTAAACATTTAGTTTGCTACTAAACTTTGATAAGATTTCCTTTCTCTTTTGGTATCTGTGGCGAAGTTAGGATAAAAATAGAGGATCAACTCAAATGACCCAGCTAATTTAAGATAAACATAGTATTATATTCTTGTGCAATCAAATTCATACTTAAATAAAAGAAAAAGCAAAGCAAAAGAGAGAAATACAATGAAAGCGCATCCTCAAAATATATAAATATGGTTCCAGTGTATAATAACATCTACATCAAAATTAGTAAAACTAGTGATACAATAGTAAATTATACTTAAATGATCATGAACATTTAAAATAAATGAATGATACCGCTATGCTAATTTGAATCACGATTTTCACAATGCAAATTCATTTTGCGAGATTTTATTTTATTTAGAATGGAAGTACAACTCCCGGCCTCTGCATCAACTAGAGATACACACAACCATAATAGACATTCAAATTCGTCTCAAAGAGGACTTAAACCTGGGTGGTGGGGCTGTACACCCACACCTTCCCACCAACTGAGCTAGGCTCAGTTCCTACGAGATTTCATTCTTTGAAAGTATTTTATGATTCTATCATCATCAATGGTTCTAAATATATCTGGTTCGATGTGTGAAATCGTGAATAACAGCAGGCATCAAATTGGCAGATCAATGTTCAGAGCATCAGAATACCATGAATAATATGTCAAGTTGTGAAAATTTTGCCTCAGAATTTTAGCCATGCTCATCATTTGCACCAAATGAAATAATGGAAAAGGTTCATCAGCAATTATTGTCGCCTTGTCCCTGGCCATCTCCAACTGAGATGCAAATTACACATCATCCATGAATATGTGTACTAGAGCTTGACAGATCTGAACAAAAATTTCTACCAGATTGGGAAATCAACTAAGACCTAAGTGCAAGTATGAACAAATCCTCGGCTAATAACTGGGGGAAATCATGGGTACATGTACCTGGGCATACCTAAACTTTCATGAATATAATAGTTCTAAGACAATATACAAGGAAAATCAAGAGGCTCTAAGAATTTCCTACACAACCGAATCACTGACTTAGCATGTACGAATCCAAAACTACTCCACCATCCAGTTAATGTACTAGAAACATCACAAATAAAGGCAACTAGGAGATGGAAGAAGGGAAGGCTGTTTGTGTGGGTGGGGGTGGGGACAGCGAAGGGTGTCCCAGATCTATCAGTTCCAGGTGAAGAGGAAGCAGGTGCCACGGGGAAGAAGACACCAGCAAGACCAAGTTGTGGGCTTCGGCAGAGGGTCAGAAAGCCTTTTCTTTCTCCTCCTGCAAATCGGCAGCTCGGCCATGGCCAACCAAGGTGGGGGTACCGGCACCGGCGTGGAGGGCAGGTTCCTACCTGATGAAGCTCCCGTTGGATTCGCCACTACTTGGTACCTAGCTCATTTTCTTGTTAATCTTTGACCAAAACATTGATAGCCAATTTGGTGGTGACCAAATTTTGGTAAGGTTTCGTGGGAAAAATTTGTCACCAAAGTAAACATTGGCCCTGAGTCTTGACGCTCAGAATGTGCTTAGCTACTTAGTGCCATCTTTTGCACATAACAATATTTTGATGGAATAATTAATAATTTGCCACGACAAAGATGTTGAATTCAGGATTTTGATCCATCCACTCCCTCCCATCAGTTTTTTCTTTGGTACTGGCGGAGCTTCTGAGTTCTGACCATCAAATCCTGTAATTTGGGAGTTTCGAGGGAGCAATCTAGAACATAAGTTATGTACCAACTCTAGGGGATCTGCACCCAGTGGGTGCCATGAATCGAGGGCTACAATTAGTTTTTTTTGTTGCTAAAATAGCACTGTTATAGAGCAAAAGCAAAATAGGAAAAATAGCCAACCGTGAATGAATTGGCAAAAATGGCACCGATGTCATGTTAAAAAACCGGGGGGAGGGGGGGGGGCAGCGAGGGTGTCCCAGATCTATTAGTTCCAAGTGAAGAGGAAGCAGGTGCCACATGGAAGAAGACACTAGCAATACCAAGTTGTGGGCTTGGCAAAGGGCCACAAAGCCTTTTCTTCCTCCTCCTTTTGCAAATTGGCAACTCGGCCATGGCCAACGGAGGTGGGGGTACCGGCACCGACGTGGTGGGTAGGCTTGAGCCTGATGAAGCCCCCTGGATTCGCCCCTACTTGCTGCCTAGCTCATTTTCTCGTTAATTTTTTTTTACCAAAACAATGGTAGCCAATTTGGTGGTGACCAAATTTTGGTAAGGTTTCGCGGGAAAAATTTGTCACCAAAGTAAACATTGGCCTTGAGTCTTGACGCTCAGAATGTGCTGTACTTAGTGCCATTCTTTTGCACATAACAATATTTTGATCCATCCACCCCTTCCCATCTGTTTTTCCTTTGGTACTGGTGGAGCTTCTGAGTTCTGACTATCAAATCTTGTAATTCGGGAGTTTCGAGGGAGCAATCTAGAACATATGTTATGTACCAACTCTAGGGGATCTGCACCCAGAGCTACAATTAGGAGTTTTTTTTTGTTGCTAAAATAGCACTGTTATAAAGCGAAATAAAAAAATCAGCCAACTGCGAATGAATTAGCAAAAATGGCACTGATGCCATGCTAAAAAACTACAGAAGGTGACCTAGTACGCCCCCCATGCGGGCACGTAGGCCACGTGTTGAGCGCGGGGTCTGGGGGCGCGGCAGGTCACATACCGATAGCTGGGGGCAGGCAGGTGGCCAACGCACATCACTTGTCACGCCTCCAGATAGCGGCAGGTCACCTGTTGACCCCCGCGCTCGACACATGACCAAAGCGTGGTAGGTTACCTTCCGTGATTTTTTAGCTCAACACCAGCGCTATTTTCACCAATTTGCTCGCGGTGGGGTTATTTTTACTATTTCATCGCAAAATAATGTCATTTTAGCCTAAAACTCCTACAATTAAATCTAGACAACAAAACACCAAGCTTACCATAATTTTTTTTTTAAAAAGCCACGAAACTTATAAGTAATTAAGCTCACAACACTCGGTTCTTTGTTCTTTTCACACAACCATGCAACCATGCAAGCAAAAGCATGTGCAAGACACGGATAAAGGTGGTATTCACCCTCTTGTCTCACGACATGTCCGAACAAGATGGGAGCCTTACTTCCAATGGCGCATGAACCACCGCATTTCCCGCGGCCATCATCTCCTGCAGCGAGCAAAAGCCGTCCCCATGCAAGTAGAACAGGTGCGCTACCTTGCACATGTTCCAGAACAGCTCCTTGCACTGCCTAGGAACAGCACTCCCGGTCCCTCTGACCACCAGCCCCAGCAGCTCCCTCCTGGAGGCCGCTGCCATCCTCATTATCTCCTCCTTCGCTGCGTCGACCGACGTCGAGGACATGGAATCGCCATAGCGAATGGCGTGCAGCAGGACGCTGTTGATCTTGCCCTGGCTGCTCTCCTTCTCGTATGTTCCCAGATCGTTGACGAGACGGCCAAAGATGCTCATATGCCTAAGCATCTTGTCACACTCTGGGCCTCTGATCGCGTCTTCCGAGAGCTTCGGTCCAACCAAGTACAACGGCGTGAGGAAGATAGGGCCTAGTGCAAAGCTCACCTCAGCGACCGGCATGTACTCTTCCATGGTCGGCACGTACCTTTCCCTCTGCCACCCTGCCTCTACCATCATGGCCCTCACATAGCCCAGCCACTGCGCATGCAGGCGAATTGCAACATTACGAACTGATAATTCAACTTTAACTCGCCTGGAAAGTGCTGACATGAATGCACATATCAAAGCCGGCCTTACAAGTTCAGCAATATGACCGATCACCCTGCGATTCTGTACCTCCGCAGCCTTTGCTCCGATCTTGTTATTCGTGTTGTAAATAGCGTAGAACAGAATCTCTACATGCTCAGAGCAGAAACCAATCTCGTCGTGTGCATCCCATCTGCAACAACATCAGGACGAGACAAATGGCATTGCTTATCTTACGATTACCAGTGAACCTAAGGCATTGAAGAAAATGTTGTACTTCTCAATTAACGCTATAAGGTTTTTTAGCTCTTCTCTCGATCCTGCAACATCGAAGAAGTCGTCGACTCCAGTCGCCAGAGCCATATTTTGAATCAATGCAATGCGGGCGTCGGATAATTCAGAAGGGAACACATTGGCAGCAAGAAAGAAAAGGACATTCAATGTCATCAGTCTTGCAAACTTGAGCTGGTCCAGTCCAACCTCCCTCACCCAACTGTAACAGACAAGTTGCTTTACAAGTTAGAACCTAGAGAGTTTTTTTTCTTAATATGAGAAGAGAGCATGGATGACAGATAGATACATACCTCTCTATGCACTGAAGTTCTTGCTGGTAAAGAGATTGGGAGGAACGGAATTCTTCAACGGCCAATGCTAGAATATCTTCAGTTGCGTGGCAGGCCCTGATTCATATTTCATTGCACGATTGTTTTTTTTATCAAAAATTGAACGATTGTTTAAAACTCATACTATTACTGCTAGCAGGAATAGTTTTTTTGCTTTCCAGAAAGGAACTTACAAGTATGCTGATTTTCTCATCTGAATACCCTTGGTGTTGAAATGTTCTATGTTCCTCCTGTGCTGTACTGGTTCCACGGTGGCAGAGTAGAAGGGAAACTTAACAGCATATTCCACCTGAAAGTATGAAATGTTGCGCCATGTTCAAATGGTGTCCCAACAAAGAACAAGTTTGTGTTACGGTGATTACCTCTTGGGGCATTACTGATCTTGACACTCTGTTGGAACATAATTGTTTCTTCAGTAGTTTACCTGTCCAGGAGCCAATGTTATCTAGGGTCCACTCATCTTCCGAGATATGTACTTGTGAAGCTTTGTACAATTCGAGCAAAGTTTTAGTATCATGGAGGTGCCCTTGGACTGAATCATGGAATGTGGATTCTTCGGAAAAGTGGCAAAATACATCTGCGCCGAAGATTCAGGTAGTTGATTACCAGTAGCAAAGCTCAGGCAAAAACTAACAGAAGCCAGAGGAGGTCAAGTCAAGTACCCGAGGAGATGTCATATCCATGCATACGCAGGATGCGGAATGCCAATGCACATGTTTCCATGTCCATGATTATCTCTTCATCATTTTGAAGCCAGGACCTGAAAACTAAATCTAGTGAGGACAGATGAGCAAAGTAGCTAGAGAATACACATCAAATGTGATCTCGTCTGTTACCTGTATGTCATATCCAGTATGCTTTTTATTTCACAAGCAAAATGACGAGAGATTCCCATCTTTTCAAAAGTGTCTACCATGCAAAGTTGGGAATATATGTTCAGTGGATACGCCGTTGGAACTGCAAACAACAATCGACATTAGATGCACAACTAGTGGCATTCTCATTGAGTGTTCGACAAGGCAGCAGCCACCGGGCACACCTGAACCGCCAAACTTCTTTCCTAGGGAGTCCAAGTACTTGAGAGCTCTAGCGTTGTTGTTGTGGATTGCAACAGCAGCGGATGTCGATGGCGAGTTGAACAATGATCCGTTCTTCCTTTGATATGTCAGAACCTCATTCCAGTCTTGTAAATCTCCTAATCCTTCTGCTACGTATGCCATGTAGGCTTTTCTTCCCGAAGTCATGCTACCGCCATCCCTGGACATTATGTTAATCAGCCAGTCAGGTTGGAACTTTAGAAGGCAAAAGCAACGAGAATTGAAAAAGAAAAAGAAACCCTCATTTTAGCTCTGTATAAGATCACAGATTCACAGGCAGATTGGCCAGAGCAATGAAAAGGTTGGTTCTTTCCAAGGGAACTGAAAATTACATGCTAAAATCTCTATCTGCTCGACATCCCAAAAGGTAGGTAGAACACATTTTCACAACTCACAAGAGAAGATTAGAACGTCATGCATGTATCTGCACTTCCGCAGTGACTACAAACCTTTGTAACTCCAACTGCCGGAGCCGAAAGATCACATCGAGATCAGATTGTCTCAGTGGAAACTCCAGTCCCATGTCAATGCCGAACCCGAGCATGCCGGGAAAGATGACGTTGAACCCTACCGGCGTGTGACACTTCTCATCCGTAATGCAGGACGTGTTGTTTCCGATAAAACGGAGTCCTGAAATGACAGAAACTGACAAGTGTGAATAGCAACACCGTGGGGATCGTTGATGGAGAGAAGTATAAACTAACTCATGTTGCTGCAATGTTGAAACCTTTTCTGATGTGCTCATCGCCGACGTTCCATGTCTTGAGCGCTAGAATGCACGCCAACGTTGAGCAGATGGCGTCCTTGCCGAGCGAAGAAAGGTCGTGGTGGCCGAGGCCCCAGGACCCGTCACCGTGCTGGTTCTGCTGGATCCACTCTACGCACCGCGGGAAGCGCGGCGACTGATCAGGAGCCCCCTGCGCCGGTACCATCGCGACCCAAGCCGTGTCGTATGAGGACGGCAGCTGCTCTGCGCTCAGGAGCTTCTCTCTGATCCTATCCTCAAGCTCCCTCGTGTATTGCTGCGGCAGGGTGCACGATTACAAGAACTATTCAGGTTTCTTACCAAGAATAGTACGGCCAGAAGTGGAATTGTACGTCGTTTGTAGCAGTACACAGTTATATACCTTGTTGGCTTGAAGCGCTGCGGTTTTGGCGCCTCCAGGAATGTCCTTGATTGACGCTGTTTGCAGAAACCAAAAGGTTTGTCATTTGCACAAAAAAAAAGGAGGGAATTGTCTATTCGTCATTCACAAAAATTTGACTGGTTCAACCCAGAAAATCAGTCACTTTTTCAACTGCACGATCTCAATCCAACGGTCCAGATTCTTCCCCCTATTTGTATGCAAGCCACCTTCTTCCCCACACCTCCATTCCCTCCACGCCGCCGCCTCCTCTTCCTCCGCCGGCGCCGCCCACCTCCCACGCCACCACCTTCTTCGCCGCCGAATCCGCCATCGCTACCCCCACCTCCTAATTTCTAGTTGATTCCCGTCACCCCACCGACATCCACCACCCACCGCCCTCCTCTGACCCGTGGCCAGTTGCACCACCGCCGTGCCTCTGCCGCCCCTCCCTCCCTCTATAGCCGGGCCCCGGTGAACCGGCTTTGCCGAACGCCACGGTGGTGCTTGCACGCGATCTCGGCTTCACCGGACACGGTGGCGGCGGGGTCGACCTCACTGGTGATGGAAACGGAGGCATCGCTGGCGTGAATCTTCAAGCATATCCCAAGTCAGAAAATCAATTGATTTCTCAAAAAAAACATTTGACATATTTCTAGCAGTTCCGAAAAAGGAGTGTCTATAGAACACTTGAGTGTTTTCATGCAAAAAAATTAGTCAAAATTTTCCACCATTGGATCTAGATCAAACCCCTCTCCTTCCCACAATATATTCTCTCTCACCCACCCTAACACTAACTTCCCTCTCCCCCCGTCTCGCTGGGAGCGGCGCCGGTTTGGCCTACCAGCTTTTGCCGCCGCCTCCCTATGCGGCCACCGGCACCACCCACCTCCTACGGTCCGTACCACCTCCCCCACCGCTGCCTACCTCTCCCCCCGGCTCCGACGGCGCCATTGCTGCCAGAGTCGTCGCCGTCGACCACCTCCTTATTGGTGATATGCCCTAGAGGCAAATCATAGAGATGATTGATCATATCTATGTTTATAAGTTATAGAATAAATGTTATTATATTCCTTGGATAAATTATTATTTATAAAGATTAACAAGTATGTGACTTGTTGGTGAAGCTCTTTACGTTGTATGATGTCATTCTAAATGTATCCCTGGTCGGATGTCCTTGGTCGGGATACTAGTGACTTATCGACCAACACATGTATTGATTGATGATCATGTTTCATCGGTCATGGATATGAGGATATCGAATCAATAAAGTGAACACATGTTAGAGAACATAGTATTGGATTGGCCCACCTTGAGATACTATTGAGATTGTTATGATTTTATGTGTCACCAGTTGGTCTCAATCAATGATGATGTATAATCCTTGGATATGAGATCAGCATGATTTCCTATATGCGTAATAGTACACTTAGGGTTTTTCAAATGCTACTCCGTAATTGAGTAGTTATAAAGGTTGCTTTCAGGTATGCTATGAAACATGCGGAGGGATGTGACTGATCGAATATGAGATTTGTCCCTCCTAACAAAATAGGAGAGATATTTCTGGACCCCTCGATGTGGTCGGATAAAGAAAGTGCATAGCCATACCACTAGTGGTCTAAGAGTCGACCACATGAAGTTATCCGTCACTAGATTGAGAAAGTATTGAACAATCCACGGATGACAAATATCTCACCTGGAGTTCAACCATATATCGTGAGGTAAAAGGAGAATACACAAGTAAATCGTTCAGTCTGACCAGATATGAATTGGTCGTATAGAGATACAGATTGGTTGTGAGATGGTCGTACATGATCACTAACTGCTCGTGAGTCATGACTAATTGTGAACTGGTCGTGTGGAGATACGAGCTGGTCGTGAGTGATAAGGACCTAGTCACAGATCATATTGCATAAGATTCGTCCGATATAATCTTGATGTGTATTCGGGGTTGTTATGTCCTACTAGGAATCACTACCGACTTATGATCAGAAAAGAGTTTCCAAGTCACGACCGATTACACATGAACCTATCGGGTCACACACTTAACGAGTTAGAACAATCCAGTTCAGATAGGATCCATTATGGGCTCTTAGGGTGTGCATGAGCTGTTGGGACGTAAGAGTTGCTCCACCGAAACCCTAACTATTATCTCCTCGAAGGCCCTACAATGCGCATTGGTGCTAGCACACCGGCGTATGACGTTCCATCTCTAGACGTGTGGATACCGTAGAGGCGCTGTTGCGATTGCTGCTGCGCTGATCGAGGATGATCCGTGACCTACACAAGGAACATGATCGGTGCCGAGGGCGTTAGACGATCGACTACGACGATGTAACATCCCAATTTTCTAAGTCTTAAAAATAAATTCACCATTTGATTTTATTTGAATTTAATTCAAAAGCTTAACATGGGCTTTTAGTATCAAAATCATTTAATATGAATAATTCCAACATGAACTATTGTCAAAACTATTTTATTTGGATTCTATGTGCTTGGTTATATTTTCTAGATTTTTATAGAATTTTTCTGTGTTCATTTGCTATTTTCTATTGCTTATTTGAATTTACTGTATTTTCTAAAAGGAAAAAGTCCGGTTTACTCCCTCGAACTATCAGAAAAGTCTGGTTTACCCCCTGAACTACAAAACTGGTTATTTTACTCCCTAAATTTGCGAAAACCGGTCAATACACCCCTCGGCCGGTTTGCTAAGGTGGTTTTATATGCTCCTAACATTTGAGCCATCCGTCGATGCTTTGAGATGTGTGCAAATACATAACAATACGTAATACCATTTCTTCTTTATCTCCCCCAAATCTTCTTTCTTCACTTCCCCTCCCGTGAATCCCCTTGCTCCTTCCTCCATGGCGCCCTTCTCCTGGTGATGCTGCCGCTGCTCCCTGCAGGCCCGGTCCCCGGCTCTCCTCTCCGACCACCGCCACCGCTCGGTGCAGCCCGCCCGGTGCCGCCTCCTTCGCTGGTGCCGCCTCTGGCTTGGTGCGCGCCGGCCCGTTCGCCGCCCCCTACCATCACTGCGGCCCGCCTGTGCCGCCTCGGTTGCCGACCCGGTCCCCGGCTCTCCTTTCCGACCACCGCCGTCGCTCGGTGTAGTCCGCCCGGTGCTGCCTCCTCCGCTGGTGCCGCCTCTGGCTTGGTGCGCACCGGCCCATTCGCCGCCCCCTACCATCACTGCGGCCCGCCTGCGCCGCCTCGGTTGCCGGCCCGGTCCTTGGCTCTCCTCTCCGACCACCACCGCCGCTCGGTGCAGTCCGCCCGGTGCCGCCTCTCGCGCAGTGCGCGCGCCCGTTCGCCGCCCCTACCATCATGCGCACTGCGCGCCTCGGTTCCCGCGCGCCTTCAAGCAAGCCCGTGCCCTGGCCTCACCTCCTCAAGCCACGCCGCCCTCTGGCCTCCCTCCGGCCGGGTGCGCGCTGGTCCGGCCGGCCCGGCCTTCGACCGTCGGCCGCCATCTCTCGGCTCCCCTGGCTCGGTCCAGCCCTGCGCCTCCTCGGAGCTCACCTGGTGGCCCGGTCCGTAGGCCGCCGATGCTACCTCTCCTACTCCGATGATTTTAATTACTCAAGGTGCTTGATTCAAGTATTGATACTAGCTGATTTGCTCTTTATTTATGAACTCCTCGCTCAGCTCCTCCTCTCCCGGCGGCGGAGGTGGCGTAGGGAGCCGGGGCAAGGCCAGCGGCCACAGGAGGAGGCGCCATAGGGAGCTTGGACGGAGGAGGAGCTTGTATACTGTATTGTATATATGTATGTGGCTTGTATATTGTATTGTATATGTGTATGTGGCTTGTATACTGTATTGTACAAAACCACCCCAGCAAACCAACCCGGGGGGTGTATTGACCGGTTTTCGCAAATTTAGGGGGTAAAATAACCGGTTTTGTAGTTCAGGGGGTAAACCAGACTTTTCTGATAGTTCGAGGGAGTAAACCGGACTTTTTCCTTTCTAAAAAGAAAAATCAAACTTAAATCTCAGAATCCAACCGGGCTGAATCTCTTCAGCCCAATTCTCTTTTACTCGTGCGTGGCCCGCATAGCGGCACGATCGCACGTTTGAGCCAGCCCATCAACGCGCGCATGCGTTCTACCGCTGACGCGTGGGCCCCCCACCTTCGTCTCCGTGCCGCCTTCGTCTCCGTGTGAGGCAGCGCTCGCATCCGCCATTAGAACTCCTTCAAGCTCCATCCGACAACAGGACTTTCCCAACTAAACCTCTTCTAGAAGCCGCATCAAATCTCATCCCGAATTCGTTTCTATCCCTGGGAACCACTCGTGTTCGTTTCGGACGCGTTTAGGCCTCCACCGCCATTACGCCACCTCGCGCACTCCCGGGCCCTGTAAAAGGCACCCTCGGGATCGCGGAGCCGCCCGCACCAAAACCCCTCAAGCCCCGGCCCTCTAGAGCCCTAGCGTCGTCGTAATCCATTATCTAGGGTTTTCGGCCGAGCTTTTGTTTCTTCAGATTGCGCCGCTGCCGGTGACGTCCTATCCTCGTGGAGCGCACCTTCGTGATCAGCGTCGCCAGAGCTACCTCGTGAGCCTTTCCCCGCTGCCAATACCTCACCGGAGCCCAGATCCGACAACACCCGATTGTCTCCGCCGCCAAAAGCTCGTCGCCGGTCAAGTCCGACGACCAATTGTGCTGAAACCGATACGAATACGTGCGTAATATCCCTCTCTACCCAATGCGACCACCCACCCTCACCGGCGAGCCGTCGTTCACCGTTGTCAGGCGAAACCAAAAATGTCGCCGCCGATCTGACGTCACCAGTTGACGTGTCGGCCACGTGCATCGCCAGATCAGCACCCATGTCTGCGTGTCATCTCGTGTGTCATCGCGTCAGCCACCACGTTAGTGCATGCATGGTAGTCCACTTAAAGTCCAAACCCAAGGCTCGGTAGACTAAGTCCATCGTGAGCCGTGAGACTAACATGTGGGTCCCACATGTCAGATTTCCTTTTATTTGTTTTAATTCCAAAATTCTGAGGGTTCACGTCATCATTGCGCAATAATCTGATTTTTCTGTTGGAGAATAATTCGGATATTCCAGAAAACCCTTTTTAGGGTATTTTATTTAGATTTGAACTTCCAAAAGCTATATCTTTTGCATCCGAACTCCGATTGAGCCTATTCAAATTTCTAAATTCATCTAAATTTGAGATCTATTTATCTGAGATTTTTATTTAATTTTTGGAGTTGGTTTTCTTCTCTATTTTATTTATTTTGTTTATTTGCTTCGTTTGCGAGTAGACGTTGATACTTCGAGAGATTTTGGAGAAGAAGGATTGCACCAAGACCATGACCAGTACTCAGATCTATTCCAAGGCAAGTTATACCTTTGATCATATTGAATCCAGTTTTCAAACTACTTTAATTTAAATTACTGTATTTATTTTAAGTAATTATTAAAATGCTTTCGGGTTTAGTTATTAGTCCAATTTGTTATTTATCCACCTTGCTTATTGTATGCCATGATCTTTTGTCACCCTAGATTGGTTCATTACTAGTTGGTAATATTATAGCACCAACGTGGGTTGGTTAGATAAGATTAGATCGCTTAGCCATACTACGAGTCATCATCTCATGTGAGTTACAAATATAAATTCGACTAAGTGAATATGGAACTATGTGATAAAACTGTGTGTATTGTGTGCTATTACTCGTTGATGGCATATATTACACTTAACCAATAGGGTGGAACATGATTTCGACTGAGGCAAGTGGGTGAACTGTGTGCTAAGGTGGAACTGTGTGAATGGGAATATTAATCTATGTGTCATAGTTAGAAATTAGAAGTCTTGCCTTGGTCAATTAAGGACTTCACTTTGTGAGCCGTTGAATTGAGCCTTACTGTAAGTCCACATGTCTGGTATGGGACGAGCCTAACTTAGTAAGTTATGGATTCTTGGCATTGATTACTTAGGCTATAGGTTAGGTTTTGTGTAAGGGTGGAGGTGTGAACTATCAGGTAGTTGCATCGCGGGACGGTTCGTCGCTTCCCTATCCAACGGTGTGTATCATACCAAAGCACTGTGTTTGGGTTGGTGTGGCGGTAAAGCACACTGGAGTGTCAATGTTTGAGATGAAGTTTTAGAAAAGTTTTGTTATGACTTGTGCTAGCTATACTGGTTATATCATGTGGGTAAAGTGTACAACCTCTGTAGAGTGTTAAACAATCTATTCGAATAGCCGCGTCTGCGGTCATGGACATGCTCGGGGATTTCACACGAGGGGTAGTTTTCATAAAACGTTTGGGAAGGGACAACTATGTGATCTAAGTCATATGGCTGTGTGAATTAAACTGATTGGCTTTGTGTCCTTTGTGAAAACCAATTGTTAAAGTAATATTGTTTATTTGTTTTGAATTATATTTCAATCTATTAATTGTATTCAATTGCAAATGTTGCTTTTATGCAAAAGAACCATAGAAGTCATTTCCTTTGGAATAAGTCTGCATCTATACATTGCATTCTGTGGTATGACTTGCGAGTATGGTTGTGTACTCATACTTGCTAAATCAAATCAACAGAAGTGGATGAGTCATCGTCTGCTTTTGAGGAGGACTTCGTCGAAGGTGCTGATCGTTAGGGTCGTGATCCTAGTCGGTTGCCTATGGCGAATTGATGGGATTTCGCTGAAGTTTATTCATTCCGCTGCTGTTTAATTCTCTGTTAGCCCTACATGGCTTAATAAATGTAAACTCGATCATAAGGTCAAAATTATTATTTGCTATTCAAATTGATCGTTAACTCTATTAATCGCTTGTGTGGATCGATATTTATCTATGTTGATACTATGTGCACTAGCGTGATCCTGGACTAGTGCAGAATATACAGAGGGTCCAGAATTACATTTTTGGGTCCCGACAGACGACTATGTCGACGTGCTTGATGTTGGATTAGGCTGCTCCAACTCTTCTTCTGCTGCACTGCACATCTAGTGGTAACTATTTGTGACCTCTTGCTTGTATGGCTTCCTGTTTATGTGGTAGAATTTTAAATTGTGCGCTAGTAAAGCCTACCTGTATCCCTTCACTCCTCCCTCCAACACAAATGTTTTTCGCCACTTCCGCTTACCGCCCGCCTCCAACCCGCGACCGACGGTGCCACCGCTGCCCATCGCCGTGCCTCTGCTGCTCCCCTCCCTCTAGATCTGGCCCCGGTGAACCCAAAACCCTACCTTGGTGAACCCGAGCCCTAACTTGGTAGTGGCGACGTTGGAGTGGAAGAGGACGAGCTCGCTGGGGCATGAATATCCAAACCGATCCAAAGGATAGAAATTTGACTGATTTTGCAAAAAAAAAAAAATCTAGTCGAGTGATGTATGGAAAATCTGAACACACACAAAGACTTATATGTTCACAAGCAGAAGCTAAACCATTCTATTCAGAAAAACTTAAAATGTTAGTACTTAAAAAACTTAAAATCCAAAAACACACACAGAGACTGATGGTACCCCAAGGTTAGAAATCCTTGTCCTGGTATGGTTAACGATTTCATTGCTAAAAGCACTTCTAGTAAATAATATCTATGTTAACAATGTAATGAATACTTCGGGGAATGTTCTAGAAGAAGACGGTACCATCGGATCCTCTTTACTTGTTCATGCAGTTCTGACCAGTGTATTGACAGAAACGCTCACATCGTCTTCGTCTGCCTGATCTGCAAGTGAAGTGATATGATCTCTTGACTGAGTTGGTGGTGACGGTGAGTCTGTCATCCCTCTTCTCTTCTCACCTCGCTTCAAATGATCTTTTATGGATGAATATACGTAGACATATGTGTTATTTGCAAGATCGATGTAGAGGATTGGATCTTCTAAACATAGGTGGAGCTTCATGAGGGCCAAAAGGGGCCATGAGCCCCCTTCTCTAGAAGATTTATATTTATATGTAAATGCTCAAGTAAACCCCTTAGGGCTTATTTGGATAGAGAGGGATTAGAACCAATCCCTTTGGACTGGAAAGGATTTTAGTTCAAATTCCGAGTCAATTCGAAGGGATTGAATCGAATCACAATGTATCCAAACAAGCCCTTAAGAAAATTTCATTAGCTTGGCCCCTCAACATTTTCTCCTATCTCTGCCGCTACTTCTACACATGTATATATGTATTGATTGGATGCGAATTATGCATGCAATTTTTTTATATTTGAGGATAATTACTATTGCATGTTTTTAGTTTAGAATTATGGTATATTTATTTGAGATCTGTCGCAATGCGCTGTACACTATGCTAGTAACACTTCATATCTCAGCCAATGCCTTGCATCTCATTAGTTGTTTCTATTTATATTGATGTAATTTGACTTTGCCTGTATGAGTGGAAACTTTGAATCACCATTTCCACCGGAGACACTGCATTTAAGCATCAATTGATTACGAATATAAAGAATGATGTCAGAATAGCTAAGAAAACAGAGAGCTCCTTTCAAAGTTGTCAATACCCAGACCCTAGTTAGATCATTTTCATATTGGTAGGAGAATCATGGGATATATTGTTCCTCGGAAATCGTTATTTTAAAGATTGTAAGATTTGGACCATTAATTTATAATTATTGATCATGTAACACTCGACGTAGGAGGGCCCATGTGATCCACATGGGGTTGCGAAGGTGATGTGATCCACATGGAGTCACACGATGGAAGTTGAAAGCGGGGTGTGCTAGCATGTATTGTTTGTTGGGTCCAAAATCTAGCACCTCTTGGTTTAATTACTCTTTTATACAAAGCGAGGATGAATGTGTAAACAGGGTGCTATGTATGTGGAGGCCTATCCCACGTGAGTGCTGGGGCCTGGGAGGGGGGGGGGTTAATGCGTCATTTGGAATGTAGGAATTTTGCTGGAATTCAATTTAATTCCTGCAGGAACCGAGAAAAAAAATCCGGTGTTCCAAACCTAAGAGAATTATGAACCTAGGGTGTTACAAATACAACATAGGATCAGGATTGGATTGTTCTAGCAAAACCATAGAATTGTAAATTCTACGATATGGATCGCGGATCGCGATACTGACAACCTTGATTGTTATGGTTTGTTCAGCTTTATCTTTTGTTGGTAGGAGTGGATAATTGAGTTGTGACCATTTTTGCTACTAATATGCTCCATTTTTCTAATTTTGTATTTCACCTTTCTGTGTTGATCAAAATATCACTTATTTTAGGAATGGTCTTCTTACTGTGTTAACATAACATTAAATTTTGCTGATGAATCTTGCATTGTTAGAAGATTATATTCATGAAATCGGTAGGAATTTCCATGTAAAGTAGATTTAAACAGGAAATTTAATCATTTGCCTCACAATTAGTTTGGATTCAACAATTTGCCATTCTATACATGGTAATTGATTATTTGTCATAAAGTTGAGGTGCTAATCTATTTGTGTGCCACTTTGACAATTTTGCCCTCTTCTTCATCCTCCCCTCCTTCCTTTTCATCCCCACCGCCCATGGCTCCGCTCCACCATGGCTGCTCCCCACCACCATCTCCTCCTCCATGGCGCCACCGCATTGCGCGTGCTCGCCTGGGCCATCGTGCCATTCCCACGCCCCACGGTATCTTACCAATGCTGGTGAGGAGAAAGAGAAAAAGAGAGAGAGGCACGACGAAGATTATATTCATGAAATCGACGGGAATTTTCACATAAAGTAGATTTAAACGTGAAATTTTATCATTTGCCTCACAATTAGTATGAATTCCAGTTAGTGTGGATTCAATGATTTGCCATTATATACATGGTAACTGATGTCATAAAGTTGAGGTGTCAATCTATTTGTGTGTCAGTTTGATTATTTAGCCCTCTTCTTCCTCCTCCCCTCCTCCCTTCTCATCCCTGCCACTCATGGCTCCGCCTCCACCATGGCTGCCCCCAACCACTGTCTCCTCCTCCACTGTGGTGCCATCGTACTGCACGTGCTCGCCCGTGCCACACCCATGCCCCACGGGATCTTACCAATGCTGGTTAGAATAAAGACTGAGGAGAAAGAGAGAGGCACGACGACCGACGAAGTGAGGCCAGTTAGAAGATTATATTCATGAAATTGACAGGAATTTCCACCAAAAGTAGATTTAAATGAGAAATTTGATCATTTGCCTCACAGTTAGTATGGATTCAACGATTTGTCATTCTATACATGGTAATTGATTATGTCACAAAGTTGAGGTGCCAATCTATTTGTGTGCCACTTTGACAATTTTGCCCTCTTATTCCTCTTCCTCTCCTTCTTTTTCATCCCCGTTGCCCATGGCTCCGTCTTCACCATGGCTACTCCCCACCACTGTCTCCTCCTCCTCCACTGTGGTGCCACTGCGCTGCGCGTGCTCGCCTGTGCCACTATGCCACGCGCACGCCCCATGGAATCTTACCAATGCTAGTGAGGAGAAAGAGAGAAGCACGACAACTGACAAAGTGAGGTGGGTTGAGGTCAGCGATGGTGGTGAGGTGGTGCTAGGTTTCAGTGGACATGAATTGAAGTTTCAGAGATTTAGGCTCATAGCACAAGTCGGCGCTCACGACAACGTTTAAGTGATTTCACTTGATGTCGCTAGCTTTACATCAAGACCGAAGAATGCAATTTAAAGGAGATTGGACGGCTCAAGGAAGATGAAGTAACACCGATTTTGCCCTGTTGACGTCATGACGTTGTCGTTTTTGCTATTTGATTCCAGTTAACTACTGGTGTTAAAAGTCAGTTACATCCTTTACCTCAACTGTAAAACTCACGGGTATATAAACCCGAACTGGAGTAAAAGAGGTAGATTGATGAATCATATTCTTTATTTGTCTCGTAGATTAAAGTAGTTATAGGGTTTGCTTTATCGATCTTTCCCAAATCCACTGAAAATTCCACAAATTTTTTGTCAGATCATCACGGATCTTGACAAAGGTATCAGAGCACACACGATTATTGGAGTGGAGGTCTGAATCAGTGAAGGTTAGCAGCAATTTTGATTTTCTACTATAAAATCCCTGAGCTAGATTGGATCTGTCATTCGGGCGAAGTGTGAGGATTTAGATCAGTGAAGGTTGGCAACGACGTTGGTCGACTGCTGTGAAATTCCCAAACTAGATCGGATCTGTCACTGTTAGAAGATTTGCGGGGGAAAAGGGGAGAGGTTGGCTTAGGTTGGTAAAATCCCTCAAACTGGTCCTATGAATCTGAGTGCATGGTAGTGAAGACCCGATCTCAGAACAGGATGGCCAGAAACGAAGGTACATTTGATGTAAGAGCAGAGGTCGCAGCCATCAGGGAAGAGTTAGCTGAATTGAAAGGAATGAAAGCAGAAATGACTGAGATCAAGTCTCTTCTCAAAAGGTTTTGTTCCCTCGATCAAGGAGGAACAAGCATACATGCAGCTTACAACCGGTGAGGTCAGTGCCCCTACTACTCTAACTGCAGTGTTGGGTAACAATCCGAATGGAGTAATAGGATGTGGGGTTTTCTCTGATCCAGTTCATGTTAATACTATGAACTTTCCTTCAGCTGCTAACACTGGGAGAGATGCAACTGGTGTGCATTTCTATATTGAGCCCAACACTGTCACACCCTCGCAAGCACCAGATGTGACTTATGAGGAAACACACAAACTCAAACTGTGGAAGGACTATATAAAAGGGGTATGGGAAACCCATATGGCATCGATTGGGATCACCCTTTTCTAAGTAACCATCAGTATAATCCCATTACTGGACAATACTTCAACAGGGACAATCTGACTCAGTTTGCAGCGGTTAGGAGAATGGACTCTCAAGGAATTTCCCACTCATGAAATTTGGGGAATACATCACACTATGCTAAGGCTGTGATAAAAGTGCTGAGACTAGAGATTCCCTACTTCAATGGTGAGGATTCTATAGAATGGTTAAAGCAATGTGTGTGATTCTTTAGTCTGTCAGGCACACCTGCAGATCAATGGGTGAATTTGGCTACATCACACTTCCAGGGAATGGCTATAAAGTGGTTGAAGGGAATAGGAGTTCCATGGCATATCTTGAATTGGAGCCAACTTTGTTCCATGGTTGTAGATCGTTTTTCTGAGGCTAATGCCCATAATGTAGTGGAGCAACTGCAAAATATGAGGCAAGGGGGTTCTTCAATATCCTAGTACATTGACAAATTCGAAGAATGCATGGCATTGGTGAAAAGAGATCATCCCTACATTCAAGAAGCATTCATGGTGAGTTGTTTTATTGGAGGATTGAGACCAGAGATTAAGCATGATGTAAGTGGGCAAAGACCACAAGGATTATTAGAAGCTTATTGGTACTCCAGGGTATATGAAAACTTAGCTGCAGCCAAGAAGTCCCACCAGTCAGGGGCTACAGCAAGAACAAGTTTACTGCAATGGTTAGTCATCAATACAAACCTGCATTAAAAACTGTGCAGTCAACTGGGGACAGAAGCACCTCTAGCAAAATGGGGACCAACAATGGTGAAAGAGAGAGAAAACCATGCTGGTATTGTCAAGAGGCATGGTCTGTTAACCACAAGTGCAAGGTAAAGAAAGCTATCCATACTTTGTTGTTGAGGGAAGATGGAGAAGGATCACTGGGTGAAAAAGAAGACATTAGTGCAGAAGATGGGTATACTACTGCTCCTCATAGTCCCAAGCAAGACAATAACCTAGAGACTAAGGAAGAATTGATGCAGTTGTCACAACATGCTGCATAAGGAACATTTGGTCCAACTACATTCTTTTTGGTTACTACAGTTGGGGGTAAGAAGGCTATTGCATTAGTGGATAGTGGAACTGTGGAAGCACGAATTCATTCATGGATTATGAATTTCCTGTCAAAAGTGGATGTGAATGCAGCTCAGCACTGGTCAGGACAGTCTCAGTAGCTGGAGGAGGTGAACTAAAAAGAAATGCAGTGGTCAAGGACCTATGTTATAGGACCCAAGGCACTCACTTCGAAAGCTCATTCTGATTGCTAGCACTGAGAAGTTATGATATCATCTAAGGTGCAGACTGGATATATGAGCATAGCCCCATTTTACTGGATTTGAAGAAGAGACAATTGTCAAGATTGGCAAGAAAGGAAGAACTATAATGTTAAGAGATTTCACTGAACCCAAGGCCCAATGTGTGATCAGTATGGCAAAGCTGGGCAAGATGGCTAGAAAGGGAGTGGTGGGGTGCATGATTTGTAACATCCCAAAATTTGAATTTGGCAATATGTATTATAAATGCACTAGGAAAAACACTTTGATCATTTGCATATGAAAATATACCCATGTTTGATTTGGACTTTTGTTCAAAAGAAAGTTTGAAAATACCAACAAACATGTACTCAAGAGAAAGTTGTTAAAGCAAAACAAAGAAATTGAATGAGAGAATTATTTCGGGCATAATATCCCAGGAATAATTCACCAAAGTATTTATATGAAAACTTATTTAGAAAAAATAAATACAAAAGCATAAGAATAGAAAATTACAAAAAATTTAGAGAAAATCACAGAAGGTATAAACCTCTAAAAAATTTACAGCATAAAATACATTAGATTAGAAGCCGCCACAAAAATTTCCATAAAATTTTGAAGTCATTTGTGTATTAAATAAATCCAGGCAATAAATCAGCTGGAATATAAAACCTAAAACTTAATTCACTCTCTTACCTCTCTCTGACCGGTGGTCCCCATTGACAGGGAGCTTCACCCACCACGCGTCGCCGAGCGTCAGCACATGCCACGAGCACGTCGCTACACCGCCCGTGGTTTTCCTTACCGCCCACGTTTTTCTCCACCGGCCAACCGCCCACGTCGCATCGCTATCTCACTCCACGCCCATCCCCTGCCCGGCCAAGCCCTATCACTACCCATACAATGGAGATCTCCGCCAGCTTTGCCCACAGTTGCCTGAGCTCTACCTCACCCGTCTCTGCCTCTCTGTCTATAAAAGCCAGCCCCGAGCTTCATTTCTTCCTTTCCTCGCTATTGTGCACCTTCTCCTCCATTTTCTCCTCCTCAAATGAGCTCAATCGCTCGGAGAGCGCGAGCTCCATCTCGGTCGTGCACCGCCACACCCACTCCAGCCGATCAGAAGGGTTCCTTGTCATTATTCTTGCATCATATCATGTTCCAGTACATGAGTATTCGTTCCCCTCACTTGATTTCACGTTTGATCCTCAAGAGATGCTGAATCACATCTTCTTCGTCTTCGGTCATTTTCACCGTCGTAGTCTGTCGGGACCCAAAAATGCAATTCTGAACCCCTTGTGTATGCTGCACTAGTCCAGGATCACGCTAGTGCATATAGTGGCAACATAGATGAATATCGATCCACACAAGCGATTAATAGCATAAATGAGTAGTTTGAATAACAAATAATAGTTTTGACCTTATGGTCGAGTTTACACTTATTATGCAACGCAGGGCTAACAATAAAGAAATCAGCAGCAGAACAAGATAAACTCCAGTGGAATCCCATCAATTCGCCACATGCAACCAACTGGGATCAGTGACCTAACGATCAGCACCTTCAACGAACTCCTCCTCAAGAGCAGGCGATGACTCCTCCTCTTCTGTAGATTTGTTTGCAGCAAGCATGAGTACACAACTGTACTCGTAAGACATACCACAGAATACAATTTATATATACATGCTTATTCCAAAAGAAATGGCTTCTATGGTTCTTTTGCAGAAATACAATATTCGCAATTGAATACAAATAGTAGATTGAAATCAACTTAAAATAAATAGACAATAATAATTTAACAATTTGTTTTTACAAAGGACACAAAGCTAATCAGGTTAATTCACACAGCCATATGACTTATATCACACAACTGTCCCTTCAACGTCTACTCGCAAATGAAGCAAATAAACAAAACAAATAAATAACAGAAGCAAAAAAACTCCAAAAATTAAATAAAAATATCAGATCAATAGATCTCAAATTTAGATAGATTTAGATATTTGAATAGACTCAAACGGAGTTCAGATGAAGAAGATATGGTTCTCGAAATTTTGGATCTGAATCAGCTACGACCACGACAGTCTTTGACCACGACAATATTCAGTAGCGGCTACGACCACACGTAATCGATAGCGGCTACGACCACACCAGCAGAAGAGATCTACGACCACAGCAGTCGGAAGAGTCTATGACCACAGCAGTCAGA
Organism: Ampelocalamus luodianensis; assembly: GCA_036346255.1. Taxonomy (NCBI): domain Eukaryota; kingdom Viridiplantae; phylum Streptophyta; class Magnoliopsida; order Poales; family Poaceae; genus Ampelocalamus; species Ampelocalamus luodianensis. The sequence goes on along the minus strand of CM070620.1, from coordinate 27,487,286 downwards.
AGAGTCTACGACTACAGCAGTCGGAAACGACGAGTAGCACCTGAAGCAAACAGTGCTAGGATGAACAGTACTCGAACGACAACCGACGGCGAGGGCTCGGGTTCCGATGGTTGTCGGTGAACGACGGTGATTCACTGGCGACGGGTGGTACTAACGGGTAACTGCAACTATTACGAACCTCTGGGTATTACCTCTGGGTGATCGAGGTGGACGGAGATGGTCGGCAGCGAGGTCAAAGCAGTGGAGATGAATCTGGTTTTGTCGGATGAAGGTTCCGGCAATGCTCGGACGAAGCGGAGGGGTTTTGGAGGAAGCTACGGTGAAAGCAGTCCTGGCGACGCAGACCACAACCATAGGGCGACGCTGACGACGGTGGCGACAAAACTTTAGATTTGCAATTGCGGTGGCTCTCGGGTTCTTTGAGGGCGGCGACTTAGGGTTTCAGGATGAGGGCGCAGAGGCGATCCTTGGGGACTATTTATAGGGGCTCGGCCGGCACGGGATAGGGAATCCCCAAATCGGGATTGATACGGACTCACCGGATTTAGAGAGAGAAACGGAATCAAGATTTGATTTTGATCCGAACGGATGCGGAAAGCCAGGAGATAAGATTTGACAACCAAATGCGAGGGGTTTTAGTTGGAGAATCCGCATTGTCGGATAAGGCTTCGAGAAGGCAGCCACGGTAGACGCGAGAAGGAGTTCACGAGGAAGACGGCGTGAGAAAGACGACGCAGTGGCAGGGCCACCGGTCAAAGGGACAGGGCGTGGGTCCATGCGTCAGCGGGTGCGAGAGAGCGCCTGCGCGGGTTAGGCTTTGCACGGAGAACCGGGCCAGAACAGAAAGGAAATGGGCTGGGGATTGGAGATTCAGCCCAGAGGATTTTTCTGAGATTTTAATTAGTTTTCTATTTTATAAAATACTGAGAATTCAAATAAGCAATAGAAAATAGCAAATGAACTCAGAAAATTTTTAGAAAATATATCTGAGCACATAGAATCCAAATAAAATAGTTTTGACTATTGTTCATGTTGGAATTATTCACATTAAATGGTTTTGATACTAAAAGTCCATATTAAGGTTTTGAATTAAATTCAAATAAAAACCAAATGGTGAATTTCTCCCTACTAACTAATCAAAAGATTTTTAAGACTCAGAAAATTGGGATGTTACATAGTCACCGCTGGAGATCCACTGAGCCCCGAGCCCATTCCTTGCACGGGGAGCATTGCCAGGACTTCCTCATCCTTCCCTGACCACTGGAAAATGATCTCCTTCGGCCGAACTTCTTCGCCACATGCAGCTCACCTCGCAGCCTCGGTCAACATTGACAAGCCATCTCCGACCACCTCCGAGCCTCCTCGTCGTTCTGGTATACTACTAGTAGCCCCTAGATGCTTATGCACACGATGTTTGGTTGAGAGCATTGCTCGTTTGAGCAATGGCTCATTGCCATAGCCGAGCCGCCGCTCGACGCTGGTGTGCCTCCGCCAGGAGCCATCTTAGGCCACGCCGCTGGTACCAGTAGATGCACATGCGTGCGGGGATCTCGTTTTAGGTCTCCCCGGCACCGGTGAGCACCACCGCACCAGTGACAAGCGCGGGCACGAGCACCACCGCACTGCTATGCCGGGTGAGCACTATAGCTCGTCATCAGCGTGCCTAATCTCGATCATTAGTGAAAATCTAGTTTTTAACGTTTAATTAATTCCTAATGAGTCACTGACGTGTGGGACCGAGCTAAAGATTAAAGAAAAACTTAAACAAAACGATATTTGCTAAGGGGTCGCTGACATGCGGCCCCACAACTTAAAGGCAAAGTAAGCTCATGTCCATGGACCGGTGGACCAAGCGGGTGGACCCTTGGTCCATGCGCTATGCTCATGAACCAAGCCACTAACAAGTGGAACCCACTTGTCAATTTAAATGAAAATCAGAAGAAAAAATGAAAATATGCCTTTAGTTCTGGGGAGAATACGCTTTCCCTCACTGGAAAGCGCAAACCTCAATAGTGCATGCGAGGGATTACACTTTCTCTATTAGAAAGTGTATGTCTCATTTTTCTCTGATTTTCTAAACCGAATGGTATTCAAACCTTAATAACTTTTGCTACAAAACTCAAAATTGAATGAAATTTGTCTCTAAATTTATCTAAAATCATGAACTACAAGAATATGTAAAAATATTTGATTTTGGCCACTATTGAATTATTTGGTGTTGTTTAATTCATTTCCGGCTCTTTTTGATTTAGATGTCGATTACTCGAGTTATTATTGCGACGACCAATCAACCATATTTCCAGAACAACAAGAGCAAGGCAAGCACCTCCTTTGATCATGCTGATCCTGGTATTTTACTTATTGTACATTGTTTTGTAAAATCTATTATGCATGCGTGTACGTTTTGTATGAAAATGCTACGAATGGGAAATTGGTAGTTGTAAATCCTAATTGCTGCACATGCATCCATGAAATATTGATTCTTTACTGTTGTAGACTTTAGAATATGGGTTAGGCAATATATAATGTCATTTGGTCATTTTTGAGTGCGATTATCGCACAACTACAACTAGAACGATAGGTTTTCCGAAAAATTGATAAAAGAACAATATACTAATTTGAGAATTTAGGATATTTTGAAAATATTCAGAGGGGGTACCTTTCTTAGTTTATATGAAAATAAAATAAAAAACTTAGTTTTTAGACGCAGGTGAGTTATAATGCAATCTGAGAAGAGTGAGGATTGTGACTCACTAGTAGCTAGGGTGGAGTTTCTCGCCCGTAGTCAGTAAAGGATCAAAGCCAACAACTCTGGGATTAAGACCTAATCATACAACCGTATGTGCTAGTATGGGATAGCCGTAGCTAACTAAGTTGTCGAAAACTAGCCTTGCATGAGAGGTAGGTAGTAGTTTGCGAGCAATTTCTATTGCCAACATAACGAAGAATGCCTCACTTGACAGAGGGTATCCGGGCAAGCGAGAGTCTCACTCGATGGAGGGTATCCGGGTGAGTGAGGATCCTCACTCAACGGAGGGTATCCGGGTGAGTGAGGACAAACATTCAATGGGCTAAGTGCAAGGTTAGGACTAGATGATGTACTGCGTCGTGAACTCTAGACTACTTACCTACGGTAGTGAGTAGTGATATAGAGAGTTCCAGGCAACTGGAACATTCACGTACTATGGGTAAAGTTGTACACCTCTATAGAGTGAAAATCTATTTAAATAGCTGCGCTCACAGTCATGAGCATGCTTAATGCGGTTGGTATGGCTGTAGTCTTATTTTTCTAAAAACTGGGTTATCACAAAACTTGGGTAATGACATAGGGTTTTTATTTGTTGAATTAACTGCCATGTCTATGGCTGGATTACCATGTCTATGGCTGAACATGAAATGTGGCTCGCAGCCGAGAAGGGTTGCGAGTTGTTGTTATTATTTCTTTTGTGCTCCTAACCAAGAGGTGTTTCGAGATGTTGTTATTATTTGCTCAGTTCTTTACTTACTGTCATGTACTTATTTAACTGCTCTTTAAATTCCGTTGCAAATTAATACTTATGAATATTGCAAATAAAAATGGCTTTGAACAAAATAACTTGTGGAATAGAGCCTTATTCTTTGATAGCCTTGCATATAATAAAAATTTGCGATACACTACAAGTCTTGATGCGTACACATTATACTCAATCTTGCTAATCATGTTGTTCAGAGATCGAAGATGAGCCGATGCCTGACGACGAGTTCTTTGCACTCGGATCCTACCTAGGCCTTGTTCTTGTCAGTTGCCTGCGGGATTGGATGAACATGTCGCTGGACTTTTGCTACAACTACTACTACTTCCACTACTATATTTTACTCTGATAACTGTTTTTATTTGGCCGGTCGGCCGTTATTGTAATAACTTGTAATCGCTTATGTTAATTACCCTCTGCTTTACTTTTAGATGTGATTGTATGGATGAGAATGCCAAATGTTGTGAATGTGTGTACTAGCCACTGATCATGGGACTAGTACAGTATACACATAGGGTCTTTAGGTATTCCATGTCTATGGGTCCGACATGATTCATGCTTAGCTAATACAAGGGCAGTCAGAACCTGAGAACACCAACTTTCCAAGGGAAATTGAAATAGTGCTCAATCAATATGAGGATGTATTTATGGAGCCTCATGGACTACCACCAAAAAGGGATTGTGGTCATTCTATTCACCTCAAGGAGGGCGCTAAACCTCCAAACATTAGACCCTACAGAATTCCACATCATCAAAAGGAGACCATGGAAGGAATCATCAATCAATTGATGGCAAACAATGAGATAAGGAATAGTGTGAGCCCCTATTCTTCTCCAGCAGTGATGGTGATGAAAAAGGATGGATCTTGGTGTATGTCTGTGGATTACAGGCAGCTCAATACCATGACTATTAAAAACAAGTTTCCAATGCTTGTCCTTGAAGATTTGCTGGATGAGCTCCATGGAGCTAGCATATTCACCAAACTAGATCTTAGGTCTGGATATCACCAGATCAGGATGAAAGAGGCTGAGATCTTTAAAACAGCATTCAAGACACATCTAGGCCATTATGAATATTTGGTTATGCCTTTTGGATTAACTAATGCTCCAGTTACATTCCAGGCACTAATGAACCAAACATTCAGTGAGCAACTGAGGAAATTTGTACTGGTATTCTTTGATGACATTCTGATTTACAGCAAGGACCTCGAAACTCATGTGAATCATTTACAAACAGTGCTGACCATTTTAAGGAGATATTAGTTGTCAGCACGAAGGAACAAATATGAATTTGCTATAGCCCAGGTGGAATATTTAGGACACATTATCAGTGGAGCAGGTGTCACCACAGACCCTAAAAAGATTTTTGATATCTTGAATTGGCCCAAACCTCAAACCACAACCCAGCTTAGAGGATTCTTGGGCCTCATAGGGTATTATAGGAGGTTTGTCAAGGGTTATGGTCAAATCTGCAGACCACTATTCGACTTATTGAAGACAGATGATGAGAAGTGGCAAGAACAACATACTGAAACTTTTGAGATCCTCAAGAAAACCATGACAAAATGCCCAATCCTAGCCCTCCCTGATTTCTCACAACCATTCACAGTGGAGACCAATGCTTGTCGAGGGGGTATTGGAGTACTCATGCAAAAAAGGAAAGCCTGTAGCATATTTTAGTAAAACCTTGGGAATCAAGACCTCAGCTTAATCCATTTATGATAAGGAGGCCATGGCCATTCTGGAGGCTCTTAGGAGGTGGAGATACTATTTTCTGGGTGGAAAGTTGATCATTCAAATAGATCAACAAAGCCTAAAGTATATTACTAATCAAAGACTCACTGAAGGTATTCAACACAAGCTCCTACTGAAACTATTGGAATTTGACTATACAGTGGAATATAAAAAGGGAAAAGAAAATATTGTAGCCGATGCATTGTCCAGAAAAGATGCTGCAACTCATTATGAGGAATTGGCTTGCAATGCCACAGTTACAGTCTTACCTGAGTGGATCCAGGATATTTAAGCTACTTATGTGGGGGATGATTTCAGTCAAAAACTATTGGAAGGACTGCAACACCAAACCAACACGATTGTTGAATATTCACTAGCTGCTGGACTTATCAGATACAAAAGCAGAATTTTTGTTGGTAAGGGAAATGACATGAGACATAATATCTTGACCAGTTTTCATTCATCAGTTTTTGGTGGTCATTCTGGAAAAAGAGCCACTTATCACAGAGTTAAGAAACTCTTTTACTGGCCAAAACTTCACAAAGACGTGGATGATATGACCAGTACAAGTCCGGTATGCCAAGTAACAAAATATGAAAACATACATATACCAGGGCTGTTGGACCCATTGGAAGTGCCTGAAATGGCTTGGACACACATTTCGATGGATTTTGTTGAAGGATTACCAAAATCAAGAGGGAAGGATGTCATTTTAGTAGTGGTTGATAGATTGACTAAATATTCTTTTTTCATTCCCCTGTCCCATCCTTACTCAGTTCAGCAAGTAGTTCAACTCTTTATGGATCACATATTCAAGTTACATGGAATGCCAATTGTCCTAGTGACAGACAAAGACCGAATATTCACCAGCAAGTTATTCCAAGAAATATTCAAAATGCTGAAGGTTTCACTTTATCTCAGCACAACATACCACCCACAAACCGATGGCCAAACCGAACGAGTAAATCAATGCTTAGAATCTTATCTCAGGTGCATGACATTCCAAGAACCGAAGGAATGGCTGACATGGTTGAACCTTGCTGAGTAGTGGTACAACACTTCATATCATACCTCACTGAAGGCATTCCAAGCTTTGTATGGCTATCATCCTCCTCAAATTGGTGAGCTAACTATTTCGTGTAATATCTCTGATGAGGTTCGAGTGACCATAGAGCAGAAGGAGGATATGATGCAAAAGATTAAGGAAAACTTACATGAAGCCCAAGGAAGAACCAAATACTTTGCTGACAAGAATAGGACATGAAGGACTTTTGCAATTGGAGACATGGTATATCTAAAAATGCAGTCGTACATGTAGAATGGCTTTGGACTGAGAGGAACCATGAAGCTAAGAGCTAAGTATTATGGGCCATTTCAAGTCATGGACAAGATAGGAAAACTGGCTTACAGGATATAGCTTTCTGATCAAACTCACATCCATCCCGTGTTTCATGTGAGCCAACTCAAAAGACATTAGGAAAGAATGATGTTCCTCTACATGGGCTGCCCCTGGTAGGGCCCGATGGAATGGTAAAGAGTGGTCCTATTGCAATACTCGAGAGAAGAGTGATTCCCAGAGGAAATGAATCGGTGGTTCAGTGGCTTGTACAATGGGAGAACTTGGGTATCACAGATGCTACATGGGTGGATGTATCTTTTATACAGAAGACTTTTCCAAGTTTTGATCCTTGAGGGCAAGGATGAAGTTCAGAAGGGGGAATTGTCAGGTTTCAGTGGACATGAACTGAAGTTTCAAAGATTTAGAGGCTCATAGCACAAGTCGGCGCCCATGGCAACGTTTCAGCGATTTCACTTGATGTCTCCAGCTTTACATCAAGACCGAAGAATGCAATTTAAAGAAGATCGAACGGCTCAAGGAAGATGAAGTAACACAGGTTTCGCCCCGTTGACGTCATGACGTTATCGTTTTCGCTATTTGATTCTAGTTAACTACTTGTGTTAAAAGTTAGTTGCATCATTTACCTCAACTGTAAAACTCACGGGTATATAAGCCCGAATAGGAGTAAAAGAGGTAGATTGATGAAGCATATTCTTAGTTCATCTCGTAGAGTAAAGTAGTTCTAGAGTTTCCCAAACCCGCTAAAAAATCCACAAAATCATTGTCCGATCATCACGGATTCTGACAGGTGGACAACCGGATCTGCCCTTTCCCGGTCCCGCCGCCACAGGATACCAGATCCGGCCGTCAACAGCCACGCAGCGTGCTCGCCGTCTCCCTCCTCCTCGGAGTCACCTCTCTTGCTCGGCGTGGAAGCGCACGGCTCGCCGGGAGACACGCCGTCCCCGCCTTCTCACCGGCTCCCGTCTCCTCGCGCTCAGTGGAGGGCGTCAGTCCCCTGCATCTCGCACTCCGCCATCACCGCCACACCGAGCCCGTCCACCACCCCCGGCGGTGCCAGGAAAGGGAGAGGAGAGGAACAAGACAACACAGAGACAAAATTGTCATTTTGTGAAGTAAACTTGTTCAGGAGTGACTTATATGCTATTGGCTATCTAACTTTGTAAGAAATAATCAATTACCATGTATCAAATGGCAAATGGTTGAATCCATGCTAACTGTGGAACAAACGATCAAATTTCTCGACTTGAATTGCGAAAAAGGAGAACGAGATGGCAAACTTTTTTTTTTTTGATCAAACACAAGAGCGGATCGGACCAAAACGATGCCTACGTACCTCTAGTGATCCCAGGGCACGAAGCTCCACTCAATTGCACCGGAATCATCCCGCAAGCATTTGTTGGGAGAGAAGCAGACAATCTCACGACCTTGGCCATCGATCCAACACGATGGGAGATAAAATGCCGCCGTCGATCGTCGATCGCGGGAGGAATTCAGCCGTTTAGAACTTTAGGGGATGGAGTGGCTGGGCGGGATTGTAAGAGAGAGAAGAAACAGGGAAGAGAAATGGATCGATGCATGTGGTATTAAGCAGAAGTACTGTTTCACGGCAAGCGGGCGAGTCAGGTCGCTACTGTTCCTGTTCAAAAATAGTGCGCAACACAGGTGAAGGTGAAATTGGTGATGCCCTATGCCGACACTGTGCAGAGAGCTGTGCGCCACTTGTTTGGCACTGTGCCGTCACTGTGCCGAGGACTATATGCTACTGCACTGAGTCACTGTGCCACGTACTATTCGCACGCGCTGCAGTGGCCCGGGGCACGGCAGCCGCTGCGGAGCTCGGCGGTGGAGCAGCCCCTGCAATTTTGAACCACGGCCTACGGGTGACACACATCGTCTACGGTGCTATTTTTATTATTTTATGGAAGATAAGTATAGATTTGTTATTTTATCATAAAACAATGTTAACTACGGTGGTACATATCGTCTATCTCTCTATTCACGATGCTATTTTTGTCATTTTACGAAAGATAAGTCTAAATTTGCTATTTTATCATAAAACAGTGTTAAATAAGTTAAAAACTCGCTAGCAAGCCAAACACAAGCAAAGGAGCCAAACATACTCTAGTCATGGCATAGCTAGGTGCTTGTCAAGTGATTGCTGAACGTACCCTCCTGTCGCTTAAGGAGGAGGATAGTGCTACTGTTCCTGTCCCAAGATAGCGCGCTTCACGCTTCAATGGCATGGTGATGCCATTCCCAGTGAAGTGACCGGGTGAGCAATCTGATAAAGGAGTTCTTGGCCTATTCGCGTGATTTTAGTATTTGCAATCAGTGATTTTAGTTTTTACCCGGGGTCACCTAGAACCGATTTTACCATTTTTTGAAAATTTTTGGTTGAATTTGGACGAAACTTACAAATCAAAATTTGATTTTTTTTTTTATGTTAAAACGAAAAAGATACAAAAATTTTATCATAAAACAGTGTTAAATAAGTTAAAAACTCGCTAGCAAGCCAAGCACAAGCAAAGGAGCCAAACATACTCTAGTCATGGCATAGCTAGGTGCTTGTCAAGTGATTGCTGAACGTACCCTCCTGTCGCTTAAGGAGGAGGATAGCGCTACTGTTCCTGTCCCAAGATAGCGCGCTTCACGCTTCACAGGCGATGGTGATGCCATTCCCAGTGAAGTGACCGGGTGAGCAATCTGATAAAGGAGTTCTTGGCCTATTCGTGTGATTTTAGTATTTGTAATTAGCGATTTTAGTTTTTACTCAGGGTCACCTAGAACCGATTTTACCATTTTTTGAAAATTTTTGGTTGAATTTGGACGAAACTTACAAATCAAAATTTGATTTTTTTATGTTAAAACGAAATTTTTTTTATGTTAAAACGAAAAAGATACAAAAAGGTGCAGTTATGACAGCTCGAACACAAGACATGCCCATTCTAAGCATACGAGCCTTACCATCAAAGAACACGCGTTTATGTGTTTAGATGTGGTTCTGATTCATTTTTTTATATTTGACAAAAATCATGTGAATCCGACTTTTTTTTGACTGGTATGAAATTTAACCGGGGTGGCCGGCATGAGATGCAGTCATGGGACATTTCCTTTCAACGTCAAGCTGAGTAAGTGCACGTGAAAACTGACAACACTAGAAATAGAGATTAATGCGTTAGTTTCAGAAATATTCTCATTTTTTCTATCATACACTTCTCTGTATCTTTTGGTGTATTTCTCACGCTCACAAACTGGATGCTCTCAACCTCACACATATTGGAATCACACAATTCATTATTTTTTTATCACTCTCACTCAATTTGGCCACGTGTCTCTCAAAGTTACATGGGTTTTGATGTATCTCATCCACTATGGATCGTGGGTTAGTAATAGCGCAATTACCATCAACCACAATCTCCTCATATGCTACTACATGTAGCAATGGGGTAGCACTAGATGACACATTGACCAAAGAGAAAGTCCCACACTCCCTCGTCTTCTCAACAATTGTGCTGGCATTGGATGAAAGCTCAACCTCTCACCCTTCCATGTGAAAGAGAATTGGTTAGTGTGAGGATCATGTTCAACTTTACGATCCCTCATCCATGGCTCTCACAAAGAGTTGATGGCATGAAGACATAGGAACTGGTACCGCATCATATTCAACAGTGTTAGTGTATCCTCCCAAAGTAAATGAGATCACGATTGTCCACCATAACAAATACGGCTCATGGTGTGGACAAGTGGGTAGACTCATATTGCCCACGAACTCAATGCTTGCTAGGTTGGTTGTGCTCATGTCGTCAATGATAAGGGCTCAAACTCACATATACCAACAGCACAATGGAGTGAAACATCGTAGCACTAAGACCAACCTCATCCTCTACGAAGGCAACACTATAGTGAAACTCAAGATTCATCTCTCCTGCCATGATTAGTGACAATAGCCAGAAATATGAATAATATGCGGAAAATTACTCAACTGCACCTCCCTTACAAACCGAAGTTCTTATGCTTCTTTTTCTAAATTGTGGAGTTGTACACATCCTTGGTGTCAATAGACGGTGTAAAAGGTGATGATCAGGCGAATACACAAGTGGAGGAGTGCACTTTTGTTATTTATTTATGGAGCATGGGATGATATATGTAGCAAGGAATATTAGATATGTAACTCAGTTAAGGAAAAATCAAATAATGATCCAAAAGTTAACAAATACCCTAAGTTGCAGTCACAAGATATATGATAATGCGAGCATAGGACCATGCAATACAATAACGGAGTGAAAGCACCACAATAGATATGAGAAAAATACAGGCAAAGATATGCCACAGAAGATCGCACCGTTTCAAATTTCTTTGCTTCTAATAATGCAAACCGAGAACACCTTTCTTTTATCTGATTTTCATTTTTTTTATTTTCTTTCTCTCTCTCCCTTTTGTTTGTTCTCTCTGTTTTTTCTCTCTCGGTAAACAAGCCCCAGATTTGTCTCCTACCATTCAAGTTCAATAAAGCAATGGTATAACCAGAACGGATTAACAAAGGGACAACTGAGAATATGCTACTCAATAGATTCGTATTCTACATTTTGCCGTCTCGTAGAATACAATTCGCGATTTGCCATTATATAGAGTGTCACTTTAGAATTTACCACTTTTTGACAATTTTACCCTTACCCCTCTTCTTTCCCCCTTCTTCTCTCTCCTCTTTTTTTTTTTTTCTCTTCTTGCCCTCTTGCCCTGGCCAAGGCGGATGAACAGGAGGTGGCCTCCAGGATCGAGTTGGCAGCGGCGAGGCGGAGGAAGGGGTAGTGGTCAAGGAAATGCCACCGTGTGGCGGTGACCTTGCCGGTGTGGGCGCCACGCGAGGCAGGAGCAACGCCCGGCACAGCCCCGACCACGCGCTGCATGGCATCGCTGTCGGGTTTGGGTGCGGAGGCTTTCGATGATCACCATGGGCCTAGCGGGGTCCGGGGTGGAGGAGGTGGCGGAATCGACAGCGAGTGCGGGCTCGAACTCGGCGAGGAGGCTGGAGAAAGCGGAGGCGGAGCGGGCGAGGACAGGGTGGTGTGGTGTGGAGGTGGTGCTCGAGGACGAGGCGTGCGCTGGAGGAGCACTACGAGACTGCACAGGAGAGTGGCAGCTTCGTCGTGGTGCACTGTGCTGGGCCGGACGCATGGCAATAGAGGCACTACGACGGCTGCGACTTGGAGGCAGCGACACGCGTGCGGAGAAGCTCAGGCTTTGGGTAGTAGTGCACCTTGCAGAGGCGGTGTAGAGGAGAGGCGGCGGCCAGTGGGGCTTGCTCGACCAGGGGGAGGAGGATCTGGAGGAAGAAAGAAAGGTGATAGAAGAAAAGAGAAGGAAGAAGGGGGTAAAATTGTAAAAGATAGAGGCAAAATGTCCAAAGTGGCAAGGGATGAATTGTATTTTGTATAGGAGGAAGAAGGGGTAAAATTGTAAAAAAACAGGGGCAAAATATCCAAAGTGGCAAGAGATGAATTGTATTTTGTATAGAGTGACAAATTTTAAATTGTAATATCTATAATGACAAAAGGTAGAAGACCCATCTATGAGGTAGCATATTCTCAATTGTGGCATGAACAAATGGTGCAGTTAAGTAGATGCCTGACTGGGCAATTGTGCGAGTAGGTCAATGGCACATGACAGGTCGGAACAACTACAAGGAGCAGGCGTTTGAAAGCCGAGACACGTTTAACCTTATCCAGCAGAACACACAGCTGAGAAGACTGGCCGATTGATTACCATAGAGCAAAGTTGTACATGTACTTCATGAAGTTAAAAGATCCAAACACACAACCAAGGCCTCCTTTGTAAAGCAAAGAAACCAAACAACTACCTTTGCCATAGCTAGCCTTGCTTACCTAGGCAAGTTTACCTATGGCAAGGAGTTTTTTTTTTTCTTTCTTATTTGACACTGTTTCACAATAAAATTGTAAATCTAGCCCTCTTTTATGTGAAATAGCAAAAATAGCACCGTAGATGAAGAGACATGCGACATGTGTCTTCTACAGTTCTCTGAGGGCGTGCTCCGTACCGGCTTGCTGCGCCCCCGACCAGTCAGTACAGTGGCTTAGCTGTGGCTCTTAAACTCACATGAGTTTTGATGCATCTTATCTTCTATGGATCGTAGGCTAGCAATGGTGCAATTACTATCAATTACAATCTCCTCGTGTGCTGCTGACGCCTCGACCGAAGATAAAATCCTATGCTCGATTGTCTTGTACTTCTTCGAAAGCAAATATTCTTTCCTCCTTTGTTTTCTTGCCTCTCGATCATCAACGAACAATTGTGCTGGCATTGGATGAAAACCCAACCTCTCACCCTTCCATGTGAAAATAGAATTGGTTATTGCGAGGATCATGTTCAACTTTACAATCCCTCGTTCATGGCTCTCACAAGAGTAGATAGCATGAAGACATAGGAACCGGTACTACATCACACTACTACAGAAAACCTCATCACAGACGGTTCGGAACCATCATCACAGACGGTTTTCGAACCGTCTGTATTTTTACGTCTGTGATAACAGGCGGTTATCACAGACGGTTTTTCAACCGTCTGTGATAAAGCTACCACAGACGGTTCTGAACAAGAATCGTCTTGTTCAGAACTGTCTGTAGTAGCTTTTTTCATAGCGTTTTCTATTGCAAAAAAAAAAACCAAAAACGGGTACTGAAACTTCAGAGGTTGTTTTGAGGCCCTAAATGACCTTTTTGGGGGTTTTTCACTTTGTCTGGAGCCTCCCGAGCCTCAAGAATGAATCTGATATGGACTTATGAATTTTCATATTGAACTTTTCGTTAGCTTTCCAACGAGCCAAAGAACGCTGCAATCCGAGTTTGTATGCAAAAGTTATGACAGTTTTACCGGACAGTGCGCGATCTGCCATCTATATTTTTGCCCAAACCAAATAACTCAGCATGAACTACACATGCACAGAGAGCCTCCAACAGTAACCATAGCATCACCCACATCACAGTAGCATCAACTCAATCCACTCACAGAGCACTAACACTAGCTCTCAGTAATCCACATCACAGAGCACTAACACTAGCTCTCAGTAATCCACATCACAGAGCAAAGGGGGAGTAGAGAGAGTGAGGTCGTGGGAGGGCAGAGCGACGAAGTGGAGGAGGCCGGGGGCGACGAGGTCGTGGGAGGCTGGCAACGACGAGGCCGGGGCGAGGTGGAGGAGACCGTGGGCGACGAGCTCGGGGGAGGCCGGAGCGCAAGGTCAGGGCGAGACGGTGGCACTCGGTTAGAGAAGAGATGGCAGAGGAGGAGATGGAGGTGTGAGGTTTGAGGTGTGAGGAGAGATGGCAGACGAGGCCAGGGCGAGGTTAATATAAAGCAAGTTTCGGCAGCCCGCCCATTAAGTCCAAATTTTTGTTTTCCCACCCAACAAAAAAAGTATCAAAGATAATTCATGAATAGAACCGTCTGTGATACGTAACTATCACAGACGGATCGTGAATAAAACCGTCTGTGATAATTCACAGACGATTCTTAAGAAGAACTGTCTGCGACTAGTATAGTCTGTTTTGTAGTAGTGTCACACTTAATAGTATCAAATGTTAGTGTATCCTCCCAAAATTAATGGTACCTTACTCTCCTTGTGATATCGAGATCGCGATTGTCCACCATAACAAATACGGCTCATGGTGTGGACAAGTAGGTAGACTCATCTTGTCCACGACTTCCATGCTTGCTAGGTTGGATGTGTGGTGAGGGCACAAAACTCCCGTACTACTCATCTTGTCCACGACTTCCATGCTTGCTAGGTTGGATGTGTGGTGAGGGCACAAAACGCCCGTACTAACAGCAAAACAGGAGTGAAACAACGTAGTGCTACAACCAACCTTATCCTTCGAGAAGGCAACACTACAGTGAACACAAGCTTCGTCTCTCCTACCATAGTTAGTGACAATAGGAAGAAATATGAATAATATGTGAAAATTCACTCAATCGTGCCTCCCTTACCAACTGAAGTTCCCATGCTTCCTTTTCTAAATTACGGAGTTGTACACAACCTTGGTGTCAGTAGACGAACTTTTTTTTTGGTTAGTTGTTCGAGTACATCTTTCTATAGGAACGACATATGTAGTTTTCAGTATTTTTTAAGAGATTTGAACCTTTTTCAATTTTTTTAGACCAAAATCAATTTTTTTGTTGCATATGTTAAGAAGTTTGTTGCATATGTTGTATTGAAATGTTACGTCGGAGCATACGATGAGAAACCTCCCGTCGTCCGAGCGCTAGATTGTGTGCCAATTATTACTTTTTTTTTGAAAAAAGGATAACCCTGCTTCTGATTGAAAGCAAATAAAGGTTCTAACATAGTAGATTACAAAAGGGAGAACTGAGAACTCCAGTTAGCAAAACATGCACAGTAAAACCACATCTAAACATCATCCTAAGGCCAACTGCAGGACCAACCGAACGTGTGCCAATTATTACTCGTCAATTCAACACGCACCTTCGGCCACCTCGAGCGTTTGTGTATAAATACAGATCGACGGTGGCGACTGGCGAGCAGTTCGTCATGTCCTCAGCCAATATCCAAAAGTTCAGATAGAGATCTAGAGAGAGCACGGATGCAGGTCTTCACTGCTCCACTCCCTCACGTTCCCTTGCTCGGCCGGCTAGCGGCCGAGCCATGGCGACGACTTCTCCTGCAGCTACACGCTAGGCATCGACGACGTGGTAATTAACCTTGATCCCTCCCTTACCTCAACGCATGCAGTTCATGAGCTATATTGAAGCCTACTTTCGCCTCTTCAGGGCTTGTTTGGATACATTGTGATCTAACTCAATTCTTTCGGATTAACTCATAATTTAAACTAAAATCCATTCCAATTCAAAGGGATTAGTTCTAATATCTCCCTATCCAAACAAGCCCACAATTAGTTACTTTTTCGTTCTTAAGTTATGGGCCTATGATGGTCCCTATATGTTTTGGTCAAAACTGCTGGGGATTGAACACTCAAAGAAGCGAGGAACAAAGGATAAAACAGAACAAAGGAGTGATACATCAGCATACATCTGAAGCTTGGAAGCTTACAAGCTTATGCATTACATTGATCTCATCTCATTAGTACAAGAAGGATACCAGTGCATCCTTATACAGAGTTTACAAATCGGCATTGGTTGTTGGCCCAAACCGAAGACAAAAATCACGCTTTGGTAGACTCACGCTCGGTAGAGCATTCGCTGGAAGCCGATCCTTCGATTGTAGCACACGCTCGTACTGGAAGACACGCGGAAAGAAAAACACGTACGCAGGAAACAAAAGCAAGAAGCGATCACGCTAGAAGCAAGGCTCTGGAACTCTGGAATGCTAGAAGACACGCTGCACGGCGAGACACACTTACACGCAAGGAAGAACAGAGGATTTTGGTGCTGCACTCGGCAGCGTTTCTGATTTTTTTTCCTCGTCTATTGCTTCAATCAAACACATTTAATTATACATCTTTTTAAAAATTATCTAATCAACTTGCTAACTAAGCCAAAAACTAAACATAAAAAGTCTAATAAAGAAAACAAACTAATTTTGATCTAATGCTGATTGCACCAGGATCCTAACGCTCTATTAATTGGCAAGTCTAGATTAATTTCCAACAATCCATTTGTTGAGATAGTCTCACATCGGTTGTGGGAGGAGACAGAGCACGATTTATAAGGATAATGATATACTCACCTATCAGTCTAGTCTTTTGAGGGAGATGGCCCAAGACCCCATGGTTGTTGCTCTGTAGTTGGGTTTGCGGGTTAGCGGCCTAACGACCTAGGGCCAGGATGCTGGTTTAGCGGGCCCGGGATCAGACGTTGGTTTAGTGGCCCGATGACGCTGCACGATAATTGGTATGAGAGCCTATGTATTCCGGATACATCTCAGACTTTACGGTTGCCGGGGAGCACACCCGATGTGTGAGGGGGAGATTTGTTGGGATAGTCCCACATCGGTTGTGGGAGGAGACATAGCACGATTTATAAGAGTGATGGTGTATACCCACCTATCAGGCTAGTCTTTTGGGGGAGATGGCCCAAGATCCCTTGGTTGTTGCTCTGTAGTTAGACTTGCGGGTTAACAGCCCAACGACCTGAAGTCGAGACGCTGATTTAGTGGACTAGAATCAGACGCTGGTTTAGTGGTCCGATTACGTCGTGTAATAATGGTCCGGACTCCAGACCGACTTACAGAAGAAAATGTTTGTTTAACGCTTGCTCTGGCGTTTGGTTCGGGATGAGATAACACTAACAGGTTTGGCTAACTTTAACCTAGCTAGGTTAGCTTACCTAAATTTTATGTTTGGTAACCAACCATGTTAATCTAAATTACTGCTTGGCTAGATTAGGTTGGGTCGGCCGTGTTAGTGGTAGAAAAAACAGGACTTAGGAGGATTTGTTGAGTTGTGTTAGCTTATTCCACCAATTTAATAGGTTAATTCAAGGTTAAGACAATGAAAAGACTTTGATCGGGTTAAGTTAATCATTCCTAACTCAAGGGTGTCTTATGGGTTAACCCCTAACCCACCTCTTAACCAAAAAGATCGGAATCATAAAAATATAAGTCTCCAACACCTCTCGTTCTCCACCGCCCAAGTTCCCCCAACCCACACCTTTCCTCTCTAGATCCGGTCCCTTCCCTATCTCTTCCCTAGTGGCTAAGCCTATTAGTGATATGCCCTAGAGACAATCATAGAGATGATTGTATCGCTTCTATGTTTACAAACTTTTAAATAACTTGTTATTTCATCCATTAAATGAAATATCATTTATATTGATTGACAAGTACGTGACTTTTTCGTGAACTCTCTATTTATATTTATGATATTATTCTAAACATCCATGATCTTATGTCATTATGTAAGGCACTAATGATTTATGGATCAGCACATGTATTGATTGATGATAATATTTCACAGATCATGGATATAAGATATCAAATTAATAATGTGGACATATATTGTAGAACATAGTGTTGGACTGACCCGCCTTGACACACTGTAAGAATTGTTATGTTTTTAAGTGTCATCAGTTGGTCTCATACGTAGTATATGTGAGATTCTTAGACCTGAGGTGGTTATGGTTTTTTTACATGTATAATAGTTTATTTAGGAGTTGTCAAACGCTACTCCGTAAATGGGTAATCATAAAGGTAGCTTTTGAGTTTACTATAAAATATGTGGATGAATGTGAGCGGTCAAGATAAAATTTGCGCCTCCTGTTTAATGGAGAGATATCTCCACGCCCCTTGATGTGGTTAGATTAAGAAAATGCATGACCATGCCAAATATGGTTGAGGAGTCAACTATAACTAAGTAATCCACTACAAGATCAAGTAAATGATCGAACTATCATAGGATGGCACACATCTTGCCTTGAGTTCTATCTGGTATCGTGAGGCAAAGGGATCAGCATATGAACTTTATAAAGGTTCGTCTGATATGATCTTCATGCGTATTCAGGGGTCGCTATGTCTTACTAGGAACCGCTACTGACTTGTGGATTAGAAAGGAGATTCTGGGTCACGGCCGATTATGTATGAACCGACAGGTTTACACACTTAATGGGTTGGAACAAACTAGTTCGGATTGGATCTATTAGAGACTTAAATTGGATTATAATCCATACGCGGTTAAAAGTCCTAATGAGTTTCTAACGTGGGGATCCGTTAGGGGCTCTTTATAAGGGGATGAGTGGGGCTTTTGGGATATTTTTGCACTAACCACCGAAACCTTAGCCACCTCCTCCCCAAAGGCCATGTTGTGCGCGCTGGTGTTAGCACATCGGTGCACGATATTTCACCTCTGAACATGTTGATACCGTAGAGGTGCAGCTGCAATTACTGTTGCGTTGAGCGAGGACGATCCACTACGTACATAAGGAACGCGAGGGTCTGTTGGAGGAGACGATCGGTGGCCAAGAACGTTGGACGATCGACTACTTACACTACATCAACGCGTGCGACATTGGACCGAGCTACTTCAACTCTTTTTCCACTACACTGCGTGTTTAGTTGTAAAATCTATGATGTCTTACTCGCATGACTTCCTAGTTTACGCTGTAGAATATTTTTATTACGCTAGTATAATCTACCCGTATTCCAACAAAATTGGCATCGAGTAGGAGGGTCCCACCCCGTAGATCTAGGTCTTCTTTTGCTTTCTATATAGAGGAGGTCCTTGCTGAGAGCTGTCCGTCGCCATAGATTTGCTTCTTCCCTTGGTGATGGTGTATATACTCTTCGGAGGCGCCATGCAGGCTCTGGGATCTGATATGCTCTCCGTCACCACCTTAGAGGTCTTCTTCGTCATCGACGAGGATTTTCAGGTACCTTCCTGCCCCCAAATAAATTAATCGTTGGTTTTCCCGAAGTGGATATGGTGTTTATCGCTGTCCTTTCGGCGACCACCTCCGTTTGACCACAGTGCAGGTTCTGATTTTTGGCTGAAAATCAGTTGTACCGGGCCCCCGGTAGGAATCCAAACCGGCCAAAAGAAAATAGTTTGGATGAATTTTGCCCCCAAAAAATGAATTTGCTTGAAGTTGACCATTTTAATTTAAAATCCAAAAATTCAAATTTTGATCTGAAAATTTCGACCAAAATTAACCAAAATTTTCTGATTTTTGGCCAAACCGGTCCTACGAGTCTCCCGTAAACAAAACCGGTAGCGAAAACTGCCAAGGTGTGCCTCCCCTCCTCTCGCTTTGGATTCAAAGTTCATCGACCACTGCACCACGTCCACTCAAGCATCAAAACTCAAGTCACCGGGATTGAAGACCTCAACATCAATTGTTCTCGGCGGCTTAGGGGGATCCCACCGAGTGCATCGGCGGTCGAAGCCGTCGCAGATCCTCGGACCCCCCACCTGAACCTCTGCTCTTAGAAGGCTCTCCGTCTTCCGCCAACCCAGACAGCTGGCCTCTGTGCTAGGCATCAATGGGCAATGGCATTATGACCAGTTGGAGAAGAATGCAAGGACCGTGTTGTAATTTTTATTTCTTTTTGAGCCCATCTTGTATGCATCTTGGACCTTTCTGTAAGTTCTTTTCTTTACAGGGTCCTTTCTGTAAATTCCTGGTGGTTGTTCCCACTTATTAGGGCTTATTTGGATGCTAGGGGGTAGAATCCTAGGGAAGAAGATCCATGTGGGGGATTTTGAGGTCACATAGAATCCCCCTCAATCCTAGGGGAAATCTTTCCACCCGGGAACAAAATCCTCAGAGCCGCTTGGAAACAACAGGATAAAAATTCCGGTCATGATTTTTTTTTTCAAAAATTTCAAAAAAAATCATAAATTTCATAAACAATTGCACAATTAAACAAATCACAGAGTATGTAATAACACAACATTTTCAGTTTCAATTTCCGATATTAATAGAGCATTTGAATCGTGGATCCCATACAATCTTCAACCGCTTTCACAATAAAATATATTTTGCAGTACTAAAATTCAGAAACAAACTATATTTCAGTTTCACAGTGAAAATTCAAGTCTTAAGATCTTAACCCTTGAATCTCCCAAATAATCAGAGTTTAAACCAAGTTGCTATGGTTTGATGAAGCGAGCTAACTTTCCAATCACACCTCTCAGGTTGCATACGCCGGCTCCTGTCTTAGAGCTCACCATCATCTACAAGACATATCATTACATCAGATAGTAACATGATGCACTTCACCAAAGAGCAAAGAGTGCACATATGACACGAGATATGTGGATTCAAATGATTCAAGAGCTTACCACTGGGTTTAACAAACTTTTTCATCTTCAGGCTCTGCAGTTGAGAGTATATGAGATTCTGTTAGGCAATAGCTCAAAAAAGAGAATGAGATAAAGGGAGGGAGGGACTAGGGAGGAAGGGAACCTCTTGGATTTCCATAGCACGGCGAGCGACGTCTATAGGGAAAACCAAATCAGTCTTAGTCAATACAATCTGGTAAGACATCTTGGATCTACTATCGTGTATTTGGACTCCAATTAATGAATTTCATTGCACTAGCAGCAATGTACTTCAATTAAGATCACACAAAATGCAAAACTACTTAACATTAGAAAGAAACAGGTTGAGCTCTGCTTCTTCTGTAAGGATGGAACAAATGGCCAATGAAAGCAAACCTTTCCATTAGATCGACAAGCTCGTAGTCCAATGGTTTCATTCCACGTTTAGTGTGCACAAGAAGGCACACTCTTTCTAGACCAACCCTAGTTGAAACATAGTCCTTCACCTACAAATTTCAGAGTGCTTGTAAGAACTAACAATAACAATAACCAACAACCACATGTTACGACTTATGTTCAGAAGAGTTCAAAATAAAATGAGAGATTTCAGAGTGCTTGTTTATATGGTTAGACTAAACACCTGGTCACACAATATTGACATGCATGGACGTACTTTTGTTTAGAACATTAGTTGCCAATATAAAGTCACATACACATAGCCATAGTCAAACAAGATATTAATATGTATTGACTACAAATGGTTCAATGACCAGCTCAGAAAATTCTACAAAATCCACATACTACATTACTCAATTCTACAAAATCCACATTACTCAATTCTACAAAATCCACATAGTACATCTGAAAAGAACACACGATCAAAGGTGTCTACATTCTATCAGCTAAAAGGCCTGTAATACAGATCCACATAGTACATTACTCAATTCTACAAAATCTAGCGAAACCCAATCAAGTAAACACTACACGAGAGAGCTCTCAACCCTTAGCATGGCAGTCAGCATAATTCAAAAACTTTCTCAGGTACCTGACAGAACAAGTACTTGCAGCAAGATCTCAAAGCATTGCTATTGGGTCTCTGTGATCTCTCACACTCCCAAACAGATACAAATTAAGCTCAAGACTCTCAATGAAGTAACCGCGGCGAAATCTTTGCCGCTGGATCTCTGATCTCTCCCATTCCCAAAAATTCTCAGGCACTAAGACTAGCAAAGTTTACAGCTTAAGCTCTAGACAGCAATGCCCCACACCATGCAAGACTTAACACAAAAGCTTGCACCCTAGAGATCTGGCGCAAAGCAGCTCCACTCGCAACGTTCCTTTCGCACAGATGTAGACCCCCTGACTGTGTCACTCAGATCTAGCTACTCTCCCTCACGATGGGACCATGGAGTTGACCTCGCTCACCGACACAGGTCAATATCACGAACCACAACAAGCAAGCAACGCAACGATCAAAAGCACGAATGATCAAGCGGCGAGATCCAGCGATCAGATCCCCGCACATACCTAGAAGAACTTGGAGAAGCAGAGCGGCGAGGGCGTCGGAGGCGAGCGGGTGGTGTGCTCGCCATTGCCATAGGCTTCCTTCTGCGCCATCGCGTTGAGCACCTGGTCTGCAACACCACAGCCCACAGATCCACCACCCGACCAAAATCGTCAGAAAACCGTACGCCAAATTCTCAACCCCAACCGCACCACCCTAGGCGGCATCGACAGACGCAGGAGCGGTGGAGCCAGGTGGCGGCGGCGGAGGGAGGGGGGAGAGGGAAGCGGAGGCGGAGCGAGCCGCGAGCATCGTCGCGAGGTGGAGATGGGGGCATGGATGCGTGGTTGCATCTCGCGAGAGGAGGCGACGCGATGGGGAAACTTTCCCGATGTGGTGAGTCGTGGATTTTTCCCCAGTGGAAACGGCGTGGATTAGGGCCGGAAATCCCTGTCTTGTGAGCATCCAAACAGACATTTTACTTGGGCCAGGGAAATTTGCCCCGTGGATTTTCATCCTTGGGAATTGGCCGGGATCCCGGCCGGGATTATGGTTCCCAAACAAGCCCTTAATGAATATCCAGAGCTTTCCCTCAATTTTTTTTGACCTTTACCATTCTTTACCCAGTTACTATGTAATCAGATAATTTGCCGCCATTGCATCCAGCAAGTTCACAGCTTGCATCACTAGAAACCGCTCACTTAAGTAGGAAACAGCTAACAACAACGTTGCAATGATCTTTTTTTTTTCTTTATAAAGAGTACATTGAAACACACGCCTCACTCACGCCATGTACGTGCGCGTCGACTGTACATGCTAGAAATTTGAAATTTTGGGAGAGACTAGGACCTGGGGAGCGTGGGCACGCGCTTACCACTGATCGTACACACAAGTAGAAATTTTTAAATAATATTATTTTAATAAAAATTTATAAAAAATAAATAGTTGAATATTTTTTTTTTATATAGAAATAGGCTACTGTTGCAATTCCAAATGACGAAATTGCTCTATTGCCGTTTGAAAGGACGGCAGGAGCCCTATCGCCATTAGAACAGTAGTGCCGCCATTCCAAATGGCGGTAGGATCAGAGATTTTTTTTAAAAGAAAACTAAAAGTAACGATAAAACATAAGTTACACATTACAATTCGACGCACGTCATAATAAGAAATAGAAACATAAAGTAATAGGAAACAACATTAGCACAACATATTTCGGCACACCATCATCACAGTCCGTCCTACAAATCACAATGATATTACAAAATATTTCTGCACGACGTAATCACATAGTTTGTTGACAAGTCATAATGATATTACAAAACATTCAACACACCATATTTTAACAAAACAAACCATTCCTGTGGCAGCGACCTCAACGTCCGCCATGTCGACCTCCACGGTGCTCGCCTCGAGTGGGGCGGTCAGATGAGGTCCCCGCGGCGCCGTCCAGACTGCCGACATCTCCTTCACCCCGTGCATTTTTTGTATGGTATTTCTTGAAGGTTTGTCCGAACTCCCTACAAATTGAGCACTTCTTCGTCCGACGTCCGACTTCTGCTTCGTCCATGTCGTTCTTGATACGTTGTACCTGTCGTCGATCAATCTTTTCTTTCAACCTAGCAATGTTCGCGGCCCAGATCAGTTGTTCCCAGATAGGATGGTCAGTGAAATTGCCAACCACGCCGCAACCATACAACTCTGCATTCCAGGTTTGCATCACCTCGAAATATTCGAAAAGGTATTGCCTGGGATGCTACACCACCGTTGAACATGCGGCCATGACATATGAGTATGGCCTATATGCAGAAGAAGTTGCTTGTTGCAAGTGCATATGCAACTAGAACGAGGTAGCATGCACTCGTAGATGATCCTCTCACGATTCGTCCCGCAGCGTCCTTTCTCCCTGTACATATCTCAAAATGAAGCTCCTTTGTGCCCATCTTGAATGCCTAGTGCATCTCATCTTTCTTGCTCTTATCCTCCATGTATTTGGTGATCATGTCAGAGTACAGTACTCTATCATTTGCCATGGAGAGTGAAGCGTTGTTGCTTCGGTCAAGATAGTATTCTGTGGTACCATAGATAATTACCTCTACAATAGCAACCAAAGGGAGGCACCTGGCGCTGCGCATAACCCAATTGTGCATCTCGGCTAGATTTGTTGTCATGACACCATATCGAGCACCATCTATGTCATGTAGCAACGATCACTTCACCTTAAGTTCATTCGTAATCCAGTCTGAGAAGCATTTCACCTGCCCCCTATCTTTCTCATCACACCAGGATCGTTTGTGGGTAACTTTAGCAATGCATTGGGGATATTGTTAGTGCCTGTAATGGGATTTTTCGCTGCCTCTCTTCTATGCGTCCCCGTCCGCTCATCCAGATTTTTCCAGAGTACATCAAATTTTCTCTACTGGTTTTGGTTGCACAACCACTTGAATAGGTTCATCAAGTCTTTATTGTAGAACTACTTGTAGAAGTTTGCACCCAAGTGCCTCATGCACCACCTGCTATGTAGATCCACCCACGAAAATGGCTTGTTTTCCCCTTATAGCTGAGTTATTGCACTCAATAGACCCGCATACCAATCATGTATGGCACATACATTTAGATGGCCCTATACAACAGAAATATTCATGTTCCTTAGAAACCACAACCAACTGTCCATGTTCTCGCTTTTAACAAATGTGAAGGCCACATAAAGAACCTGATTGTTCTCGTATGTCGCAATTGCAGTAAGTATCGGCCCCTTATACCTCTCAATGAGGAACATACCATCCATGCACAAGATCAGACGACAATGCCAGAATGCATTGATGCATGCACCAAAGACGAAGAATGCTCGTTTCAGTACCCTCTTCTCAGCCCACCGTGGATGTATGTCATATTGAAGGCCGGCATGAGTGTTAGGATTCCTATCCTGTATGACTCAGAGTTGGCCGGGCAGGTTGTGGTAGGAGTCATCAAACGTATCGAATCTTGATTCCAATGCCTTCTGTTTTGCCCTCTACGCCTTAGCATAGCTGATTGTGTACTGGAACCTTGCCTCTATTGTCCAAATGATGGATTGTAGTTTGAAATCCAGATTATCCATGATCTCACCTTACATAATGTTCACAATGAAGCTTGATCACAGGTTTTTGTGGGACTGCATTGATTCAGCGATGATACATATGTGAGTGACTACTATAGAGCATTTTTAGTATGTGACCCACTTAGGATGGAATGCGTGCACTCGCAAAGGGCATCCATCTATGTCATACTTCACATCGTAGCATTTTGGGTTAGATTTCACTACTGTGAATGTACGCTGCAGCGACAAGACCTAGAATTTGAGAGCCTTCTGCACGACCTCCTTGCATTTATACATGGCTCCTTGCCTGACCTCGTTCTGGTCGTATTCCCATGGTACGCGGGAGCCTTTGTCCACGATGAGGTTGTCGAATTGGTATGTGTTCCACTCAGATGGAACCGACTGCTGTTCCACTGCATCCTCCTCATCAGATCCTTCATGTTTCGATAATGCCTGGTAGTCCTAGTCTTTGAGAGCCATGCTTTAAACTACGGCTTTGATCTCCCCACTTTCATCATAAATCCCACTAGCTTCTCGGACCAAATGAGCTTCTTCCACAAGGTCTTCATCGGGAACATCAACAACTTCTCGACCTTCGGCCATTGTGTGCGCCGCGCTGTGGCTGGAGTCCCCAATTCTTCTTCGGCATCACAGTGGCAAATACAAAAACTCACCCAATTACAGTGGCAAATACTCAATTATTCCTTAAAAATCATGCATTGCGTCCGTCCTCGTCAGTTTTTTTATCATGCGCCAAGCCTATAGTACTGCAGAGTGCATAGGGGTACTGTGCACAAAATAATATGAGTCCGCTACTACGATATTGCTTTTTTACTGTAGCATAGTGCTTGATTTTACTACGAGAAAGTTTTGTATTGTAGCACAGACACTGTATCACTTGATGTAAACCATTGGATCTCAATCGAACGGTTGAGAGACGCTCCTAACGTAGAGTGTTGCTCATCCTATGCATTTAGTTCTCCAATGCGGAAGATCTAAATCCCCCTCCTCGTGATCTCGTGACTTGGAGATTGCAAGTTCGAAGTAAAAATTGAAAACTTTTAACTAAAAAACTTTTTTGAGATGAACTGGAAAACTTTTAACTAGATATTAAAAACCTCAAGCGGAAAACTTTCAACTAGAGATCGAAAGCTTTTCGAAAAGAGAACCAAGCATTGCTTAGGTGGTTAGTGGAGGTAGTTGTACCCCCAGCCTACTAGGGTTCAAACCCCAGGTTTGGCCCTGTGTGTCTCATTTAGGAGGATTTTCGTTACGTGGGAGGCGACGTGCCCGTCACAAGCGAGGCGCCAGTGGTGACTTCGTCATTTCTTCTTCAAACTTCGCTCATCCAGTCTTCCGTAGGCGTCGCGTATGTGAGTGCGTGCGTGTGTATGGGCGTCTATGTGTTGTACCGGGTGATTCGCAAAAAACAGAAAAACATCCGTGTGTATCTTGTCCAGCGTGTCCATGAGAAAAAGCGTGCGCGGGTAACCGCAATATGTTTTTTTTTTTTTGAAGAACTTTAGTTTTCTAGGACAAATTGGTAGGCTGTGTCACCAACCTTGTTTCATAAACACCACGTATGATACTCTACTGCTCCACATCCACATGTTACTTACGTCTTTAATTACTTTCTGGTTCTTAATTAGGGTGCATCATGGGGTCAACAAATGGCAAAGCACCGGAAGCAGTTAGCAAACAAGTTGGAGAGAGACGACAGAAGGTGCGTATAAAAAACTCGTGCGAAGTGAATTCATCATTTGCTCACAAAGATATATATACATATTTGTATTTGAATTCCAAAATATATATCTACCTCAAGGATGCACAAAGAGAGATGCCGCAAATGGTGGATGCCATCAGAGCAATGCTGAGGTCAATGGTAGACGGCGAGATCAGTGTTTCAGCCTATGATACGGCGTGGGTCGCCCTCGTCAAGAACCTGGACGGAAATGACGGCCCGCAGTTCCCCTCGACCATCGACTGGATCGTTCAGAATCAACTATCAGATGGTTCATGGGGTGATGACACCTTCTTCTTGGTCTATGACCGAATTATCAGCACCCTAGCCTGTGTCGTTGCACTAAAGTCATGGAACATTCATCCTGACAAGTGCGAAAAAGGTAGTATATTGTAGTATATATAGTGTTATCGTAGATAAGCCTCTTGACAGGTTTGTTTAAGAAATCCATATGGTTTTAGGATCTGTATAGTTTTCTAAGCGAGGCTAATATTATTTATAATTAACCGCCGCCTAGTTAATCTTGTCTGCATCAATTTGATTTGATTTATTGTAGGTTTGTCATTTATTCGAGAAAATCTGTGGAGGTTAGCCGACTATGAACAGGACTGGATGATAGTCGGCTTTGAGATGACCTTCCCCTCGCTGCTAGAGATGGCCAATGACCTAGGTCTCGACATGCCTTGTGATGAGGCTTCCTTGCAAGCTGTATATGCCAAAAGAGACCTAAAGCTCACCAAGTATACATAACCACACACACACACATTTATTCCTTTCATTTTTAGGGCTTATATGGTGTGCATGAATTTCCTTGACTTTTCAATAATTTTACAGTAACTAACAATGTAATCTGTACATGCAGATTTTCTACACTGTAAATTGGACTTATTATGTGGTCTATAACTCTGTACTTAGTTAATCAATCGATCGATTCCCTTGTTTGCAGGATTCCTAAAGATGTGCTGCACGCCGTACCAACCACTCTGCTTCTTAGCATAGAGGGGATGCAAGGCTTAGACTGGAAAAGGCTACTTAAGCTCCAGTGTTCAGATGGCTCGTTTATGTCATCACCTGCTCCCACAGCTTATGCTCTTATGCAAACTGGCGATGGGAAATGCCTTGAATTCCTTGACGGAATCGTCAACAGGTTCAACGGCGGAGGTAAATTTAATTATAGCAAGCAGGATATATACGTACAGTGTGCATAGATAGACGATGACGATTGATTGGAGCATACAGGGCAAATTCAGAAAGGTGGACTTAATATATAAAGCTTATGTACGTAAATGACAAATTTGCAAAATACAAACACCCGTTAGCTAAAAGAAAGTTCCTTCACTTTTCTCGCATTCCATATTTCCCTACAGCTTTTCTCACATGCCATATGTCCCAACTTCTCATTTTCCCACTTGTAGGATGACTAGCAAATATCAGGAAAAGTGTACCACAGTCACTCCTAATAAATAATAGCTTTTGGGACAGCAATGATGCACCTAAATAAATGATAAGGATATATCTGGAACGTATGAATTTTATAGAGATTAGTTGTATGCTCTTACGAATCGCGAAAAATTTCCACACCCCCAAACAAGGCCCAAGTTATTTATCTTTTAAGGATAATTGATCATTTGTCACTTGAACTTCATCATTTGTCACTTTGGACAATTCTACCCCTCTTCTTCTACCTCCCCTTCTTCTTTCTCCTGTTTTCTTCTTCTTGCCTGGTCATGGCTGACGGGGCTAAGCCACTTAGATGTGGTCCGGTCGATCCATGTTGGTCGAGCTGAGCCACTCACGTGTTGCTCCCATACCAAGCTGCCACCGCCCAAACCTATCTGCCACCGCCCCAAGAAGCTCGTTGCAGTTCTCCGCCGCCGCCACATGGCTCCTCTCTGCCGCGGATGCCCCTGCCGCGCACGCTCACCGCCGCCCTCCGCCCTCGTCCCCCTGCTGCGCGTGCTGGTTGCAGCTCTTCGCCATGGATGGCGGCGCCGTGGTTAGGGGAGTCCGTCTCCGCCGTGCCGTGGTTGGGGGAGCCCGCCCCCGCCACACCATGGATGGAGGAGGCCCAGATCCGTGCTCCTCCACTTGATCAAGTCATAGATCTACCGATCTGGGAGCGGCAACCCGGCGGAGAATGGAGTGACCGTCGACGGGAGAAGCAAGCGGCGACAGTGTAAATGGTGATGGGGATAGGAGAGCTTCATAAAGTACAACTGTCGCCCGGCCGTTCGACGGCCACCTCCTCGTCGCCAAGGCCACGGAACCATCCCGTCCGCCATGGATTCTGCCATGACCTGGCAAGAAGAAGAAAAGAGGACGTAGAAGAAGAGGGGGAGGTGCAAAAGTAGCAAAGTGGCGAAAGATGGAGTATCCACTCTATAGAGCGGTAAATGGTCAATTATCCCTAATGTCTTTGATAAATTTATGTAGATTGAGTTTGCATATGATTTTTCCCATTGACTATATTAAACATTCTCCTAAAGTAACATTTTGAGAAATCTTGAAGACATTACTTTCAGCAAAATTCATGTTATTCTTAATGCATAAATTCCTTGTATGAAATAGGCTCAAGATATTCGCTCACTTGACCATGTTTTGGCATCCTAATTTGGTTGATTCTTCATTGTGTTTCAGTGCCCTTTACCTATCCCGTTGATATATTCGAGCGCTTATGGGCAGTCGATCGGTTAGAGCGCCTGGGCATATCGAGATACTTTACAAGTGAAATTGAGGAGTGCTTAGATTATGTTTACAGGTAATAACCATTTAAAAGTAATATCAAATATTCACACAATATCTGTGGTGATTTCTTACTGGGAAACGATATGACTTTTACGTCTCATGCTAGATAAAGAAAATCTGGACGTTTCATCCTTTCTCCTACATCGTAACTCAATGAGAACTCATTTACTCAATCCCCACTCACCAAACTTTGTCTCCCCAATCCCCATTCCTCTCTCCTCTTACCTCAACAACGCAACCAAGGAATCCGTGAGGAGGAGCTGGAGAGTGCGATCTTGATGCCATCGACATCAATCGGCTGGCCTCCACGCCTCCGGGCCTCCTTGCACCCGGTCGCCCCGCCGCCCTAGGTGCCCGGCCTCACTACGCTCGGTCTCCATCGTGTTGGGCCCAGGCCATCTCCTCTACACCCGGTCACCTCCTCCTTCGCAGTCGCCGTGCTGTCCGGAGCCTAAGGCTGAAGCCACGTAGGTGCGGATTGCAACTAGCCCAGGAGTATGCATTGGGTAGCAGCGGTGCGTATGCAAATGGGACTCAGCAGGGCTTGCCTTCCTCGTCAGCGGCAGACAGCATAGCCTTCAGCCTTGCCACCTCACCTCCTCCCCGAACTGGTAGACTGTTGCGGACATTCTCTCAATTTGTTGCAGCGCTTCTGCCCAATTGTTGGGGCAAGTGTTTGTTTTTTTGCATAGTACTTTTGAAATGTAGAAATGGTATTTTTGTTGCAAGCATTCTCTAATTTTGTTGCAACCCATTTGCTCAATTATTGTACCAATTGTTTTGGTTTGCTACCTTTTTCTTTTTGAAGGTGTTTTTTTGTTGTAGCGATTTGTTATTTTTATTGCATTAGAGTTGATTTTTTTTGTTGCACAAGGAGTTATAATTTAGTTGTACTTGTTGTGTCAAGGAAGGTTCAGACTTACTGGGTGGGTTTTTGTTGCGACAATAGTTTATTTTTGTTGCACCCAGCACATAGTCATGTTGTGCTTTGTGTTGCGAAGATAATGGCCGGTACAGCATCGGTGGCCGACCTTGACGGCCAGGTGATGCGGCGCAGATACTGTCTACTAATTTTATGCATGCTTCTTTTAGTCCTTGTGCACAGGTTGGTCAAAACAACGTAGAACCATGCATACAGTGGTGCATGGAGCCAGAAGAAATAATGATGCATGGTGTGTTTGAGCTGTGCAGGGACTTGGGCCGTGCGTGTGCGTGTGCACGTACACATGTGTATGTGTTTGATCCAGGAGGCCAGGATTGTTACGTAGTTATATTTCTTGGAGATAAATTAGGAGAGAGAAGGGGAAACCATCAAACAACCCAAAAAATCAGGAAGCTTTACAAGGAACGTGAGTTGCTATTTTATCGGCTTCCCTGTTCTACATGAACTCAAGGAGATAAGATGGAAGGAGATAAATTCTGCCAAAATATCTGGAAGCCAAGGCTGATGTTTTCCATTGCATGCACGTCCAATATTTTGGGCTAGCGCATGTGTGTTTCCTTGGCGTGCGTGAGTTTCTTTCTCTTTGTGCATGCGGGTGGGGTCCACCAGATCAGCATGTATTACCAGGACTAAATCCATCTGCTACTGACCCGTGGGTCCCTCCATGGTGAAAGCCAAACAGCAGATCAAGTCTACCTTCATTTCTCCCATTCGGTTTTGGACCTTTTGGTTGAGTTCTGGCGTGAGTCTAGATGGGTCGTGTGCGTGTGTAGTGGCTATTAGTTGTTTTTCATGTGAACCATATATCCTGTTAGTTGTTCACATATCAAGTTAGTTATTGAGTCTAATAAACTAGTTGTGTGCGTGTGCATGTAAGCCTGTAAAAGGCCAAGAGGTGCGACCATGTAAAGGGTCAAGTTTTGAGTTATGAATTAAAACACGTGTGCGTGTTGGTCTTCGGCCGTTAGGGTTCATTCATGTTCTATGAGTGTTCTTGTGAATTTCAATCTTAGATTTCATCTTGGTGTGAGAGTTTCTAGCTGTGGTGCTAGGAGTTTCTCGTTGGATCTTTGATCCCTATTTCTCGTTCGTGTACTGCGGTGTACGCGGCTGTGAGATTTATTTATCCAACTGTGAATTATTGTTTCAGATACTATTCACGTGTATGCTACTGTTTATGTGTATGGTACTGTTCATTTGGTGCTAAGAGAAGAAGACGACGCACTACTGATCTTCGAGTTCCACCGTGAAAGATTGGCCAACTCACGGATTTAATCTCACCTTGAGGTTGATCCGCATCACCAGGTCAGGGGGAGAAGGAGCTAAGTCCTTTTCGCTTGTTTCTGGGAGGAAGAAAAAAACGTGTCGAGATCGGACGACTGACCCCGTCACGCTAGATCGAACGGCAAAGCGTTCATTGTTGCAGAAAGTAATTTGGTTTGTTACAATACATCTTTCTGAATTTGTTTGTAGGATTGCAACTATTGTCGCCGATTGTTGCACATATGAAATCAAAATGTTTCATAAGTAAGTTTAAATGTTGCAAATTTCTTGATATTGTAACAATTATTTTCAGATGTTTCTATTGTTATTTTAAAATGTTGCAATGTTTTAACATTAAAATTTATTTGTTTTGGGATATTTGAACTAGTATTTAAAAGTACAACCATGTTCTATGCTGATGGTTTCATACATTTTCAGTGAGAATTTGATATTTTTCCTAATTTTTTTTTCTTGACATAGTATTTATCATTTGCGTATTTTGTTGCACGCATGGATTATTTTCTGTTACAAACGTTGTGTTCAGATGTTATGTCGGGGCGTACGATCTGAACTTCTCATCGTACGTTCGAGCGTTAGTTGCGTCTTTTCTTATTTGTCAAGCCATTACCCACAAGTGTATACACTTTGAACAGGCACTGGACTCAACAAGGCTTGCCTGCTACGAGGGACTCCCCGCTTAGTGACATAGATGACACGGCCATGGGTTTTCGTCTCCTAAGGTTGCATGGCTACCACGTCTCTTCATGTGAGTATCATGCACTTTTCCTGTAAAAAAAGCAGTTTTCCAGTAGGCGAGTCAATGGTGCTTGCATAAGGGGAATTTGTTTCTATTTTTTCTCCTATGCAAATGGGCATGCTACTTAAATTAAACTGCCCCTGACACTTATCGTGCTACTAAACAAATTTGTAGAACCATGAATGCGTTGATATGCCTCACATGTACCTTTGAGTCCTTCCACATTTCCACGGATATTGTGGAAGTAGACGATTTACAACCAATGCTGTAAAATTTTTGCATGCGAGGTATAATTAGAGTGCATTTGGTTTGAGAAAACCATATATCCCATAATTTTGGTGGGATGACCACAGTCCCCTTTTTCCCCCTACTATTAACCTGTGCTTAGGAGTGATATGGTGGCTATAGACCAGCTTATTCTGTTCCTCGAGCCAAACAAAAGCATAAACAGTGAGTTGGTCCTAGGACCAACCTGCCTCAAAAAAGAGAACCAAACACCCTTACAATTTGAGATATATCAACTTTTGACTAATAGGTGTATTCAAGCATTTCGAGAAGGACGGCGAGTTCTTCTGCTATCCAGCACAGTCGAACAAATCAGTCACAGCGATGTACAACCTGTACCGTGCTGCTCAGGCCGCGTTTGCCGGCGAGGACGAGCTCGAGCGGGCCAAAATATACTGCAGTGCGTTCCTCCATGATAGGCAAGCCTCCAACAAACTGAACGACAAGTGGGTCATCGCCAAGGGCTTGCCTGGCGAGGTACCAAATTCAAAGTGCTTGCCCATTCGTAAATGTATGTCGCCTTAGATAACAAATGAGCCCAGGTTGTACCTGAATATAACAGGTCGGGTACGCACTGGGCTTCCCCTGGAGAGCAAGCTTGCCACGCATTGAAACAAGGATGTATCTGGAGCAATATGGCGCCAGCCGTGATGTGTGGATTGGGAAGGTCCTCTATAGGTAAACTCCCGATGTATTCAATTTACATGTAAAACTCACCACTAGCAAACACAAGCACCTTTTCACTCTTGGTTTGAACTTTTCAGGATGCCCCTGATCAGCAACGACCTGTACCTCCAGGCGGCGAAAGCTGATTTCAGCGATTTCCAGAGACTCTGCCAACTTGAGTGGCATGGCCTGAAAAAGTGACGAGCCTCCTCCAATTTAACCTGCTACCTGATATATAGTTTCAAAACTTCGGTTGATTCTTACTCAAATAGTCGAAACTGCTTGCTTATGCATGCAGGTGGTATGGCAAGAAAAATCTTGAAATGTATGGTGTGACTCCACATAGCGCACTGAGGGCGTACTTCTTAGCTGCAGCCAACATCTTCGAGCCAAATCGAGCAGCCGAGCGCCTGGGATGGGCTCGCACGGCGGTGCTCGCCGAGGCCGTCTCATCGCACTTCCGAAGCAATGCTTATACTGACGACATGACGGAAGTGCGCATTGGTAAACTCAGTAGCGACGAGCACGACAATCTAGCAAGGTTTGAGCACAAACACATGGTTCTTTCTCCTTTTGAATTAAGAGACTAGCGAGGGTGGTAGGTCTAGGGAACACATGGGAGATCAGGGAAGGGAAGGGGGGATATTGTGAGGCATTGGATCTCCATTCTACGGTCTAATTCGGACTGATTTCTTGAAAGAAAACGCTCACGTGATAAATAGGCGGATCCCTTTTAAAAATGGTGTAGCTTCATCGTTCTTTGAAGTTTAGTTTATTCATTCATGTAACACGTAAAAATGCGCACCCAGGGGATCAGCACAGGATGCGACAGAGCATGGCCTACTATGTGCGCTTCATGAGCTCATCGACCTCCTTGCATCTGAGGCTACGATGGTAGACAATCTTCGTGAAGCTGTAAAGTGAAAAACCTTACACCCTTGAGAAATTTCATCATGGAATGTAAATGCAACAGTTTTTGTACGCATCACATGTGTTTTTGTGATTGCAGTGGGACAAGTGGTTCACGACAAGGCCTTCGAAGGAGAGCAGTGGATCATTTGATGGGAGTACAGCGTTGTTATTAGTACGTACAGTTGAGATCTGTTCAGGGAGGTATAATGGTTCGAGTGAGCAGAAGCTGAATCTTGCAGAGTATTCCCAGCTTGAGCGGCTCACTAGTTCCATCTGCCGCAAACTTGCTACTGGAGTTCTTGCTCAGCAGGTAGCTACATGAATCATCTTAGAATCACTTATTGGTTACGCCTTTTGAATCATGTGATCTTTATCGTGTTACAAAGTTTCGTGATAATGCTTAATTAGGATGGTGCAAATATTGACATCATTGGGAATTTAAACGGACAAGTTGATTTGGAGATGCAAGAACTGACTCAGCGTGTTCTTCAGAGCTGCGATGCTGTCGACAGAGTGATCAGGCAGACGTTCTTTCACGTGGTGAAGAGCTTCTACTACGTTGCTCATTGCTCACCGGAAACAATTGATAGCCACATCTCCATGGTCATATTCGAGAATGTCATTTAGGAATTAATATCATCATTCTGTTTCTATTACTGTCTATGACGACATCATAACTAGTCGTCACGCAGCGGGCATAGAAAAATTCATATATTTACTATTTAAAAAGAACCTATTGGCGAGTAAGTGTGGTTCATATAGTAAACAAAAAAGTTACGGAGAACAATTAAACTCGATAAAAATCATCACGCAAGTTAAGCAAACGCAGGTATTTACAATGTACCGCGAGTGTTGTGTGTGGTAATGTCGTTCCATACTTGCATAGATCCTGTGGGGACCCCGGTAATTATCTCCATAAGACCGAGATTAGACAAGGTCTTAGGGACATAATCACGGGTCTCCGGTAAATGAATTCCAATTTAACTCTATCCAAGTGAGAGGCTTAGCCGAATACTAGAGCCTCAACGATCATGCGCGCTGCTCCTTTGCGAGCGCTACATGATTGTTGATTCTCTTTCGATCCGAAGCACTACACTTAGTGAGTTAAATGGGAATTCATCTACAATGAGTATGACATATATTGGCTCCCAAGATCAACGACCAATATACTCATACCCTCATCCAACGTTGATTACATCCATACAACGCATACAACAAGAGATCAAAAGACATACTGCATAATAGTTAAAATCTACAGCTTATTACAAACGGCCGACCGGCCAAATTCAAGTAAAGTATCAAGTAGCAGCGGAAGTAAATAGATAAAGCAAAAGACCAGCAGTGGTATGCCCATCACCCATCGGCAACCGACTGGGGGTTAAATGATAGCACACTACTCATTAGTGTCACCCAAGTCAACACTAGCGAGATCGTCATACTCATAATCTTCCTCACCTGAAAAGGCCAGCAAACATCTGGCTGAGTACAAGTGTACTCGCAAGTCTTACACAAATAAAAATAGTTATGCATAAGGGTCATTCAAAGGATGGCTCATATTGGTTTAGTTTTGCGAAAGAGACGCAACCATTAACATCCTACACATACTAGTTTTCATGTGCCCATTTAAAATCAGATTTGAAGTAGAAGTAAAGCATGTAGTAAAGCATTTTAGTAATAAACAATTGAATCATACAAAGACCAAAGTGGTAGCCCACTTTGATGTACTAAATACATGAACAACCCGTTCATGACGAATACCAAGTTCAACCACAATTTTAATTAAAAGTCTAACAATAGTAACTCCCGAACTCAAGCGGTTGTCCATAACCGTGGACACGGCTATTCGAATAGATTGATACCCTGCAGGGGTGTACTACTTTACCCACACGACTTGATTAGCCCGTAAGCCTCCAGATGCCTCCGAAAATAGCATACTTCCTATGGTATGCCGGCCGTAAATCAAGATATAGTCATTTTCAGCAAGAAAGCCCTATTGAGCTAAGTCCTCCTTGTGAGATGGTTCCTTGCCTAGTACAAGCATCTGATAGCACTTGCTAGGGGGCTCACAAGTTATATCGGAAATACCGATGCAATCAAAACAAAAGAATTGGCGCTCCCTTGCACACTATAAAGGATTACATCGGCTCCTAAAGAACATAGGATTTCACGGTCGCTATGCCCCTTACACCACCAAGGACTTAACACAATAAAACTCTCCCCTACTTAACCATACGGCACCCATATACCGCGTGTGGCAGACGAGTGTACTTGAATTAACGACGTTACAAAGTTCGGTCCTCAATTGTCCGACAAGTCCTTCCACTTACCCAATGCTCGTGCACAAAGCACCATCACTAACCAACACTTGTCCAGACCAAAAGCTCATTTAAAAATAACAAAATTTAACTCATAAAACAGCTACAAGATCTGAAGTATAAATCACAAAATGAGAGTTGTGTTTTATCCCAAAACCGCCGGGTTAGTCCCGACGATCGAACTACCGTGTCTAGACTTGCATGGCTAAGCAATTCTATAACCCATAATTCACACATCCTATCCTAAGCATATAGGAGTTGTCATAATTCAAGATTAACCTCAAGCATAGGACATAACTAAACTACACATCACAAAAATATTAACATAATCAAAATAGCATGCAAGCAATTATCATTGCACTAACTTAACCAAAACTGGGATCAAATATGATGCAAAAGAAAGTTCAAATGATGCTTGCCTTTCAGGGAGTCCACTTTCTGACTCTTGGTTACGTACTCGCTTACTTTCGGCAGCTCGAAGACTATAGAAAAGACGATACCGAATAAACGCCGAGAAATAGCCAAAAACTCAAAGTACTCAAAAATGAATGAAATTTATATAGTAGCTAGATCATGATTTTAGATGAATTTAGGTACAAAAATTATTCCATTTGGAGTTTATGTGAGAGAGTTATAGTAGTTTGAAAATCAGATTCATGAAAAATGCTAAAAATTCATACATTCTCGTTCATCCCATTTTATTTATTTCGCGAAAATTTGCAGAATACTAGTGGAGATAAAAATTACATGGTTAGCTAGATAATAATATTTTACGAATAACCCAATTGGATTCATCTCATTTGGGGTTCATATGAATTTTCTATGAATTTTCCAAGTTAATTCAATTTCTAGTGTAAAAATAATTCTTTTCTGAATTTTAAATGGAATTGAATCCTTTTGAACACAGGCTGACCTAGCCTCTGCCATGTCAAGTGAGGCCTACATATTTTCTTTTCTTTTCCATTTATTTCCTAAAGGAAAACATCTACCACGAATGTAATCTTCTCACAAACATATACTTAACCGATTCTCCTGTATTGAATCCAATCACATGTATAACACTTCCCAATCATATTCTCATATCTTGATCTAAATCCCGTACTAACCTTCACTAAAGTATCATCAAGGTAGTCAATCCAACAAATAGCGTCCGGAATCTCGATCTTCCAACTATACAACCTATCCAATAATTATACGAAACCTATCGACCCATGGGCTTATGACCATGACTAAATCCATTAATCATTCCCGATATACTATTTAAGCTATTGCTAACTATCTAGCTCCACTAGTCTCGCCTCAAGAAATCACAATCGCATACACTCAATTTTCCACCGATCAAGGTTTAATTGACGAATCGATACCTAATGATCTTCACAATTTAAGAACACATCCAACATCTAATTAATCACTACTCGATCAACTTATATCCATACCATCGAACTTAGTTGTGAACGACATCTACCAATCCATCACACCGTGTCTCTATGATCAACTAATAATCATTTAGCTACTAATCCAATAGAGAGCACAATTGCATCGACTTCGCACAAGGGACTTACCTACTAATTAGATGGTAGTCCAAATATTTATCCGCAATCAATATAATCCATTTCTACCTTCTCCCAATTCTAGCATGTATAACTCACATAGATATTACTTAAGGCATCCACCAATTTGCTCACAATTAAATAAACCGTCCGATTCAACATCGGTATTTCCTTAAATACCATCTCGTGAGCTACCCATCAAGTAATAATTTATAAAATCCTTATGCATCCTATCTCCTAAAATTACTAATCCAATGTGAGAAGAAACCTCCAATTAATTTATCCTCAAAGATCACCATAATTTTGCATACAACTCCAAAATATCATCCGGTCAAACAATCAAATGTATATTTAATCTAGCATCCACCGATCAACAATACAAACATTTCGCCTCAATAATCTAATTATTCGCATTCGCCAATATATCAACACATAATCACGCCTACGCACAAATAAAACATAACCGAGAATTATACCGGTCTTAAGCTACCAATTTATTTTACAATTAAACATTCATAAATAGATGACATGCAGACGACTAATATGCAACATGCACGACTAATATTGTAATGTGGTAAAATAAATAACACTAAGAATTTTACCGCAACGCTAGACGTGTGAAACGTCACCGGGTGTCGCTTTCTAGACTCGATCCGCGTCCACCGTGGTCGCCGCCGATCCCACGCCCGCCGTAGTCGCGCCGACTCGACCACGCCCACGCCGACGCCGCCGCTCGACCACGCCACGGAGCGGCTTGCGATGCCACGCTCAGCGCAACACGCCACACCGCCGCCGCTCTGAGCCGCCACGCCACGCATGCATGGCGTTGCATGCATGCGCCGCGCTCTCGGTCGGCTCGCCTATGCCGCCGTCTTTGTTAGCCGCCGTGCGCTCGCCACCTCACCGAACCGCTTCATGTGTGCACGGGCCTCACCCACGTTGCGCTGGCCGCATCATGTCGCTCTGTCTTTGGCCGCGACGCCGCGTCGGGGCTACTCTGCGCTGAGCCCAGCCTTGCTCGGCGCTAGCCGAGCCGCCGCCAAGCCATGGAGCTGCGCGTAGCCATGCGCCCGCTATGCCACCAAGTGAGCTGCCACGCCATGCGCTGGTTGTCTTGCTCTCGGAGCAAGATCTTGGTGGCGCTCCGCCGCTGCAGATGGAGCCACATCACGCTAGCTCCTCTCACTTCCCCCACATCGCACGCATGCACGGCAGTGCAGCATCACCCTTGGTCGCGCAATCACCAAAGACAACCTTGCGCCTCCTCTCTTCTTGCAAAACACCCCATTGAACTTGCATGCGAAAACCAATAGGATAGATGGATTGCTCATGAGGTGAGGAGTGCTACCGTATAACATGCAAAAGGTGATTCTCGTTTTTGGGAGAGATTTAGAGGAGAGAAGTGGAGCTTGAGTTTGTGTTCATGAAGAGAAAGAAATGGTGTGCTTGCTCTGTTGGAGGAAGAAGGCGGTGTGGGAAAGAGAGTTGGCAGGGATGGGGCTCATTGGGATGGTAGTGGGGTGCTCAAATGACTAGAATTAAGTGACATGGGGAAAAGGCATGAGCTCTCACTGGGCATTAAACAATGGTCATGCATGTGACTTTAGTGGTTCGGCTTTGGGAGGGGGAAGAGAAAACCAATGGCGTGAGCTAGCTTTGTGATTCGGCCGCATAAAAAAATGAGCAGGAGATGGTCAGGCTGTGAGGATAAAGAAATGGGGTGGAGAATGGTAGTGGAGAGGCATTCTACTGGGGTAAAAGAAAAGAAAAGATCGGTGGGGTTCTCTTTGGGTAAATGAAGTGATATTGTGTGGTTGGATGGTGTGCAAAATATTGAGCAGTTGAGGTAAGCAAACAAAAGAAGAAAGATGGCATGGGGAGTTGAAATGCCTGTGGTAGCTTTGGTTGCTAGGATAAAATAACAGAGATAGAGAGGGCTCTCTCGGTTGGGAGGGGATGGCAGAGAGAAAAGGCAGTGCAAAGCATGGTTCGGCTGGAAAAAGAAAGAAAAGCAGTGAGGGGTTTAGGAAATTATTAGATGATGAAAACTTGCTCCAAAAATCGTGAAAATTTTAGGGAGACTTCAGTAAAATTTTCAGGAATTTATCCACACTGTGATCTTCTCTAAAAATATTTAAATTTGCTATTTTTGTTGGTGTGTATTGTTGGGTGCTTTCCATAATGGGTAAAGTTGGCGATGGGAGATAGATTAAAAAAATGGTAGTGAGAATGAGCAGCTCTCGGTTGGGGAGATGATGTTCATTGGTTACAAAAAAATGGCAGAAAATGTCGGGAATCATGCTGGATTTGGGGAGTGAAACAAGGAAAAGGCAATGCTCTTGCATGTTGGATAGAGTGCGGCAGTGGTTTAGCTAGGCATAAAGAAATGGCAAGGAAAGAAAAAGTGGATCACCGGCAAAGGAGATGGCGAGTGCCCATAGCCACTAGCTCATGCATAAGTATATACTACTAGCTCCCCACTTCATGCCTCTTGTCTGTGTGTAAAGCAAACACTTGCATGTATACATATGTGTACAACTAGCGACTACTAGTAGTATATAAAGTGGATCAATTAGTGGATTAATGGGTACACAAACGTTTGTCTGTGGTCGGTTGAACTGGAAAAATATAGCGACGATACTAACGTATGCAAGATGACATGATTTTTGAAAAGCATGTAAAAACAACAAATAAAAATAATTTAATTTAAATGCAGTCTCTCAAACAATTCGATTTAATATTGTTGGTCATTATTATTATTATTATTATTATTATTTTGCATCTTCTTAAACTATTTGATTTAACTTTAAATGCAACCTTTCAATGTATTCAATTTGTTTTTGTTTTTTTTTCAAGCAACATTTTAATTAAACATTGGAAAAAAATTAAAACACAGTCAAAAATTTAATAGATCGCCAAATTAAATATTAACATCCCGATTCTGAAAATCAGGATGTTACAAACCTCCCCCCCTTAGAAAGAATCTCGTCCCCGAGATTCGGACAGAAAAGGATAGGGGCAGAAAAACTTAATCGCTTCGTTAAAATCCAATTTTCTTTCCAAAGACCAAACAATTCGATCTTCAACCAATACCACTTCTATCTCGACATTTTTGGTTCGGTAACCTCTAATTAAAATCCATCAATCATATTTAGTTTAAGGCAAACACACTCCAATCTATTGTTCCACAATTTATAAGGTAACCTTCGAAATCACTTACTTCGATGTATTCTCCCAGACCACTATAAATTCCTATGTTTGGTTTGATTTCCAAAAAGGACACCGACTTACTTCTAAATTTTAACAATGCACAAGTGAGGACAAACATCCATTAATCCATGCTCATAGTATAAATCATGATTCAACATCAATCTTGATCACATTCTCTAGAACCACATATTGCTCACATATCCCATTACACTTGCTTTGTAATTTCCATTATAGGACATCTTCAATATAACTCTCAAATCATGAGCACTAAAGAACCGTATTTCAATGCCTATAATCCACCCAAAAATTATTTGTTGGTTTCCAGCAATTTTCCTCACCATAATTTAAATTCCAAAAGAGGGTAAGTCTATGCAAGATCAATTGCGTCTATAGAAATGTCTCTATATTTCTGCTGCTCGATCCTTTTGGTCAGCAGGATCAATCCACTTGCAATAATCAATCCACCAATGACTTCAAATCAATCTTTTAAAGTATAATCCACTCATCCCTATTGTAGGGTCTAATCAATCGTCAAAATCAACACAATTATCCAAGGTTAAAGATATACCTCCTTTATCCATAGTCAACTCCGACCTAAGTAAATCAAATTATCAAAAGACCATCCACCCAAGGTGAATTTGTAATCCATCCATAATCCAAAAGTTTGAATCACTAACTTTGTACAAATCAACTTATCCACAATAATCTTAGTTCATTTAAACAAGATTAACTCGATGCCTTCCACAATCTACTTATGCTCAAGTATTAGTTAGTTCCAACCGCTACCTTCAATCATCCCTCACTAATCCAATTATATCATCTGTGGGACAACTACTCCCAAAAAGATAAACCTCATATTCAATCCTCATAGTCATCCACTGTATGACCACTCAATCGCCTAATCTTTCTCCA
The DNA here is from genome assembly GCA_036346255.1 of Ampelocalamus luodianensis. Lineage (NCBI taxonomy): Eukaryota > Viridiplantae > Streptophyta > Magnoliopsida > Poales > Poaceae > Ampelocalamus > Ampelocalamus luodianensis. The sequence goes on along the minus strand of CM070620.1, from coordinate 27,445,054 downwards.
TCTCTAGAAGTATTAAGATTTGATTATATACTCAAATATAACTTTAAAAATCTTAAATGATCATCATAAGAAAAATTTATAATCTCATTGCAGTTTGAAATTCTAACTTTATCACGCTAGACCTGAATCTGACTCACAATTTTATCGATATATCGGCTAAGACATATCTAAACTCTAAATCCACAAGTGGACTACCAAAATTAGTTATTCAATTCTATTCATGTATTCCATGAGTTGTACTTGCATAATCCTCCGATATAAACCCAACATCATCCGTTGGCAAGTTGACACCTCACTACAATGGTTCCATTTATACTCATATCGTAACCTCTGATGGTAACGTCTACCATAATCCACAATTGATCTCACAAAGGTTAATATCTCACGATTCGAAAATCTAATTAACTCTTCCAAGATCATATTCAGGGATCATGAGTAATAATTCAATTTCTCAATTATCAACTATCACTTTGATAATGGAAAACCACCGACGCCAACCAAACATAAAAGATCTCATTAAAGATAAAATAGTAGTTATTCAATCATACCCTTCTTTTTACCGATTCCGCTATCAATCCCTTAATCAACATGCGACTTCCATTAAAGAGATGAGAGGGAAAAGCATAAGGTAGGGGAAACAACAGGGGTAAGGTCCTTAATTCAATTTAGAGATTTGAAGCTCCATAACACAAGAACCAACTTGATACAACGAAAAAGAAAGCGGTAGGGACAGACAAGATACAAACGAGCATGGTTAGTTTTCCGACATAGTTGCGATACAATCCACCCATAGGCGATGCACAACTACTTGGAAAAGAGAGCAAATGATCACCACAAAATCCAGCGTCTACCAAACTAAGTAATAATATCATTAGGGCGTATATAATCTAAGAACAAACCCTAATTTTTATTCCTAAATCGCAACAAGGCATCGCCTTCTCGTCCTTTCGCCGATGCTCTGGACACGAGAGAAACCTACGAACATACGAGCTTGACGTCTTGGTCCAAGTTTGAGTACTTGCCCTCCCACTTTGGGAAGACGGTACTCAGGTGGTGCAGACGCATATGGGGAGACCTCGTTCTCCCCATAAGGCACATGCCGATCCATAAGCCCCATGTTGCATAGGGGTTGCAGACGCCCTTGAGTCATAGTGAGACGACGCCACGCCTCCCATAACTCATGCATAGTGCAATGATGGATCTGATCCATGATGCGAATCAACCTTGCCACCGTCGCGCGAGTGTCTTCCCGGTCGATCCCGGCAACGTGTTCACTTCTGCGCCACGTGCTTGCATAGGAAAGTGGTAGTATGAAGGCTGAGCTAACTTCGTCAAGTCATGACGAAGATGGCTCAGTGCCACACGAGCCACTTCCTGCAATGCCGTGGCCTCAGAGGTGCCACACGCCTGGAATCCATATGGGATATTCCTCGTCACGCGTCTGGCAACGATATTGATCACTGCCAAATACTCCTCCATCCCTGCTCCTTGATTTCGATGATAGATGGAGCATTGGTATTGATAAATGAAGTTTGCTCTTCACAATATATCTCTAGAAGCACCGGATATCCATCCACATCCTCAGCTTGGGTCTCCCGAATAAGGTACTGACGACTTAACCAAGGACAGAATGGCAAGATGAGTTAGTTTCGTAAATCGAAACAAGAATAAGGTGAGAAAAGATACTAAGATGGATAAGGAATAAAAGGGATTCCTAACTTAGTTTTTCTCAAATTAGTTTGATACTTTGAAAATAGTTTTAGACCAATGGACTGGCTAAACTTAACGCCCATGCTATCTCTAACCTACAGTCAGTATGGCTCTGATACCAACGCTGTGGGGACCCCGGTAATTATCTCCATAAGACCGAGATTAGACAAGGTCTTAGGGACATAATCACGGGTCTCCGGTAAATGAATTCCAATTTAACTCTATCCAAGTGAGAGGCTTAGCCGAATACTAGAGCCTCAACGATCATGCGCGCTGCTCCTTTGCGAGCGCTACATGATTGTTGATTCTCTTTCGATCCGAAGCACTACACTTAGTGAGTTAAATGGGAATTCATCTACAATGAGTATGACATATATTGGCTCCCAAGATCAACGACCAATATACTCATACCCTCATCCAACGTTGATTACATCCATACAACGCATACAACAAGAGATCAAAAGACATACTGCATAATAGTTAAAATCTACAGCTTATTACAAACGGCCGACCGGCCAAATTCAAGTAAAGTATCAAGTAGCAGCGGAAGTAAATAGATAAAGCAAAAGACCAGCAGTGGTATGCCCATCACCCATCGGCAACCGACTGGGGGTTAAATGATAGCACACTACTCATTAGTGTCACCCAAGTCAACACTAGCGAGATCGTCATACTCATAATCTTCCTCACCGAAAGGCCAAGAAACATCCGGTGAGTACAAGTGTACTCGCAAGTCTTACACAAATAAAAATAGTTATGCATAAGGGTCATTCAAAGGATGGCTCATATTGGTTTAGTTTTGCGAAAGAGACGCAACCATTAACATCCTACACATACTAGTTTTCATGTGCCCATTTAAAATCAGATTTGAAGTAGAAGTAAAGCATGTAGTAAAGCATTTTAGTAATAAACAATTGAATCATACAAAGACCAAAGTGGTAGCCCACTTTGATGTACTAAATACATGAACAACCCGTTCATGACGAATACCAAGTTCAACCACAATTTTAATTAAAAGTCTAACAATAGTAACTCCCGAACTCAAGCGGTTGTCCATAACCGTGGACACGGCTATTCGAATAGATTGATACCCTGCAGGGGTGTACTACTTTACCCACACGACTTGATTAGCCCGTAAGCCTCCAGATGCCTCCGAAAATAGCATACTTCCTATGGTATGCCGGCCGGGTAAATCAAGATATAGTCATTTTCAGCAAGAAAGCCCTATTGAGCTAAGTCCTCCTTGTGAGATGGTTCCTTGCCTAGTACAAGCATCTGATAGCACTTGCTAGGGGGCTCACAAGTTATATCGGAAATACCGATGCAATCAAAACAAAAGAATTGGCGCTCCCTTGCACACTATAAAGGATTACATCGGCTCCTAAAGAACATAGGATTTCACGGTCGCTATGCCCCTTACACCACCAAGGACTTAACACAATAAAACTCTCCCCCTACTTAACCATACGGCACCCATATACCGCGTGTGGCAGCACGAGTGTACTTGAATTAACGACGTTACCAAAGTTCGGTCCTCAATTGTCCAGACAAGTCCTTCCACTTACCCAATGCTCGTGCACAAAGCACCATCACTAACCAACACTTGTCCAGACCAAAAGCTCATTTAAAAATAACAAAATTTAACTCATAAAACAGCTACAAGATCTGAAGTATAAATCACAAAATGAGAGTTGTGTTTTATCCCAAAACCGCCGGGTTAGTCCCGACGATCGAACTACCGTGTCTAGACTTGCATGGCTAAGCAATTCTATAACCCATAATTCACACATCCTATCCTAAGCATATAGGAGTTGTCATAATTCAAGATTAACCTCAAGCATAGGACATAACTAAACTACACATCACAAAAATATTAACATAATCAAAATAGCATGCAAGCAATTATCATTGCACTAACTTAACCAAAGCGGGATCAAATATGATGCAAAAGAAAGTTCAAATGATGCTTGCCTTTCAGGAGTCCACTTTCTGACTCTTGGTTACGTGCTAAACTTACTTTCGGCAGCTCAAGACTATAGAAAAGACGATACCGAATAAACGCCAGAAATAGCCAAAACTCAAAGTACTCAAAAATGAATGAAATTTATATAGTAGCTAGATCATGATTTTAGATGAATTTAGGTACAAAATTATTCCATTTGGAGTTTATGTGAGAGAGTTATAGTAGTTTGAAAATCAGATTCATGAAAAATGCTAAAAATTCATACATTCTTCGTTCATCCCATTTTATTTATTTCGCAAAAATTTGCAGAATACTAGTGGAGATAAAAATTACATGGTTAGCTAGATAATAATATTTTACGAATAACCCAATTGGATTCATCTCATTTGGGGTTCATATGAATTTTCTATGAATTTTCCAAGTTAATTCAATTTCTAGTGTAAAAATAATTCTTTTCTGAATTTTAAATGGAATTGAATCCTTTTTGAACACAGGCTGACCTAGCCTCTGCCATGTCAAGTGAGGCCTACATATTTTCTTTTCTTTTCCATTTATTTCCTAAAGGAAAACATCTACCGACGAATGTAATCTTCTCACAAACATATACTTAACCGATTCTCCGGTATTGAATCCAATCACATGTATAACACTTCCCCAATCATATTCTCATATCTTGATCTAAATCCCGTACTAACCTTCACTAAAGTATCATCAAGGTAGTCAATCCAACAAATAGCGTCCGGAATCTCGATCTTCCAACTATACAACCTATCCAATAATTATACGAAACCTATCGACCCATGGGCTTATGACCATGACTAAATCCATTAATCATTCCCCGATATACTATTTAAGCTATTGCTAACTATCTAGCTCCACTAGTCTCGCCTCAGCAAATCACAATCGCATACACTCAATTTTCCACCGATCAAGGTTTAATTGACGAATCGATACCTAATGATCTTCACAATTTAAGAACACATCCAACATCTAATTAATCACTACTCGATCAACTTATATCCATACCATCGAACTTAGTTGTGAACGACATCTACCAATCCATCACACCTGTGTCTCTATGATCAACTAATAATCATTTAGCTACTAATCCAATAGAGAGCACAATTGCATCGACTCGGCACAAGGGACTTACCTACTAATTAGATGGTAGTCCAAATATTTATCCGCAATCAATATAATCCATTTCTACCTTCTCCCAATTCTAGCATGTATAACTCACATAGATATTACTTAAGGCATCCGACCAATTTGCTCACAATTAAATAAACCGTCCGATTCAACATCAGTATTTCCTTAAATACCATCTCGTGAGCTACCCATCAAGTAATAATTTATAAAATCCTTATGCATCCTATCTCCTAAAATTACTAATCCAATGTGAGAAGAAACCTCCAATTAATTTATCCTCAAAGATCACCATAATTTTGCATACAACTCCAAAATATCATCCGGTCAAACAATCAAATGTATATTTAATCTAGCATCCACCGATCAACAATACAAACATTTCGCCTCAATAATCTAATTATTCGCATTCGCCAATATATCAACACATAATCACGCCTACGCACAAATAAAACATAACCGGAGAATTATACCGGTCTTAAGCTACCAATTTATTTTACAATTAAACATTCATAAATAGATGACATGCAGACGACTAATATGCAACATGCACGACTAATATTGTAATGTGGTAAAATAAATAACACTAAGAATTTTACCGCAACGCTAGGCGTGTGAAACGTCACCGGGTGTCGTCTTCTAGACTCTGCATCCGCGTCCACCGTGGTCGTCGCCGATCCCACGTCCGCCGTAGTCGTCGCCGACTCGACCACGTCCACGTCGACGCCGTCGCTCTCGACCACGCCCACGGAGCCGGCTTGCTGATGCCACGCTCAAGCGCAACACGCCACACCGCCTCGCCTCGCCTGAGCCGCCACGCCGCTGCATGCATGGCCGTTGCATGCATGCGCCGCGCTCTCGGTCGGCTCGCCTATGCCGCCGTCTTTGTTAGCTGTCGTGCGCTCGGCCACCTCACCGAACCGCTTCATGTGTGCACGGGCCTCACCCACGTTGCGCCTGGCTGCATCATGCTGCTCCTGTGCTGGGCCGCGACGCCGCGTCGGGGGCTACTCCTGCGCCTGAGCCCAGCCTTGCCTGGCGCTAGCTGGAGCTGCCGCCAAGCCATGGAGCTGCTGCGGTAGCCATGCGCCCGGCTATGCCACCAAGTGAGCTGCTACTGCCATGCGCCTGGTTGTCTTGCTCCTGGAGCAGCATCTTGGTGGCGCTCCTGCCGCTGCAGCATGGAGCCACATCACGCTAGCTCCCTCTCACTTCTCCCCCTGCCACTGCACGCATGCACGGCAGTGCATCACCCTTGGCTGCCGCAATCACCAGCACAACCTTGCTGCCTCCTCTCTTCTTGCAAAACACCCCATTGAACTTGCATGCGAAAACCAATAGGATAGATGGATTGCTCATGAGGTGAGGAGTGCTACCGTATAACATGCAAAAGGTGATTCTCAGTTTTTGGGAGAGATTTAGAGGAGAGAAGTGGAGCTTGAGTTTGTGTTCATGAAGAGAAAGAAATGGTGTGCTTGCTCTGTTGGAGGAAGAAGGCAGTGTGGGAAAGAGAGTTGGCAGGGGATGGGGCTCGGCTGGGATGGTAGTGGGGGTGCCTGAAATGACTAGAATTAAGTGACATGGGGAAAAGGCAGTGAGCTCTCGGCTGGGCATTAAACAATGGTCATGCATGTGACTTTTAGTGGTTCAGTTTTGGGAGGGGGAAGAGAAAACCGAATGGCAGTGAGCTAGCTTTGTGATTCGGCTGGCATAAAAAAATGAGCAGGGAGATGGCTGTGCTGTGAGGATAAAGAAATGGGGTGGAGAATGGTAGTGGAGAGGCATTCGGCTGGGGGTAAAAGAAAAAGAAAAGATCAGTGGGGTTCTCTTTTGGGTAAATGAAGTGATATTGTGTGGTTGGATGGCTGTGCAAAAGATTGAGCAGTGAGGTAAGCAAACAAAAGAAGAAAGATGGCATGGGGAGTTGAAATGCCTGTGGTAGCTTTGGTTGCTAGGATAAAATAACAGAGATAGAGAGGGCTCTCTCGGTTGGGAGGGGATGGCAGAGAGAAAAGGCAGTGCAAAGCATGGTTCGGCTGGAAAAAGAAAGAAAAGCAGTGAGGGGTTTAGGAAATTATTAGATGATGAAAACTTGCTCCAAAAATCGTGAAAATTTTAGGGGAGACTTCTGTAAAATTTTCAGGAATTTATCCACACTGTGATCTTCTCTAAAAATATTTAAATTTGCTGTTTTTGTTGGCTGTGTATTGTTGGGTGCTTTCCATAATGGGTAAAGTTGGCAGTGGGAGATAGATTAAAAAAAATGGTAGTGAGAATGAGCAGCTCTCGGTTGGGGAGATGATGTTCGGCTGGGTTACAAAAAAAATGGCAGAAAATGTCAGGGAATCATGCTGGATTTGGGGAGTGAAACAAGGAAAAGGCAATGCTCTTGCATGTTGGATAGAGTGCGGCAGTGGTTTAGCTAGGCATAAAGAAATGGCAAGGAAAGAAAAAGTGGATCAGCTGGCAAAAGGAGATGGCAGGGAGTGCCCATAGCCAGCTAGCTCATGCATAAGTATATACTACTAGCTCCCCCACTTCATGCCTCTTGTCTGTGTGTAAAGCAGCAGCTTGCATGTATACATATGTGTACAACTAGCAGCTACTAGTAGTATATAAAGTGGATCAATTAGTGGATTAATGGGTACACAAACGTTTCGTCTGTGGTCGGTTGAACTGGAAAAATATAGCGACGATACTAACGTATGCAAGATGACATGATTTTTGAAAAGCATGTAAAAACAACAAATAAAAATAATTTAATTTAAATGCAGTCTCTCAAACAATTCGATTTAATATTGTTGGTCATTATTATTATTATTATTATTATTATTATTTTGCATCTTCTTAAACTATTTGATTTAACTTTAAATGCAACCTTTCAATGTATTCAATTTGTTTTTGTTTTTTTTTTCAAGCAACATTTTAATTAAACATTGGAAAAAAATTAAAACACAGTCAAAAATTTAATAGATCGCCAAATTAAATATTAACATCCCGATTCTGAAAATCAGGATGTTACAGATCCATCCCTTACAAAATTGTGCTGAGAGCGAGTGTTTTTCTTAAAACGAGACCCAGATAGTTTCAAGGTTCACAGACGATTTTAGTGCTAGTGTAAATCAAACTATTCGAAAATTAAAAGTACAAAGGGTATTTGATGCATCGCCGCGAGGTAAAATTTTCACTTTTTTTCTTACCACCGTTCAGTTCAGGTCACACTATTTCTTGCGATAACGGGAGTATCAAGTCCAAGGACTCAAAGCCGGTCCTTTTCTGGTTGCAACTTGTGCTCTGTCTGAACCATTTGATCCATGGAGCTGCTTTTCTCATGTACTGCTAGTCTGCTACCAAGAGCACGAATGGCAGATTCTACGTGCTGGGCCTTTGGTTTGACAAAATCGGCGATATGTTATGTAATTAGACCCAAATTGTGGAACTAGGCCTTCTTTTGGGCTGGCAATTCACCGTGACGACCAAGGGTGGAAGGCGCGGTTTAATTTAGGGTCAAGTGTGAGACGCCGAGACGGTAGTACAAAGCTCCTGGCCGAGGGCTAATTAACTTGTTTGCGTAAACAAACATATTAGGTGCCGATGGATCGAACGAACACAAAATTTGAGCTTCGATCCAGTCGAGTGAGGGGAGACCGGCGGGGCCACGGCTCCCTCGTCCTGTTACAAGTACTCTATTCTTGGTGTGCTTCTAGTTTAAAATAACTTCAAACTTTAAGCTATATATGGCCCTTTCTAGAATGTACCTGTTCAAAACTTGAAGCATATATACAACATTTTTTAACTACCTGCATTGAATTTCTCATTTAATTTATAGTATAAAAAAGTAGTCGTACATCTATTTCATTCTCCGCCGCTAGCTAGATTCAGATAGTTGTTGCCAATGACACGTGCATCTATGCATATATGCATGTAGTACTGATATACGTGATCCGTATGTGATCTGAATTTCTAATACGGTGGAATCCAAACTTGTCATATTAACGGATTAATTTCTTACTTAGACTCCAAGTTTTTTTACCTCCTGTAAGTTGTACGGGGAGAGAGGACGCTTCGTTATAATTCCCTTGCGTTTTGTAAACACTCCTCGTACAATGATCATCGCCGATTGGCATCTGTGGTTTTTTCCCCGCAAAGGTTGTTCATTGTCACGATCCCAACAATAAATCAAAGGAATCGAGACGATCTAGTATGATGGAACGTAAGTCTGTGAGATAGAGAAGAACTCAGAGAAGGGAGAGAGAGGATTTGGGGATTTTCTTCTCATTCAATCGATGCCGGTCTCTCTCGCCGTTCAACCCCTTTTACACTGTAGAATAAACGACAATCTAATTACATGCTGAAAGTTCAGCCCATACAATGTTTGGCCCGACAGGCCCAACTCTCAGTCGCTACTCATTTTCCCTCTGAAGCTTGCGCCATGTGCTCCCGGTAACATTGCCATCGTGACATTCCCCTCCGCTTAAGCTGCAGCTTGACCCTAAGCTGGTGAAGATGGAAACAGATGACGTAAGGCATGAAGGTTTTCCCAAGTTGACCACTGCGGCGGTGAGTGGGACCACTGAATGAGACCTTGCGGAATGACTTTGTGGCCCAATCGACTGAAGCGCATCCTAGCGATCTTCGCAGGAAAAAGTAGATGATCAGCATAAATCAAATTGAGTGATTCATCAGGACTCACCGATACTGGATGTTTGATGGCCTTCTTTAACTGTGAGACATGAATCACTGGATGAATTAGACTTCCTGGCGGTAATTGCAGCTTGTACGCCATCTGACCTATCCTCTGAAGGATCTTGTAAGGACCAAAATATCTGAACCCCAATTTCTGAGATGCTCGGCGAGCCACCGAAAGCTGAACATACGGCTGTAGCTTGAGGTATACAAGATCTCCCACTTCAAATTCTCTAACAGATCGTTTTTTGTCAGCCCGGTCTTTCATTTGCTGTTGTGCCCGCTGTAAATTTTGTTGAATCAACTTGACCATGTGCTCCCGGTCTTGCAGCCATTGTTCCAGTTCTGGCATAGAGCTACTGTCACCACTGCTAATGCCAAAGTGACGAGGTGGATGACCGTATAAGACCTCAAACGGTGTTTTGCTAAGAGTTGAATGGTATGTGGTATTGTACCAAAACTCCGCCTGAGATAACCACTGCGACCATTTGTTTGGGCAAGCCTGTACCATGCAACGGAGATAAGTTTCCAAGCATTGGTTGAGACGCTCGGTTTGACCGTCAGTTTGGGGGTGGTACGCTGAGCTCATGTTCAATTTGGTGTCCGTTAACTTGAACAATTCTTGCCATAGTGCACTTGTGAATACCTTGTCCCGGTCGGAGATAATCACTTGCGGCAGACCATGTAGCTTGTAGATGTGGTTGATGAACAAGTGAGCTACTGTCCAAGCTGTGAATGGATGTGCTAAGGGTAGAAAGTGACCATACTTGGAGAATTTGTCCACGACAACCACAATGGTATCGAAGCTATTGGATTTTGGCAGACCTTCAATGAAATCAAGACTAATGGTTGTCCAAGCCTGTGTGGGAATGGGTAATGGGGATAACAAACCCGGTAGCTTGACATGTTCTGATTTGGCTTGTTGGCAGATAGAACAAGCTGACACATATTGGTAAATGTCCTTTTTCATGCCCGGCCAAGCGAATAATGCTTTGATCTTGTGATATGTGGTAGTGATGCCACTGTGTCCTCCCACACCGCTGTCATGTAGTGCCAACAAGACTGCCTGATGCGCTTCAGTATGGTTGCCCAACCAAATACGACCTTTATGCTTGATGATGCCATCTTGCAAGCAATATCCATCAGAATTTGACCCAGTGAGTGATAGCTCTGCCAACAATGCTTTTGTGGCACGGTCCTTTTGATAACCTTCTGCCACAATTTCCAACCAGCGTGGTCGGCTATTGGATATGGCTGACAATTCTGTCATTTGTTCTTTGCGGGAGAGTGCATCAGCGGTTTTATTCTCCAATCCTTTCTTATAGATCAACTTGTATTGTAGACCCAATAGTTTCACAAAAGCTTTGTGTTGCATACCTTGAGTAATCCTTTGTTCTCCCAAATGTAACAAACTTTTGTGATCTGTGGCTATAGTGAATTGACCATGTTGCAGGTAAGGCTTCCACTTCTCCACTGCCATGAGGATTGCCAAACATTCCTTCTCATAGGTAGATAAGCCTTTGCCTTTTTGTCCTAGGGCTTTGCTTAGGTATGCTATGGGGTGGCCTTGTTGCATAAGGACAGCACCAATGCCTATATCACTAGCATCGGTTTCTAAAACAAATTCTTTGGTAAAATCCGGTAAGGCCAATACAGGAGCTTGCACTAGTGCTTGTTTAATGGCTGTGAAGGCTGCTTGTTCTCTTTCTGTCCAAGTATACACCACCCCTTTCTTCAAAAGTTCAGTTAAGGCCTTACTGATGATGCCATAATGTCGGATAAATTTCCTGTAGTATCCCGACAAGCCAAGAAATCCTCTTAATTGTTTGACATTGCGAGGAGGTGGCCAGTTCTGGACTGCCTGGATTTTGGATGGGTCGGTTGCTACCCCCTGGGCACTGATAATATGCCCCAAATATTCCAATTGGGTTTGAGCGAATGAGCACTTGGACTGCTTAAGAAACAATTTATTTGCAGTGAGAATTTGGAATACTTGTTGTAAGTGCTGTACATGTTCATCCAATGTCCGACTGTATACCAAGATATCATCCACAAAAATGAGGACAAACTTTCGGATGAACCGTGCAAATGTGGTATTCATGATTGCCTGGAATGTAGCTGGTGCATTCGTGAGACCAAATGGCATGACCCGGAACTCCCAATGCCCGTTGCGTGATTTAAAAGCTGTCTTGTATTCATCTTTTTCGACTAGTCTGATTTGGTGGTAACCCGCCCACAAGTCCAACTTAGTAAACCACTGAGCACCACTCAATTCATCCAGCAATTCATCGATCACTGGCAAAGGGTACTTGTTTTTAACAGTAGCCGCACTTAGTTGTCTATAATCCACACAGAAACGCCACGTGCCATCTTTTTTCTTTACTAGCAATACTGGAGAAGCAAACGGGCTAGCACTGGGTTAAATAATCCCTTTTTGTAGCATTTCTTTGATCTGCTTTTCAATCTCATCCTTTTGTTTTGGAGCATATCTATAAGGTCTAATTTGAACTGGTTGAACCCCTGGAAGCAAAGGAATGGAGTGGTCCAAGGTTCTGTGAGGAGGCAATTCAGTTGGTTCCTGGAATAATTGAGCATTGTCATCTAATAAGGTATGTACCACTGCTGGGCAACTTTCTGTCCTACCTTCAGAGCTCACTGTCATCAAGTGAATCAATTGAGCCAAACCTCCACTTCGGACTAAGCCTTGTAATTTCTTGGCCGAAATTGGCTGACAGGAAGTGGTACTGTCTTTCGCACCATGCAGAGTTATTTGCCCTCCTTCATGAAGGAACTTTAATGTCTTCTGACTCCAGTGAATCCACATGGGTCCATGTTCTTCCAACCATTCCATACCCAAAATTATGTCATAGTATCCCAATTTAAGTACTCTGACATCTGTGGAAAAAGTATATCCTTGAGTCCACCATTGGAGTCCTTTGATTTGCTGATTACTACACATCTTTTCTCCATCAGCCAAGGCTACCTGAACTGGCACTGCAGATTGAGTGGGGAGCTGTAACTCATGCACCAGTGAATGACTAATAAAGTTGCCCGAGCTACCTGAATCAATCAATAATAAGATTTCCTGATTATCAATGTATCCTTGCAACTTGATTGTCCTTTTGCCCTGAACTCCTACTGCTGCACACTGGGAAATACTAATCAACACTTCTTCCTCACTGTTCTTGCTGTCAGTATCACTGCCCTCCTTTTCTTCACTTTCCAATTGCAGAGCTTCCAATAGTTCCTCTAGCACATGCAGTGGTACACTGCGTGGACATTTGTGGCCAGCTCCCCACTTCTCCCCACATTTCATACACAAACCTTGAGCTCGGCGCAGCGATCTAAGGTTCTGATACTTTTCTTCTATTTTAGTTTTGTTTTCAGTTTTGAGCTCCACTGGAGGAGCCCCCAAAATTCCCTTGCCATTATAGGTTTGTGACTTATGGTTGAACCTTGCATAGTCCTGACGACCGATGTATCTCTTAGCTGTCACTGCTAATTCTTCTTCTTGCAGCAAGGCTAGTGACAAGACAGCATCCACTGTTTTAGGTTTATGCAAGACAATGGCAGTTCTGATTTCCCCCTTTAAACCTTCTACAAATTTGTTGACCAGGAACACATCATCATAGTTTCTATTGTAAGATAGTACTTTGTGTGCTGCACTTTGAAATTGATCATAATACTCCTCACACCCCCAAGCTGCTTGATGTTTAACAAAGTTTTCATGTAATTGTGATATAAGTCCTTGCCAAACTTACTTTCCACTGCTACACACAGTTCAACCCAAGTATTCACTGTGTGTTGTGCTTCATATGCCTGCAGCCACAGAGATGCATTGCCATGAAAATGCAGTGAGGCAAACTGAGCGCAACATTGAATTGGCACCTGGAACATACGAAAATATTTTTCACACTTGTCCTTCCAAACTCTCGGATGTTCTCCATCGAACTGGGGAAACTCTGTCTTTGGCATGTGAAACTCTCTCTGTTGGTAGTTGTGATTTCCTGGCACTCCAACCAATCCCTTACCTCCATGAGCCCCCAAATCGAAGGTCACTGAAGAGCTCTGGTATGGAAACTCGCTTGTTACCAGATTCTGTCCAGAGGTGGTGGTTATCCCTGGAATTTCTCCCTAGTAATGCTTCTCCTCTCGGTACGCCTCAGACCGCAGCGTCGACTGATGTGGAGGATTGTGCGACACTCCTTCCAGTTGGGACACCCTCATTCGGAGATCATCTGTCGCCTGTCTCAGTCCAGCAAGCGAGCAGTCCACAGTTGGTCTCCATGTCTCTGCTTGTTTCATCCGATCATCCATGCCTGTGACCATGCCTAGTATGGCCTTGACATCGTCGTCCAGCGTAGACATCCTTCCTTCCGCCGCCTCCATCCGCACGGTAAGCGTCGGTTGTGCTCCTTTTCTCTTCGCCACAACTGATGACGGATCGAAGAGCTCTGATACCAATCTGTCACGATCCCAACAATAAATCAAAGGAATCGAGACGATCTAGTGTGATGGAACGTAAGTCTGTGAGATAGAGAAGAACTCAGAGAAGGGAGAGAGAGGATTTGGGGATTTTCTTCTCATTCAATCGATGCCGGTCTCTCTCGCCGTTCAACCCCTTTTACACTGTAGAATAAACGACAATCTAATTACATGCTGAAAGTTCAGCCCATACAATGTTTGGCCCGACAGGCCCAACTCTCAGTCGCTACTCATTTTCCCTCTGAAGCTTGCGCCATGTGCTCCCGGTAACATTGCCATCGTGACATTCATGTAAAAAATTGTGTCTTCTTTGTCTTTATTTATCTAACCAGTGGTATCAGAGCATATAAGATTAGGGTTTTAGAGAGACAGAAAAAAAAATTCCACATCCTATCTGGCGCCACCGTCAAGCGCAGCGGCGCGTCTTCGTCTCGCAAGCAGATTGATCCGAAGCGAAATCAACGTGTTGTGTCCGCCCGTCCACCACATCGGCGCTAGTCCCCAGGCGCTGCGCGGCACGGCACGTACCAGCGCGCGAGCAAACAAGGAGGCAGACCAACCAAACTCCCCAAGCCGGTTCTCCAGCTGCACAGGTCCCAGGTAGAATCACGTGGAGTTTATCAATTCCGGCTATTTTTGTTACGTGCACACGAGAAGCATACGAGGAGATTCGAAGATCTTTGTTTCGTGTTTCTGTGTACTAAAGAGATTGTGATTTTTGTTAGGTTTACACAGATCAGTACCAGCAATTTCAGGATTTATTCCTCATGCCGACTTTGAAGTATGATCTTCCACTCTTGGGTCGATACACAAGATTTTCGTTGTGGTAAGTCAAGATGAGGGCCGTGCTGGCATAGATAGATTTGGATGATACGTTGGAAGCATTTGAGAAACAACCTACCACATGGACAGCAGATGAGAAGCGTAAAGACCGTAAGGTTTTATCTCAGATTCACCTTTATCTATCAAAAATAATATTTTGCAGGAGGTTTTGAAGGAGAAGACATCTGCTGCATTATGGCTAAAGCTGGAACAAATTTGTATGACAAAGAATCTCACCAGCAAGATGCATCTCAAGCAGAAGTTGTATTCTCACAAATTGCAAGAAGGAGGATCCGTGCTTGATCATCTTTCGGTGTTTAAGGAGATTGTTGTTGACCAGTCGATGGAGGTAAAATATGATGACGAGAATTTGGATCTTATTCTTTTGTGTCCTCTGCCTAGTTCCTTTTCAAATTTTAGAGATACCATATTATATAGTAGAGATATTCTCACTCTTCAAGAACTTTACAAAGCTTTGCATACTAAGGAGAAGATGAAACAAATGGTACCTTCTAAAAATTCAGTTCAAAATAAGAAGGTTTGTTTGTTCGTGGCAGACAAAAGGAGAAGAACTCAAATAATAGACCTCGAGACAAAAGTTCGAACAGCTACAAGAACTGGTTGAAATCTAGAGGCAAATACAAGTCGTGCAAATATTGTAAGAAAAGTGGGCACGACATCTCTGAATGCTGAAAGCTGCAGAATAAAGAAAAGAAAAATCGATATTATAAGCCAAAAGGTAAACCAGATGATGAAGGTAAAACCTCCCTTGCTATTGATGATAATTCTGATGGAGAAGTTCTTGTTGCGTTTGCTGAATGTGCTAAGACCAATGATTAATGAATTCTTGATTCTGCTTGTACCTTTCATATATGTCCTAATAAGAATTGATTTGCCACCTATAAACCTGTTGAAGGTAGTACTGTGTTGATGGGTGATAACTCATCTAGTAAGGTTGCAGGAATTGGTTCAGTTTAGATCAAGATGTTTGATGGTATTGTCAGGACTTTAACAGAAGTAAGGCATATTCTAGATTTAAAAAGGTATCAAAAGGCTCTCTTGTTGTGATGAAAGTTGATATTAAATCTGTAAATCTGTACCATTTACGAGATACTACAATATCAGGTAATGTTGCTGTAATTTCAAGTTTATTATCTGATTCTGATGCTACTAATATTTGGCATATGCGTCTTGGGCATATGAGTGAAATTGGTTTGGCAGAATTGAGCAAGAGAGGACTTCTTGATGGACATTGCATCGGCAAGCTGAAATTTTGTGAGCATTATGTGTTTGACAAACATAAGAGGGTGAAGTTCAATACTTCGGTTTATACTACAGAAAGTATTTTGGATTATGTGCATTCTGATTTATGGAGACCATCTCGCAAGACATTGCTAGGAGGTGCTCGTTATATGTTAACAATTATTGATGATTACTCTAGAAGAGTGTGACCTTATTTCTTGAAGTATAAATCAGAAGCATTTTCAACATTTAAAGAGTGGAAGACTATAGTTGAAAGGCAAATTGAGAAGAAGGTAAAGAAACTTCGCACTGATAATGGGATGAAATTCTGTTATGATGAATTTGAATCATATTACAAGACTGAACGCATTGTTAGGCATTACACTTGTAACACCCTGACTATTCGGAAGCCAAGATGCCACCTATTTATTCCAACAATCTTCACAATGAGAAAGAATAAGAAATAGAGTATCAACTAATGGCAGTATCAAAACATCTAGGACATGATGAAGGTATCCTTCCTTCACCATCTAGGTTATTTATTTCAGATCATCGATAATGACAGTTCACATGCAGTAATAAATCAACATCCTTGTGGAGAAGGTATCCTTCCTTCACCAATTATAATTTAATTATTACAGTTCATCAATAACAAATGTAAGATAGAATTAAATTTAATCTTGAACATGAATAAGTTGGTGTGAACGAGTAGTGCGTGTCTACTCCCTCCCAAGTGAGCTAACATCAGGGGTTACCTAAAATAAACAAACAACGCAAGAGTGAGTCCGTGACTCAGCAAGTACAGTGGAAAAGACAGAACACATATACGAACAAAACCCGCACCTTAACAAAAGTGCAGGGATCCAAGTCCTGTATGAAGAACGTTTCATACAGGTGTCCAAATCTGCCCACACTGGAATTGATGGGTCTTACGTGCCCATACTGGAATTGATGGGTCTTTCTATCCACTCTCGTGGACGGGACATGACAATGTCCAAAACTGCCCACATTGGAATGGTGGGACTTACACTCCACTCCCGTGGATAAAACATGAATTAGGATGCATGAACTGAAGTATGAATTATGAAAGACATCATATATATACTCATGTATATAATACATAAGAAAAAGACATAAACTTTGAATATTCTCATAGATATCAGAAAAACACAATACAGTCATCAAGCATGCATCATACTCCAAACATATGAACAACAAGTACTTGCCTTCTGCGTTGCGACGCGTTAGCAGGCAACGAAGGTGCTCCCAAACCCGTAGCCTCGCCGCCTAAACAATACAATAAACGAAATAAGAACCACATGGTACGCAACACGACTTAATATTCTACAATACTCTCTTGAACACCCAAGAAATAGCCGTAATCCCAAATCTGAAAAAACAGACAACACCCTGGAATCGGATCTGGACAGCAGCACGGTATTGGCCATAACTATTTACCTGGGACTCGAAACGAGGTGAGCCCAGCTCCTACATAAACTTAACGATCATACCTACAACACTCTAGTTGATGAGGTAACCCAATTCGGCCAAATTATTATACTAACAGGTAATTGAACAGCAGTACAGAATCTGTCCGAACAGTTAAGACAGCAATATTAAAACGTCCATAACTTTTCATCTACAACTCGAAAGTGAGCGTTCTTTAACAATCTGAAAAGGTTATGAAATTATCTACAATAACCTAGTTGAGATAAAACTCTGATTCGTCCATTAACATACACCTATTTTAAAAGACAACTTAAAAGGTAAATCTCGTCAAAAATCTGGACAGCAAAAACTAAAATGATCATAACGTTTGACTCGTACGTCGGATTTTAGTGTTCTTGGCGGCCACCGAAAGCTAAGAACCAGACCTACATAACTCCAGGAGATGAATATCTCAAATTCGGCCTCTAAAATAACGAAACAGACCGCGCAACATACTGGACAGATTGATACCGACAGCAGACCGACATTGATCCAAGCAATTCTATTCGTTTCCTCTTCTACGACCAAACCACCAACATCAACCGAGGAATAATTACCCTTGGAGCACCCAGGAGGACGAAGATCGAACCGTGGTGGTGACCCCCTGCCGTCTTGATCTGAACCCTTGCGAAACTCCACCAATATGACGTGGGAGGCCGGCAACGAGGGGACCAACACCGAGGGAAAGCTCTAGGGGATGGGAGCGCGACTTCGGGACCTTGGGGCAGCACCAAAGGGGTGGAGGAGGGGCAGCACCTCTGCTGGAAGTGGCGCACAAGATGGAGGGGGAGAGGAGCAAGTGGCGGCTGCCAAAAGGGGGAGAGGTGGAAGGGGTGGGGGCTAGGGTTTTTCAGCCGCCCCCCTAAAGGCCCCTATGGCCGGCCCCTTGATGGGCTTGGGCCCCATGGCTGCCCCTCCCTTGGGCTCTGAATCGGCCCTCCTTGTCCCACAAGGCCTCCTTTTGGGCTTGTTGGCCAAAGGCCCAGGCCCAAAGCCAGAAGAAACAACGAACGGCGAAACTGCGAATTTTTATACTCAATTTCGAACCGAAAACTTTCTAAACTAAAACGAGGTATTACATTCTTCCCCCCTTAACAGGATTCGACCCCGAATCTAAACGCCAAACAACACAAGAGAAAACCAGAACTGGGAACTTAACAACAAAGAATACACACCTGCGGTGAACAAGTCTGGATATAGCTCGCGCATGCGAGACTCCAATTCCCAAGTGGCCTCTCTCTCCGACTGATGAGACCAAAGAATCTTGATATATTTTAGAGTCTTGTTTCTCAATACCCGCTCTGACCATTCCAGAATTTTCACTGGTCGGGACTCAAAAGTAAGGTCCTGCTCAATGCTCAACGGCTCCAATGGAATTGCATGCTCAGGGTCTAGTAAGAACTTTCTCAACATGGACACATGAAACACATTGTGAACTCCGCTCAAGGATTCGGGAAGATCCAAGCGGTAAGCCAAATTTCCAACTCTTGCCACAACTGGAAACGGTCCAATGTACCTCGGGCTAAGCTTCCCTTTGGTACCGAAACGTACTATGCCTTTGGTAGGCGATACTCTCAGAAGGACTTCGTCACCCACTTTGAACTCCAATTCTCACCTCCTAACATCCGCGTAGCTCTTCTGTCGGCTCTGAGCAGCTAACAAATTCTTTCTAACTTCCGCCACTCTAGCCACAGTTTGCTGAACCCACTCTGGACCCAACACTGCCCGCTCCCCCACTGCATCCCAACACAACGGGGATCGGCATTTTCGCCCATAAAGAACTTCAAAAGGTGCAGCTCGAATACTAGAGTGATAACTGTTATTGTAAGCAAACTCTGCGAAAGCTAGATGGTCTTCCCAACCTCCCTTCCAGGACATAACACAACATCTGAGCATATCCTCAAGTGTCTGAATGGTGCGCTCAGACTGACCATCAGTTTGGGGATGAAACGCGGTACTAAGACAAAGCTGTGTGCCCAAAGCATTCTGCAAGCTCTCCCAAAACTTGAAGATAAACTTAGCATCTCGATCTGAAACAATCGTCTTCGGCACCCCGTGCAACCGCACTATCTCTCGCACATAAAGAGGAGCCAAATCACTAGCTGAATTAGTTGTACAAATAGGAATGAAATGTGCCGACTTACTAAACCGGTCCACTATGACCCAAATAGCATCCTTTCTGCGCTGCGTGCAGGGTAAACCAACTACAAAATCCATAGAGACGTCATCCCATGGCCACACCGGAACCTCTAAAGGTTGCAACAACCCTGCTGGTCGCTTATACTCAGCCTTAACCCGCTGGCAAACTCCACATGATGCCACATACTGGGCAATATCAACTTTCATCCTTTTCCACCAGAAACTCCTCTTCAAATCCTTGTACATCTTGGTCTCACCTGGATGTACAGTATACGGGGTGCGGTGCGCTTCCTTTAGTATCTCATCCTTGACCTGTGCCTTCTGTGGCACACATAGTCGACCCTTAAATCGCAATGCACCTGACTCATCTATGCTGAAGTGGCCTTGCTTGCCCTCATCTAAGCGTTTCCTCACACGCTGAAACATCTGATCAAGCTGTTGTGCTTCCCGCACTCGATCTGGAACAGTTGACTCAAGAAGCAAACGGGTCTTCGATTGGGCGGTACCCGCAAAACAAAAGGAGATATCAATACGCTCTAAATCAGCAATGAGACAACTGAGAGTAGGAGGTGTCACCTTGCGACTCAGGGCATCAGCTACAACATTTGCTTTGCCCGGATGATACTGAATGGTGAGATCATAGTCCTTTATCAACTCCAACCATCTCCTCTGCCTCAGGTTTAAATCTTTCTGGGTAAAGATGTATTTCAGACTCTTGTGATCAGTGAATATATCACAAGATTCGCCATACAAATAATGATGCCAAATCTTCAATGCAAGAACCACTGCAGCCAGCTCTAAATCGTGAGTAGGATAATTCTGCTCATGCTTTCTCAACTGTCTCGATGCATAGGCAATCACCTTGCCGTCCTGCATGAGGACACAACCAAGACCGACTCTGGACGCATCTAAATAAATTGTGAAACGCTTTCCTGGCTCGGGGAGAGTAAGAATTGGAGCGGTCACCAGCTTATCCTTCAAGTACTGAAACTGCGTTCGCACGCCTCTGACCACTGGAACTTGATACCTTTCTGCGTCAATTGGGACAACGGTCTAGCAATGGTAGAGAAACCCTCCACGAAACGCCGGTAATAACCAGCTAAACCCAAGAAACTCCTTACTTCTTTGACATTTGTTGGTCTCTTCCATTCTACCACTGTTGAGATCTTGCTGGGATCAACTGAAATGCCATCTTGATTGATTACATGGCCCAGAAATCCAACTTCAGAAATCCAGAATTCACACTTTTTCAGCTTGGCGTAAAACTGGTGCTCTCTTAAAGTCTCGAGAACCATCCTCAAGTGTTGTTCATGATCCTCCTCTGTCTTGGAATAAATCAGGATATCATCAATAAACACCACCACAAAGTCATCAAGGTACCGGTGCAGCATACTGTTCATAGCTTCCATGAATACTGCAGGAGCATTTGTTAGTCCAAACGACATAACTTTATACTCATAATGGCCATACCTCGTAGAGAAAGCCGTCTTCTCAATATCTTGTTCCCGAACTCGTATTTGATTATACCCTGACTGAAGGTCAATTTTAGAGAATACCTTGGCTCCCTTCAGCTGATCAAAAAGATCCTCAATACGGGGCAAAGGATATTTATTCTTCACAGTGGCCTGATTAAGAGCCCGGTAGTCCACACACATACGCCAACTGCCATCTTTCTTCTTAGTAAATAGAACAGGCGCTCCCCACGGTGAAACACTACGCCGAATCATACCTTTGGACAGCAGGTCGTCCAACTGCTTCTTCAACTCCTCTTGGAAGGGTCGTGCCAAACGATAGGGAGACATCGAAATAGGTCGGGTTCCTGGAATAAGGTCAATTCGGAACTCCACTTTCCGCTCTGGAGGCATTCCAGGAAGCTCCACAGGAAAAACATCAGGAAACTCATTCACCACGGGAATATCCTCTATGCGTAGTGAATGATCAGCCTTCTCGCTGAGAGACCACAGCAACCCAACGGTTGAGGACCGACGATTGGGAAAAAGACTAGCCAACACAAACAAGGAGTCAGCCGGAGCACTGCCTTGAATCACCAGTTCTTCACTAGACGGGGCTTGCAAAGTCACTGTCTTCCAGAAGCAACAAATCTTGGCACAATAACTGAACAACCAGTCCATGCCTAGGATAACGTCGAAGGGTGATAACTGAATTACCATAAGGTTAGCAGTGAAATTTTCGTCATCAATAATGATGGAACAGCCTGGACAGGCAGTAGAGCTAGAAATAAGACCCCCCGGGGAACTGACTACGACAGATTCAGAGATACGCTGCATACTCAAACCTGCCCTTCTAGCAAACTCTAGGGACACAAAGGAATAGGTAGCTCCTGAATAAAAAAGAACGAAAGCTTCGTGGGAATCAACTAGCAAGGTACCTGTCACAACATCAGGGCGGCCCACAATGTCAGGGGTAGGCATGGTGTAGACTCCCGGTGGTGGCGGAGCAGAAGACGCACCCACACTCTGCGAAGGGTGAACCGGAATTGCTGCTGGTGAAGTGAATGATGGTAGAACAGCTAGCCCAGGGTTCCAATAGAATCCCGTAGGAGGTGCAGGAGTAACCGCTGCAGGAGGAACCCGTCCTGAAGAGAACTGAGGCGCAGGAACAGCAGCTAGAGTCTGAACTGAACCCCGAGGTGCACTAGAAGAAGACGCTGCCGGAATTGTCTCCCATTTGATAATGCTTGCTGGATTTTTCTTGCAAACTGACAACTTATGGCCCTCCCGACCACAATGATGACATGTTCCTTTGAAAGTACACTCTGATGCCCGGTGCCCCTCTCCACACTTGAAGCATTTCATACCCTGACCTGGAACAGGACGCATCTGAGGTGTGGACGATGAAGAACGTGGCGCCGAAGAAGAGGACTGCCACTGCTGACCAGAACGAGTGGGACGACTCCCCTGAAACTTCTTGGAAGCAGGTCGCTGAGAAGACCCACCATCCCCGCCAAAACTCCGCTTCTGACCACCGCCGGATCCACCAGCAGGAACAGAACCACCAGCAGTCTGCCTCTACGACGAAAGATCCCTCTCCAGCTCCATCCCTCTGGCTTGCTCCACCACGAAACTGAAGTCACGCAAGCCAGTCGCTCCTAGGACGTGGCAATACTCCTGATTGAGGCCCCGACGGAACCTCTTGGCCTTCTCCCGGTCGTCATTAGCCACAGCGGGGACAAAGCGCACCAAATTATTGAATTCGGTCTCATACTCTGTCACCGACATCTTCCCTTGGACAAGTGTCAATAGTGACTGCTCCATCCTCTCAAGGAAGGAATTTGAATAATACTTGGTCCTGAACTGCTCCACAAAAACTTCCCATGAGACTGGTCCCTGAACTGGGGTCCTTAGTGAAAGAACCCCTTCCCACCAGATATCAGCTTGGCCCTTCAATTGAAAGGCCACAAACCGCGCCTTCTGCGTCGAGGTCATCTCTAAAGCTCCAAATTGCCTCTCCATGTAACGTAACCAATCTGCAGCCTGAACCGGGGTACCCACTCCGTCGAAAGTGTCCAAACGGAGCGACATCCACTCACGGAGGCTCATCCTGGCCTCGGGTGGAGCTGCTGCAACGACCGGCTCTGCCACAGGCGCAGGTGCCGCGGGAGGGGCGGCCTGCAACTGCTGACGAAGATGCTGAACCTCCATCTCAAGATTTTGAATGATCACCGCTGACGTGGCCTGAGCTTCAGCGGCCGGTTGAGCAGCTGAGGCAACCTCCTCAGCGGTAGTACCAGCGGCTTCCTCAATCGGAGGTGAAGAGACAGCCGGACCACGTCCACGACCACGGCCACGGCTCGGTGGACGGCCACGACCACGACCCGCTCCTCTCGCCATCTAAGAGCACCACAGCAAATAAACTAAACATTTAGCTCAACAATTCAATGAAAACATAGAATCAATATCACAACTGCTCATGAAATGAAACATAACAGCGGAAACTTGTAGAAACAAAGAATGACCCAACCCCACCTACTGTGCATAGTGTGTCAATTTAGTTTATAACTGTCAACCACAGACCTAAAGCCCGCTCTGATACCAACTGTAACACCCTGGCTATTCGGAAGCCAAGATGCCACCTATTTATTCCAACAATCTACACAAAGAGGAAGAATAAGAAATAGAGTATCAACTAATGGCAGTATCAAAACATCCAGGACATGATGAAGGTATCCTTCCTTCACCATCTAGGTTATTTATTTCAGATCATCGATAATGACAGTTCACATGCAGTAATAAATTAACATCCTTGTGGAGAAGGTATCCTTCCTTCACCAATTATAATTTAATTATTACAGTTCATCAATAACAAATGTAAGATAGAACTAAATTTAATCTTGAATATGAATAGGTTGGTGTGAACGAGTAGTGCGTGTCTACTCCCTCCCAAGTGAGCCAACATCAGGGGTTACCTAAAATAAACAAACAACGTAAGAGTGAGTCTGTAACTCAGCAAGTACAGTGGAAAAGACAGAACACATATACGAACAAGACATCATCATTTAAGAATGCGAACATTGCATCGAGTGGGTGAAGGGCAACGGGTAGGCCACAGTAGCGCAAATTAAAAAAATTCTACCCGTAAACCAAGATCACTGCAGTTATAGATCACGGTCTTACCACTAGACGCGCAGGTGCGGAAGTTGATGCGACGTCGGGCGGTGTAGTCGTACTCGATTGATGCGATGCGTCGGGTAGAGTAGTCGTACTACTTCCTCGTCCTCGTCGTGGCGTCCCACGTACAGCTCCTTTCTTGCGGTTCGTCCCAACGCCATAGATGCAGCGCCTTCAAAGGTATCCACACGTGCGGGAGAAGCGACGCGCGCCGACTACTAGATCCGCGCGAGCGACTAGGGCGTGGGAGGGGTGGCGGCCAAGGTTTGAGGATGTCACGAAAAACTCATCATCCAACCAGTGCGCCCCTGCCCTCCTTTTATAGACGTCCTTATAATGGGCTTCTACGAATAGAGGCCCATTAGGACTCAATGCCCAGTCTAATTCGGATCCAATCCGAATTAGGCTTCAGCCCCTTAAGTGTGTGACCCTATGGTTCACGTATGTTTAGACATGACGCAAGTACACATACTTGGTCAATAGTTGGTAGTGGCCTCTAGCAAGACGTGCCAACTCCTAAACGCACGTAAAGATCATATCAGACGAACCATCACAATGTTATGTACATGCCAATCCCTTTGCCTCACGATATTCGGTCGAGCTCCAAGCTGACCACTCTTTCTCGATCCGTGATGCGAATCCCTTACTAGGTTAACTCTTAACCTTAAGTAGCATGGCCATGCATTTCTGGATCCGATCACTCGAGGGGCCCAGAGATATCTCTCTCAGGTAGAGAGGGGCAAATCTCATCTCGACTGACCATGCCTCGCAGCATGCTTCATGATAAACCCGAAAGCTACCTTTATAACTACCCAGTTACGGAGTAGCATTTGATAGCCCCTAAGTAGGTCGATTCACATCTCAAGTACATGTGACAATCTCAGGTCTAAGGACAAGGCGTACACATTGTGTAGAGAGAACCATAAGAATAATTACTATGTCTCATATTGGGTCGGTCCAACCCCATGTTCTAAACATGTGTCCACATTATTGGTTTGACATCTCCATGTCTGTGACCTGTGAAACATGGTTATCAACCGATACATGTGCTAATCCATCATTCACGTGTGTCCTCACATGAACTCCGACTAGGGACAACTTTAGAATAACCATACAAGTAAAGAGTTTCACAAACAAGTCACATACTTGTTAATCAACACAAAGGTAATATTCAAGGAACATTTATTAAATCATGGATACAACGAAATATCATCATCAATATGATTGCCTCTAGGGCATATCTCCAACAGTGGGCACTTAGGAAAAACATGAAATGAATGAATGTAATCAAGGATGGACTGCACACATGCTTATACCGGTATAGCTAGTGACACACCCGTCGGTGTTCACTTAAGCCCGCACCTTAACAAAAGTGCGGGGATCCAAGTCCTGTATGAAGAACGTTTCATACAGGTGTCCAAATCTGCCCATACTGGAATTGATGGGTCTTACGTGCCCATACTGGAATTGATGGGTCTTTCTATCTACTCCCGTGGACGGGACATGACAATGTCCAAAACTGCCCACATTGGAATGGTGGGACTTACACTCCACTCCCGTGGATAAAACATGAATTAGGATGCATGATGTAACATCCTGATTTTCAGAATCGGGATGCTAATATTTAATTTGTCGATCTAATAAATATTTGGCAATGTTTTAAAAATTTTCACATGTTTAATTAAAATGTTGCTTCTTAAAATCGAATCGAATTGAAAGTCTGCATTTAAATTGAATTACATTGATTTCTTGTTTTAGCATGCATTACAAAAATCATGATGCATGCATTAGTACCGCTACTCTTTTTCAGTTCGACCGACCGCAGACGCAACGCCTGCATGCTCTTTAATTCTCCTGCCATTTATCTTTCCCCAACCCTTGCGTTTTTCCTTTGTTTCTGTCCACATGAGCACAACTCATCAACTCACTTCATCAAATTTCTTTTCTCATGCTTCCAATTGTGCGATGCTACACATCACACTACTATTAATCCACTACATATACTACTAGTATCGATAGTTGCACACATATATACATGCAAGCATGCTTTGCTTCATACAGAAAAGAGAGAGACATGCAGCAGGGAGCTAGTAGTATATACTTATATGCATGAGCTAGCTAGCTAGCTATGGGCACTCACTGCCATCTACATGACTGCATCCCTATTTCTGTAATCCCTCAACCAAACTTCCCATCTCCCGACAAAGCATGTCACTGCCTTTGCCCCAACCAAATGCTCTCTTTGCTGCAACCTTTGGCTACCATTTTTCTACCATTTCTTTTCCCCAGGAGAGCAAGCACACAACCATTTGCTTTTTGCCCAGCCGAAACTCTCACAACCACTCTATCTCAAGCACTCCCATTGCCATTCCCTCCCAACAATCAAAGCTATGCACAACCATTTTTTTCTCCCCCAAACCGAAAAGCTACTGCCACCTTTCCCCTTTTTCATTTTTACCTCACTGCCATCCCTATTTCTTTAGCTCAACCGAACATGCAAAACCCCAAGCTACTGCTAACTCTACCCACTATGCCTTTTCTTTATTCCCATTCCTTCTCGCAGTACACAGCCGAACACCCCTCTGCCCACTTCACCTTCTCCCACGCCACATCTCCCCCAAAACAGCACAGCTCCATTTCTTTCTCTCACAAGCTCAAGCTCCCATATTCTCTCCTCAAAATCCCAGCTCTAAACCGAAAATCAGCCCTTGCATGTTATGCCATAGCATTCCTCGTCGCTTGAGCATCCCATCCATGTAGCTAGTCATCACATGCAAGTTCGATTGAGCGCTTTGCAAGAAGAGAGAAGAAGAGGCAGTGTACATGGGTACGTGGCTTGCTGTGGCGGGACTAGAAGAAGGAAGCCGGGCGCATGGCAGCAGCAGCAGCTCCATGGCTTGGCGGTAGCTCCAGCGAGGTGGAGCCGGCTAGGGCGTGGCGTCGTGGCCGAGCGGCGCAGCATCGGGGTGGCCAAGCGGAGGCACGGCTCGGTGGTGACCGGGTCTGGTTGGTTGGAGAGGGAGCAGCTCGCGCTAGGCGGCGGGGTGGAGCGTGAGGTCGAGGCGCAGCACGGCAACGACGTACGGCGGCTCGAGCTATGCGGTGCGGCGGCGACACAAGGAGGTAGCGGTTTGGCACCGAGAGGAAGCCGGCTAGTGGCAAGACGGCAGTGCATGCATGCATGCGCAGTAGCGCGGCACCTAGGCATGGCCAGCGGAGCTACGTCGCGGTATCAGCGTGGGCGCCGAGGAGCTAAGGACGCGAGGACAAGGTGCTGTCCAGTGGCTTCATGTGGCCAGCGGAGCAAAGACGGTGGCGTGGAGGAGCCGGCGGAGAGCGCGGCGCATGCATGTGACAACCATGCATGCAGCGGCGCGGCAGCCCGAGCGAGGCAAGGCGGCATGGCGTGTTGCGAATGACATGGCGGCGCCGATGCGGAGCGGGATGTGGACGACTACGGTGGATGCGGACGTGGTCCGGCGATATTAGGCATGTCTAGTGCCGTGGTAAAATACTTCGCGTTAAATTTTTCTATCGCATTACGATATTAGTTGTGCATGTTGCATATGAGTCATGAACATGGCATCTATTTATGCATGCTTATTTGTAAAAATGCTTTGGTAGCTTAAGACCGGTGTAACTCTCCGGTTAGGACTTATTTGTGCATAGGCATGATTATGTGTCGATATTTTGGTGAATGTGAATGATTAGATTATTGTGGCGAAATGTGTGTAGTATTGATCGGTAGATGCTAGCTAAAATATATGAGTGGATTATTTGATCGGATGATATTATTTTGAAGTCACAAGGAAAAATTGTGGTGATCTTTGGAGGATAAATTAATTAGAGGTTTCTTCTCACATTGGATTAGTAATTTTAGGAGATAGGATGCATAAGGAGTTTATAAATTATTACTTTATGGATAGCTCATGTGATGGTTTATAACGAAATATGAAGTTCGAATCGGATGGTTTATTGAAGCATGAGCAAATTGATCGGGTGTCCTAAGTAATAGCTTTGTGATTAATATATGTTAGAACAGGGAGAAGGTAGCATTGGATTATTTAATTGCGGATGAATGTTTGGATAGCCTTATAATTAGTGGATAAGTCCCTTGTGCCAAGTTGATAGAAGTGTGTCCTAAATCGAGTTAGTAGATAAATGATTATTAGTCGATCGTAGAGACGCATATGTGATTGGATTGGTAGATGTCGTTCACAACTAAGTTCGGTGGTATGGATATAAGTAGATCAATTAATGAGACATTAGATGTTGGATGTGTTACTAAAACGGTTAAGCTCATTAGGTGTCGGTTGGTCAAATAAACATCAATCGGTGGAAATTTTGGTATATGCGAGGGTGATTTGCCGAGGAGAGACTAGTAGAGCTAGATAGTTAGTATTAGCTTAAATAGTATATCGGAGAACGATTGATGGATTTAATCATGGTCATATGCCCACGAGTCGGTGGATTTCGTGTAATTATCGGATGGGTTGTTTATTTGGAAGATCGTGAGTTCGGGCATCACTCGATAGATTAACTACCTTGATAATGTCTTAGTTGAGGTTAGTACGGGATTTAGATCAAGATATGAGAATATGATTGGAGAGTGTTATACATGTGATTGGATTCAACACCGGAGAATCGGTTAAGTATATGAGTATGAGAAGGTTAGATTTGTCGGTAGATGTTTTCCTTAGGAAATAAATAGAAAAGAAAAGAAAATACATAGACCCCACTTTTCATGGCAGAGGCTAGGTCATCCTACCGATAAAAATTATTTAATGCAGTAGCAAAATCAGAAAAGAATTATTTTTACACGAAAAAGTCTTTTAACTTCAATAATTCATAACTAATTCATATGAACTCTAAATGGGGTGATTCAATTTTTATTGATCTTAAATTTTAATTACCTTTCATACCATGTAAAGCTTATCTCTACCACTATTCTAAATTTTTTTGCAAAACAATTAAATTCAGATGAACAGTAACAGAACATTGATTTTCAATATTTTCCAAAAATTTGATTTTCAAACTACTATAACTCTCTCATATAAAATCCAAATGGAATAATTTTTGTACCTAAATTCATTTAAAATCATAATATAGCTACTGTATAAATTTCATGCATTTTAGAGCAATTTGAGTTTTTGGCTATTTCTCGGTGTTTATTCGATATCGCCTTTCTTTAGATTCCGAGTTGCTGGAAGTATGAGAGTAAGTAACCGAGAGTGGGCAAGTGAACTACCAGCAAGGCAAGCATCCTTTGAACTTTCTTTTGCATCATATTTGATCCCAGTTTTGTTAAGTTAGTGCAATGATAATTGCTTGCATGCTATTTTGATAATATCGCTATTTTTGTGATGAATAATTAGACACATCCTATTATGTTGTCATTGTGGCTATCCGTGAATTATTCCAGTACTGAAATGCTTATGATAGGATGTGTGTGAAATTATATTGTTCGGGTTTGCTTAGCCATGCAAGTCTAGAAACGGTAGTCTGATTGTCGGGAATAACCCGACAATTATGGGATAAACACAACTCTCATTTTATACCTTTGTTTCAGACCTTTGTATCTGTTTTATGAGTTAAATTTTGTCACTTTAAATGAGCTTTTGGTCTGGACAAGTGTTGGTTAGTGATGGTGTTTTGTGCACGAGATTTGGGTATGTAGTTTGACTTGTCTGGACAATTAAGGACCGAACTTTGGGTTGTTGCAATTCAAGTAACACTCGTGCTATCACACGCGGTATATGGGTGCCGTATGGTTAAGTAGGGGGAGGGTTTTGTTGTGTTGAGTCCCACGGTGGTAAAATTGTAAGGGCATGGGACCGTGAAATCCCGTGTTCCTTTTGGGCCGATAGGATGGGGGCGTTAACGTCTTGTGTTTCCTAGGAGATAGGATGGAGACGTTAACGTCCTGTGTTTCCTAGGAGCCATGGGTTGAGGGACTTAGCTCAATGGGATCTTTTTGCTAAAAACGACCATATCTTGATTTACCCGGTCGGTATACCATAGGAAGTATGCTATATTCGGAGGCATCTGGAGGCTTACGGGCTAATCAAGTCGTGTGGGTAAAGTAGTACACCCCTGCAGGGTATAAATCTATTCGAATAGCCATGTCCACGGTTATGGACAACCGCTTGAAATTTGTGGCTGCTTATTTTTAGCTTTGGAATTTAAAATTGTGGGTAAACTCGGTATCGTCATGAATGGGATATTCATGTTTGGTGTTGTATCAAAGTGGACAACCACTTTGCCATTTGTATGATTTAATTGTTAATCAATTCATTACTTATTCACATGCTTTACTTCTACTTCAAATCTGATTTTTAAATGGCACTTGAAAAACTAGTATGTGTAGGTTGTTCAGTGTTGCGTCCTTTTCGCAAAACTAAGCCAATATGAGCCATCCCTTGGAACAGCCTTATGCATAACTAATTTTTATTTGTGTAAGACTTGCGAGTACTCTTTTGTACTCAGCCAGGTGTTTGCTGGCTTTTTCAGGTGAGGAGGATATTGAGACCGATGAGCTTGTCGGTGTCGATTTAGGCGACACCGATGAGTAGTGTGCTATTTTTAGCTCCCAGTCGGTTGCCGATGGGTTATGTGGCATACCACTGTAGGCATTTTGGTTTATTTACTTGCTTCCGCTATGAACTTGTTTAATTTGGCCGGTCG
The DNA here is from genome assembly GCA_036346255.1 of Ampelocalamus luodianensis. Taxonomy (NCBI): domain Eukaryota; kingdom Viridiplantae; phylum Streptophyta; class Magnoliopsida; order Poales; family Poaceae; genus Ampelocalamus; species Ampelocalamus luodianensis. The sequence continues at coordinate 27,414,061 of CM070620.1, read as the reverse complement.
GCCACTTATGTAGTTGTAAACTTGAAACTGCGATGTATCACTTTTGTACTATTTTTGTATGAGTGTTGTATGGATGTGATCAACGTTGTATGAGAGTATGGTTATATTGGTCGCTGATCTTGGGAGCCAATATAAGTCGTACTCGCTGTTCATGGCTTCCTATTTAACTCACTAAGTGTAGTGCTTGACTTGTTGGAGAACCGACAATCATGCAGTGCTCGCAGAGGAGCGGCGCGCATGACCGTTGGGGCTCTAGTTTTAGTTAAGCCTCTCATTTGGATTGAGTTAAGTTGGAATCCATTTACTGGAGATCTAGAGTTATGTCCCTAAGACCTTGATTAGTCTCGGTCTTACGGAGATAACTCCGGGGTCCCCACACATGAACTGAAGTATGAATTATGAAAGACATCATATATATACTCATGTATATAACACATAAGAAAAAGACATAAACTTTTAATATTCTCATAGATATCAGAAAAACACAATACAGTCATCAAGCATGCATCATACTCCAAACATATGAACAACAAGTACTTGCCTTCCGCGTTGCGACGCATTAGCAGGCAACGAAGGTGCTCCCAAACCCGTAGCCTCGCCGCCTAAACAATACAATAAACGAAATAAGAACCACATGGTACGCAACACGACTTAATATTCTACAATACTCTCTTGAACACCCAAGAAATAGCCGTAATCCCAAATCTGAAAAAACAGACAACACCCTGGAATCGGATCTGGACAACAGCACGGTATTGGCCATAACTATTTACCTGGGACTCGAAACGAGGTGAGCCCAGCTCCTACATAAACTTAACGATCATACCTACAACACTCTAGTTGATGAGGTAACCCAATTCGGCCAAATTATTATACTAAAAGGTAATTGAACAGCAGTACAGAATCTGTCCGAACAGTTAAGACAGCAATATTAAAACGTCCATAACTTTTCATCTACAACTCCAAATTGAGTGTTCTTTAACAATCTGAAAATTTTATGAAATTATCTACAATAACCTAGTTGGGATGAAACCCGGATTCGTCCATTAACATACACCTATTTTAAAAGACAACTTAAAAGGTAAATCTCGTCAGAAATCTGGACAGCGGAAACTAAAATGATCATAACTTTTAACTCGTATGTCGGATTTTAGTGTTCTTGGCGGCCACCGAAAGCTAAGAACCATACCTACATAACTACAGGAGATGAATATCTCAAATTCGGCCTCTAAAATAACGAAACAGACCACACAACATACTGGACAGATTGATACCTACAGCAGACCGACATTGATCCAAGCAATTCTATTCGTTTCCTCTTCTACGACCAAACCGCCAACATCAACCGAGGAATAATTACCCTTGGAGCGCCCAGGAGCATGAAGATCAAACCGTGGTGGTGACCCCCTGCCGTCTTGATCTGAACCCTTGCGAAACTCCACCAATATGACGCGGGAGGCCGGCAACGAGGGGATCAACACCGAGGGAAAGCTCCAGGGGATGGGGGCGCGACTCCGGGACCTTGGGGCAGCACCAAAGGGGTGGAGGAGGGGCGGCACCTCTGCTGGAAGTGGCGCACAAGATGGAGGGGGGGAGGAGCAAGTGGCGGCTGCCAAAAGGGGGAGAGGTGGAAGGGGTGGGGGCTAGGGTTTTTCAGTCGCTCTCCCCTAAAGGCCCCTATGGCCGGCCCCTTGATGGGCTTGGGCCCCACGGCTGCCCCCCCCTTGGGCTCCAAATCGGCCCCCCTTGTCCCACAAGGCCTCCTTTTGGGCTTGTTGGCCAAAGTCCCAGGCCCAAAGCCAGAAGAAACAACGAACGGCGAAACTGCTAATTTTTATACTCAATTTCGAACCGAAAACTTTCTAAATGAAAACGAGGTATTACAACACTGTTCCCCCTACTCCTCAACAAAACAGTGTAGCTGAGCATATGAACAGGACCATCATTTCCAAGGCCCGTTGTATGTTGTCAAATGCAGGTTTGCACAGACGTTTTTGGGCTGAAGCCGCTTCCACTACTTGCTATCTTATTAATCGGTCACCCTCTATTGTAATTGAAAAGAAGACTCCGATTCAGGTATGGTCTGGTTCCCCAACAAATTATTCAGAATGGAGAGTTTTTTGTTGTACTGCTTATGCTTATGTTGATAATGGAAAATTAGAGCCTAGAGTTGTTAAGTGCATCTTTCTTGGTTATAAATCTAGTGTTAAAGGATATAAGTTGTTGAATCCTGAAACAAATAAGGTTGTGATTAGCAGAAATATTGTCTTTAATGAATCTGCTATGCATCATGATAAACTGTCTACTAATGTTCCTGTTGAGAGTGAGAAGAATTCAAGTGTTCAGGTGGATCACTTTGTTGGTTCAGATAATACATCAGATAAAAAAAATTATTATCCATGATGCACCTATTGTTGAGGATCCTCCTATTGTTCAGTAGCCACCATAACGATTCATTGTAGTTGACAGGCCTAGGAGGGATATTAATCCACCGAAGAGGTCGATTGAAGAAACTAATATTGTTGCTTATACTTTGAGTATGGCAGAAGAAATTGAAAGTAAGACAGAACTTTCATCATACTCTGAAGCTATTAACTCCATTGATTGTAATAAGTGGATAATTGTTATGCATGATGAGATGAAGTCACTTGAAAAGAATGACACTTGGGAATTAGTGAAATTGCCAAAAGAGAAGAAGTCTGTTCGTTATAAGTGGATTTTCAAAAGAAAGGAAGGTATTTTCTCCTATTGAATCAGTAAGGTATAAAAGCAAGGTTGGTTGCTAAAGGTTATAGCCAGATTCCAGGTATTGATTTTAATGATGTCTTTTCCTTAGTTGTGAAGCATAGTTCTATTCGCACTTTACTCAGTATTATTGCTATGCATGATTATAAACTTGAGCAATTAGATGTTAAAACTGCATTCTTACATGGGGAATTGGAAGAAAACATTAATATGGACCAACCTGAGGGTTTTGTTATTTCTAGAAAAGAACACATTGTTTGTAGATTAAAGAAATCGTTTTATGGTTTGAAGCAATCTCCTTGGTAATGGTACAAGAGATTTGACTCCTTTATGCTCTCTCATGATTTAAATGGTCTGATTATGATAGCTATATTTATTTAAAGACTGTTAATGGTTCAATTATTTATTTGCTTCTCTATGTTGATGATATGTTGATTGCTGCAAAAGATAAGTCAGAAATAGCAAAACTGAAAGCACAATTGAATAATGAATTTGAGATGAAGGATCTAGGTGCAACGAAGAAAATTCTTGTTATGGAGATTATTAGAGAGTGGCAATTTGGCAAGTTATACCTTAGTCAACAAGGTTATATTGAGAAGGCCCTTCGTCATTTTTAATATGCATGATGCAAAACCAGTGAGTACTCTATTAGCTTCATATTTTAGATTATCTCCAGTCTTATGTCCTGAGTCAGATTATAATATTGAGTACATGTCTAGAGTTCCATATTCTAATACAGTTAGTTCACTTATGTATGCTATGGTTTGTTCTTGTCTTGATTTATCTCATGCACAGAGTGTTGTTAGTAGATACATGGCTAATCCTGGAAAAGAGCATTGGAAAGTAGTTCAGTGGATTTTCAGATATTTGTATGGCACTTCTAATGCTTGTTTGCAGTTTGGGAATTCTAGAAATTAATTTGTTGGTTATGTTGACTTTGATTATACTAGTGATTTGGACAAGAGGAGGTCTCTCACAGGTTATGTTTTCACCATTAGTGGTTGTGCTGTTAGTTAGAAGACAAGTTTGCAAGCTACTGTCGCCTTATCTACCACTGAAGCAGAATATATGGCTATTTCTGTAGCTTGTAAAGAAGCCATTTGGTTGAGAGGTTTGTACACTGAGCTTTGTGGAGATAATTCTTGCACTACTATATTTTGTGATAATCAGAGTGCTATATGCCTTACGAAGGATCAGATGTTCCATAAGAGAACAAAGCACATTGATGTGAGATATCACTTTATTCGAGGTGTTATTTCTCAAGGCGATGTCAAGGTTTGCAAGATAAGTACTCATGATAATCCAGCTGATATGATGATAAAATCAGTTCCTGTTACTAAGTTTGAGCTTTACTCAAGTTTAGTTGGTGTTACAGTTTAGTCATAGAAACTAGTTGGTGCACAGTGATTTTTATCTTATTGTGAAGTTATTTGGTGATTGATGATTATTTATTATGCTACAAGAGGAAATTTGTCTCAACGTGGAGATTGTTGATATATGTGATCCGAATTTCTAATATAGTCAAATCCAAACTTACCATATTAGCGGATTGGTTTCTTACTTGGACTCCAAGTCTTTTTACCCTGTTTATATACCTCTTGTAAGCCGTACGAGGAGAGGAGACATCGCATTGTAATTCCCCTGCATTTTGTAAACATACCTCATATAGTGATCATCGCCGATTAGCGTTGATGGGTTTTTCACGTAAAAATCCTTATCTTTTTTATCCCTATTTATCTAACATGTAGGCTCGCAATAATTTCGCTAGATCCATCTTGATTCTGACCGGTGAGTCTAAAATGGTCATATGAACGTTTCGTACACGGTACATATAATGATCGAGCTCTAGCTAGCTAAGGTTCACTACAGTCGACCGCTGTACATATACTGTTGTACGTCAACTGATGGAGCAGAACTCGCTGTACGTCACAACTCACAACTTCCAAAGAGTTAAATTATCTTCAAGTCTAATCGAAACATGCCTCATAAAGGGGACGATGGTAGTAGTAATTACCCCGCTACAATTAGATCATGACAACAAAACACCAAGCTTTCCCTAAAAATGAGGCCACAACTTAAATTTAGGATCTGTTTGGTAGAGCTTCAACTTTTAGATTTTCAATCGGAGCAACTGTAGCTCAAGCAAACTCCTATGCTCCTAGGTTTCAGAATCCGGATCTAGTATGGAGTGGAGCGGCATGTTAGTGCATTTTCGCAGATCGACATTGGGGTCACTCCCTGCAAGGACAGTGGCGGATCTAGAAGAAAAACAACCAGATGTCTCTATACATATCATCACATATGTATGAAGTCCCTTGGTCTCCTTCGTCCCTCCTCCCCCTTGCCGCTTCCTCACTGGCTGCCTGTCGACTCTGCACTCCTGGACTCCATCGCCCCTGAATCCCTCGTAGGTTGCTCTGAATCTCCTTTGATGCCGGTCCTGACTCCCTCGCAACCTATCGCCAGAGTCCCTAGACGCCGAAATCCAACATCACCGCTCCCCCTCGCAGCCGGTCACCAGAGTCCTTGGGCGCTAGCCATCCCAAGAAATTTCAGATCTTGAGCCACCCTCTGTAGTTTTTTTGGCTTTGGATTGTGTAGATCCATCCCAAATTTCCAACTCTGAGGAAAAAATGATGCTTGAGTGATGCTAGTAGAGGAAAGTAAGCCTCATTGTATTTCATACATTAGCAAGTCATCACACATCAATCAGATCCAAAATGATGTGACAATTGTAATGAAATTTCAGAAAATGGTATACCTATAGAAAATAATAAATTACAAATAGATTTGAAGTGCTAAAACTAGGGGTAGCATGGTCGTTTTGCCCTCAATCCTCTCTTTCAGGATTTTGGGAGACAACCTTTTACCAAATGTGAAGAATCTAGACCCGTCATTATGTGTTAATGAAGTATTTTAGTGATTAATGATAAATCCATTTGTGAGACTAACACTTCTATTGTTGTGCCTACTGTTTAGTCTTGGTTGGATATAAAGGTGAAAATCATGAAGGTATGCATTCGACATCATATTCTTATATCTTGTTGCATTCCTCGGATCCAAAATATAGGTTGAACTCCACTAAAAGTTTAACTTGAATATGTGCATATATTCTTATTGCATATTCGTGTATGCACAAATTTAGGGGGAGTTCACTCGATGTTTTGTAGTTTCATTAGTATTGGTCCATATTTCTTATTCCACATATATTAGGGATCTCTACTTTGAAACATATCCTTTGAGTATATAAAACTTGTGTAGTTCATATATACTCATACTACTTTATATTCAATTATTTTCAATTGTGTTATGGGACTAATGTGTGTGCTAAGATGTTTTCCAGGCTTAGTCCCGGAGTTTGAATGATGACATGAAAAGGAAATACAAAGGTGATAAAAGATTGACATGGCTTAATACAAAGGAGTCATGCTTTGCATTTCGAAAAGCTTTTGGAAGAAGTTCAGTGGAAATCGGTATGACTGTATTTGGTAAGCGGTACTACCGATGTGCGGTAGTACCGAAGTTTATGTTGCGGAACTACCGCGTAGTGGTATGAACGCAAATCCTTTGGCGGAACTACCGTGGAACATTCGGACCGTCCAAACGTATGATCCGATCGTGTAGTTAAAGCCTTCGGTCCGAACGTTCAAAGCAATCTGATCGTTTGTTCTTGTGTTGTTGTTTTGCCAAGGGTAGTACCGGAGTTCCTTGGCGGAACTACCGCTCAAGCGGTAGTACCAGTGTTCCTTTGGTGGTACTACCAGTGAACGATCTAACCGTCCGAGCGCATGATCAAATCATGCGGTTAAGACCTATGGTCCGAACGTTCATTTTGATCTGAGCCGTCCACGTTTTGGTTTGTTCGGACTGTCCGAAAGGTGTTTAGATCGTGCAGTTAAAACCTTTGGTACGAACGTTCATTTCAACCTGGGCCGTCCACATGGACACTCTGTTTAAGTGAGTTGATCTGGTCGTTCTTGATTAAATGGAAGTACTGGCGTTCTAATTGTGGAAGTACCGCATCGCAGTAGCACCGTTTAAAGAGTGGTACATTTTTTACAGAGAGACACCTTTTGGAGCATGTTTGCTCCCCTGGAAGAGCGGTAGTACCGGTGTTATTTTGACGGAACTACCACATCGCGGTATGATTGCATGATTAATGGCGATAGTACCTCACTTTTCTGCAATGGCTTGTTTAGAAGCATTTTAATGCAGGTATATCTTGGTAATTAATATTAATCATTATGGGACTAACATTTTCCATGAGTTAGATGGATAGGTTATGTTCCAGGGTGATGAAGACTTTGGATGGCATCATAAGTTGATCGTCATCAAGTCAAGATTCAAGAAGATGATGTATCATGTGTTGATACATATCACGACGTCGAAGAGGAGATGATCATGAGTTGATTATTAAGTCAAGAGAAAACCCATCATGTGTTGATGGAGGTCAAGTAAAGGATGCATCATAGGTTGATGTATATCAAGACGATGACCCGGACTTGAAGTAAAGATGCATGTCATCAAGCTTCAAGAAGATGCTCAAGGCAAAGCTATGACTAGCTAGGGCAAAGGATGTGTTCTTAGTCTTTTACCGGTCTTGGTGTTTGGTTGGAAGACTAGATTGCTAGTATAGGTTGTCGTACTATTAAGAGGGGTCTTGCCTATTAGCTTGAGTCTCATCATGTGTTGATAGCTCAATCTCGCTTGCTCTAGCTCACCGTGGCATGATGCTATTATTTGCGAATGTGTTTTCCAAATAGTCGAGGCTTATGCGTCTAATCCTTGTAGTATGTGATTATACTTTGCAAATGTGTTTTGCAAATAGTTAAAGTCCATATTCCTACACCTTGTGGCATGATCTATGTTTGCAAATGTGTTTTGTAAATTGTTGGGATTCATGCATGTTCCCTTGGCATGGTTTAAGATTGCTTGTTACTATTTCTTTGGACTTAAACCATGGTAGTGGCTTTGTGGAGTTGTGCCTTTTGATTTGATCAAATATGTTTGAGATCAATCAAATATGAGGGTTGTGTAGCCCTTTGAATAAGCTTTTCATAGAGTCCAAGATCACTCATTTCCAATATCGGAGTCAAAAGTTATGACTTTTTTACCGAGTGTCGTGTGTGCTGAAAAATAGGCTGCGTAACTACCGCCCTTATAAGAGAGGTACTATCGCATAAAGGTAGTACTGCAGTTTGCACTGTGGTAGTTCTACACCAATGCTGTAACGGCTAGTTTTTAGGCTGTTTCGTCTCTAAATGGCTAGTTTTTGTTGTGGGGGCTATAAATACCCCATTGGTCGGTTGAGAGACAACCTTTGGCATCCCATTTCACTTTCTTGAGCTAGTGTGAGCCTCTCCTCTCAATTGTGCATGTGTTGCACCTTGTGAGTAAGGAGAGAGGTCTCTAGTTGCATGTGTTGCACTTATGCTTGTGCATTCGTTGCACGTGGTGAGAGTCAAGCAAGAGGCTTGGCTTATTACTCCTGGTGTTTGCCGACACCTAGACGGTGTGGAGACATCATGGTCCGGTGATCTTCTCAAGAAGCTTGTGAGAAGGCCTGGTATGTTGTGAGTGGTTTGGTGCTCGCCATCTCCGGAATGGAGGAAGAGCAATCCCGAGTGGATCGAGGTGTTTGGCTTTATTCATGGAGCCGGTCCAATTAGTTTGGGCTTACCTCAACATGGATTAGGGGAGACCGGCTAGTCTCTGAACACCACGATAAAAACATTCTTGTGTCATTGTGGTTTGTTCTCTTGTGCTTTACTTTGAGCAATTTACATTCCTAAAATTAAATTGCTTAATTATCTTTGTATATTTGCTATATTGTCAATAGTCTTATATTGTTGGTGCACTTAGTGAGACTAGTTGATTTAGGCCTTAATTATGCAAAATCGATTTAATATACTCTTCCGCACATAAACTTGGTTTTAGCCAAAAGATTTTAAAACCGCCTATTCACCCCCCTCTAGTCGGCCTCTTCGATCTTACAAAATGTTTTCCTTAAGCAGCTTTAGATTCTCAGAGGAGTGGATCCTTGGAGGAGCAGAGCCCTACCAAATAGGACCTTAAGTAAGAAAGCTCATAACGGAAGAGGATTTTACGAACCATGTGCATACAAACCTATTATCTTAATCATCCAAAATGTTATGAGATTCGTGCAACATTTTTATTTTTGTTTCTTCATGTATTTATGGAATAATCATGATTTTACATAATAGAGATAAAAATTACATGTACATAGTACATGTGGGTCCCGCACCACACCATTACCCCTAACCCGTCTCTCTCTCTGTCTCATTCTCTCTCCCCCACGATGAAGTAGACGAGGTGGTCAGCACCAGATCTATTGTGGCCATCCCCTCCTTGTCCCAGCCACGCCATCGTTGGGGTTGTTGTCCACAACGCCGACAAGAAAGAACACCGTTGTCGGGTGTCGTTGTCCACAACACTGGCAAGAAGTACACCACTGTTGTGTACCATCATCCACAACACCAATAAGAAGTACACCACCATTGTGTACTCCTCCTTGCTGGTGTCCTTTGTCGCCACCCACTAGATCCGAGCCGCTAGTGTCCACATTCGACCAGATCTGAACTCATCCATGCCGTCAACATCATCTTCTTTATCGCCAGCATCCTCCTCTTTGCCGACTTCCTCCACCACACCATCGTTGGGCGTCGAGGAGTACACTTCCGCCATTTCATCCTCATCTTCACCTCCGTCGATACGGTATCTGTATGCCGATTTCCCCGAAGTATCGACGAAACGTAGCTATTGTGCGTCAATTCGCGGGGTAGGAACAAACTGCAACTTACAGGTGCTTGCGGAAAGATAGTGGTGATGGCACAACAACCCGTGGTCCAACAAGGTCAATGAAGCAATTGGCAGAGTGTATGCAAGCCCTTTGATGTGGCACAGGCGAGGGGCATTCGCTGCACTATGTTGAGGTGGAAGAAGAGGGCTGACAACGAGGCTAGCGTGTTAACAGAAGATGGAGAAGGAAGAGAGAGGGAGTGGGTCGGGCTATGTTGGGCCGAGGAAGAGGAAAGAAATACATGGGCCAGATATGAGGTTTCGGTCGAAGAAGTGATTGGTCGTTTTTAATTGATTTCATATTTTAAAAATGCCTGAAATTGGTTTTTGAGCTTTGAAAATGGCAAATGCATCCATAAATTCCATAAAAAATCACATTAAGAATATTTTTAATGCAAATAAATATTTTAATATCTTTAAAAGTTTTATTATTTCCAAAAAACAAATTTGTTTGGAAAAATTAAGGAAAGACATTTAAAGATTCAAGACAATCCAAAAAATGCTCAAAAATTTAAGAAAGGTTAAAATAAATGTTTTTAGGTGGAGTTTGATAAATGAGTATGTTACACTTACTACCAGACCTTTTCCTTACAATAAGATAATAAGATGGCCAGTGCACGACAGATGGAATTCCTCTGGCCATAAGTTGGGATCCCAGGTGATTTTAGTTAGGTTGTCTCGCTAGCCTATAATTCTTGTAAACGACTCAATTCAATGGTGGATCTACGATTTCGTCACGCCTAGGGCTAAACTCTAATAGTCTAACATCCTAGAACTAATGCCAATTTATACCCACACCACGACATAACAGAAATAACCCACAAATGTATCATTAACATGAAACTTCAGCTCAATGCTTCAACACAAAACATGATAAAAAATATGGCAAAACATAAATAACATAACATGGTAGAGATACAATTTGAGTACCTAAATAACAAACATTTCATCTATATCCTAGCCCACCATTTCTTCATCAATAGTCGGACAAGAACCAGAACCTACAAAAACAACATAAAAAAGTAAATCAAACAAAGATATGATTCAATACAAAGAACATGAAGTTTACATTAGTAAGAATCTAACTTACCACTAGCGCGAGATAATTGTTTCTTATGTGACCTCATTCCTTGAAAATGCTCTAAAATCTTACCATCTTTAATGCTTGCAAATATGTCTTGTTCAATATAGTATATCATGCTATGATTTATCCATTTATCATTCATCTTATTCTGCAAATCAGTATTAATAATGTTCATAGCTGAGAAGGTTCTTTCTATAGTTGTTGTTGCCACTGGCAAAATCAGGGTCAATTCAATGAGACTGTATACCAATGGGAAAACCATGTGTCTGTCGTTCTGAACCATCTTCACAGCAAGACTTCCAAGATCGGAACAGTTTGCAAAATGTCAATCATCTCTCACATCAGCAATAAATGTACCTAGCTGGTCCCTAAGGACTACACAATCATGTTGGGAGAAGTCAGCAGCATACATCCTAACAAGTTCAATTAATTTGTCTTCATCAAAGGTGGCAAAATAATTATTTGGATGAAGACAAGCAATGCACCTCAATAACTTAGTAGATCTTTCATCAAAGTGATTATTCAACTCAACAATAATTTGGTCATGCACCACAATAAATATTTTATTATGTAAATGATCATAGTAAGTTACCAACTGGCCGACACGACCCCTTGAACGACCCCTAACTGGTATTTTATCATACATGTTTGGCATGGAGATATTATGTTGGAGACAAAAGGCGTTTCTCTTTGAAAAGCTCATCCCAACCATGATTTCTTATTATCTCAATTGTCTTCAATGTGGCCCCAATCAACCCTACAACACGAACAATGTTTTGATCTTTCTTTCGCAAACATCCCTAATTTTAACATCCAACTCCTCGATCGATTTTTGAAGACCAGGATCGGCAACTACATCATTTGGATTAAGTTCAACATGAGGATTATTTTGCTCGGTGTGACTAGCTCCAGTTCCAACTGTTTTTGGAAGAGATTGGTTGGATTGTGCTTGTATTGGAAAAATAAGATGACAATGTCGTGCTCCTCTTTATTTTGTATCCCTAATTCCTAAATAAAAATGCAAAACACATGGCATTCATTTCATTTTATCATTCAAATTTCAAACTGGGGACGGAGAATTGCATATTTTGTTCCAAATTGCAGGCTCTCAGCCGTGGGGTCGAAGCCGCAATACGCCTTGAGGCTTGAGCTACTACTGCTCCTGCCTGGGGCCCGCCAATGGCGAACTGAGTACCTCAGAGGTGGTGGGCTGGTGCCTGGTGACCTCCACAAGCCCACGCTCTCGGAGCATGTCCACGGCGCTTTTGATCATGATATTATTGGTATACTTTGAAGACATGTCTTTACTATCTGTTACTCAAGTTCTTTCGGGAATCATAACTTTTACTGTAAGAATATAAGAGTCTTTACTGTCAGTTACAAAGAGGTTTACTAGATCTTTATAAGTAAAAAAACTACTTTGGCTTGCTGCGCGGCCTATACTTATCCAGTACATCAGGGAGGGGCTTGACACTGTTGATCTTGTGGAACAACAGGTAGAACATCAGCCGGGCCCTGTACTCGTTCCCCTTATCCAGCGTATAGATGATAAAAACATCGCGTGTTAGACACTATACATCTAATTACTGCAAGTTGTGGAGGTGATTACTTCTTAATGGCTCTATCCGTGTGCATAGCTTCTGGCCTTTGCCATCCCAGAACTCTAAGAACTTCATCACGAAGAACGCGCGGTCGTTCTCTAGGACATGCTTCAGTGTCGCCATGTTGTGCACCCTCCAGATCACGATGATGGGAAATTTCCGACCTATCACAGATTGCAGTGCTATGTATAGACGAGAGATAATCTTGCTTCTCACTGGGTTGTGGTGATCCTCCACTTTTGTGCCCTTTTTCTTCTAGTTGTTGGAGTCCAGCACTTCCACACATTTTCTGCACCTTGTTGAAGCAGTAAACAGACCAGTGCGAGTTGTGTAGAACAGGTAGGAAAATATGCAAACAAAAAAACCATAAAATACATGTCCAGTAAACAAAGAATTTGTAATGTATGAGATTTACTGTAATGAAACATGGAATTACTGGATCATGCACGATATTTACTGGGAGCGTGATCAGAGAATAAAAATTACTTACCAGCTTTGTGCTCGTGATGTGCACCCCCCATATGCTCCTTCAGCATGCTCACAGTCTGTTCGCTATTGTATTGCTCGTTTTTGACATACTCCTATATGTTTAACAATTTCTGTCGACAGGCAAAACTCGAGTTGTTAAAATATTACTAAGGGCGATGTTATGCTTTACTGGTATGTGCATAAATACTTACTACATTTTTTTTTGCAAAAAACAACTTACTGACAGTTCGATGGGGAGGAACATCCTGTACCCATCGCTGTCCGGCCTCAGGTCAGCGTCGTCTTGGCACAAGCACTCGATGAACATGTCTTCGGTCATCTGCTTGTCCTTGAATGGCTCTACCATTTCTTTTCTAGTGGCTGCTATGATTCCGTCCCTGGACTGGAGCAGATAGAGGTTGTAGTACATAACGTTCATGTTAGGAGTAAAACATACGTATGTATAGTAAAAATGGTTGGCAATAAAAACGATGCAACACAGTAAAATGTATATTGATAGAGCAGTAAAACAACGTTGTTGTATCAGTAAAGGTGATGATATCTCTTACCTTTTGAGGCTCTCGTCCGTGCATATCGGCTCCGTCATCTCCATGGTCCCAGCGATGGGCATTTTCGGTTGCCTTTTGTACGACTTGAATGGATACACCAACTTGTTGGAGCTTTGGTTAGCCTCTTCGCAAATGCACCGGCGTCACCGGTGCCCTTCTAGACTGAGGGAGCCACGCTCTTCCCAACAGTGGTATTCTCCATGGGCGCCGCCTTGTTGGTCACCGTTATGTCCGTCTTCTTTGCCCGCCTGGTAGGGGCGAGTTTTAGTTTGAGCTTTGGTATGGCGGCGACGTCCTGCAGTAAAAAGGGTCTCTTGTTTTACTGATGTATTATATTGTATTTACTGTAAATATCGTGATAAATTACTGTTATGTACCAAGTACCTTTGCCACACTGGGTCTACCCGATGGTCTTTACGCGCATCGGTTGTAACACCCTGGTTATTTAGAAGCCAAGATGTTACCTAAATAATATAACATACAACCATAATGCCAAAGAATTTAAACATTAACTCATCTAATGACGATAACAGATCAAAATTAAATAGAACATAGAGGAAGATATCAACCACTTCTAACTTTATTTATTACAGTTCATCTCTTAACGAATGAAAGACATAACCAAGTTCTATTATTGAAACTGGGATACGGGGAAGTGAATGATTAGTGCATATCTACTCCCTCCTAAAAGAGCCATCATCATCGTTCACCTAAAATAAACAAACAAAGCAAGAATGAGTCCGAGACTCAGCAAGTACAGTGAATATTGGACATACAACAAATATGAACAAGACAACATTTTTAAAGAATTTGAACACAACACCGAATGAAAATCTGAATGAATGGAATGAATGGATTGAATGAAATGAATGGACTGCACTCCTGCTTATACTGGTATAGCTAGTGACACACCCGTCGGTGTTCACTTAAGCCCGTATTTAACAAAATACGGGGATCCAAATCCCGTATGAAGAACATTTCATACGGGTGTCCAAAACTACCCACATTGGAATGGTGGGTGTCACATGCCTATACTGGAATTGATGGGACTTTAAACTCCACTCCCATGGACGCAACATGAAAATAGATGCATGAATGAACTTATGAATAATGACTAGCATTATCTCCAAACACGTGAATTTCACATATGAAAGGAACATCAACATTGAAGCTTCTCACGTATCAAATAAAAACACTATACTAACATCAAGCATCCAGTATTCACAATTCATACGAAAGTCAATGTACTTTCCTTTAGCGTTGCGATGCGTTAGGAGGCAACGACGATGCCGTTAACCTCTGAGCCTCACCTCCTACCCCATTAAATTACTTAATAAGAACCACGACATCAAGACACTACTCACAATGCTCCTAACTCATTCCCCAAAACCCCAACGTTTAATTATACACTTTACTCAAATTGAACTACATTCTAGCAGGAAATCGTAATGGACAGCAGTACTAAAATTGACATAATTTTTGCTCTGAAATTCGTAAAAACATAAACTCAGGCTTGCTTGAAAGGAAACGAAATTATCTACAACAATCTAGTTGGTGGAAATGCCAAATTCTGTATGCATCTAACGCCAAAAGATCGATGAACACCGTCTGTCAGAACTACTCGACAAAACCGGCCAGCAGCACGAAAATAGTCATAACTTCTAATTGACTGATCCAAACTTAGTGTTCTTTATCAATAACGAAAGCTAAGACCAAGGTATACAATAACCTAGTTGGGTGAAAACCCTGAATTTGCCATTAACTTAATCATATTTTAAAAGACAACTTGACAGTTCATTCTCGTCAGGATTCTGAACAACAGAGACGAAAACTATCATAATTTTTGAACCGTACGTTGGAATTAAGCGATCTTTACGTCCACTGAAATCTAAGAACGAACCCCACATAACTCTAGGAGATGGGATCCTCTGATTCGGCCTCTAAGATCGTGAAATTGGCAATGCAACAATCTAGACAGAACTGACTTCCTAATCGCAGCAATTCGATCCAATCAACCTATTCGAATTCACTTCTAAAACAATCTAAACAGCGAGAGGAATCCATCATTACCCTTGTAGAACCACCAGAGATCACTGATCAAATCCCACGATGAAGTTCTCCTTCAACTCTCTCTTCCTTCCTCTTCTTCTTCTTCCCACGACCGGCCACAAGTAGCAGGGAAGATGGCGCCGGGGAGAGGAGGATCAGCAGGCGGCAGAGGTACTGTAGCATGTCGTACCAGAACCCGAGATTAACATCCCAGATCCTCTGTGCATTTCTGAACTAGTCCCATGATCAGTCGCTAGTTCACATAGTAAACAAATATGGTAACAAATTCATATCACAACTTTATTAATAATCAACAAAGTTTATTTCAAAGAGGCTCACAAGCCAGCAATAAAGAACACAGCGGAAGACGAAGAAGTAGTAGGGTCCAGCAATCTGCCACAGGCAATCGACTGGGGTAGCGGCCTAGTCGTCGAGATCCACAACGGTAGCAAAGTCCTTCTCCTCTGAAATTTTATTTGCATAAAGCAAGTATGAGCACAACTTCCGTGCTCGCAAGTTACACCCGTCAAGTAACAGAATGACATGCATATATGGATGTAACAAAGGATGGCTCATTGGTTCATTTGCGTAAAGCAGCATTTTCTTTAAATACTTGTACTAAGTTCCAAAGCAATTATTCTATACTACAAATCCTTTTGTAAATTCTCAGTTTATAGTCAGATAACATTCACACATGAATGGTGAAGGATACCCTCCTATCACATGGCTTCCTACCCAAATCCCTTTTGGATAAACCCATTTGAAAGAAGTCTTTTTCAAATAAAACCAAAAATCTAACTTTGAGTAGTTATGCTAGCATGTCCGTAACCGTGGACATGGCTATTCGAATAGTTTCACACTCTGCAGAGGTTGTACAGCTTTACCCACAAGAGATAATCAACTTTTGATGTTCATCTGACACACTTCCGAAGGTGTGCGACTAAGTGATTATCACGAGGCCTTTACAATATTCTGTCTTAATGTATTTATGCCCGCTAAGGTTTCGCTACCATTGGACTAACCATCCTCCGGGAGCCCCCTCTTGCGCCAGGTGGGACTACTGTCTGTCAGACACCCACACCAACAATGTAGCACAAATGACACTAAGACATCATAAATTATTTAGCCAAGTCTGTCCCACACCAGACTTGTGGTAGTACGGTAAGGCGTAGCATCATGCGCTCGAAGACCGGTCCTTAACTGACTTGGGCGTCTTCCAATTAAAACCCTGGGCCTTAACCCTAACCAGATTAAGCCCGTGCATAACCTTGCACCCACCAACCATCCATTTCGCCCAAGTCCAAACCTATTTTCATTTTATTTTCCGAGTAAAAGCATTTTATAAACCTTCTATGGTAAAACAATACCATAGAACCAATTTAAATCAAATTTGAAAGATTTGGCTAAAATTTCCCAAATATAATATTTGATCTAAGCATTGGCTAAGCATCTAATTATTTCCAATATTATTTTATCTAATGGTGACAAGGAAAATATAATCAATATTCAAATTGGCTATACACAAAGAATTGGAATAACTAAGCAATTAAAACAGGGAATTGAAATATTTGTATAAACATATGCATGCAGTAATAATTTAAAAAAAATATAAATAATTTGAAATAATGGGATCAATATGATCAAGGGTATAACTTGCCTTGCTTGATTGAACGCTGCTCTCAAACGGCGTCGAAATCTGACTTTCCGAAGTCGTCGAAATCTATACACGAAATAAGCCAAATTCAAATAACAAATTCAAATGAACTCCAAATTGAAATATTTTGGTTTAGTTAGCTAGATCTTGAATTTAGACAAATTTAGAAATTTGAATGGACTCAATCGTAGTTTGGATGCAAAAGATATGGGCTTTGGAAGATTGGAATTAAATGAGATGATAGATTTAGGGTTTAAAGGAATTATTGGTCAAATGAACCCAAAATTAAATTATTTTGGTTTAGTTGGCTAGATCTTGATTTTATAGGAATTTAGGAACTTGAATCGACGAAATCGGAGTTCGTATGAACGAATACGAGCTCCTAGAAGTTCTAAATATCAGAAACCCTAATTTTCAGATTTCAATGAATTTCTTGAATTATTTTCCTAAAGGAAATTCTAGTTATTGTGCAAGGTGACGTCAACGAGGAATTTTCGGGATTTAAAAGAAATAAAGAAATCACTGACATTTGGGACCCACATGTTAGTGACTCGGCTCACATGGACCAAGTCCACGGGGAAGATGGGTTAGGGCTGGGGCTGAGGTGGCAGGTCCGGCACATGTGGCGCCGGTGGCATCGACTGGCGTGTCGTGGCGACCACGTGGTGCGCCACACGGTACCGCTTGGCGGCGGCGGCTCGGGTGCGCATGGCGCCAGCGAACGGCGACGTGTTGGACTCCAGTGAGGGTACCAGAGGGAAGAGGGGAACGTGGGGAGTTTGGTGCTTACCCAGGCGGTGCAAGGGCACGGTGCGGTGGCCAGCAGTGAGGAGAGGAGCGGCGGCGAGTTGCGGCTTGTGGCGGCGATGGGGCTCCGGTGGTGCTCCGGTAAGGGTGAGGTGAGCATCGGGTGCGCGAGATCGCGGCGAATCCGATGGTGGCGGTGGCGTGGACGCGGCGGCGGTGACGGCGACGCAATCGGCAGCGAAGACCCACGGTGGCGGTGGCGGAAAAACTTGAAATCTGGCGAACCGAGAGGGGTAGAAGAAGGGTGGGTGCCGGGAATGGGATGACGGAGGGAAGAGGCACCTCGTGCTCCCTTTTATAGGGGCGGAGGAGGCCGGGAGGAGGGGGTCGGGGCGTAGAGGTTGCGGCGGCGAATTTGGATCCCGGCGATTTCGCGCGAGACGAAGGGGGCAACGGCCGGGAACGGGCGCGGCGTGATTAGGGGACTACGATGCGCATGTCCGCGAGAGGAAAGGGGGCGAGATTCGCGAGATTTGAGGAGCTCCCGCGGCGGAGATGGCGGCGGCGAGCGCGGCTCCGCGGGGAAGAAGGGTGCGGGGGAGAAGAAAAGGGGGTGGTCATCGAATTTTCATCCGACGGTTGAGAGAGTGGGGTGGCGTGGGTGTTGGATGGCCGTCCGATTCACATCGGACGGTGGGAGGGAGAGGGGAGCGGCTGAGTGGGTGGAGTGGGCTGGCTGAGTGGGCCGCAGGCCGTGGGCCGCGTGAGGGAAATAGGAGCGGGCCAGGAAGGTTTCGGCCTACTAGGGTTTAGGGATTCTTAATTGATTTTGTAATTTAATTAATACAGATAATTCAACATAGCTTTAGAAAATAGCAAATAAACTCCAAAAATTATAGAAAAATTCACAAAAATTCGCAGAGTTATTTTGGACTTGATAAAACTATTTCCAACTTTAAGTTGGCTATTAATTTGGCAAAATAAATTATTTTGGCTTTACAATATTTAGGAAAAAGCTTTTAAAACATCAGAAAATTCTATAAATTAATTAAATTTTCATTTTTCAGATCCAACCAAATAAAACTTCAAGAACTTCAAATAAATTTTAAATTTTGACTTTTAAAACTTCAGGAATTCAAATAAGGCAATGAAACTCTTTCAAATTTCAGAAAATCCAATAGCTTTATTTATTTTATTTTGGTAACATAACTTTGGGATATTACAAATCTACCCCCCTTAAAAGGAATATCGTCCCCGAGATTCAGAGTGGCTAGAAAGAAAGCTAGGGATACAAGGTTTTCAACTGGAGTTGTTGTCGTCTACATCCTGCTCATCATCTGACAGAATTTGAGTTGTGACATTGTACAGACGTCCTCGTCCAGAATTTTGCAGCTTCTTGTTTGCTTGCATGATGTTGACTTCGGGGTTGGTTGGTTTTGCTGCCTGCTGCTTCTTTGGACATTTACTGGCGAAATGCCCAACCTCATGGCAATTGAAGCACGTGATGCCTGCAATATAGGACAGGTCCTTCTGTGCTTGATCACCATCAGGTATATTGGAGGGCTCCAAGTTGGATGGGTTGTCTGCTATTGGCTGGAGCTTGTCTTGATGCGATGAAGTCCTTCTGGCTTTAGGAAAACTTCCAGAGTTGATCTTCTGTGCAGCCATTCTTCTCTTGCGATTCTCCATCTCCCGGTGCTTGCCTTCTTGACGAATTGCCTTGTCGACTAGCTGCTAGAAGTTCTTATAATCCTAGGAAATTAGCTGTACGGACAAATCTTCATTGAGTCCTTCAAGAAATCTTTCTTGCTTGTCTTCATCTCTCATAACATCTTCCGGTGCGTAGCGTGCCAGTTGATTGAACTTGTGCAGGTACTCGTTCACCGAGAGATTGCCTTGACGAAGTGTGTGGAACTCCTTTTTCTTGAGGGTCATCATGCCGGAAGGGATATGTGCATGGCGGAAAGCTCGCACAAATTCATTCCAGGTGATGGCTTGAGCATCAGCATGTGAGATGCTGAAGTTGTCCCACCATTCGGAAGCTGGACCCATGAGCTAGTGTGAAGCAAACAACACCCTCTCACGATCGGTGCATTGAGCGATATCCAACTTCATACTGATCAATCTAAGCCAATCATCTGCATCCATAGGCTCGGTACTGCTTGAAAAAGTTGGTGGTCGCATCCTCATGAATTCTGACATACTGGTCCTCTGGCGTGGTGGAGTTGGAGCTGGAGCTTGGGAAGCTGTAGCTTGATTATTGTTGATGGACTGGGAGAGCAGTTCGATCAGGCGATTCTGATTGGCCATCATCTGCTGCCATTCTGATCCACTGATTGGAGCACTTCCATCGTTGTTGGTGTGGGCTCCTCTTCCTGAGTGATGAGTGTTCACCGTCTGTTGGTTACTCCAAAGAGTTAGGGAAGGAGACAAAGGATAGGGGAGAGACAAATAAGAAGAACTAAGGGAATAGAGTAAAACAACCCTCCCAAACGAAAGAACCAACTTAAAAGCTTTTTAGACAAACTTAACGCAACATTCTATCGATCAAGACTCTTTAAGCTCGTAAAGCGACTCAATACACAGAATGAGTCTCGGCAACTTAAGCTATATGGCCTGGCTGACGAAGCAATCTTCAGTTCACAATCTTTGATGACGATGCTTCCTCGACGGCTTCATGTCTTGTGGTTTTGAACGTAAGGGTTAAGAACGTTGTGGGGACCCCGGTAATTATCTCCATAAGACCGAGATTAGACAAGGTCTTAAGGACATAATCACGGGTCTCCGGTAAATGAATTCCAATTTAACTCTATCCAAGTGAGAGGCTTAGCCGAATACTAGAGCCTCAACGATCATGCGCGCTGCTCCTTTGCGAGCGCTACATGATTGTCGATTCTCTTTCGATTCGAAGCACTACACTTAGTGAGTTAAATGGGAATTCATCAACAACGAGTATGGCTTATATTGGCTCCCAATATCAACGACCAATATACTCATACCCTCATCCAACGTTGATTACATCCATACAACGCATACAACAAGAGATCAAAAGACATCTTGCATAATAGTCAAAGTCTCTGACTTATTACATACGGCCGACCGACCAAATTCAAAGTAAAGTATCAAGTAGCAGTGAAGCAAATAAATAAAGCAAAAGACCAGTAGTGGTATGCCCATCACCCATCGGCAACCGACTGGGAGTTAAATGATAGCACACTACTCGTTAGTGTCACCCAAGTCAACACTAACAAGATCGTCAGACTCATAATCTTCCTCACCTGAAAAGGCCAAGAAACATCCGGTGAGTACAAGTGTACTCGCAAGTCTTACACAAATAAAAATAGTTATGCATAAGGGTCATTCAAAGGATGGCTCATATTGGTTTAGTTTTGCGAAAGAGACGCAACGATTAACATCCTACACATACTAGTTTTTCATGTGCCCATTTAAAATCAGCTTTGAAGTAGAAGTAAAACATATAGTAAAGCATTTCAGTAATAAACAATTGAATCATACAACGACCAAAGTGGCAGCCCACTTTGATGTACTAAACACATGAACATCCCGTTCATGACGAATACCAAGTTCACCCACAATTTTAATTAAAAGTCTAACAATAGTAACTCCGAACTCAAGCGGTTGTCCATAACCGTGGACACGGCTATTCGAATAGATTGATACCCTGCGGGGTGTACTACTTACCCACACGACTTGATTAGCCCGTAAGCCTCCGAGGCCTCGAATAGCATACTTCCTATGGTATGCCGGTACGGTAAATCAAGATCTGATCATTTTCAGCAAGAAAGCCCTATTGAGCTAAGTCCCCTTGTGAGATGGTTCCTTGCCTAGTACAAGCATCCGATAGCACTTGCTAGGGGGCTCACAAGTTATATTGGACATACCGATGCAATCAAAACAAGTAAAATTGGTGCTCCCTTGCACACTATAAAGGATTACAACGGCTCCTAAGGAACATAGGATTTCACGGTCGCTATGCCCCTTACACCGCCATGGGACTTAACACAATAAAACCCTCCCCCTACTTAACCATACGGCTCCCAACCCGCGTGTGGCAACACGAGTGTACTTGAATTAACGACGTTACCAAAGTTCGGTCCTCAATTGTCCAGACAAGTCCTTCCACTTACCCAATGCTCATGCACAAAGCACCATCACTAACCAACACTTGTCCATACCAAAAAGCTCATTTAAAATGACAAAATTTATCTCATAAAACAGATACAAGGATCTGAACAAAAGTATACAATGAGAGTTATGTTTATCCCATAATTGTCGGGTTAGCCCCGGCAATCAAACTACCGTATCTAGACTTGCATGACTAAGCAACCCATATTCAATAATCATCACATCCTATCTTAAGCATGTAGGTACTGGCATAATTCAAGATTAACCTCAAGCATAGGACATAACTAAACTACACATCACAAAAATATTTACATAATCAAAATAGCATGCAAGCAATTATCATTGCACTAACTTAACCAAAACTGGGATCAAATATGATGCAAAAGAAAGTTCAAATGATGCTTGCCTTGCTGGTACAGTAGCTGCTCACTCTCGGTAGCGTAAGTGTCGATATCAATATGCTCGGGATCTATATAATTATAACATCAAATAAATACCGAGAAAACAACTCAAAAACCAAAATGCTCAAAAATGCATGATTTTTCTACAGTAGTTAGGTTATGATTTTAGATGGATTTATGTAAAAGAATTATTCCATTTGGAGTTATGAATTGGAAGTTATGCTATTTTGAATTTCAGGTTTCATTAAACCTTAAGTCATGTAATTTAATTATTTGGCCAAAATTTGTAGAACAGCGGTGGGGTAGAGGATTACATAGGTAAATAGGTAATATTAATACAAGTTCAGAATAGTTGAGTTTGTCCCATTTGGAGTTCTTATGATTTAGTTATTGATTTTCGAAGTTATCAGCCTTTTATAGTATAAAAATAATGGAGTTAAAGATTATATTCTCCCAAAAATAGTTTCTGTGACAGAAGTAATATGGAGACCATTTTTAGAATTAAGTTCACTGAAAATGAAAATTATCAAAAGTGGTCTCACTGTTTTTGGAGTTTCCAATAATTACTTATGCATTTTTGAAGTTATCAGTCCTTTTCCTATTGCAACAATAATGGTTTTAATGGATTAATCTCCAAATAAAGCTCTCTGCTACAGAGACAAGGGTGAAACCAATTTTGATACAAAGTTCATTAAATATGAAAAATACCAGAAGTGGTTTTACCTATTTTGGAGTTAAAATGATTTAGTTATGCATTTTAGAAGTTATACATATTTTTCAGTATGCAAGTAAATGGTTTTCGGATTTTATAGAGCATTTGCTACTTTTCTCACCGAGGCTCAGCTAGCCACGGTCACTGACCAGCGGGACTCGGAGAATAGTGCTTTCCCCTTTTTAACTCTGATTTTAAATCGAACTGACATGTGGGGCCCGTCGTCAGCGACGTGGTCCAGTGGACTCAGCCCACCGGCGCACACGCCCGGAGCACGGGGTTTAACATCCAAGGCCCTCATGTCAGTCACCGAGGCTTTAACCCCCGCATTCCCGTTTTCTGTGCGTGGGGCCCGTGTGTAAGCGAAACATCACCGCAGTTAAGACATCACTTAAAAGCTAATGATTGGCGCTTAGCTGCTAATGACACGCTACAGTGCTGGTCTGCGTACGGCACGGCAACAGCGCGCTGCCGCTCGCTTGCCCGGCGGCTCGCCGGCGCTACGCGCCACGGTGGAGCCTACTAAGACGTGCAATAGGTTCGCAATAGTGTCACGCTTCTTGGAGGGGTGGTGGCGACCTCAGAGGTAGCCCGTACCGGCGGCTAGCCGGAGCTAAGCGGCGGCGGCTCTACGGCAAACATGAAAACGACAAAGTGTAGCTCCGTAGCGTCATACAAGCGAGTGCCCGAGTACTAGGGATTAACTAGGAGCTACCTGAAGCTAGGAGAGGGCTCGAGGAAGCTTGGAGCAACTGGAGCAGTGACGGCGCCGGAGAAGAAAGATGACGACGGCACGGCTTCGCGAGGGGAGAAAATCCTGAGCAAAACCAAGACCAGCGAATGCTTGGAATAGCTTCAAGAGCTGGAGAGCATGCGGTAGGAGCAAAGAATTGAAGAAAGGCTTACCGATTTGAAGTGGGAGATGAAAGGGTGTTTCACGGCCGAAAATGGAACAATCTTCGATTCACCGAGATCCTGCCGTGAATCCATGAAATTGATTGAGGGGTTTAGATCAGTGGCCTAAAGCATGTAAGATGACGCGGTGGACTGAGGACCATACCTCCTGGAAGTGAGAAATGGCACGAGGATGTCACTCGGTGCGTGCTCCAGAGCGGACGAATGGCACCAAGGTGGAACCAATGCTACAAGTCATCGCAAGAGCTAGGGTTAGCAAAAATGAAGAAGGCATGGAAGGTAGAACACAGAGGAATCACGCGAAGGGGGCTTACCCGAGAGATGAGCACGGGAGAGCTTCCCTTCCCTCAGCCACCGAGAGGGAAAGTGAGGAAGAAAGGGGATGCCGAAGGGGTATTATGCCCGGGAAGAAGACGGAGTGAAGGCGGCGAGAGACGGAGTAGCTCGGGACTGGCCAACGGATGCGGCGGATTGACGGCGTGGACTCCGCCGTTCTGAACGCGTCGGAAGAGATCGGCCGCGTGGCACAAGATGCCTGAGGCTGAAACGGGAGGTGGGAGACGATACTGACAAGCGGGGCCCACCGTGTCAGCGAGACAAGGCGGCGCGCGCGTGAGCGAGTCAAAACGATTTGAGGCGCACCGTTGGATCTCGGCTGGATGACCTCGATTGAAAATGGGATCGGACGAACTGAAAAGGTTACGCGATCAGGGCCGTTGATCTTTCATCGGGTGGCTCGCGTGCGGTGCACTTAGTGTACTCGACCGAGCCAGCTCGCCTGGGTCGGGCCCGAACCCAAGGAACAGTGCACAGGTTTGAGTCCAGGGTTTTGACTGGGACTAAATTTGATCTTCCTACTTTGACCAGGGCTTAAAAATTAGAAATAAAATTCCTAAAATCATGAAATAAATCATGGGGATTCCTGGGAAGATATAGTTCCCACAAAAATTATTTAACCCCACTATTTATATTAAAATTTGGGACATTTAAATTCAAACATGTTGTATGTCTATGAATGTTGTTTGAATTTTAATTAGGTTCAAACTAGTCCCAAGAATTTTGGAAAAATTATATTTATTCATGAGAGTTAATGTAGTATTTAAATAAATTGATTCCAGATGATGATCACAACTTTTTATTACCGATGCTAAAAGAAATCCAAAATTTGAAGTGTATGTTTATATGAAATGAGATTTTCCAAGTACAATATATTATGAAATGATTTGAATTTGATAATGCATGTTAGTGAGATGCATTATAATCCATTTTAATAGTTGGGGCTGTGACAAACGTGTTGACCATCTATAGAACATTTTCAGGGGAAGAGGATCCATTTAACATTATAAAATTATGAGGGAATAATAAGGTAAGAAGGCTAAAGGTAGATAGATGACCCAGATGAGGAGAGAACAAATTTATTTTTCTTGTCTATATAAAATAAGTTTTGAAATTTTTAACTAACGACCATTCTAACTAGGTCACGACCTACAGTCGACATGGCTCTGATACCAATTTGTCAGAACCCGAGATTAACATCCCAGATCCTCTGTGCATTTCTGAACTAGTCCCATGATCAGTCGCTAGTGCACACAGTAAACAAATATGGTAACAAATTCATATCACAACTTTATTAATAATCAACAGAGTTTATTACAAAGAGGCTTACAAGCCAGCAATAAAGAACACAGCGGAAGACGAAAAAGTAGTAGGGTCCAGCAATCTACCACAGACAATCGACTGGGGTAGCGGTCTAGTCGTCGAGATCCACAACGGTAGCAAAGTCCTTCTCCTCTGAAATTTTATTTGCATAAAGCAAGTATGAGCACAACTCCCGTGCTCGCAAGTTACACCCGTCAAGTAACAGAATGACATGCATATATGGATGTAACAAAGGATGGCTTATTGGTTTATTTGCGTAAAGCAGTATTTTCTTTAAATACTTGTACTAAGTTCCAAAGCAATTATTCTATACTATAAATCCTTTTGTAAATTCTCAGTTTTATAGTCAGATAACATTCACACATGAATGGTGAAGGATACCCTCCTATCACATGGCTTCCTGCCCAAATCCCTTTTGGATAAACCCATTTGAAAGAAGTCTTTTTCAAATAAAACCAAAAATCTAACTTTGAGTAGTTCTGCTAGCATGTCCGTAACCGTGGACACGGCTATTCGAATAGTTTTACACTCTGCAGAGGTTGTACAGCTTTACCCACAAGAGATAATCAACTTTTGATGTCCGTCTAACACACTTCCGAAGGTGTGCGACTAAGTGATTATCACGAGGCCTTTACAATATTCTGTCTTAATGTATTTATGCCCGCTAAGGTTTCGCTACTATTGGACTAACCATCCTCCGGGAGCCCCCTCTTGCGCCAGGTGGGACTACTGTCTGTCAGACACCCACACCAACAATGTAGCACAAATGACACTAAGACATCATAAATTACTTAGCCAAGTCTGTCCCCCACCAGACTTGTGGTAGTACAGTAAGGCGTAGCATCATGCGCTCGAAGACCAGTCCTTAACTGACTTGGGCGTCTTCCAATTAAAACCCTGGGCCTTAACCCTAACCAGATTAAGCCCGTGCATAACCTTGCACCCACCAACCATCCATTTCGCCCAAGTCCAAACCCATTTTCATTTTATTTTCTGAGTAAAAGCATTTTATAAACCTTCTATGGTAAAACAATACCATAGAACCAATTTAAATCAAATTTGGAAGATTTGGCTAAAATTTCCCAAATACAAGATTTGATCTAAGCATTGGCTAAGCATTTAATTATTTCCAATATTATTTTATCTAATGGCGACAAGGAAAAGATAATCAATATTCAAATTGGCTATACATAAAGAATTGGAATAACTAAGCAATTAAAACAGGGAATTGAAATATTTGTATAAACATATGCATGCAGTAATAATTTAAAACAGAATATAAATAATTTGAAATAATTGGATCAATATGATCAAGGGTATAACTTGCCTTGCTTGATTGAACGCTGCTCTCAAACGGCGTCGAAATCTGACTTTTCGAAGTCGTCGAAATCTATACGCGAAATAAGTCAAATTCAAATAAAATTTAAATAACAAATTAAAATGAACTCCAAATTGAAATATTTTGGTTTAGTTAGCTAGATCTTGAATTTAGATAAATTTAGAAATTTGAATGGACTCAATCGGAGTTTGGATGCAAAAGATATGTGCTTTAGAAGATTGGAATTACATGAGATGGTAGATTTAGGGTTTAAAGGAATTATTGGTCAAATGAACCCAAAATTAAATAATTTTTTATTAGTTGGCTAGATCTTGATTTTATAGGAATTTAGGAACTTGAATCGACGAAATCGGAGTTCGTATGAACGAATACGAGCTCCTGGAAGTTGTAAATATCAGAAACCCTAATTTTCAGATTTTAGTGAATTTCTTGAATTATTTTCCTAAAGGAAATTCTAGTTATTGCGCAAGGTGACGTCAGCGAGGAATTTTCGGGATTTAAAAGAAATAAGAAATCACTGACATGTGGGACCCACATGTCAGTGACTCAGCTCTCATGGACCAAGTCCACGGGGAAGATGGGCTAGGGCTGGGGCTGAGGTGGTAGGTCCGGCACATGTGGTGCCGGGTGGCGCTGACCTGGCGTGCCGTGGCAGCCTTGTGGTACTGCTACGTGGGTACTGGCCGGCGATGGCTCGGGTGCGCATGGCGCCAGCGAATGGTGTAACATCCCAAAGTTATGTTACCAAAATAAATTAAAATAAAGTTATTATTCTAATTGGATTTTCTGATAATTTGCCAGAGTTTGATTGCCTGATTTGAATCTCTAAAGTTTTGAAGTCAAATTTAAAATTTATTTGAAGTTAGTGAAGTTTTATTGGATTTAAATTGAAAAAATAAAAATTTACTTAATTTCTAGAATTTTCTGAGTTTTTAAAAGCTTTTTCCTAAGTATTTTCAAGCCAAAATAATTTATTTGCAAAATTAAAAGCCAACTTAAAGTTGGAACTATTTTATTTAAGTCCAAAATAACTCTAGGAATTTCTGTGAATTTTTCTAGAATTTTTGGAGTTAAATTGCTATTTTCAAAGCCTAAATGAATTATCCGGATTAAATTAATAGAAAAATCAATTTAAAAACCCTAAACGGCTTTTGGGCGAAACCTCATGACCACTTCTATTCTCACCGCGCGCCACTCAATGCCCACCACTCGGCCGCGCGCGCTCTCTCTCTCTCGCTCGCGTCCCAGCGCTGATCGCCATCCGCGGTCATCTATTCCCCACGCCACCCATTTTCTCCGCACCATTGGATCGAGAATTCACGGTCAGATCTTGAAGCACCTTCGGGGGTTCCGAACGTCCTCCTACTGTGAACCCTCCGATCTACATCCGACGGCTATCTATCACCGCTTCATTCCTGCTTTCCCCTACTCCCTTCTCCATCGTCCGATTAGATCGGACGGTGAGCAAAACTCCACGCCACCAGCTCCTCTCCACAGCCGGATCCAGATCGCACGGCCCGCACATCCGCGCCCTCGTCATTGACCGTTGGATTTACATCCAACGGCTCACAATTCTCCACGCCACACCATTTCTTCCCACCGTCAGATAAAAATCTGACGGCTCACACCTTTCGTCCCCACTCCTTCTTCTTCCCCCGGAAACCGCCGCCGTAGCCGCGTCGCGAGCTCCGCCCTGCCGCTTTTCTCGCCACCGTTACACAAATAAATGCTCGCACTTACACCCACGCACTACGCCGCCACCTTCCGTCCGTTTCTATCTTTATTTCGCACGAAGTCGCCGGGATTCCGCGCCCGCGCACGAACTCCGACCTCCGACCTCCCTCCGCCACTATAAAAGGCACCCTGGTGAGCCCCTCGACTCACTCAACACACTCGCACCACCCACACCTCCTCTACCTCTCCGACGTCGCCGGAATTCGGGATTTTCTTCGCCGGCCACCGTGTACGTCGCCGCCGGTTGCGCCGCCACTACTGCCTCCACGACCTCGCCGACGTCACCACCGTCTTCACCACGTCGCCGCAATCCGGTGATACCACCGCTTCACGAGCGCCACCGGACTTCGCCGCCGACAACAACCGTCCGCCTCCGCCGCCTTTTTCTCGTCGCCGGCCATCACTGTCGTCCACTGCAACCAGGAGGTATACCAATATGACCGCAATAGTCGTAGCTATACACCGGTACCATCCGCCGCCGGCGAAACGCCGCCGTGCGCCGTTGTCGGACGAAGCCGAGGACGTCGCCGTTTTTCGTGCTGACGTGGCACTGCCACGTAGATGACACGTCACCGATTTTGTCCAGATGGTGGCCAGTCAGCACCCACGTCACCACTTATTGCCCAGTCAGCATCCACCTCACTGCCACGTGGCTGCTGGCGTGGCAAGCCACGCATTTCCCCGCGTCCGAACCATTGTGGACTCGGTCCACATGAGCCAAGTCATTGACCAATGGGGCCCACATGTCAGAAAAATCAATTCATTTCTTTTAATTTCCGGAAAATCCTTGCTGGCGTCATGCTTGCGCAATAAATCGATTTTCCTTTAGAAAAATAATTCGGGAAAATCAATAAAATCTGATTTTAGGTTTTATTTAGATTTAGAACTTCCCGGGGTTCGTTCTCCCTCATACGAACTCCGATTTCGTCCATTCAAATTTCTATATTCCTATAAAATTAAGATCTAGCCATCTAAACCAAAATCATTTGATTTTGGGTTCATTTGACTTGCAATTCCTTTAAAACCCTAGTTTATCATTCCATGTATTCCCAATCTTCTAAAATTCATATCTTTTGCTCCCGAACTCCGTTTTAGTCCATTCAAGTATGTAAATTCATATAAAATTATTATCTAGCTATCTAAAGTAAAATATTTCTATTTGGAGTTAATTTGATCTATCCTTTTGAATTTATTTGAATTTGAGTTGAATTGGTTGTATTGCACGATTAGAGTTCGACGACTTCGGAGAATCAGATTTCGACACCAATTGAAGAGCAATATAAGAAGATTGATTTTGACTGTATGATCATCGTGATCGTACACTTGGACTACCTGAAGATAGTACTTGTGAGTACTAGGTGACTGTTAAGAAAACAACGTCACCTCAACACGAAGTTACATTAAAGTGATCTGTTAAGAAAAACAACGTCACCTCATCAAGCGAGGCAAGTTATACCCTTGATCATATTCATCCTACTATTTTAAATTATTTATATTCTGTTTTAAATTATTACTGCATGCTTATTTATATCGATATCTTAAATTCTGTTTTAAATATATAGTTATGCCTAAAATCCTTTGTATGGCCAATGTTGATATTGAATCAAACACATTGTCACCCTAGATCAAACACAGTTGATACGATAGTATGAACTAGGATCATTTTAAAACGTATTGCTTAGCCATGCTTTTAGACCAAACTTGTTTTTGGGAATTTCACCATCAATCAATTATTGATTAAATTGTACCCTTGGCATCACATGTGTCATGGGAGTTTTACAAATGACTTGGAAAATAAAATAAAATGATGGTTTGGACTTGGCGGAATGGATGATTGGTGGAGTGCAGTTCATGCACCGCTTAATCTGGTTAGGGTTAAGGCCCATGGGTTTTATTGGAAAGTTGCCCAAGTCAGTTAAGGACCGGTCTTCGAGCGCATGATGCTACGCCTAACCGTACCACCACATGTCCCGTATGGGCGGGACTTGGCTAAATAATTTGTAATGTCTTAGTGTCGTTTGTGCTATGTTGTTGGTATGGGCGTTGGTCAGACATTAGACCCATCTGGCGCAAGAGGGGGCTTCCGGAGGATGGCCAGTCCAATGGTAGCGAAACCTTAGCGGGCATAAATACATTAAGACAGAACATTGTAAAGGCCTCGACACGTGCTCTAGACCGCTTACCAAAGGTAGTGAGCGGTGGCATAGATATATGCCGGACAAACTAGAGAAGTCTTGTCATGTGGGTAAAGCTGTACAACCTCTGCAGAGTGTAAAACTATTCGAATAGCCGTGTCCACGGTTATGGACATGCTAGCAGAACTACTCAAAGTTAGACTTTGGTTTTGTTTGAAAACAAACTTCTTCAAAACTGGTTTATCCAATTGGGAATTAGGCAAACAACCATGTGATAGGAGGATATCCTTCACCATTCATGTGTGAACGTTATCTGACTATAAAATTTGAGAATTTTATAAACTTTAGTTATAGAATAACTGCTTTGGAATCTAGTACCAGTATTTAAAGAAAATGTTGCTTTATGCAAATAACTTTATAAGCCATCCCTTTGTTACATCCATATATGCATGTCATTCTGTTACTTGACGGGTGTAACTTACGAGCACGGAAGTTGTGCTCATTCTTGCTTATGCAAACAAATTTCAGAGGAAAAGGACTTTGCTACCGATGTGGATCTCGACGACTAGGCGCTTCCCGATCGATTGCACGTGGCGTTCTTTGAGCCTACTACTTCTTCGTCTTCATTGTGTTTATTTTATTGTTGGCCTGTAAGCCTCTTTTGTAATCAACTCTGTTGTTATTAATAAAGCTGTGATATGAATTTGTTATCATTTCGTTTACTGTGTGAGCTAGCCACTGATCATGGGACTAGTTCAGTTATGCACAGAGGATCTGCGTGTATTAATACCCGGGTTCTGACAAATGGCGACGCGTTGGACTCCGACGAGGGTACCAGAGGGAAGAGGGGAACGTGAGGAGTTTGGTGCTTACCCAGGCGGTGCAAGGGCACGGTGCGGTGGCCGGTAGCGAGGAGAGGAGCGACGGCGAGTTGCGGCTTGTGGCGGCGATGGGGCTCCGGTGGTGCTCCGGTAAGGGTGAGGTGAGCACTGGGTGCGCGAGATCGCGGCGAATCCGATGGTGGCAGCGGCGTGGACGCGGCGGCGGTGACGGCGGCGGAGACCCACAGTGGTGGCAGCGGAAAAACTTGAAATCCGGCGAATCGAGAGGGGTAGAAGAGGGGTGGGTGTCGGGAATGGGATGACGGAGGAAAGGGGCACCTCGTGCTCCCTTTTATAGGGGTGGAGGAGGCCGGGAGGAGGGGGTCGGGGCGCGGAGGTTGCGGCGGCGAATTTGGATCCCGGCGATTTCGCGCGAGACGAAGGGGGCAACGGGCGCGGCGTGATTAGGGGACTCCGATGCGCACGTCCGCGAGAGGAAAGGGGGCGAGATTCGCGGGATTTGAGGAGCTCCCGTGGTGGATATGGCGGCGGCGGGTGCGGCTCCGCGGGGAAGAAGGGTGCGGGGGAGAAGAAAAGGGGGTGGTCATCGGATTTTCATCCGACGGTTGAGAGAGTGGGGTGGCGTGGGCGTTGGATGGCCGTCCAATTCACATCGGACGGTGGGAGGGAGAGGGGAGCGGCTGAGTGGGCCGCAGGCCGTGGGCCGCATGAGGGAAATAGGAGCGGGCCAGGAAGGTTTCGGCCTACTAGGGTTTAGGGATTCTTAATTGATTTTGTAATTTAATTAATACAGATAATTCAACATAGCTTTAGAAAATAGCAAATAAACTCCAAAAATTATGGAAAAATTCACAGAAATTACCAGAGTTATTTTGGACTTGATAAAACTATTTCCAACTTAAAGTTGGCTATTAATTTGGTAAAATAAATTATTTTGGCTTTACAACGTAAACTAAACCAAAAGCACCAGCTAGGCATGCCCATGCCCGTAGGCAACCGAATGGGGGTTAGGAATAGCATCATTCGTTAGTGTCACCGAAATCGGTGCTAACGAACTAATCAAGCATACAATCTTCCTCACCTGCAGCAAGTGGACAATCCGGTTGAGTACAAAAATATACTTGCAAGACTTACACGAAATAAAAATTATACATGCTAGTGGCTGACCAAAGGAGAGGCCGTAATGGCTTAGTTTTGCATAAATCACACAATTTTTTAGCCCTACACATATTAGTTTGTAATGGCCATTTAGCAAACAACATTTTAGCAAAAAAAATAAGATTGTCAATGAAATATATATAGATCAAACAATACCAAAGTGGCAGCCCACTTTGATAAACTAAATTGAATGAATCGCTATTCATGCCGATACCGAGTAGTAACCCATGCCAATTTTAATTTAGAGTCTAACGACGATGTCTTCCCAAACCAAGTGTCATCTGTAATTGTGGACACGGCTATTCGAATAGGTTAATCCCTATAGGGGAGTACAACTTTACCCACATGATTCGATCAGCTCGTAAGCCCTCCGGAAAAAGGACATACTTCCTAAGGTGTGCTAGCCGGGGAGATCGAGACTCGGTATTTTTAGCAAGACGGTCCTATTGAGCTGAACCACCCATGAGATTGAGTCCCACTTAGCACAAGTTGCATATAGAAAATGCTAAGAGGGCTCCCAAGTTATATTGGAGATGCCAGTGTAATAGAAGGAACAAGTGGGTGACCCCCAACTTGAATGTTAGTATGTGGGTAACTCCCAACATAAGAAAAGTGCTCACCCTCACATTATAGTATTACACTGGATTCCTACGAGCATAAGATCACAATAAATTATGCTCTCACACCACCCGTGGTCCAACCCAACAAGACCCCCCCCCTTACTTGACCAAGCTGTCCTGTGGAAGTACGAGTGTTACTTAGAATGACAGCCCAAAGTTCGGTCCTTAATGGTCCAGACAAGTCTACCACAGTACCCGAATCTCATGCACAAAGGCACCCACACTACTAGCCACTTGTCCCGACGCCTCACTCATGCGCTGCTAGACACTATAAGTGTGTACAATCACGGTCTACGTTCGTGTAATACCGATAAATGTCATATATAACTCCTAGCTTTTGTACATATATATAGATACATGATCGTAGAATCCACATCAAGTAAATCATCGGTAGGTTTCCCCGACCCACTCTTGGTCTCTAAGCAATGCATCAAGGACAATGCAACCTTCGTCAAGGATTACATGGCGACATTTTTGCTGGATCACCGTGAGAAGGATTTCATACTTTTGCCCTACAACCAGCGGTAAGTGTTGCACTAGTGGCTATACTTGTTGATTTGTACTTTATAAGCAACACGAACTTAGGTTTAATGACCATGACGACATACATGTGTAGGTTCCACTGGATTCTAATTATAATTATACCAAAATGGAACCAGGTAAGATAACTTAATTCCCTAAAGAGGTCCAATAACGACTTCACAATTGTCAAAAACATAATCGACAGGTAAACACATTTCCTCCATAGATAACTCTATTGTAGTCTTTCCTTCCTTTGCAATGGCTAAGGCTATGTTTTTGGAATCACGTAGGTCATTCATCACGTACTATGCAAAGGGAGGGAGATGCAAGGGAGTGAACCTGTGACACGATTTTAAATTCCCGGTATTCGCTAGTATACATTAATCTTATATAACGCTTCGTAGTAATGCCTCCTGAACTAACAAATTCTATTTTTGCAGTGCCACCAGCAGTCGGTGGGCAACATCTGTGGATACTATGTTTGCCACAACATGTAACTACTCCTCGGTTCCCCAATGACCAAAGATCCTCAGGTTTTCCAATCTTGCAATAATTATTTCATACTTATTAATTTATATATGCATGACTTTAATCTTTCCAGTGACATGTTGTGACCATTACTAAAACTCCATTGGAATAGGCCCAGCTCGAACACATTCGAAGACAATTTGTGGCCTTCTTGATGCATGAGGTCATAAACCCAAAAGGAAAGTCCCACTGTAATATCCCGAGTATTTGTTAGTAAATGTAATAAATATTAGAGAGAATAACATAAATTGGAGAGAAAATTACAAAAA
The DNA here is from genome assembly GCA_036346255.1 of Ampelocalamus luodianensis. Taxonomy (NCBI): domain Eukaryota; kingdom Viridiplantae; phylum Streptophyta; class Magnoliopsida; order Poales; family Poaceae; genus Ampelocalamus; species Ampelocalamus luodianensis. The sequence continues at coordinate 27,379,345 of CM070620.1, read as the reverse complement.
AAATCAGAATTTTTGAGAGTTTTGGGGCGCCAACCCATAGTCGTGGGGGAAAGAGTCGACCTTAGAGGCCCATGGCCCATGGAAGGCTAGTAGCCCACTTGAAGGCAAGGAAAGGCGGATCAAACCACAAACCTTAGCCAGCTACAGTGCCGCCGCCCTGCTACAGTACCTGTGCCACTATAGTAGCCACGCCCTTGGCCCTCGCTACCATCTTCGGTGTTTCCCCTGCAGATTGACCGGCCATAAGGAAGAGGAAGGAAGGGGAAGAAGAGAGGAAGAAGGGTTTCTTCGTGGGGTTTGTTCAGCGTGATCTTGAGGGTCTTCAAGGGTAATCTCAATTTCTTGTGGTTTAATTCAATCTTTCTCTATGGATCAGTGTTGTAATTAGAGTCGTTTATCCTGCTGTGATTAGATTCAGAATTTTGTCCATTTCTTGTATGTCAGGTTTGGCATAGTTAGAGTCCCAATTGAAGAATTTCGTCTTCTAGAGATTTGTGGGGCTTATTCTCAGCTTTCAATAGGTTTAAAGATCACCCAAATTGTAGTTTTGTTTTAAAAGTTACGTTGATTTTACTGCTGCTGTCCAGAAATCCTGACGAGAATCAGTACTCATATTGTTTATTAATTAAGATTGTGTTAAAAGCCGATTCAAGGATGTTGCAAAAAATGATCTTTGTAGGTAATCCCATTAGCTTTCAGGATTGATAAAGAACACCCTTTTTGGATCTTTAGAACAAAAGTTATGTACGTTTCAATGTTACTGTCCATAACGTATGTCAGATCCTGACGGTAGTTTTGAGCTGTGGGCTAAAATTTGTTAAAGGCATAATATGAGGATCGGTCCAACTAGAATTTTGAAGTTCATATTCTTAGCTTTTCAGATTGATAGAGAAATCAATATTTGCTTCAGCCAATTAAAAGTTATAGCATTTCTTGTGCTGCTGTCCTTTCTATCTATCAGATTATAACTTTAGATTTTCATCTGATGATTAGACTCAGAAATTGGCCGAATTAGAGGTTATCGCCAACTAGGTTATTGTAGATGGTTTCGTTATATTTCCAGAGAGTCTAAGATCGCACCTTTTCGAGTTTCAGAGCAAAAGTTATGAAGTTTTTAATACTGCTGTCCAGTATAGCCTTCTGTTAGCATGTTGACTAGCTAGAGTAGATCAAGTGTTTAATCTTGGGTTATGGGAAGATGATGTAGAGCGCTACGAGTAATGTCTTTATTATGCATGTTTGATTGATGTTTAGTATCATTCATGGTTACCAGGTGGTGGTAAACCCCGGTGCTAGAGCGTTACGCCATTTGTCTTCCGTCTCACGGTTGAGGCAAGTGCAAGTAGTAATAATAAATTGTTGTATTTCATACTCGTTGATTGCTATGGTATAATTATAAGGATTTATGTTTGATAATGTTGCTTAGCATTACCTTTTCATGATGAGTTGATATTGTAATTTCAATTTGCATCATGACATACATTTATGTATCTTGGTCTACATGGTAGCCAAGGATTTTTCCTTTGAGGTCCCCGTCATGCATTGGACGGGCTTGGGTCCCCACACTTGTGGAGTGTGGGCATGAGGTCCCTATGCCTAAAGGGTGCAAGCTTTGAGTATGTATCGACGGATACACTACTCGGCATTACCAGCAATTGCAAAGAAGTTGAAGGAAGAGCATTCATGACATTTACCTTGCATTCTTGCATAAAAGATGGATTTGTGGTTCAATGTAGTTGTGCGCAATGGGAATTGAGTATCCTCATCGGTTGATTATGATGCTATGCTATTTATTGCTATTGCACTTTGCTAAGTCGTGGACTCACTCTTGCTGTGTTGTGCTTTCTAGGTACGTCTCGAGGCAACAACATGCATGGGAAGGGGTAGACATGGTGCACGTCACATATACACAAAATACAACGAATAAACTAGTCCAATTATCTACAATTCATATTCTTAATAATTACTTTAGATTCAGACTATGACCACCCTTCGTGGTGGATATTCTATTTGTGTTCATGGATGTCCTATATTTGCTCTTAAACCCCGTTATTTGAGTTTATTTAATTCTATTTGATGGATTAAAATGATTGATTGGGTTATTCTATCATCCTCGTAGTTTTGTTGATCTTTGATGCTTTAGTTGTATCTATTTGAATATTGGCTGCCTTAGTGTAGCAATGCGGGGATCACAGGGCTCACCTAGGCGGCGGTTGGGCATGAAGCGGTTGCCGGCGGCGACGCGAAGGGCGGCGGCGCGTGCGGGCTTGATGACAGTGACGGGCTCCGGTGGTCTCTAGGCCGGGGAAGGGTGCGCACGGGGACGGCGAGGTGGCGGCGATGCCATTGGTGCGGACGGCGACGGCGGGGAGGCGTTGTTGGTGCCAGAATCGGAGGAGAAAGAGCTCGCGGCCGTGCGGCGAGAACTTCAGTTCAGCGAGCTCGGCGGGGGAGAGAGGAAGTGGGTGGTGGCGAGGGTTGAGTGAGTCGAGGGGCTCCTCGTGCTCCCTTTTATAGGGGTGGAGGAGGCCGGAAGGAGGAGATCGGGGGCGCGGGCGTCGCGGCGGTGATGGAGAAATCCCGGTAACTTCGCACGTGGATGATGGGGAAAGTGGCCGGAGGAGGTGCGGCGTGATTAGGGGGAGTCAATGCGCATAACCGCGTGAGGAAAAGGGGGTGGAAACGGCGGCGAGGATGGAGCTCGACGTGGCGGCAATGGCGGAGGCGTGCAGGCTGCGTGAGGAAGAAGAAAGGTGGGGAGAAGAAGGCTCGGGCGGGCCCACGCGTAAGAGAGGGGAGGGAGGCTGTCGTGTGGGGCCGAAGCAAGGAGAGAGATTGGGGAAAAACGGACGGGCTGAGGTGGCGGCGCCAAAACGGCAAACAGGAATGGGCTGGGATTCGGCCCATTTGGCTTTTAGGATTTTAATTGATTTAAATCCGATAATTAGAAAGGGCTTTAGAAAATAGCAAAATAAATCCAAATATTATGAGAAAATTCACAAAAATTACCTTATTTATTTTGGACTTAATAAAAATAGTTCCAATTCATAATTGGCTATTAATTTTGTAAAATAAATTGTTTTGATTTTAAAAATATTTAGGAAAAGCTTTTAAAATATCAGAAAATTCTAGAAATTAATTAAAATTTTATTTTTCAGTTCAAACCAAATAAAACTTCAAATGAATTTTACTTTTGCCTTTTAAAATCTCAAAGATTCAAATAAAGCAATGAAACTCTATCAAATTTCAGAAAATCCAATAAAACAATAACTTTATTTTATTTTATTTTGGTAATAGCACTTTGGGATGTTACAAACTACCCCCCTTAAAAGGAATCTCGTCCCCGAGATTCGGAGCGACTAGAAAGAAAACTAGGGATACAAAGTTTTCAACTGGAGTTGTCGTCGTCTGCATCCTGCTCATCATCTAACAGAACCTGAGCTGTGACATTGTACAGACGTCCTCGTCCCGAATTCTACGGCTTCTAGTTTGCTTGTATGATGTTGACTTCAGGGTTGGCTGGATTTGCTGCCTGCTGCTTCTTTGGACATTTACTAGCGAAATGCCCAACCTCCTGGCAATTGAAGCACGTGATGCCTGCAACATATGATGGGTCTTTCTGTGCCTGGTCACCATCAGATATATTGGAGGGCTCCAAGTTGACTGGGTTGTCTGCTGTTGGCTGGGTTTTGACTTGATATGATGAAGTCCTTCTGGCTTTAGGGAAGCTTCCAGAGTTGAACTTCTGTGCAGCCATTCTTCTCTTGCGATTCTCCATCTCCCGGTGCTTGCCTTCTTGACGGATCGCCTTGTCGACTAACTGCTGGAAGTCAGTATAATCCTGGGAAATTAGTTGTACGGACAAATCATCATTGAGTCCTTCCAGGAATCTTTCTTGCTTGTCTTCATCTCTCGTAACATCTTCCGGTGCGTAGCGTGCCTGTTGATTGAACTTGTGCAGGTACTCGTTCACCGAGAGGTTGCCTTGATGAAGTGTGCGGAACTCCTTTTTCTTGAGGGTCATCATGCCGGAAGGGATATGTGCATGGCGGAAAACTCGCACAAACTCATTCCAGGTGATAGCTTGAACATCAACATGTGAGATGCTGAAGTTGTCCCACCATTCGGAAGCTGGACCCATGAGCTGGTGTGAAGCAAACAGCACCCTCTCACGATCAGTACACTGAGCAATATCCAACTTCTTACTAATTGCCCGGAGCCAATCATCTGCATCCATGGGCTCGGTACTGCTTGAAAAAGTTGGCGGTCGCATCCTCATGAATTCTGACATACTGGTCCTTTGGGGTGGTGGAGTTGGAGTTGGAGCTTGGAACGTTGCAGCGTGTCAGGTTTGATTATTGTTGATGGACTGAGAGAGCAATTTGATCAGACAGTTTTGATTGGCCATCATTTGTTGCCATTCTGGTCCATTGGTTGCTGGTGGTGGTGGAATTGGGGCATTTCCATCATCGTTGGTGTTGGTTTCACTTTCGGAGCGACGAGTGTTCACCATCTGCTGGTTATTTCAAGGATTTAGGAAAGAAGAACAAAGGATAAGGAAGAGACAATTATGAAGAGCTAAGGGATAGTGTGAAAAAATACTCCCTAAACGAAAGAAGGAACTCAAAAGCATTTCAGACAAACTTAACACAACGTTCTATCGATCGAGACTCTTATTCTGGTAGAACGAGTCAATACACAGAATGAGTCTTGGCCACATAAGCTATATGGCTTCGCTGGCAAAACGATCTTCGGTTTACGGTCTTCGATGATTCTTGTATGACAATGCTCTCGTGATAACTTAATGTTTTTTGGTCTTGATTGTAATGGTAGGAAACGTGTTGACCTTCTATAGAAATTTCCAAGGGAGAGAGAATCCATTTAGCATTATAAAATGGTGAAGAAAGAATTAGAGAAGAAGCTAAAGATAGATGACCAAGATGAGGAGAGAACAAATTATTTTTCTTGTTTATAAAATAAGTTGTTGAAGTTTTTCAGCTAACGGCCATTCTAACTAGGTCACGACCTACAGTCGATATGGCTCTGATACCAATTTATCAGACCCGGGAGTAACTCTCCCAAATCCTCTGTGCATTTCTGAACTAGTCTCATGATCAGTAGCTAGTTCACACAGTAAACAAATATGGTAACAAATTCATATCACCAATTTATTAATAATCAACAGAGTTTATTACAAAAGAGGCTTACAGCCAACAATAAAGAAACACAGCGGAAGGCGAAGAAAACGTAGTGGAGTCCAGCTGATCTGCCCCAGGCAATCGACTGGGGAAGCGGCCTAGTAGTCGAGGTCAACATCGGTAGCAAAGTCCTTCTCCTCTGAAATTTTGTTTGCATAAAGCAAGTATGAGCACAACTTCCGTGCTCGCAAGTTACACCCGTCAAGTAACAGAATGACATGCATACATGGATGTAACAATAGAAAGGCTTATAGGGTTATTTGTGCAAAACAACATTTGACACTAAATACCATACTAAGTTCAGAAGTTCAAGTTTTATAAAATCTAAAATGGATTTTGAATTGATAAAGATAGTGTAGGCACCAACCTAACACCAACATAAACACGGGCACCAACCCGGGGCTTCAACCCATAACGTTTCTCATGGACACCCATCCATGTCAAAACTGTTTTACAAAAACATTTTGAAATCAAAATCAATGTCTAACTTTGAGTAGTTTCTGCTAGCATGTCCGTAACCGTGGACACGGCTATTCGAATAGTTTTACACTCTGTAGAGGTTGTATAGCTTTACCCACAAGAGATAATCAACTTGTACTGTCCGCTGACACACTTCTGTAGGTGTGCGACTAAGTGATTATCATGAGGCCTTTACAATGTTCTGTCTTAATGTATTTATGCCCGCTAAGGTTTCGCTGCCATTGGACTAACCATCCTCCGGGAGCCCCCTCTTGCGCCAGGTGGGACTACTGTCTGTCCGACACCCACACCAATAATATAGCACAAATGACACTAAGACATCACAAATTATTTAGCCAAATATGTCCCACACCAGACTTGTAGTAGTAAGGTAAGGCGTAGCATCATGCGCTCGAAGAACGGTCCTTAACTGACATGGGCAACTTTCCAGAATAACCTTGGGCCATAACCCTAACCAGATTAAGCCCGTGCATGAACATGCACCCACCAAACATCCATTATGCACAAGTCCAAACCCGTTTTCATTTTATTTTCCGAGTAAAAGTATTTTATAAACCTTCTATGGTAAAACAATACCATAGACCCAATTTAAATCAAATTTGAAAGATCTAAGCATTGGCTAAGCATATGATTAATTTTAATACCATTTTTCCTAATGGTGACAAGGTATTCACGTTCAATATTCAAATTGGCTATACAAGGAAGATTGGAATAACTAGGCAATTAAAACAGGGAATTAAAATAATTGTATAAACATATGCATGTAGTAATAATTTAAAACAGAATATAAATAATTTGAAATAATGGGATCAATATGATCAAGGGTATAACTTGCCTTCGTTGACGAGGTGATGTTGTTTTCCTTAACAGATCACCTGGTACTGAGGTGATGTTGTTTTCCTTAACAGGTCACCTAGTACTCACAAGTACTTGCTCCAGGCAGTCCAAGTGTGTAATCACGATGATCATACAGTCAAAATCAATCTTCTTAGGTGCTCTTTAATCGTCGTCGAAATCTGACTTTCCGAAGTCGTCGAAATCTAATCGCGAAATAAGCCAAATTCAAATAAAATTCAAATAACAAATAAAATGAACTACAAATTAAATAATTTTGGTTTGGTTGGCTATATCTTGAATTTAGACAAATTTAGAAATTTGAATGGGCTCAATCAGAGTTCGGATGCAAAAGATATGGGCTTCAAAAGTTTCAAATTACATGAAATGATAGAATTATGGTTTTTGTGAATTATTGGAATTATTTTTCTATTGAAAAAGGGAATTATGACGCAAGCATGACGTCGCCCTGAGAATTTCGGGTTTAAAAGAATAAAAATAAATTCGAACATGTGGGACCCACATGTCGGTCTCACGGCTCATGTGGACTAAGCCCACGATTGTTTGAGGCTGAGGGGAGGGAGGACCGGGCCATGTGGCGCAGACCGGGCACCGAGGTGGCGCCACGATTGCGCCGTGGCGACCACGTGGTTTGTGCCACGCGAGCCTGGCCGGGCGGCGGCGGGCGAATGGCGCCGGCGAACGGCGGCACAACTACGGCTGGCGAGGGCACCAATAGATGCGGGAGGATGCGGGGATCATAGGGCTCACCTAGGCGGCGGTTGGGCATGGGCGGTTCTTGCGGCGGCGCGCGAAGGCGGCGGCGCGCGCGGCTTGCGGCGGCACGCGGGCTCTGGTGGTCTCTAGGCCGGGGAAGGGTGCGCACGGGGACGGCGAGGTGGCGGCGATGCCATTGGTGCGGACGGCGACGGCGGGGAGGCGGTGTTGGTGCCGGAATCGGAGGAGAAAGAGCTCGCGGCTGGCAGCGACGAGAACTCGGATTCCAGCGAGCTCGGCGGGGGAGAGAGGAAGTGGGTGGTGGCGAGGGTTGAGTGAGTCGAGGGGCTCCTCGTGCTACCTTTTATAGGGGCGGAGGAGGCCGGAAGGAGGAGATCGGCGGCGCGGGCGTCGCGGCAGTGATGGAGAAATCCCGGTAACTTCGCACGTGGATGAGGGGGAAAGTGGCCGGAGGAGGTGCGGCGTGATTAGGGGGAGTCAATGCGCATAACCGCGTGAGGAAAAGGGGGTGGAAACGGCGGCGAGGATGGAGCTCGGCGTGGCGGCAATGGCGGAGGCGTGCGGGCTACGTGAGGAAGAAGAAAGGTGGGGAGAAGAAGGCTCGGGCGGGCCCACGCGTAAGAGAGGGGAGGGAGGCTGTCGTGTAGGGCCGAAACAAGGAGAGAGATTGGGGAAAAACGGACGGGCTGAGGTGGCGGCGCCAAAACGGCAAACAGGAATGGGTTGGGATTCAGCCCATTTGGCTTTTAGGATTTTAATTGATTTAAATCCAATAATTAGAAAGGGCTTTAGAAAATAGCAAAATAAATCCAAATATTATGAGAAAATTCACAGAAATTACCTTATTTATTTTGGACTTAATAAAAATAGTTCCAATTCATAATTGGCTATTAATTTTGCAAAATAAATTGTTTTGACTTTAAAAATATTTAGGAAAAGCTTTTAAAATATCAGAAAATTCTAGAAATTAATTAAAATTAAAATTTTCAGTTCAAACCAAATAAAAATTCAAATGAATTTTACTTTTGCCTTTTAAAATCTTAAAGATTCAAATAAAGCAATGAAACTCTATCAAATTTCAGAAAATCCAATAAAACGATAACTTTATTTTATTTTATTTTGGTAATAGCACTTTGGGATGTTACAATGATGAGCTTGTATTTCAGCTGCTCCACTGCACGGCAAGGTTCCGGCTTAGCACAAATGGACATGGTGTGCAACGAGGAGAATGAAGGCGGAGAGAACGACGAACTTACTTTAGAGATGAGGGAGAAATTGTCGAGCTCGTCTAAGCGGCTGAGGGAGAGAGAGCGGGGTTTTGAGGAGCTCCAATGGGCCAGATATGATGGTGTCACTTCGTGGTGGCAGCTGGTTGGGTGGCGATGACGGTGGCGAGATGACGTTGAACGGGCAGGACGGAGCTGGAGTTGCGTGGCGGCCAGCGCGTTCTAGCGCTCTAAGCTCGCTTAGCGTGTGGAGAAGAAGCTCTAGCGAGTGGGGCTGGAAAGTCAGCGACAGAGGTAAGAGGGCGGGTCGGGGTCTGGTTCGGGTTAGGTCGAACCAAGTCAAAACCCATTTGATTAATGGTTTAATTCAAACTCCTCCACTTTGACCGGGTGATTTAAAATAGCAAATAAGTTTCCAAAATTCTAACATTTTGCAGAGAGGTTCCTGGGGTAACATAGAAAACATAAAATGTTTCTACCATCAATGTTCAAGTTTTATTTGTTTGTTTTAAATCATTTACAATGGGGGTTTTCGAATTGAGTTTAAATTTTCTAAGGGTTAAGTTGGGTTCTAAATTTTTTAGAAAATTCATATTTATTCATGATAAATATTATAGTATTTAAATAAATTATTTCCTAGAGATCTTCATAAGTATTTATTGTTGTTTTCATTTGGAGACTTCTTCATAAGTTTGAGTTTTAAGTTTAACTTTGATTTGAAAATTTTTCAAATGCAATAATTTGTGCACATGCTCCAGAAATTATATGCATGCTCATGAGATGCATCTTAATTTAATTTAATGAAAGTGGGTTGTGACAATCTCCTCCTGCGCTGGTTGCGCCGAAGTGTTCGGGAACACTGTGTTTATCAGTGTGGGGGTTGAGGTCACGAGCTTCGACGTGTGCGCCTTCTTGCTATTTTTTGTCTTTTTCACCCTGCCTGTGTGAGACCCTGATCAAGACACATCTACCGTCCTGAGCAACTTCCTGATGACGCTAACGACCTTCGTCTGCGCCGTCTCGATTTTCTGTTACGCCCTCTGTATCTGCGCCATGTCCTTCTCCATCTACCTCATCGCCTTCCCGACCTCATTGTCAAACTTCTCCAGCACCTCCATCATCAGGCGTCGCTTCCCCTTTCCCATCGATCCCACCATGTCACTGAGCCATGTGCGCAAGCTCGGAAACTGCCCCGTGGCAGGTTGTATGGGTTCATTCGGTAGGTGCGCTTGTCCCATCACGTCGTACCAGTATCAGGTCCCCTCCTTGTTCCTAAGTTGGCCATTTTTTATTTCAAATGACATCGAGTGAATTACTATGGTATATGATGAACACTATTGCAATGAACATCTTGTTTTACTGCTAAACGGGCAAACTAGAAAAGACCACTCATGCTAAGCTTGCCAAAGGTGTCACTCCTATCCAGGGTCTTGACCCTATCGGCCATGATGATCTTGTTGACAAGGGCTGTAATATCCCATTTAGTTACAGAGAAAATAAGGAGATTGAGAGATCCTTTTTTGCCTCGCAAAGAAACGGGACAGAATCGGTAATCATCTTGCAACGTGATTTTCGCGACTGGAACGGCTTCGATTGGAAAACCTTATAACTACAAAGTTGTAGATCGCTTTCATAGTACAATTTAGAGTCCTTATTGACCTAATTTGGAGTTCTGATGTTTGAGATATGGGGCTCGCATGGTAGGTGTCTGAGAGAATCAAGGTCCATGGCGAGTCAACTTCAAGGCAAATTTCATAATGAAGACTGAATTTTCAGAACAACTCCACAACTAGGAAGTTAAAGTACTATAAGTTAGCTAAATTTGAAGACAACAATCACTCCATTCTGAGTTTTGGAGAGAAAGTTATGACCTCCGAGGTACTCGCTGCACAGAAAGAAAGGTTCGAACTTGGGCCTTGGGCCTTTAACTGGAGGCCCATGTGGGGTGCGGTGAAAACCCTAGAACCCCTCCTCCTTGTGCCTCCTCCCCTAGAGCCTCCACTCTCTCTTCCCCACGCCCACCCCTCCTCTCCCTCCCATCTTCTCCACCTCCTCCTCCCCATTGGTGCTGCCCAAGCGTTGACCGAAGCAAAGAAGAAGGGAGAGCCCTGAGTTTTGCCGTCGGCTAAGGAAGAAGAAAAGGGAAGTGGGGAGAGGAGAACCTCATAGGATTCAACGGTCTCATACGAGTCTTCAAGGGTAACAAAGAGCGTTCTTCGCTGGTATGTTCTTATTAGATGCGAATTTGAATAGATTGATTGGATCGAATTGTTTCTGATGTTAGTTTGGTTCTGTCCAGTTTGTTATGTGGTCTGTTTCGTGATCTTAGAGGCCGAATTTGAGTTGTCCATTTCCTAGAGTTATGTAGGTATTGTTCTTAGCTTTCGGTGGCCGCCAAGAACACTTGATTCCGACGTACGAATCAAAAGTTATGATCGTTTTAGTTTCTGCTGTCCAGATTTCTGACGAGAATTACCTTTTAAGTTGTCTTCTAAACTATGTGTATGTTAATGGACGAATCAGGGTTTCCTCTCAACTAGGTTATTGTAGCTAATTTCATAAACTTTTCATATTGATAAAGAACACCCAATTCGGAGTTGCAGATTAAAAGTTATGGTCGTTTTAATTCTGTTGTCTTAATTGTTCAGACAGTTTCTGTTCTGCTGTTTCATTTAGCTGTTAGCAATTTAATTTGGCCGAATTGGGTTATCTCGTCAACTGGAATGTTGTAGATATGTTCCTTAAGTTTAAGTAGGATCTGGGCTCACCTCGTTTCGAGTCCCAGGTAAATAGTTATGGCCATTATCGTGCTGCTGTCTAGATGCGATTCTGGGGTGCTGCCTGTTTTTTTCTTCAAATTTGGGGTTTATGACTATCTCTTGGGTGTTCAAGAGGGTATTGTAGAATATTAAGTCGTGTCGGGTACCTTGTTGTTCTCATTTTGTTTATTTAATTGGTTAGGCAGCGAGGCTACGGGTTTGGGAGCATCATCGTTGCCTGCTAACGCGTCGCAACACGGAAGGCAAGTACTTTGCTACTTTTAATGGTTGTGATTGATGAATGCCTACATGATTATGTTGTGACACCTCGTGTTGCAAGAGATGATGAACTGTCTATGTTCTTTCGTGTATGTTGAAAATATGCTATGAGATGATGTTCTTCATTGTTCATATACATTCAATGCATCCATAATTCATGTCTTATCCACGGGAGTGGATTGTAAGTCCCACCAATCCAATGTGGGCAGATTTGGACATTGTCATGTCCCGTCCACGGGAGGGGATAGGAAGACCCATCAATTCCAGTATGGACGCGTAAGACCCATCAATTCCAGTATGGGTAGATTTGGACACCTGTATGAAACGTTCTTCATATGGGACTTGGATCCCCGCACTTTTGTTAAGGTGCGGGCTTAAGTGAACACCGACGGGTGTGTCACTAGCTATACCGGTATAAGCATGTGTGTAGTCCATCCTTTGATTACATTCATTCATTTCATGCATTCGTAAGTTTTCATTCGGTGTATGTTCGCATTCTTTAATGATGATGTCTTGTTCGTATATGTGTTTTGTTCTTTTCACTGTACTTGCTGAGTCATGGACTCATTCTTGCGTTGTTTGTTTATTTTAGGTAATCCCTGATGTTGGCTCACTTGGGAGGGAGTAGACACGCACTACTCATTCACATCATCCTATTCAAGTTCAAGATTAAATTAATTCTATCTTACATTCATTATTGATGAACTGTAATAATTAATTCTAAATGGTAAAGGAAGGATACCTTCTCCACATTACGGTTGATTTATTACTGCATGTGAACCTTCATTATTGATGAACTGTAATAAATAATTTAGATGGTGAAGGAAGGATAGCTTCATCATGTCCTGTTTGATTTTAATACTGCTATTAGTTGATATACTTTATTCATAATCTTCCGCATTGTGTTGAATGTTAGAGTAAATAGGTGGCATCTTGGCTTAGAATAACCAGGTGTTACTGATTGGTATCAGTGGGCTTTAGGTCCGTGGTTTATAAAAAATTAATATGACACATTGTGCCTGATGGGTGGGGTTGGGAAATTTATTGCTTCGCATTTCCTTTGTTATGTTCCACTTGTTGAGCAATTGTTGAATTGCTACGTACTATTTTCTTGTTGTTAATTTATGATATGTTGTGATATTTTATATCTATGAATTTGTTCTATGATTGTCATGATATGATCCTATATTTTCATAATTGATTATAACGGTCATGCTTATTGGTAGCGGACGTTGAGAAGTTGAAGTCATGGATGTTGTCTGGGTTTCGCGGACAACACCACTTTCGAGGTAGGGGATTAGAGAAGTACTTACCCCATTCGTAGTTGGGTGTTGATGTCGAGTTTCTTTAGAAAAGTTATTCTCTTCCTTGATCTTGAATTTGGCGATTCGGTATTAATTACGGTTGATGAAGATTTCTTGAGTAATGGTTTATAGTTCTCATGATGAGCTTTCATTGGTCTTTCTTGGTTCCATAAGTCGACTACTTGTTCTTGATTCTTGATCTATTGTTGATTTTGATGTGAGCGTCGGTTATCGGCAAGGTTGATCTTTTCATGGGAGTTCTGCCCTTCTTATTGGAAATTATGATTCCTTTATTTGCTTGGTATTACGGATCTTGAAGGTTTTACATTGCAAGTTCTTTAACATGTGAAAACTTTAGCTTTACGTATTTCTTTTGGATTGTTTCGAGTATTGAAGTGTGATATCTCTTTTCTGAAAGAATGTGTTAAAATCCTTAAGTGATGTCGTGTCATGATTAAGTCTGGGATGTTAATTAAATGAACTAATCGTTGTGGTAAGAGTCATCAGATTGGGTTACTAGCTTTGTGCAAGCAGATTATTCTTAACTAGTATCCATGGCAGTGAAATTGATTACTGTGAATTGTCGTCGTATTTGATGCATGATGAAAAATTTAGATAAGAGTTTGTTCGTATCTGTTCAAGAACTTATTGTTGTCAAGAAGGGTGGAAATGTGGTTGAACTGATTTGATCTTTATGATCGAGTAATCTACTAAATTTATTAGATGAATTGGAATCTAGGCCATCTTTTCGTTATTCTAATCGCTAGAGGTAGTTAAGATATGGATGCGTTCAAATGTTGTTGTAGTAAACATTAAGCTTGAATCTGTCTTCTAATTAGATACTTGATGAACTTATTCAAATGTTTGATTCACCTAATTTTGCCATGCTAAACTGATGTTATATGTATTAAGAAATGAATGAAAGTAGATGTATTGACTTGTGAAACCTTGTCTTATGTATCCTATATTATTGAAGATTAAAGATACTATGTTCTAAATTCTGAACATAAGGTGGAATGTTGATCCTCATTAATAGTTGAATGGATAAATTTAATAAGTGGTCTACATGCGTATTTTTGCGAAATTGTCATATGATAGTATGTTCTTGTTAAATGAGTGTATTACTTTGTTGTTAGTATGATTATCAATATGTGGATGTGATGATATTGTTGAATGTTCTCTAAATAAAAAAACTTGAAGACTTTCGTGATGCGGTTTAAATTAAAGGTTTTGATATTTGTGTGCGCGATGTTTTGGCTCCATGATTTATGTTGTAACTAGAATCAGTTTGAGTGAGTGACGTATTGGAAGGTTCTATTTGGTGCTTAAGTGATTGAGGTGATTTGGTTTTACAAGCACTTCTTGTTAGATATGGCAAGTGAGGTGGTAGTTAAAAAGAATTGTTTCTTTGTTAAAGTAAAGAGTGTGGTAGAGTTATTTGGAGTTGGATCCAAGTTTTGTAGCTTGCAGTTATTCGAAGCATGCTTAGCTTTGTTGATTGGCTGCTTAAGAGTTCCTCAAGGTTCAAAAGAAATTATTTATTCTTATTGGTTGAGGTTTGGAATTCTCTTCTTGTGGGACTTATGTCCTCAACTGTTGACTTTCCCTTTTGTTGTCCGCGTTCATTGCCTAATTGACTATTTCTCTTGGTCCTGTGTTTTCTACGAGTGGTAAATGTTTCTTTTGTATGAGGTCAAAATTGTTTTCAGTTGCCTTTTCTTTTAAGAAAGGATCCACCAATTCGTTTCACAGGGGTCTTTCAAAGTGTTTATTAATTGTTGTTGTGAGACCTTAGGTTGCAAGGTAATTGAGGAGTATTTGAGGATGGTTTGAATTCGTGATATAATTCTTGGATAGAATTTCACCTAAATGGAATATTATATTTGGAGACTAAACTGATTGCTTTGATTGCGACCAGTAGACCCTATAGTGATTTGTGGTCCAAGATCTTTTTTTCATGTTGAGTGGAACATTAGAAGTGTTGAAAGAATAGAAATCTTGATCGGTTTAGTAGAGTATCTGATTGGGTACCTCACGAGGTGTGTAGGAGAATTGTGGGTATAGCTTAATGAGGATAGAATTGTGAAGAAATCGATTGTTATCACAACTCTTGAGTTGGGAGGAATTGTTGAGTTAATGTCAGGTATGACTTGGACTTAGTGACTAACTCTCTAAGAGTTAGAATTGTTCTAAAGACAGTTTGGTTGAGAAAATGTTCCATGTTGGTGAGTATGTTTGGATTGTGAGAATTTTAGGGATTTAATCTAAGGCTTTCCCTATCTTCTGTATGAGAAGTTCTTTGTAGGGGTCTTGGAGGTTAAAATTTGGGCTTTGCATATGTTATGCTAGATCTTTGGTCGCCCAACAATTGTGTAGAGGAAACAGAGCAAGTGCGGATTTTGAAGTTGGGATTATTATCGATAGAACCCTTTTGACATAGTACATGAGTGTGTGTGCTGAGAATTCTGAGTTGTTCATTCTTAAAAGTTTGAGGTGATGTGTTTGCGTGAGATACATTGGGATTCATCTGTCAAATTAATTCCGTCGGTAAAGGAGATGTCGAGTGTTTGTTTCTATGGGGCGATGGAGCCTCTCTACAGAGGTGCGGATGATGTAATTCGATTTGAGCGTAGCTTTGAAAACGCCAAGTTAAGAGAGATGGGTTAGTGTACTATGCGATGAATTGTAATTCCAAAATCTGAGAGAAAATTTATTCCTAAAAGAGAAATTGAGAAGTGATGTTTCCTCGAATATTAAAACACCCTCTTGTTTCTTGTTTGAGCCATGTGTTTTATGACGGATGTCTTGCGCATTTTGAGCTTGGCTTTATGTTGGCATATGTGGTTCTTATCACTTCAAAAAGAGGAAAAGAAATGATTGATTTGGTTATTCGAGTGATTTCTCCTTTGGCTTTAAATGCGCTAATTAGAAAGTGGAATGGTTTTCGTGATGAATCTTCGATTTTGGATTTGACCCTTTTGGTGGGGAGTTGGCATTGCGTCGTTACGATGAGAATCCTTTACTTTTAGTTAACCCTGTTTTTATTAGAGTTTTTTCAAAGCGAGTTCTATTGTGTGTCCTCGATAAAGGAGGTGATCCTCGTTTATTGAAGAATTCGAATGAGAGGTGGAACACGAGTTTAGTGTGCTATCGCATATTGTGTGGTTTGGTACCAAAGGGAGGTTAGCCCAAGGTACATTGGGTTGTTGTTGCTAATTGCGGGATTCGAAAGTTGGCGTATCGCTAGGACCGTCTCGGGTCCATCTGCGGTGTGCGCAACATTTGGTATGTTCGATCTTGAGTGAGTACGTGAGAGGTCCAAAACTTGAGTTTTCGTTAAAGCCGTTGGCCAATGAGTAAGACCTTACATTTGTGTCCTGTGTGTTGAGAGAACCTGTAAAGATCGAGACGAGTGTTGAGGTGTAAGACGTTGGTATACGTTTTGGTGGTGTGGTCACGTCGATCCGAGCGTGATGAGACTTCGGACTCCGAAACTCGCATGTGCGAGCTTTAACCAGAGTTGTTAATGTCGAGTACGTGTTAATCATTATTAAGTTCAGTTGGTGTTCTTTTGAGTAGAATTCGGGGTCGAATTATGTTTAAGGGGGGTAGAATGTAATATCCCGTTTACTTACAGAGAAAATAAGGAGATTGAGAGATTCCTTTTTTGCCTCGCAAAGAAACAGGACAGAATCGGTAATCATCTTGCAACGTGATTTTCGCGACTAGAACGGCTTCGATTGGAAAACCTTATAACTACAAAGTTGTAGATCGTTTTTTATAGTACAATTTAGAGTCTTTATTGACCTAATTTGGAGTTCTGATGTTTGAGATATGGGGCTCGCAAGGTAGGTTGTACAGAGAATCAAGGTCCGCAACTGAGTCAACTTCCAAGGCAAATTTCATAATGAAGACTGAATTGTCAGAACAACTCCACAACTAGGAAGTTAAATTATTATACGTTAGCTAAATTTGAACACAAGAATCACTCCATTCCGAGTTTTGGAGAGAAAGTTATGACCTCCGAGGTACTCGCTGCACAGAAAGAAAGGTTCCGAACTTGGGCCTCGGGCCTTTAACTTTGGAGGCCCATGTGGGGTGCGGCTGAAAACCCTAGAACCCCTCCCTCCTTGTGCCTCCTCCCCCTAGAGCCGCCACTCTCTCTTCCCCATGCGCCACCCCTCCTCTCCCTCCCATCTTCTCCACCTCCTCCTCCACATTGGTGCTGCCCAAGCGTTGACCGAAGCAAAGAAGAAGGGAGAGCCCTGAGTTTTGCCGTCGGCTAAGGAAGAAGAAAAGGGGAAGTGGGGGAGAGGAGAACCTCGCAAGGATTCAACGGTCTCATACGAGTCTTCAAGGGTAACAAAGAGCGTTCTTCGCTGGTATGTTCTTATTAGATGAGAATTTGAATAGATTGATTGGATCGAATTGTTTCTGCTGTTAGTTAGGTTCTGTCCAGTTTGTTACGTGGTCTGTTTCGTGATCTTAGAAGCCGAATTTGAGTTGTCCATCTCCTAGAGTTATGTAGGTATTGTTCTTAGCTTTCGGTGGCCGCCAAGAACACTTGATTCCGACGTACGAATCAAAAGTTATGATCGTTTTAGTTTCTGCTGTCCAGATTTCTGACGAGAATTACCTTTTAAGTTGTCTTCTAAACTATGTGTATGTTAATGGACGAATAAGGGTTTCCTCTCAACTAGGTTATTGTAGATAATTTCATAACCTTTTCATATTGATAAAGAACACCCAATTCGGAGTTGCAGATTAAAAGTTATGGTCGTTTTAATTCTGATGTCTTAATTGTTCAGACAGTTTCTGTTATGCTGTTTCATTTAGCTGTTAGCAATTTAATTTGGCCGAATTGGGTTATCTCGTCAACTGGAATGTTGTAGATATGTTCGTTAAGTTTAAGTAGGATCTGGGCTCACCTCGTTTCGAGTCCCAGGTAAATAGTTATGGCCATTATCGTGCTGCTGTCCAGATGCGATTCTGGGGTGCTGCCTGTTTTTTTTTTCAGATTTGGGGTTTATGACTATCTCTTGGGTGTTCAAGAGGGTATTGTAGAATATTAAGTCGTGTCGGGTACCTTGTTGTTCTCATTTTGTTTATTTAATTGGTTAGGCAGCGAGGCTACGGGTTTGGGAGCATCATCGTTGCCTGCTAACGCGTCGCAACGCGGAAGGCAAGTGCTTTGCTACTTTTAATGGTTGTGATTGATGAATGCCTACATGATTATGTTGTGACACCTCGTGTTGCAAGAGATGATGAACTGTCTATGTTCTTTCGTGTATGTTGAAAATATGCTATGAGATGATGTTCTTCATTGTTCATATACATTCAATGCATCCATAATTCATGGCTTATCCACGGGAGTGGATTGTAAGTCCCACCATTCCAATGTGGGCAGATTTGGACATTGTCATGTCCCGTCCACGGGAGGGGATAGGAAGACCCATCAATTCTAGTATGGGCGCGTAAGACCCATCAATTCCAGTATGGGTAGATTTGGACACCTGTATGAAACGTTCTTCATATGGGACTTGGATCCCCGCACTTTTGTTAAGGTGCGGGCTTAAGTGAACACCGACGGGTGTGTCACTAGCTATACCGGTATAAGCATGTGTGCAGTCCATCCTTTGATTACATTCATTCATTTCATGCATTCGTAAGTTTTCATTCGGTGTATGTTCGCATTCTTTAATGATGATGTCTTGTTCGTATATGTGTTCTGTTCTTTTCACTGTACTTGCTGAGTCATGGACTCATTCTTGCGTTGTTTGTTTATTTTAGGTAATCCCTGATGTTGGCTCACTTGGGAGGGAGTAGACACGCACTACTCATTCACATCATCCTATTCAAGTTCAAGATTAAATTAATTCTATCTTACATTCATTATTGATGAACTGTAATAATTAATTCTAAATGGTAAAGGAAGGATACCTTCTCCACATTACGGTTGATTTATTACTGCATGTGAACCTTCATTATTGATGAACTGTAATAAATAATTTAGATGGTGAAGGAAGGATACCTTCACCATGTCCTGTTTGATTCTAATACTGCTATTAGTTGATATACTTTATTCATAATCTTCCGCATTGTGTTGAATGTTAGAGTAAATAGGTGGCATCTTGGCTTCCGAATAACCAGGGTGTTACAAGGGCGGCCGTGAATTGTGCGGCGCGTGGGGTCTTGACGGCGTCGATGCTATGGACGCACCTCAGGTTGTCGAGGTAGTAAATCTGTGACATAAATTTTACTACTTGTTACTGTTCATATTACTAAAGTTGAACATGTATTTACTACACGTAGTAAGCTACATTTTATGATATCCCTTTTACATGTATTCTACTTGTTAGTGTTTGTATTACTAAAGTTGAATCATGTATTTACTACATGTAGTAACCTACATTTTTATGTTAGCCCTTTTACTAGTGTGTGCGCTCTATTGTCTTGAGTTGTAAGAATCCTATTTACTGTGTTCCTGGCCTACATATTTTACTACTTGTTAATGTACATATTACTGAATGCAACATATAAATTTACTATGGAACTCACAAGCACGAAGTCGACGCATCCGCTGATGGACTTGGTGGTGTTGTCCATCTTCTTGTTCCAATTGCGCACGACCTATCTAAGGTAGTCTGCCATGGCCTTGCACTAGTCGATGCCAGGGAAGTTGTCCAGATTCTTCGTTAGCAAGGTGTCCTTGCTCGTTATATTGATGTTGGTCGTTGAAAACAGGAGCTTGTTGGAGACGACGAGGAAGAAACACCTCATCGTTAGAGTGTCAGTGCCGCCAGTTTCAATCCTCTCGATCAACGTCGCATTCGTCACATTGGAGTTCGCCTGGACCCTGTCACATCCCCATTTTAATAAATAGGGTTATTATTCATCTCATGAGCATGCATACTGTTTTTCAAGAATTGCATATTTTATTGCACTTGGAAAATTTTGTCTAAAGGTTAAACCTACACTTCAATTTTAAACTCCCAAAATAAAAATAGATTTAAAAACTTGTGATCATCATTTGGAAATAATTAATCAAAATACTATAATATTTATCATGAATTTTTATAATGGTTTCCAAATTTGTGGAACTAAATTCGACCCAAAGAAAATTCAAACTCAATTCAATAACCTATTCTAAGTTTGAATTTAAACTTGGCAAATAAATCTTGACTAATGAGTTTTAAGATTTTATTTGAGTACTAGGATGTCCCAGGAACCCCTCTAATTTATTTTATATTTTTAGGATTTTTATTTCTATTTTTAAAGCCTCGGTCAAAATAGGGATATTTGATTTTTAAAACAGTCAAACCCTTTGAGCTGATCAGACCAATCCGATCGGACCGACCGAACGCGTTCGGTCAGTCTGAACGTCACCGACCGTGCCTTTTTGTTAGACCTCACCACCTTGCCCACACCTGACCAGACCCAACCCAAACTCGGTCCAACCCAACCACACCCGCTTACCTCGCAGCCATTGACCGCTCGGGCCCACGTGATAGAGCCTTCTTCAACCTCGGGCAAGTGCAAGCAGAGCTCGAGCGCCACACACTGAGCGTGCTCTGAGCTACTCCGTTGACGTCGTCACTTCATCGCCCTCCATGACCTATCCCTAAGCTCCGTTAGGTCACGGCGTAGCATTCTCCGTCCTCAGGGCCGATCAAAACTCCCTCTCGCTCTCACTATCACTCACTTCTCTTCCTGGCTGTGGAAGAGGGGGAAGCTCTAGCTCCGTCTCTTCTCGGTAAGTTTCACCGGCGACCTCCCCGACCTTCTTTGTCTTCCTCACCGCATCCATTTTTTCTGGTTTGAGCCCGTGGTTTCATGTGTAGCACTCGGAATGCAGATGTCTCTCCTTCGTCACCAGTGCGCACTCCGGCGTTGCCCGACCCGTTGTGCCAAGCCAACTCCATCTCCGGTGAGCCTCGGTTCCCCTAACCTTGTCTAGGAGCTCCGCGTTGCCCCAAGGAGTGTCTCCACCAATTGGGTTTAGGTGTAGGCATTAGCACCCACGGCCATCGTCTTCCCCAGCTCCGATTGAGCTGCGCTGGGTTGATTCGCTATCTCCGGTGAGTAGCTCTGGCCACGACTTGTTCATTAGGTTCCAAGGATCCAACTCATTCTTATCTAAGCTCCCTGCCCCTTTCTCCTGTAAGGAATAGATGGGTCACCGTAAATCTCCATTGCCGCACCACCGTCGCCCCTGTTCCGGCTGCCGTAGTGCTACTCTGTCTTCACTGAGCTCATATTCATGCCCCTGGTGGCAAGGCAACACTGATGTGCACTTCCCAAGCCTCCTCGACCACCAGAGTAGCCTGTCCACGAGCGCCACCCCGTCGTTTTCGCCTCCGGCCACCGCACGCGCAACACCGGCGACCATCATGCCCTGCACCACCTTGGGTGAGTTCACTGTAGCCTTGCGCGTCCGTCTGTGTCGACATCGAGCCCGGAGCTCCGCTGTCGCGCCAACGGCGAGATTCGCCCGCCACACGCACGCGCGTGTCACATTCCGACCACCACAGTAGATCAGTGATTAGGGCAAATCTTGGTTTGTTTGGGTAAAGCAATCATTAGGTTTAATTAACACATAATTAAATGAATCTTGTTTGAATGGCACGTGGGACCGTGGTCAGAATTTTAGGCAATTAATGAAACTGGATTATTCTTGTCCTTTGACGTGTGGGCCCAAGGCCATTTGTGCATAGTGACCCGCACCCAGTGAACCTTGCATTGTACTGTGGACTTCAGTCCACACACTGTTTTTGTGCACCGAGCCAATGACTTAAGGATCCCACATGTCAGTTTTAACCAAAAATTAAAAATTAAATGAAAAAGCACACTATGCGTGGACCCCACCTGTCATAGACTACGGCTAGGATAGACCTCGGTAGAAGAAGTAGTTAATGTTTACGAAAATTCAGAATACATTTATTTGTATACTGAAAATTAGAGTAACTTCAAAAATCATAACTAAATCACCATAACTCCAAAATGAGTGAAACCAATTTTGTTAATTTTTATTTTAAATGAAATTTATTTTAAAATAGGATTCAAACTTATCTCTATCTCAGAAGGTATATTTTTTGGAAAGTTATCCAAACAGAATTATTTTTAACTAGAAAATGCTATTCACTTTAGAAAATTCATAACTAATTCATATGAACTCCAAATGAGATGAACCAAATTATTTTGTTCTTATATTTTTATTCTCTATTTACCTATGTACTCCTTATTTCCACAAATGTTCTGCAAAATTTCATCAAAACATTTAATTCGAATGAACAGTAATAATTTGATTTTTTCTGGATTTTCCTGAATTTTGATTTTCAAACCTTTATAACTTTCACACACTAACTCTAAATGGAATAATTATTTCACCTAAATTCATCTAAAATCATGATCTACCCACTGTACAAAGTTCATGCATTTTGGAAGATACTGAATTTTTGGATGTTTTCGGTGTTGTTGTTCTTATACATTGTTATCTTGCGTTCGATTGTTTTCAAAGGTACGAGTGTGATCGAGAGTGGTTATCAGCAGCACATGGACCATCCATAGCAAAGGCAAGCAGTCCCATCCTTTGATGCATGTTGAATTCCTATTAATTTCAAAAGTATCTATGTTGAGTTTCAAGTATGCTATGCATTGCTTAATTTTAAATACTTGTATGTCAATTGTGTAGAATTAGTTATATCCCCTTGCTGCATTGGCCTTCCTTTGAATGTTGATTGCCCTGTTACCTTGAATGATTAAGGTTATATATATATTACATGGGTTTTGTTTCGTAATTTGTAGAATGAGGCTTAGCCATGCTAGTAGTTGTAGCCGAAAGCGGTTGATGGAGCTAGTCCATCGGTCGATGAATTGAGAATCTTGATGAAATTTGATGTCACATCCCCAAATTAATAAAGAGGTTTATTATGCATTTCATTACCATGCATCATGTTTTGAAACTTTTTATTTTTAATATTGCACTTGGAAAATCTCAAAATGCTTATGAAACATCCACTTTAAATTGAACTCCAATCATAAAACTAAAATAATTACTACTGAAGTATCTCTGGAAATAATTTATTCAAATACTATATTAATTATCACGAATTAATATAATTTTTCCCAAAATATTTGGACTGTTTTGAACCCTAAGGAAATTCAAACACTAATAAAAGATCTAGTTTAAGTTTGAATTTATATATCACAGATTATATCTTGAACAGTAGAGTTCAATAATTTTTATGGGCACTAGGTTATCCCAGGAACCTCCACAAATTATTTCATTATTTTAGGAAATTTATTTCTATTTTTAAACCCCTGGTCAAAGTAGGGATCACATTTTAATTCTCAGTCAAGCCCTTGACCCAAACCAGTCGCTACTGTTCATTGGGCTCGAGCCCGACCTGGCGAGCTGACTCGGGCGAGTCGACTAACTGCACCGTGACATGCAACCCTTGGATCTCAGATCAACGGCTCAGATCGCCTACCCCTTCGACCGGTCCGATTGCACACACTGATCTCGTCCGTCCACTCGCAATCCAACGGCCGATCTAAACCACTTACTCGCACCACGCCGTGAGACTGACGCGCCGGGCCCGCTTGTCAGACCTTTCTTCTTCCTTGGGCAGAGGCGCGCGCAGGAGCCGAGCTCCACGCGGCCGCGAATCTCTTCACGCACCGGTGACGCCGTCAATCCACCGCCTCCATCCACCACTCCTAGAGCTTCTTCGCTTCACACCGCCTCTACTCGTCTTCTTCCGGGCATAACACCCCTGCACCCCTCCTTCTCCCTCACTTCTCCTCTGTTGACCGAGGAGAGGGAGGCTCGTTCTTGCTCCCTACGCAGGTAAACTCCCACCGAGGGATGCCATTCTTTTCTTTGTTCCATGCCTTCTCCATTTTTGCTAAGCCTAGCTCCTACCTTGCATTGTAGGTCTCGGTTCATCCTCGTGCTCTAGCTCACGTCCAGAGCACGCACCCGAGGACACTCTCGTGCCATCTTCGTGTCCCGGAGGTATTATCATCAACTTTGCGCGTCACCCTCATGCTTTAGTCCACCGAGGGAAACCCTAATCTAATTTTGGTAATGCACGCAGATCTGGTTGAATCGAGGTTTGCACCATTTCGACCGTGAAGCAACTTTTCGCCTCCACCTTGATCCGGTAAGCCATTGTCCAATTCCTTGCTCCTATGGCTTGCTATTAAGCTCCTTGAGCTAATCTAAGCATTTACTTTGCTTCATTTTGCTCAGATCTTCCTCTCCGCGTGCGGCCGTGTTGGCACCACCTCCTTCTCTGCGCCGTTGGTGCTCCAACCGACTTCTAGCTTCCCGGCGTCCACCTAGCTCGGTAGCCTCCAAGTAGTCTTTAGACACTCGGGCACTCGCTTGTTTGCGTTGCGGGCGACTTTTTGCTGTTTTCGGGTTTGCCGTATTGAGCGCGCCGCTCAACTCCGGCTAGCGCCGTCTGAGCCAGCTCGCCGTCGAGACCACTCTCATTAGGAGCGCCACACTATTGTGATTACTGTTTATGCCCTTGGTGGCACCGCCATGGCGGATTATTGGCGAACCGCCGGCAACTCCGCGGAGTATTTGTCGTATTCACCAAGATCAGTAGGCGGGAGGTTACGCAAATGACCCATTAATTAGCTAATGATTGGGTATCATTTAATTCTTGTCTTAGTCGCGAGATTGAGTCGCTACGGTGGGCCCTTGCACGAAATCTGTAGGTTTAAATGAAATCGGCGACCAGCGGCAAGTGGGACCACCCAGCGTAAGCACCGTGCACCGTGCGCATGCCGGTGGACCGAGTCTGTGGGCCGTGTCGTGACAATGGGACCCACCGGTCGAAACGCGAATTAAATCTGAGTTAAATGAAAAATGCACTATTCTCCGGGCGCTGGTCGTGTGACCGCGCTAGGAGGTACTCGGTAGAAAAAGTAGTAAGTACTTTATGAAATTCGAAATCTGTTATTTTGAGCATTGAAAAATTTGTATAACTTCTAAAATGCATAACTAATTCGTTTTAACTCCAAAATGAGTGAAACCATTTCTGTAATTTTCTTATTTAATGAACTTTATATTAAAATATGTTGCAAATATGTCTCTGTGAGAGAGCATTATTTTGGAAAATGAGCTATTAACACTATTATTGTTACAAAAGAAAACACGATAACTTTGAAAATTCATAACTAAATCATGAAAACTCCTTTTGGAGCAAACCCAACTGTTTTGAACTTATAATAATATGGCCTATTTACCCATGTAATCCATGTACTCACTATTGTTCTACAAAATTTCACTTCATAATTAAATTACATAAATAAAGGCTTATTGAAATCTGAAATTCAAACCACCATAACTTTCACATACTAAATCAAAATGAAATAATTCTTTCACCAAAACCACCTTAAATCATGACTCAGCTACTGTAGAAAAATCATGCATTTTTGAGCATTTTGAATTTTGAGGTATTTCTCGATGTTTATTCTAGATTGCATTTATATAGATTCGAGCCTATTGATATCGACTCCTCTGTGACCGAGAGTGAGCAATTACTTTTCCAGCAAGGCAAGCATCCTTTGAACTTTCTTTTGCATCATATTTGATCCCAAATTTGTTAGGATAGATGCAATGATAATTGCTTGCATGATAGTCTTATATTGTCGCTATTTTTGTTATGAATGGTTAGACACATCCTATTATCTTGTCATTGAGGCTATCCATGAATTATTCCATTACTGAAATGCTATGATAGGATGAGTGAAGTAATGTTGTTCGAGTTTGCTTAGTCATGCAAGTCTAGAACCGGTAGCTCGATTGTCGGGAATAGCACGCCAATTATGGGACAAATATAACTCTCATTATATACTTTTGTTTCAGATCTTCGTATCTGTTTTATAAGTGAGATTTTGTCATTTTCAAATGAGCTTTTGGTCTGGACAAGTGTTGGTTAGTGACGGTGCCTTCGTGCACGAGATTTGGGTATGTGGTTTGGCTTGTCTGGACAATTAAGGACCGAACTTTGGGTTGTTGCGATTCAAGCAAAACTCGTGCTATCACGCGCGGTATATGGGTGCCGTATGGTTAAGTAGGGGGAAGATTTTATTGTGTTGAGTCCCACGGTGGTGAAATTGTAAGGGCATGGGACCGTGAAATCCGTGTTCCTTTTGGGCCGATAGGATGGGGCGTTAACGTCTTGTGTTTCCTAGGATATATAGGATGGAGCGTTAGCGTCTTGTGTTTCCTAGGAGCCATGGGTTGAGGACTTAGCTCAATGGGATCTTCTTGCTAAAAATGACCGTATCTTGATTTACCTTACGGCATACCATAGGAAGTATGCTATATTCGGAGGCATCTGGAGGCTTACGGGCTAATCAAGTCGTGTGGGTAAAGTAGTACACCCCTGCAGGGTATAATCTATTCGAATAGCCGTGTCCACGGTTATGGACGATCGCTTGAAACTTGTGGCTGCTTATTGTTAGACTTGGATTTAAAATTGTGGGTGAACTTGGTAATTATCATGAATGGGATGTTCATGTTTGTGTAGTATCAAAGTGGGAAGCCACTTTGCCATTGGTATGCTTTATTTGTTACTCAGTTCATTACTTATTCACATGCTTTATTTCTACTTCAAACCTGATTTTGAAATGGCACGTGAAAAACTAGTATGTGTAGGTTGTTCGGTATTGCGTCGTCTTCGCAAAACTAAGCCAATATGAGCCCTTCCTTTGAATGACCTTATGCATAATTATTTTTATTTGTGTAAGACTTGCGAGTACTCTTTGTACTCACCGGATGTTTCTTGGCTTTACGGTGAGGACGGTACTGAAATCGACGAGCTTGTCGGTGTCGATTTAGGCGACACCGATGAGTAGTTTGCTATCATCTAACTCCCAGTTGGTTGCCGATGGGTTATGGGGCATACCATTGCTGGTCTTTTGGTTTATTTATGTGTTTCCGCTGCTACTTAATACTCTCTTTTAAATTTGGCCGGTCGGCCACTTGTATTAATTGTAAACTTGGAACTATGTTGTATGCCTTTTGAAATATTTATGTATGGATGTTGTATGGATGTGATCAACGTTGGATGAGAGTATGCTTATATTGGTCGCTGATCTTGGGAGCCAATATAAGTCATATTCGCTGTTCATGGCTTCCTATTTAACTCACTAAGTGTAGCACTTGACTTGTTGGGGAACCGACAATCATGTAGTGCTCGCAGAGGAGCGGCGCGCATGATCGTCGGGGCTCTAGTTTGAGTTAAGTCCCTCATTTAAAATGGAGTTAAGTTGGAATCCATTCTCTGGAGATCTAGAGTTATGTCCCTAAGACCTTGATTAGTCTCGGTCTTATGGAGATAACTCCGGGGTCCCCACAGCGTTGGTATCAGAGCCATACTGACTGTAGGTTAGAGATAGCACTGTCGTTAGAGTTAGTAAGCCTCCTTGAGTCAAATTATTTTTGAAATTATCAAATTAATTTCAGAAAGTTTAAGTTAGGAATATCTTTTATTCCTCATCCATCCTAGTATCTTTTCTTACCCTATTTCTATTTTTAAAGAAATCTTACCTTATTGTTCTTGCTTTTAGATGAGTCGCCAATACCTGGTCAAAGAAACTCAAGCTGAGAACGTGGATGGATACCCGGTGCTTCTCCGGGAAATGATGTGGAGGGCGAACTTCACCTATCAGCCATCTTACGCCATCTATCGCGCTGACGAGGGCGGGCATGGAGGAATACTTGGCTGTGATCAACATCATCGCCAGACGAGTCACGGGGAGTATCCCATATTGTTTCCAGGCACGTGGCACTTCGGAGGCCTGTGGGGAAACGGGTAGGCTACACTAGCGCAAATTAAAAAATTCTACCCGTAAACCAAGATCACTGCAGTTATAGATCACGGTCTTACCACTAGACGCGCAGGTGTGGAAGTTGATGCAGCGCGTCGGGGCAGTGTAGTCGTACCAAATTGATGCAATACGTCGGCGAGTAGTCGTACTACTTCCTCGTCCTCGTCGTGGCGTCCCACGTCATGCTCCTTTCTTGCGGTTCGTCCCAACGCCACGATGCGGCGCCTTCAAAGGTATCCACACGTGCGGGAGGAGCGCGCAGCCGGACTACTAGATCGCGCGGCGACTAGGGCGTGGGAGGGTGGTGGCCGGGGTTTGGGGATGTCACGAAAAACTCAACCCTCAACCAACCACTGCCCTCCTTTATAGGCGTCCTTATAATGGGCTTCTACGAATAGAGGCCCATTAGGACTCAATGCCCGATCTAATTCGGATCCAATCCGAATTAGGCTTCACCCCTAAGTGTGTGACCTATGGTTCACATATGTTTAGACATGACGCGAGTACACATACTTGGTCAATAGTTGGTAGCGCCTCTAGCAAGGCGTGCCAACTCCTAAACATACGTAAAGATCATATCGGACGAACCATCACAACGTTATGTACATGCCAATCCCTTTGCCTCACGATATTCGGTCGAGCTCCAAGTGACCACTCTTTCTCGATCCTCGTGATCCGAATCCCTTACTAGGTTAACTCTTAACCTTAAGTAGCATGGCCATGCATTTACGGATCCGATCACTCGAGGCCCAGAGATATCTCTCTCGTAGAGAGGGCAAATCCATCTCGATGACCATGCCTTGCAGCATGCTTCATGACAAACCAGCTACCTTTATAACTACCCGATTCACGGAGTAGCGTTTGATAGCCCCTAAGTAAGTCGATTCACATCTCAAGTACATGCGACAATCTCGGGTTTAAGGACAAGCGTACACATTGTGTAGAGAGAACCATAAGAATAATTACTATATCTCATGTTGGGTCGGTCCAACCCCATGTTCTAAACATGTGTCCACATTATTGGTTTGACATCTCCATGTCTATGACACATGAAACATGGTCATCAACCGATACATGTGCTAATCCATCATTCACGTGTGTCCTCACATGAACTCCGACTAGGGACAACTTTAGAATAACCATACAAGTAAAGAGTTTCACAAACAAGTCACATACTTGTTAATCAACACAAAGGCAATATTCAAGGAACATTTATTAAATCATGGATACAATGAAATATCATCATCAATATGATTGCCTCTAGGGCATATCTCCAACATCTCCCACTTGCACTAGAGTCAATCTAGAAGATATCTAATACCCATAGCTCTTGTGTGCGCCTCATGCTTAGGTGTGGGAGAGGCTTCGTCAAAGGATCTGAAATATTCAAATCATGTGTATTTTGCATATCTTTAAATCTCCTCGATTAAGGATCTCTCGAATGAGATGAAACCGCATGATATGTGTTTGTTCTTTTGGTGATTCCTCGGCTCCTTAGCTTGCATAATGGCCCCACTGTTATCACAATAAAGATCCGAGGATCGCACGCACTAGGAACCACACCTAGTTCGATTATGAACTTCCTTATCCAAACACCTTCCTTTGCCGCTTGAAGCGCAATGTACTCGACCTCCGTTGTAGAGTCGACAGTGATCTCTGCTTGGAACTCTTCCAACTTACCGCACCACCGTTCAAAAGGAACACAAAACCCGATTGCGATTTGTAATCATCTTTGTCGGTTTGGAAGCTTGCATCGGTGTAACCATTTACAACGAGCTCTTCCTCACCTCAGTAGACTAGGAACACATCCTTAGTTCTTCTCAAATACTTGAGGATGTTTTTAAGCGTTGTCCAGTGACTCTCACTGGATCAGCACAGTATCTGCTCGTAACACTTAGAGCATAGGAAACATCTGGCGAGTGCACATCATAGCATACATGATAGATCCAATGGCGAAGCATATGGAATCTTACTCATGCGATCTCGCTCATCGGTTGTCGAAGGACACCGAGTCTTGCCAAGATTTATGCCATGAGACATGGGCAAGAACCCTTTCTTTGCCTCCTCCATGTTGAACCGTTTCAACACTTTGTCAATGTAAGTACTCTGGCTTAATCCTATTAGCCTTTTTGATCTATCTCTATAGATCTTAATACCCAAAATATATGCCGCTTCCCTAAGTCCTTCATTGAGAAACTATTTTTGAGTGAGGTCTTAACGGACTCGAGCATAGGAATATCATTTCCAATCAGTAATATGTCATCTACATATAAGATTAGAAATACGAGTGAGCTCCCACTTGTCTTCTTGTAAACACAAGATTCTTCTTCGTTTTGATGAAGTCAAACCCTTTGACCACTTCATCAAAGCGAATGTTCCAACTCGAGATGCTTGCTTCAATCCATAAATGGATTTTGAAGTTTGCATACTTTTCTAGCATTGTTTGGATCGACAAAACCCTCAGGCTGTATCATATACACGTCCTCGGTTAAATTTCCATTAAGGAAAGCCGTTTTGACATCCATCTGCCATATCTCATAGTCGAAATATGCAGCAATAGCTAGAATGATCTGTATTGATTTAAGCATCGCTACGGTGAGAAAGTCTCATCGTAGTCAACTCCTTGAACTTGCTGAAAACCTTTTGCGACAAGTCGAGCTTTATGGATATGAACATTTCCATCCATATCAATCTTCCTTTTATAGATCCATTTGCACTCTATGGTTTTAACACCATCAGGCGGGTCAACCAAATTCCAAACTTGATTGTCTCCCATGGATGCTATCTCGGATCTCATGGCACTATGCCATTTCTCGATCTGGGTCCATCATTGCTTCCGCATAGGTCGTAGGCTCATCAACGTCTAACAATAATATATCTCGCGCATTGCGGAGCCTTTCCGACCTTCGTGGTGGTGGTGCTTCCTTTGCCATGGGTTCCTCAACTTGTTCTGCCACATGGGCATCATTCGTCGAGTCTTCCCCGATTGGTTCATCTTGAACCTCTTCAAGCTGCACCGTTCTTCCACTTGTCTCCCTATTGAGAAACTCTTTCTCTAGGAAAACACCACTTCGAGCGACAAACACTTTGCCCTCTAGTCGGTTGTAGAAGTAATATCCAAAGGTTTCCTTCGGATATCCCACGAAAATGCATTTATCCGACTTGGGTGTGAGCTTGTCCGACTGTAGTCGCTTGACAAACGCCTCACATCCCCAAATCTTTAGAAAAGACAAACGTGACTCTTCCCACCATATCTCATATGGTGTCTTAACTACGGATTTAGACGGTACCTATTAAGTGTGAAAGCTGCCGTTTCTAGGCGTAACCCCAAAGGATAATGGTAAATCTGATGGCTCATCATCGATCGAACCATGTCCAACAAGGTCCGATTACGCGCTCGGATACCCGTTTCTTTGAGGCGTTAGGCGGTGTTAGTGTGGAACAATTCCGCAACTCTTGAGATGATTGCTAAATTCATGACTCAAATACTCGCCACCACGATCGGATCGCGAGCCTTGATTTTCTTGGCACGTTGATTTTCAACCTCATTCGGAACTCTTTGAACTTTTCAAAGTTTGGACTTATGCTTCATTAAGTAGACATAGCCATATCTACTAAAATCATCGATGAAAGTTATGAAGTAATGAAATCCACCTCTAGCGATCGTGCTCATTGGTCCACATACATCGGTATGTATGATTTCCAACAAGTCGGCGCCTCTCAAAAGAACCTTTGAAAGGTGATTTGGTCATCTTACCAAGCAAACAAGCTTCACATGTCTCGTATGATTCAAAATCAAGCGAAGTTAGAAGACCATCGGCATGGAGCTTCTTCATGCGCTTTTCACTTATGTGACCCAAACGACAATGCCAAACATAAGTGGGATTCAAATCATTAGGTCGAAGTCTTTTAGCATTTATGTTAAAGATAGGCGCATCATCAAGATTTAAAATAAATAACCCATTCACAATGGGCAAAAAGCCATAAACATTCCATTTTAGAGATCAAACAACCATTGTCTTTACTTGCAAATGAATAACCATCTCTCATCAAACATGAGGGGATAAAATGTTTCGACTCATACTAGGAACATAATAACAATTATTCAATTCCATAATAAATCTTGAAGGAAGCTGAAGTTGCATGGTGCCGACGGTCAACGCGACAACCCTTGCTTTATTTCCGACGCGAAATCAACTTCACCTCTTGCGACTCCTCTACTTCTTATTAGCCCCTGCATCGAGTTGCAAATGTGAGCAAGCGATCCGGTATCAAATACCCAAGAGTTAATAGGAGAATCTGCGAGAAAAATGTCTAAAACATTTATGACAAGTGTACCATGGGTGGAAGTCTTACTTCGACCTTCTTCTTGCATTCATCGGAATCCATGTACTTCTTGCGTTTCTCTTCCGGTGGCGATTTCTTTACAATAGAAGCATCTTGTCTCGGCTCGAGTCGGCATTAGGCTTAGGCGTTGGCTTGAGATCATATCTTTAACCTTGCCCTTATTCTTTGGCCATGGCTTCTTACCCTTTTTCTTGAAGCTAGACTTGTTCTCACATGACCATCACATGGCTAGGCCTGCACACTTCTTAATGTCACTCTCTGCTGTTTTGAGCATCCCACAAAGCTCATTAAGGCCCTTATCCGCCCCATGCATTGTAATACCCGATTATTCGATATCGAATGCTGTAAGATTAGAGAGGAAATAAGTTAAAATTCAGAATTTTAGGAGAAGTATGGGCCACCAACCCATATTCGAGAAGAGGAGCCACCATAGTGGCCCAAGGCCCATGAGTGGGCGGCAGCCCATTAGAAGGCAAGGGGAGGGAGGGGACCAAACCCTAGCCCCATTTGCTACAGTAGCCGCCGTGCTACAGTAGCCCGATGCTCTGATGGCGCGTGCTACGGTGCCTCGCCGCTTGCTGCTCCTCCTCTCCCGGCGCCATCTTTCCTGCTGCTTGTGGCGACCGTGGGAAGAAGAAGAAGAGGAAGGAAGAGAGGATTGAAGGAGAATTTCTTCGTGGGATTTGATCAGCGATCTCCGATGGTTCTACAAGGGTAATGATCGATTTCCTCGCTGTTTAGGTTGTTTCGATGCGAATTCGATTAGTTTGATTGGATTGAATTGCTGCCGTTAGAATTTCAGTTCTGTCCTGAATGTTGCGTGGCCTGTTTCGTGATCTTAGAGGCCGAATTTGGGTTGTCCATCTCCTAGAGTTTTGTAGATATTGATCTTAGCTTTCGGTGGCCGCCAAGAACACTGAATTCCGACTTTCGAGTCAAAAGTTATGATAGATTTACTATCTGCTGTCCAGAATCCTGACGAGAATTAGCAGTATCTGTATAGGTTGATTTATGGCCTAGTTAGAGGGTGATTCAGAGGTCTTGCCCATAACAAATTTTGAAGGTGATATCACTAGCTTTCAGGATTGATAAAGAACACTTCATTTGGAGTTATAGATCAAAAGTTATGCACTTTTCTTTGTGACTGTCCAGATTGTATGTCAGTCTGTCCAGTTTGTATGTCGTTTCTATCTTTAATTTTGACCCGTGTGCCACTTTTTGTTAAAGACAATATATGAATGTCGTGCCAACTAGGTTATTGTAGATAATTTCTTAACCTTTTCAGATTGTTAAAGAACGTCCAATTTGGAGTTGTACAACAAAAGTTATGGATATTTTAATTTAGCCGATATTTCTGTCTATTAATTCAGTCAACAGATTTGAGCCGTGGGCCAAATTTTATTAGAGGCAAAATCTGAACTTTTGCCCAACCAGAGTATTGTAGATATGTCAGTTAAGAATCCATGGAAATTGGTCTCACCTCATTCCAAGTTCCAGACCAATAGATATGTCAATTACCGTGCTGCTGTCCAGAATTAAGTTATGTCAGAAATTGTTGATTTCATTTTAAGTTTTGTATTAATGACTAGAGTCATCGAGGAAGCGATGTTTAGCATCGATTAGTAGTGTTGGGTATATTATGTCCTTATTGAAATTATTTTACTTGTTTAGGAGGTGAAGCCTCGGGTTTAGGAGTATCACCTTTGCCGACTAACGCGTCGCATCATGGAAGGCAAGTACATTGCCACCCTTAATGATTGTGATTGATGAATGTTTATATGGTCATGCTGTGATTTGGTATGATCTGAGAGAAGATGGATTGTCTATGTACTTTCATATGTGTTGAATCCATGTTTTGTTATCATGTCTTTCAATATTAAGTATTTCATTCTATGCATTCATTATGCATGTTTCATCCACGAAAGTGGATTGCAAGTCCCACCATTCCAATGTGGGCGGTGTTGGACATTGTCATGTCCGTCCACGGAGTGGATTTGAAAGACCCATTAATTCCGAATGGGCATGTAAGACCCATTAACTCCAAGATGGGCAATGTTGGACACCGTATGAAACGTTCTTCATACGGGAAGTGGATCCGCATTTTTGTTAAGATGCGGGCTTGAATGAACACCGACGGGTGTTTCACCGCTATACCGGTATATGCATGTGTGCAGTCCATTCCTTTGATTTTGAGCATTCATATCATGTTTTCATTTGTAATCGGTTGTGATGTGATCGAACTCGATGATGAGTTTGTCTTATTCATATTGAATGATTATCTTATTGATAATCGTACTTGCGAGTCATGGACTCACTCTTGCGTTGTTTGTTTATTTTAGGTAACCCCTGATGTTGGCTCTTGGGAGGGAGTAGACACGCACTACTTGTTCACAACATCAAATTCATGTTCAAGTCTAAATTTTAGTTCCATATTTCATTTGTTAACGATGAACTGTAACAATTAAATTATAATTGGAGAAGGAAGGATACCTTCTCCACCTGGATGTTGATTTATTACTGCGTGTGAACCTTCTTTATTGATGTTCAGTATTAAATAACTTAGAAGGTGAAGGAAGGATACCTTCACCATGTCCTGTTTATCTTAATGCTGTCTTTAGTTGATATACTTGTTTCAAGTTCTTCCGCATTATGGATGTATGTTAGATGTTTTAGGTGACATCTTGGCTTCCGGATAGCGAGGTGTTACATTGGTATCGAGCGGGCTTTAGGTCCGTGGTTAATAGAAGAACATTAAAATGACACAATCGTGCACGATGAGGTGGGGTTGGGAATCTATTGCTTCCGCATTTCTATTGTTATGTTTCATTCGTTGAGCAATTGTTGAGTTGCTTTTGTATTATCTTTCTTGTTGTTAATCTATGATCTACTATGATATTCATTATCTATGAACTAATACTTTGATTGTCGTGAGATGATCCTGCATATTCATAATTGAGTATTTTGGTGAAGCGTGTTGTTAACGGATGATAAGAAGTGGAGGTCGTGGTTGTTACTCAGGATTCACGAGTTACACCAACTGTTCGCAGAACGTGGTTAGAGGAGTAGTTACCAGTACCATAGTTTCGTGTTAAGCGTGAGTTGCTTTAGAAAGTTGTTCTCTTTCTTGATTTGAATTTGGCAATTCTTGTCCTGTGGTGGTTGATGAACTTCTCCGGGATTCGTGGTCCATGATAGTTATGGTTTTCCATAGATCCCTCTTGGTTCTCTGAAACAAATATTGCCTTTCAACTGTTGAGTTGTTTCTACTACTTGTGATCGTTGTCAATTGGCAAGATTGATGTTTTCTTGGTTGCTCCTTCTTCCTCATTGAAAAAGAATGACTCATTTACTCATTTGATAACTTGATTAGTGAAGAGTTTTCCGTTGTAAGTTCGGTTGCTTGGGAAAGCTTTGGCTTTATGTGTTTCTTTGGATTACTTCGAGCGTTGAGGTTTGAAGTCCCTCTTTTGCTGTAGTAAGGTGTTAGAATCCTTTTGTGATGTCTTGCCATGCTTAAATTGAGAATTTATGATTAAGCGAATAAATTGTTATGATATGAGTTACCAAGTTGGGTTGTTAGCATAGTGCAAATCAATTACTCTTAACTACCATCCATGGAAGTGAAACCGATTAATTTGATATGTCCTTGTATTTGATTCATGGTGTATGTTAAATAAAGATCACAATATCTATTCGAACCTATAGATCTTACATAAGAGCTAGATTTATCTATTTCCTAGTATGCTAAAATTGTTGAAACTTGTATAAAGTACCGGATGGGTGTTTGGTGTATCGACTCATGAAACCTTGTTTATAGGAAATTATGTTAGTGAATCTTTAATCATGTTTTGAAATGATTTCTGAACAAAGGTGAAATGTGAATCTATGTTTATAAATGGTTATGTGATTGCAAATAGAATTAGTACCGTATGTATACGCGTGGTTAGTACAATCATCATTTGTTAATGAGTATTGAAGAAAGTGTTGAGCAACACCAACAATTGAGTAGATGAATTTCGTAAGTAGTCTTTGTTAGCGTGCCTTGTGATATTGTTATTGCTTAGCATAAACTTGTTATGATAAATTTGTTTCAACCTTGTGGTTTGTGTTCCCTTTGGGAAGTTTTAGGATGGAGTAATAAAGTTTGATGATTCTTGGTACTATGTATGTTGTCGATGTTATTAAATAGTCAAAAATGTGATAATGAGGTTAATTCGTAGTAATTTGATCACCCATGGTGATATTTCCTAAATGATCAAATTTCAAATTTGTATTCATGATCTTTTGGGGTTCGGGCTTTATGTGGTAAATGAAGTTTATCGAGTAACGATATGTTACAATGTTGCAATGGTTCTTGATGATGCAAGTGTTTGATTTTGAATACTTATTTGTTCTTATCTGTTAAGGTTCGATATTCTCTTCTTGTGAGGCTTATGCGTTCAACCGTGGACTCCACTTATGTTCTGTGAGTTCATTGCTTAATTGGTTTCTTCTCTTGGTCCCATGTTCGGTCTGAGTGGTGGATGAGTTTTCTAGTTGGTGAAAATCGTTTTCATTTGTCTCTTCTTTCGAGAAAGAATCAACTCATTCTTTTCACGTGGGTCTTTTGAAGTGTTTTCTAATTGTTGTTGTGAAATTGATGTTAATACCCATAGTAATTTGATCGCCCTTGGTGATATCGTTCGATGTGAATATTTCAAGTTTAGCTTTCGTGATATTTTCTTTGAGCTCTTAAATCATCCGTAATCGAAATTATTTTAAATAAATTAAGGTATTGGATTGTCTGTTGCTTCTTAAGAGATTTGTGTGGTTTAACTCTAAAGGCTCTTTGGTTTGAGTTGGCAACGCGAGGTTGCAACCAAAGAAGTTATGTTGGTTCCTTTAAGAGGAGAATAATCTACTTGCTTTTCGAAATCTCGTAATTGGAAATGTTTGAGTTTGGTGGTGAGATTATTTGGATCTCATGTTTCTTGTGTAGTTGAACTGTTCGAATAAATATAACGTATGGAAGAATTTTTATTGGTTCTTAATTAGTCCTTGTGGTTTGGACTAAAGACCTTATCTTGTTCTTTGTGGCAAAGTGATGTTAGTCAAAGAATTAATTACAGTGTTAAAGGAGAGAGTGCATTATGAATATTTGAGAATTTAGTCAAGTTTTGTAACTTGTGGTTATTTGAATTGTTCATAAACTTTTGCTCTTTTCACTCAAGAGTTGTCGAGTTTCAATCGCAATGTCATTCTTCTTGTTGGTGGTTATTTGCTATTCCTTTCGAGGATGCGTGCACTCCACAGTGAACTCAATTTTCGTTTTCCGGATCTTCGTTACAGATTATTTCTTTTGGTCTCGTGCTCACCGTGAACAGTAACATTTTCTGTGTTGTGAAATTTGTTCTTGTTCGCCTCTTTCTTTGAGAAAGGATCAACCGTTTTGTCTTTGAAAGTTTTACAACTCGTAAGTTGTTGTTTGTTTGGTGGTGGTTAAGTGATTGTAGGGGTGAGTTTTTGCTACCCACTATTGGAGTAGTAATAGAAGATGAGTTGGTTTTGACTGAATCTCTTGGAGGAAGTTGATTCGGATGCAATGTTTGGTTTCGAGGTAAAATCGTATATTGTTCGACTAAGTAGGACCTATGGTATAGTGTAGTTCAGAACCTTGGTTCATGTTGAAATGTTGGGGATTATCAAATGTATGGAAATCGTAATCAATTTTATCTGATAACACTATTGAAAGTATCGCGATGTGGTATGAGTGATTCCTGATGATGTCAATGAGTGAGTATATCGGAATTGTGGGGATCATAGAGATTTAATCCGATGATTTCACTATTTGTTATAAGAGGAATTCGTTGTAGAGGTCTCGGAGGTTAAATTAGGGCTTTCCGTTTTCATACTAAACTTTTGGTCACCCAAAGATTGGTGTGTAGAGGAGATAGAAAACTGGAGTACTCTAAGTAGTGGAATGATTGTCGATAGAACCCTTTTGTTGTAGTTCATGAGCGGGTGTACTGAAAATTCTGATGTGATATTCTTGAAAGTTGGAGGTGATGAGATTGCATGGGTTTTGAGGGCTTTGGTGCCTTCTATCAAATTAATGTCATCGCTTGAAGGAGTGGTCCAGAGTGTTCGATGGAATCAATAGAGTCTCTCCACAAAGGTGTGGATGATGTATTTCGTTTAAGCCTAATTTGAGGTTGTTAAATTAAGAGGTCCGAGCCCGTGGTATGCGATGAATTCAATTCCAATGTCCGAGAGAAATTTTATTCCTAAAAGAGGAATTGAAAAAAAGGATGTTACCTTGGGTATTGAAGCGTTTTCTTGTTACTCATTTGAGCTTTATGTTGTTGGTCGTGTCTTCGCATGGTGAGTTGGTGTTGTGTTGGCATGTTTGCTTCTTTCCGATTCAGGCAAAACAAAAGAAGTTTTTGGTTTGAGCGTTCAAGTGATCTCCCCTTTGGCTTTCGTGACGTTTATTCGCAATTTGCCACTTGGAAAGTGGAAAGGTTTTCTTGGTGAAATTCTGATTTCTGGATTTTACTCTTCAGTACTCAGTTGGTAACGTATAGTTGTGATGTGAATTTTTCTTATTCAGATGTGTTTTGCCGGTAAAAGAGTTTGCTTAAAAAGAATTCGATTGTATGTTTCCGGTTAAAAGAGGGTGATCCTTGTTCGGTGAAGAGTTCAATGGAGAGGTGGAACAAGATTTCCGTGCTCTATGTGCTTGTTGTGTGGTTCGACTTCAAGGAGAAGGTTAACCCCAGGTTCATTGGGTTGTTTTCGATAGCTGTCGTTTCGCTAAGACCGTCTCGGATTCCTACACGTTGTACTCACTTTTGGTTTCATTTGGTGTGGAGTGAGTACCTGGGAGATCCGGAGTTTGTTATTCGTTAACAACGTTGACCATCGAGTAGGATCTTACCTTCGAGTCTCGTCCGATGAGTATAGCTGGAAGTGTCGGACGAGTGTTAAGACGACGTCAATTTGCGTCAAGATGTTGTGGTGTCCTCGGTCAGAAAGAGGCCACTTAGGAGCTGGAGGCTCGCATGCACGAGCATTATTCAGATTTGTTCATATCGAGTACATGTTACCTGTTATTAATTTTTAGTTGCAACTGACCTTTCACGTAGGTCGGTGTGAGGATTCGGGTCGAATCCTATTTAAGGGGGGTAGAATGTAATACCCGATTATTCGATATCGAATGCTGTAAGATTAGAGAGGAAATAAGTTAAAATTCAGAATTTTAGGAGAAGTATGGGCCACCAACCCATATTCGAGAAGAGGAGCCAGCCATAGTGGCCCAAGGCCCATGAGTGGGCGGCAGCCCATTAGAAGGCAAGGGGAGGAGGGACCAAACCCTAGCCCCATTTGCTACAGTAGCCGCCGTGCTACAGTAGCCCGTGCTACTGAGCGGCGTGCTACACATTGCTCGCGCTTGCTGCTCCTCCTCTCCCGGCGCCATCTTTCCTGCTGCTTGTGGCCGACCGTGGGAAGAAGAAGAAGAGGAAGGAAGAGAGGATTGAAGGAGAATTTCTTCGTGGATTTGATCAGCGATCTCCGATGGTTCTACAAGGGTAATGATCGATTTCCTCGCTGTTTAGGTTGTTTCAGATGCGAATTCGATTAGTTTGATTGGATTGAATTGCTGCCGTTAGAATTTCAGTTCTGTCCTGAATGTTGCGTGGCCTGTTTCGTGATCTTAGAGGCCGAATTTGGGTTGTCCATCTCCTAGAGTTTTGTAGATATTGATCTTAGCTTTCGGTGGCCGCCAAGAACACTGAATTCCGACTTTCGAGTCAAAAGTTATGATAGATTTACTATCTGCTGTCCAGAATCCTGACGAGAATTAGCAGTATCTGTATAGGTTGATTTATGGCCTAGTTAGAGGGTGATTCAGAGGTCTTGCCCATAACAAATTTTGAAGGTGATATCACTAGCTTTCAGGATTGATAAAGAACACTTCATTTGGAGTTATAGATCAAAAGTTATGCACTTTTCTTTGTGACTGTCCAGATTGTATGTCAGTCTGTCCAGTTTGTATGTCAGTTTCTATCTTTAATTTTGACCCGTGTGCCACTTTTTGTTAAAGACAATATATGAATGTCGTGCCAACTAGGTTATTGTAGATAATTTCTTAACCTTTTCAGATTGTTAAAGAACGTCCAATTTGGAGTTGTACAACAAAAGTTATGGATATTTTAATTTAGCCGATATTTCTGTCTATTAATTCAGTCAACAGATTTGAGCCGTGGGCCAAATTTTATTAGAGGCAAAATCTGAACTTTTGCCCAACCAGAGTATTGTAGATATGTCAGTTAAGAATCCATGGAAATTGGTCTCACCTCATTCCAAGTTCCAGACCAATAGATATGTCAATTACCGTGCTGCTGTCCAGAATTAAGTTATGTCAGAAATTGTTGATTTCATTTTAAGTTTTGTATTAATGACTAGAGTCATCGTGAAGCGATGTTTAGCATCGATTAGTAGTGTTGGGTATATTATGTCCTTATTGAAATTATTTTACTTGTTTAGGAGGTGAAGCCTCGGGTTTAGGAGTATCACCTTTGCCGACTAACGCGTCGCATCATGGAAGGCAAGTACATTGCCACCCTTAATGATTGTGATTGATGAATGTTTATATGGTCATGCTGTGATTTGGTATGATACGAGAGAAGATGGATTGTCTATGTACTTTCATATGTGTTGAATCCATGTTTTGTTATCATGTCTTTCAATATTCGTATTTCATTCTATGCATTCATTATGCATGTTTCATCCACGAAAGTGGATTGCAAGTCCCACCATTCCAATGTGGGCAGTGTTGGACATTGTCATGTCCCGTCCACGGGAGTGGATTTGAAAGACCCATTAATTCCAGAATGGGCATGTAAGACCCATTAACTCCAAGATGGGCAATGTTGGACACCGTATGAAACGTTCTTCATACGGAAGTGGATCCCGCATTTTTGTTAAGATGCGGGCTTGAGTGAACACCGACGGGTGTTTCACTGGCTATACCGGTATATGCATGTGTGCAGTCCATTCCTTTGATTTTGAGCATTCATATCATGTTTTCATTTGTAATCAGTTGTGATGTGATCGAACCTGATGATGAGTTTGTCTTATTCATATTGAATGATTATCTTATTGATAATCGCTTTGCCGAGTCATGGACTCACTCTTGCGTTGTTTGTTTATTTTAGGTAACCCCTGATGTTGGCTCTTGGGAGGGAGTAGACACGCACTACTTGTTCACAACATCAAATTCATGTTCAAGTCTAAATTTTAGTTCCATATTTCATTTGTTAACGATGAACTGTAACAATTAAATTATAATTGGAGAAGGAAGGATACCTTCTCCACGGATGTTGATTTATTACAGCGTGTGAACCTTCTTTATTGATGTTCAAGATTAAATAACTTAGAAGGTGAAGGAAGGATACCTTCACCATGTCCTGCTTATCTTAATGTTGTCTTTAGTTGATATACTTGTTTCAAGTTCTTCCGCATTATGGATGTATGTTAGATGTTTTAGGTGACATCTTGGCTTCCGGATAGCCAGGGTGTTACATGCATATGGTAGTTCGAAATGAAATGCCCATAGCTAGGTGGAAGAGACGCTAAAATGAAATCGATTGCCAACTCTTGGCCAATTGGAAAACCAAGTTTATCCAAAGTCCGATCAGTAACCAACCATTTTGATCACATGTGGGCCTACGGTGCACCTTCGTTAACTTGCATTCCGTAAAAGCCTTAGAGACATTGAACCGCTCACCCGGCCTGTGTTCGAAC
The DNA here is from genome assembly GCA_036346255.1 of Ampelocalamus luodianensis. NCBI lineage: Eukaryota > Viridiplantae > Streptophyta > Magnoliopsida > Poales > Poaceae > Ampelocalamus > Ampelocalamus luodianensis. The sequence goes on along the minus strand of CM070620.1, from coordinate 27,337,541 downwards.
ATGTCCTTAAGCGCTATGATCATATCATACGCTTCCCGATCCTCAAACCGCTTTTGAAGGTCGTTCCATGCATGCAAGCATAAGACGACTAATCTCAAGAGAGTCATCACATGCTTTCTTGTAGGCATTTTTAACAAAGCAGCAGACGCATTGTTAGCGTGTTCTTCCGGGATTGGGGTGTCGAACGTTTTCCTTTTATCCGCCTCGAGAACAATTCTCGTGTTACTGACCCAATCGAATAGTTTGTTCCATTTAATTTCTCTTTCTCAAGAATCGATCGCAAAGCAAAAGGGTGTGCGTGGTTGCTAGATGCCATTGATCTACAATAGGAAATGCAAAATACTAAGACAAATAAAACCATGATAGAGTAAACTGTATTAAACAAATTTAATAGAATGTACTCCCACTAAAATCAACATCCCTCTGTTGATTCTTAGCGATTCAAGATCCGCAATTAACGAGTCTACTAGTGAGCTTTTGCATCACCGCTAGGAGACAAGGTAATTCGTAAGCAACACCTGCTAATCATATCTCTATATGACTCTTGTTGTTGGGTGACATCTCTATGCCCCGCGCCCAACCTTTATGCCCCAAGGCCCATAACCTTTATGATAACCTTGTTAAGTTCACCAATCCTTATGCATGTAAGTATCCGATACAAAACCCATCTAGTCAAGGAAAGTTGATGGTGCCCTAATTTTATAGACCCACCATCAATTTACAAGACATGGGATGGTGCAAAGTTTAATTGGGAGGGCATATGTTTAACTTAACATTTTGTGAGGGATCGCTATACTTCTACCACTCAAACATGCATAGGAGTAAAACAATAGGAATAGCATTCACACAGCTTGTGACTCAAGATGACCCATTTTCTCATGGTGATCTCCATCGCCATAGAATCTGTCCACCATGATGATCTCCATCTCCATGGTTCATGTGTGCCATCCCTCCAAGTGATGTGTCCTCCGAGTACTACTATAAGCTATTACTCATAACAGCTAGTAATAAAATACATGGATACTAGGAATCATCACAAGTCGGCACGCAGGCCGTTAATACAATACTTTGACAACACAATGGCTCCAGCCGTGTTGCCGTACCCACGACACGCAGGTCATGCAAATATTACAAACATGCATCACATACACATTAGGCCATACTGGTCACATACATCCTGCAAAAACAAGTTTATGCATAGAATCGCAATCTACCGGATAGGGGGTCGAGGGGGTTTCCCCCCGCGGGGTTCGAAGGGGCAGCGCCAATCTATGCAATTTTTACATAGGATTTTGATCGGCAAATCATATTTACCACAAATCGACTACTGTTCCGATTCGACCAATTATATTGATCTTCGCATGCCGCAACCGGTTTTACGTGTCACCGCTCACCCCGATGGCGAATCCGACCGGTAGGGGTATGTTGTTTCACGACCTTAGCAAAGATGATCACGGTACATCGATTATTCATCTAGGTTCGATTCGATCAATCATATTGATCTTCGCATGCCGCAACCGGTTTTACGTGTCACTGTCTACCCCGATGGCGAATCCGACCGGTAGGGGTATGTTGTTTCACGACCTTAGCAAAGCATGATCACGAAACCGACCAATCCATTACGTAACTATACAATCGATCACATCGATCATACCGATTTACATATCGCCATATGCAAATCACCCGAACCTATAACATGACAAAGAACCGCTCGATACCATCAAGGGAAACGGTAGGCTACACTAGCGCAAATTAAAAATTCTACCCGTAAACCAAGATCACCGCAGCTTATAGATCACGGTCTTACCACTAGACGCGCAGTGCGGAAGTTGATGCGGCGCGTCGGGCGGTGTAGTCGCACCGTTGATGCAATACGTCGGGCGAGTAGTCGTACTACTTCCTCGCCCTCGCCGTGGCGCCCCACGTCACGCCTCCTTTCTTGCGGTTCGTCCCAACGCCACGATGCAGCGCCTTCAAAGGTATCCACACGCACGGAGGAAGCGACGCGCCGACTACTAGATCCGCGCGAGCGACTAGGGCGTGGGAGGGTGGTGGCGGGGTTTGGGGATGTCACGAAAACTCAACCTCAACCAGCGCCCCTGCCCTCCTTTTATAGACGTCCTTATAATGGGCTTCTACGAATAGAGGCCCATTAGGACTCAATGCCCGATCTAATTCGGATCCAATCCGAATTAGGCTTCACTTCTAAGTGTGTGACCTATGGTTCACATATGTTTAGACATGACGCGAGTACACATACTTGGTCAATAGTTGGTAGCGGCCTCTAGCAAGACGTGCCAACTCCTAAACATACGTAAAGATCATATCGGACGAACCATCACAACGTTATGTACATGCCAATCCCTTTGCCTCACGATATTCGGTCGAGCCCAAGCTGACCACTCTTTCTCGATCCCGTGATCCGAATCCCTTACTAGGTTAACTCTTAACCTTAAGTAGCATGGCCATGCATTTCGGATCCGATCACTCGAGGCCCAGAGATATCTCTCTCAGTAGAGAGGGCAAATCCCATCTCGACCGACCATGCCTTGCAAAGATGCTTCATGACAAACCCGAAGCTACCTTTATAACTACCCGCCACGGAGTAGCGTTTGATAGCCCCTAAGTAAGTCGATTCACATCTCAAGTACATGCGACAATCTCGTGTTTAAGGACAAGGCGTATACATTGTGTAGAGAGAACCATAAGAATAATTACTATATCTCATGTTGGGTCGGTCCAACCCCATGTTCTAAACATGTGTCCACATTATTGGTTTGACATCTCCATGTCTATGACCTGTGAAACATGGTCATCAACCGATACATGTGCTAATCCATCATTCACGTGTGTCCTCACATGAACTCCGACTAGGGACAACTTTAGAATAACCATACAAGTAAAGAGTTTCACAAACAAGTCACATACTTGTTAATCAACACAAAGGCAATATTCAAGGAACATTTATTAAATCATGGATACAATGAAATATCATCATCAATATGATTGCCTCTAGGGCATATCTCCAACAAGGCCATGGCTCTACAGGAAGTGGCTCGTGTGGCTATGAGCCATCTCCGTTATGATCTGACGGAGTTGTCTCAGCCGCCTTACTACTATTTTCCTATGTGCGAGCGTGGCACGGAGGTGGACACCTTTGCCCGATTCATTTGGGAAGATCCCGTGTTAGGCAGTTGGCGAGATTGGTCCATATCATGGATCAAATCCATCGGTGCACTGTGTATGAGTTGTACGAGACTCGTCAACGTCTCGTGGTGGCCCAAGAACACCTACAACTCATGTGTAACATGGGGATTATTGACCGCCATGTGGTTTATGGCATGAATGAGATTTCCCCATATGCTTCAGCGCCACCGATGTACCGTCTTCCGGAAGTGCGAGGGCATGTACCCAACTATGGGACGAGACGCCAGTCCGCATGTCGCTTGGATTTGCTCGTGCATCAGAGGATGGAACCCGCTGGAGGCCATGTGATAGAGCAAGGCTCCCGCTATGTCTTCTAATTTTGGAGACCCGATGATACGGGATCCCCTGAGGCACATCTTCTGGACGAGTTTCCGGTAAACTTTGACCGGAACAACATTTAGGATGTTGTAGGTGTAAGCTTTTGGGCAAGCATGTATCTTTGATTTCCTGTAATAGGCTAGTAATAATTGAACCCTTAATGTTTCTCTTGCAAGAACTATATTTCCAGTGGTTGTTTTTCGCCCTCGGGCCCTATGAATGTAATTGCTTTGGAAAAATTATGATTTGAAGTCATGAATCTTGTACTGGCTTTAGTGCCTTTGTACGGCCTTTTGGTGTTGTGTTTTGGTGCATTTTATATCATTATGCATGCTTAATTAAGAACTTTGTGCTTGCTGTCCAAAGTTTTATTATTCGCATTTTTCCTCAATCTTAGCCTCTTTTTAACATTCCTTGTCACTTCAGGATGTTAGGCCCCAACACTCGTGCTAGAGCTCAGCGCGATGGGGGATCTCCACCCAGGGCACTCGCTCTGCTGCAGAGCGTAACTTTACGCCCGCGAGGAGAGGGTGAGCCCTCTCGGCAGAAGACTGTCCGCGGGACAGTTCCTCCGAGGAAGTGCTTCCTCCGCCACCTACTATGGCGGAAGTCTTGGCTCAGACGAGAGGAACCGGATGGATCGCACCAGATCCCGGAGGCTATAGCTCGCAACACTTCTCCCCGCTCCTACGGCAGCAGGGGAGGGGACATCGAGGCGCGTGGGGTCTCGCCGAGTTTCAGCGAACAAATCCTCCCACCTTTGCGTGTACCGGAGACCCTATGGAGGTGAAGATTGGCCGAGAGATGTGGAGAAGAAACTAGCCATTGCCCAAAGGCACGAGCATTGAGAGAGTTCTTTTGCCGCCTATCACCGGAAGGCGCCGCCGTGCATGGTGGGATAATTTTTCCGCCATGCAACTCGACGGAGACGCTCCATCATGGAACGAAGTTTCAGTGCGGCTTTCGGGAGGCCTATATTCTGATGGGGTCATGTCCATCAAGCAAGCAGCAGCTTGCTTTGAAGCAAGGAAGGAAGATCACATCGAGTATCTTCAGAGTTCAACTCCTTGGCCCGCTATGCCCTGATGACGTCTCCACAGATGCTCGCCGCGCCACGGGTTCATGGGCGGATTGACGAGGAGATGCAATGGCTTTAGCCGCACATGACTTCCGAACTTCCAAAGACATGGTGAACAAGGCCATTTTAGTGGAGCACAAGAGTGTGGCGTGGAGGAGTCCAGAAGAGGAAGAAGGCCGCTCGGTTCTCGGCTAGTGGCGCTTTCGACAACAAGACCGACCGCCTCAGCACCTCGTCCTCGTGCTCCAGTGCCATCGAGGTTTCCTGTGGCGCCTGCACGACCTTCTCCACCTACCGGGCAGCGGCACAGTGGGAGTAAGAACACCCAAAACAGTGGTACATTCAAGCCTAATGTCACCTGCTTTCATTGTGGTCGCCAGGGCCACTATGCTTCTTCTTGCCTCGCCAAGCAGCGGGGAATGCCGCAGGTTTATCGTGCTCCTACACCACCGGCTGTGGCAAGACCTACACCACCTCCCAGGGCAGCATCTACCCCTCCACAGGTCCCTGCACGTGGCCGAGTGAACCACGCCACCGCGAGGAGGCGAGCGACGCCCGCACGCCGCTTTGGGTACACTTCTTGTTGATTCTTGTCCAAAGATCGCTTTATTTGATTCAGGAGCATCTCATTCATTCATCAAAGAAGAATATGCTGCACTTAATCATTTTGAAATACATAAACTTCAGCCACCTTATCAAATCCAGTCGCCGGGATCGGTCTTCCAAACCGATCAAGTCTGCCGGGACGTAAAAGTGGAAATTCAAAATGTCAACTTCTTGGCAAACTTAATTGTGCTAAAATCAGCGGGTATTGATGTAATCTTGGGGATGGATTGGCTGTCCAAAACCAGGAAAGATCGATTGTGCTCGCGGTCTATTTCGTCACTAGTGAAGACGGCAATCAAATCGCTTTTGCACCGCTCAGGCGCTTCGCCTCTATGCCTTGGAAGCTTATACCTCTCTTGAACTTGAGAAAGTGCCTGTGGTGTGTGAATACCCAGATGTATTTCCCGAAGAACTCCCAGGCATGCCTCCTGATCGAGAAGTCGAGTTCGTCATCGAGCTTGTACCCTGTGATCGCTACGATCTCAAACGGCCATACCGGATGCCTCCTAATGAATTGGAAGAATTGAAGAAGCAACTCCAAGAACTTCAAGACAAGGGTTTATTAGGCCGAGCTCCTCACCTTGGGGATGCCCGCTATCTTTGTCAAAAGAAGGACAAGAGTTTGCGGATGTGTGTTGACTACCGTCCGTTAAATGAAGTCACTATCAAGAACAAATATCCGCTTCCTCGGATTGATGATTTATTTGATCAATTGAGTGGAGCCCAAGTATTCTCCAAGGTTGATTTGCGCTTGGGCTATCATCAAATTAAAGTTCGAACCGAAGACATCCCAAGACAAGATTCTCTACTGCGTTACGGGTTGTACGAGTACACTGTCATGTCTTTTGGTGTGACGAATGCACCGGCATACTTCATGAATCTTATGAATTCAGTGTTCATGGAGTATTTGGATAAGTTTGTTGTTGTATTCATTGACGACATCCTTATCTACTCAAAGTCTGATGAAGAACACGAGCAACACTTGAGGATTGTGTTGGAGAAGCTTCACAACATCGACTTTATGCTAAATTTAGCAAATGCGAGTTCTGGCTTCATGAAGTTAGTTTCTTGGGGCATGTCCTATCCAAGGGCGGTATTGCTGTTGATCCTAGCAAAGTGCAAGATGTCCTTGATTGGAGACAACCCAGAAACATTACTGATATTCGCAGTTTTCTTGGACTTGCGGGTTACTACCGCAGATTCATCCAGAACTTCTCCAAAATTGCAAGGCCAATGACTCAACTTCTGAAGAAAGAAAAGAAGTTCGAATGGTCGCCTGAATGTGAGGAGAGCTTTCAGATCCTAAAGGAATGCTTGACCAAGGCTCCAGTACTCATCTTGCCCGACATTCACAAGAGCTTTGACATTTACTGCGATGCGTCTCGCCATGGGCTCGGTTGTGTTCTTATGCAAGAGGGCCGAGTGGTAGCTTATGCATCAAGACAATTGAGACCACATGAGTTGAATTATCCCACTCATGATTTAGAGCTCGCAGCAGTTGTTCATGCTCTCAAGATTTGGCGACATTACCTCATCGGCAATCGCTATAAATCTATACCGACCACAAGAGTCTTAAATATATCTTCACCCAAGCCGATCTGAACTTGAGGCAAAGGAGATGGCTTGAGTTGATCAAAGATTATGATTTTGGACTCCATTATCATCCAGGAAAAGCAAATGTGGTTGCTGATGCCCTAAGCAGAAAGTCTCAGTGCAACTGCTTATCGGAACTCCCATTTCAAAGAAGCTTGTGTGCCGCGATGCAACGTCGCACTGGAGATAATTGAGGAAGGTTCCTTGCTGCCCTTAGTGTGAATTTTACACTTGAGGACCAGATTAGAGAAGCCTGTAAGACCGATGAAGAAGTAGCTCGATCCGGAGGAAGTGAAGCAAGGCAAGGCCAAGTGTTTTAAAGAAGATGCACAAGGCACCTTATGGTTTGGAAACCGGTTGGTGGTGCCTTGCGATCACGCCTGAGAGAGCTAATTCTCAAGGAGGCCCATGACTCAAGTTTTCTATCCACCTGTAGCACCAAGATGTACCAAGATCTTAAGAAGCGACTATGGTGGAGCCGAATGAAACAAAGACATCGCTCAATTTGTTGCCGAGTGTGATGTATGCCAAAGAGTTAAGGCCGAGCATTTGAAACCGGCAGCACTCTACAACCCCTGCCCATTCCCAAGTGGAAATGGGAAGAAGTTGGCATGGATTTTATCACCGCCTTCCAAAAACTCAAACGGGTCCGATTCTATATGGGTGATTGTTGATCGTCTGACGAAGGTTGCCCATTTCATTCCTGTCAAGACCACCTACCATGGGGATAAGTTAGCTGAGCTTTATATCTCCAGAATTGTTTGTCTCCATGGTGTACCAAAGGTCATCATTTCAGATAGAGGTCCGCAGTTCACATCTTACTTCTGGAAGTGCTTACATAAAGCAATGGGGACCAATCTATCTTTCAGTTCCGCTTACCACCCACAAACAGATGGGCAGACTGAAAGGGTGAATCAAATCTTGGAAGATCTTCTCCGGCATGTGTGCTGTCCTATAGCAAGAACTGGGAGAAATGTTTACCATTTGCGGAGTTCTCCTACAACAATAGCTTCCAATCAAGCATTCAAATGTCACCATTCGAAGCATTGTATGGGAGAGCTTGTCGGACACCCTTGAACTGGTCCGAAGCCGGGGAGAGGCCGTTTTATGGCCCAACCTTGGTAGAGGATGCAGAAGAACAAGTTCGTGTCATCCGCGAACGACTTCGGACGGCTCAATCCCGTCAGAAGTCCTATGCCGACCGTCGTCGTCGTGAGTTGAGCTTTGAGGTGGATGATCATGTCTATCTTAAGGTTTCTCCAATGAAAGGAACACATCGTTTCCAAGTCAAAGGCAAATTGGCACCTCGCTACATCGGACCTTTCCGAATTCTAGCAAAGTTGGGACCGGTGGCTTATCAAATAGAGTTGGCACCATCACTTGTGGATGTACATGATATCTTCCATGTTTCGCAACTGAAGAAGTGTCTTCGCATCCCAACCGGCAATCGAATCGAAAACTTGACTTGCAACCCGATCTTTCCTATCGGGAGCACCCGATTCGCATTCTTGAAGAAAAGGAGCGCAAGACGCGAAATCGCAACATCAAATTCGTCAAGGTTCAGTGGAGTAACCACACTGAAGATGAAGCAACTTGGGAACGTGAAGATCAACTACGAGCTAGCTATCCAGATCTTTTTCCTTCTTCTTAAATTGTCTTTGAATCAAGAAAGGAAAGTTTAAACAAAGCAATGGGAAGGAAAGATGTTTTAGCCATTCCTTGTAACCCTACAAAGATATCTTGGCACTATCTTTGAAGGAAATCAAGACAACAGATGTTTTGTTTTCTTTTAGAACTGTTTATCCTACTTCCACCCTATCGATCTCGGGGTCGAGATCTTTTGTAAGGGGGGGAGGTTTGTCACATCCCCAAATTAATAAAGAGGTTTATTATGCATTTCATTACCATGCATCATGTTTTGAAACTTTTTATTTTTAATATTGCACTTGGAAAATCTCAAAATGCTTATGAAACATCCACTTTAAATTGAACTCCAATCATAAAACTAAAATAATTGCTACTGAAGTATCTCTGGAAATAATTTATTCAAATACTATATTAATTATCACGAATTAATATAATTTTTCCCAAAATTTTTGGACTGTTTTGAACCCTAAGGAAATTCAAACACTAATAAAAGATCTAGTTTAAGTTTGAATTTATATATCACAGATTATATCTTGAACAGTAGAGTTCAATAATTTTTATGGGCACTAGGTTATCCCAAGAACCTCCACAAATTATTTCATTATTTTAGGAAATTTATTTCTATTTTTAAACCCCTGGTCAAAGTAGGGATCACATTTTAATTCTCAGTCAAGCCCTTGACCCAAACCAGTCGCTACTGTTCATTGGGCTCGAGCCCGACCTGGCGAGCTGACTCGGGCGAGTCGACTAATCGCACCGTGACATGCAACCCTTGATCTCGGATCAACGGCTCGGATCGCCTACCCTTCGACCGGTCCGACAGCACACACCGATCTCGTCCGGCCCACTCGCAATCCAACGGCCGATCTAAACCACTTACTCGCACCACGCCGGAGACCGACGCGCCGCCCGCTTGTCGACCTTTCTTCTTCCTTGGGCGAGGCGCGCAGAGCCGAGCTCCACGCGCCGCGAATCTCTTCACGCACCGGTGACGCCGCCAATCCACCGCTCCATCCACCACTCCTAGAGCTTCTTCGCTTCACACCGCCTCTACTCGCGCCTTCTTCCGGGCATAACACCCCGCACCCTCCTTCTCCCTCACTTCTCCTCTGTTGACCGAGGAGAGGGAGGCTCGTTCTTGCTCCCTACGCAGGTAAACTCCCACCGAGGGATGCCATTCTTTTCTTTGTTCCATGCCTTCTCCATTTTTGCTAAGCCCAGCTCCTACCTTGCATTGTAGGTCTCGGTTCATCCTCGTGCTCTAGCTCACGTCCAGAGCACGCACCCGAGGACACTCTCGTGCCATCTTCGTGTCCCGGAGGTATTATCATCAACTTTGCGCGTCACCCCTCATGCTTTAGTCCACTGAGGGAAACCCCTAATCTAATTTTGGTAATGCACGGCAGGATCTGGTTGAATCGAGGTTTGCACCATTTCTGACCGTGAAGCAACTTTTCGCCTCCCACCTTGATCCGGTAAGCCATTGTCCAATTCCTTGCTCCTATGGCTTGCTATTAAGCTCCTTGAGCTAATCTAAGCATTTACTTTGCTTCATTTTGCTCAGATCTTCCTCTCCGCGTGCGGCCGTGTTGGCACCACCTCCTTCTCTCGCGCCGCTGGTGCTCCAACCGACTTCTAGCTTCCCGAGCGCCCACCTAGCTCGTAGCCTCCAAGTAGTCTTTAGACACTCGGGCACTCGCTTGTTTGCGTTGCGGGCGACTTTTTGCTGTTTTGAAGTTTGCCGTATTGAGCGCCGCCGCTCAACTCCGGCTAGCCACGGCATGAAGCGCTCCGCCGTCGAGACCACTCTCATTAGGAGCGCCACACTATTGTGATTCTGTTTATGCCCTTGGCTGGCACCGCCATGGCCGGATTCGCCGGCGAACCGCCGGCAACCCGCGGAGTATTTGTCGATTCACCAAAGATCAGAGCTGGAGGTTACGCAAATGACCCCATTAATTAGCTAATGATTGGGTATCATTTAATTACTGTCTTAGTCGCAGTATTGAGTCGCTTACAGGTGGGCCCTTGCACAGAAATCTGTAGGTTTAAATGAAATGCGGCAGCCACTGGCAAGTGGGACCACCAGCGAGCACCGCGGCACCGTGCGCATGCACCGGTGGACCGAGTCTGTGGACCGTGTCGCCGATAATGGACCCACCGGTCGAACGCGAATTAAATCTGAGTTAAATGAAAATGCACTATTCTCTGGGCCCGGTCGCTGACCGCGCTAGGAGGTACTCGAGAAAAAGTAGTAAGTACTTTATGAAATTCAAATCTGTTATTTTGAATTGAAAAATTTGTATAACTTCTAAAATGCATAACTAATTCGCTTTAACTCCAAAATGAGTGAAACCATTTCTGTAATTTTCTTATTTAATGAACTTTATATTAAAATATGTTGCAAATATGTCTCTGTAGCAGAGAGCATTATTTTGGAAAATGAGCTATTAACACTATTATTGTTACAAAAGAAAACACCGATAACTTTGAAAATTCATAACTAAATCATGAAAACTCCTTTGGAGCAAACCCAACTGTTTTGAACTTATAATAATATTGCCTATTTACCCATGTAATCCATGTACTCACTATTGTTCTACAAAATTTCACTTCATAATTAAATTACATAAATAAAGGCTTATTGAAATCTGAAATTCAAACCACCATAACTTTCACATACTAAATCAAAATGAAATAATTCTTTCACCAAAACCACCTTAAATCATGACTCAGCTACTGTAGAAAAATCATGCATTTTTGAGCATTTTGAATTTTGAGGTATTTCTCGATGTTTATTCGGTATTGCATTTATATAGATTCCGAGCCTATTGATATCGACTCCTACGCGACCGAGAGTGAGCAATTACTTTTCCAGCAAGGCAAGCATCCTTTGAACTTTCTTTTTGCATCATATTTGATCCCAAATTTGTTAGGATAGATGCAATGATAATTGCTTGCATGATAGTCTTATATTGTCGCTATTTTTGTTATGAATGGTTAGACACATCCTATTATCTTGTCATTGAGGCTATCCATGAATTATTCCATTACTGAAATGCTATGATAGGATGAGTGAAGTAATGTTGTTCGAGTTTGCTTAGTCATGCAAGTCTAGAACCGGTAGCTCGATTGTCGGGAATAGCCCGCCAATTATGGGACAAATATAACTCTCATTATATACTTTTGTTTCAGATCTTCGTATCTGTTTTATAAGTGAGATTTTGTCATTTTCAAATGAGCTTTTGGTCTGGACAAGTGTTGGTTAGTGATGGTGCCTTCGTGCACGAGATTTGGGTATGTGGTTTGGCTTGTTTGGACAATTAAGGACCGAACTTTGGGTTGTTGCGATTCAAGCAAAACTCGTGCTATCATGCGCGGTATATGGGTGCCGTATGGTTAAGTAGGGGGAAGATTTTATTGTGTTGAGTCCCACGGTGGTGAAATTGTAAGGGCATGGGACCGTGAAATCCCGTGTTCCTTTGGGCCGATAGGATGGGGCGTTAACGCCTTGTGTTTCCTAGGATATATAGGATGGAGGCGTTAGCGCCTTGTGTTTCCTAGGAGCCATGGGTTGAGGGACTTAGCTCAATGGGATCTTCTTGCTAAAAATGACCGTATCTTGATTTATCTTACGGCATACCATAGGAAGTATGCTATATTCGGAGGCATCCGGAGGCTTACGGGCTAATCAAGTCGTGTGGGTAAAGTAGTACACCCTGCAGGTATAATCTATTCGAATAGCCGTGTCCACTGTTATGGACGATCGCTGAAACTTGTGGTCGCTTATTGTTAGACTTGGATTTAAAATTGTGGGTGAACTTGGTAATTATCATGAATGGGATGTTCATGTTTGTGTAGTATCAAAGTGGGAAGCCACTTTGCCATTGGTATGCTTTATTTGTTACTCAGTTCATTACTTATTCACATGCTTTATTTCTACTTCAAACCTAATTTTGAAATGGCACGTGAAAAACTAGTATGTGTAGGTTGTTCGGTATTGCGTCGTCTTCGCAAAACTAAGCCAATATGAGCCCTTCGTTTGAATGACCTTATGCATAATTATTTTTATTTGTGTAAGACTTGCGAGTACTCTTTGTACTCAGCCAGATGTTTGCTGGCTTTTACAGGTGAGGACGGTACTGAAATCGACGAGCTTGTCGGTGTCGATTTAGGCGACACCGATGAGTAGTTTGCTATCATCTAACTCCCAGTTGGTTGCCGATGGGTTATGGGGCATACCATTGCTGGTCTTTTGGTTTATTTATGTGTTTCCGCTGCTACTTAATACTCTCTTTTAAATTTGGCCGGTCGGCCACTTGTATTAATTGTAAACTTGGAACTATGTTGTATGCCTTTTGAAATATTTATGTATGGATGTTGTATGGATGTGATCAACGTTGGATGAGAGTATGCTTATATTGGTCGCTGATCTTGAGAGCCAATATAAGTCATATTCGCTGTTCATGGCTTCCTATTTAACTCACTAAGTGTAGCACTTGACTTGTTGGGGAACCGACAATCATGTAGTGCTCGCAGAGGAGCGGCGCGCATGATCGTCGGGGCTCTAGTTTGAGTTAAGTCCCTCATTTAAATGGAGTTAAGTTGGAATCCATTCTCTGGAGATCTAGAGTTATGTCCCTAAGACCTTGATTAGTCTCGGTCTTATGGAGATAACTCCGGGGTCCCCACATTTGAGGAGTATATGGATTGAATTATGTTGATTTTGAGTAATATGTCCAGATCTTCGCATCTGGTTCTTGTGGACTTGTTGGGTAGTGTTTGTTGTGTGTTGGACTTGGACGGGTGATGAAGGGAGGTTGTCCCGGATTCATGTAGCCCCATCTGGGTGCTTAAAGACCGATCTGTGGTGTGTCAAACCAAGTCTTACGTGCAACTACACGCCGGGTTTATGGGCGATGGTTTGGCTAAATAATATGTTATGTGTTAGTTATCAAAAAACAATTAGGTTGACAAGTGTTGTTGTTATTGTTGTCTTGTCAATCTAGTTGGGGCAATGTAAGTGTCGTCTTACTTGCCCTTAAGGGTCTCATGTGCGCAAGGGACTTACTTACACAATGGGTACACCTATGGTGACGATAAGCGACTTTCGGCCATGGTGTTGTTTCCTCGGGTGGTTTGATAGTTAGGATATGACATTGTAATGGCCTCGTTATGATATCTCAGTCACACTCCTATAGAAGAGTGCATGGCGACAGTACGAGGTATTCATATCGTGTGGGGAAAGCTATACACCTCTGTAAAGTTAAAATCTATTCGAATAGCCATGTCCCCAGTTATGGATATCGCTTGGTGAAACCATGCATAGTTAGCTTATGGGTTTTTGGGTTGGGCTATGTTTGGAAAGGGTATGTCATATATTGAATTGTTCAGATCTTGTATGTTGTCACAAACAAGAAGTTCGCGTGTTGATTTTGTTCGAAATTGTTATACATCACGAACGGGAAGTTCGTGTGTTGTTATGAATTGGATTACCTACTGATTTTTTTTTCATAAATTGGAGTTCCTACTGCTGTATAATGATTTCTAAATGTACAAATGGCAATTTGAGTCTATATCAGTTATCTCAATGAAAAACTTGCTTTATACTGAAAATGAGCCATGTAAGCCAATCCTTACACTTGAATGCATTTATTATATGTTGCTATTCATAAGTCTTGCGAGTACGTTTTTGTACTCAGTTGGATTGTCCATGTTGCAGATGAGAAGTCGTTCGAATTGGGTTAAGTAATACAGACGCTACGACTTTAACTCCAGTTGGTTGCTTGTGGGTTGTGGGCATGCCAATTTGGTCATTCCCCTTTTATTCTAAGTTTATCTTCCGCTGCGATTTATTCTTTGATAATTAATTTTGGCCGGTCGACCCTCTTATGCAAACTTGTACCATAAGGTTCTATTTAATGATGTTGTATTATTGATTCTATTCTCTTGTATGACTATGTATGGATGTGATTACAATGTTGTGTTTGGATATGTGTATGCTAGCCACTGATTCTTGGAAGCTAACATGAGACACATATCCGAGCACTCGGAATCATTTTCGTCTCTCATTAAGTGTTGCACTTTTGGTGTAATCACTTAGCTTAGAATGGATCTGATCTTGAGGGGGCCTCACAGACCCTGAGCAGATTATTCAGCTTGGCTAGCTCAGCGGTCCGTGCGCCCTTCCGCCGCACGGGATCTCAAGAGCGCACTTCACCGAGTGGGGCATCATTGGGATGCTCCTTCCTCTGCTGGTACAGATAACCATCTCAACTGGGTCTATCCTGTCCATTAGGAAGCACAGAAGATCCCTCCTCTCCCTTCTCTCAAGGTTGAACTTCAGAATGTCGTCAAATCCCAGCCTCGAAACCTTGTTCATCTGCCCTATTGTCAGCTCACCGATGGTGGCGACAACAAGGGCAAGAGCGCACCTGATGCACGTCGTCCAAGGTCAGCGTTTCCTATCGGCCAGAGCCTGCATTCGACGTAACATGATTTTACTATCGTTGTAGTTGCATAATTACTATAAACATATCTCATGTTTACTGCTAAAGTAAAAATAACATGTTGGGGATGATGATCAAATTATTGTAATGTGAATAAGAATTTACAGTTATATGTGCACATCTTTACCACGGTAGACTCGGGTGCGGGCTCACCATAAGGCGTCAAGGCGACGGCGTCCTCTGGCTCCACTACCTTCTTCTTACTCGGCTATTTCTTTTGAGAAACACCAGTGCGAGCGTCTGCGATAGGTCCATATGATGTTCTTGCGGCGATGGGTTGGCATTGGGATGGTTCCAAGTAAATCGATAGTGTGGTCTGGTTGTCCTCGATGGTGACCTTCCTCACCTAGGTGGGTGCATCACCGGATGTCCTTATTTACTACTACAGTGGGGATTCAAGCAAACAGAAAACCAAAAGGGGATTGTGTGATTTACTGCATGTGCGGAGTTGATTTAGTTATAATCTAGACAGAAAAGACACTCCCAAATTCTAAGTTGTGCTCAAATTTGGGAGAGAAAATTGCCCGTGTAGCAAGATTATAGAGTTTAGGGTGAATTTACTATGCGAAACCCTAGAAATTTCCACTTCGCGAGAGAAAAAATACAAACAAAAAGTAGGGTGTTGTATTTTTTTCTCTGATGAGGCGAGGGGGGGGGGGTTGAGAGGGTGCTAAAGCCAGAGATCACCTCTGCTCCTGCTGGGAATGCAGGCCAGTAGAGCTCGCTGGAGATCCTAGGTTTTTCATTTTTTTAAGGTTGAGCGTGCCACCGAAAAGAGAAAATATGATTTGCTATAGCGCGAGAAAACATCTGGACGGTGCGGCCCCCACGCACATAATATACGCAACTTCTGCTCATGTTAAAAAAAATCCTCTAACAATTACTCGAAGTAAACATGAGTACAAAATTACTTCATATTACATACAGTATTACTGCAGTATAACTTTTACTAAATTTCTCATGTGCGTTTACTATAAGGTACTAGTAACTTTGCTGTCACTTGTTGATTCCATAATTACTGTATCTACGAATTAGTTTTACTACACTATGAGTACATTTTTACTGTTAAACTTGCGTGTGAACGGAAGTTCCATTAAGCGTTGCACGAATGAGCTATTAAGCGCACCAATGCCGCTATGGTTCCCGATGCGTCTCTTCATCTCACGCGTCAGTGTTACTTTTGTTTTATAAAAATGACCATCCACCACTGAATATGAATTCTTATATCATTCTACTCTCTTCACCCTCCAACACATACGAATAGAAATTAAAGATGGCTCCACACTCTTCTTCACTGTTGCCGGCTATGATGGCCTACCTAGCCATTTTGTACGAGCACCACTCTAGCCGTACATTGGCAGATGCAACGGAAGGACACTGTGCCAATAGTGTCCTCCATCCTTCCCACGAGATTATGCCAACGAACATGACGGCCACGTTCTGATGTCTGGACATCCTCCTTTGCCTCGTATTCACGGTGGCCTCAAGCTTCCGGCGGGCTAACCTCACCATCGACATAGTCCTCCTGAACGATGTTGAACATCTTGATTAGACTTACCGTGGATTCGATGACAACATCGAGGTGGCATCACGTGCGATCTACAATGCCAAGACCGCACAAGCAAGGGAAGAGAGCCTCTGGGCGCACTTTGTCTTGATTCTTGCGCGCAAACGGCTTTGGGCGACTCTTGAGCGAGCGAGATAGCAGGTGGATGTGTTTCAGGCTACATACGCTGATCTCGAACCCTCCAATGCCGACGATATCACTTATGAAGTTTTGAAGATCGAGATAGGATCCTGCCTCGGCCACTAGAAACTTCATCTTTTATGTTTCTACTTTTTTAAATCTTTCGTAAGAAGCGATTGGCCACGCTATTTGGCTATATAGAAATACAAATGAATATCTGTTTGGACTTCTATTTATTGTTTATGATGAACACGTTTACCGGATCGCATGTTTATGATTACTACATTTGATATATACGGTTTCAGTAAAACATTATGAACGCATTTACTTATAAACACATTCACTATTACTGTCTCGTAAATAAACATTTACTGTGTTGTACATACTCAGTAGAACAATACATACGCATATTTACTTATGAATACATTCACTTTTACTATCTTGCAAATGACCATTTGTTGCGTTAGAACTACTCAGCGAAACAAACTAACACAATTATCTTACAGATAGCTACAGTTTATTGTTCTTATCGTAGACATTTATTGTCAAAATGGTAACTTGTCCATAAAAGATTACTTTGGTCTGTTTACACATTTTACTGTCATACATCTACTGTTAGTTACTGAACAAAAATGGTCAGACCCTCACGTGGTAATTTGACAGCAAAAATGGTGTTTTGATTACTATTACACACACAACATTTTAGTTCTGATATGCGTGTGGTGAGTGGCATGGGAGGTTCCTAACCCATACCTATTCTTATTGGGCCGACCAGTAAAAGGATTGCTCGCGCACGTGTATCACCTGGACTGGCCAACGTGGTGGGCTCGTTAGATGTAGAATAGTTATTCTACGCTTAGCCAGAGAATAGTGCGTGTGTGTGTGTAGGATGCCCATTTTGTACTCCTAGGAGTACATACCCCCACTTCTAATATACCACTTAAACGAGTATTATACTTATTTATCACTTTCAATATACTTAAAAACCAATTATAAGATACTCCAATGCGATTAAAAAAAATTCATTGGGGCCCTTTATTTTTGCTATGTACCCTTTTTCATATATAAAAGAAGTATATACATGGATTTCGCTATAAACAATGGACTTTGATGAAATTTTTCATAGAACTCACTTTGGGGTATCTTATAATCATTATTGAAGTATGCTCAAATCGATAAAAATGTATTATCGTACGATTTAAGTGGTATATGAGAAGTGAGAGTACGTACTCACAGGAGTACCATACCATTTTCATATATATATATATATAATAATCTGGTTAATACCTTCTACTCCTGGGTGTAGTTATTCTCACCTCTGATATACTACCTAAAATAACTTGACATATTTTTATCACTTTGGGTATATCCAATGTGAACCACACGAAATATATATATATATATATATATATATATATATATATATATATATATATATATATATATATATATATATATATATATATATATATATATATATATATATATATAGAGAGAGAGAGAGAGAGAGTACCTATTTATTACTTTTAGTATACTTAAATACCAATTATAAGATACTTCAATACGACTTGATTGAAAAATTCATTAAAACCCTTTATTTTTGTTATATACCCTTTTTCATATATAAAAGAAGTATATACGCGGATTTTGCTATAGGGTATCTTATAATCATTATTGGAGTATGTTTGAATTGATAAAAGGTATCATCATACGATTTAAGTGGTATATAAGAAGTGGGAGTACGTACTCCTAGGAGTACCATACTATTTTCATATATATATATATATATATATATATATATATATATATATATCGTTTAAGTAGTATATTAAAAGTGAGAGTATGTACTCCCTTATAAATTTGAGTGCGACTAGCGCTCGGATGTACGGCCCGAGCGCTAGTGCCATACGCCCGAGCGCAACATCCTTGTATGCTAAACGCAACAAAATTCAGAACGTGCGCAATATATCTAAAATTCATACACATCATTTCGAAGAATATCCCCATGAACAGGCGCGTTAACATCATTAACATCACCTTGAAACATCATCTCAAAGAACATCAGAATAAAAAACAAAGCATTTGAAAAAAAAAGCGTTGAAAAAAATTACAACATCACTGTGAATAGTATGCAACACTTTTTTTTCTACAGATGCAACACTTTTTTCTCTACATATGCAATATCTTAAAGAACAGTATGCAATATTATTTTCAACGTGGGGCAACATTAACATTAGAACCAGAAAAACAGCAGATGAACATAAAAAATGAAGAACGTCAGCTTCCTCTGGACGCCGGCTAGGTCGTCAGCGTGCGCGAGGCCGTAGATGGTGCTCGTGGAGGTCAGTCGTCCACCAGAGCTGAGGCCCGCCGCCGCCATGCCCGTACAGCCTGCCACCGCCGCCGCCGCCACATCCATCGGGAGGTCCGGCCACGACGGCGCCATCGGTTCCACTGGGAATGAGTGCTATGTGGGAGAGAGAGAGATAGAGAGAGAGCAAAAGGAGGGAGAGCGAGAGAGGATGAGGCATGGGAGGGATGAGTGGCTATGTGGGCAGGGCCGGCCCTGGGGGTGGGCCGGGTGTGCCATCGCCCTAGGCCTAAAATTTACATAGGCCCCACCCCATATAGTACATTAGTACTAGTACTAGTATACTTAGTAATGTATCATGTATGTGGGCTCCTATGGAGTATGGCCCAATCAAGACATCAAGTGGGGATTTAGGGATCTAAGACCCAAAAAGAAAACCAACCCTAGTCGCAGTTTTTTTATCCCGTGCGCCGCCAGAGCTCGTCTCACCGGACTAACGTGGAGATTTGCCGTTCGGCCAGTGCGTGCCTGCGGCGTGCACGTATTCCAGCCAATCTGGTTGCTACCGCGTTCGTCCGCTGATCGCCCGGCCGTCTGTGCGTGCGTGTGCGTGGAACGCGGCCGCCGACTCGATCCGTGCCATCGTGTGGGAGCATCGCCCAGCCACCAACCCGTGCCGCACTGCCGCCACGTTGACTGCTGCATACCAGCGTCCAGCACCTCTGCATGCGCATGCGTGAGTTGTCCAGCCGCCAGTGCAGCCGCGTGGAGGAATTTTGGCTTTAGTGCTGCTGCTGCTATTCGCGTTAGGTAAGGGCTGCATGAGAATTTAATTAATGTTGGCTTTTGTGCTGCTGCTGCCGTTTGTCTTGCATAATGCTGCATGCGCTGCTTTGGATGTTTAATTGGAGATGATGGACTTCTATAGATATTTAATGGGAGATGCATGCTATGTTTTTTTTAATTGGGGCTGCATGCACTACTAGGATTATTTTAATTAGGGTAGTTAGGACTCCTAGGATCATTTGTTAGTGCTGCACGGCTGGTTGGTCCCTTTGATTATTTAATTAGAATTGTTAGAGAGATGGGTTAATTTAATAATGATTATTTTAATTGGGACTGATTTGATTATTTAACTAGATTATTAAAGAAGACAGATGAATTAGATAGTGCTAGTTAGTAATTAACTAATTTGGCCACATGTGCTTTGTATGCTTGCGGCTGGTAGTAGAGCAACTAGCACTGCTTGACTGCTTCTTCAGTTCTTTTTTGGTTTCAATCCTAAATAAGCACTTTGTTGTTTATGCACGATATTAGTGATTAATTTATTTGTATCTTACATACGCTTTCACTTTTCAACTATTCTGTGTTTATTTAAATTTCAGGATTGTGGGATATAATGTCATCTAGAAAGTACGAATCTGGTAATGACAAAAGAAAAAGGAAAAGACGTGTGGATGCGTTGATAGAATCACAGAGAGGAGCTATTGATAAATTTTTCAAGAGTAATACGGCTGCTTCGACGAATCCTGATGAGTTGGCGATAGTTGCTGTGGATGAAGCAACTAATGAGAAGACATTCTAGAAGCTGAGAAGGCTTTTGAAGTTAAATATTTTTTTGTTCTGGTTGATATGGCAATCACTTCTTTGAAGAACAGATTTGAAGAACTCATGGTGTTTAAAGACATATTTGGTTTCTTAATGAGCTCAAGCACCCTGAAGTCATTAGATAATATTGAACTTGAAGAGTGCTGCACTAAATTTGCAGAAACTTTCTCTGTTAATGGATCATCTGATGTTGAGGTACATGATCTTATTTCTGAATTGAAGATTATGAAATTCACATTGCCAGATGGTGCATTGTCTGCTATGGAGATTTTCGAGCATGTCAGAGAGGTGGATTGTTATCCAAATGTTTCCATTGCTTACCGGATCTCATTTGTCGTGGCTCGTGGATCGCCGTGATCACCGAAAGAAGCTTTTCAAAGTTGAAATTATTGAAGAACTATTTGAGGTCAACAATGTCTCAAGAAAGGTTAAATGGTTTGGCGACTTTATGCATCGAGAAGAAGTTATTGGATGAGATCGATATCAATAGTATAATCAATGACTTTGCATCTCGAAATGTTAGAAGAAATTGTTTAAAATAATGTCAAGCGCCAAGTAAGTAATTTATTATTACATTTGTCTACTTTATGAACTTTGAGACATTCTATATAAGTTATTTTAGTGCATTGAATATTATCTTCTTAATTGATGTGTATTTATAAGACTATATATACGTATATAGAAATATATATAGATATTTTGAGAGAGTGGATTAGGCCTCCGTATTAGTACTCGACCTAGGCCCAAAAAAACTCAGGAACGGCCCTGTATGTGGGAGAGCAAAAGGAGAGCAAGAGAGGATGGGGACTCAAGCGTAGGAGGAAAAATGAGTGGTTGTGGTGCCAGACAGTGAGAGTTAATGAGTTGAGTTGGGGGTGTAGTTCTGGACAGTGGTGGACAGACATACGATTCATTTTACTGTATCGGATGCTTGCACAGTATTGTTTTCCTATAAATTTTTCACGTATATATATTGTACTCTCCGGCTGTGCGGCCCCGCCCGTTAGCAAATGGCTGTAAAACTGTTACAGCCGATTCTTCTAATGAATGTGTTCGAAAAAATACCATGAAGTAATTGGGCTGCATCTGACCGTGGGCTACTACGACCGGGGAAGTCATGGGACTTCAAGGATGTCAGGAATTTCTATATGAAAATTGCGATATTGAAAAACTTAGGTGTTTAGATACTATATTTTGTTAAATAACTTGCTGAATTCCCTACGCATACTGTTTTTGTTCGAGCTCAGATTGGAGTTCTTGTACTCTTGGATGCAACTTCAAGCAGAGTTCGGTACAAGCACAACCATAGTCTTAATTTTGAATTATTGTCCATTTCTTACGTCCTATTGTGAGTGCGACTGGTGGAAAATAACATATCATCTCCCTCCAAATCCCTCAAAAATAGAAATATTTTATAACTTTGGATTATTGCCCATTTCTTACGTCCTCTTGTGAGTGCGACTGGTAGAAAATAACATATCATCTCCCTCCAAATCTGTAACATCCCAAAATTAATTAATGGTAATTAGTATGCATCTTATCAGTATGCATGACATTTTGGAAACATTTGCATAATATTTTGCACTTGGAAAATTTATCAAACGAATTAAACATACACTTCAAATATGAACTCCAAATAAAAATAGGAACAAAAACATTTGATCATCACCTGGAAATATTTTATTCAAATACTATAATAATTATAATGAATAAATATAATTTTTCCTAAATTTTTGGGACTATTTTAAACCCTAAGAAAATTCAAACACCATTAAAAGACCTAGACTAAGTTTGAATTTATTTTACACAAATTATTTTATGAACAGCGACTTTAATAATTTTAATAAATACTAGGTCATCCCATGAACACCATGAATTATTTTGGAATTTATAGAATTTTATTTCTATATTTAAAGCCTTGGTCAAACTTGAATCAATAGATTTCTAAACCAGTCAAACCGGCACTATTCCTCAGGCTCGGACCAAACTTCGACTCAAGTCCGACCCGAGCCAAGTGATTCGGTCGAGTCAACTAACCAGCCCCAATCTGGACCCTCAATTATCGATCGGTCGGTTCACACATCCCCACGCCGCGACCGCACTTCTTGCTCTTGTGCGCCGACCGCGGGCCCGCTAGTCAGGCCTTTCTTCCACCCCGGGCGGGCGCGAGCAGAGCTCGAGCGCCACACGCCCGAGTGCCTCTGAGCCGGCTCGCCGTGACGCACCGCCCTCCGCGACCAGTCCTGGAGCTCCGCCTAGTGACGCCGCCTCTTCCTCCGTCCTCTTCCCCGTTTTAACCCGCCTCCCTGCTCTCTCTTTCCTCCATTCCTCCTCTCGGTGGCCGAGGAGGAAGAGGCTCCTTCTTGCTTTCCCCTCGGGTAAACTCTGCGCTGCGTTGTTCCTCATCTCCCTCGTTCCATGACTATTCCATTTTAGCTCATGTGAGCTTTTGTTGTTGCTTGTAGGCTCCAAACCAACCTCGTGCTCCAACCAGCTCCAGAGCACACCCCGAAGGCCATTTTCGTGCCATCTCTAGCTCCGGTGAGTTTGGTCTTCGTTTTAGCACGTCACTTTGCGACATGAGGTACAAGCCTCGTTTCCCCTCATTCAATTTGGTTGATGCTTTACAGGGATGTGGGAAATCGAGTTTTCTCCTTTGGCGGCCGTAAAGCCCTAGCTTCGTTCTCGCCTCCGGCAGGGTGAGTGTTTCACCGATTCCTTGCTCGGTGACCATCTCCCGGCCTCACTCAAGCTGTCTCCATCTGTACCTTTCGGTTTCCTTGAGCAGGTAGTCCCCTCCTCGTGAGCCGCGTCATTGCCACCGCCATTGTCGGGGACGACACCTCACCAAGCTTCCCCAGACCTTTCTCTCACTCTGGTAAGCCTCAGTGACCCCTCTATTAGCTTAAGCACGTGATGTTTGGTTCAAAGTTGCACCATACCGTCGCATGCACCAGTAGCCAAAAACCGCCGCCGCTCACTGGCGTTGCGCCGCCGCTACGGGCCGCCGTAAAGGTCGCCACCAGTGCCTTTAGAAGCGCATCGCTATTGTGCTCCCATCCGTGCCCTTGTTTCACGCGGCCGTAGATCACCGCGCCGGCGAGCCGCCGGCATAGCTCGCGGCCACGCGCTCCCCTGCGTTGTCGGATTACCGACCGACACAGTAGCGTGTTAATTAGCTAAACCTCTGTCGGATTAGCATTTAATTACCTTTTAGTTCGGTTTAGTGTCGTAATGTGTCGCTGCCCAGTGGGCCCTATAGCCGGTTAAGTGAATACGTAAAACTGAGTAATGCATTTCCTGTTATGGAAAACGTATCTCATTTGCGTTTAGTACAGATTTTCGTTTTAGTGATTAGAAGACGTATTTATGAGAATACGCCTTTAGTCTGGTTCAGCCGAGACCGAGCTCTTGTTGACCGGGTCAAACCCTTGACCCCGGTCCCGCTTGTCAGCCTCTAAGGCTAGCTACACTCAAGTATAAAAAGGATTTAATTACTTTAGAAATCCAGGAAAAGAATTAGTTGTACACTGAAAATATGAATTATCTTATAAAATCCATATCTAATTCAAATCAACTCCAAAATTAATGAAACCAGTTTTGATATTTTTCATATTAAGTGAATTTTATTTTAAAATAGGTTTCAAACATGTCTCTGTAGCAGAGGATACACTTTTGGAAAATAATCCATTAACTCTATTATTTTTACAATAAGAAAAGGGTTTTAACTTCAAAAATACATAACTATTTTATTTTAACTCCAAAAACAGTGAAACCACTTTTGATAATTTTCATTCTAAGTGAACTTATTTTTAAAAATGGTTTCAGTCTTACCTCTAGCACAGAAGATATATTTTGTGGAAATGTATCCCAAAATGAATTATTTTTACATTGTAAAATGCTGATAACTTTAGAAATTCATAACTAATTTATATAAACTCCAAATGAGGTAAACTCAACTATTTGGGTCTTATAATATTATCCTCTATTTATCTATCTAATCCTTGTATCCACCACAGATCCACAAATTTTGACCAAACATTTAATTTGGATAAATAGTACCAAATTGGATTTTCCAGAAAGCTGAGATTCAAACAACCATAACTTTCACATACTAAATTCAAATGGAATAAATCTTTCACTTAAATTCATATAAAATCATAATCTACCTACAGTATAAATTTCATACATTTTTTAACATGTCGAATTTCTGGCTTTATTTGATATTTATTGCAATATCGCATTTCATTAGGTTTTCGACGATAACGATATATTCGTGAGAGTATTATGAGTATAACTTGAGATTGAACAGGTGATACAGCAAAGGTGCGAGCACCCTCCTCTTGATCATATTGCTCCAAGTGGTTTTTAAATGTTTTGTGTGAGTTTTATTATCGCAATTGCATGCTATTTTGAAATGTATGTTTATGGGTAGAAGTAGTTAAATTCCTAATTGCTGCATTAGCCCTCCTTTGATTGTTTATTACCCTTTTACCTTGAATGACTAAGGTTATATGTTATATGGGTTTGTTTGCTAGTTTGTAGAATGATGCTTAGCCATGCTAGTAGTTATAGCCGAAAGCGGTTGATGGAGCTAGTCCATCGGCCAATGGATCGGATTGAATCTTAATGAACTTTGAGGATTTTATGGATTGGATTATGTTGGATTTGAGGGATGTGTCACATCTCCAAACTAATAAAGAGGATTATTATGCATCTCATTAGCATGCATCATGTTTTGAAACTTTTTAATTAAATATTGTACTTGGAAAATCTCAAAATACACTTGAAACATACCCTTTAAATTGAACCCCAAACTAAAAACTGAGATAAATGCTACTAAAGTACCTCTGGAAATAATTTATTAAAATACTATATTAATTATAATGAATTAATATAATTTTTTCTAAATTTTTGGAACTGGTTTGAACCCTATAAAAATTCAAACACAATTTAAAGACTACCTTTATGTTTGAATTTCAATTATGCACTTTATGTCGTGAACAGTAGTGATAAATAATTTTTCTGGACACTAGGCATACCCAAGAACCCCTGTGATTTATTTCACATTTTTAGGAAATTTATTTCTATTTTTAAGCCTCTGGTCAAAGAAGTAAAAACAATTTAAATCTCAGTCAAAACCTAGAACCCTAATCTGTTGTTACTATTCCTCGGGCCTGAACCAAACCTCGACTCGAGTCCGACTCGGCGAGGCGGCTCGACCCAACCGCCTAACCGCACCTCACATGCAACCTTCAGATCGTGGCTCCACGGCCCAGATGAAACCCACCCGAGTTGGTTCGACCGAACCCACTTAACCCCTCGGTGCGCCACACTCCGGTTCGTTCGCCCTGTGCCACTGACCGCCCGACCCCACCTATCAGGATTCTCTTCCACCTCGCGCAGGGCACGCTCAGACGCCGAAGGACACGCGGTCTCGCCTCTCTGCTCCGGCCCGTTGGAGAGCCGTCAGCTTCGTTACCCACCGCCGCTGGTGACCACTCCTGGTGCTCCTCCGTCTCACGCCGCCTCCATCCCCGTCAAGACCCGAGCTTATTACCCCTCCAAGCGTCTCTTTCTTCCCCATCTTTCCTCTCGGGTCTGAGGAAAGAGAGGCTTGTGTTTGCTCTCTACACGAGTGGGTTTCCTCCGCATGGTTTTCCCCATCTCTTTGATCCTTGCTGTTTCCATTTTTGCTAAGCTCGACCTCTCTTGTTGCTTGTAGCTTCTGGGCCACGGTGGTGTCATTGGAGGCTCCAGAGCGCGCTCTGAAGGCAACCTCTGTGTCATCTTCATCTCCGGTGAGATCTTTTGTTTCTCTTGCGCGTCACTTTGTGCCTTGGGATATGAGTCACTTCTTCCCTCAAGCAATTTTCACAATGCATCACAGGGACACTCGATTTTGGGAGTTTCCCCAATTGTTGGCCAGAGATCCTATTCACGGTGTTTTGCCGTTCCTGGTGTGCCATTTTTGCAATTGGTCGTGTTAACACCTCCTCTTATACCCTCTGGTATTTTCTGATCCCTCAATCCTTCATTTTTTCCCAGAGCACCTTCTACTCTGTAGACCCGGCGCCGCCACCGCCATTACCGCCGCTAGACTTTCTCTGAGCTCCTCAAGCCTCTACAACCCTCTGGTAAACCTCCTGGAGTCCACCTGTAGCTCACTCGTGTCTTGTTTTGCTCGATGCACCACCAATGCACTGCATGCACCTTTGCCGTGCAGCTCACCGTCGCTCCACTCCGGCTAGCCGGCGGTCTAGACCACCTCCGCCGTCGAAACCACTGCCATTAGGTGCGCGAGCTTATTATGAGTCCGTTCATGCCTTTGGCTTGAGCCGCCGTGGCCGGAATCGCCGGCAAGGCTCCGGTGAGCGCCGCGCGGTATTGTCGGATTACCGACAATACTGTAGCCTCGCCATTAGGGCTCAAATCCGGGTCATTATGGCTAATCATCACTTAAGTATTTAATGACTGTCTCAAGTAATGAATGAGGCACTTACATGTGGGACCAAGAACAGTAACGTAGTGAAATAACGGTTTAGAATCTGAAGTTGACATGTGGGCCCGAGACTTAAGTACACAGTCATGGACCTGTTAGACCGGCTGTAGACTTACGGTCCATGCACTATGTCATAGACCGTCTCTATGACACGTAGGTCCCACCTGTCGGTTAAAAATTAAAATCTGAAGCTTAAATGAAAAATTGAACTGTTCAATGGACCCCACCGGTCAGTGTCTGCGACTAGCGCGTAGCTCGGTGAGTAAAGTAGCAAATGATCTATATAACCCGAAAACCATTTACTTGCATACTGGAATATATGTATAACTTTGAAAGTACATAACTAAATCAATTTAACTTCAAAATGAGTGAAACCACTTCTGATAATTTTTATTTTTAATTAACTTTATGTTAAAATTATTTCAATCTTGTCTCTACAGCAGAAGGTATCATTTTGGAAATTTACGCATTAACACTATTATTCTTGCAATAGAAAAAGGCTGATAACTTCAAAAATTCATAAGTAATTCTTGAAAACTCCAAAAACAGTGAAATCAGTTTTGAAAATTTCCATTTCAAATGAACTTAATTATAAAATTGGTTTCAAACTTACCTCTATCACAAAAACTATAGTTTGAGGAAAATGATCTCAAAAGGGATTATTTTTGTACTAATAATGCTGATAACTTTAGAAATCAATAACTAAATCATGAAAACTCCAATTGGGGCAAACTCAACTGTTTTGAAATGTTAATAATATTGCATATTTATCCTTGTAATCCATGTACTCACCACTGCTCTACAAAATTTCACTTCATAATTAAATTGCTTAAATAGAGGCATATTGAAATCTGAAATTCAAACCACCATAACTTTCACATACTAAATCAAAATAAAATAATTCTTTCACCAAAAATCATCTAAAATCATGACTTAGCTACTGTAGAAAAATCATGCATTTTTGAGCATTTTGAATTTTGAGGCATTTCTCGATGTTTATTCGGTATTGTATTTATCTAGATCCCGAGCTTATCGATATCGACACTTACGCTACTGAGGGGGAGCAATTAGCCTACCAGCAAGGCAAGCATCCTTTGAACTTTCTTTTTGCATCATATTTGATCCCAGTTTTGTTTGGATAGATGCAATGATAATTGCTTGCATGTTATTTTGATAATGTCGCTATTTTTGTGATGAATAGTTAGACACCCCCTATTATCTTGTCATTGTGGCTATCCATGAATTATTCCAGTACTGAAATGCTTAAGATAGGATGTGTGAATTTATATTGTCCGGGTTTGCTTAGCCATGCAAGTCTAGAACCGGTAGTTTGATTGTCGGGAATAACCCGGCAATTATGGGATAAACACAACTCTCTTTATATTCTTTTGGTTCAGATCTTCGTATATGTTTTATGAGTTAAAATTTTGTTATTTTAAATGAGCTTTTGGTCTGGACAAGTGTTGGTTAGTGATGGTGCTTTGTGCACGAGATTTGGGTATGTGGTTGGCTTGTCTGGACAATTAAGGACCGAACTTTGGGTACCTGCTGTTCAAGCAACTCTCGTGCTATCACACGCGGTATATGGGTGCCGTACGGTTAAGTAGGGGGAAGGTTCTATTGTGTTAAGTCCCGTGGTGGTGTAGGGGCATTTGTGTTTGATCATTTGTCCTTAGGAGCCGATGTAATATTCTATAGTGTGTATTGGAGCACCAATTACCCCTTTATGTTGCATCGGTATTTCCAATATAACATGTGAGCCCCTTAGCAAGTGCTATACGCTACTTGTACTAAGACCGGAAACATCTCACATGGGGGGCTTAGCTCAATAGGGTTTCTTGCTGAAAACGATCATATCTCGATTCTCCCCGGCCGGCATACCAAAGGAAGTGTGTCATTGTTCGGAGGCATCCGGAGGCTTACGGGCTAATCGAGTCGTGTGGGTAAAGTAGTACACCCCTGCAGGGTATAATCTATTCGAATAGCCGTGTCCACGGTTATGGACGACCGCTTGAAACTTGTGGCTGCTTATTGTTAGACTTGAAATTAAAATTGTGGTTATAACTTGTTCATGCTTGTTGTTGTATCAAAGTGGACCGCCACTTTGTTTTTAGTATGATTCATTTGTTATGGAATTGATTACTTATTCACATGCTTTACTTCTACTTCAAATCTGATTTTTAAATGGCACTTGAAAACTAGTATGTGTAGGTTGTACATTGTTGCGTCTCTTTCGCAAAACTAAGCCAATATGAGCCTTTCCCTTGAATGACCTTATGCATAACTATTTTTATTTGTGTAAGACTTGCGAGTACTCTTTGGTACTCAGCCAGATGTTTGCTGGCTTTTACAGGTGAGGACGATATCGAGACTGATGAGTCCGTCGGTGTCGATTTAGGTGACACCGACGAGTAGTATGCTATCTTCTAACTCCCAATCGGTTGCCGATGGGTTGTGGGCATACCACTGCTGGCATTTTGGTTTATTTACTCGCTTCCGCTATAAACTTGTTAAATTTGGCCGGTCGGCCACTTATGTATTTGTACGCTTGGAACTGTGTTGTAACTTTTGCACTATTTATGAATGATGGTTGTATGGATGTGACCAATGTTGTAATGAGGGTATGATTATATTGGTCGCAGATCTTGGGAGCCAATATAGGTCATGCTCGCTGTTCATGGTTTCCTATTTAACTCGCTAAGTGTAGTGCTTAACTGGTTGGGGAACCGACAATCATGTAGTGCTCGCAGAGGAGCGGCACACATGATCGTCGGGGCTCTAGTATTCGGTCAAGCCTCTCATTTAGACTGAGTTAAGTTGAAATCCATTTACCGGAGACCTAGGGTTATGTCCCTAAGACCATGCTTAGTCTCGGTCTTAAGGAGATAACTCCGGGGTCCCCACAGGATGTTTCCAGATCTTCGCATCTGGGGTTTGTGGATATGTTGTGCATGGGTTTTATGTTCTTAACTTGGACGGGTGAAGGGTGATCTTGAAATATTGTTGTTGTTGTTGTTATGGAATTGTGTAGCCCCGTCTGAGTGTTTAAAGACCGATCTGTGGTGTGATGAACCAAGTCTTACGTACAACCACACGTCGGGATAATGGCGAAGGCTTGGCTTAATAATTTGTTGTATGTTAGCTATCAAAACACAATGAGATTGACAATTGTTATTGTTATGTATTTAATTGTTCTTTTGTCAATCTCGTGGGGGTATGTTAAATTTTTGCCTTACTTGCTCTTAAGGGTCTCTTGTTTGATGGGGACTTACTTACGCAACGAGATTCACCTGTGGTTCTAGGCGACCGACAGTCTGCCACGGGATTCTGCTCCTCGGGTGGTTTGATAGTTAGGACATGACATTGTAACGGCCTCGTTATGATATCTTAGTCACACTCCTTCGGAAGAGTGCATGGCGACAGTATAAGGTATTCATATTGTGTGGGTAAAGCTGTACAACTCTGCAGAGAACTAAATCTATTCGAATAGCCTCGTCCTAGGTTATGGACAACATTTATGGGAAAGCAGGCACAGTTAGCTTTTGGGAAATTAAGTTTGGGTTATGGTTGGGAATGTTTTGTCATTATGGTAGTTTGTTCAAATCTGAAATGAATTCATGAACACGTAGTTCGCGCGTTAATTTTGTTGAGGAATGAATTGTGCCATGAATGAGATGTTCGTGTATTGATCATATTTAGAGAGTATACCATTGATGATCATTACTTACTGCTTTAAAATGTTTTCTAAATGTTTTACAAATGGCAAGTTAGAATCTTTTATCCATATAAAAAACTTGCTTTATGCCAAAAATTAACTAGTTTAGTAGCCTCCCTTTGATACTTACATGCATCCTTATTTCTTTTGAAAGTCTCGCGAGTACAACTTTGTACTCTAACAGTGTCTATTTGTTCAGGTGAGAACGACGGGTGCAACGATTTTAACTCCAGTTGGTTGATTGTGGGATTGTGGGCATACCAACTCGGTTATTCCCTTTTTATTTTAAAGTTTATCTTCCGCTGCAATTTATTTGTGTTAATTAGATTTGGCCGATCGGCCCTCTTATGCAACCTTGTACTGTAAGGTTCTATTTAAATGATGTTGTAATTGAATCTTTTATTCTTGTAC
Organism: Ampelocalamus luodianensis; assembly: GCA_036346255.1. Classification (NCBI taxonomy): domain Eukaryota; kingdom Viridiplantae; phylum Streptophyta; class Magnoliopsida; order Poales; family Poaceae; genus Ampelocalamus; species Ampelocalamus luodianensis. The sequence goes on along the minus strand of CM070620.1, from coordinate 27,306,349 downwards.
TTTGTGTATGGATGTGATTGCAATGTTGTAATTAGATATGTGCATGTTAACCACTGATCCATAGGAGCTAGCATGTGACACATATCCGGGTCACTCGAAATCGTATTCGTCTCACGTTAAGTGTTGCGTTTACGGCGTAATTACTTAGCTTGATACGGATCCGATCTCGGGGATCCTCACAAAATCCCTCAAAAATAGAAATGTTTTAAGTTCCGTTGCCTCATAGACATGCATCTTTACCGGATTTAAAAAAAAAAAAAATCGCACTTCGTCGTCCGGCTTGTAAAAAACTGTTAGAATTGGCCCTCCTCCTCACTCACCATCGTACGTATCCAAAAGAGGCAAAGCACAAGTTAGTGCTAACACGATTCTCGCATGGGCTGCTAATTAATTATAAAGATGTCAATCACGCAACCAAAACTATTTTTATTTCTATGTTTGGGGTCGGTCGAGAGGGGCAAATAAGATATGTTATTTTCTATGACTCGCAACTGGATGGACAATTGATACGTACGTTAAGACTATAGTACCGGATCTTCCATCGGATTCTGCTTAATCTGCTTGAAGTCGCATACAAGAGTACAAGTGCTCTGAACTGAATTCGAAAAACAAAAAAAAAAAAAGAATATGCACCAATTTTGCAAGTCGACAAGTGCTCTTAATACCAACCGTCTGTGATGAGGTACTTATCACAGACGGTTCGTCATACGAACCGTCTGTGATTTGTCATCACAGACGGTTTTTGTATGAAACCGTCTGTGATTCGCAGCGCGGGAATTTGAAAATTTTGAACGCGTGCGCGGGAGGCAAAATATGTCCTTATATATTATGGCCGACCTCCTCTGGGCGCTCAGTCTCGCACTCCCGCAGTCCCGGTCCTCCTCTGGGCTCGGTCCTCCCTTGCTCCGGCAGTCCTCCTCCGAGCTCCGGCTGGTAGCTGCTCCTCCGGTCCTCCCGCAGCTCCCTGGCCCCCGCTACACCTCCAGGCTCCGGTCCTCCCTTGCTCCCGCAGTCCCCAACCTTCGACATGGTCTTCCTCCCCAACAGTTGAGAGTCGACGCCGACACCAACGCTGACCTCCTCTAGTCCTCTGACGCCGACGCCGAGCTCCTCCAGTCCTCCTCCGACGTCGATGTCATGGTACTTTGTATATGAGGTTCTATTAGATTCAGATCCAGATTTGTATGTATGAGCTTGTGGTACTTGTGTTAGATTCATATCCAGATTTCTGTTAGATTCTCCTCCAGATTCTACTTCTGTTGGTACTTGTGTATGATCGAGTGTATGTGTGTATCCATGAATCCATGGCTTGAGAAATTTATTGGGAGGCTTAGGAGTTGAGAATCTATGTATGTGTATCAATGAATCCATGTTTGGGAGGCTTCGGAAATGGCAGTATATGTGTATGAGTGTATCCATGAAAAATGGCAAATTTTTTTTTGCAATAAAAAAAGCTATCACAGACGGTTTGGAACAAGAGTCGTCTGTGAAAACAGGTATCACAGACGGTTCGGAACAAGAACAGTCTGTGATAATTTGATTATCACAGACGGTTCTTGTTCCGAACCGTCTGTGATACCTGTTTTCACAGACGGCTCTTGTTTCGAACCGTCTGTGATAGCTTTTATCACAGACGGCTCAAAAACCATCTGTGATAACCGCATGTTATCACAGACGTACTTTTACACAGACGGTTGGAAACCGTCTGTGATGACGGTTCCGAACCGTTTGTGATGAGGTTTTCTGTAGTAGTGATCACAGACGGTTTTTGATATGAATCGTCTGTAATAAGTGTCTCATCACAGACGGTTTTGATACAAACCGTCTGTTATAAGTGTCTCATCTGTGACTTGGAATTTTTACCATAGCTTAGAATTTTTCATGGCTTGGAATTTTCTTATTCTCTGATATCACAGACGGTTTTTGATATGAATCGTCTGAGTTAAGTGTCTCATCTGTGACTTAGAATTTTTACCATAGCTTAGAATTTTTCATGGCTTGGAATTTTCTTATTATCTGACATCACAGACGGTTTTTGATATGAATCGTCTGTGATAAATGTCTCATCATAGACGGTTTGTCGTCTGTGATAAGTGTCTCATCTGTGAATTGGAATTTTTAGCATAGCTTAGAATTTTTCATGGCTTGGAATTTTCTTATTCTCTGATTATACCACACCGGCTTACGGATATTTATCAGCGGCGTATCTGGACAGAAGGAGACAGCTCGTTCTTTTTTTTGGAGGCGGAGAGGAGGGTTTGGGTGAATAGTAATAATCTGAGGAGAAGGATCTGGGGAAAAGCTTGAGCCTTTGGGGAGCTGGGTGGCTATTTTCTCGACATGTTAGTTACTACTACTAACGCGATCACGGATTGTGCTGACGGTTATTTGTAGTACGTTAGGGAAGTTTATAAGTTTTCCTGACGGCGTTGTGAACCTGTCGTAGATGCTCTAGCTCTAATTCCTGACGGTCGGAACGTGAGCTCGTCTCTGAAATACTAGTGGTGATCTTGTCAGCAACCTTGAGCGTTCGAGTATAAATGCAAATGAAGGTGGTCACTCTCTACTCATCCAATATCCAGTCTTAAGAGAGAAGAGAGGGAGCCCATGCAGGTCTTAACGACCGCTACAGTACTGCCGCTCGTTGGTTTGCTCCGGCCGACGGCCGAGCAACGGCTACAGCCTATCCTGCAACCACACGCTCACCTTCATTAGTTTGGTTGTCATACATGGTAACTGTTGATTGTGGTATCTTTTTTTTTTTTTGAGTTTTTTTATTTATTTTTAAATCCTTTTTAATAAATATTTTAAAGATAATTTCTTCCTAACTTTATTTCTAATTCTGATCTCTTTGTTCACGCGACAACGCGTGGCGTCAGAAAAACACGTTGTCACACCACGGACCTCGGCGTGACCAAACTGTGTTGTCACGCCACTCCACTTGGCGTAACAGGTTTTAGCCTAAAAATGGACGCGTTCAAAAGGGTCGGTGGTGTGACCCTTTCACAACCTTGTTTCAAAAAGGCAAAAACACACGCCTGATTCTCTACTGTCAGCATTCACACGCCACGTTTGCTTCTTAGGGTGCAAGCTGATGAGGCCAGTAAATGGCAAAGCTCGGGATGCAGTGACATGCGAACCAATTGATGGAGATAGACGAGATAAGGTGCGTATAAAAATTAAGATCGATTAAACTCATGCGAAGTGAGCTCGATCATCTTTTTGCACACAATTATATCTATGTCGCGTCTTTGAATCCAACACAAAATAAATCTACCTCAAGGATGCACAAAGGGAGATGCCACAAATGATCGATGCCATCAGAGCAATGCTGAGATCAATGGGAGACGGCGAGATCAATGTTTCAGTCTATGATACAGCGTGGGTCGCCCTTGTCAAGAACCAGGACGGAAACGACGGCCCGCAGTTCCCCTCGACCATCGACTGGATCGTTCAGAATCAACTGTCAGATGGTTCATGGGGTGACGACACTTTCTTCTTGGTCTATGACCGAATTATCAACACCCTAGCCTGTGTCGTCGCACTAAAGTCATGGAACATTCATGCTGACAAGTGCGAAAAAGGTATGCTATAACTTTGTTTATGGTCATGGAACTGTTGAAAATGAGGGTAATATTTTAATTCCAGATGTTATTAAAAGACAAATATTGCAAAAGACTAATGATGCATAAAACAGCACTGACAACAGACAACTCATTGTACTTCGCAATATATGAAAAACAGGATGTAAACAAATCAATCAATCACACGATAGACTTACAGATGGGTCTGATGAAGAACATGAAGCAGCGCAGACTTGATGCAGTGTAGAAACGTAGATGTCACAGTGCAGCAAGCGGTCGCGCAGATGTGCTGCCCAGAAACCTTATTACCGCCCCCGTGCAGGTCTTCACGGCAGCAACGGTTCGGAGATACCGCTTCCCTTCTTCACGGTGCACGTCGAGAAGAAAAGTCGGCGAGGTTTAGACGGCGCAGTACAACAGCACAGATTAGAAGGAAGAAGGAATGGAGGCTATTCTTCTGCTTGTTATGCACTGGACGTCTCCAGACATATATAGATGCAGACTGATAACTGACACTTAACCAGCCATTTACCCACTGGTAACTGTCACACTTAACCAGCCATTTACCCACTGGTAACTGCCTGTCATCATTACCTAATAAAGCCTCAAATTCAAACATTTGAATCTCATTCAAACAGAGAGAGAGAGATGCATGGTTCAGCAAAAATAAGGTGAACTTGGTCTGCCAAATGGCGCGCCACGTCACGGCACTGTCACACTTAACCAGCCATTTACCCACTGGTAACTGTCTGTCATCATTACCCAATAAAGCCTCAAATTCAAACATTTGAATCTCATTCAAACAGAGAGAGAGAGATGCATGGTTCAGCAAAAATAAGGTGGACTTGGTCTGCCAAATGGCGCGCCACGTCACGGCGATTTTTCACGCGAAAATACGCGAACGCGGGCGCGCGTGCGTGCGTGTGTGTGTGTTTAGCCAGAGCCCTCCTCATGCCACCCTCATCCATGTGTCACATGTTTTAAGGAGTGACAAGAACTCCACCTTATATGTTGGTCACATCCACCTTGCCTTAGCAATATGGTACTAACCCATAAATGCTTTGGAATTATAGAAAATGGACCTCACTCATATGGGCCAATTTCTAACAATCCCCCACCAATTCCAAAGTAAGAAGCAAAAAAGGATATCAAAGATATTGTGCTGAAGTACTGTTAATATACCAGTCTTTTAGTGTAAGTCCCGTACGGGTTGAACTTGCACCTAGAATGACAAGATTCATCTTCTCACAGCTGATGAATGGACCATGCCTTGAATTCACAGCTTTTCGTGATTAGATTTCACTTGAAATCTCAACTGATACTAGGCTGTCAAAGAACTTGTGAGGACCCCCGAAATCAGATCCGTATCAAGCTAAGTAATTACGCCATAAACGCAATACTTAACGTGAGACGCACACGATTCCGAGTGACCCGGATATGTGTCACATGCTAGCTCCCAAGGATCAGTGGCTAACATACACATATCCTAGTACATAACATTGCAATCACATCCATACACAATGTACAAGAGTAAAAGAATCAATTACAACATCATTTAAATAGCACCTTATAGTACAAGGTTGCATAAGAGGACCGATCGGCCAAATCTAATTAACACAAATAAATTGCAGCGGAAGATAAATTTAAAATAAAAAGGGGATAACCGAGTTGGTATGCCCACAATCCCACAAGCAACCAACTGGAGTTAAAGCCGTTGCACCCGTCGTTCTCACCTGAACAAATAGACACTGTTAGAGTACAAAGTTGTACTCGCGAGACTTTCAAAAGAAATAAAGATGCATGTAAGTATCAAAGGAAGGCTACTACACTAGTCAGTTTTCAGCGTAAAGCAAGTTTTGCATATAGATAAAAGATTATAACTTGCCATTTGTAAAACAATTTAGAAAACATTTTATAATAGTAAGTAATGATCATCAATGGTATAATCTCCAAGTATAATCAACACACGAACATTCCATTCATGACCCAATTCATTCCTCAACAAAATTAACGCGCGAACCACGCGTTCAAGATATCATTCCAGATCCGAACAATACTAACATAAAAACATGACAATTCCAACCATAACCCAAACTTAATTTTCCAAGAGCTAACTGTGCATGCTTTCCCACAAGTGATGTCCATAACCTAGGACGAGGCTATTCGAATAGATTTTAGTTCTCTGCAGAGTTGTACAGCTTTACCCACACGATATGAATACCTTATACTGTCGCCATGCACTCTTCCGAAGGAGTGTGACTAAGATATCATAACGAGGCCTTTACAATGTCATATCCTAACTATCAACCCACCCGAGGAACAGGAAACCCCATGGGAGACTAAGAATCTCCTGACCACAGGTGAACCCCGTTGTGTAAGTAAATCCCTTTTCAAACAAGAGACCCTTAAGAGCAAGTAAGACAAAACTTAACATGCCCCCACCAGATTGACAAGAGAACAATTAAAAATAACAATAACAATTGTCAACCCGATTGTGTTTTGATAGCTAACACACAGCAAATTATTCAGCCAAGCCATCGCCCATAAACCCGGCGTGTGGTTGTACGTAAGACTTGGTTCATCACACCACAGACCGGTCCTCATATACCCAGACGGGGCTACACGAATCCGGGACCACCCCTTCATCACCCTATCACCCGTCCAAGTCCAACACACAACAATAAACCACCTAACAAGTCACAGATAACCAGATTCGAAGATCTGGAAACAATCCTCAATATCAATATAATTCAATCCATATAATCCTCAAATTTTCATCAAGATTCAATTCAATCCACCGGCCGATGGACTCTATCAACCGCTTTCAGCTACAACTACTAGCATGGCTAAGCATCGTTCTACAAACTAGCAAACAACCCATATAACATATAACCCTAGTCATTCAAGGTAAAAGGGTAATCAACATTCAAAGGAGGGCTCATGCAGCAAATAGGAGATTAACTACTTCTACCCATAAACATATATTTCAAAATAGCATGCAATTGCGAATAATAAAACTCACACAAAATATTTAAAAACCACTGGGAGCAATATGATCAAGAGGAGGGTGCTCGCACCTGTGCTGTACCACTTGTTCAACCTTTGATTACACTCAAATTGATCTCACGAATACATCGGTGAATATATCGGTATCGTCGAAAAACCCAACAAACACCAATATTGCAATAATGCCAATAAAGCTGAAAATTCAAAACATTAAAAATTACAAGACATTCATACAGTAGGTAGAGTAATATTTTAGGTGAAATTTGTAGTTCGATTGGAGCTCATATGAATTTTCTAGGAATTTATCAAGGTTTAAGTCCTTAATGTATAATTAATTTAATTAACAATTTTTTTTTTGTAACAGAAACATAACTCAAACCTATTCCAATATAAAGCACTTTTAAAAATGAGAACCAACCAAGTTGGTTTCATTCAATTTGAAGTTAAATTGTATTAGTTATAAATTTTATTCTAAGGTGGGGCTACAATATTCTCAATCTCTATTTGCTTTATTAGCTTTTACTAATCAACCCATGGACTTATTGCTACTAATGCTATTATCACAATCAAGGCATAATGTTACTGTCATACATATAATCTAACTCTTTTAGATTTAATTACTAAGAGCTAGTCACTAAGAAATTGTACTTACAGATCTTTGTACTTAACAAGGTTCTAGCTCCTTGCTTGATTTAAATAACAAAATTTGGTTGGCAGGTAGGATTGCTAGTGCTAGCTTAAGAGCAAATTGAATCAATAACTACCTAAGTACTAGTATTAGAATTGACAGAAACTTACTGTCAATACCAATTGCCCTCTAATTTCTTAAACAGTTAACTGATAAGAAAAGTTTACTAATCACCTTAATAACTATTCCAATGCATTAGAACTGTTATAAGCCTATGACCAAAACTGATTACCTTAAGATTTGAAATCCACTGAAAACTAAAAGTACATCTGACTAAAAGAAGCCAGAGCATAACATCTAAATACTAGAATTAATCGTGCTATTAACCTACTGCCAAATCTTATATTCTCATATTTGACTACTACCACTAGAAAATAAAAGTTCAACTGACCAAAAGACTCAAGAACATTTCTAACTGCTGCTATACAATGAAAAAAGTCTGTTGACAACCAAAAAAAAATCATGCTACAGTTCAGGCAACCAACAACAGAACATTTCTCTGAACTAAGTGCTAAGTGTTACTAGCTACTTCCTTCAGACAACAAAAATCAGATTTGGCTTTTTCTGTTAGGTAATTGCAAACCAACTAATTGAATTAAACTCTAACTACTAGGGTTAGCCATGTTATTAACCCTACTGACAAAATAACTTGTCACCCAAAAGCTTCTCTGATCCTTTTATTCTCTTGAAGAAGTTTCTCTGATTTAATGTACTGTAAAGCAAAACTTATAGATAATTCATACTTCAAATTTTTGTTAACTCTTTTGAGCGGTTCAACAATAGTCACAAGATGGTTAGCATTTTAACCTACTGCAAAATTCAGATTTCCACACAACACACTACTCTGCTCATACAACTGACAAATGAAGTGCCCTCTGAACTACAAAAGGTGCTAACTAAAATTTCTCCAAACTTCAATCTTCACATGGGTTAACTCATTCGAGGAACCAAATTGACAGCCATCAGATTGTTAACCTTACCAGTGGGTTCCCAGTTTTCAGTGACAAAGGTTCATGCACAGGGACAACAGAGAAGGCTGTCGCAGGAGAGGTCCAGGGTGGCTCGGGCGTGATTCGTCGCCGGCGAGGAAACGGCGGCGTGGCGGAGGCGACCACAAAAACAGAAAGCCTGGGGAACAAGGACGCTAGGGTTACCGTTTTTGGGGCTCAGGCGGCTCGGTGGAGGCTCGGCAAGGGCACGGGGCGGCCGGCCGTGGGGACGACATGGCGCGACGGCACCGGAGAAGGAGAGTACGGAAATTGACAGGAGCATGGGCACGAGGGTGATACGAGGAACTCACCGGCGTGCTTGTTTACTGAGGAGCGTGGCCGATGTGGTCCGACGACGGGAGCATGCAGTGGCGCGGTGGTGGTCACCGTGGCGGGGAAGCTCGGGCGAAAGGGGAGCTCCACTCAGGGTTGGGTAAAGACGAATACGCCAAGGCGGTACTCCAGGTACGAAGAATCGGTGCGGGGCTCGCCGGAGCTGATGAAATGCTCGGTGGCGGCGAGGTACCGCAGTGGGAGAAGAAGAGATCGATCCCCCTCGGGACTGCACCATACGGAGATTATCTTGGTAAATAAACTCAGCGCGACGAGGGAAACCTCCCAGACAAGGTGGTGTGGCAAGGAGCTCACCGGATTCCGAAAAGACGTGGTGACGACGCTCGCGCGCTCCGAGGCGCGCGAGCACGGCGGCGTTCGAGAGATACACTGCGAAAGAGGGGCTCGGGTTAGCAAAAATGGAAACGGTGAACCACGGAGAGTTGAACGGAGGCGATGTCGGTCGGGCTTACCGAAAGGAGTGGCGACAAAGACCTCCCCCTCTTCCACGGCCGGGAAGAGAAGTAGGGGAAGAGGAGGGCTCGGAGGCGGTTTTGAGCGAGTCCAAGGACGGAGAAAGGGACGGCGTGAGGAGGCGAAGCGCTGTGAGTGGCTAACGCGGTCGGCGGGGGAACGCCGTGGACGGGGGCGCTCAGAGCGAAGGCGCCGCGTGGAGCTGGAGTCCTGCTCGTGCCAGCGAGAGGAGGAAGACGCCCCTGTCGCGTGGGCCCGGGCGGTCAGACTCACAAGCAAGTAAGTGGCGCGGGCGAGCGGGTTGGGTGGAGCCAAGTTGGCTTGGGACCGGGTCGGAACAGTGAACGGCTCGAACCAAAAGAACAGTGCCAAGTTTTATTTGATTTCAATTTGACCGAGAAACAATGGGTTTGACCGAGGCTTAAAATATAGAAATAAAATTCAATAAATTCTGAAAATATTTGGAGGGGTTCCTGGGATGGTCTAGTTCTCAAATAAAATATTAAAAATCATTGTTAAAGATATAATTTATATAGTTTATATTCAAACTTAGAATAGGTCTTTAAATTGTGTTCGAATTTTCAGAGGGTTGAGTTGAGTTCCAACAATTTTGGAAAAATTATATTTATTCATGGTAATTATCATAGTATTTGAATAAATTGTTTCCAAATGATGATCAAAGGTTTTTGTTCCTGTTTTTATTTGGAGTTCATATTTGAAGTGTATGTTTAATTTGTTTGATAAATTTCCAAGTGCAAAATATTATGCAAATGATTCCAAAAAGTCAAGCATGCTGATAAGATGCATACCAAATCCCATTAATTAATTTGGGGATGTTACAGAACTACACCTAAACAGACCGTTATTTGGTCATGCTCCCTTATCTGCTCATGAGCTTTCTAGAGAATGCCCTATTCTCGTGAACTGCGACCTCACAGTTGGGCTCAAGTAGGTATATTCTTTCTAGGTATCCTGCAGCTAATACCTTTTCCTCATTTGGACAATGAATATATTAAGGCTTAATGCCAACCTTCCATACTGATGAGAGTAATTTGTCTATTAGGACATGGATTCAATGAATATATACTCTCTTGTTACAACATCAACTTGTTTTTCCCATTGCCTAAGTCACGGGATCTCCGATCAAAAGGTATGGGTTCTTGTTGAGTTGTAACTCCAATGAGCCTCATTCCCATGTCCATAGACGCAACGGAAATGCTATACATGCTAGCCCCTTTGTGAAAGGGTCTGCTAGATGTTTCTCAGTGCGTATATAATTCACAGTAATCACTCCGGAGTTCCTCAATTTTCACATGTCTGGAGGACTTCATGTTATCCTTAGTACTTGTAACCTTAATCAACACTGTTTGATTATCACAGTACATTAGGATTGCTGGTATTGGTTTCTCAACCAGTGGCAAGTCCAACAGAAGCTCTCTAAGCCATTCAGCCTCAACAGTAGCTGTGTCTAGTGCTACAAGTTCTGCTTCCATAGTTGACCTCGTCAATATAGTCTGTTTACACGACCTCCATGAAATTGCAGCTCCTGCTAGTGTAAAGACATAACCACTTGTAGCTTTGATCTCATCTGCATCAGAGATCCAATTTGAATCACTATATCCTTCTAATACAGAAGGATGCCCAGTATAGTGAATTCCGTATGAGGTTGTGCCTCTCAAATAGCGCAACACTCTCTCAAGTGCCTCCCAGTGATCATCTCCTGGGTTAGAGGTAAATCGACTTAATTTGCTCACAGCAAATGATATGTCAGGTCTTGTGGCACCAGATAGATACATAAGTGATCCAATAATTTGTGAAAATCTTAATTGATCTTTTCCTAACCCTTGGTTCTTTCGAAGCTTAATGCTTGCATCATAGGGCGTTGGAGAAATTTTACAATTCTCATAGCCAAAACGGCTTAAGATTTTCTCAGCATAATGGGATTGGCTCAAAGTAATCCCATCCTTGTTCTTGATTAATTTAATATTCAGAATGACATCTGCCTCTCCTAAGTCTTTCATATCAAAGCATCGAGATAAGAAAGATTTGACCTCGTCAATTACGGCAGTGTTTGTTCCAAATATAAGTATGTCATCTACATATAGGCACAAGATCACTCCTTGACCCCCACCATAACGATAGTATACACATTTATCAGCTTCATTTACAACAAAGCCAGCAGATGTTAAAGTTTTATCAAATTTCTCGTGCCATTGTTTAGGTGGTTGCTTTAGACCATATAAGGATTTCAATAATCTACATACCTTATTTTCCTGTCCAGAAATCACAAAACCATCAGGTTGATCCATATAGATTTCTTCCTCCAACTCTCCATTAAGAAAAGTTGTCTTTACATCCATTTGATGGACATGTAGACCAGAAGAAGATGCTAACGCAAGGAGCACTCTGATGGTGGTTAGTCTAGCGACAGGAGAATAGGTATCAAAGAAATCTTCTCCCTCTTTCTGGGTGTAACCCTTGGCCACAAGTCTTGCCTTGTACTTCTCAATAGTATCATCAGGCCTTAGTTTCACTACTACACACAGCCTCATCACGCAGCGGTTGGAGCAGTCATCACAGCACGCTTCGAACCGCTGCGTGTTTTTGCACGCTTGTGATAAGCGGTGGTTATCACGACGGTTAAAAATCCGTCTGTGATAAGTCACAACACAGACGGTTCTAATTATATAACCGTCAGTGATATCTAATTATCACAAACGGCTCTATTAAAGAACCGTCTGTGATATCTAATTATCACGAGCGGTTCTATTTACAAACCGTCATGATATGCACATATCCTGCGGTTCTAATTATTTAACCGTCATGATATACACATATCTCGAGCGGTTCGTAAATAGAACCGCTCAGTGATAAAGGATATCGACGGTTCTATTTACAACCGTCGAGATATGTGTATATCACGACGGTTATTAAATAGAACGATGCAGGATATGCATATTCACAGACGGTTTGATTGTTAAACCGTCTGTGATAGTTACTTCAGCCTAACTACTTTTTAAAAATTTTCGGCTAGCCTCAGGAATTGCTAGCCATGCCCTCTCAAAATAAGCGGCGAAAATAGATACATCACGTATAAATCAACGGACAACCCAAAGTGATCATTGTCAATTACAAACCAACATATATCAAATATTGTCGCTAGTGTACCATTGAATTACAACTATTCAAAGTGAATTACAACTATATCAAATATATATTAATTGTTTGAGGTCGTTCAAGAGTGAAACTCTCCGTTGGGCGCAATGATATCCGTCATGATGAAGGTGCAAAGCCTCCTCGAACATCCGAGATCTCTTTACGAGCGAGTGAATCTAAATCTATATTCAAAACCTACAAACAAGAGTAAAGTGTTACACATATATATTTAAATTTATAATTAGCAATTATTGCGAGATTGACCAACCTCGGGATCCGCAACCTAGCACTCATGAGAATCGCATATGATGGCAAATGTAGAATGCACATTCTTACGCTTTTCTTTGGCGACCAATCAAAAATAGAATTACATATATAGGTATAGTCGGTTCGAGACGCATTATTACAGTATGATATAGGATTATTGTGTTGTAGCACGCACGGAAATCGCGTCCTGTGATTAAGTGTGGCGTTCGTTCCTTGTATAGCCCTCCTCGGCAATATAGGAGATGAACGACCTACATGTTTCAAAAAGTTAACCTCGGCCATTTCAAACGAAGGAAGACTACAATAGAGTTATGTATGGAGGAAATGAGCACACTGTCGAGTACTTCTTGCACAAGGGTGAAGTCGTGGCCTTTTTCATTAGGGAATCAAGGTATAGTACTGATTCCTCTTTGGTATAATGACTAGAAGGATCGATGATGCCTACTCATGTATGTCGCTATAGTCATTAAACCTAAGTTCATCTCACAGATAAAGTACAAATGAAATTTGTATAGCAAGTAGTGAAGCACTTACTCGGTTGTAGGGCACCATTATGTAGTCCACGTAGTTTTGAGCAAGCAATCCTGCCGTTATGTATTTCTCGACGTAGGATGCGTCTGCCAAGATGGTTTGCTCAGAGACCACGTGTGGGTCGAGGAAACCCACCGGTTCTTTCAATCGCCGCGTTTTAATCATGTATCTATACATAAGCAATGAGTTGTTATATTACGTGAATGTAGAACTTGATTGTACACACTTACAGTGTCCAGCATCGTAGAAGTGAGGCATCGAGGGCTTTGAGGTTGAATAGGTCGAATAAGTCGTCGAAGCCCACGATGAAGGGGGCCGGCTCGTGGAGGAAATAGTCCTCCGTGTATCTGACGGTGATTCCATCAGCGCACCCTTTCTCTTTGGTCTTACGCAAGTACCACTATGCAAACTCGACAACCTAATCCAGCGTAGGCTATCATCGTGCTCGCCGCCAACGGACTTCGAAAGAGTATTTCTTAGGGTTAGGAGGCGGAGCGCCTTAATGTTCTTCGATTTTGATTTGTCTGAACGACTTGCCGCCACGCGTCTTCCTCTGTCGACGACTCGAACCGATCGGCGCACGCTTTTTTGTTCGTTCGGTGTCTTCTCCACGGAACCGATGAGGCGGCTTCGCGAAGGTTGAGGTGCGATCATGGAGGTCTGTTGGAGAGACATGGTCGTGTCGAGATGGTTGGGGTAGAGTCATCAAAAGTTGAGGCGGCATCGCAGGTCGGGGCGATGTCCTTCAAAAGTTGAATTGGAGGGCATGGTCGTGTGGAGATGGTTGGGGTAGAGTCATCAAAAGTTGAGGCGACCTCGCAGGTCGGGGACGATGTCCTTCAAAAGTTGAATTGGAGAGGCATGGTCGTGTGGAGATGGTTTGGGTGGAGTCATCGAAGGTTGAGGCGGCACTGCAGGGTCCAGGGCGATGTCCTTCTTTGGCCACTGAATAAAACTGTACAGGGCATCCCCTAGTGTTATGATTTCGTCGTTCGGGCGAATCTCCAGCGGGACGGCCCTAAAATTATCATGTACCATGTCCACCTGGACCCTGGCGTAACCCTGCGCCACCTGGGCACCGTGCTGCACTATCCCTTCATTGCATGGATACACCACCCCCCGCCCAGCCTCAATAGACATCCCAACCATCCTCACTTGGAGTGTGCAGTGCGTCGGCTCCTACAAAACGATACGCAATTAGCTAAGGCGTCCAATAGGTCTATCTTTGGAGCATTCTAGAGATGTACATTACCTTGATGTCGTCGATAGGTAATTGGACATCATCGTGTTCACAATTTTGCGTGGACGCGACGCTACTCCGATGTTGAGGAGGACTGCCTAACAAAACAACGGGGGCGGCCTGCGACTGGTTGTTGTGGAGTAGTAGTTGATTCACTTGGTCCTGCAATCTTGCTATCTTTTCTTCAAATTTTGCGATAAGCACCGTTCTCTTCCTTCAAATTTTGAAGTAAGCACATGTTCCAACAACGTGTCGTACTCGCCTTGGATCTCTTCCTGCTCCTATACGTGCGATGAGTCGTGCAGGAATCCATCCTCCAAGATCGTTAACCCCTTTGCCTCGGGTGCGACCGGTGCTCCTTGTTTCCCGGGGCGTAGTTAGTATATCCTTCTCCTCGCTCGCTTGGAAGGAGCCTTCTAACATGCGGAACTCAATTCTTGCTGCAAGAGGTCATCATGTTATTATATACATTATGAAGTTATAGACTTATTAACAACTAGGTAGTTCAAGACATTTACCACACGGTTGGCCACATCCCGATGCGAGGGTTTGTGAAAGAGATTTCGCTGAAGACGTGGCGATGCCCTCGCTCTTAACCGGAGAGAGCACGCTGTGTGCGTGATCTCAGCAAATGGCCTTGTTTCGTTCGCGTCCTCCGCGCCCATTGCGCGGTTTTACCCGCGTACCAGTGATGCCGAGTTTGTGGGGTGAGTGTTAAGTGTGCGGAGAGCCTTGTGCGCCGCACTTTCCTCAAGAAATTGGCGTCGTCTTCATTTGCACAAAGGCGTCTCATATATCCCGCGACAAGAATTTATACACCGTGAAGGCGTTCGACCCGTGTTCATGTACTTTGTGACAAGCACGCTCTTGAAGGTCCTCCACGCTTTCGATCGAGAGCAACGCTGTCGTTCCACGCGCGCCAGTCTGCGGTGGGAAAGTGAGCGATTTTAAAACTTCGTCCCACGGTGGGTTCTCCGAACATCCGACACGGTGTCCCACTCGGTGTGGTGATGGGGACCCGTTCCTTCCAAGTATCCCGCACAAGGTTCGAATCTCGCCACGCTTTGGGGACTCACGAGGATCCCATTGGCATTGACCTCGTGGCGGTCATTAGGCTGGAGGAATTCTCGATGTTCCTCTGCCATCTCGCGTCGTACCACTTTCCTCGGAGATCCGGGCGGCGAAGATGGTGCGGACGCCATGTCGCTTACTTGCTATCTATATATGCACGAAGCAATATCGTAAGCTCTAATCGACTGATTCAAGCGATTTACTCAACTTAACCAAAATGATGCACAAGCGTATAATATATAAAGAAGGATTGATGGTAGTTTGTGCTCTCGTATGAGAGTTGCAAAAGAACAAGTCTTTGCCATCTCAATCCTATTGTCTATACTCTTCATTAAATGAATATGATAGTATAAATTCAAACTATGAGCTCTAAACAATACTTTGCTTAACTGTCAAATGATCTCAATTGTTACCGAAAATGATCTTAACTATCACATTCAATCTCAGTATAAGAGAAAAGTTCATCACAGAGCGAACCAGAACAAAGCCCACTGATCAATTTCAGTTCACATTATCAAAGACTATCAAAGTCACATCATAGAGGGTTCGTCAATACAATAGAGCTCATGAATGAACTAACAGTATATCAAATTGGCGGAAGCATTCAACCGTCTGTGATAACTAGCATTCAACCGAAAGTAACAAATTAACAGTATATGAAATTGACAGTAGCAAGTAATTTGTACAATAGAGCTCAAGAATCAACTAACTATCACATTCAATCTCAGTATAAGACAAAGTTCATCACGAGCATGTCAACAAAGCCCACTGATCAATTTGCCAGATCTTTAGTACTAGATTCAGTTCACATATTATCTTTAGGAATACTCACAGAGGATGCCGCACAACAACTAACGGTGCAAGGAGGAGGCCGGTGCAGGGGAGGAGGCCGACGCGGGGAGGAGGGAGAGGCGCGGGGAGGAGGACGGCGCGGGGAGGAGGCCGGTGCAGAGGGAGGAGGCCGACACGGGGAGGAGGCCGGTGCAGAGGGAGGAGGCCGACACGGGGAGGAGGCCGCGCGTCGAGGCGGAGGCAGCGTCGTCGATGAAGGGGCGGCGGCGTCGGGTTTTACGGCCGGGGAGGTGAACGGGCGAACCCTAGAGGAGCCGAGAGAGCGCGCGAGAGCCTAAGGGGCGCGGGAGACGAAGTGACGAGTAAAGAACAAAACCCTAGGGTGCGCCTTTTGATAAAAAGAATATCACAGACGGCTCTATTTAAGCACCGTCTGTGATAATATCACAGACGGTTTGCTTAAAGAACCGTCTGAGATATCCTCAATATCACAGACGGTTCTTTATCAGTACCGATGGGCTGAGGAGCTCGTACTATGGGCAAATAGAGGAGATATGGGAGCTCGACTACGTGCTTTTCAAGATCCCCCTATTTCGGTGCCGTTGGGTCCATCTCCCACAGGTGAAGGTTGACAAGTACGGCGTCACTACCGTGGACCTCGATCGTGTCGGATACAAAGACGAACCATTCGTACTGGCTAACCAAGTTGTTCAAGTCTTCTATGTAACCGACCCGGCAAATAAGAAGCGTCACGTAGTTCTTCATGGAAAAAGAAGGATTGTCGGAGTTGAGAATGTAGTGGGCGAGGAAGAATACAATCAATTTGACGAGTTGCCTCCTTTCGGAGACGGCATCGAGCTCGAGGAAGAACCCAAATGAGGAAGCTAGCTATATGCGCGTCGATCATCATGAAGGACTATATTTTAATTAAGAAATTACTCCATTGTAATTAATTTATTCCATAACATCATGTGTTATGAACTTGTAATATGTCGTACGTATATTTTGATGTCAACGTGGAATTGTAATCGCTCCTGTCCTTGTGGACCGTATATTTTGGTGTATTAAAAATTCATTTAATTTGGAAAATAGTCCAGCTGCACTACCTTTCTAGAAACCTAAAAAACTAAAATTTTATGGCAAATAGTCTAACACCTTTACAAAGAAACTGGTATACTCATGCCTAATCCTGCAGTCGTCACTGCAGAAGACGACGTAGTCGTCCCACCCTTCCACACCGCAGCCAATGCTCGTGCCGGGTGGCCATCCTCGACAGCGCCACACCCGCCCAAAGTGGCGGCCTTCTTCCCCACGCCGCTGGACCATGTCCGCGGCGAGCCTCGCACCGCCGCACTCCCGGTTGGTCTTGGCCGCTCGCACCCGCCGCGGTCGGCTCGTCCTCGACTGGCCGATGTAGTGCTTCCCAACGTCGCGCGTCTCGTCGGCCGTGTAGAGAGGAGACCGAGCACGTGGCCGTGGCCTTATGGCGGCGCCGCCACGGCCGCCTGTTCAAGGAACATGAGGCCGCACGCATGTCTTGGGCGCGAAGACAAGCCCGAGGCGGCGATGAAACAAGCCCGGGTTGCGGCGGCGGCGTGTGGTTGACGACGGCGAGTAGCGCTCGTTGTCCTGCCACTTCATCGCATCCTCTCGCTCGGCGCCACGCCTCCTACGGCGCGTTCCTTGGACACCTTGTACAAGGCCTTGCAACTATCGTACATACATTCAAGATGTTAGAATAAATAGTAGTATGTACGTGCGTATATTGTAGACATAAAGATGTACGACGTTAATCGTAGGTGCATAGGTCCTCCATGGGCTGAGGAGAGCTCGCGGCCACCACGGTGGCGATGTCGGCGACGACATCGTGAGAAAGAGCGGCGATCACCGACCTCCTCGCCTTGGTGTTGGCTTTGGATCGCTCTGCATGCTCACCTTGGCGATTGACGTACTCAAAACCGTGAGACGAAGAGCGATGGGAGGAGTTTAATCTTCGGTGAATTATTCCGTCTTATATAAAGAATTAGGAGTAACTGGCACGTGAGACGAAGAGACGCATGTATCGTCGGCGTGCGAGACGAAGAGACGGTTGTGCGATGGTGAAGAGACACACCGCGCGGAGAAGAGGTTGGATATCACGACGGCTCTATAGGGAACCGCTCGTGATAATAATATCACGAGCGGTTATTTAATAGAGCCGTCGTGATAGTAGCTATCACGCACGGTTTAAAATTAAAACTATGCGTGATACTTCACGAAGGTTTTATTTACAAACCGCTGCGTGATAAGTTGTCCTCATCACGAGCGGTTCATATTACGAACCGCCTGTGATACTTCGAATGGTTCTTAATATGCACCGTCTGTGATATGTCCTCATCACAGACGGTTCTTTTTACCAATCGTCTGTGAAGTATCACAAACGGTTGGTAATAAGAACCGTCTATGATGAGGACATATCACAGACGGTTCCCAGACGGTTCCAAAGGGAACCGTCTGTATAAGTTCAACACAGACGGCTCCTTTGGAACCGTCTGTGATGAGGTGTCTGCTATTGCCTGTTTTGTAGTAGTGTTTCTTTTTAAAGACCCACTTACATCCTACAGTGTCACAGCCCCAACTAATTAAATTGGATTAATATGTATTTCACTAACCTGCATTATCAAATTCAAATCATTTCATAATATATTGTACTTGGAAAATCTGATTTGAGGTAAATATACACATCAAAATTCAATTTTTAATTCAAATCAGTGATAAGAAGTTGTGATCATAATCTGAAATCAATTTATTTAAATACTACACTAATTATTAGGAATTAATAGAAATTTTCCCAAATTTTTGGGACTAGTTTGAACCTCATTAAAATTCAAACAACATTTATAGACACAAAACATGGTTGAATTTAAATATCACAAACTATCTTATAAACAGTAGGGTTTTATAATTTTTATGGGAACTATATTTTCCCAGGAACCCCCACAAATTATTTCATGATTTTTGGGAATTTATTTCTAATTTTAAGCCCCTGGTCAAAGTGGGTAAAATGATTTAAAGCTCACCAAACTCGGAACCTAAACCCTAGCTACTGTTCCTCCGATCAAACCTTTTGCGACTCGGTTGAGCCCGATCAACTAAACGCACCTCTCGAGCCGTCCGATGGGAACTCGTGGTGAGATTGCGTACCCCTTCATCCCTACGCCACTTAACCTCTTTAAACCTCAACCTTCCGATCGAGATCTAACGGCGCGTTGGACCACGTCCTCCTCCTACACGCGAACATAGAGCCGCCGACCGGTGGGGCGTGTTGTCGGACCGTCGTCTACCTGCGTGGCGCTCGGGCATCTAATGCCACGCGCCGAGCGATCGCGACAGCGCACGAGCGCGCGCCAGCACGCCGTCAATCCACCGCCGCCGTTGGCGGTCCAGAGCTCGCTCATCTAACGCCGCCTCCACTCCGTCACTTTTCCGTGCTTAAGACACCTCCAACCCTAAATGCTGCTCACTTCTCCTCTTTTGGTGAGGAAGGAAGCTCGTTCTCGCCTCTACTCCGGTGAGCTTCCTCGCATGGTTCCTCCCTCTTCCACCTTCCATGTTGTTTCCATTTTTGCTCATCTCAGTTCCTATCTTTGCTTGTAGCTCCTGGACCGTGATCGTGCTCTCGGCGACTTTAGAGCGCGCACCCGCGGACATCTTCAAGCTTTCTTCATGTCCGGGAGGTATTATCCTCCATCCACCGCATCACCATGCATGCCTTAGCTCACTAATCAAAACCCCTAACTCTATTTGGGCATTGCACGACAGGTGCGCGTGTATTGGAAGATTTGATCTTTTCGGCCATAGCACGAACCCTTCATCTCCTACCTTGTTCCGGTAAGCTCCTCTTCGATTCCTTGCTCTTAGAGTATCCTATGTGGATCTTTGAGCTATACCTAGCTCTCAGTTACCTCCTTTTGGCTTCAAGCGTCCTCTCCACGTGAAGCCCTTTTTGCCGCCACCTTCTTCTCCGGCGCCGTCACTACTCCAGCCATCTCCAAGCTTCCCCAAGCTTCTCACAGCTCCAGGTGACCTCCCCAAACCTTTAGGTAGCATAAGCAACCACCAGGTTGTACTGAGAAGCTCGATTGAGCTACTTGCACTTTTGTCGTTTGAACCGCCGCCGCTTAACTCCGGCTAGCCGCCGTTCTGGGCCGGCTCAGTCGTCGGGACTACTCCCATTAGGAGCGCCTTGCTATTCTCCATCTGTCCATGCTCTTGGTTCACGCCGCCGTGGCCGGGATCGCCGGCAAACCGCCGGTGGAACGCGCGGGACCGAAGTCCCGTTGTCGTCGCCGACAACATCGAGCCAATGATTAGGAATAAATGATAATCATTAGCATTTAATCCATGTCTTAGCGACGCTAATGTCTCACTTACATGCGGGCCCCACGCACAGAAAACGGAAACGTTTTGGTTAAAGCCACAGTGGCTGACATGTGGACCCAAGTCTCTAAACACGTGCTCTGGAGCTAAATGCACTGGAGTTAATCTGGACCGTCAGATGCGAAAGGAACGGCCTGGATTTGTGAGACATTCGGACCGTCCTATTGCATCTCGAATATGGACCGTTGGATCTTGATCCAACGGCTCGCAACCGTCGCCCTAGGACGCACACGTGCGCGCGCCTCGCAGTGGGCCGCGAACGAGCGGGCCCGCTGGTCAGTGACCGCGGCTAGCGCTGCACTCGGTGAGAAAAGTAGCTAATGTTTGTAAAATCCGAAAAACCCTTTTCTTACACACTGAAAAATATGTATAACTTCTAAAAAGCATAACTAAATCATTTCAACTTCAAATTGACTGAAACCACTTCTGGAAATTTACATTCTTAGTGTACTTCCTATAAAAATTATTTTCATACATGTCTCTGTAGCAGAGAGCTTTAATTGGAAATTTATTCATTAAAATCATTATCTCTACAATAGGAAAATGGACTGAAATCTTTAAAAATACATAAGTAAGTATTGGAAACTCCAAAAACAGTGAGACCACTTTTGATAATTTTCATTTTCAGTGAACTTAATTATAAAAATGGTCTCCACATTACCTCTGTCACAGAAACTATATTTGGGAGGATATAATCTTTAACTCTATTATTGTTACACTATAAAAGAGTGATAACTTTGAAAATACATAACTAAATCATAAAAACTCCAAAAAGGACAAACTCAACTGTTTTTAACTTATAATAATATTGCCTATTTATCTATGTAATCCATGTACTCGCCACTGTTCTACAAAATTTCACTTCATAATTAAATTACATAATGACGGCTTATTGAAATCTGAAATTCAAACCATTATAACTTTCATATACTAAATCAAAATGAAATAATTCTTTCACCAAAAATCATTTAGAATCATGATCTAACTACTGTAGAAAAATCATGCATTTTTGAGCATTTTGGTTTTTGAGTTGTTTTCTCGGTATTTATTGGATGTTATAATTATATAGATCCCGAGCATATTGATATCGACACTTACGCTACTGAGAGCGAGCAGCTACTGTACCAGCAAGGCAAGCATCATTTGGACTTTCTTTTGCATCATATTTGATCCCAGTTTTGGTTAAGATAGTGCAATGATAATTGCTTGCATGCTATTTTGATTATGTCAATATTTTTGTGATGTGTAGTTTAGTTATGTCCTATGCTTGAGGTTAATCTTGAATTATGCCAACTCCTATATGCTTAAGATAGGATGTGTGAATTATGGGTTATAGTATTGCTTAGCCATGCAAGTCTAGATCCGGTAGTTCGATCGTCGGAATAACCCATGGTTTTGGGATACACACAACTCTTACTTTATGTTTTTACTTCAGATCTTTGTAGCTGTTTTATGAGTAAAACTTTGTCATTTTTAAATAAGATTTGGTCCGGACAAGTGTTGGTTAGTGATGGTGTCTTTGTGCACGAGAATTGGGTATGTGGAAGGACTTGTCTGGACAATTGAGGACCGAACTTTGGTAAAGTCGTTAATTCAAGTACACTCGTGCTGCCACACGCGGGTTGGGATCCGTATGGTTAAGTAGGGGGAGGGTTTTATTGTGTTAAGTCCTTGGTGGTGTAAGGGGCATAGCGACCGTGAAATCCTATGTTCTTTGAGGAGCCGATGTAATCCTTTATAGTGTGCAAGGGAGCACCAATTCTTTTGTTTTGATTGCGTCGGTATTTCCAATATAACTTGTGAGCCCCCTAGCAAGTGCTATCAGACGCTTGTACTAGGCAAGGAACCATCTCACAAGGGGGACTTAGCCCAATAGGGCTTTCTTGCTGAAAATGACTATATCTTGATTTACCCGGCCGGCATACCATAGGAAGTATGCTATTTTCGGAGGCATCTGGAGGCTTACGGGCTAATCAAGTCGTGTGAGTAAAGTAGTACACCCCTGCAGGGTATAATCTATTCGAATAGCCGTGTCCACGGTTATGGACAACCGCTTGAGTTCGGGAGTTACTATTGTTAGACTTTCAATTAAAATTGTGGTTGAACTTGGGATTCGTCATGAACGGGTTGTTCATGTGTTTAGTATATCAAAGTGGGCTGCCACTTTGGTCTTTGTATGATTCAATTGGTTATTACTGAAATGCTTTACTACATGTTTTACTTCTACTTCAAATCTGATTTTAAATAGGCACATGAAAAACTAGTATGTGTAGGATGTTAATTGTTGCGTCTCTTTCGCAAAACTAAACCAATATGAGCCATCATTTGAATGACCTTTATGCATAACTATTTTTATTTGTGTAAGACTTGCGAGTACACTTGTACTCGGCGGATGTTTGTTGGCCTTTTCGTGAGGAAGGTTATGATTATGATGATCTCACTAGTGTTGACTTGGGCGACACTAATGAGTAGTGTGCTACCATTTAACTCCCAGTCGGTTGCAGATGGGTGATGGGCATACCACTGCTGGTCTTTTGCTTTATCTATTTAATTCCGCTGCTACTTGATACTCTGCTTTAAATTTGGCCGGTCGGCCGTTTGTAATAAACTGTAGACCTTAACTATTATGCAGTATGTCTTTTATTCCTTGTTGTATGCGTTGTATGGATGTAATCAACGTTGGATGAGAGTATGAGTATATTGGTCGTTGATCTTGGGAGCCAATATATGTCATACTCGTTGTTGATGAATTCCCATTTGACTCACCAAGGGTAGTGCTTGAATCGAGGAGAATCGACAATCACGTAGCGCTCGCAAGGAGCAGCAGCGCATGATCGTTGAGGCTCCGTATTCGCCAAGCCTCCCACTTGGATAGAGTTAAATTGGAATTCATTTATCGAGACCCGTAATTATGTCCCTAAGACCTTGTCTAATCTCGGTCTTATAGAGATAATTACTGTGGTCCCCACAATACTGGTATTAGAGCCATACCGATCAGAGGTTAGAGGTAGCACTGGCGTTCGAGTTAGTAAGCCTTCTAGAGTCAAAATTTTTTGAAATTATCAAATTACTTTCAGAAAGTTAAGGTTAAGAATATCTTTTATTCCTTATCCATCTTAGTATCTTTTCTCTCCTGATCCTATTTTGGTTTATGAAACTAACTTACCTTGCCTTCTTGCCTCTAGATGAACCCTCAGTACCTTGTCCGGGAAACTCAAGCTGAAGGAGTGGATGGATACCCGGTGTTGCTACGAGACATGATGTGGAGGGCGAATTTCACATATCAGCCCACTTATTCCATCTACCGCCGTGATCGAGGACCTGGAATGGAGGAATTTATGGCAGTAATAGATATCGTTGCCAGACAAGTCACGGGGAGCATACCTTACCGCTTCCAGGCGCGTGGTACTTCTGAGGCCATGGCGTTACAAGAAGTGGCTTTGGTGGCCATGAGTCGTCTTCGCTACGACCTGACAGAGTTAGCCCAGCCCCCATACGACCACTTTCCGATGCGCGCACGCGCTAGGGACGTGAACTCGTTTGCTAGGATCCAGTTTGGGGAGGACCCCCAAGTCAGGCAGTTGGCGAGATTGGTTCACGTAATGGACCAAATGCATCGCTGCATGATGCATGAGTTATGGGAGACGCGTCGTCGTCTCATTATAGCTCGAGAGCATTTACTTATGCATGACATGAGGCTCATTCGTCGGATGTCAGATGGCGCTAATGAGGTTTCATCATACATTTCTGCGCCGCGGACTATCGTCTCCACAAGTAGGAGGCCATATCATCGGCGTAGGATCCCCTTACGCCTCACCAACCCGGAGACCCGTAAGATACAGGATCCTCGGATACCACCGCCGATGACTTTCCTGAACTTCGACCGAATAATATCTAGGTCATTAAGGCGAGGAGCTCTATGTTTGAGCGTGTATCCTTAGGATTATGTAATAGGGTAGTAGATGTCGAACCGTTATGTTTCATTCGCAAAACTACTATTTCGATTGTAATCTTAAGCTGCGCGCTTATATACGGTGTTGTATCGATTCGGTTTTATCTTTGATTAATGTTCGGTGTTCCATTTGATGTTACAATTTTCTTGCTTTTTGATATTGATTGTGCATGTACAGCCAAGTAATGGATTTTGTCTTATTTACTAACCATCCTTGTCCAATACAGATGACAGACCGACTCGCGATCGGAGCTCCTCGCGCGCGAGGCTCCCATCCCCATCTAGGGCACCGCGTCTAGCTCCTCCGGCGATTTTTACGATCGTGACAGTCATCCCAAGCGGTATGCGGGCATGGTGAGCCCTCTCAGCAGCCGTCCCAGCAGGGTGGACCGCCTGAGGAGGTGCTCCCTCCGCCACCATCCATGGTCGAGTTTATGATGATGATTGAGCGCAACCGGATGGACCAGACCCGGATGCTTGAGGCGATCGTGCGCAACACCGCTCCAGCTCCCGTTCCGACAGGAGGGGCTGCCCCGCACCGAGCGTCCGGAGGTCTCGCTGAGTTCCAGCGGACCAACCCTCCGACATTTGCGGGCGGCAAGGACCCGATGGAGGGAGAGGACCGCTGCACAACATTGAGAAGAAGTCGAACATTGCGCAGTGTACCGGAGTTGAGAGAGTCTTGTTTGCCAGCTATCAGTTGGCAGGTGCGGCGAGCGCGTGGTGGGATAGTTATTCCGCCATGCAGCCCGCTGGTCACGTCCCGACTTGGGACGAGTTCAGGGACGCGTTCCGAGAGGCCCATATACCAGAGGGAGTGCTGCTTATCAAGCAGCAGCAGTTCCTTGCTTTGAGACAGGGACGGAGGACCATCACTGAGTACCTGCATGACTTCAACTACTTGGCCAGGTATGCTCCGGACGACGTCTCGACAGACGCTCGTCGCCGGAACAGGTTCTTCCATGGGCTATCAGAGGAGTTGCGGCTTGTTTTAGCTGCACATGATTTCAGGAGTTTCCAGCATCTGGTCAACAAGGCGATAGTGGTGGAGCATGAGAGCATGACAGTGGATGAGTCGAGGAAGAGGAGGAAGGCCTTTCATACGGCAGTGGCAAGTGGCAGTTTTTCCAGGCCACGCCCAGGACTACCTCAGGCACCTCGTGCCCCAGCTTCAGCACCATCGAGGTCTCCTGTGGCACCTCCACGACCTTCTCCACCGGCAGCTCAAGCGGCCAATGGGGCGAAGACCACAGATCAAGTGAGCATACAAGCCCTGGCGTCATTTGTTTCCATCAGGCCGTCGGGGCCACTATGCCGCAGATGCCTCGCCAGCGGCGAGGATGCCCTGGGCGTACTACGCTCGGCACCACCAGCCCGGCTCGGTGAGGCCACCGCCACCACCACAGAGAGCAGCACCTACTCCACCCCAGCTTGCACGTGGTCGTGTCAACCACGTCTCAGCAGAGGAGGCGACCGACGCACCAGACGTCGTGCTAGGTACGCTGCTTGTTAATTCATGTCCTGCATCGGTTCTATTCGATTCTGGAGCATCTCATTCATTTATTAAAAACGAGTATGCTGAAATTAACCAATTCAAGATACATACACTACACCCACCTTATCATATTCAGTCCCCAGGGTCGGTTTTCTACGCCGATCAAGTCTGCAGGGACGTAAAAATTGAAATACAAAATGTTAACTTTTCAGCAAACTTAATAGTATAAGTTCTGTGGGCATTGATGTTATCTTAGGGATGGATTGGTTATCTAAGAATCAGGGGAAGATTGATTGTGCCCAGCGGTCTATCTCAGTGACTAGCGAGGACGGCACCAAGGTCGTCTTTGCACCTGTAGTGGGTAGTTCTCACCTATACGCTTTAGAGGTGAGTACCTCTCTCGCTAGAGGAGGTACCAATAGTGAGTGAGTATCCCGATGTGTTCCTGAAGAACTTCGGGCATGCCCCGACCGAGAAGTAGAGTTTGTCATTGAGCTTGCACCGTGCATCGCCCATCTCAAAAGGTCAGACGGATGCCGCCCAATGAGCTAGCTGAATTAAAAGAACAACTTAAGGAGTTGCAAGACAAGGGTTTCATCAGGCCTAGCTCTTCGCCTTGGGGATGCCCGGCTCTCTTTGTCAAGAAGAAGGACAAGAGTCTACGGATGTGTGTTGACTACCGTCCGTTGAATGAGGTCACCATCAAGAACAAGTATCCGCTCCGCGGATCGATGACCTATTTGACCAGCTTAGTGGAGCTCGGTGTTCTCCAAAATTGACTTGAGGTTAGGCTACCATCGATCAAAGTTAGAACCAAGGACATTCGAAGACCGCCTTCTCTACTCGTTACGGTGCATGCAGTACACGGTCATGTCCTTTGGTTTGACCAATGCCCACTTATTTCATGAACCTCATGAATTCGGTGTTCATGGAGTACTTGGATCAGTTTGTAGTGGTTTTCATCGATGATATCCTTATCTACTCTAAGTCTGATCTCGAGCACGAGCAACATTTGAGACTTGTGTTAGAAAAACTTCGCCACCATCAGCTGTACGCCAAATTCAACAAATGTGAGTTTTGGCTTCGAGAGGTTAGTTTCTTGGGTCATATCCTATCTAAAGGCGGTGTCGCTGTTGATCCTAGTAAGGTACGAGATGTCCTTGAATGGAAGCAACCCAAGAGCGTCACTGACATTCGTAGTTTTCTTGGACTTGCGGGATACTACCGTAGGTTCATCAAGAATTTCTCAAAAATCGCGAAGCCTATGACCCAACTTCTAAAGAAAGAAAAGAAATTTGAGTGGACAGCAGAATGCGAACAAAGTTTCCAAACCATGAAAGGATGCCTGACAGTAGCTCCTGTGCTTGTTTTGCTAGACATTCACAAGAGCTTTGATATCTACTGTGATGCATCTCGCCATGGGCTCGGTTGTGTGCTTATGCAAGACGGCCGAGTGGTGGCCTACGCATCGAGGCAATTGAGGCCCCATGAGGCCAATTATCCCACACACGACCTAGAGCTCGCGGCTGTAGTTCATGCCTTGAAGATTTGGCGACATTACCTCATCGGTAATCGTTGCGAGATCTACACCGACCATAAGAGCCTTAAATATATTTTCACCCAAGCCGACCTGAACTTGAGACAAAGAAGATGGCTTGAGTTGATTAAAGATTATGATATGGGACTCCATTATCATCCAGGGAAAGCTAATGTAGTGGCCGACGATTGAGCGAAAAATCTCAATGCAATCGTTTGTCGGTAACTCCTTTTTCTGCAGCTTATGTGCTGCACTGCAAAGCCTACACCTGGAGATAGTTGAAGAAGGTTCGCTTGCAGCCCTCAGTGTGACTTGCACCCTTGAGGACCAGATTAGAGAAGCCCAGAAAACTGATGCGGAAGTGGCCCAAATTTTAGAACTAATGAAACAAGGCAAGGCTAAATGTTTTAAGCAAGATGCACAAGGTACTCTATGGTTTGGAAACCGTTTGGTGGTACCATTTGATCGCCACTTGAGAGAATTGATTCTCAAGGAGGCTCATAACTCAAAATTCTCTATCCACCCCGGGAGTACGAAAATGTATCAAGATTTGAAAAAGAAACTGTGGTGGAGCCGAATGAAGCGGCACGTTGCACAGTATGTGGCCGAGTGCGATCTATGTCAAAGAGTTAAGGCTGAGCATTTGAAGCCAGCTGGCACTCTAGATCCCCTGCCCATTCCCCAGTGGAAATGGGAAGAAGTTGGCATGGATTTTATCACCGGCCTTCCTAGAACTAAAATTGGATTTGATTCTATATGGGTGATTGTGGATAGTTTAACCAAGGTTGCCCATTTTA
Source organism: Ampelocalamus luodianensis (assembly GCA_036346255.1). Classification (NCBI taxonomy): domain Eukaryota; kingdom Viridiplantae; phylum Streptophyta; class Magnoliopsida; order Poales; family Poaceae; genus Ampelocalamus; species Ampelocalamus luodianensis. The sequence continues at coordinate 27,278,018 of CM070620.1, read as the reverse complement.
TTCCTGTCAAGACCACTTACACTGGGGCCAAACTAGTAGAACTTTATATTTCCAGAATTGTTTGTCTCCATGGTGTACCCAAAGTGATTGTTTCAGACAGAGGTCCCCAATTCACCTCTCATTTCTGGAACTGCTTGCATCAAGCAATGGGAATCAACCTATCCTTTAGCTCCGCTTATCACCCGCAAACGGATGGACAAACTGAGAGGGTAAACCAAGTTTTGGAAGACCTTCTCCGGGCTTGCGTACTGTCCTACAGCGATAGTTGGGAAAAATGTTTACCGTTTGCAAAGTTCTCCTACAACAACAGCTTCCAATCGAGCATTCAAATGTCACCCTTCGAAGCACTGTATGGGAGAGCTTGTAGAACACCCTTGAACTGTGCGGCGGGAGAGGCCATTCTATGGCCCAACCTTGGTGGAAGATCTTGAAGAACAAGTTCGTGTCATTCGTGAACGACTTAGGACGGCTCAATCACGTCAGAAGTCTTATGCCGACCGTCGTCGTCGCGAGTTGAGTTTCGAAGTGGATGATCATGTTTATCTTAAAGTCTCTCCTATGAAAGGAGTTCGTCATTTCCAAATCAAAGGTAAATTAGCACCTCGCTATATTGGACCTTTCCGTATTCTAGCTAAGTTGGGATCGGTGGCATACCAGTTGGAGTTGCCACCATCACTCTCAGACGTGCATAACGTCTTCCATGTCTCCCAACTCAAGAAATGTCTTCGAGTCCCAACGGAAGCAACCGAGTTGGATAAACTCGACTTGCAACCCGATCTATCTTATCGAGAGAGCCCGATTCGTATCCTTGAGGAAACCGAGCGTAAGACTAGGAATCGTGACCTCAAGTTCGTCAAGGTCCAATGGAGCAACCACACGAAAGATGAAGCGACTTGGGAACGTGAAGACCGGATGCGAGAAGCATATCCAGAACTCTTCTCTACGTGAAGTGCCTTCGTATCAAGAAAGGAAAGGTAAAGCATATTAATGTAAATTATAACCTGTCAACACTATCTTTGAAGGAAATCAAGACAACGTAAATTATAACTTCTAATGAAAACTTTCTAATTCTTCTCCACCCAGATCTCGGGTCGAGATCTTTTGTAAGGGGGGGAGGTTTGTCACAGCCCCAACTAATTAAATTGGATTAATATGTATTTCACTAACCTGCATTATCAAATTCAAATCATTTCATAATATATTGTACTTGGAAAATCTGATTTGAGGTAAACATACACATCAAAATTGAATTTTTAATTCAAATCAGTGATAAGAAGTTGTGATCATAATCTGAAATCAATTTATTTAAATACTACACTAATTATTAGGAATTAATAGAAATTTTCCCAAATTTTTGGGACTAGTTTGAACCTCATTAAAATTCAAACATTTATAGACACACAACATGGTTGAATTTAAATATCACAAACTATCTTATAAACAGTAGGGTTTTATAATTTTTACGGGAACTATATTTTCCAGAACCCCACAAATTATTTCATGATTTTTGGGAATTTATTTCTAATTTTAAGCCCCGGTCAAAGTGGGTAAAATGATTTAAAGCTCACCAAACTCGGAACCTAAACCCTAGCTCTTTGTTCCTCCGACCAACCTTTTGCGACTCGGTTGAGCCCGATCAACTAAACGCACCTCTCGAGAGCCGTCCGATGGGAACTCAGCGGCTGAGATTGCGTACCCCTTCATCCCTACGCCACTTAACCTCTTTAAACCTCAACCTTCCGATCGAGATCTAACGGCCGCTGTTGGACCACGTCCTCCCTCCTACACGCGAACATAGAGCCGCTGACCAGTGGGGCCGTGTTGTCAGACCCGTCGTCTACCTCTGGCTGGCGCTCAGGCATCTAATGCCACGCGGCCGAGCGACTGCGACGCGCACCAGAGCGGCGCCAGGCACGCCGTCAATCCACCGCTGCCGTTGGCCAGTCCCAGAGCTCGCTCATCTAACGCCGCCTCCACTCCGTCACTTTCCCGTGCTTAAGACACCTCCGAACCCTAAATGCTGCTCACTTCTCCTCTTTTCGGCTGAGGGGAAGGAAGCTCGTTCTCGGTCTCTACTCCGGTGAGCTTCCTCTGCATGGTTCCTCCCTCTTCCACCTTCCATGTCGTTTCCATTTTTGCTCATCTCGCTCCTATCTTTGCTTGTAGCTCTGGGACCGTGATCGTGCTCGGCGACTTTAGAGCGCACCGTGGACATCTTCAAGCTTTCTTCGTGTCCGGGAGGTATTATCCTCAATCCACCGCGTCACCTTGCATGCCTTAGCTCACTAATCAAAACCCCTAACTCTATTTGGGCATTGCACGACATGTGCGCGTGTATTGGAAGATTTGATCTTTTCGGCCATAGCACGAACCCTTCATCTCCTACCTTGTTCCGGTAAGCTCCTCTTCGATTCCTTGCTCTTAGAGTATCCTATGTGGATCTTTGAGCTATACCTAGCTCTCAGTTACCTCCTTTTGGCTTCAGGCGTCCTCTCCACGTGAAGCCCTTTTTGCCGCCACCTTCTTCTCCGGCGCCGTCACTACTCCAGCCATCTCCAAGCTTCCCCAAGCTTCTCACAGCTCCAGGTGACCTCCCCAAACCTTTAGGTAGCATAAGCAACCACCAGGTTGTACTGAGAAGCTCGATTGAGCTACTTGCACTTTTGCCGTTTGAACCGCCGCCGCTTAACTCCGGCTAGCTGCCATTCTGGGCCGGCTCAGTCGTCGGGACTACTCCCATTAGGAGCGCCTTGCTATTCTCCATCTGTCCATGCTCTTGGTTCACGCCGCCGTGGCCGGGATCGCCGGCAAACCGCCGGTGGAACGCGCGGGACCGAAAGTCCCGTTGTCGTACGCCGACAACACTGTAGCCAATGATTAGGAATAAATGATAATCATTAGCATTTAATCCCTGTCTTAGCGACGCTAATGTCTCACTTACATGCGGGCCCCACGCACAAAAAACGAAAACGTTTTGGTTAAAGCCACAGTGGCTGACATGTGGACCCAAGTCTCTAAACACGTGCTCTGGAGCTAAATGCACTAGAGTTAATCTGGACCGTCAAATGCGAAAGGAACGGCCTGGATTTGTGAGACATTCGGACCGTCCTATTGCATCTCGAATATGGACCGTTGGATCTTGATCCAACGGCTGCAACCGTCGCCTAGGGCGCTTTGCGCGCGCGCCTCGCGATGGGCGCGAACAGCGGGCCGGCCGTGGTCGATGATCGCGGCTAGCGCTGCACTTGGTGAGAAAAGTAGCTAATGTTTGTAAAATCCGAAAAACCCTTTTCTTACACACTGAAAAATATGTATAACTTCTAAAAAGCATAACTAAATCATTTCAACTTCAAATTGACTGAAACCACTTCTGGAAATTTACATTCTTAGTGTACTTCCTATAAAAATTATTTTCATACATGTCTCTGTAGCAGAGAGCTTTAATTGGAAATTTATTCATTAAAATCATTATCTCTACAATAGGAAAATGGACTGAAATCTTTAAAAATACATAAGTAAGTATTGGAAACTCCAAAAATAGTGAGACCACTTTTGATAATTTTCATTTTCAGTGAACTTAATTATAAAAATGGTCTCCACATTACCTCTGTCACAAAAACTATATTTGGGAGGATATAATCTTTAACTCTATTATTGTTACACTATAAAAGACTGATAATTTTGAAAATACATAACTAAATCATAAAAACTCCAAAAAGGACAAACTCAACTGTTTTTAACTTATAATAATATTGCCTATTTATCTATGTAATCCATGTACTCGCCACTTGTAACAGCCCCAACTTAGGGTTTGTATTTCAAATGTAAAATTTTGAGGAGAAATAAAAACTTTTGTTGTCTCTTCAAATCATTTGAAAGTTTCTACATTTTTCCCTAGCAATTTCCATTTTCTAGAATTAAATTCTTGTGAATGGAAATTGTTGTCATTATTCTTAGCCTTCAAACTTGTGATCATCCCTAGGAATATTTTTCCTGTCATCTTGATCATCCTATCTACCTCCCTGAATTATTTCACAATTTTTAGATTTTATTTGCTATTTCAAATGGCCAAGTCAACCTAGTTTGAAATCTGGTCAAACTTCTGTTCAGCAGCTTGTGAATTTTAGTGGGAAAAATCTAGTGCATGAAAACTCCTGGAAAAATTTCACAAGGTTGTCCTCTGTCCCTAGTAGCTACCATAAAAATTTCGGAATTTTTGGAGCTCGGGAACTATCTCTACAAATTCCCTAAACTCTCTCAGCTTTTAAACTCAAAACCGAGAAATCATCGCTTTGTCGGGCTCGAACCCGAGCCCGACTCAAATCGAACGCACCACTTGGCTCGGCGCGTCAACTAATCGCACCGCCCGAGTCCAATCGATCGTGACCGTCCGATGCAAATCGAACGATCCACGTCGCGTCGCAACCGACTGTCGAATGCATACACCAATCTCGGCCGTCCATTTCGATCCAGCGGTGGTGCGTTCTCGATCAAGTCAAACCACCGGTTCGCACCGCTCGTCGATCGATGGTGGACCCTACTGTCGATCGCCCTCGTCTTCTCCGCACTCACCGGAGCTCGCGGCGTTCGCGCATGGGTGCCACGTACCTCGCCACGCCACCTATTTGCCCTCATGTCCGTCCCGTGGAGCATCGCGAGCTTTATAACCTCACCGCACTCATTCATTCATCGTTTCCTTTGCTCTCTCACTTTCTCGCGCTTCTCTGTTTGGCGGCGAAGAGGCGAAAGGTAGCGCCATGTTAGCGCCGCCTTGATTCGCAACCACGCCACCGTGATCCACGCCGACGCCGCCTCCATTTTGCCCAACCCGGTCCTTGGCGTCTAGTGGATCACGGCGGTATCGTCGTCTCGCCTCCGCGATCTCGCCCCGCGAGCTCGTTTGCGATCGGTGAGTTTCTAGCTCCGCCAACTAGTCCCTTAGGATCGCACCGATGCATTTGAATCTAACGGCGGGCTTGTTTACGCCTTTTGTGCATCGTTGCGGGCGTGCGACCAATTCTTCTCAAGCTCGGTTTTCGCGCGTGGAAATTCCGCCACCTCGAGCCTTCTTCGCGGGCGTTATCGTGTGCTTCTTGCTCCTAGTGTTGGGGCGGCTTGCGCGCCTTCCGGAGTCTTCTAGAAGCTTGTCGCGTCCTCTCGCGAAGCCGCATCTTCTTCTCGCCTCGTTCGCCGCCGCCGCCGCGGCATCCTCGTGACTCGCGTCACGCCATCGTGTTCGCAAGATCTTCGCGAACCTTTTGGTATCACTCACTCGCCGAAACTCTTTGGTTTGCTTAATCACCGCGCGCCGCACCGCCGTCCCGTGCGTCTTGGTGAGCCGCCGCGAAGTTTAGTTATCGCTAAACACGGTTCTCGTTAGGTCGCCGACTTGTGGGCCCTCTCTGTTAAATCGCGTTTAGAAATCCTTTAATCCACCCGTTATGTTTTCTCTTAGTCACTGTCATGTGGGTCCATGCTGTCAGTTAGGGTTGTGTAGTTCTGGTTATACGTTTTCTCTGTCAGGAAGCGTATTTCTCTGTGTGTATATGTTAGAAGTACACTTTGATAAGTCAAAGACGTATTCTTAGAATACGCCGACGCCACCTTCGGCGCAATCTGCAGTCGTCACCTTTATTTGGGCCCGCCGATGTGAGGGCTAGCTGGTGTGGTGCGAAATGGAATTAGTGCATTATAGATTTGGAAATGATTTAGTATTTCGGTTTATGTTTTCTTGAGTGATAATTCAATTAAACTTGTAAAATGCATAACTAATTCAATTTTTATCCAAATTGCATGAAACCAGTCTTTTTAATTTTCATTTTAAGTGTACTATTTACTAAAATGAGTTTCAACTTTGTATCTGTAGCAAAAATCTGTTAATTAATTTAATGTTGTAGATTGTAATCTCCAAATTAGAAAATGCATATCCCTTTCAATAATTGTCCAAATTCAATGAACCCAATTCAGTAAAATTTCATTTTCAGTATACTAATTATTAGGATAGGTTTTTCACACTGTTTCTGCTCATGAAAAATTGTTAAGTAATTAAATGGCGTTTTGATGTGTTTTAGCTTAGAAAATTCATAGAAAGTTCTTAATAGCTTAAAATGAATTGTTCTCTGTTTCTAAAATTTTGTTATGTCATGTTTAGGTTCTTTGTGTGAGTTTGGTATGTTTTGATGTTGTTGTATGGTTGTCGGTGTTTTTCGCTCTTATTATTTGTTATTTGTTCTATCGTTAGGATTCGATATTTGCGGCAACCACGAGAACGACCCTCGCAACAAATTGAGCAACAAGAACTGTGCAAGCGGTTTGATCATGTTTATCCCAAGATTTTAAAGTCTAATATTTTGTTTCAACTGTATGTATGCATCGCTTAATTTGTGTTAAATTGATTAGTTAAATCCGTAGCTGCATATCCTGTAGACAAAATATTGACCTCTACTACCTGAGCCTAGGTTATTTGCTGTGATTAGAGGTCGCTGGATGATCTCTTGTCACTTAGTAGATCCGGGTCAAATTGCTTAGACATGCTTAGTATCGGTAGAAATGGGCGGTTATCGACTTAGTCGGTAACCTTGATCACACAAAACTTTCTATAACTTTATATTTCAGCATTTCTGCTATGTTTAATTGCAAAACTAAAAATGAAAACAAAAATGATTTAGACGCGGGCACAATGGTAAGATTGGTGTGATCTTTTGGGTGTGACTGGAAAGGTGCCCGGGTCAATTAAGGACCGAACATCTTGTGAGTGAATTTTTATCCAGGCATTTCGGCGTGCTAACCACACTAGAGTATATGGGACCTCTCTTGACCTAGTACTTTGGCGTGTATTGGCTCCGGGTCGCAGGGGGTCGCAGGAGGGATGGAGGTGGGAGCATGGTAGTTGTCCAGAAGCTTTATCCCGAGTGGGTAGTTGTCTTTTCGGCTTTACCATGTAAGCGTATGGATTTCTATCCATACGAGCGGCTCGTAGTTAATACACAATATTGGAAAAGTCTCGTAGGACTTAGTCTGTGCCTGCATACCTTCTAAGTGTGCTTTGGCTTAAAGGCGATGCAAGTGTGGAGTGCAGTGGTACACCCCGCGAGGTTAAAAACTATTCGAATAGCCTCGTCCTAGGTGATGGACACGCTTGGGTAAGCTTTTCAAGAGTTAGACTACAACCTTTTAAAATTAAAACTTGCAGGGTGGTACGAATCTGGGATTCGTGCTATTGTTGTGGTGACTATTGGGATAGTCACTTCTAGGTTGTTTATCTTCCTCTTTTGTTATTATTATCTTTACTGTTATTTCAATCTTAAAAATGAATTGCAAACTTGCCTTTAAAATGTATTACCTTATTGCAAATGAAAATTGGCTTTATGCAAACAAGACATATGGCCTCCACCAAACAAGCCTGCATGTAGCTTATGGACAGGTCTGCTAGTTCACACGTCTTGCGGGTACAAAGACAATCTTTGTACTCAGGTGCTTTGCTTAATGTTTTTGTTGCAGAGGAAGAAGGTGAGCCCCTAGGGCCTCACTTCTGTGAGCTGTGTTGCCGATTCGTGGGCGACTAGACTTGGCGGTGCAGTCGATGCCTTGTGGGTTGGAGGCACGCGATTGGCTTTGTTTATAGCCATCTTATGGCACTTTGCTTCATTGTCGTTCTTGTTATTTGTGTACCTCGTGGCACATCGGCCTTTGTGCGTAATAACTCTACTATTTGTTTATCTTCCGTTTGGTTGTGTAGTGTTTGGACTCTATGTTTGGAATGGAGTTGATGTCTAATTTTGTACCGAGGTGTGTATACTGCTTTCTGGGAAGTATACATATCTCGAGGATCAGTTTATTTGATTTGTGATGCTAGGACCAGGTGGTTGGTTAAGCATTACAAGCCAAATAAACTGGGGTCCTCACACCACTGTTCTACAAAATTTTACTTCATAATTAAATTACATAATGACGGCTTATTGAAATCTGAAATTCAAACCATTATAACTTTCATGTACTAAATCAAAATGAAATAATTCTTTCACCAAAAATCATTTAGAATCATGATCTAACTACTGTAGAAAAATCATGCATTTTTGAGCATTTTGGTTTTTGAGTTGTTTTCTCGGTATTTATTGGATGTTATAATTATATAGATCCCGAGCATATTGATATCGACACTTGCGCTCATCGAGAGCGAGCAGCTCTTCGTACCAGCAAGGCAAGCATCATTTGGACTTTCTTTTGCATCATATTTGATCCCAGTTTTGGTTAAGATAGTGCAATGATAATTGCTTGCATGCTATTTTGATTATGTCAATATTTTTATGATGTGTAGTTTAGTTATGTCCTATGCTTGAGGTTAATCTTGAATTATGCCAACTCCTATATGCTTAAGATAGGATGTGTGAATTATGGGTTATAGTATTGCTTAGCCATGCAAGTCTAGATCCGTAGTTCGATCGTCGGAATAACCCGCGGTTTTGGGATACACACAACTCTTACTTTATGTTTTTACTTCAGATCTTTGTAGCTGTTTTATGAGTAAAACTTTGTCATTTTAAATGAGATTTGGTCGGACAAGTGTTGGTTAGTGATGGTGTCTTTGTGCACGAGAATTGGGTATGTGGAAGGACTTGTGCGGACAATTGAGAACCGAACTTTGGTAACGTCGTTAATTCAAGTACACTCGTCTTTGCCACACGCGGTTGGGAGCCGTATGGTTAAGTAGGGGAGGGTTTTATTGTGTTAATTCCTTGGTGGTGTAAGGGCATAGCGACCGTGAAATCCTATGTTCTTTGAGGAGCCGATGTAATCGTTTATAGTGTGCAAGGGAGCACCAATTCTTTTGTTTTGATTGCATCGGTATTTCCAATATAACTTGTGAGCCCCTAGCAAGTGCTATCGACGCTTGTACTAGGCAAGGAACCATCTCACAAGGGGACTTAGCCCAATATGGATTTCTTCTTTGAAAATGACTATATCTTGATTTACAGGGCATACCATAGGAAGTATGCTATTTTCGGAGGCATCCGGAGGCTTACGGGCTAATCAAGTCGTGTGGGTAAAGTAGTACACCCTGCGGGTATAATCTATTCGAATAGCCGTGTCCACGGTTATGGACAACCGCTTGAGTTCGGAGTTACTATTGTTAGACTTTCAATTAAAATTGTGGTTGAACTTGGGATTCGTCATGAGCAGGTTGTTCATGTGTTTAGTATATCAAAGTGGGCTGCCACTTTGGTCTTTGTATGATTCAATTGTTTATTACTGAAATGCTTTACTACATGTTTTACTTCTACTTCAAATCTGATTTTAAATGGGCACATGAAAAACTAGTATGTGTAGGATGTTAATTGTTGCGTCTCTTTCGCAAAACTAAACCAATATGAGCCATCCTTTGAATGACCCTTATGCATAACTATTTTTATTTGTGTAAGACTTGCGAGTACACTTGTACTCAGCCAGATGTTTGCTGGCCTTTTCAGGTGAGGAAGGTTATGATTATGATGATCTCACTAGTGTTGACCTAGGCGACACTAATGAGTAGTGTGCTACCATTTAACTCCCAGTCGGTTGCCGATGGGTGATGGGCATACCACTGCTGGTCTTTTGCTTTATCTATTTAATTCCGCTGCTACTTGATACTCTGCTTTAAATTTGGCCGGTCGGCCGTTTGTAATAAACTGTAGACCTTAACTATTATGCAGTATGTCTTTTATTCCTTGTTGTATGCGTTGTATGGATGTAATCAACGTTGGATGAGAGTATGAGTGTATTGGTCGTTGATCTTGGGAGCCAATATATGTCATACTCGTTGTTGATGAATTCCCATTTGACTCACCAAGGGTAGTGCTTCGAATCGAGGGAGAATCGACAATCACGTAGCGCTCGCAAGGGAGCAGCGCGCATGATCGTTGAGGCTCCCGTATTCGGCTAAGCCTCCCACTTGGATAGAGTTAAATTGGAATTCATTTACCGGAGACCCGTAATTATGTCCCTAAGACCTTGTCTAATCTCGGTCTTATGGAGATAATTACCGGGGTCCCCACATACAGGTTTGCACCCGATAGGACGATCAGTGATCTCCCAAGTCCCATTAGCCATGATAGAGTCCATTTCGCTACGGACTGCTTCTTTCCAATACTCAGCATCAGAAGATGCATAATCCTCTGAAAGGGTCTTTGGCACATCATCCACGAGGTATACAATAAAGTCATCACCAAAGGTTTTCTCAACCCTTTGTCTCTTGCTCCTACGAAGAGCTTCTGTGACTAGATTGTTATCCTCCTTAGGGATATCACATATTGGTTCAGAGATGGTGGGAAGTTCAGAAGTTTGATTATTCTCACTTTCAATATTTTCAATTTGAACATTCTCGGTTTGTGAAGTACTGCCTGCTGTTCTCATAGGAAAATAATCCTCAAAGAATGAAGCATCTCTAGACTCCATTATTGTGTTAGCAATAATATCAGGAATTTCTGATTTAACTATTAAAAATCTATAGGCCGTGCTATTATGAGTATATCCTAGAAAAATACAATTGATTGTTTTAGATCCAAGCTTTCTCTTTTTCTGCAATGGTATATTGACCTTGGCCAAACACCCCCAAGTTCGCAGAAAATTGACATTGAGTTTTCTCCCCTTCCATCCCTCATATGGAGTAATATCACTCTTTTTAGTGATTACTCTGTTTAGGACGAAAGTTCTTTGTCAATATAGCTTCCCCACCATATCTTAGGCATACCAAAGACTCTCTAACATGGCATTAACCAAGTCCATTAGTGTGCGGTTTTTCCTCTCAGCTACCCCATTTGATTGGGGTGAATATGGTGGTGTAAATTCATGGACTATTCCATGCTCAGAATAGAATTGAGAAAATTCATGAGAGATGTACTCTCCTCCACGACTGGACTTCCGTCTTTTATTTTCTTCTCTAGTTGGTTCTCAACCTCGGCCTTATAAGTCTTAAAGTAGTTTAAAGCTTCATCCTTAGTTTTTAGCAAATACACATAGCAGTAGCGTGTTGCATCATCAATAAAAGTTAAAAAATATCTTTTGCCTCCTTTTGTCAACAATCCATTCATTTCACACAAATCTGAATGAACAAGATCTAATGGTGCCAAGTTCTTTTCGTCGTCTAATCCCTTAAAGGGTTTGCGAGGCTGTTTTGCTTGCACACATGACTAGCACTTTGATCATTTGACAATTTCATATTTTAGAATTAAATCTAATCTGGACATTCTAGCAATACTATCAAAACTAATATGACAGAAACGAGAATGCCAAATATTTGCCTCACATTTATTTAAACCAATTGCAACATTCAGATTATAACAAGACTCTAAAGTACTTAGGCGGAACAAGCCTCCGCTCTCATAGCCTTTACCAACAAAATTCCCGAACTTAGACATTACAATTTTATTTGACTCAAAGACTAGCTTATAACCGTCCCTACATAGAACAGAACCACTAACAAGGTTCTTGTTTATTGTAGGAGCATGCTGCACGTTCTTCAAGTGGACAATCTTCCCTGAAGTAAGTTTTAGTTCTACCATGCCAACACCAAGAACAGAAGCATGCGACCCGTTTCCCATTAGGACGGAGGAAGCCCCTGCTGCCTGGTAAGAAGAAAACAAGAAGACACGATTTGCAATATGGCAAGCTGTAGAAATAGCTTCGGCCCAAAACCTCCTCGGTGTGCTATACTCATCTAGCATTGTCCTAGCCATCTCGACTAAGGTTCTGTTCTTCCTTTCCACAACGCCATTACATTGAGGGCGTGTGGAGAAGAGAACGATGCTCAATTCGCGCGGCACAAAAAGAGGCAAACGAGGCATTCTTGAACTCCGTGCCATTGTCGCTGCGGATCGCTCTCAAGGCACCGAAAATTCGAAGCCAAGCGAAGAACAAGATCACGATAAAACCAAAAGCTTCATCCTTGAAGCAAGAAAGAACACCCAAGTGTATCTCGAAAAATCATCAACTATGACAAGAATGTACCACTTGCCACCAATTGGCCGAACCTAGTAGGACCAACGGTATCCATATGAAGCAACTGTCCCGGTCCGTCAGTCATGACCAAAGTCACTGGAAGGGTGTGAGGCGGCAACTTGCTTGCCATGCCTACGGGGCGCACATACACCATCCTTGACGGCTTTGAGTTTGGGCAAACCTCTCATGAGATCAAGGTTGCTACTCGCGTCAGATGATCAAAACCAATGTGCCCCAAACGTCGGTGCCAAAGCCAGAACTCAGAAGAAGGTGTAAACAAACATTTAAGAGAACCAGCCAGAGATTGAGAAAAATCAGCTCCAAAGATTCTAGCAACTCTATAAATCCCAAAAACGAGCTCACCAGCAGAATCAAGCACCCGACAAGTATTTTCTTAAATATAGTCTCATAACCATCATCAAGAAGTCAGAGACGAGAGTAAGTTAAACCTAAGCTTGTCCACAAGGGCGACGTCCTTTAGGATGAAATTGTCATTCACCCTAATTGTTCCTGTTCCTTCAATCCGCCCTTGAGTATTGTCTCCAAAGGTGATGAGGACATCACCTATCGACCGCGTGAAGGAGGTGAACCATTTTGAGTCTCGGTCATGTGGCGTGAGCAGTGAGTCGGCGAACCACGTGTCCTTCCTTCGCGGCGATCACGAAAATCAAGGCACGAAAGAGCGAAGTGTCTCAATCTCAAGGGTTAGTTAAACATGACTTGGGAACCCGATCTTGAGACACACGTCTGCAGTAGTATGCAAAGCAGAAGTGTTATCCTTGATTCTATTTGAAATTTTGTTGTGAGCAATGGTTACTCTAACATGAGAGTTATCCTGTCTAGGAGCATGAGCATCATTAGCATGTGAAATAAATCCTAGACCAGGTTTCTTCCTTTCTAAATTACCATGTCTCATAAAAGCTCTAGGTTGATTAGATGACATTCTAGCAAGATTTTTCTTAGCATTTTTCAACCTCTGTGAACAGAACTCAACCAAATGCCCATCCTTCTTGCAATAGGTGCAATGGTACTTGGTACCACTGGGAGAAGCACCTTTTGACTGAACAGATGGTTGGGCAAAACCTGCAGATTTGAAAGTGATCTTTGTAGGTTGGGTATCAAATTCAACTAAGCCATTTCTCAAAATTTGAATGTCATTAGATTTATCACAGGCAAAGTTGTATCCTAACCCTTGCTTCTTATAAGGAGTTTTTGACTTGTCAAGAATCATGTTTAACTGTTTCTTACCTTTAGAAAATCTTTCTAATGTGTCATTAAGGTAAGCAATTTCTTTTCTAAGGTAACACATGAATCACACGTTTTAGCATCAAACCTCTTCTTATAAAGAGCAACTTCAAGCTTAAGAGCTTCACATGAAGCACAAGTAGCGAAATTAATCTGTCCTTAAGCTTGGCATATTTAGCTCTAGTTGCTTCTACAACATCATGTAATTCACGTTCACGTTCTAAGCGATGAGCAAGAGCTAGATTCAACCACATCGAAACAACCAACATGCTAGACTTTAAGCATTTTTCGCAAGGAGCGATTTAACTTCAATTAGCTCGGTTCTAGCATTTTCAAGTTGTTGCAAAGCAATATCATGAGCAGATTGCGGTTTAGCAAATTCGAATGTAAAGCATAGCAGGATGAACATTCATCGATTCAAGACTCTTAGCATTCACAAGTTCTAATGTGAGTTTCTTTACTTGTGACTCTAACTCCTCATTCTTAGTCATGATGAACTTTAAAGCTTTATCGACCTAGCATTTGCTCATAAACAGTTTCACATCTAGCAAATAGAACATCATAAGAAGGAGATACCTCATTGTTGTCATTGATGTCGTCGAGTCGACCATGAAGCACATGCTGGGTGAAGTCCTTGGCCTTCCCTTCTTGTCTTGAGGAGCTCCTCCTCCTTGTCCTCCTCGCTCCGAGTCCACATCACTCAGGATCGATCTCCAAGAGCGGCAAGAACCCGTGGCGACCTTCACGAGCTTGGCATCATCAAACTGGACTTGCGCCCGAGGCTTCTTCAAGCTGGCTTTTCATCCTTGTGGTTGCTCTTACCTTTCAGCTTGGGGCAATTTGCCGGATGTGATTAAGCTCTCCACACTCATAACAAGTCACGGGCCGTCTCTCTTTTGTTTCTCATATTGTTGTAGGCCGTGTGAACTTCTTAATCAAAAGCGCCATCTCGGGCTCGGGAATACTCTCAAGATCCTCTTCTTGAATTGCAGATAAAGAAGCAAGTGAAAAACCGAGAAGAGGACTCAAGCGACCCATCGAGGCTCTCTTGGCGGAGTGCGCTACCAAAGCCATGTTACCCTTCTTAGAATGGTGACTTTACGGATCTCATGAGTCTTGAGCTTGCTATAGAGCAGCTCAAAAGTCGGATCGGAGAAGTTGACATTTTCTGAATGGCGGTAGCCTTTATCTCCCACTCCACGGTGTTGATTGCGGCCGGAGATGGATGGCATTTTCGGTGAGTAAATTCAATACCAACGGACTTCATCGATTTATCAACGTGTTGAAGCGATGAAAATGTCATCGACGCTCTCACCAGGGGCGCATCTCGAATTTGTTATATTCTCTTTTATACACTGTGGACGCACTTGTTTGATTTGGGAAGAACCCTCATGATAGGTTTGAGGTCTTCCAAATTTTATGTCAGATCTCGAGATTGCAAATCTGTCATATTCTGTCTACCAAGCCCACCATCTGAAAATTCTTTGCCTTACGGTCATTAGCCAAAGGGCTTGAAGCGGCGTAGCAACCTCGAGCAAGATTAGCGGACCTCGAACGACCTCCCAAATACCTCGTGGTTCGCTCTCAAGAAAGACACGCATGCGATTCTTCCAAAAGGCATAGTCGTGCCCATCGAAGATATGCGGTTTGGAAGAGTACTTATCCATCGCCAAAGTTCGGTGACGATTAAGATCAAGATTGAACTAACCGGGCTCGATACCACTTGTTGGACCGAAAAGGCGACTAGAGGGGTGAATAGAAGCACGATCTCTTTTCTCCCAAAATCAATTCAATACGAATCTCACTCCAATAACTATGAAAGCTATGAACATCAATCAATCATGCACAATGGAAGACTTGTATTGAACCAACTCAAAACCCCAAAGTAAAATCAACACAAAACCAAAACACGAGGCTCGGTGGTCGACCTCTCACGAGGCGATCGGACCGATCAAGCGGTCGACCGCTACCTCGGCGATCGACCGATTTCACGGAGGTCGGACCTCTCGTTCGATGAACGATAAAATCAGCGACCAACGAAGCGCAAATTGATCAAACTTTTGATTCGTGCGTCCAAACTTCGTGAAACTTGACACACAACTTCCTAAGGATGTCAGGAACCTATTCCAAGCAACAATTGTGATAATTCTTGCTCAGGTTCAGACCTTTTACCGTTTGAGCGAAGTTAGGTCAAAACCGAGTCAAAGCGAAAATATGATCTTAAGACTTGCGTGGGTGATTGATGATCTTGATGATCCTAGATGTATTCTCACACGTCACGACAAGCTAAATCACGTCAAGAAACTAAGCAATAACTCGCGGATCAAACAAAGACTCAATTCATCAAAAGAGAAAGAAAGCACATGAACTCACTTTTGAAGAAACTTTCTTTGGATTGATTTGATATGATATTGGTTCACAGCCACTCCATCAATGGATGACAAAGACTCAATACATGAGCACGAAATCCAATCCAACTCTCTAGAACCTAACCTCCGCTCCTCCTCTCCTAAGCAAATTAGGGTTTCAATAACAATGAAAGGGTCGAAGGGGTGCTGCCACCTCCTCCTCTATTTATAGTGGAGGCTTAGGGTTTCTAATAGAGTCTCCTAATGGGCTCCGGTAAGGCCCAAAACAAGCGGGTGACACACGCACGCCTTTTAAGCGTGTTCATATTGTGCGAAGCACTAAGCTTGTTCATGCGTGTAGGTTGATCCAACGGCTCTCATCATGTCGGCAAGTCTCTCCCATCCGGCTCCCACCAAAACCACCATGGCACTTGCAGGCCCCCGCCGCTTGATTCAACGATCGCCGCACCAGCGCGTTCGGTCACCTTTGTCCATCTTGCACCATGCTTGAGTCAATGACTTCACCCGCATCGTCGATCGTTTTGAACCTCGGCTCTCAAGCCTAGTCCGATCATCCTCGCCGTTGACCGTCGTTGACCACCAAGCAACTTTGCACAACAATAGACAAGCAAATCGAATTCGGAACAAGTTCTTCACAACTTGACCCACGTTAGTCAAAACATGCATCATGCAACACATATGCCATGAAAACCACGAACTTGACCTAACAAGCAACCATCGCGCCACACGGCGGCGACTTAAGTGAAAACCGGTCGGACCGCCCGGCCTTGGCGATCGGCGCCATCGCCGATCGGCGCCAACGAAGGCGGTCCGACCGCCACAAAGGACTTAGCCGAAATTTCAACGCTGAAATCCGCAACCTCTCTCGGAAATTTAAAGCGAATAGAACTTTTGATGGAAGGTCCAAAAATTATGGGACCAAGTGCAGTAGAATCTCCTCACTTGCCTACACCCTCTATTTTTGGCCCAGCTCCAAATTCCAATGCCACTCAACTTGCCGGTCCGACCGCTCAACAGACGCCGGTCAGACCGCTACCAAATCGGTCAGACCGCCGACCTGGCCGGTCAGACCGCCATCACAGAACACCCGAGGCATGGGCGGTCTGACCGCCACCGAGGCGATCGACCGCTGAGACCGACGGCCGAACTTTGCCAAAAACTCGTGTTTCCGTAAACCTTCAACGTCATTGCCAATTGACACATCATCCTAAGATCATGAGCATATCCCCATGATATCCACAAGAACATACGTGAACATTAGCACCAGTATCAACCCACCAATCAGTGGATTGACATGCTGAAAAAACAACAGGAGAATTACTATACCCTCCTGAAGTCGAGGCCTCGCCTATGATCACGTTGACAACCTTCTTCTTTGGCTGTTCACCATCTCTGCTTTTGCGGAAATGACAGTCTTTCGCCATATGACCGTTTTTCCCACACACAAAGCAGGTGATGTTCTTCATATCCTTTTTCTCAGTTTTCTTCTTAAAGCTAGTTGTCTTGTTCATTTTGTTGGATTTGTACTTCTTTGCAACAGTCTTTTTCTCTATGAAATTTGCATTGTTCTGACCAGAAGTACTGGGTGCATCTTTTGCTCTTGCCTTTTCTTCCACATCGAGGGCAGCAATGAGATCTTCAACAGAAATCTCTTCCCTCTTGTGTTTCAAGCTAGTAGCAAAATCCCGCCAAGAAACAGGAAGTTTGGCGACAATGCCCGCAGCCACAAACTTAGGAGGCAACACACAGCCCAGGTGCGCAATCTCTCCAACCAATAGCTGGAGATCATGAGCTTGTCCAACTATAGACTTAGCCTCATCCATGGTAAAGTCGAAGAATTGCTCACACATGTAGAGCCAACGACCTGCCTCTGCCTCTGCATATTTGTGCTCTAGTGCATCCCACAACTCTGTGGCGGACTTATAGTCCATGTACACATCATAGAGCTGATCTGCCAAAATGGTCAGAAGGCAGCCAAGAGCAGTGTTATTCGCATTATCGAACTGCATATACTGGTCAACCGTAAATGGATACTGTGGGTGGATTACCCACCACAGCCCCAAAGACATGAGCCAAAACTTGGCTCTAGTCTGCCATCTACGGAAATTCTGATCAGAAAACCTCTCAGGTTTCATAGCATCAGAAGCTCCGACCATAGTTGTGTTGCAACAAAGTTTACAATAAGGTTTCTGGAATATTGAAAATGAGGGCAATATTTTAATTCCAGATGTTATTAAAAGACAAATATTGCAAAAGACTAATGATGCATAAAACAACACTGACAACAGACAACTCATTATACTTCGCAATATATGAAAAACAGGATGTAAACAAATCAATCAATCACACGATAGACTTACGGATGGGTGCGATGAAGAACGAGAAGCGGCGCGAGACTTGATGCGATGTAGAAGCGTAGATGTCGCGGTGCGGCAAGCGGTCGCGCGAATCGCTGCCGAAACCTTATTGCCACCCCGTGCGGTCTTCCGCAGCGACAACGGCTCGAGATACCGCTTTCCTTCTTCACGGTGCGTCGAGAAGAAGAGTCGGCGAGGTTGACGGCGCGATACAACGGCCGCATTAGAAGGAAGAAGGAATGGAGGCTATTCTTCTGCTTGCTATGCACTGCGACATCTACGTTTCTACACTGCATCAAGTCTGCGCTGCTTCCTGTTCTTCATCAGACCCATCTATAAGTCTATCGTGTGATTGATTGATTTGTTTACATCCTGTTTTCATATATTGCAAGTACAATGAGTTGTCATTGTCGATCTTTGTTTTATGCATCATTAGTCTTTTGCAATATTTGTCTTTTAATAACATCTGGAATTAAATATTGCCCTCATTTTCAACAGGAACACCCTAGCCTGTGTTGTCGCCTCTCAATACAACTTTGTTTATGGTTATCTATTTAATTTTTTTTTTGCTAATCTAGCACGTTTGTGCGACGTATTTGCAGATATGACCATATGCTACACGAATTTGCAAAAATGTCACGCCACCGTGCGCCAACGCCCCACCCCTCATAATTTTTTGAACTCATTATGAAAAATTTACGCAAGCAAGTACACGGTGTCAGGAGGCTGTCAAAAATATATCATAATTTTTTAAACTCATTTACTATATTTAAAAATTTCTTCAAATTACAGACCCTAACTAATTACCTAACTAACCTAACCTAATTACTAATTTACCTAACCTAATTACGGGCTAATCGGCTGGCGCAGGGTGGCCATGCGCCCGCGGCTGGCTCATGGCCACAGTGCACCAGCGCTTAGGTGGCGGGGGCTGGGCGGGTGAGGTGGTGGGGCCAGGCGTGTCTGCGGTTGAGCTGGCGGGGCCGGTGGCCACACGTCGAGGGGTGGGGCACCGTGCGCTAAACGTGCTATTTTTGCAAATTCGTGTAGCATACGGTCATATCTGCAAATACGTCGTACAAACGTGCTAGATTAGCAAAAAAATCTCATCTATATTGTTTTAGGATCTGTATAGTTTTCGAAGTGATGCTGAGTTTTTTATAATTAATCGCCTCCTAGTTAATCTCGACGGCATCAATTTGATTTAATTTATTGCAGGTTTGTCATTTATTCGAGAAAATCTGTGGAGGTTAGCCAGCTGAAGATGACTGGATGCCGGTCGGCTTTGAGTTAACCTTCCCCTCACTGCTAGAGATGGCCAATGACCTAGGTCTCGCCATGCCTTGTGACGAGCCTCCCTTGCAAGCTGTATATGCCAAGAGAGACCTAAAGCTCACCAAGTATACATAATATACACGCATTTATTCGTTTCATTTTTAGGGCCTATTTCGATTGCATGAAATTCCATGTCTTTTCAAGAATTTTACAGGAGCAATGCAATACGTATATGCAGATTTTCCACAAAATTTTCTACATTGTAAATTGGAGTTATTGTGCGGCGGTCCATAACTCTGTACGTAATTGATCAATAGCTCGACTCTCTTGTTTGTAGGATTCCTAAAGATGTACTACACACCGTACCAACAACTTTGCTTCATAGCATAGAGGGAACGCAGCAAGGCTTAGACTGGGAAAAGCTACTTAAGCTCCAGTGTTCAGATGGCTCATTTATGTCATCATCTGCTCCCACAGCTTATGCTCTTATGCAAACTGGCGATGGGAAATGCCTTGAATTCCTTGACGGAATCGTCAAAAAGTTCAACGGGGGTGGTAATTAATTTAATTATCGCAAGCAGGCTAAATAACTAGGAATTAAAAACAAGAATTTAAAAACAAGAATTTAAAATAACTGAATTGAATTATGCATGCAAAAATAATTTAAAATAGAATTTAAATAATTTAAAATATTAGAGTCGACATGATCAAAGATGTAACTTACCTTGCTTGATTAGTTGCTCTCAAACGGTGTCGAAA
Organism: Ampelocalamus luodianensis; assembly: GCA_036346255.1. NCBI lineage: Eukaryota > Viridiplantae > Streptophyta > Magnoliopsida > Poales > Poaceae > Ampelocalamus > Ampelocalamus luodianensis. Next base: position 27,258,040 of record CM070620.1, on the reverse strand, counting down.
TCTGACTCTCCGAAGTTGTCGAAATCTATACGCGAAAATAAACCAAATTCAAATAAAACCCAAATAAATTCAAAAAGGACTCAAATGAACTCCAAATTAAATAATTTTGATTAAATATATAGATCTTGAATTTAGATGAATTTAGAAATTTGAATGGGCTCAAACGGAGTTCGGATGCAAAAGATATGGGCTCTCGAATATCAAAACCCTAAGAAAATACTCTAATTAGAATTTTTTGGAATTTTTGAATAACTTTTCTATTGAAAAATCCGGATTATGACGCACTGCTGACATCAGCGAAGGGTTTTTGGAATTAAAAGAAAACCGAAGAAAAGCTGCTGAGGCTGACATGTAGGACCCACGTGTCATAGATACGGCCCACGGTAGAATGGGTTTACCGAGATTTGAATCTCGAATTGATCCGGACATGCCACGCACTCGCACATGTGGCGTTGACATGGGTGCCACCTGGGCTGACACACATGCACGGAGGCGAAGCTGGCACAGACGTGGACGGACACGTCGACAGATGATGTCGAAACAACGGGCGGCGCAAACCAACAACGACAACCGGCGGTGAGGTTTTGGCGACAGAGTGCTTCGGCTGATGTCAGAACTTCGGGCGGGCGACGCTCCTGTGACGAGGGTAGGTGCCCCGGGTAGATCTCGCGATGGTGGTGACGATGGTGCAGTCTACGGAGGCGGGGCGTGACGAATTGACTAGCAGCGGCGATTTTAGGTCTCCAACGAAGGTGGTGCTGCGGGGGTTCTTCGGTGAAGTGGGTGCATGCACCGGGTCGGTGATGTTGAGGTGAAGCCGAAGAGAGGGTCGGAGTTGTCGGAGAGGTCTTGTCAGTGCCGGAAACGAAGGACGAAGGAGCTTCGGGGGTCGACGAAGAAACTCGAAATTCGGGCGAAGGAGGAGAGGAGATGCTTGGGAGTTTGGGCCGTTGGGATGAGCGGTGAAAGGCACTCCCAGGGCATCCTTTTATAGGGGCCAATGGGCACTGGGGTAGTGAGATCGTGTGCGCGAGTCTTCGGCGATGGTTGCGGCTTCGGCGCAATGGGCGCAGATAAGAGGGGAGAAGGCGGAGGTAGGCGCAGAGATCGTGCGCATGTGCGCGTGGAAAACAGGGGAGGTTCAGGTGGACATTGCGAAGCTCGGTATGTGCAGCAATGGCAGCTTGGTTCAGGCACGAGTTGGAGAAGAAGGCGAGGAGGATTAAGGCGATGGCGTGGGGTCCACCTGGCAGCGAGAGGAAAGAAAGGAAAGGAGCGGGGGTCTCTGGGCCGTTAGATTTAGATCGAATGATCCACAATGCGGTGACGTTCGGACCACTCTGAACAAGCGATTTCAATCGGGCCGTTCATTTTAGATCAGACGGTCCACAAAGCGTGGAATGTTCAGACCGCCAAACGCGCCAACAAGATCAGGCTGTCCAATTATGATCCAGCGGTCGAAACACGTTAAAGGTGAGAGTGCACGGGAGAACTGGGCCGACTGGGCCACACGCGCGAGGGGCGGGGCTGGGCCGAGCTAGGGTTTCGGCCCAAAAGCCATTTCCTGATTTAAATGATTTAGCAATTGAATAATTTCTAATAAATCAACATATCTTTAGAAAATAGCGAATAAAATCCAAAAATTATGAGAAAATTCATAGAAATTCCTTGAGACATTTTGGACTTAAATAAAATATTTCCAACTTATATTTGGATATAGATTTTGCAGATAATTTATTTTGGCTTTGAAATACTTAGGAAAAAGCTTTTAAAATTCCAGAAGAATCAAGAAATTAAATAAATTTTCCTTTCCAACTTTATATCCAATAAAAACCCATGAAACTCAATAAATTTTATTTTTGCCTTTGAAAATTGAAGAAATTTAGGAACAACAAATAAACTCCTTTAAATTTAAGGAAATCCAATAAAATAATAACTTTATTAACTTTATTTTAGTAACAGAACTTTGGGATGTTATAGTTTTGGCGTTAGAAAGAACAGGAGCAGGAAAATGATCAAAGAGTTCTGGTGCACTGCCAGAGAAGGAGCGTGAATGTAGTAGGACCTCCAAAGAGGATTGGGTGCAGGGTATTCATGATGCTGCATAAGAGCCCGAAAGATGGCTCCGTATGCATCAAGTGGGTTGTGTTGGAGCACAACCATCCACTAGCTAGGATGTCGTCCTTGGTTGTGTTCATGCAGTTGGACAAAAACTTCGATCCCTCGTTGATGGAGTTCGTCAACACCATGTAGGACGGTTGGGTCCCTCACAACGCTATGATGAACGTTTTGTCGAAGATGCATAGGGAACAGTATAACATACCATTCACCGCGTGTGACCTAGAAAACAAGTTTTTACTGTGTCCCATCATTGTCTTTACTTGTGTAATAGTGACGAATTACAATCCTTTCTTATTCGCATTATTACTGCTGCGACCATTACAACTTACTGTTTTCCTCATATTCCCATTTTTCACTGCCATGTTGGCAATTGTTTACTGTTAGTTACCATCCATTGTATGTCTAAACCCAGGAAGACTACGAATACGCGCACTGATCACGCCGACGATGTGAAGCTGATGGCTTTCTTCAAGGAGTGTCATTCGCAGAACGACAAGTTCTACTACGACATACAAGTGGATGATGATGGCATTGTGAAAAACATCTTATGGAGCCACACGAGCTGCCACGCAAAATACGCTGACTTCGGAGATGTTGTCACATTCGACACCACCTATAGAATGAACCGGTACGAGATGCCTCTAGCTATGTTTGTTGACTCCAACCACCATTTGCAGAACACCATGTTCGGGATCGCACTACTCTGTGATAAGAAAGCAACATCCTTCGAGTGGCTGTTCAAGACGTTGTAAACTTGGATGGATGGCAAAGACCCCATCTGTATGCTAGCCGGTGATTCTCATACCATTTAAACGTAATTACTGCATATGTCGATCGGGTTTATTGGCTATTGTATGTGTGCATTACTGTGTTCTTTGTATCTGGTTCGAAATGTGTTGCCAATGTTGGTAAAAAAAACTACGCCTCTGCCCGAGTTTTGCTATCTAATGTATTTTTATTATACTGCAGATCAGGACCTGGCCATGGCGGCTGCCATCCCACGCATCTCCCCCCAAACAGAGCACCGACTCTGCAGGTGGCACGTGCTGAAGAAGTATAAGCAGAACCTGAACAAGCTATATGTCGGGACCCAAAATTACGATTCTGGAACCTTCTGTGTATAATGCACTAGTCCAGGATCACGCTAGTGCACACAGTGTCAACATAGGTGAATGTCAATCCACACAAGCGATAGATAAAGTAAACGATTAATTTGAATAACAAATAAGGGTTTTGACCTTATGGTCGAGTTTACACTTATTGAGCCACGCAGGGCAGGGCTAACAGAGAATAAAATAGCAGCAGAATAGAAATAACTTCAGCGTAGATCCCATCAATTCACCACAGGCAACCGACTGGGATCCAGACCTTAACGATTAGCAACCTTCGGCGAACTCCTCCTTGAAAGTAGGCGTAGACTCCTCCTCTTCTGTAGGTTTGGGCGCAAGTTTTACAACAAGCGTGAGTACACAACCGTACTCGCAAATCATACCACAAAATGTCATTTATAGATGCAGGCTTATTCCAAAGAAAAAGGCTTCTGTGGCTCTTTTGTATAAAAGCAGCATTTGCAATTGAATACAAGTAATAGATTGAAAACATAATTCAAAACAAATAGATAATATTAATTTAACATTTGTTTTCACAAAGACACAAAGCTAAATAGATTATTTCACATAGCCACATGACTTAGATCACATAGCTCCCATCCCACATTTTATGAAAACTACCACTCGTGTGAATTCCCCGAGCATGTCCATGACCGCGGAAGCGGCTATTCGAATAGATTGATTTAACACTCTGCAGAGGTTGTACACTTTACCCACACGATACAACTAGTGTAGTAAGCACTAATTATAACAAAACGGTTCAGAAACTTCATCTTAACATTGACACTCCCAGTTGGTTTTAGTGCAACACATGCTATCACGAAGTAATGACACATAGCACATAGTTTTACACAAAGATCCATAGCCACTTAGTCAGACTTAATATTTGCAACTCAATGAGAATGTGAGACTCATAGCATGGCTAAGCAATTGTACTCGCATCTAACCAACCCACGTTGGTGCTACAATATTACCAACTAATAACCAATCTAGGGTGACAAGGTATTATGACATACAAAGCCAAGGTGTATTAACAAATTGGATAATAACTATACCCAAAAGCATTTAAATACATAATTAAAGTAGAATACAATACTTTAAAACAAAGTAATTTGAAAACTGGGTTCAAGATGATCAAATGTATTACTTGCCTTGGAAAAGGTCTAAGTATTGGTCTTGATCTTGAGGTGCTCCTTCTTCTCCAAAATTCCCCGATGAATCGATGTTTACTCATAAACGAGACAAATAAACAAAATAAATAAATAACAGAGGCAAAACAAACTCCAAAAAATAAATAAAAATCTCAGATAACTAGAGCTCGAATTTAGATAAATTTTGGAACTTGAATGGGCTCAATCGGAGTTCGGATGCAAAAGTTATGGGCTTTGGAAGTTTAAATCTAAAAGAAAAACCCTAAATTAGATTTTCTGGAATTTTGAATTATTTTCCTATTGGAAATTCCGAAATATGATGCACGCTGACGTCATCAGAGGATTTTCGGCCGAAAGGATTAAAAGAAAACTGGGCTGACAAGTGGGACCCACGAGTCAGTGAGAGGGTGCACCGTGGACCAAGTCCACCCAAGATGGATCTAGGGTTAGGGTTACGAGATGGCACGCGGGCGCTGACTGGCGGTTGACGCGGGCGCCACGAAGATGACACGTAGGCGGCGGGCTGAGGTGGCTAGCGGAGGTGGCGGCTGACGCGGATCGCCACGTCGACTAAACGTCGGCAAGGCTCCGGCGACCTTCGGTTTTAACGAACGGCGGCGGTTAGGTGACGGCGAAGATGCACATCTGGACCAGCGCGACACGATGAAGGTGGTGACGCTGGTAGATCTCGTCGACGATGACCACAACGGCGGCGCTGACGAGCTAAGCGGCGGAGCGGCACGGCTTGAGGAGGCGACGGCGAACCAGGGTTCCTCCGATGAAGATAACGCGCGCATCATGTAGGCCGTGATGCGGCGAACTCGTGGCCGGGCTTGATGGTGACCAGGGCTCACCGACGGCGGCGCAATCTGGCGAAGAGTTCCTCAGCGGCACTAGGGTTCGAGCTCCAATCTCGGCAAAAAGGCGGCGCTCCAAGGGTGGCGACTTCAACAAAAAGGTAGCTAGGGTTGGGGCGAACCTCGTGACGCGGTCACAGCTTTAAATAGGGCCCTGCGAGAATCCGCGGTGCCGCACGGCGACAATAGCGGTTCGAACACGGACTGAGGAGTCCGCGACGAAGATGACGATGACGTGGTGGGATGGGACCCACATGTCAGCGACGGCGGCTCGGACACAGGCGCGTGCGAAACGGTGCGGCTGCGAAACAGACTCAAAGGATCTGACCGTCCATCCAAGATCGAACGACCCAAAATCAACGGGATGATCGGACCTCCGAACAGATCACGCGCATCTAGCCATCCATTCTTGATCGAATGGTGGAGGATGGGCTGAGCGCGCGGAGAGAGAGAGGAGGCTGACATGCGGGGCCCGCATGTCAGTCGGAGGCTACGCGGGGGCGGGCGAGCTGGGCTGCGCGCGAGGTTTGGGCCGGAAAGGTAATAGAACTGGGCCGGCTTCAAAGAATTCGGCCCAAATAAGCAATAGAAAATAGCAAATGAACTCAAAAAAATTCTAGAAAAATCTAGAAAATATGTCTGAGTACATAGAACCCAAATAAAATAGTTTTGGCTATTGTTCATGTTGGGATTATTCACATTAAATGTTTTTGATTGTAAAGTCCAATATTAAGCTTTTGAATTAAATTCAAATAAATCCAAATGGTAACTTTTCTCCCTACTAACTATTTAAAAGATTTTTAAACTCAGCAAAAATTGGGATGTTACACTATACGTAGAGCATGATGGGCTGAAGGAGCATTTGGTTTCCATGATAAACCATATGCTTACTCCTAGAGAGTTCGAGAATGTGTGGGAGAATTTGGTGAGAGAGTACACCCTCGAGAAGAGCCAGGCCATTGCTAGACTCTATGACTTTCACGAAAGATAGATCTCCACATACTTCAAGGATGTGTACTACGGTAGGATGATATCCACGCAGAGAAGCGAGAGTTTGAACAAGATGGTAAAACGGAACTTCGTGGATAACATGACTTTGCTCCTCCAATTCACGTGGAAGATCCACCGTGTGCTGCAGAAGAGGAAGCACTCTGAGGCTCAAGAAATGCACTGTTCCACAGAACGTGAATAAAAAAGGTTTAATGTGACTTACATACACATTTACTTCAATTTCTTCCATGATTTACTATCAGTTGTCTTATTTTACTTTGTCTCTCACCCCTCCTTTTTACTGCAATCCATGTATGTCATTACTTCATGTCCTTTATGTACCTCATTTGTGACATAAACCGTCTTGCGTGCTATCAGAGCCAACCGATGAGAGCCACTCTGTTCCCGTTCGAGGAGTAGCTCAGCAAGGTGTACATGCCTACGATGTTTAAAGAGTACAAAGAGACCTACTTCTCCACTACAGCCTTCCACATAAGTGCGAACACAACCCGAGATGGCATATTCCTCGTGTCTCACTGGAAACAGCCTACGATGTTCGCGTGGTCACAACACGATTTCAAGGTTGTGGCCAAAGAGGAAACGGGTACATACAGCTGTGAATGCAAATGCTGGAAGCACACGGGTACTTTTACTGTCTCTCGGCTATTAGACACTGTTCAATTTATTATACTTTTACTGTCCAGTGCGTATAGTCAGTTACTGTCGTTAACAGCGTATTTTACTGTTAATCCATCTTCGGTTTACTGCTCGTAGGGCTGTTCTACATGCACCTATGTGGGTGTTCACCCACTTGTAGGTCGAGAGTATCCCTAGCTGCTATGTGCTTCGTAGGTACACTAGAAATGCTAGGGTGGATGTGTCGTACGACAGACACGACCTCATGCGGTCGGACCTAATGGAACGACTAAGATGTATCGGCACACCACCTTACTGACGGAGGCTATGGGCATAGTGAGGTCAGGGTGCAGATCGAGTCTTGCGTATGATAGAGCCATGGAGGTCCCGAAGGCACTTCACATGTAGCTTGATACCGTACCCAACGACATTGGTCTGGTGGTTGAAGAGACCGCTAAGCCCGATGAAGCAGACGATAATATGATCAACCCATCAGCGCCTCCTCTGTCACAGACCAAAGGTTACAAACGTGCCGATGATGAACCAGAGCAAAGTTCTGCACCAGTGTGGATGAAGATGTCGAGGGCATGCAGCATATGCGGCCTAAAAGTCAATCACAACAGTGCTACCTGCCGAACCATACCCCAAAACAGAGGGTGAGGGGGCAGGAGTGGCGGTTTCAGTGGCAGGGGGAGGGGGTGGGGAGGGAGGAAGGGGCAAAGAAGAGAAAGGTCCGATACACGCCATCAGCTGATTCATGGGGACAAAACAAAAGATGACAATGTTGACGACAATCTTCCTGCAGGGTCGAATGACAACGATACGTGCTGAATAGCCGTGTTCTTTACTTACATTTCAGTCAATCATTTACTGCATTCTATGTGTGCTATTGTGGTGCGTCTGCTAACTGGAAAATGGAGCTTGCTATTCGGCTCACCTTGCATGTTTTGTTGTATATTCAAACTCTCTTACTGCAATATCACGTGGTATTACTGCTCGTTTTTTACTATTTTTGCCATAATCTATTACTATCTTCTGTATATTGGTTACTACTTTTTTCTCCGGCTAAAAGAATGCAACAATCAATTGGTCATCATCGTTCTACTGACATGTGGTAGCTATTTTGCTATATGACACCAATAACGTTACTGACGTATATTTTTAATATTGAATTACTGCATTCTTAAAAAAGAAATACTTTACTTTTAAACTGTACACACTACTGCTCCGTCTCTCTGATACTTCTCTTCGTCTCCCCCAGATGACTTATAAATATAAAGTATCATCAGCTTGAAGCATTGCATACGCAAGACGCCCCAAAAAAGCCTTCCCGCGTAGTAAAACTCAGAAAAAAGCATAGCACAAGCAAAAAAAGAACAAAAATAAGTTCAAGTTCTTCTTCCTCTCTACTGCAAATGATAGTTCTAACCTACCTAGCACTCATATACGATCAACTGTCTTAGCAGAGCCTGATCGAGGCTGCGGACCATGATTATGTCCGCAACCTCCTCTCCATGCTCCGCCATCATGTTTACTTGAGAGGGTAGCTGCAATCATTCGCAGTCTGCATCTTCTGCTAAGCCGGACCAATGTCCTTGTGTCTGATGTCTGGCGAACCAACCTCGTCTTGGAGATCGTTCTCACAAACTACGTGGATCGAGTCAAAGCATCCATCTAGAGGATCGAAGACTACATCGGTAGGCAAAATGAAAAGATCGACGACGCCGAGACCGTGGAAGAGACAAACGTCCTCATTTGGACAATGATCAATAGACTTCCTTCGCTCGATCAGCGCCAAGCTTGGCTCACCGTCGCGAAGGAGCATGTGGAGGCGTATCTCCACATATTCCCTAACCCAGCCCCCGGTGAACTCCACGAGCGGGGTTACGAACGACTGAGGGCTGCGATAGGGTCCTACCTTAGCCACTAGGGCCCCACCTTAGCCACTAGGGCCCCCTTTATTTTCCCTTTCTAACCTTCTTTTGTTATTATCGGGCAATGTAAAAAAGAAGAAAAATACGACCGACCATTCTATTTTGGCCGAATAATATTTAAATTTTTTTATCTCCTGTTATTTACTGTTATGTACATATAACATTACCGTAAATGTTTCTTTTGGTTTACTGCCGGAACACACAAAGGGATACGGTAAAATTTAAAAACTTGATAAAAGTACAGATTTACTACTTTATAAAATGATCGTTTACCTCTTCCTGCATGTGCTTTTACTGTCACACTACCTTTTCGTTGTACTGCCCACTGAAGATTTACTGCAAAATATTATGTGATAGCTCTTTATTGTATAGTACGAAAGCAATTACTGAGCTTCTATTTTGTTTGTAATTACTGCACACGTGTCATGTTTTACCACATTGTGGCCAAGATTTTACTGTACTACCTTCGCTATTCTTTGTTTTGTATGTTTGAGTGTGCATAGCTGAAAACACGATACCAATTCAAACTAAACCCTCATTTTTCTAAAAAAAAATTGTGTAATGCCGCTCGGGCTACCCAATGCGTCTCTTCATCTCCCCCACTACGACGTATAAGGATGGACATCTATTAACCACGAAACACACACAATGTAGTACACAAATGTACAGTGTAAACAAAGTACAGTGTGAACAAAAGCATCCAGATGCATCTCTTCATCTCGCCCACTACGACTTCTACATTGGCCACTAGGGCCTTCATTCTTTTCGTATTAGATCATGCAATGTATAGTGTAAACAGAAGCATCCGGATGTTCTCGGCAGTAAAATATATTATAACTTTACTGTCTTACCGTTGTGTTTTTACTATCAAATACATACGACCTCGAATAAAGTCGCATGCCGCAAGAAAGGCAGTAAAACAGATAACAATTTTACTGTCTTACTCGTTATGTTTTACTATCAAACAAGCGAGCTCGAAAAAAACGCATGCGCAAAAAAGGCAGTAAACTGATTCACAAATTACTGTCATGTCTCACGTTATTTACCGTCAAAATCAAATCCTGTGGGGTGTGGACGTTTCTGGCCCGTCGACTGTACTTAGTGGGTCGGCCATATGGGGATTGCATGCGCGCGTCACGCCTGGCCTGCGTCACAGGCGGTGAGCTGTTTAGGCGTAGAATAACTATTCTACACTCGGCTACAGAATAATACCTCCCTCCCTCCCTCTCTATCTCTCTCTACACACACACACACACACACACACACACACTTCTTTACCACTTTTAGTATACTTAAATCACTACTACAAAACAGGCTATAGAAGACACCCCATCACGAGCAGGTTAATTTGAATCTGCGTGTTGGGTCTGTTAGCGCGACATTTGCTTTCTTTGGTCTATCACGAGCGGTTCTTACTAGTAACCGTGCATGATATATGATTATCACGAGCGGTTTATATAAAGAACCGTGCAGGAAATATCCGAATGATTCTATTTATGAACCGTGCAGTGATAATCCCCATATCACGAGCGGTTTATAAATAGAGCGCTGTGATATTTCCCGACGATTACGTACATAAACCGTGCGTGATAATCCCCATATCACGACGGTTTTATTAATAGAAATGTCGTGATATATCACGACGGTTTTGTATATAAACCGCCTCGTGATAATCCTCCGTATCACGCGGTTCATAAAAGCACCGTCGTGACATATCACGACGGTTTTATTTATAAACCGTCGTGATATATGCCTATCACGAGATAGTTCATATTTGGAACCGTGCAGCGATATCCTCGCTATAAATACCTTGAGTACCCCTGCCTATTCCCATTTGAGCCGCCACCCGGATAAAAACCCACTGCATGCGCGAGCGGAGAGAGAGGGAGGAGAAGGAGAGGAGAAAGGGAGGAGAAGGAGAGGAGAAAGGGAAGGAGAAGAGAAAGAGAGGAGAAAGGGAGGAGAAGGAGAGGAGAAAGGGAGGGAGACGACAATCGGAATAGATCGATTTGGTATTTTTAGTCGTGAGCTCAGAGGTAACATTCTTTATAACCCAATCGAGATATGGTAGAATATGCTAAGCATCGCGTGTATAAAGTCGAAGTGGGAGTAAACTTTTGTATCCGATGTAAGGGAATAGAATAATATTTTTCATTTGGTAGTTGGAATAATATTAAAGTTTCGTGAGGGGGAAGGAAATGGAGAGAGAGAGCGGTTGAGAGAGATTTTATTAATCTAATTTGACACTATATATTTTGTTACATGTGTAGCGTAGATGGACCAAACTGGATGTATGGTGTGAACCGTGTGAGTCAAGAGTACATTAATGGCGTGGTTGCTTTTAGAAGAGCCGCGAGCGGGATATGTTGAAAAAGGGGATAAAATATATGTCTTGTCCATGCATTGATTGCGATAATCGAAGATGTTTACCAACTCGCGCGAGATAGAAGCACACTTGATTGAAGGGTTTCAAAAGGGTATACATGTTGGACCATCCACGGTGAAGAGCGACGGAAGTTAGTAATAACGACATCGCCAAGGAAGTCAACGATATGCGGATGTCAGCGATATGCGGATGTAGATCGTGCTTTTGATGAGGATAGGTCACACGATGACAATCGGATCGGATGCTACGCGATGCGTAAGAGAACTACGATGAGAGAGAGTTTTGTAAATTCGGCGCTTAATGGAGGACTCGGTGAGACCTTTGTTCCTGGCTGCAAGCGGAATATACAAGGTTGTCAACCGTGATTGAACCGCTAAATTAAAAGCAAGCAATGGTTGGTGCGATAAGAGTTTCACGGCGTTGTTAGGTCTCCTAGCGGACATTCTTAGGAGAAACGTGTTGCCCAACACCACCTACCAAGCAAAGAAGGTTCTTTGTCCATTGGGAATGGAAGTAGAAAGAATACATGCATGTCCGAACGATTGTATCCTCTATCGTAAAGAGTATGCAGACATGCATGTATGTCCCGTGTGCAAAGCATCCCGATACAAGCGTCAGAATACTTCTAGGTTGAAGCAAGGACCTCCTGCTAAGATGTTGTGGTATCTGCCTGTGATCCCACGTTTGAAGCGTTTATTTGCGAACTCAAAAGAGGCAAGATTGGTGCGTTGGCACTCAGAGGACCGTAAGAAAGATGGAAAGCTAAGACACCCTGCTGATTCTGCTCAGTGGAGAAACTTCGATCGGAGGTTCGAAGAGTTCGGTGCAGAACCAAGGAACATAAGGTTAGGGTTGAGTACAGATGGAATGAATCCTTTCGGTAACATGAGCAGTCGACATAGCACCGCCCGTGAATCTATGCATGTACAACCTTCCTCCTTGGTGTATGAAGCGGAAGTACATTTTGATGTCACTACTTATCCAAGGGCCGAAACAACTTTGGGAATGATATTGATGTGTACCTAGCACCATTCTTTGGAAGATCTTGTGACACTTGTGGAGCGAAGGGGTATGCAGTATGGGATGTGTACAAGCGAGAGAACTTCACTTTACACGCCATGTTGTTCTGCACCATCAATGATTTTCCCGCCTGGGTAACTGTCGGGCTTGATACAAAAGGAGCCAAAGCTTGTCCGCCTTTGCTTAGATGCTACAGAGTATATGGCTAAACAACTCACGCAAAATCGTATACGCTGCGTCACCGTAGGTTCCTTCCCGTGAGTCACCCATACCGGAAGATGAAGAAACAATTCGACGGAAATAAGGAGGGCGGTTCAGCTCAAGGGCTTTTAGAGGAAAGATGTCTATGATATGGTTAAGGATATCGATGTTGTGCTTGGGAAGGGCGTCAATTAAGAACCCGTCGGAAGAACATCCGGAAGAAGCGGTCAATTTTTGGGACTTGCCTTATTGGGAGCACTTAGAAGTTCGCCATTTGCATCGGCGTCATGCATGTGGAGAAGAATGTATGTGATAGCTTGATTGGTCTCTTCTTGAAAATTAGTGGCAAAACAAAGGATGGTGTTAGCGCGGAGAGACTTGGTCGATATGAACATAAGGACGAGTTAGCACCGCAAGAGAGCGTCTGAGACGAACGTACCTCCCACCGACTTGCTACACTCTGTCCAAGGCGAGAGATATGAATCGTGCGAGCTTGCATGGTGTGAAAGTCCCGTCTGGTTACTCTGCTAACATTAAGAAACTTGTTTCTATGCAAGATTTGAAATTAATTGGTATGAAGTCGCATGATTGTCATGTCTTGATGACACAAATGCTTCTGTTGCAATTAGGAGTATCTTGCCGAACAAGGTCAGAGTAGCAATCTTGAGGTGTGTTATTTCTTCAACTCAATTGCTCGAAAGGTCATCGATCCCCAAGGACTAGATGCTCTACAGCCGAGGTGGTGACGACTCTATGTCATCTTGAGATGTATTTCCCTCCGTCATTTTTCGATATCATGGTCCATCTCATTGTTCACCTTGTGAAAGAGATAAAGATATGCGACCTGTGTTCCTCGTTATATGTACCGTTCGAGAGGTACATGGGAATTCTCAAGTCCTACGTGCGGAATCAATCTCGGCCGGGCGGCATCATCGAAGGTTATGCAACGGAAGAGGTCATTGAGTTCTGCGTCGACTATATGGCTCGGTGGATCCGATAGGTGTGCCTCTTTCGTCATGAGGGAGACTTGATGGTATCGGGACCATCGGAAGAAATCAATCACTCCCGATCTGGATACATACGCTCAAGCCCATTTCATGGTCTTGCAACACATGACCAAGTGTCCCGTACATCGGCGAGCACAAAGACATAGTACGCATGCGAAATCCAAACCGGTCGGAGGTTTGGATCATGAAGAGCACAACCGTCGGTTCAACGGATGGTTAAAGCTGCGAATCAGGGAGGTCATCAAGTGATGATACATTGCTATGGTTGGCACAAGGGCCACAATTTACAATTGTCACATGGCAAGGATATGACATAAATGGGTACACATTTTATCTGACGACTCGGGATAGGAAGAGCACGATCCGAACAGCGGTGTCCGCATAGATGCATTCGATGCCGATGGGTGAGAGAGCTCGTACTATGGGCAAATAGAGGAGATATGGGAGCTCGACTACGTGCTTTCAAGATCCCCTATTTGGTGCCGTTGGGTCCATCTCCCACAGTGAAGGTTGACAAATGCGGCGTCACTACCGTGGACCTTGAGCGTGTCGGATACAAAGCGAACCATTAAATCTTGGCTAATCAAGTTGTTCAAGTATTCTATGTAACCGACCGGCAAATAAGAAACGCCACGTAGTTCTTTATGGAAAAAGAAGGATTGTCGGAGTTGAGAATGTAGTGGGCGAGGAAGAATACAATCAATTTGACGAGTTGCCTCCTTTCGGAGATGGCATCGGGCTCGACGAAGAACCCGATGAGGAAGCTAGCTATATGCGCGCGATCATCATGAAGGGCTATATTTTCATTAAGATTTTAATCCATTGTAATTAATTTATTCTATAACATCATGTGTTATGGACTTGTAATCTCTCATATATTTTGATATTGATGTCAATGTGGACGTTCATCGTAACCGACAATTGGTTTTGAAGTAAAATGTGTTATGAGCTTGTCTTCATATATACTTGTCACGAGTTTTGTCATCTCTCATATATGTGGATATTGATGTTCATTGTCACGGGTTCATTGTAATTGATAATTATGCGGAGCTATCACGAGCGGTTCTATTATATAACCGTCTGTGATTATGAATCACAGACAGTTCTAATATAGAACCGTCTGTGATATGAGATTATCTCAGACGGTTGTATTTAAGAACCGTCTGTGATATCCCACAACACAGACGGTTCTAGACACAAACCGTCTGTGATATCCCACAACACAGTCGGTTTAAATAAGGCCGTCTGTGATATGGAACGTATCACAAACGGTTATTAGATAGAGCCGTCTATGATTACCTATCAAAGACGGTTTTATTAAATAACCGTCTGTGATAGCCTCTTATAAGGTGGAAACCGCTAGGGTTTTCCTCACTCGTCCCTTCCTCTCCCGCACCCCTGAGTTTATCGCGTGCTCCTTTGCCTCCTCTAGGGCTCCCGTTCACCGCCGCCTCCGACCTCGACACCGCCGCTCCCGACCTCGGCGCCGCCGCTCCCGACCTTGGCACCCCCGACCTCGACGCCCCCGACCTCGGCGCCCCCCACATCGGCGCCCCCGACACCGCCGCCTCCGACCTCGGCGACCGACACTAGGTTGTGCTCTTACTCGTCACCTCCTCTCCTCGCACCTCCCTTGCTCGTGATGGGTTACGTTGATGCTCGTGATGGGTCCGACCTCGGCGGCAGACACTAGGTTGTGCTCTTACTCGTCACCTCCTCTCCCTCGCACCTCCCTTGCTCTGTGATGGGTTACGATCATGCCTTGTTGATGCTCGTGATGGGCTCTGTTGATGCTCGTGATGGTTACGATGATGCCTTGTTCATGCTCGTGATGATCTCTGTTGATGCTCGTGATGGGTTTGATGCTCGTGATGGGTTACGATGATGCCTTGTTGATGCTCGTGATGTAGTCAAAATCTGAAATCATATAGATATTTACAAACAGACTTGAGCTCTTGTACTCTTTGTTTTGCATTATAAGCGGAATTAAGATACACTTGTATGTTTTCTGTGATGATAGCCGAAATCTGAAATCAAATAGATGATTAGAAACAGGACTTGAGCTTAAGCATATTTTTATTCTCAATCAGTCAATTAGGCTTATTGTTGATATAAATTTGTGAATTATTCGAAGATATATGATTAGATGTTCTGTTTATAGAATGCTTTATGTGTTGTAGTTTGAGCTCAAGATCTGTTTTGTAATTATCTAAATTGATTGGTGAAGAGATTTTGTGAGAGGACTAAGATTGCAAAGACTATGTCTTATGCAATTTGTCAGCGAGAGCAATTTGTCGACAAAAAATGCATTTGAGGTTCGTTTTGATTGCCATGGCATCTTAACCGCAATTGTATGTGATCTTTGAGGTTCATTTAACTGCAATTGCTGTGATCTTTCTGTAATAGCTTATGTGTTTAGTCGCTCAATTATGCTCATTTGAGGATGCAACATTGTGCCCATACATTAATATTAATTGTTTTCATGGAGAAATCATCTTTGTTAGGAAGCAATGTGGTGTCGGTGTGTTGAATTTTTATCAATAGGTGACCTCTTTTGTTGTCTGTTTGCAAAGCATCTAGTTGTTGAACATTGCTTTAGGGCTCTTTGTTGAGTTATTACACTAGATCATTCCATTGTTTGCATTAATAAGAAAAGAATGCTCAGTCACATCTTTTGGTATCAATCGGTTTGTTTTCTTGGTGTGTTAACCTCGGCCTGGCACAGGTAGTAATATATCTCAAACTAATTATATAGATAGCAAGTAGCGAGATGGCGAGGCACCATCTTCCCGCCGTCGCGACGCCGCGGTTGCGAGGCACCATCTTCCCCACCGTCGCCGCGCGCATGACGACAATGACACGAAGCGAGATGGCGAGAGAGAATCGAAGATGCTGTGGGCGGCCCGGTCATCACGGAGGTTAGTCGGTTTGGGGTCCCTCTGCGTCCCAAGAGCTCGTGGCGAGATTCCGGACCATGTGCGGGATACTTGCAAGAAAACGGGTCCCCATCACCACACCAAGGTGGAAGGATCGCGAAAGAAGCGAGAGCGCGTGTGGACGAAACTATTACAAAGTTCACTATCCCGAGCGGACATGGCACGCGTGGAGCGGACGGCGATGCTCACGATCGATAAATCGTGGAGGTCGTTCAAGAGCATTCTTGTCACGGCACGTGAACACGGGTCGACGCCCGCCGCGAATCACGGATTCTTGGCGCGAGAAACATGGGGCGCCTTTGTTGCTATGAAGGCGGCGCTGAATTTAACGAGCAAAGTGCGGCACACAAAGCTCTCGGACACGAAACACTCATCCGCACGGACTCGGCACGGCCGATACGCGGAAAATATGATGAATGGCGCGGCGGAGGACAACGTGTTTCGATGTCACGCACCAGCGTTCCCTAGCACAGTTAAAAGCGAGGGCAAAAGTCTCGTCTTGAAGCATCTCTTTCACAAACCCGGCAGACGAGGAAGTGTCTCAACGTTTTGTAAGTATGTCGAACTACCTAGTTAATAACTCCATATATAACTTCATAGTATCTATAATAACATGATGACTTCTTGCGGCGTGAATTGTGCGCCCAAACTTCCCAAGGCTCCTTCCATGTAGACAGGGGAGAAAGATATACTCTCTACACACGGGAAACAAGGAACACCGGGTGCACGCGAGTCTTGGGGTTACCGTACCATGGAGTCATGGATTCGCAGACGACTCTGCGTCTGAGGAGTAGGAAGAGATCTAAGGCGGCGTGAGGACCGGTTCGCATGCGGATGATGAACATTTTGAAGGAAAGTGGCGGCATTGCGAGATCAATTGAATCAACTCCTCGGCCGATGGTAGTCGCAAGCCGCCTCGTTAATTTGGGAGCAGATCCCGCTCGACATCGGAGTAGCGTCGCGTCCACGCATAATTCGGACATGGCGATGTCCAATTACCGATAGACGAGATCAAGGTAATGTACATGTATGGAATGCAGCAAAGATAGACCTACGGGACACTTTAGCTAATTGCGTATCGTTTTGTAGGAGCCGACGGCTGCAAGCTCGTAGTGAGGTTAGTTGGGTCCATTTCTGTTGAGGCGCGCGGGATGGTGCATCCATACCGGGAAGAGGCGATGCGACCGCGGTGTCAGTGGCGCGAGGTTACGCCGTGGTGGAGGTGGACATGGTACATGAACATTTCATGGCCGTCCCGCTGAGATTCGCCGAATGAAGAGATCACAACACTAGGGGATGCCGTGCACGCTTTTATCCAGTGGCCCAAGAAGGACATCGTCCTTGACCCAGCAGTGTCCGCGATCTCAACACGACCATTCCTCTCCAACGGGACCCTCCATGACTCCACCTCATATTTCGCCTCAAAGGCCACCTTTTCGGTTCCCTTGGAGAAGACATCGAAGGAACAATAAAAGCGTGTCACCGTGTCGGGTCCCGAGTCGTCTACAAGAAGAAGACGCCAATGCTTAAGACCAAATCGGCGCCCCTCAAGTTCGGCAAGTCGGGAATATCCGCTAAGTACATCCTCGGAAAACCGTTGTGCTCCCATGATATTAGGGCGTCTTTGGATATGCTTGTCGGGCTTTGCATGCACGGTACTTGGATAGGACCCAAAAGGAGGGTGCGATCTTCGAATCACCGTCGATACGAGGATAAGCATTTCTTCAGCGGACGAACCACTTCGTCGTGGGCTTCAACGACCTATATGACCTATTCAACCTCGTTGGCCTTGGCGCCGCTTCTACGATGTTGGACACTGTAAGTGCATACAATCAAGTTCTACATTTACGTAATACCGATAAATATCACAACTCATTTCTTATGTACGATACATGATGAAAAATGTTGAAATCGAAAGAACCGGTGGGTTTCTCGACCCACATGTGGTATCATTGCAAACCATCCAAATGCACTCGTCCTTCGTCGAAATACATAACACGAGCATTGCTTCGTCGTGAACACGAAGTACATCGTGGTGCCCTACAACCGAGGGTAAGTGTCACTACTTGCTCTACTTTATCGCAGACACGAACTCGGGTTTAATGACTATAGTGACATACATGAGTAGGTACCACTGGATCCTTTTACTCATCATACCAAAGAGGAACCATGTGATATACCTTGATTCCCTAATCCGCAACAACCACGACTTGACATTCTAGGAGGAATACTCGCGGTATGCTCATTTCCTTCATACATAACTCTATTTTAGTCTTCATTAGTTTGAAATGGTCGAGGATAAATTTTTGGAATCATGTAGGTCGTTCATCGACTATGTTGCCAACAAAGGAATATCTGATGGAAAGAGCGCCCAACTAACACAGGACAAAATTTCCAGATGCGCGCTATAATACGATAATCCTATATCATACTTCATAATAACGCATCTCGAATCGATATATGTAATTCTATTTTTGCGTGCGCCAACAAAAAAATGATGAGTTATGTGCAATCTCGTTTGCCATCATATGGACCAAATCATTAGAGCTAGGAAGAAGGATCCCGAGGTTTGTGAATCTCCAAATAATTATTTTCTAATTATAAAATTAAATATATATGCATAACACTTTACTCTTGCTAGCGGCGGGGTTTGAATATAGAATTAGATGGACTCGTTGATAATGAGATCGGGGACATTCGAGGAAGCTCTACGGCTTTATCATATCGAGAGATAATTAAGGACAGGAGAATTTCACTCACGCCGACCGAGCGCATCACCTGCAGGCACTTCTCAACCACCGCAAACAATTGACTCAATTGTAATCCAATTTATGTTGTAACAATACTTGAACAAATGTGATCTTTTGTAATTTATTTTGAGTAATGATCGATTCGGTTTGTCGACAATTGATTATCCGTGATGTATCTGCTTTTTGTATGCTTGTTTTGAGAGGCATGGCTAGCAATTCTGAGGCTAGCCAAAAATCGGGAAAAATGTAGTTAGTTTAATGAACTATCACGAGCGGTTTTTATAAAAGCGATGCAGTGAAGACAGAGTATCACGAGCGGTTCTAAGTAAAGCGTCAGTGAACTCCGAGTATCACGACGGTTTTAACAACGAACCGTGCGTGATAATCGACTTCACGAGCGTTTACGTGTAAATAACGTGCGTGAAGACAGAGTATCACGACGGTTTTCAATAGAACCGCTCGTGATATTCGACTTCACAGACGTTTTGTGACCATAACCGTCAGTAATACTCTGTCTTCACGCACGGTTGTTGATAAAACCGTGCGTGATATTCATATCACGAGCGG
This sequence comes from Ampelocalamus luodianensis, assembly GCA_036346255.1. Lineage (NCBI taxonomy): Eukaryota > Viridiplantae > Streptophyta > Magnoliopsida > Poales > Poaceae > Ampelocalamus > Ampelocalamus luodianensis. The sequence goes on along the minus strand of CM070620.1, from coordinate 27,238,375 downwards.
TTTCTTGATCGTGCGTGATAACCACCGTTATCACAGACCTATTTTTCCAGACGGTTCGAAAACCGTCTGTGATGACGGTTCCGAACCGTCTGTGATGGCTTTTTCTGTAGTAGTGAATACTAATGATAAGATACTCCAATGCGACTTGATTGAAAAAAAAATCATTGGAGCCCTTTATTTTTTTGTTGTATACCTATTTTCATATATAAAAGAAGTATATATGCGGATTTTGCTATAAAAAGTGGACTTTCATAAATTTTTTTTGTGAAATCCACTTTGGGGTATCCTGTAATTATTATTGGAGTATGCTCGAATTGATAAAGATGTATCATCATATGATTTAAGTGATATATAAGAAGTGAGAGTACGTTCTCCCAAGAGTACCATACCATTTTCATATGTATGTTCGTTTTAGTGGTATATTGGAAGTGGTAGTATGTACTCCCTCAAAAAATACCATGAAGTAATTGGGCTGCATCTGACCGTGGGCTACTACGACCGGGGGAGTCATGGGACTTCAAGGATGTCAGGAATTTCTATATGAAAATTGTGATATGAAAATGGTGATATTGAAAAAACTTAGGTGTTTAGATACTATATTTTGTTAAATAACTTGCTGAATTCCCTGCGCATACTGTTTTCGTTCGAGCTCAGATTGGAGTTCTTGTACTCTTGGATGCAACTTCAAGCAGAGTTCAGTACAAGCACAACCATAGTCTTAATTTTGAATTATTGTCCATTTCTTACGTCCTCTTGTGAGTGTGACTGGTAGAAAATAACATATCATCTCCCTCCAAATCCCTCAAAAATAGAAATATTTTATAACTTTGAATTATTGCCCATTTCTTACGTCCTCTTGTGAGTGCGACTGGTAGAAAATAACATATCATCTCCCACCAAATCCCTAAAAAATAGAAATGTTTTAAGTTCCGTTGCCTCATAGACATGCATCTTTACCGGATTTTTTAAAAAAATTCGCACTTCGTCGTCCGGCTTGTAAAAAACTGTTAGAATTGGCCCTCCTCCTCACTCACCATCGTACGTATCCAAAAGAGGCAAAGCACAAGTTAGTGCTAACACGATTCTCGCATGGGCTGCTAATTAATTATAAAGATGTCAATCACGCAACCAAAACTATTTTTATTTCTATGTTTGGGGTCGGTCGAGAGGGGCAAATAAGATATGTTATTTTCTATGACTCACAACTGGATGGACAATTGATACGTACGTTAAGACTATAGTACTGGATCTTGCATTGGATTCTGCTTAATCTGCTTGAAGTCGCATACAAGAGTACAAGCGCTCTAAACTGAATTCGAAAAACAAAAAAGAATATGCACCAATTTTGCAAGTCGGCAAGTGGCAAGACCGCAAGAGCGCAAAATAGTACACTACTACAGAAAACCTTATTACAGACGGTTCGGAACCGTCATCACAGACGGTTTTCGAACCGTCTGAATTTGTATATCTGTGATGATATGGTCATCACAAAGGGTTTATTTAGAACCGTCTGTGGTAGTCTATTTTCACACATGGTTCTGAACATTTTTTTTATTACAAAAAAATGGATTTTGAATGTTTCATAGTTGGTACTATCACAGTTCCTAATATAGAATTTGAACCTAGAAGATAAAATATAAGGTGTCTTAGACTGAACAAGATACTAAATGTATATGTGAACTTTCCATCTTCAGAGACTCTTGAAAATACATAAAAAAGGCATCACTCCCATACATCAGACGACATCACGCTGCTCTTCCTTGAGCCCTCTAGGGAAGAGGTCCAGCATCTTGAGTGGCCTGCAGAACGCCGTCGACGGCACGCCCATCGCCTCTCCCGTTGCTTCCATCGCCGCCTCGTACCCCGATGGCGGCGGCATGTCCACGACGGTGCTTGCCGGGCACCCGGCCGAGGTGTCCAGTTTCCCGAGAGAGTACTCCGGCAGAACCACTCCTCCATCTCCTCCTGGTCAAATCGCCAATATCAGGACATTAACTCAAGACGTACACATGTAGTAAGTCAACTATGTACTCAAGTAAGTGATTTGGTGAGTAGTACGTACCTGATACAGGAATAGTGGGTTGGGCGGCGAGGGGCTGGCGCCAGTGCACCTGCTCGCCGGTTCAACTGCAGCGCCAAGGGGGTAGTAGTACTGGGCGCAGGAGAGAAGGTGGTAGCTCATGCAGAGGCGGCAGCACGCGGGAGCCTTGCCTCAGCGCGTCCCACCTCAACTCGGTTATAATATATAAGGATAAATCCAAAATATTTTGCTTCTCGCGCACGCGTTCAAAAATTTTCAAACTCCCGCATTGCGAATCACAGACGATTTCAAACAAAAACTGTCTGTGATGACATATCACACACGGTTTTTGATATGAATCGTCTGTGATAAGTGTCTCATCACAGATGGTTTTGATACAAACCGTCTGTGATAAGTGTCTCATCTGTGACTTGGAATTTTTACCATAGCTTAGAATTTTTCATGGCTTGGAATTTTCTTATTCTCTGATTTTACCATGGCTTAGAATTTTTCTTACTCTCTGATTTTACCATGGCTTAATAAGAACCGTCTGTGATGGCTGAGATTATCAGAGACGGATCGTTTTAAGAACCGTCTGTGAAGTTTCACAGACGGTTCCATTGATAGTTCCATATTACAGACGGTTATTTTGGAATCTTCTGTGATAGTTCTATATCAGAACCGTCTGTGATGAGGCGTCATGTATAGCCTGTTTTGTAGTAGTGATATTATATCACAGGATTAGTAATGGTTAAGTTTAATTTTCAATCGTCCTTTGGTTGTACGGTCTCAAGCCACTGTTAACCATCTATGGCACTTTGGCACTTTAATCGTTCAATAAATAAAGCTATATGCATCTTGGATGCAGTGGTTGGGAGAGTTTTTTGCTCTTCCATTATCTAAAAAGTATTATACCACACCGGCTTACTGATATTTATCAGCGGCGTATCTGGACAGAAGGAGACAGCTCGTTCTTTTTTGGAGGCGGAGAGGAGGGTCTGGGTGAATAGTAATAATCTGGGGAGAAGGATCTGGGGAAAAGCTTGAGCCCTTGGGGAGCTAGGTGGCTATTTTCTCGACATGTTAGTTACTACTACTAACGCGATCTCGGATTGTGCTGACGGTTATTTGTAGTACGTTAGGGAAGTTTATAAGTTTTCCTGACGGCGTTGTGAACCTGTCGTAGATGCTCTAGCTCTAATTCCTGACGGTCGGAACGTGAGCTCGTCTCTGAAATACTAGTGGTGATCTTGTCAGCAACCTTGAGCGTTCGAGTATAAATGCAAATGAAGGTGGTCACTCTCTACTCATCCAATATCCAGTCTTAAGAGAGAAGAGAGGGAGCCCATGCAGGTCTTAACGACCGCTACAGTACTGCAGCTCGTTGGTTTGCTCCGGCCGACGGCCGAGCAACGGCTACAGCCTATCCTGCATCCACACGCTCGACGTCGACGACGTGGTAATCAATCTCGTGGAACTGATTGTATGCAATTAGTGATGCCTTTGGCCCCTTCCGTTAATTCTTCAATTGGCACTGTTACGTACAGGCTCACCTTCGTTAGTTTGGTTGCCATACATGGTAACTGTTGATTGTGGTCTCTTTTTTTTCAGTTTTTTTTTTATTTTTAAATCTTTTTAATAAATATTTTAAAGATAACATCTTCCTAACTTTATTTCTAATTCTGACCTCTTTTTTCACGCCACAACGCGTGACGTCACAAAAACAGGTTGTCACACCACAGACCTCGGCGTGACCAAACTGTGTTGTCACGTCACTCCACTTGGCGTGATAAGACTTAGCCTAAAAATGGACGCGTTCAAAAGGGGCGGTGGTGTGACAGCACAGTTTGGTCACGCCGCGATCGGTAGCGTGACAGCACGTTTGGTGACGCTACGAGTCATGGCGTGATCAAAAGGTTAGAATTATAAATAAAGTTAAGAAAATACTATCTTTAAAATAATTTTTAAAAAAGGATTAAAAAATAAAAAGGCTCCTTTTTTTTCCTAGAGACTCTCGTTAGTGCTGTAGTTTTTAAATTTGCACGAAAAAGATAAGTAAAGATGTTTTTTTTTTCTCAAATGGTTATCACAATTATCCGTAAAGCTCAACAACTGACAGGTCAAGGAATCAAATTCTGAAAAATCCTCAGATAAATCCACCTAACACACAAATACGATCAGCAGTCGGCATGGTAAAGAAAAATACAAGGTGTTAGGTCCGAAATCCTCATGTGAATTAATCCGGTACCTGAATTTGCATGCCCTATTTAGTTAAGTATGCACAGCCATTATTGCAGTTTGCCTATATCCATTTGTCTTCTTTTTTAAGGATCGATTACCGTAATACTTCAGTTTTGTAGGACAAGTTCATATACCGTCTTCCTCTTTCACAACCTTGTTTCAAAAAGGCAAAAACACACGCATGATTCTCTGTCAGCATTCACCCGCCACGGTTGCTTCTTAGGGTGCAAGCTGACGAGGCCAGTAAATGGCAAAGCTCGGGATGCAGTGACATGCGAACCAATTGATGGAGATAGACGAGATAAGGTGCGTATAAAAATTAAGATCGATTAAACTCATGCGAAGTGAACTCGATCAACTTTTTGCACACAATTATATCTATGTCGCGTCTTTGAATCCAACACAAAATAAATCTACCTCAAGGATGCACAAAGGGACATGCCACAAATGATCGATGCCATCAGAGCAATGCTGAGATCAATGGGAGACGGCGAGATCAATGTTTCAGCCTATGATACAGCGTGGGTCGCCCTTGTCAAGAACCAGGACGGAAACGACGGCCCGCAGTTCCCCTCGACCATCGACTGGATCGTTCAGAATCAACTGTCAGATGGTTCATGGGGTGACGACACTTTCTTCTTGGTCTATGACCGAATTATCAACACCCTAGCCTGTGTCGTCGCACTAAAGTCATGGAACATTCATGCTGACAAGTGCGAAAAAGGTATGCTATAACTTAATTTGTTTATGGTCATGGAACACCCTAGCCTGTGTTGTCGCCTCTCAATACAACTTTGTTTATGGTTATCTATTTAATTTTTTTTGCTAATCTAGCACGTTTGTGCAACGTATTTGCAGATATGACCATATGCTACACGAATTTGCAAAAATGTCACACCACCGTGCGCCAACGCCCCACCCCTCATAATTTTTTGAACTCATTATGAAAAATTTACGCAAGCAAGTACACGGTGTCAGGAGGCTGTCAAAAAAATATCATAATTTTTTAAACTCATTTACTATATTTTAAAATTTCTTCAAATTACAGACCCTAACTAATTACCTAACTAACCTAACCTAATTACTAATTTACCTAACCTAATTATGGGCTAATCGGCTGGCGCAGGGTGGCCATGCGCCCGCGGCTGGCTCATGGCCACAGTGCACCAGCGCTTACGTGGCGGGGGCTGGGCGGGTGAGGTGGTGGGGCCAGGCGTGTCTGCGGTTGAGGTGGCGGGGCCGGTGGCCACGCGTCGAGGGGTGGGGCACCGTGCGCTAAACGTGCTATTTTTGCAAATTCGTGTAGCATACGGTCATATCTGCAAATACGTCGTACAAACGTGCTAGATTAGCAAAAAAATCTCATCTATATTGTTTTAGGATCTGTATAGTTTTCGAAGTGATGCTGAGTTTTTTTATAATTAATCGCCTCCTAGTTAATCTCGACGGCATCAATTTGATTTAATTTATTGCAGGTTTGTCATTTATTCGAGAAAATCTGTGGAGGTTAGCCAAACCTGAAGATGACTGGATGCCGGTCGGCTTTGAGTTAACCTTCCCCTCACTGCTAGAGATGGCCAATGACCTAGGTCTCGCCATGCCTTGTGACGAGCCTCCCTTGCAAGCTGTATATGCCAAGAGAGACCTAAAGCTCACCAAGTATACATAATATACACGCATTTATTCGTTTCATTTTTAGGGCCTATTTCGATTGCATGAAATTCCATGTCTTTTCAAGAATTTTACAGGAGCAATGCAATACGTATATGAAGATTTTCCACAAAATTTTCTACATTGTAAATTGGAGTTATTGTGCGGCGGTCTATAACTCTGTACGTAATTGATCAATAGATCGACTCTCTTGTTTGTAGGATTCCTAAAGATGTACTACACACCGTACCAACAACTTTGCTTCATAGCATAGAGGGAATGCAGCAAGGCTTAGACTGGGAAAAGCTACTTAAGCTCCAGTGTTCAGATGGCTCATTTATGTCATCATCTGCTCCCACAGCTTATGCTCTTATGCAAACTGGCGATGGGAAATGCCTTGAATTCCTTGACGGAATCGTCAAAAAGTTCAACGGGGGAGGTAATTAATTTAATTATCGCAAGCAGGCTAAATACAGTGTGCATAGTTGCTTCCCATGATTTCTTTTGTAGATTTGTGTAGATTGAGTTTGCATTAAAAAAAAATCGATTAACTAGTTAAACTAAAAGCTCACTTAAACCAACTTTTTGAGAATTCTTGAAGTATAGGATTGAATACCGCAATCAGAGAGGGGTGAATGATTATATAAAAAATTTCGCACACTTCGTTGCTTTTGCCCTAGCTAGCCGCGTGCCAAATCGTGCTGCCTTCGCCGTGCACGTACTCTGTTCGCACGTAGTGCTGTCGCCGCATGCACGATCAACCACCACGGCCGCCAAAGCCAACACCGACGCTAACGCCAATAGTAACACCAGCGACTACACCCAGACGTCAACAGGACAGCAGCAATCCAATCAGCTCCAATCAACACGAGGCACACAAGACACGGCAATCTTTTCTTATTAACTCGTGCAATGACCCCAACCGTGGCCTTCCTTTTTGCAGCCGCAACTAGCAAAATCACCACTGCCGAAAATTCTGCAGACCAAGGACCAAAACCGTGGCCGGCATTTACAGCAGCATCAACCAGCCGCAAGAAAAGTCGCCGCTTGCAACAGCTTCCACAAAACAGCCACACATCTCTTTCATTAACTCAATGCATGAACAAAAGCGCACCGCACCAAAAAGCCCTAACAGCCGCCAGCTCTTTTATACACGCCCAGCACCTACTCGTACACGTCTACAACCATAAGCACTAAAGCCTTCTAGCCCGGCCCACATCATGCATGCATAAACAACCCATAATGTATACAACTATTAGCACCTAATCACTTCATACACGTCAGCACATCTACTGTATGCATCTCCAGCCCACATGCAAACAGCGCCAGCCCATCAATTCCTCGTGCCGCTACTCACACGAATTCTCCAGCCTTCCAATTTTGGACACCTTAAAATTGTCACATGTTGTAGCCTCCGTACTGTACCTCCGTAGCTCCAATATGTATCATCTATCTTTGATCTCCAAGTGTTCCAACTCGAGTTCGACCGTCTCCTCCAGCATCCTCAACCCTCTGGACCATGACTTCGCACCAAGCCATCTTTCGATCATCGCTGTGGATCACGATCGCTTTCAAGTTACTCTGCACATGTAAAGACCAAAACACCATCTTTTCCAGACACACGTTCTTTCCAACTTGACCGACATAAGTCTACATATACGCCACACGCCTCAAATAACATATGTACCCAATAATATCAATTATTCATCCACTAAAATATATTAGACCTAATCACATGGTCTAACATGAAGACATATAAAGCGAGAGATCTAACTATGAGAATATTAAAGACATATAAAGCCAGAGATGCATGAAATTAATGTGCACTGAAGGCGGGGGGCGCACTAGGAACAAATGACTTATGGAGGAATTTTAGAGGATTGCACATTTGAACTATTTTCCTCTTAACTTCCTAGTTTCAAATAGGCTCGATATATTCTCCTGCATGACCATGTTTTTGATATCCTAATTTGGTTGATTCTTTACTGCGTTTCAGTACCCTGTACCTATCCTGTTGAAATATTCGAGCGATTATGGGCAGCCGATCGGTTAGAGCGGCTGGGCATATCGAGATACTTTACAAGCGAAATTGAGGAGATCTTAGATTATGTTTACAGGTAATAACCATTTAAAAGTAGTGTCGAATATGCTATTAACCCAATATCAGTGGTAATTTCTTACTCCCTCTGTTACTTTTTTTACTTATCGTTTTACAATATATGTAGTCAATCTTTTAAAACTTTGACTACAATATGCTTCAAAGTATTTAGATATATGACATGAAAACTATATTAGTAGATTAGTCATCAAAAGTATTTGTCATTATATTTTTAACTAGCAGGGTGGCCCGCACATTTGCACGGCTAGATTTGTTTTAAAGTTTGTAATGTTAAATGATATAACTTAGATACTTAAGAATATATTTACGTATCTTGTAGCTATTTAGATTTTTTATGATATCATAAACATTAGAGATAACAATAGAAGCTTGAGGTGAAATACATCTTGAGAAACATAATTGAAGTATGAGCTTTGGTGGAAGAAAATCTTGAGCATAATAAATTAACCATTCTCCATCATGTATGCATCATGTAGCTGCATGCCCCTATTTTTCTCTTCATTGGTTATTCTTTTCCAAAATATTTGCTTGCACATGTACCTCTGTTAATCTCAAGCAATACATTGACTATGTTTGCAGCAAATTATCTTAGTAGTTTACATAGTATTAGAGTACATTGCCCACGTATACACTAATGCACCATGGGCAACCTACCTCGAACTTATCTTCCCTCACGCCAGTTGCCCTACCGAACCTCCAACAACAAGCTCAATTCTTGATCGATATCCATTAGATGCTATCTTTTCCAATACAATATTCTACCACATAGTTATCTTCTACTTTTCTCCAATTATTGCTTAATGTTGACTGTTATGATATCAACACGCATACATGTGCAAATGTCGTCGATCCCTGTAGAGGACACCCGTCGCGCTCTCTCTAGTGGCCTCGAGCCTATTCCTTACTATTGCGCCATCTCTACTCTGAGCTCTTTGCTCCTCTATTTCTGTATGTCTGTGCTTCTATTCGTACAAATGCTTACATGTATATACACATGCATGGTGTTATATGTGCTCGATGTCTTCTTCTCCCGTGTCACTGGCTCCTCTTCTTTAACATTGTCCAACTCAATAATTTGGCTTCCTCACTAATCTGATAACTTCCCATCTTCACTGATACTGATATGTCTACTTTAGTCGTTGTCAAACGATATAGAGAATCTTCTCGTCATCGTTGGTGACGCTGTGTCATTTGTACGCTTCTAGCTACACGATGACCACATATCATCGATAGTTTGTCTTTAATACAAAGCTTCATCTCTTCTCTACTAGGACTTCCCCATCACCAAGTTTCTTTGGCCACTGACTTCTTCAATAACGTCGATGCCCATCACTCCTCATCCTACACTTGGCTCCTTCAACTCCAGCCTTTCTCTTCAACGGTTCCAGCGAGCAACACAACATTGTCCTCATCGAACGGCTAACATGGAATTGTTCTCATCTTTGCCGCCGTCGCCTCGGCTCTTCGCTTCCTTGCGGATCAATGTCTTTTTGTAGGACAGATTATCAAACCCCAAATTTGTAATTTAGAATCTTATGTGTTCACAGCACCATTCCTTGGATCAGTAGCTAGTACTCATAGTTGTATCATTGGATATCAAACACATATCACAAAAATGTAAAGTTATTGCATAATAATAAACAAAACGTAAATATACCTTATGGCGTTTGACTTGTAGAATGGCCGAACATGCCAAACACCTTTCAAAGAATAGCCGTAGAAGTAGAATAAAAATATACCACATGGAACCCTCACGTTATACCCACAAGAAATTGACTGGGGCCTGTGACCTAATTCTTGGCCTTTTTGATCTCTGGTCTTGAAGAATACTCATAAGCGCCCACATAGCCTTCTTCTTTCATACTTACTGAATAATAATATTGAGCGAGCATGAGTACACAACCGTACTCACGAGCCAACACACATAATGTAGTTACATAATATGCAAGACTAGTGAAAGGAATGGTTTGTGGTTCTTTTGTTTGCATAAAGCTACTTATTGAAATAGATTATATAGTAGCAAATACGGAGACCTATCATTTTTTTTTAACTAACACAGGTTTTGATGAAATCTAGTGTTTTTTGTATAATATAGCGAATGTTCCATCCACCTCTAGTGGAGAACAGTACCCGAAGGTTCCATCCATTCATACTTAGATATCAGTTCCATTCACCTCATGCTATATCATTTTCCAGGGATACATCTACCCGGCAATCCCAAGGCTGCAACCACCCGGCAACTCCGGCTGGGCTACCCCTAAAATTCTGGGCAGAATGCCTCTTGCGACTCTTTGGTTGCACAACACGGCGAAACTTAGACTGCACCCCTGGCGAAACTTAGGTCGCAATCCCGTGACTCCCGTAGGCTGGACCACCCTCGAATCCCAGGAGGCCAAACCCTCGAATCTCACGGTTGCACCACCCTTGCGCCCCAGGGCGCATTCCCCTGCAAATTTCTAGGTTTTACCCATCCGCGAATCTTGAGCTGCACCCACCTTGCGAATCTCATGGCTGCATGCACCCGATACTTTCTACTGGCCCCAACTAGGACAACTCAATTCCTAGAGTTCCAACTTGGCGTTTCATCCCATCTACAAATCGTTTTGTAAAACTTAAAATCTAATCAAGCAAGTTCTCAGCATCGCCCATGACCATGGGCACGGCTATCCAGATAGTTTTACACTCTGTAGAGGTCATGCAACTTTACCCATAAGAGTCGATTATCTTATAATGTCATCACACTGCCGTAGGCATGGGACCTAAGAAAATCTTCCTAATGCCTTTACAGTGCCCCACCCCAACGCAACCCCACCCACTAAGGTTGCTCTGCCAAAGGTGATAACTCCGGAGGCTCCTCTTGTGTCGTAGTGGTTTCTACATGCACATAGTCATACCACCCTCAGGTGGATTTATACTCGGTGACTAATATGCATGCCACATTCTGGGGATGATGGAGCAACACCAAGGTGAGGCAAATTAGTGAGCTAGGCCATACAGATGGTAGACTTGTGGTTGCACTGTTAGTGCACGAGAGATCATCACAGGAACCGGTCCTTAATCGACTTGGCGGTTCTTCCTTATACTCATTTTGGCATACTACCTTAAGCATCCACCACTCTTTCCACCCGCCCATGTCTAAAAATAGTTTTCAGGTTTTCTCTTTTCAACATACCAGCCAGGCTCCAGTCTCAACTACCCAAGTCTAGTTTTGAGTTTTGAAAGCTGACGGGGCAAATCATTGCCCACATGCCAATGTATCTAAGTAAGGCTAAGCATGACACTTAGATACAAACTTAGTAACTAGTATGTATATCATTAGTCCTCGGGTGAAAAAGTATGGTGTTCAAGTTCAAGGATGGGAAGGTTATACACAATTATCATTCAGGTAGTAGTTATGAGCTAAGTCAACATATTTATATGAATCATATCAATGCAATTTCATAATTTAAAATGTTATAATTGCATTCCAAAAGTAGGTTCAATATAATCAAAGTGTTGACCCGCCTTGCTCAACATTCTGATAAGCTTGGTCCTATTCCTACTCTGTCTCGGACTGCTGCTTCATCATGGCTTCAGATTCTAACTACACAAAATACGATTGAATCCAAGAACGTCTGAAAGCATTCAAATGAAATCCAATAAATACAAAGACATTCAAACAAACGGAAACACTTCAAACGAAAGTAAACAAATCTAATGGTATCTTGAAAGAAGGAAGTACTTCAGATGAAACCAAACATACTCATCTGGAGTTGATGAAGGAAATACTTCAGACGAAGTACATCAAGAGGAAGTTGATGAAGGAAATACTTCAAAAAAGTATATCCAAAGGAAGTTGATGAAGGGAATACTTCAGGTGGAATGAAGTACATCCAGGGATATTTGGAATAAAGGAAATACTTCATACCAAAGTAGATAGATCCAAACTCTATTCGTTTGGTCTAGTGGTGGGGTTTAGGGTTGACAGTCATACTTAGGGTTAGGTAACCATTTGATTCGGGGTGAAGGCAAGATGGATTAGGCTCTCACAAAGTCCATTGGTGCAATGAATTAGGAATATTCCTCGACGGTTACCTAGATGTGAGATATCACCCTGTTAGGTAGGATCCTCTAATCCATCTTCGGATCACAAATTGCCCTTCCACCGGGAGCGGATAGCGATGGATGATAGCTAGAGTCTATAGGATGTTGTTTGGTGGTTGGACTACTGTCATCCACTTGGGAACATCTCACTACTACTCACATGTGGCCTAGCTGATCTAATGGTTTCTTTAGTTATTACTTTCTATTTATCGAGGAAGTTCCATGATAGTTAGGTGAGACCCATGCGTGGGTTCAGCGTTCGCGTTGGGTATACATACGTCTCACCGACACATGGGTCCTAGTTCACTTACTGGTTTCTTTTATTATTTTATATTTATCAAGGAAGTTCCATGAGCCTTAGCCAGAACTTCCAAGCGTTGGCTAGACATCAGTCTTACGTTAGTGTCTGCAGTCTGGGCTTCATCCTTGCTGTGATCTATATTTAGTCTTACTACCTACGTGGCTTGACATATACTAAACTATACCTATCATACTAGGTTAATCCTTAGCCACAACACATGCTAATGACTACCTCTCGTTAAGTATATAACTATACTACAAGACCTATGGGTTTCTTACCTACTAGTTCTTGCTTGGCGTTCAACTCTATCACCATGATTACTGTTACTAGTATGAAGCTAGGTCCCAGCTACCGCTAACCTTCATTAAGGTTTATCACTACTGCACTTTACTTTGCTCTAAACGTCGAGGACACACTTAGTTGCTTAATCAACTACTAGCATAGTCCATATGTCAATTGACATACATGCATATACATATACTTTTATTCCCTTACTTATTCTAGGTCCTAAGTATATGTGAGCTTATGTGTCTCACTATAGGGTTACTATACTAAGATTAACCCTTAGATAGGATGTTGCTAGATCATGGTATACAACTCTTATGTTCATTTGGGTACTACACATAAGGCTATATGTTAATGTTACTTGATCATTATCTAATTGCTTTACTATCCCGATTAACTATTTGATTAACTTATTATCTTTATTATTACAACAATGGTCTAGGGCTTACTGGTGTCTGATCATCTGTGTAGGTATATACCCAACCACGACCATACCATCATAGGTTCTAACTACCTGAGTTGATCACTCTAGTTAGTTTACTTGCTACGCAACTTCTCATTTAAGGTTCGACCTATCGCTCGTTGAAACCGTGACAAGGTTAACGATCTCACCCTAGGGCCTAAGGGGTATAGTTCCGGACTTAAGTTTGCGTTCGCACTATAATGACTACAACTTATTGGCAACTTTCAATTAGCCCTTAATTACCTATATTATCCACTAATTGAACTCTAAGCACTTATTCAAAGGAAATGGTCTCACTGATAGTTGCTTTCTCATAACACACTACTTACTAACTAGACACTTACGAGTGGACCCCGCTGTCGTTTACTCCTACTCACACAGATAGAGACCACAGAGAGGGAGAGAGAGAGATAGGGGCAAAACAGGGGAGGTGTTGGGGCGGCTCGAGCGGTGCTCACGCTGGCGAGGGGGGCTACGGCGGCGACAGGCAATGGCAAAAATGGGTTATGGAGGGGAAGATGATCCATGGTGGTAGCGCTGTTCAAGGTGGTCAGTGGCGGTCGGGTGGCGGAGATAGGCGGTCGGCCATGAGGAAGGAAGAGTGGCGGCGGCGCCAGAGGGGGAGATGATGAAGAAGAGGGAGCACATGAGTGGAAGGGGAGTAAGGGGAACTTACTGGCACGGACCGTGAGGGCGAAGGGATGCCGAGGCAGTCTAGCGACGTGGGCCATGGGTGGCACGGCGAGGTCCTCATGGCAGAGATGCTGCGGGGACTGAGAGAGAGCATGAACGGTGGGGGAAGAAAGGTAGGGTGAGGAGGTGCTCAAGTGGCGAAGGACTGACCTGGGACTCACCGGAGGGAGTAGGGCGAAATGGCGGCGGTTTTAGTTGGGGCCGCCGGCAAGCTGTGGTTGAGGAAACCCAAAATTAGTTGGAGGGAAGATGGAGGAGTGCCTAGAACATATTTTGATGCGAGTCGCTCGGGAAGGGAATCACCTTGTCTCCCGGAACAGCGTGTGGAGTTGGCAGCCATGGATGGGGCCGTCGCCAGATGGGAGTAAGAAGGTGTCATGCCTCGGCGCTTCGACTAAGGAGAGGGAGAGGAGGTGAGCACGAAGTTGAGGATGTTGAGACGAAGCCAATGACTGAGGTGGGGTGGCCGGAGCTCATCGGAGCGGCTTGGCAGCATGGTGGGTGAAAAGGAGAGCTTTGTCTCCTCGGCTCGGCTTTCTTGGTACGCGAGAAGGAATAAGGAGGGAAGGGGAGGCCGGGGCTAAGTAGAGGGGAATGAGGGTGGAACCGTAGCAGGTCTGAGATGCATGTGAGGGGACAAAGATGACGCGTGATCACTACTACAGAAAAAGCCATCACAGACGGTTCGGAACCGTCATCACAGACGGTTTTGATAAATGCGGAAAAATGGGTCTCGATATCGGTGGATATCACGGGCGGTCGATGGCACCGCCTGCGTGATATGAATATCACAGACGGTTTTTATCAACAACCGTCTGTGAAGACAGAGTATCATAGACGGTTCTGGAAACAAAACGTCGCGAAGTCGAGTATCGCGAGCGGTTCTATGTAAAACCGCCGTGATACTCGTCTTCACGCATGCTTACACGAACGTCAGGAAGTCGAGTATCACGAGCGGTTCTTTGTAAAACCGTCGTGATACTCGACTTCACGACGTTTTACTTAGAACCGCTCATGATATCTGTCTTCACATACTTATTTTTATAAAAAAACGTCGTGATAGTTCATTAAACTAACTACATTTTTTCCGATTTTTGGCTAGCCTCGGAATTACTAGCCATGCCCTCGAAAACAAGCATGCAAAAACAGATACATCACGGATAATCAATTGTCGACAAACCGAATCGATCATTACTCAAAATAAATTACAAAAGATCACATTTGTTCAAGTATTGTTACAAAATAAATTGGATTACAATTGAGTCAATTGTTTGCGGTGGTTGAGAAGTGTCGGCGGGTGATGCGCTCGGTCGGCAATGAGTGAAATTCTCCTGTCCTTAATTATCTCTCGATATGATAAAGCCGCAGAGCTTCCTCGAATGTCCTTGATCTCATTATCAAGGAGTCCATCTAATTCTATATTCAAGCCCATCGCTAGCAAGAATAAAGTGTTATGCATATATATTTAATTTTATAATTAGAAAATAATTATTTGGAGATTCACAAACCTCGGATCCTTCTTCCTAGCTCTAATGATTTGCTCCATATGATGGCAAACGTAGATTGCACATAACTCATCATTTTTTTTGTTGGCGGCACTGCAAAAATAGAATTACATATATCAGTTCGAGATGCGTTATTATGAAGTATGATATAGGATTATCGTATTATAGCGCGTGCATCAAAATTTTGTCCTGTGTTAGTTGGGCGCTCTTTCCATCGTATATTCCTTTGTTGGCAACATAGTCGATGAACGACCTACATGATTCCAAAAAGTTATCCTCGGCCATTTCAAACTAATGAAGACTAAAATAGAGTTATGTATGAAGGAAATGAGCATACCTGTCGAGTATTCCTCCTAGAATGCTGAAGTCGTGGTTGTTGCGGATTAGGGAATCAAGGTATATCACATGGTTCCTCTTTGGTATGATGACTAAAAGGATCCAGTGGTACCTACTCATGTATGTCACTATAGTCATTAAACCTGAGTTCGTGCTGCGTATAAAGTAGAGCAAGTAGTGACACTTACCCCTGGTTGTAGGGCACCACGATGTACTTCGTGTTCTGCTGACAAAGCAATGCATGTGTTATGTATTTCTCGACGAAGGACGAGTCTGTTTGGATGGTTTGCAATGATACCACATGTGGGTCGAGGAAACCCACCGGTTCTTTCCAGCCCCGGACATTTTTCATCATGTATCTGTACATAAGAAATGAGTTGTGATATTTATCGGTATTACATGAATGTAGAACTTGATTGTATGCACTTACAGTGTCCAACATCGTAGAAGCGAGGCGTCAAGGCCAATGAGGTTGAATAGGTCATATAGGTCGTTGAAGCCCACGACGAAGTGGTTCGTCCCGTTGAAGAAATGCTTATGCTCGTATCTGACGGTGATTCCAGTATCGCACCCCTCCTTTTGGGTCCTATCCAAGTACCAGGCATGCAATGCCTGACAAGCATATCCAGCACGCCCTAATACTGCGTGGGAGCACAACGGTTTTCCGAGGATGTACTTCCCAGATATTGCCGACTTGCCGGACTTGAGGGGCGCCTTCGTCGATTTTGATTTGGTCTTAAGCATTGCTAGCGTCTTCTTGCGAGATAAATCGGGACCCGATACAGTGACACGCTTTTCTTGTTCCTTCGATGTCTTCTCCAAGGGAACCAAAAAGGTGGCCTTCTGAGGCGAAATATGAGGTGGAGTCATGGAGGTTCCCGTTGGAGAGGAATGGTCGTGTTGAGATCGCGGCACTGCTGGGTCCAAGACGATGTCCTTCTTGGGCCACTGGATAAAACTGTGCACGGCATCCCCTAGTGTTGTGATCTCTTCGTTCGGGCGAATCTCCAGCGGGACGACCATGAAATGTTCATGTACCATGTCCACCTCCACCTGGCGTAACCTGCGCCACCGACACCGCGTCGCATCGCCCCTTCCTGGTATGGATGCACCATCCCCCGCGCGGCCTCAATAGAAATGGACCCAACTAACCTCACTACGAGCTTGCAGGCCGTCGGCTCCAACAAAACGATACGCAATTAGCTAAAGTGTCCTATAGGTCTATCTTTGCGCATTCCATAGATGTACATTACCTTGATCTCGCTTATCGGTAATGGGACATCGTCATGTCCGAATTATGCGTGGGCGCGACGCTACTCGATGTCGGCGGGGACTGGCTCCCAAATTAACAGGCGGCTTGCATCGCTGGGCCGAGGAGTTGATTCAATTGATCTCGCAATGCCGCCGACTTTCCTTCAAAATGTTCACCATCCATGCGAACCGGTCCTCACGCTCGCCTTAGATCTCTTCCTACTCTCAGACGTGCATTAGTCGTCTGCGAATCCATGACTCCATGGTACGGTAACCCCAAGACCTCGCGTGCGACCACGGTGTTCCTTGTTTCCCGGGCCGTGAGAGTATATCCTTCTCCTGTCTACATGGAAGGAGCCTTGGGAAGTTTGGGCGCACAATTCACGCCGCAAGAAGTCATCATGTTATTATAGACACTATGAAGTTATATATGGAGTTATTAACTAGGTAGTTCGACATACTTACCAAATGTTGAGACACTTCCTCGTCACGGGTTTGTGAAAGAGATGCTTCCCAAAGACGAGACTTTTGCCCTCGCTTTTAACCAGGCTAGGGAACGCGGTCCGTGACATCGTGAAATGCGTTGTCCTCCGCCGCCCATTCATCATATTTTCCTGCGTATCCAGCCGTGCCGAAGTGCAATGCGGATGAGTGTTTCGTGTCCGAGAGCTTTGTGTGCCGCACTTTGCTCATTAAATTCGGCGTCGTCTTCATAGCAACAAAGGCGTCCCATATTTCCTGCATCAAGAATCCGTGCCGCGAAGGGCGTCGACCTGTTCACGCATGCCGTGACAAGAATGCTCTTGAACGACCTCCACGATTTATCGATCGTGAGCATCGCCGTCCGCTCCACGCGTGCCATGTCCGCTCGGGATAGTGAACTTTTGTAATAGTTACGTCCACGCGCCTCTCGCTTCTTTCGCGAGATCCTTCCACTTTGGTGTGGTGATGGGGACCCGCTTCCTTGCAAGTATCCCGCACATGGTCCGGAATCGCCGCCGAGCTCTTGGGACGCAGAGGGACCCCAAACTCACTAACCTCCGTGATGACCGGGCCGCCCACGGGCATCTTCGATTCTCCTCGCCATCTCGCTTCGTGTCATTGTCGTCATGCGGCGTCGGCGGGCGGGAAGATGGTGCCTCGCACCGCGCGGCGGCGACGGCGGGAAGATGGTGCCTCGCCATCTCGCTACTTGCTATCTATATAATTAGTTTGAGATATATTACTACCCATGCCGGGCCGAGGTTAAGCACACCAAGAAAACAAACCGTGTATGTGAAAAATCTATTTTGGATGTGGAGATCGGCTATAGCTCAAAGTATGTGAAAACACGACAAATATATATGGTGCCATCAATATCTATATATTGCAAGTCCTTATAGTACTCAATATAGCTTAAGAGTGAGCTTGGATGTTTACATATACAAAGGAGGCGAAAAAGTAACATAAACTAATTAGTAGTGCAGAGGTACATATTACATGCAACACTAAAACACCATCAAACATGGTACATATTACATCAAGGGCAGCCAAGGAGATGCAAAAGGAGGCTACAAATGTTTAATTATGTGTTCTAGCATCCGAATATATACCAAATTAATTCCAGCAATAATTAATGACATCCCAAAGATAATTCAACGAGTTTAAATGACCAAAATAACATGAAATCATGAAATTCTACCATGTCATCTAAACACGACAATATGCTTATCATAAATATCAAGAAACACCATAAATCAGCATAAAGCTCAAATTCTTGATGTTAAAAGGTGCTCTCAGAAGGCTAGATGCAAAGTTCAAAAACCTTGCCATGACAGCCCTTAAGCCTAATATACTTCACAAATGAATCAATTAACTAAAATTCAGACTATGAGCTCTTATTATAGCTAACTAATCAGATGACAATAGAAATTCTTTACGAATGTATTTAAACTACACTATCTTTCTGGCTAGCGTAAGCTAAGTAGAGTGCAAGATCACGAGAATCAATACTAGTATCAAGAAATGAACAAAGAAGTGCTTCTAGAACAAAAGCAGCATAGGTTCAGTGTTTAGCTTCTGAGGCCTTTTGCTGATACAAAATCAGACAAGTATAACAGATTAGAAGCTAATCAATCCTCTCTGAACAAAATGATCCAAAGCTCTTGACTACTACCGAAAGTAATCATAGAAACACACATAGACAGCAGGTAGCTACCTCAATTATAGAGCTCAAAAGACTGAATTAATTATTGAAACAATTATCAAAATATGGCTATGAACATCACAGAGCAAAACCCGAATCACTCATTTCTTTGCAATATCTTCCAGAGCTAGTCTCAAATATCAATCTCAATCACAGATCAAAAACAACTAGCACAAAGTGTATATATATACAAAGAGACAGAGCACGTTAAGTCGCAATACTCACAACGGCGATGGCACTCAAAACCACCGAGGTCGGGGCGGCAGTGTCGAGGTCGGGGGTGCCGAGGTCGGGAGCAGCGGCGCGGTCGGGAGCGGCACCGAGGTCGGGGCGACAGTGTCGAGGTCGGGGGTGCCGAGGTCGGGAGCGCCGAGGTCGGGAGCAGCGGCGCGGTCGGGGCGCGCCGAGGTCGGGCGGCGATGTCGAGGTCGGGCGCCGAGGTCGGGAGCGGCGGCGGCGAGGCCGGGGCGGCAGTGTCGAGGTCGGAGGCGGCGGTGAACGGGAGCCCTAGAGGAGGCAAAGGAGCGCGCGATAAACTCAGTGGTGTGGGAGAGGAAGGGACGAGTGAGGAAAACCCTAGCGGTTCCCACCTTATAAGAGGCTATCACATACGGTTCTTTACTAAAACCGTCTTTGATAAGTAATCATAGACGGTTCTATCACAGATTACCTATTAGTTTTGTCGGGATATCACAGACGGTTATCAAATAGAACCGTCTAAGATAATCTCATATCACAGACGGTTCTACACTAGAACTGTCTGTGATTCATTATCACAGACGGTTATATTATAGAACCGTCTGTGATAGATCTAGACAATTATCAATTACAATGAACCTGGTGACAAGTATATATGAATTAGAATGAACATCCACATTCACATCAATATCAGAATATATGAGAGATGACAAAACCTGGTGACAAGTATATATGAAGACAAGCTCATAACACATTTACTTCAAAAACCAATTGTCGGTTACGATGAACGTCCACATTGACATCAATATCAAAATATATGAGAGATTACAAGTCCATAACACATGATGTTATAGAATAAATTAATTACAATGGATTAAATTCTTAATTAAAATATAGCCCTTCATGATGATCGGCGCATATAGCTAGCTTCCTCATCGGGTTCTTCGTCGAGCTGATGCCATCTCCGAAAGGAGGCAACTCGTCAAATTGATTGTATTCTTCCTCGCCCACTACATTCTCAACTCCGACAATCCTTCTTTTTCCATGAAGAACTACGTGGCGTTTCTTATTTGCCGGTCGGTTACATAGAATACTTGAACAACTTGATTAGCCAAGATTTAATGGTTCGTCTTTGTATCCGACACGTTCAAGGTCCACGGTAGTGACGCCGCATTTGTCAACCTTCACTGTGGGAGATGGACCCAACGGCACCAAATAGGGGATCTTGAAAAGTGCGTGAGTCGAGCTCCCATATCTCCTCTATTTGCCCATAGTACGAGCTCCTCACCCATCCAGATCGAATGCATCTATGCGACACCGCTGCGGATCGTGCTCTTCCTATCCCGAATGCCGTATAAAATGTGTACCCATTTATGTCATATCCTTGCCATGTGACAATTGTAAATTGTGGCCCTTGTGCCAACCATAGCAATGTATCATCACTTGATGACCTCCTAGTGATTCGCACCTTTAACCATCCGTTGAACCGACGGTTGTGCTCTCTCATGATTCAAACCTCCGACCGGTTTGGATTCTGTTGGCGTACCATGTCTTTGTGCTCGTCGATGTACGGGACACTTGGTCATGTGTTGCAAGACCATGAAATGGGCTTGAGCGTATGTATCCAGATCGGAGTGATTGATTTCCTTCCGATGGTCCCGATACCATCAAGTCTCCCCTCATGACGAGATAGAGGCACACCTATCGGATCCACTGAGCCATATAGTCGACCACGAACTCAATGACCTCTTCCGTTGCATAACCTTCGATGATGCCGCCTCCGGTCGAGATTGATTCCGTCGTAGGACTTGAGAATTCCGTGTACCTCTCGAACGGGTACATATAACGTAGGAACACAGGTCGTATATCTTTATCTCTTTCACAAGGTGAACAATGAGATGGACCATGATATCGAAAAATGACGGAGGGAAATACATCTCAAGATGACATAGAGTCGTCACCACCTCGGCCTGTAGAGCATCTAGTCCTTGGGGATCGATGACCTTCTGAGCAATTGAGTTGAAGAAATAACACAGCCTCAAGATTGCTACTCGGACCTTGTTCGGCAAGATACTCCTAATTGCAACAGGAAGCATTTGTGTCATCAGCACATGACAATCATGCGACTTCATACCAATTAATTTCAAATCTTGCATAGAAACAAGTTTCTTAATGTTAGCAGAGTAACCAGACGGGACTTTCACACCATGCAAGCTCTGGCACAGTTCATATCTCTCGGCCTTGGACAGAGTGTAGCAAGCTGGGGGGAGGTACGTTCGTCCTGTATCAGTCTCTTGCGGTGCTAACTCGGTCCTTATGTTCATATCGACCAAGTCTCTCCGTGCGTTAACACCATCCTTTGTTTTGCCACTAATGTTCAGTAAGAGACCAATCAAGCTATCACATACATTCTTCTCCACATGCATGACATCGATGCAGTGGCGAACTTCTAAGTGCTCCCAATAAGGCAAGTCCCAAAAAATTGACCGCTTCTTCCAGATGTTCTTCTGACGGGTTCTTAATTGACGTCCCTTCCCAAGCACAACATCGATATCCTTAACCATATCATAGACATCTTTCCCTCTAAAAGCCCTTGGAGCTGAACCGTCCTCCTTATTTTCGTCGAATTGTTTCTTCATCTTCCGGTATGGGTGACTCACGAAGGAACCTACGGTGACGCGTATACACGCTTTTGCGTGAGTTGTTTAGCCATATACTCTCTGTAGCATCTAAGCAGTGCGGACAAGCTTTGGCTCCTTTTGTATCAAGCCCGACAGTTACCCAGCAGGAAAATCATTGATGGTGCGTAACAACATGGCGTGTAAAGTGAAGTTCTCTCGTTTGTACGCATCCCATACCTGCACCCTTCGTTCCACAATGTCACAAGATCTTCCAAAGAATGGTGCTAGGTACACATCAATATCATTCCCGTGTTGTTTCGCCCTTGGATAAGTAGTGACATCAAAATGTACTTCCGCTTCATACACACCAAGGAGGAAGGTTGTACATGCATAGATTCACGGCCAGTGCTATGTCGATCGCTCATGTTACCGAAAGGATTCATTCCATCTGTACTCAACCCTAACCTTATGTTCCTTGGTTCGCAGATGAACTCTTGAAGCTCCGATCAAAGTTTCTCCACCGGCGAGAATCAAGAAGGTGTCTTAGCTTTCCATCTTTCTTACGGTCCTCTGAGTGCCAACGCACCAATCTTGCCTCTTTTGAGTTCGCAAATAAACGCTTCAAACGTGGGATCATAGGCAGATACCACAACATCTTAGCTTGAGGTCCTTGCTTCAACCTAGCAGTATTCTGACGCTTGTATCGGGATGCTTTGCACATGGGACATACATGCATGTCTGCATACTCTTTACGATAGAGGATACAATCGTTCGGACATGCATGTATTCTTTCTACTTCCATTCCCAATGGACAAAAAACCTTCTTTGCTTGGTAGGTGGTGTTGGGCAACACGTTTCCCTCCGGAAGAATGTCCGCTAGGAGACCTAACAACGCCGTGAAACTCTTATCGGACCAACCATTGCTTGCTTTTAATTTAAGCAGTTCAATCACGGTTGACAACCTTGTATATTCCGCTTGCGGCCGGGGAACAAAGGTCTCACCGAGTCCTCCATTAAGCGCTCGAATTTACAAAACTCTCTCTCTCGTAGTTCTCTTACGCATCGCGTAGCATCCGATCCGATTGTCATCGTGTGACCTATCCTCATCAAAAGCACGATCTACATCCGGCATATCGTTGACATCCGCATATCGTTGACTTCTCGGCGATGTCGTTATTACTAACTTCTGTCTCTCTTCACCGTGGATCGTCCAACATGTATACCCTTTTTGAAACCCCTTCAATCAAGTGTGCTTCTATCTCGCGGGTTGGTAAACATCTTCGATTATCGCAATCAATGCATGGACAAGTACATATATTTTATCCCCTTTTCAACATATCACCGCTCGCGGCTCTTCTAAAAGCAACCACGCCATTAATGTACTCTTGACTCACACGGTTCACACCATGCATCCAGTTTCGGTCCATCTACGCTACACATGTAACAAAATATATAGTGTCAAATTAGATTAATAAAATCTCTCTCAACCGCTCTCTCTCTCAATTTCCTTCCCCCTCACAGAACTTTAATATTATTCCAACTACCAAATGAAAAATATTATTCTATTCCCTTACATCTGGATACAAAAGTTTGCATCGGTTCCTAGAGTTTTGTTTCGGAATAGGCAGCTTCCACTTGTGAAATCGGTTCCTAGCATCAAATCTAGCCATTCGAACCGGCTAATTAAGCACGTAAATTGCAGATGCTCTAAAGGGTAGAGTTTCGGGATTTGTTCAAAATAGCTAATAACTGCATTCCTAATAATGGGATTAATTCCTTACTACTTTGTGTGCTTTTTTATTATTCCTTGGTGCGATTAAAAATCCGCACAATTCCCTCTTCACGTATGGTTACCCGATGCTATGGAAGGACTCACTCCCACTTCGACTCTTATACACGCGATGCTTAGCATATTCTACCATATCTCAATTGGGTTATAAAGAATGTTACCCTCGGAGCTCACGACGAAAATACCAAATCGATCTATTCCGATTGCTGTCTCCCTCCCTTTCTCCTCTCTTTCTCTTCTCCTTCCCTTTCTCCTCTCCTTCTCCCTCCCTTTCTCCTCTCCTCCCCTCTCTCTCTGTCGGCGGCGCAGTGGGTTTTTATCTGGGTGGCGGCTCAAATGGGAATGGGCAGGGGGTACTCAAGGTATTTATAGCGCGAGGATATCACAGACGGTTCAAAATATGAACTGTCTGTGATAGGCATATATCACAGACGGTTTATAAATAAAACCGTCTGTGATATTTCACAGACGGTGCTCTTTATCAACCGTCTGTGATACGGAGGATTATCACAGACGGTTTGTGGGGACCCCGGAATTATCTCCGTAAGACCGAGACTAATCAAGGTCTTAGGGACATAACCCTGGATCTCCAGTAAATGGATTCCAACTTAACTCAGTCTAAATGAGAGGCTTAACTAGAATTTAGAGCCCCGATGATCATGCGCGCCGCTCCCCTGCGAGCACTACATGATTGTCGGTTCTCTAACCAGTCAAGCACGACACTTAGCGAGTTCAATAGGAAGCCATGAACAGCGAGCATGACCTATATTGGCTCCCAAGATCAGTGACCAATATATTCATACTCTCATTACAACGTCGATCACATCCATACAACGCTCATACATAAATAGTACAAAAGTTATACATCACCGTTCCAAGTTTACAACTACATAAGTGGCCGACCGGCCAAATTAAACAAGTTTATACCGGAAGCGAGTAAATAAACCAAAATACCAGCAGTGGTATGCCCACAACCCATCGGCAACCGACTGGGAGTTAGAAGATAGCATACTACCCGTCGGTGTCACCTAAATCGACACCGACAAACTCATCGGTCTCGATATCGTCCTCACCTGAAAAAGCCAGCAAACACCTGGCTGAGTACCAAAGAGTACTCGCAAGTCTTACACAAATAAAAATAGTTATGCATAAGGTCATTCAAAGGAAGGGCTCATATTGGCTTAGTTTTGCGAAAGAGACGCAACAATGTACAACCTACACATAATAGTTTTTCAAGTGCCATTTCAAAATCAGATTTGAAGTAGAAGTAAAGCATGTGAATAAGTAATGAACTGAGTAACAATTAAAGCGTACAAATAGCAAAGTGGCTGCCCACTTTGATACAACAACAAGCATGAACATCCCATTCATGAAATCACCGAGTTCACCCACAATTTTACTTTCAAGTCTAACAATAGTAACTCCCGAACTCAAGCGGTTGTCCATAACCGTGGACACGGCTATTCGAATAGATTTATACCTGCAGGGTGTACTACTTTACCCACACGACTCAATTAGCCCGTAAGCCTCGGATAATGGCACACTTCCTTTGGTATGTTTGGCGGGAGAATCGAGATACTGATCGTTTTCAAAGAAGAAAACCCTATTGAGCTAAGTCCCCATGCGAGATGTTTCGGTCTTAGTACAAGTAGCGTATAGCACTTGCTAAGGGCTCACACGTTATATTGGAAATACCGATGTAATGAAAAGGTAATTGGTGCTCCTTGCACACTATAGAACATTGACATCGATTCCTAAGAACAATTGACAAAGACACAATTGTCCCTACACCACCATGGGACTTAACACAATAGAACCTTCCCCTACTTAACCGTGCAAAGACCCATATCTGCGTGATGGTAGCACGAATATACTTGAATCAACGACGTTACCAAAGTTCGGTCCTTAATTGTCTAGACAAGGCAAGCCACATACCCAATCTCGTGCGCAAGGCACCATCACTAACCAACACTTGTCCAGACCAAAAGCTCATTTAAAATGACAAAAATTTATCTCATAAAACAGATACGAAGATCTGAACCAAAAGTATAAAGAGAGTTGTGTTTATCCCAAAATCGTCGGGTTATTCCCGACAATCAAACTACCGGTTCTAGACTTGCATGGCTAAGCAAACCGGACAATATAAATTCACACATCCTATCTTAAGCATTTCAGTACAGGAATAATTCATGGATAGCCACAACGACAAGATAATAGGAGGTGTCTAACTATTCATCACAAACATAGCGACATTATCAAAATAGCATGCAAGCAATTATCATTGCATCTATCCAAACAAAGCGGGATCAAATATGATGCAAAAGAAAGTTCAAAGGATGCTTGCCTTGCTGGTAGTTCACCTGCTCACTCTCGGTTACTTACTCTCATACTTCCGGCAACTCGGAATCTAAAGAAAAGTGATATCGAATAAACACCGAGAAATAGCCAAAAACTCAAATTGCTCCAAAATGCATGAAATTTATACAGTAGCTATATTATGATTTTAGATGAATTTAGGTATAAAAATTATTCCATTTGGAGTTTATATGAGAGAGTTACAGTAGTTTGAAAAATCAAATTTTTAGAAAATGCTGAAAATCAATGTTATGTTACTGTTCATCCAAATTTAATTGTTTCACGGAAATTTGTAGAATAGTGGTAGGGATAAGCTTTACATGGCATGAAAGGTAATTAAAATTTATGATCAATAAAAATTGAATCACCCCATTTAGAGTTCATATGAATTAGTTATGAATTGTTGAAGTTAAAAGACTTTTTCGTATAAAAATAATTCTTTTCTGATTTTGCTACTGCATTAAATAATTTTTATAGGTAGGATGACCTAGCCTCTGCCATGACAAGTGGGGTCTATGTATTTTCTTTTCTTTTCAATTTATTTCCTAAAGGGAGAACATCTACCGACAATCTAACTTTCTCATAAGCATATACTTAACCGATTCTCCGGTGTCGAATCCAATCACATCCATAACACTCTCCAATTATATTCTCACGTCTTGATCTAAATCCTATACTAACATCCACTAAGGCATTATCAAGGTAGTCAATCCATCGAGTGATGCCCGAACTCACGATCTTCCAAATATACAACCTATCCGATAATTACACGGAATCCACCGACTCATGGGCATATGACCATGATTGAATTCATCGATCATTCTCCGATATACTATTTAAGCTATTGCTGACTATCTAGCTCTACTAGTCTCGCCTTAGCAAATCACAATCGCATACACTCAATTTTCCACCGATCGAGGTATAATTGACTAACCGACACCTAGTGAGCTCTACAATTTAATTGCACATCCAACATTTAATAGTTCACTAATAAATCAACTTACATCCATTTCATCGGACTTGTCATGTATGACATCTAACAATCCAATCACATATGCGTCTCTACGATCGACTAATAATCATTTAGCTACTAATCCAATAGAGAGCACAATTGCATTGACTTGGCACAAGGGACTTACCTACTAATTAGATTGCAATCCAAATATTTATCCACAATCAAATACTCCGTTCCTACCTTCTTCCAATTCTAGCATGTACAACTCACATAGATATTACTTAAGGCATCTTATCAACTTGCTCGCGATTAAATAAATCGTCTGATTCAAAATCCATATTTCTATAAATATCATCACAAGAGCTATCTATCAAGTATTAATTCATAAAATCTTTATGCGTCCAAACTCCAAAAATTACTAATCCACGAGAGGATACCCTCCAATTAATTTATCATCTAAGATCACCACAATTTTGCATGTGACTCCAAAATAATATCGTCCGAACAAATAATCCACTCATAAATTTATTCTAGTATCTACCAATCAACATTACACATCTCTCGTCACAATAATCTAATTATTCGCATCCACAATATTTTATCACATAATCCCACCTACGCACAATTAAGTCCTAACCGGAGAGTTACACCGGTCTTAAGCTACCAAATATTTTTTACAAATAAATATGCATAAATAGATGCTATGCTCATGACTAATATGCAACATGCACAACTAATATTGTAATGCGATGGCACAATTTAACGCGAAGTATTATACCACGGCACTAGGCGTGCCTAATATCGCTGGACGTCGTCTTCTCGGCTCCCGTCCACGCCCGCCGTAGTCGTCGTCGAGCTCATCCGCGTCCGCTCGACCTTCTCGTCCACGTCCCACTCCGCATCGTCGCCGTCGCTGTTTCCGCGTCTGCTATTCCCCTCTTATTAAGAGTGGATACAATGGAGTCTTCTCTAGAAGCAACATCATGAAGTTATAAACTTGGCATCATCATCAACAACAACCACAATTGACAAGAGGTACCAAAATCAGTTAAAACAGAGTAACATTGTTTCTGCCCACCTCGGTATTTAGTGCATAACTTCCAAACCACTTATCTAAACTGCGTGAAACTTGGCAGGAATGCAGCTCAAGGAGTCCTCAACATGCTGTCCAAATTTCAGCCCAATCCGACACCATATGACCCCTCAAACGGATCAAGCACCAAGATTGCGCACCTCTGATTACACTGCAAACAGAACGGACTAAACCACTCTCAATTCCGGTGCTCAATTAAACCAATCCTCAAACCATCTGATCAAATCGAAGTGCTCTATGTGTAGAACTAACTCACCAAGTTTGGAGCCTATCCGACCACGTTTGAACCTCCGACCATGAGCTTGAAGCAGATCGGGCAAGAGCCACCAAGCTGAACCTACTTCACTTCACCTCTTGTCTCTTCCTCCGTCGGCCGCCACCTCGGCGCCGCCTTACATGCATGCAGTGCCTCGGCTCCTGTTCGCTGGCCGCCGCTGCACCGCCTTGCCTTCGGTCGCATGAGGCGCTGGACACCTCGGACAGCAGCACCACGCCGCGCATTGCGGCCGCTTGCTGCCCAAACATGCAGCGCCTCCACCACAATTGCTCCTCCTTGCTGCTGCTACTCCTCCACGCACTTGCCTAGCTGCTGCCTCCTTGCCTTGGCGCCTCGCCGCCTTGCCGCTGCAGCTGGCTGCTGCCCTTGATTTGTGCTTCTTGCTCCCGGCGGCGTGCCACCGCCACCCGTGCCTCTCAAGACTGGCTCGGCCCTTGGCCCGTCTTTGCTCGCCCGGTCGGCATGCGCCGAGCTGGCTCCAGTGCTGCTGCATGCTTGTCTTGGCCAAGCACCTCCATCCTTCCCTTTCCTCTTCTCCAAAATGTGCAAATCTTCATGCATGTAGAGGATGTTTTATGGATGGACAGCTTGCGTGCTTATGAATGCATTGGTACAACATGCGTGGCTTGGTTCTCCGTGTTTTGACGAGATTAGGAGGAGAAGGTGGGAGGAGCTAGAGCTCTTGTGCTGTGTTGTGGGAAGAAAATGCAGCGTGGAGAGCTTTGGTGCTGAATAAAGAATGAGAAAGGGTGTGAGTGAACAGGGGATGGCAGTGTGTGCTTTTGGTTGATGGTTTCGGTGGAGTGGGATGAAATGGGCAGTGGAGAGAAGAAATAAAAGAATGGGAAAGATGGCTGCTCTGTTGGGCGGTGAGAAATGGCAATGGGATGGGATGTGTAGTTGAGGTGAAAGGAGATGGCGGTGGGGTTGAGGGAATAAAGAAATGAGGAGGTAAAGGTTATATGAGTGGTCGTGTAGTGCTCTCATAAGAAAGGAGAAGGCACTGGTGTGTAGATGAGAAAGTGAAATGGTGGAGCATTCATTGGAATAGAGAGAATTTCGGATGAATAGTGTTCAGCTTTAGGAAACAAATGGCAGCGGGAGTTCGATAATTTTAGACATAGTTGCTCAGGTCCAAAAATCACGAAATGTTTATGGAAGGTTCCTAACATAATGTTGATGCTTAGGTAAAATTTTCAGGAATTTATCCACGATCGATGCCCTCTAAAAATCTTTGAAGTTCTGTTTGCTCGGAAGAGAATAGCGATCAGCTTCTTCCTCTTTCTCCGGCTTGCTCCAACAACCTCGCATGTGCGAACTAACCACCAAATTGAAAGCTCTCGAGACCACGATCGCAACGGTATAACATGCGTCGTCGGATTCTTGATTCTTGGTTGTGATTGCGAGGAGAGAAGTTGGGGAAAAGAAATAGACTTACAGGCATCTCGCCTACGGTCGGTCGGACTGAAAAAGAGTAGCGGTACTAATGCATGCATCATGATTTTTGTAATGCATGCTAAAACAAGAAATCAAAGTAATTAAATTTAAATGCATTCATTTAGACAATTTGATTTAATAATTTTTTTTATTATTATTGTTACTATTACTATTATTATTATTGTTATGTAACTTTTTAAACCACTCGATTTAACTTTAAATGCAACATTTTGAATTAATTTGAATTGATTTTAAAAGCAATCTTTTACGTCAATGTGGAAAAATTTTAAATCACAGTCAAATATGTATTAGATTGCCAAATTAAATATTAACATCCCGATTATGAAAATCAGGATGTTACAAACCTCCCCCCCCCCTTAGAAAGAATCTCGTCCCCGAGATTCGGGCGGAAAAAGGATAGGGGTAGAAAGCCTCAGTCGCTTTGTTAATATCCGAACTTCTTTCCAAAGACCAAACGATTTGATCTTGAACCAATACCACTTCTATCTCGACATTTTTGGTTCGACAACCTCTAATTAAAATCCATCAATCATATTTAGTCTAAGGCAAACACACTCCACTCTATTGTTCCACAATTTATAAGTTAACCTTCGAAATCACTTACTTCAATGTATTCTCCCAAACCACCATAAATTCCTAGGTTTGGTTTGACTTCCAATAAGGACACCGACTTACTTCTAAATTTTAACAATGCACAAGTGAGGACAAACATCAATTAATCCATTCTCATAGTATAAATCATGATTCAACATCAATCTTGATCACATTCTCTGGAACACTAATGATCCTAAGTGAAACCACCATATTGCTCACATATCCCATTACACTTGCTTTGTAATTTCTATCATAGGACATCTCCAATATAACTCTTAAATCATGAGCACTGAATATTTGGATTTCAATGCCTATAACCACCCATGAAGTATTCGTTGGTTTCCAACAATTTTCCTCAACAATTTAAAATCCAAAAAGAGGGTATGTCTATATAAGATCAAATTGCATCTTCAATCGATATCTCTATATTTCGGCTTTTCAATCCTTTGGCTAGCATGATCAATCCTCTTGCAATAATCAATCCATCAAATACACCAATTTATCTTTTAGGGTCTAATCCACTCATCCCTGCTCTGGGATCAAATTAACCTCCAAAATCAATATAATTATCCTAGGTCATAGATATGCCTCCTTTATCCACAGTCAACTCCGGCCTAAGTAAACCAAATCATCAAGAAGACCATCCACCTAAGGTGAATTTGTAATCCAACCATAATCCAAATAGTCTGAATCACTAACTTTGTCCGGATCAAGTTATCCACAATAATTATCTTAGTTCAAATCAACAATATTAACTCGATGTCTTCCAAATTCTACTTATCCTCGGGCATTATTTAAATCCAATGGTTACATTTAATCATCCAGAATTAATCTAGATATATCATCCTTGGGACACTATTCCCAAAGAGATAAAACTCCCATTCAATCCTCATAGTCATCCACTACATGACTATTCAATCAACTAATCATTTCTCATCTCTAAAGGTATTACGATCCGATTATATACTCAAATATAACTTTAAAAATCCCAAATGATCATCATAAGCAAAATTTGTAATCTCATTGCAGTTTCAAATTCTAACTTTATCACGCTAGACCTGAATCTGACTCAAAATCTTATCGATATATCGTCTAAGACATATCTAAAATCTAAATCCACAAGTGAACCACCAAAATTAGTTATTCAATTCTAATCATATATTCCACGAGTTCTACCTGCATATTCCTCCGATATAAACCCAACATCACCCGTTGGCAAGTTGACACCTGACTAGAATGGTTCCATTTATACCCATATCGTAACCTCTGATGGTAACGTCTATCATAATCCACAATCGATCTCACAAAGGTTAATATCTCACGATTCAAAAATCTAATTAACTCTTCTAAGATCATATTCAGGGATCATGAGTAATAATTCGATTTCTCAATTATTAACTATCACTTTGACCGTGGAAAACCACCGACATCAACCAAACATAAAAGATCTAACAAAAGATAAAATAGCAGTTATTCAATCATATCCTTCTCTTTACCGATTCCGCTACCAATCTCTTAATCAACATGCGACTTCTATTACAGAGATGAGAGGGAAAAGCATAAGGTAGGGGAAAACAATAGGGTAAGGTTCTTTATTTAATTTTAGGGATTTTAAGCTTTAACATCACAAGAACCAACTCAAAAAAAAATGAAGAAGAAAGCAGTAGGGATAGCACAAGATACAAATGAAACACGGTTAGTTTTTCCGACATAGTTGCGATACAATCCACCCGTGGGTGATGCACAACTATTTGAAACAAAAGAGAGCAAATGATTAGTACAAAAGCCAGCGTCTATAAGCTAAGTAATATTATCATTAAGGCGTATATAATCTAAGAATAAACCCTAATTTAACCCTAATATCATAGCAAGGCATCGTCTTCTTGTCCTTTCGCCGATGCTTTGGACACGAGAGAAACCTACGAACATACTAGCTTGACGTCTTGGTCCAAGATTGAGTACTTGCCCTCATACTTTAGAAAGAGGGTACTCCGGTGGTGCAGACGCATATGGGGAGACCTCGTTCTCCCATAAAGCACATGTCGGTCCACAAGCTCCATGTTGCATAGAGGTTGCAGATGCCCTTGAGTCATAGTGAGACGACGTCGCGCCTCCCATAACTCATGCATAGTACAATGATGGATCTGATCCATGATGTGAACCGCGCCTCCCATAACTCATGCATAGTACAATGATGGATCTGATCCATGATGTGAATCAACCTTGCTAGCTATCGCACTTGAGTGTCTTTCCTAGACTGGATCCTAGCAATAGTGTTCACTTCTGCGCCACGTGCTTGCATAGGAAAGTGGTAGTATGGAGGCTGAGCTAACTTCATCAAGTCATGATGAAGATGGCTCAGTGCCACACGAGCCACTTCCTGCAATGCTGTGGCCTCAGAGGTGCCACGCGCCTAGAATCTGTATGGGATACTCCCTATCATGCGTCTGGCAACGATATTGATCACTGCCAAGTACTCCTCCATCCCTGGTCCTTGATCCCGATGGTAAATGGAGTATTAGTGTTGATAAGTGAAGTTTGCTCTTCACATTACATCTCTAGAAGCACCGGATATCCGCCCACATCATCAGTTTGGGTCTCCTGAACAAGGTATTGACGACTTAACCAAGGGCGGAATGGCTAGATGAGTTAGTTTCGTAAATCGAAACAGAATAAGGTGAGAAAAGATACTAAAGATGGATAAGGAATAAAAGAGAATCCTAACTTAGTTTTTCTCAAATTAGTTTGACACTTTGAAAATAATTTTAGACCAAAGGACTGGCTAGACTTAACGCCCAAGCTATCTCTAACCTACAGTCAGTATGGCTCTGATACCAACGCTGTGGGGACCCCGGAGTTATCTCCGTAAGACCGAGACTAATCAAGGTCTTAGGGACATAACCCTGGATCTCCAGTAAATGGATTCCAACTTAACTCAGTCTAAATGAGAGGCTTAACTAGAATTTAGAGCCCCGATGATCATGCGCGCCGCTCCCCTGCGAGCACTACATGATTGTCGGTTCTCTAACCAGTCAAGCACGACACTTAGCGAGTTCAATAGGAAGCCATGAACAGCGAGCATGACCTATATTGGCTCCCAAGATCAGTGACCAATATATTCATACTCTCATTACAACGTCGATCACATCCATACAACGCCATACATAAATAGTACAAAAGTTATACATCACCGCTCCAAGTTTACAACTACATAAGTGGCCGACGCCAAATTAAACAAGTTTATACCGAAGCGAGTAAATAAACCAAAATACCAGCAGTGGTATGCCCGAACCCATCGACAACCGATCGGGAGTTAGAAGATAGCATACTACCCGTCGGTGTCACCTAAATCGACACCGACAAACTCATCGGTCTCGATATCGTCCTCACCTGAAAAAGCCAGCAAACACCTGGCTGAGTACCAAAGAGTACTCGCAAGTCTTACACAAATAAAAATAGTTATGCATAAGGTCATTCAAAGGAAGGGCTCATATTGGCTTAGTTTTGCGAAAGAGACGCAACAATGTACAACCTACACATAATAGTTTTTCAAGTGCCATTTCAAAATCAGATTTGAAGTAGAAGTAAAGCATGTGAATAAGTAATGAACTGAGTAACAATTAAAGCGTACAAATAGCAAAGTGGCTGCCCACTTTGATACAACAACAAGCATGAACATCCCATTCATGAAATCACCGAGTTCACCCACAATTTTACTTTCAAGTCTAACAATAGTAACTCCCGAACTCAAGCGGTTGTCCATAACCGTGGACACGGCTATTCGAATAGATTTATACCCTGCAGGGGTGTACTACTTTACCCACACGACTCAATTAGCCCGTAAGCCTCCGGATAATGGCACACTTCCTTTGGTATGCTGGCCGGGGAGAATCGAGATACAGTCGTTTTCAGCAAGAAAACCCTATTGAGCTAAGTCCCCCATGCGAGATGTTTCTAGTCTTAGTACAAGTAGCGTATAGCAATTGCTAAGGGGCTCACACGTTATATTGGAAATACCGATGTAATGAAAAGGTAATTGGTGCTCCCTTGCACACTATAGAACATTGACATCGATTCCTAAGAACAATTGACAAAGACACAATTGTCCCTACACCACCATGGGACTTAACACAATAGAACCTTCCCCCTACTTAACCGTACAGCACCCATATACTGCGTATGGTAGCACGAATATACTTGAATCAACGACGTTACCAAAGTTCGGTCCTTAATTGTCTAGACAAGGCAAGCCACATACCCAATCTCGTGCGCGAAGGCACCATCACTAACCAACACTTGTCCAGACCAAAAGCTCATTTAAAATGACAAAAATTTATCTCATAAAACAGATATGAAGATCTGAACCAAAAGTATAAAGAGAGTTGTGTTTATCCCAAAATCGTCGGGTTATTCCCGACAATCAAACTACCGGTTCTAGACTTGCATGGCTAAGCAAACCCGGACAATATAAATTCACACATCCTATCTTAAGCATTTCAGTACAGGAATAATTCATGGATAGCCACAACGACAAGATAATAGGAGGTGTCTAACTATTCATCACAAACATAGCGACATTATCAAAATAGCATGCAAGTAATTATCATTGCATCTATCCAAACAAAACTGGGATCAAATATGATGCAAAAAGAAAGTTCAAAGGATGCTTGCCTTGCTGGTAGTTCACCTGCTCACTCTCGGTTACTTACTCTCATACTTCCGGCAACTCGGAATCTAAAGAAAAGTGATATCGAATAAACACCGAGAAATAGCCAAAAACTCAAATTGCTCCAAAATGCATGAAATTTATACAGTAGCTATATTATGATTTTAGATGAATTTAGGTATAAAAATTATTCCATTTGGAGTTTATATGAGAGAGTTACAGTAGTTTGAAAAATCAAATTTTTAGAAAATGTTGAAAATCAATGTTATGTTACTGTTCATCCAAATTTAATTGTTTCGTGGAAATTTGTAGAACAGTGGTAGGGATAAGCTTTACATGGCATGAAAGGTAATTAAAATTTATGATCAATAAAAATTGAATCACCCCATTTAGAGTTCATATGAATTAGTTATGAATTGTTGAAGTTAAAAGACTTTTAGTATAAAAATAATTCTTTTCTGATTTTGCTCTGCATTAAATAATTTTTATAGGTAGGATGACCTAGCCTCTGCCATGACAAGTGGGGTCTATGTATTTTCTTTTCTTTTCAATTTATTTCCTAAAGGGAGAACATCTACCGACAATCTAACTTTCTCATAAGCATATACTTAACCGATTCTCCGGTGTCGAATCCAATCACATGCATAACACTCTCCAATTATATTCTCACGTCTTGATCTAAATCCTATACTAACATCCACTAAGGCATTATCAAGGTAGTCAATCCATCGAGTGATGCCCGAACTCACGATCTTCCAAATATACAACCTATCCGATAATTACACGGAATCCACCGACTCATGGGCATATGACCATGATTGAATTCATCGATCATTCTCCGATATACTATTTAAGCTATTGCTGACTATCTAGCTCTACTAGTCTCGCCTTAGCAAATCACAATCGCATACACTCAATTTTCCACCGATCGAGGTATAATTGACTAACCGACACCTAGTGAGCTCTACAATTTAATTGCACATCCAACATTTAATAGTTCACTAATAAATCAACTTACATCCATTTCATCGGACTTGTCATGTATGACATCTAACAATCCAATCACATATGCGTCTCTACGATCGACTAATAATCATTTAGCTACTAATCCAATAGAGAGCACAATTGCATTGACTTGGCACAAGGGACTTACCTACTAATTAGATGGCAATCCAAATATTTATCCACAATCAAATACTCCGTTCCTACCTTCTTCCAATTCTAGCATGTACAACTCACATAGATATTACTTAAGGCATCCTATCAACTTGCTCGCGATTAAATAAATCGTCTGATTCAAAATCCATATTTCTATAAATATCATCACAAGAGCTATCTATCAAGTATTAATTCATAAAATCTTTATGCGTCCAAACTCCAAAAATTACTAATCCACGAGAGGATACCCTCCAATTAATTTATCATCTAAGATCACCACAATTTTGCATGTGACTCCAAAATAATATCGTCCGAACAAATAATCCACTCATAAATTTATTCTAGTATCTACCAATCAACATTACACATCTCTCGTCACAATAATCTAATTATTCGCATCCACAATATTTTATCACATAATCCCACCTACGCACAATTAAGTCCTAACCGGAGAGTTACACGGTCTTAAGCTACCAAATATTTTTACAAATAAATATGCATAAATAGATGCTATGCTCATGACTAATATGCAACATGCACAACTAATATTGTAATGCGATGGCACAATTTAACGCTGGTATTATACCACGGCACTAGGCGTGCCTAATATCGCTGGGCGTCGTCTTCGGCTCCGCCCACGCCCGCCGTAGTCGTCGTCGAGCTCATCCGCGTCCGCTCGACCTTCTCGTCCACGTCCCACTCCGCATCGTCGCCGTCGCTGTTTCCGCGTCTGCTATTCCCCTCTTATTAAGAGTGGATACAATGGAGTCTTCTCTAGAAGCAACATCATGAAGTTATAAACTTGGCATCATCATCAACAACAACCACAATTGACAAGAGGTACCAAAATCAGTTAAAACAGAGTAACATTGTTTCTGCCCACCTCGGTATTTAGTGCATAACTTTCAAACCACTTATCTAAACTGCGTGAAACTTGGCAGGAATGCAGCTCAAGGAGTCCTCAACATGCTGTCCAAATTTCAGCCCAATCCGACACCATATGACCCCTCAAACGGATCAAGCACCAAGATTGCGCACCTCTGATTACACTGCAAACAGAACGGACTAAACCACTCTCAATTCCGGTGCTCAATTAAACCAATCCTCAAACCATCCGATCAAATCGAAGTGCTCTATGTGTAGAACTAACTCACCAAGTTTGGAGCCTATCCGACCACGTTTGAACCTCCGACCATGAGCTTGAAGCAGATCGGGCAAGAGCCACCAAGCTGAACCTACTTCACTTCACCTCTTGTCTCTTCCTCCCGTCGGCCGGCCACCTCGGCGCCGCCTTACATGCATGCAGTGCCTCGGCTCCCTGTTCGCTGGGCCGCCGCTGCACCGGCCTTGCCTTCGGTCGCATGAGGCGCTGGACACCTCCGGACAGCAGCACCACGCCGCTGCATTGCGGCCGCTGCTTGCTGCCCAAACATGCAGCGCCTCCACCACAATTGCTCCTCCTTGCTGCTGCTACTCCTCCACGCACTTGCCTAGCTGCTGCCTCCTTGCCTTGGCGCCTCGCTGCCTTGCCGCTGCAGCTGGCTGCTGCCCTTTGATTTGTGCTGCTGCTCCCAGCCGGCGTGCCACCGCCAGCCGTGCCTCTCGGCACTGGCTCGGCCCTTGGCCCGTGCTGCTCTGCCCAGTCGGCATGCGCCCGAGCTGGCTCCAGGCTGCTGCATTCTTGTGCTGGCCAGCACCTCCATCCTTCCCTTTCCTCTTCTCCAAAATGTGCAAATCTTCATGCATGTAGAGGATGTTTGTATGGATGGACAGCTAGCGTGCTTGCGAATGCATTGGTACAACATGCAGGGCTTGGTTCTCCAGGTTTTGACGAGATTAGGAGGGGAGAAGGTGGGAGGAGCTAGAGCTCTTGTGCTGTGTTGTGGGAAGAAAATGCAGCGTGGAGAGCTTTGGTGCTGAATAAAGAATGAGAAAGGGCTGTGAGTGAACAGGGGATGGCAGTGTGTGCTTTTGGTTGATGGGTTCGGCTGGGAGTGGGATGAAATGGGCAGTGGAGAGAATAAATAAAAAGAATGGGAAAGATGGCTGCTCTGTTGGGCAGTGAGAAATGGCAGTGGGATGGGATGTGTAGTGGAGGTGAAAGGAGATGGCAGTGGGGTTGAGGGAATAAAGAAATGAGGAGGTAAAGGTTATATGAGTGGCTGTGTAGTGCTCTCATAAGAAAGGAGAAGGCACTGGGTGTGTAGATGAGAAAGTGAAATGGTGGAGCATTCGGCTGGAATAGAGAGAATTTCGGATGAATAGTGTTCAGCTTTAGGGAAACAAATGGCAGCGGGGAGTTCGATAATTTTTAGACATAGTTGCCCTGGTCCAAAAATCACGAAATTTTTATGGAAGGTTCCTAACATAATGTTGATGCTTAGGTAAAATTTTCAGGAATTTATCCAGAGTGTGATGCCCTCTAAAAATCTTTGAAGTTCCTGTTTGCTCGGAAGAGAATAGCAGTACAGTTCTTCCTCTTTTCTCCGGCTTGCTCCAACGACCTTGCATGTGCGAACTAACCACCAAATTGGAAAGCTCTCGAGACCACGATCGCAACGGTATAACATGCGTCGTCGGATTCTTGATTCTTGGTTGTGATTGCGAGGAGAGAAGTTGGGGAAAAGAAATAGACTTACAGGCATCTCGCCTACGGTCGGTCGGACTGAAAAAGAGTAGCGGTACTAATGCATGCATCATGATTTTTGTAATGCATGCTAAAACAAGAAATCAAAGTAATTAAATTTAAATGCATTCATTTAGACAATTTGATTTAATAATTTTTTTTATTATTATTGTTACTATTACTATTATTATTATTGTTATGTAACTTTTTAAACCACTCGATTTAACTTTAAATGCAACATTTTGAATTAATTTGAATTGATTTTAAAAGCAATCTTTTACGTCAATGTGGAAAAATTTTAAATCACAGTCAAATATGTATTAGATTGCCAAATTAAATATTAACATCCCGATTCTGAAAATCAGGATGTTACATGGTTTATGTATAGAACCGTCTGTGACATATCACAGACGGCTCTATTAATAAACCGTCTGTGATATGGGGGATTATCACAGACGGTTCATAAATAGAACTGTCTGTGATATTTCACAGACGGTTATGTATATAAACCGTCTGTGATAAGCATATATCACAGACGGTTACTAGTAAGAACCGTCTGTGATAGGCCGGCAAAGCAAATGCCGCGCCCAACAGACCCAACACAGACGGATTCAAATTAACCCGTCTGTGATGGGGTGTCTTCTATAGCCTGTTTTGTAGTAGTGGATGCATGGGTGCACAGGGCACAGGGGATGGTGAGGACGTGGTGCAGTGTGGCCACAGCGGCGGCAAAGGGACGGGAGCAGGTGGCAGCATGGGAGTGGGGTAGGTGGCTGGCGTAGCGTGGCGCCAGTGGGGGCTGTTGAATGAAAGAGCAAAGAGGAAGGAGAAGGGAGACTGGCGTGTGGGCCAGGAGGGAAAAAGAAGTAGCCAAGGCGACACTGGCTAGTGGGCCAAGGAGAAAAAGAAAGAAAGAAAGAGAGAAAGGAAGAAAGAAAGCAAAGAAAATAAAAAGAAAAAAGAGAAGTCAGGCTGGGCCGGGTCGTTTCGGTCCAAGCCGCACTTTCAAGGTTCTAGCTTATTTTCTTTTTTGTTTCTTTTTAAACTTGGCTTGAATTCAATTTTCTGTTTTGGGGGTTGACGTTTCAATTAACAACTCAAAAATTCGGACATCGACCAAGCGCAACAAAAATTTTTAAAAATCCCACATTTTTAAACAATTTCAAATGCTCAGAATTTTTGGGATGTTACGAACTACCCCCCTTAAAAAGAATCTTGACCCCGAGTGGTAGGGGAAGGAGTGTGGGGTACTGACACTTTTATTATTGCTTCATCGGCTCCTGATGTGGCTTCTCCACATCGTTGTCCTTTTGCTTGCCTTATTGTCGGTGTTTTAGAACCGATCTTACGTAAAGATTGTTTGATTCGGGGGGTCTCCACAATTGATCACACAGACGAAGAAGACACGGGGATTTTTATACAGGTTCGGGCCTTCTCCGGTGAGAATAACAACCCTACTCCTGTGTATCTTGTATTTGCTCTTTGGATTACAATCGAATAAGTATTTTCCTAACTGTTCTCCAAAGAAGGCTCTATTTCTTCTTTGCCCAAAAAGCCTCCCCCTCTATCTCTAACAGATACCTATTTATACTAAGCAGTAGTGGACGTTGTCCTTCCAGGCTAATTAGTCGCTCATTATTATGCAATAATAAGAGTAATTACCGAGTAGTAACCTCCCATCTTGTCAATCGATTTACGATCGAGTAGTGGGAATTATTTACGATTATGTCGAGATAATCGTGTATTTTGACCGCTAGATTCTCACCGTTTAATGGGCGTCAAGCGGGTGGG
The DNA here is from genome assembly GCA_036346255.1 of Ampelocalamus luodianensis. NCBI lineage: Eukaryota > Viridiplantae > Streptophyta > Magnoliopsida > Poales > Poaceae > Ampelocalamus > Ampelocalamus luodianensis. The sequence continues at coordinate 27,197,662 of CM070620.1, read as the reverse complement.
TCCAACAAGTTGTGAGGAACCCGTAGCGAGCCCCGATCGTGAAAAACTTACGACCGGACATACTCGTAACGATCATACCATAGTCGTAGAAGAGCTTACGACTAGGTAGTAGTCGTAACGATTATACCATGGTCGAGAAGAGCTACGACCGGGGGTAGTCGTAGGGATTATCCGTGGTCGTAGAAGAGCTTACGACCGGGGTAGTCGTAGGGATTATACCGTGGTCGTAGAAGAACTTACGACCGGGGTAGTCGTAGGGATTATATCAGTGATCGTGAAGAACTTACGACGGGGGTAGTCGTAGGGTAGCCTCGACTTCGACTAGTTCTTCCTTTGATATTTTAAGGGTATGTCTTATGGCGTCATATTTCTTGATTATGGAGTAAATAAATGAGGATTATTTAGATCCTCGTCATCTAGCCCCCTTCAAGTGAAAATAACTTACTTGAGTGAAGGGTCGTAGACGATCCTTTGACCACTAAGGGGTCATTAGGAAAACGTTGAAGGAAAAACTCTTCAACCCTTGTTTCTCTCGACCAGAATATGCTTGATCGAGGTAATTGGTTTAAGGTTGTCACGACTACGAGATGTCTTACTACTTGAAGCCGTCGTAGCCTTAAACCGAAAATAAGGTTTTCCGGTTGGTCTTTCACTTGACCCGGGTCAAGATGGTAATTTCACTTGAGGTGTGAAAAGGTGTCTTGGGACTTTCCATAGGCGGTAAAAGCTCGTCCGTTGAAATGATTCCCGCGGTGGCGATCGTTGGGATTTGCGACGTTTCATCTCAATCGTGCGGTTATAAAGCGGGCGCGGGGAAGAACTTAGGTTCTTACCTTTTACCCAACATCTATTGCTTTCTTGTTTCTTCCGCACGGTGACTCGTACATTTTCTTGAAGCTTTCCCAACCTTAAATCTTCTCGTTCTTGAGAGAAAAAATGGCCAGGATTGTCTCTGAATGGGCCGAGTCGGAGATGGATGATGCAAAAATTACTGCTTTGGTCGCCGCCGAGAAGATCCCCGAGGGTCTTCTCGTGACTTGGATTGCGGCAAATGGGCAACATTGGCCTTCGGGAGAGGTAGGCCAAATTCCCGTCTTCCAGGCTTACTGTGAGTGTGGCCTTCGATTGCCTGCTCACCCTTTCCTCACGCTCGTACTCGAGCACTTCAGGGTGGAATTAGTGAACCTTGGTCCTAATTCCATCACGATGTTAAGTGTATTCGTGTACTTGTGTGAGGCCTACCTAGGATTCCGGACCTCGAGTGTTCGGTATTATTATGGAATGGCTCGTCAGCCGAGATCGCTGTAGTCAGTAGTCCAAGCTCCATGACAACAAGTCGAAGGAGTATATTCAGATGTTTACCCGGTCGTCCTGGCCGGGTTGGAAGAAGAGGTGGTTCTACTGGGAGGTTACCCAGGAAGATAGCCTCTCGTTCGTTGGACAGGCCGCCGAGCGATCTTCTTCCTGGGACTCGACTCCCAGTAATCTCGACCGGATAGCCCCCTATATTCAAGCTATCAAAGACTTGAAGTCGGAGGGGCTCACCGGTTGGCACGTGGTGAAGGACTTCATCACGCGCTGGATTAGTCCTTTGAAGACAAGGGTCCCTCCCATGTGGAGGTACTCAGGAAAGGACGACCCAACCAGGGACTACAAGGACGGTGAGTAGAAAGACTTACTCTTTTGGTTTTATCCTTGGTTAACCCTGATTTAGTCTGTTTAATCGTATTGTCCATATTCCCAGATCTTTCGCAGGCGGAGGTTGACGCACGTGTCCGGCTCATCTGCGAGAAGCATCCGGCGAATATGGCGGCCCCTCAAATCCTCGCGGTTTTGACCACAGAGGAGAAAAAAAGGCGCCTAAAGGTAATCAAACGACTCTGCGTTTAGGTGTTTTATTGTCGTAGAATAGTATACGACTAGCTGATTTGTCGCAGAAAAACTTACGACTGGGTACTGATCGTAGAAAAACTTACAACCGGATGACTTACGATTAGACAATGTCGTAGAAAAACTTACGACTTAACGTAATCGTAGAATGACTTACGATTAGATAATGTCGTAGAAATACTTATAATTTTTGAGCTAATCATACAGACCACTTTTCTCCTTCTTCAACAGAAAGTTGGCATGGAGAACCGCCGAGACAACGAGGAAGTCGAGTGGTGGTTGTAGGGCGACTCTGTGACAGTCGTGAAGTCCCCTCCATCTAAAGCGCCGACCGTAAAAGTCGGCGACAAGGGGGGTTCGAGTTCTGCTCCTCCTGCTCCTTTTGCTAAGTTTGCCGCAGATCTAGCCACGGCAAGAAAGAGAGCAGAAGAAGAGGCTCTTGCCCTTAAGCGCAAGGTCCCCAAAGTTAAGGTACCTTTCTACTACGATGACAAGTCCTTCGCAGTTTCTGCTTCTCGCGGCTTTGTAAGACAGCTAGAAAAGGAGAACTGGAAGGAGTTTATGTCTTTTGTGAAGGAAACTGCTGCTCCGGTGGAATCTGAGGCCAGGGGGAGCAGCATTCTCAGGGTGGTCGAGACTGATCTCGTCCACCCGGGAAGTCGGGAGGAGATGACTCCTGTTGCCCCGAGTGCATCTCAACCAATGGTGGTTGAGAAGAAGTCGAAGAAATCTTCCGTTGGGAAGGTTGCTCCCAAATTTCGGGTTAGGTCCAGCGCACAGAGGTATGTAAAATAAAACACATAAGTGTAATGACTACTTACTGTTTTATTTGTTGACTTGTTGTTGCGCTTTGCGATTCTCAGCTCGGCGTCTTCAGCCCCCAGGGGAACTCTCATAGAGGATCCCGTTATCACCCCTTCAACCGAAGGGGGTGCGACAACGACAGTAGCTAAAGATCTAGCTCTCGCCCCACTGCAGAAGAGGCCGCGATTCTTTGAAGTCGCTCGAAGGCCAATGATGTTGAAGTCACTCGACATCCGGGTCGTCGAGAGAGGCGTGATGGAGGCCACACAAGCCTCGAGGAGGCACCGAGACGCACGGCGGCGAGCGCCGACCGCCGTGCGGTAAGGAGGTCGTTGAGGATGTTCCTCCGCCCTCCGGTGGAGTTCACGTCACGATCAGAGGAAGAGGAGTATTTCAACTTTTGCTCTGACTTCTTTGGCCCTGACTCCATCGTAGGATCTTCCGCCTACCGCTCCCGCGATCGAGTTCCCCACCCCAGTAGCATTGTCAATTGCGGAGACGTATTTGATAATGAACGACTTGAAGGGGTATGGTGGAAGCGAGTCGAGGAGATGGATGGGCTGAAGGATCCATCACGAATAGTCTCCATGTTTGCTTGGTCAAACATGAACGTAAGTATTTATCGATACTCACTTAGGGTTTTATCTCTTTATCTTATCGTTTCTCTCTTTTTCAGAGTTGAGCAAGTCGCTACGATTTGCGAGTACAATCGGCAACTTGTCAAGCTTCAACAAGAAAGGCAACACTCTGCGAACAAGCAGAGAGGTGGTGAGTGACACTCGTAACCAGTTGTCGTAGAAAAGCTTACGACTTATACTAGTCGTAGAAGAAACTTACGACTAGGGGGTGGTCGTAGAATAACTTACGACTACCCATTGGTCATAGAAATGCTTATGACCACTTGTTTTCATGTCTGCTCTTTTATCTTTACAGGTTTAAGAGCGACGAAAAGACCTTGGCTGATTCGCTCGACTTTGAAAAAGCCGAGTCAAAGAAGCTAAGGGACAAAGTTACTGACCTCCTGAAGAAGCTTCAGGAGGCTAACTCTGCAGCTAAACAGTTGCAGGAAAAAATAAACAGTACGTATTACTACGACTGCTTCTGATCTTGGTTTCTGCATCCCTTTGCTTTTTGACCTCTTATTCTTTTGTAGAAAAGAAGTGAAAATAAGACCCTTCACCCAATAAGGGGCTCTCGGATGAGGTTAATGAGAAGACTTCCGTTGTCCGCGAAATCTCCCGGATCGCGAAGGAGAAAGACCAAGAGATTGAGAACTTGGGTTCTCAATTAGCTGGTAAGTAGAACTTTTACCTGCTATTTACTCATTCTATCTTCTCATAGAATCGTTTTTCTTATTCAATCCTTGCTCTTATCAGACCGATTGACTGAAATAAAGTGACTCCATGAGGCTTCGACTTATTCCCAGGAGGAGACAAAATCAATGAAGATCAATCTTCAAGATAATATCTCACTTCTGAACAATGTACTTGATGGGCTTCGTGCCGGGAGGGTTGTTCCTCGTGACGACACGATGGCCGCTCATACGAGTGCCATTGGGGAACAAGTCGGTACTCTGAACGAGATGATATCTACTCTGAAGGCCAATCAGAACGATTCAATAAGGGAAGCGGTCAAAGGAGCTGTGAGTTTTATTTTAGCAAAACTCAAGGCCCGTGATCCTAACCTTGATCTTCATTCTGTTGAAGCTGACTTCGACTGCACCGAATCTGAAGCCGAGAAGCTGATCGAAGAGATGCAGTCGGTTGGCGAGAAGGTCGCGGAGGAGATGCAGATAGAATCTCCCTAGACAGAGTAGTCTTGTAATATATTTTTTTGTATAAACAAGTCTTTTTTGGTGGTGACGCCTAAATATATGATCCTTTTTCCTGCAAATTATCTTGTAGAGTAAATAGTAACTCGTAAGATAAAAGAAGAAATAGTTAGACCAGATATGAGCGATTCCTCCTTCCTTCCGTATCTTTCCTGTGAATCATCTCATAGAGTAGTTAGTAACTCGTAGGATGATATCTTTAGAAAAAATTAGACTAAGAAACGAAGTCATGTTTATAACTTTATCCTAGCCCCCGGCTACTTAGTTTATTTTTAATAAACTAGGTAAGTAGTAAAGAAAGGGTTCTGAAAAAACAGAGAGGTTTGTTCGTCTTAGAGTTGTCAAATATCGACTTGTTTGCACTAGTCGAAAGAGTAGAAACAGATCGACGCTAGGAAGTTCCCTCTAGTGGGCAGGACCACGTGCAGAGAAAAAAGGCTTCGACTAGGTGATGTTACCATCTCCGACCAGATTAATTAACTCGATAACGACGACTAGAGCGAAACAAGCTTCTCGAGTACCTTAAGGATTCATTCGGCTACATTCATCTTTCCGGACTTAGTTGTTCGGGCAAAGAAAAGTAGGAAACCGAACAACATTAGGAAGTTCCGTCTAGTGGGCGTAACCACGTGCGATGTGAGAGGCTTCACTAAGTGTGTTTCTTCCTTCGACCAATAAACTAATCAAATTATTTGAAAAGGTAGCGAATGCATCTCAAAGAAAAGGTTACTCTTCTCGGTTTATTTTTGAAATAAGCTAAGGTGATATGAATTAAACAACAACTTTCGACCATTTTTCTGAGCTCAATAAGCTTTGTACTGATTGTTTAAGAACGAAGCGATATTAGGAAGCTCCTTCCAGCGGGCAGAACCACATGCAGAGAGGAGAGACTTCGACTAAAAGTATCGTCCTTTTGCTAACCATTGTACTGGAAGGATGAGAAAAAAAATGGTCGAAAGAATAAAAGCGAAATTCAAAATAGACAAAAAAAGATAGGGAGAACCTGTTGCTTTATTGCCGTTGAAGTTTGTTACACATAAAATTTGCGTAACTGGTCAATGTTCCAAGAATTTGAGAGAACACGGCCGTCTTCCATTGCAAGTCATACCGATCCCGGACGCGTTACTTCGACCACAGTGTGAGGACCTTCCCACTTGGGGGAAAGTTTGTTCCGATTAGACTGGGATTGGATAAGTATCAATACCAAATCACCTGCAGCGAGGCTGCGAGGTTGGACCTTACGATCATAGTATCTGCGCAGGCTTGTTGGTAGACCGCGAACGGAATAAAGCTTTGTTCCTCTGTTCTTGAGCGAGTTGATGTCGTCGTCGAAGATGTTCTTGAGACGAGTCGTGAAACTTGTCGACTCTTTACGACTGATCTTAATTTACGGAGGAAGCATGGCTTCACACAAAAACTAGAAAGAAAGGTGTTTCTCCGTAGCTCGGCTAGTCGTCGTCTGAATTGCCCATATCATCAAGGTAATTCTGCACCCAAGCCCCGAGCGCTTTACCACCGATCGAAGACTCGGTCTTGATTCCCTTCATTATCGGCCGTTCGCTCTCTCGATCGCTCCGTTGCTTTGGGGGTGTGCGACGGAGGCGTAACACAAACGAGTTCCCAACTCGTCGCAAAATTCCTGAAATTTTGCGCTTGTAAATTGTTTACCGTTATCTGTGATAATTCGACTTGGTACTCCGAATCGAGTGATCACGCATCTCATCATGAACCGTTTTGCTGCTTCCATTGTTATCCCAGTCACAGGTTCGACTTCTATCCATTTGTGAATGTATCAATAGCCACAAACAGGAACTCGAAACCTCCTGGAGCTCTGGGTAACGGTCCTAGGATATCGAGACCCCAAGTTGCAAAAGGCCATGACAGAGGAATTGTTTGTAACGCCTGAGCTGGTTGGTGTATTTGCCGGCTATGAAACTGACACTGTACATATTTTTTAACCATCTCCTTGGCATCGTAGAGGCTCATGGCCAATAAAACCTTGTCAAAAGCTTTACCAACCAGTGTTCTGTAGGAAGCATGAGTTCCACAGATCCCTCCGTGTATGTCGTGAAGGAGTTTTAATCCTTCGCTTTGCGGAATACATCGCATGAGCACCCCTTGGGTTCCTCTTTTATAAAGAACACCTTCGACCAAAGTATACATTTTGGCTTTTCGGGATAATCGATCTGATTCTAGATCGTCATCGGGTAAGGAACCCTCTTGAAGATACTCATAAATGGGCGCCATCCATGTATCTTCGTACTCTAGACAGGATGTTTCTATAGAAGGTGTCTCGGTTAAATGCGACTATGGACGGTTTACAAGTCGCTCCAAGAACACCCTTTCGGTACTACGGATCGGGAGGAAGCTAGACGAGCCGCTTGGTCTCATGAGAAATTATCCTTCGAGGATAAATTGTACCTCAAAGCCCAAAAGTGCTTTTCTAACTTTCGTATTCGATAGGTACCGGACATGGTCGAATTGGAGCACTGGTACTCCTTTCCGACTTGATTCACGACTAGCTGAGAGTCTCCTCTTACGAGCAATCGTCGAATCGAGAGTGCTTTCGCAACTCGTATGCCAGCTAGCAAACCTTCGTACTCTCCCACGTTATTAGTGGCCTGAAAGTTTAATTGTATGGCATACTTTAAGGTTTCTCCGGTAGGAGATTCCAGGACCACCCCAGCCCCCGAGCCACTTATCGTAAGTGACCCGTCAAAGTATATCATCCACTGATCGTGGGAATCGTACTGGGGATCCTGAACAGGTTCAGAATTTGTCCATTCGGCGACAAAGTCTGCCAAGATCTGGGATTTAACGGCCGTTCGGGACACGAAATGGATGTTGAACGCCCCAAGTTCCACTGACCATTTTGCCATGCGTCCCGCTGTTTCCCTATTCTGGAGGATCGCTCCCAAGGGAAACTCAAACGACACAGCTAGTTTGTGCGTCTGAAAATAATGCCGCAGTTTCCTCGAAGACATGAGGAGGGCATAAAGAAGTTTTTGAACCTAAGGGTAACGCTCCTTAGGTCCGTGCAAAACCTCACTCACGTAGTATACTGGTCGTTGTATGTTCTCACGTTCTACGACCAGCACTGCGCTTACTGCCTGTGGCGTGGCAGCTAGGTAAATTAAGAGCATCTCTCCTAGCTTCAGGGAAACTAGAACAGGAGCACTCGTAAGATACCTCTTGACTTCCTCGAAGGCTAAGTTAGCCTCTTTTGACCATTCGAAACCTTCATGTTTCCTTAGAAGTTTGAAGAAAGGTAGTCCTTTTTCTCCCAGTCGTGCTATGAAACGACTTAACGCCGCCATGCACCCTGTGAGTTTTTGGACTTCTTTTTTCGTGGTCGGGGGGCGCATCTGAGTGATGGCTTTGATCTTTTCGGGATTTGCTTCGATTCCCGCTCGTAAACCAGAATCCAAGCAATTTTCTGAAGAGACTCCGAACACACACTTCTCGGGATTTAGTTTCAATTGGTGTTTTCTGAGGTTGTCGAAAGTCTCCTGCAAGTCTGTGATATGTTCGAGTCGTTTGGTGCTTTTTACGACTAGGTCATCAACATAGGCTTCCAAATTTCAGCCTAGTTGAGGAGCGAAAGTCGTTTGCATCAAACGTTGAAAAGAAGCTCCAGCATTTTCTAGGCCGAATGGCATTTTGACATAGCAAAATACTCCAAACGGTGTAATAAATGCGGTCTTTTCTTCATCTTCTCGATGCATACTGATCTGATGATAACCAGAGTATGCATCTAGAAAACTCAACATTTCACATCCTGCAGTAGAGTCAACCAGCTGATCGATGCGAGGTAAAGGGAAATCATCTTTTGGACAAGCTTTATTAAGATCGAAAGTCACGCACATACGCCATTTGCCGTTAGACTTTCTAACCATTACAGGGTTGGCCAACCACTGTGGGTGGTTGACTTCTCTTATAAAACCTGTTTTAAGCAACTTGTCCAATTCGACCTAATAGCATCTCGTCGATCGGGGCAAATCTCGTAACTTTTGTTTTACTGTAGTTTATCGTGCCGTAAGGCTAGCCTTGCTCGATCACATTCCTTGGGACTCGGGCATGTCGGATGCTTGCCACGCAAAGACATCGGCGTTGCACGGAGGAAGGTGATGAGGGCGTCTTCCTATTTAGGGTCGGAAGAATCCCCAATGCGAACAGTCTTCGAGGGCTCCTCTGCGTCCAGAGGAACCTCTTTGACCTGGTCGTTCGGCTTAGGTGCAGCTTTAGGCTTCGACTTGCTAATCGAAGGCTGACTTTCGTCTCGAGTTGGTAGTTGTCCAACCATCTCAAGGGAACGACGGTCGTAGGAATGCGCCATCTTCTTGTCACAATATATTGTGATCACTCCTTTGGGACCTGGCATCTAAAGACATTGGTACCCATAGTGAGTAGCTATCAAAAATTTTGCCAGAGTAGGTCGTCCGAGTATGGCGTTATATGCCGTATCGAAATCGACTACATCAAAGGAGACTTTCTCTGTCCTGAAATTGCTTGGTGATCCAAACGTTAAAGGAAGAGAAACTTGGCCAATGGGTTTGGCCGAAGACCCCGGTACGATTCCATGAAATGAATATCGTACCGGTCTTACCTTTGTCCCGGTACTTGCATCTCGCCTAGGTACTCGTAAATGAGATATTTAACGAGCTTCCACCATCAACTAAAACTCGATTGACTCGACAATTGTTGATGGTGGGTTCGACCACTATCGGAAATCGACCTGGTCTAGTCGAAGGTATCGGACAATCACCTTTCTCGAAAGCAAGGGTGATTTCCACCACTTCGTAATTTATTGACAAGAGGAGAGTCGATTGTGTTTACCTCACGCTCGATCGCTTTCACCGTCTTCGTGATTCGTATGTCAAGACCCCATAGATGTGATCAATGGTGTGTCTGCGGGTCCCGAACGGCATCTCCTCATCGTCCGACTCCTTTTGTCCACTGGTTTGGCCCACCTATTCAAGAATAGGAAGTGGCCCTTTGCCAGAATAATAGTCCTCGAGTTTCGTAAGAAAACTCGGCGATTCTGAGTCATGCCCTTCTTTTTTATGAAAAGGACACCACCTGGGTTTGTCGTTTCTCCGATCTTGGTGTTTACCTTTACTTCGATCGGGATTTTGCTTGGGGTTGTGTGGCTCCTTATCGCTTACGGCTAGGACCTCCTTAGAACTAGCATCTGGAGATTTTTGACTTTTCGCTTTGTTCTTAGATTTCCTAGCCTTTTTATCCTTTTTCTTACCACTTTCGCCTGCTTCCCGAGGGATGCCATCTTTGAGATCGATGGTATTGTTCCATTCGACCGCTTCAGCAGCAGTCGCATATCTATTAGCCATCTCAAAGAGCTCAGCGACGGTGGCAGGTGGATGTAAAGCGATGTCCTCTGTTATTCTTCTGCTACGGACTCCCTGTTTGAAAGCCCTGATCACAGATGAGTTAGAAACTTTCGGAATAGAGTTTCGAACCTGACTGAAGCGCCTGATGAATTGTCGTAGCGTTTCATGGTTGTTCTGTCTTATCTGGTGCAGGTCATCCTCCTTTCTTGGGCGATTGTAAGTTCCTGAAATTAGCCGCAGAGATCACGAGGTGTTGCCACGAGCGATCGACTCAAATGGTTGGTTTAGAAGCCATGATCGCGTCGATCCTTCGAGCACAGTCGGAAGGTAATTCGCCATGACATGCTCTCCTCCTCCTGCAGCTCGGATAGCTGTAGTGTAGATTTGGAGGAACTCGATGGGGTTTTGAGTTCCATCGAATTTCTCCATATTCGCTCGATCGAAATCGAGGCGCCAACGAACCACTCGAAGGTCGCGAGAACGCCCGACATCCCGAGATAACCTCTTGTCTTCTTTTTGCGTAAACGGCGGGTTAATGTCGCCGCGATCGAACTCGCCGATACCCGACCATGGGGACTAGGCCTATAATAGGCCTCACCTTACGGGGAAATACTCCTCGCACCGCTTGCCGCCGCGCGTCGTCGCTGAAGTGGTGAAAGATCACCCTCCCGTTGGCTTGTGGCATTTTCTCATGTCGAGAACGACATGAGGGAGAGTCGTGCCGCCTTCCATGCGATGAGTTTCCTGAACGGCTGGCAGAAGAAGTAGCCGCACTATTACGACTTCGTGGTTGTGGTCGACCTCGTCGCCGAGTTTGGCCATCATGTCACGAAGTCTTTGCGCGATCTCCTCGGCAAAAGATCATAACACGTGCTCGAGCGAGTTCTTGGGTGGGTTCTCCAAAGAAATCATTGATGTCTTTGGAGTTCTTGAGCTTCCTTCGATTTGAAATAAGCGCTCGGGGGAGGTTCTTACGAGCCACTATTTTCTTCCACAAATTGCCTCGAAATGGTCTATTTGAGACCCTTGAACTTGTTTTAATGGAGCGCGAGAATGTTGAGGATGTCCCGCACGTTCATCAAAGTGTTCGCTTGTTCGGTGTGTGGTGTCCTTGCCATTACGACGAGGTGGTGTAGAGTATGCTCGGCGGAAGCATGTCCAATCCTTCTTCCGGGAGAACGATCCCGATCGAGGGAAGGACGAAGACCTCCGTGGATGACTTCCACTTGCGCCGAGATCTCCTCACCGAGGAGTGGTCGAGCGACACCATCTGGCGACTTGGAGTAAACCCTCCGTAGGGGAACTCGGTTATAACCGCCTCGCCTCGCAGTGGCTCTGCGTCGGACGCTTGAATTTGGATGAATAGCATGTTCGATCCTCTTCCCTGCGGAAATGCTCGGAGAGATAGGACCATCAGATGTCGATGGAGCTCCGGGATAATGGCTTCCAGAACTTGTCTTGCCAACTCGAACTGCCTTGGGGGGACTCGAACACTTAGAGGAAAAGCTCTCGTCGTGTTGCGAGTTTGCCCTGAGATAGGGCTGTTGCTGGTCGAGTTGACCCTTGCCTCCCGAGGAAATTGATCCCTCGGCTGGGCGTACTGTCGTGGGGGATAAGGATCCCTCCTCGACTCTGGTGGTAATGTAGTCTCCGAGATCTGATAGAAGATCTCCGAGGCGCAATACCGCCGAAAGATTCGATACTCGGTTCAGATTCGAGACCGGCATCCATGTCGATGTCTGCAATCGGCCAAGTCGAACCAATTCTCCTCATTCCATTCTCCTGGCATGGTAGCATAAAAGAGAAAAGGAAGAACTGTTGACAAGGAATTACCAGAGGATCCCCACGGACGGCGCCAACTGTCGGTGTTTTAGAACCGATCTTACGTAAAGATTGTTTGATTCGGGGGGTCTCCACAATTGATCACACAGACGAAGAAGACACGGGGATTTTTATACAGGTTCGGGCCTTCTCCGGTGAGAATAACAACCCTACTCCTATGTATCTTGTATTTGCTCTTTGGATTACAATCGAATAAGTATTTTCCTAACTGTTCTCCAAAGAAGGCTCTATTTCTTCTTTGCCCAAAAAGCCTCCCCCTCTATCTCTAACAAATACCTATTTATACTAAGCAGTAGTGGACGTTGTCCTTTCAGGCTAATTAGTCGCTCATTATTATGCAATAATGAGAGTAATTACCGGAGTAGTAACCTCCCCATGCTGTCAATCAGTTACCAGTTAGAGGTAGTGGGAATTATCTACAGTTATGTCAGAGATAACTGCGCATTTTGACTGCTTAGATTCTCACTGTTTAATGGACCGTCAAACGGGTGGGTCCAGCAAGTCGTGAGGAACCTGTAGCAGGCCCCGATCATAGAAAAACTTACGACTAGACATACTCGTAACGATCATACCATAGTCGTAGAAGAGCTTACGACTAGGTAGTAGTCGTAACGATTATACCATGGTCGTAGAAGAGGTTACGACCAGGGGGTAGTCGTAGGGATTATCCCGTGGTCGTAGAAGAGCTTACAACTAGGGGGTAGTCGTAGGGATTATACCGTGGTCGTAGAAGAACTTACGACCAGGGAGTAGTCGTAGGGATTATACCGTGGTCGTAGAAGAACTTACGACCAGGGGGTAGTCGTAGGGTAGCCTACGACTTCCTAACTAGTTCTTCCCTTTTGATATTTTAAGGGGTATGTCTTATGACGTCATATTTCTTGATTATGGAGTAAATAAATGAGGATTATTTAGATCCTCGTCACTTATGATGGCCACAAATTTTTATCTTGATGGAATGACAGTAATTGTCCATATCCAAAGGAATAGTTAGCCTTGGAGATGTCGATATAGTAACTATATTCCGATCATCGTGTCCTATTTAGCTAGCCTTGGAATTCGTATACCAATCCTTTTTTATTTTATTTTGAAATATATTTATTTAGAGATTTTACTTAGGAATTCGTATCAAAATCAATTTGCTCATTTTATTTTATTTTTAATCTGAATTTCAGTTATTTAGGGATTTTACTTTGGAATTTGTATCGAAATCAAATTGCTAAAAAAAATGTTCCGAAATCCAGTTATTTTTTGTTGGAATTTGTATACTAATCCAATTGCTATTTTGTGTTTAATTTTTATTCCGAATTATATTTAGTTATAAATTTGATAATTTTATTCATTTTATGTTCTGAATTTTAGTTATTTATTGATTTTGTTTTGGAATTCGTATGGAAATCAAATTGCAAATTTTCTTTTATTTTTTACCCCAAATTTCAATTATTTTTTGTTGGAATTCGTATATTACTCCAATTGCTATTTTAAAAGTAATTATTCATAATTAAAATGATTAGTGATTTTACTTTGGAATTCATATCGAAATCAATTTTCTAATTTTATTTTATTTTTTGTTCTGAATTCTAGTTGTTTTTGTTGGAATTAGTATACTAATCCAATTACTAATTTTGTCTAGTTTGTATTCTGAATTATGTTTTTCTAATGATTTTTCTTAGGAATTTGTATCAAAATCAAATTGCTACTTTTTTGTTTTAATTGTGAATTTCAGTTATTTTTGCATTATACTTGTGATGGACTCTTATTTATAGATTGTACTTGACATGAACTCTTTCATTTAATATAGATCGTTATAATTTAGATCCACCATAATCAACAGTGTAGATCTTTATCTTTTTCTATCGATTAACGTGAAAATTTCTAACCACTGAGAGCAAACGTGATGACTTATTTTTCTATCGTTTTAATAATATAAAGATAGATAGATAGATAAGCTTTTGTAACATATCATTACAAAAAAGTAATGACCAAAGGGTGTATTAGAGACCGTGTAAATGTCCAAAAGGACCATAAAAAAGAGTCGGAGGTAGTATTTGTCAAGCTATTACCCAGAATTGTACACACTTTGAACAGACACTGGACTCAAGAAGGCTTGCCTGCTACGAGGGACTCCTTGCTTAATGATATCGATGACACGGCCATGGGTTTTCGTCTCCTCCGGGTGCATGGCTACCATGTCTCTCCATGTAAGTACCATGCATTTTTCTCGATTTTCCAGTAGGCAAGTTGGAGGTGTTTGTACGAGGGGAATTTCTTTATGATTTTTTTTTTTCATATTCAAATGGGCACGCTATTTAAATTAATCACCCCACGTCGTGCTACTAAAAACAAATCTGTAGAACTATAATTGTGTTGATATGTGTCACGTGCCTTTGAGCCCTTCCATATTTCCACAGATACTGTAGAAACAGATAATTCACCAAGGATGCTTTAAAATTTTTATATGGCGGGTATAAGTAGAGTGCGGTTGGTTTGAGAAGTCATCCCATAATTTTGATGGGATAACCACATCCCCATTTTCTATATTGTGCTTTCTTTCACAAGCATGATCACTCCATTTAAAGGGATTCAACCCCCTAACCGCGTTTGAGGCGGACGAGAAGGCTTGCACTCCATCTGATTCACACAATTCGTCCATTATGTCTTGGAATTGAAAGAATCGTTTCACATATTTGTCCATTGAATAAATGGAAGAGTATAGTTATTGCATTATTTGCAGTCTCTACCCATACTTAATATTGTAACAAGTGGCTATAGAACCTCATTTTATAGAGATCTGTATTGTCATTTCATATTTGCGCCACCACACCAGCAGTCGAGTCGAACGCCGCCACCAATGTTGAACTTGTCTCGTCTGTCGGGCTGAGCACAAGAGCGAGCTCCGAGAAATCGGATCGAGAGCTGGGCTCGATTGGCTATGGATTAGGACGGATGAAGCGACAGATCGTTTCGTATCCATTACGCTTCTAAACGCATGAAAACGTATTTTGCGCAAACATTTTTGTTTCATTACTGTTTTCTCAATTAAAATATTTTTATGTGCATTATTTACAACACTGTTTTTCCATTGACCATCCCATCATCCTTTCCTATTCCCGTGCTTTCCAATTATCTGTTTTATGCATACATTCCTTTTCTATTCCTTTGTTCTTTTCTTATTCTCGTGTTTTCCATTCTTACGTTCCAACTAGGTCCTAAATAACCAGTTAGTGCTAAGACAAGCTTATTCCTCAACCAAACACCCTTAATGTACCACTTAGAATTTGAGGTATTGAATTTTGCCTAATAGGTGTATTCAAGAATTTCGAAAAGGATGGCGAGTTCTTCTGCTATCCAGCACAGTCGAACCAATCAGTCACAGCGATGTACAACCTATACCGTGCTGCTCAGGTCGCGTTTCCCGGCGAGGGCGAGCTCGAGCGGGCCAAAATCTACTGCCGTGCCTTCCTCCGTGATAGGCGAGCCTCCAACAAACTGAACGACAAGTGGGTCATCGCCAAGGACTTGCCTGGTGAGGTATCAAATTCCAGTGATTGTCCATTCATAAATGTAGTTTGCTTTTTCTTTACGATACAAAGCGGATGCATACACCCAACACACATCATACTCACACCACCCACTTATGCACATCTCTTACAAACGTTAGGAATTAATCGGAGACAGCCTCATAGAACACGGACATATGTTTTTCTACTTAACGCATACATGTGTATACTCTATAAATGAGATGCGCCACGTTCGACCGAAGGATCGAACCCGGGCGGGCGGGCGAACGACGTTGCTTTAGATAGCGAATGAATGCATGCTCTAGTTGAATAACAGGTCGGGTACGCACTGGATTTCCCATGGAATGCAAGTTTGCCACGCATTGAAACAAGAATGTATCTGGAGCAATATGGCGCCAGTGGTGACGTGTGGATTGCGAAGGTCCTCTTTAGGTAAAATCGATTCTGATGTGTTCAGTTTACATGTAGAATTTACCTCTAGAAAACACAACCACCTTTTCACCTCTTGGTTTGAACTTTGCAGGATGCCCCTGATCAGCAACGACCTGTACCTCCAGGCGGCGAAAGCTGATTTCAGGGATTTCCAGAGACACTGCCAAATTGAGTGGCAAGGCTTCAAAATGTGACGAGCCTCTCCTCGAATTTAATTTGCCACCTGACTGATATATCCTCCAAATGTCAGTTACTTCTCACTCAAAAGTCAAAACTGCCCGCTTATGTGTATACGCGCAGGTGGTATGGCAAGAACAATCTTGAAATGTATGGTGTGACACCACAGACCGCACTGAGGGCGTACTTCTTAGCAGCAGCCAACATCTTCGAGCCAAATCGAGCAACCGAGCGCCTGGCATGGGCTCGCACGGCGGTGCTCGCCGAGGCCGTCTCATCGCACTTCCGAAGCAAAGCTTGCACTGACAACGTGAAGGAAGTGCTCATTAGTAAACTCACTAGCGACGAGTACGACAATCTTGCAAGGTTTGAGAAAAAATACATGGTTCGTTTTTTACTGAATTTTGTAAAGAAAACTGTCACATGATAGATAGGCAGATCCCTGACAAAAACAGTGTAGCTTCATAGTTCTTTCAAGTTTAGTTTACTCATGCAGCACGTGTGTGAACGCAGGCGATCTGCACAGGATGCGACAGGGCATGGCCTACTATGTGCGCCTCATGAGCTCATCTACCTCCTTGCATCTGAGGCTACGATGGTAGACAACCTTCGTGAGTCGGTAAAGTGCAACAACCTAAGCTTACACCCCCTGAATTTCATGATCACCTGATGTAAACGCAGCAGTGATTATTGTATGCATCACATGTATTTCTGATTTCAGTGGAAGCAGTGGCTCATGGCATGGTCTTCGGAGGAGGGCCGTGGATCGTGTGGAGGGAACACAGCGCTGTTATTAGTTCGTACCGTTGAGATCTGTTCTGGGAGGAATAGTAGTTCGAGTGAGCAGAAGCTGCATCTTTCAGAGTATTCTCAGCTTGAGCAGCTCACTTGTTCCATCTGCCGCAAACTTGCCGCCGGGGTTCTTGCTCGGCAGGTAGGCACATAAATCATCACAAGAATTATCACGTGTAGACTTTTGGGATCGTATGGTATTTATCGTCTTAAAAAATCTGCTTGATCAATGATCAATTAGGGTGGTGGAAATACGGACTTCATCGAGAATTTAGACGGACAAGTTGAGCTGGAGATACAAGAACTGACTCAGCGTGTTCTTCAGAGCTGCGATGCTGTCGACAGAGTGACCAGGCAGACATTCCTTCACGTGGTGAAGAGCTTCTACTACGTTGCTCATTACTCACCGGAAGCAATTGATAGCCACATCTCCATGGTCATATTCGAGAATGTCATTTAGGAATATCCCCCATTATGTTTTTATTCCTGTATATGACGACGTCATAACTACTAGTCGTCATAAGAGGACATAGAAAATTAAGTTCATAAGCAAAAATGTTACAGGGAATAAACTTGATAAAAATCCTCACGCAAATTCAAAACTCTGTTGGATACTTGGATTGGGTTTATATTTGAGGAGTACTTTTCTTTATTAATGAGGGAATTTCACATTAATTTTCAAACAGTTTGGCACTTTTTTGGGACACAAGATTTTTTATGGCAAAATTGGCTATCGGATATCACAATTTTGCGTTATTAACTGTGGAACACCTAAATTTTGTATCTTTATTGGAAGTGAAAGGATACGGGTAAACTACACTAGCTAATAATTCAAAACTTCTACTACGTAAACCAAAAAACTATGCAAACAAGAGATCATAAATCGTTACCACTAGACGCGTAATGCAGCGGAAGAAGAGTTAGAGCAACCTGATCTAACGTCGAGCGTGTCGATGTAGTGGTCGTAGTCGATCGTCCAGCATCCTCGATACTAATCTTCTCTTCTAGCAACCAATCGTGTTTCTTGTGAAGATCGCAGATCGTCCTCATTTAGCATAGCAGCAATCGCAGCAGCGCATCTACGGTATCCACACGTTCAGGGATGGAACACCATACGTCGTTGTGCTAGCACCGACTCGCACGGTAGGACCCACAAGAAGATGGTGGCTAGGGTTTTGGTGATGCAACTCACGTCGTCTGTCCTAATAGCCTCATGCATCCCCTTATAAAGAGTCCATGACGGATCCTATCCAAACTCATTTGTTCCAACCCGTTAAGTGTGTGACTCTGTAGGTTCATTCGTAATCGGTTGTGACTCAAAAATTCTTTTTCGACCACGAGTCATTAGTGGTTCCTAGCAGGACATAACGACTCCCGAATACATATAAATTATATCAGACGAACCTTAATGCAATGTGATCTACGACTAGGTCTTTATCACTTACAACAAGCTCATATCTCTATACGATCAGTTCATATTTAATCATGATCAGTTCGTAACTCCTTATGACCAGTTAGTGATTATGTTCGATCAGTCTATGACCAACTCGTATCTTCATACGACCAGTCTGTATCTGGTCGAACTGAACGACCTACTTGTGTATTCTCCCTTTGCCCTCACGATATCTATTTGAACTCCAGGTGACATATTTTGTCATCCATGGACTATTCAATACTTTCTCGATCAAGTGACAGATAACTTTATATGGTCGACTCTTCAACCACCAGTGACACAACTTCAAGTGACGGATAACATACTTGAAAGCTACCTTTATAATTACCCAGTTACAGAGTAGCGTTTGGTAACCCCTAAGTGTACTATTACATATGTAGGAAACCATGTTGATCTCAGGTCTAAGGATTATACATCATCATTGCTTGGACCAACTGATGACACATAAAATCGTAACAATCTCAATACTGTCTTAGGGTGGGTCAATCCAGCACTATGTTCTCTAACAAGTGTTCACATTATTGATTTGATATCCCTATATCCATGACTGGTGAAACATGGTCATCAATCAATACATGTGCTAGTCAATAAGTCACTAGCGTTCCGACCAATGACATCTGACCAGTGATACATTTAGAATGACATCATATAAGTTAAAGAGCTTCACCAACAAGTCACATACTTATTAATCTTTATAACTGATAATTCATTCAAGGAACATAATAATATTTATTCTATAACTCATAAACACAAACGTGATACGATCATCTCTATGGTTGCCTCTAGGGCATATCGCCAATAGAAAGACACTACAAAAATATGATTCTTTGTTGTGGAACACTGGGGCTATTATTATATCATTTCTAGCTAAGTTGAAGGGAGAATTTTTATAAATGACGGCTGGTGCCCCGGAACCTTTCAAACTGGGCTTGCATTTCAATCTCTCGTTCTCCCTTCTCTTTCTCTCAGACACTCTCCCCCTTCTCTCCCATCTCTCTCTGATTAGCGGTGCAACGGTAAGCCCCGATAGCAGACCGGGGACAAGCACACAAGCATGGCATGTTCCCAGCGAATACGAGCCAATTTGAGGTGCAGGAGGACAATGGGGATGGCCTTGGCGACCGGAACAGGCGGGGACCGCAGACATAAAATTCAGGAATATGATACAAGGTGCCCGATCTTCACGACGTAGGATCCTTAATACACCATGCAATCGCACAAACTGATGATGTTAACCATTGTCGATACATCAACTTGCGACAAAAGAATTCGTCCAACCGCAAGCTTGTGATCCCATCTACCCAGCCACGCAAAACTAGAGTCAATACATCAACTTGTGACAAATGAATTCGTCCAAGCACAAGCTCGTGACCCCGTCTACCTGACCACACAAAAGTAGACGTGACGATGCTCCTGCAAAATCCAAGGATTCACAAGAACAATAGAGGCGAGAAACTCCCAACTACCTCAAAGGCGCACTTGACTAACCTAGAAAACAAGAGTATAATTCTCAAAAATATTTAACCGTGGTCTAATTTACAATGAAAGGGCATATGGCTATTTATAGTTAGGATACAATCACCACTACCAGAAAACAGGAATTTCTCGAGTGTCCAAAACACTCGGGAAAATACGAAAAATACTTGGGAATGAAGTTCCTGAAGGTCGGCCAGCGGGAAAAGGTACTCGGGGCCATTTCGTCAGGGAAAAACTGCTTTCTCGAGTGTTTCCGACAGTTACACTTGGGAGAAATAGCTTTCCCGAGTGTTAGGATTTACACTCGAGAAACATCCAACACTCGGGAGAATAGTTGGCACAACAGGTTCAATACCGTAACGGAATACTCTCTCGAGTGTCCGTTGAAAGACACTCGGGAATCAAGTTTCATTCCCGAGTGTTTTTCAACGGACACTCGGGAATTAAGTTTCAGTCTCGAGTATTTTTCAAGGAATAACACTTGGGAAATAAGTTGTCAGTCACACAGGAATCATGCTTCTCGGCAAATATAGCTCAATTTTATACATACAATACGCATTTCATATTATACATATTCCACCACAAGGTATCACTAATGCACAAATCATTACATATATAGATTCGATAACATTAACATAATATTCGAGTTCACAATACAACGTTCACATATATAGACCTGACGAGGATCTAAATAATCCACATTTATTTACTCCATAATCAAGAAATATGACGTCATAAGACATACCCCTTAAATATCAAAAGGGAAGAACTAGCCAGGAAGTTGTAGGCTACCCTACGACTACCCCCTGGTCGTAAGCTCTTCTACGACCACGGTATAATCCCTACGACTACCCCCTGGTCGTAAGCTCTTCTACGACCATGGTATAATCGTTACGACTACTACCTAGTCGTAAGCTCTTCTACGACTATGGTATGATCGTTACGAGTATGTCTGGCCGTAAGTTTTTCTTCGATCGGGGCCTGCTACAGGTTCCTCACGACTTACTGGACCCACCCGTTTGACGGCCCATTAAACAATGAGAATCTAAGCAGTCAAAATACGCAGTTATCTCTGACATAACTGTAGATAATTCCCACTATCTCCGATCGTAATCGATTGACAAAGATGGGAGGTTACTACTCGGTAATTACTCTCATTATTACATAATAATGAGCGACTAATTAGCCCGAAGGACAACGCCCACTATTGCTTAGTATAAATAGGTATCTCATTAGAGATAGAGGAGAGGCTTTGGGGAAAGAAGAAATAGAGCCTTCTTTGGAAAACATTAGGAAATACTTATTCGATTGTAATCCAAAGAGCAAATACAAGATACACATGAGTAGGGTTGTTATTCTCATGGGAGAAGGCCCAAACTGTATAAAAATCCCGTGTCTTCTTCAATCAGGTGATCAATTGTGGAGACCCCGAATCAAACAATCTTTACGTAAGATCGGTTCTAAAACACCGGCGCTTGGCGCCGTCCGTGGGGAGCCTCGGTAATTCCTTGTCACGCTTCTTCCTTTTCTCTTTTATGCTACCATGCCAGGAGAATGGAATGAGGAGAATTGGTTTGACTTGGCCGATTACGCAGACATCGACATGGATGCCGGTCTCGAATACGAACCGAGTATCGAATCTTTTGACGGTATTGCCGCCTCTGGAGCATGGTAGTTAGGATCGCGATCCTACTCTTAGAGTCTTACGATTCTACGAACCCACGACAGCCTGTCGATCCGAGTCTCACTGTCGATCCGATCCTACTCAAGGTAGTTAGGATCGCGATCCTACTCTTAGAGTCTTACGGTTCTACGAACCCACGATACCTATCGATCCTACTCGTAGAGACTTAGGAATTTTTTTAGAGGCCAGCTTTGCGATATTTTGTTTTAGAGCAAAATTTGTTGATATTAATTTCGAGAATGAAACTATAAATAAACAAGGAGCGTGCAAAATATTATATCGTGTGGTAATGCTTGTTCTCCTGGTTGTAACTATATCACCCATCATGTCGAACAATTATGCTTTTCTTTGTGTGATAAGAAGTGTTTTGCCCTTTTTGGTAATAAGTAAGTGGTAAACTTTATAAGAATCATACAAACTTATAGTATAGATGGTAAATATGTGTATTTTACAAATCCGTAGAATCGCGATTCTACGATTCGACATCGATTCGATCCTACCGAGGCAAATCGATCCGACTTGGGATCTCGACTCGACTACCTTGCTCGAGATCTTCTATCGATCTCGGAGATCATTACCACCAGAGTCGAGGAGGATCCTTATCCCCACGACGACGCCCACCGAGGATCAATTTCTCGGGAGGCAAGGGTCAACTCGACCGAGAATACTGCCTCGGGCAAACCCGCAACACGACGAGCTTTTCCTCTAAGTGTTCGAGTCCCCAAGACGATTCGAGTTGGCAAGACAAGTTCGAAGCCATTATCCCGAGCTCCATCGACATCCGATGGTCCTCTCTCTCGAGCATTTCCGCAGAGGAAGAGGATCGAACATGCCGTTCATCTAAATTCAACCGCCCCGACGCAGAGCCACCGCAGACCGAGACGGTTATAACCTGCAGTTCCCTACCGGAGGTTTTACTCCAAGTCGCCAGATGGTGTCGCCGACCACTCCTCCAAAGAGGAGATCTCGAGCGCAAGTGGAAGTCATCCACGGAGGTCTTCGCCCTTCCTCTAATCGTGATCGTTCTCCCGGAAGAAGGATTGGACATGCTTCCCGCCGAGCATACTCTACACCACCTCGTCGAATGGCAAGGACACCACACCGCAAACGAAACGAACACTTTGATGAACATGCGGACATCCTCAACATTCTCGCGCTCCATTAAAACAAGTTCAAGGGTCCAAATAGACCATTCGAGGCAATTCGACGGAAGAAAATAGTGGCTCGAAGAACCTCCCCGAGCGCTTATTTCCGGTCAAAGGAAGCTCAAGAACTCCAAGACATCAATGATTTGTTTGAGAACCCACCCAGAACTCGCCGAGCACCGGTTATGATCTTTTGCCGAGGAGATCGCGCAAAGACTTCGTGACATGATGGCCAAACTCGGCGACGAGGTCGACCACAACCACGGTCGTAATAGTGCGGCTACTTCTTACGCGGCCGCTCAGAAACTCGACGCATGGAAGGCGGCACGACTCTCCCTCATGTCGTTCTCTCGACATGAGAAAAATGCTACAAGCCAACGGGAGGGGTGATCTTTCACCACTTCAGCGACCAGACGCACGGCGGCAAGCGGGATACGAGGAGTATTTCCCCGTGAAGGTCGAGGCCTATTATAGGCCTAGTCCCCATGGTCGGGTATCGACGAGTTCGATCGCGGCGACATTAACCCTTCGTTTCTGCAAAAAAGAAGACAAGAGGTTATCTCGGGATGTCGGGCGTTCTCGCCTAACCTTCGAGCGGTTCGTTGGCCGCCTCGATTTCGACCGACGAATATGGAGAAATTCGATGGAACTCAAAACCCCATCGAGTTCCTCCAAATCTACACTACAGCTATCCGAGCTGCAGGAGGAGGAGAGCATGTCATGGCGAATTACCTTCCGACTGTGCTCGAAGGATCAGCGCGATCATGGCTTCTAAACCAACCATTTGAGTCGATCTACTCGTGGTAACACCTCGTGATCTCTCACGGCTAATTTCGTGGAACTTACAATCGCCCAGGAAAGGAGGATGACCTGCACCGGATAAGAAAGAACAACCATGAAACGCTACGACAATTCATCAGGCGCTTC
The DNA here is from genome assembly GCA_036346255.1 of Ampelocalamus luodianensis. NCBI lineage: Eukaryota > Viridiplantae > Streptophyta > Magnoliopsida > Poales > Poaceae > Ampelocalamus > Ampelocalamus luodianensis. The sequence continues at coordinate 27,174,340 of CM070620.1, read as the reverse complement.
AGTCAGATATGCGACTGCTGCTGAAGCGGTCGAATGGAACAATACCATCGATCTCAAAGATGGCATCCCTCGGGAAGCAGACGAAAGTGGTAAGAAAAAGGATAAAAAGGCTAGGAAATCTAAGAACAAAGCGAAAAATCAAAAATCTCCAGATGCCAGTTCTAAGGAGGTCCTAACCGTAAGCGATAAGGAGCCACACAACCCCAAGTAAAATCCCGATCGAAGTAAAGGTAAACACCAAGATCGGAGAAACGACAAACCCATGTGGTGTCCTTTTCATAAAAAAGAAGGGCATGACCTTCGTAACTGCCGAGTTTTCTTACGGAAACTCGATGACTATTATTCTGGCAAAGGGCCACTTCCTATTCTTGAACAGGTGGGCCAAACCAGTGGACAAAAGGAGTCGGACGATGAGGAGATGTCGCCCAGACCCGCAAAGACACCATTGATCACATCTATGGGGGGTCTTCGGCATACGAATCACGAAGACAGCTGAAAGCAGTCGAATGTGAGGTAAACACAATCGACTCTCCTCTTGTCAATAAATTACCGAAGTGGTCGGAAATCACCCTTGCTTTCGAGAAAGGTGATTGTCCGATACCTTCGACTAGACCAGGTCGATTTCCGATAGTAGTCGAACCCACCATCAACAATTGTCGAGTCAATCGAGTTTTAGTTGATGGTGGAAGCTCGTTAAATATACTGTTTACGAGTACCCTAGACGAGATGCAAGTACCCAGGACAAAGGTAAGACCGGTACGATATTCATTTCATGGAATCGTACCGGGGTCTTCGGCCAAACCCATTGGCCAAGTTTCTCTTCCTTTAACGTTTGGATCACCAAGCAATTTCAGGATAGAGAAAGTCTCCTTTGATGTAGTCGATTTCGATACGGCATATAACGCCATACTCGGACGACCTACTCTGGCAAAATTTTTGATAGCTACTCACTATGGGTACCAATGTCTTAAGATGCCAGGTCCTAAAGGAGTGATCACAATATATTGTGACAAGAAGATGGTGCATTCTGCGCGACCGTTCCCTTGAGATGGTTGGACAACTACCAACTCGAGATTAAAGTCACCTTCGATTAGCAAGTCGAAGCCTAAAGTCGCACTTAAGCCGAACGACCAGGTCAAAGAGGTTCCTCGGGCCGCAGAGGAGCCCTCAAGACTGCTCGCATTGGGATTCTTCCGACCTAAATAGGAAGACGCCTCATCACCTTCCTCCGAGCAAACGCGATGTCTTTGCGTGACAAGCATCCGACATGCCCGAGTCCCAAGGAATGTGATCGAGCACGAGCTAGCCTTACGGCACGATAAACTACCCAGAAACAAAAGTTACGAGATTTGCCCCGATCGACGAGATGCTATTAGGTCGAATTGGACAAGTTGCTTAAAGCGGGCTTTATAAGAGAAGTCAACCACCCAGAGTGGTTGGCCAACCCTGTAATGGTTAGAAAGTCTAACGGCAAATGGCGTATATGCGTAGACTTTACTGATCTTAATAAAGCTTGTCCAAAAGATGATTTCCTTTTACCTCGCATCGATCAGCTGGTTGACTCTACTGCAGGATGTGAAATGTTGAGTTTTCTAGATGCATACTCTGGTTATCATCAGATCAGTATGCATCGAGAAGATGAAGAAAAGACCGCATTTATTACACCGTTTGGAGTATTTTGCTATGTCAAAATGCCATTTGGTCTAAAAAATGCTGGAGCTTCTTTTCAACGTTTGATGCAAACGACTTTCACTCCTCAACTAGGCCGAAATTTGGAAGCCTATGTTGATAACCTAGTCGTAAAAAGCACCAAACGACTCGAACATATCACAGACTTGCAGGAGACTTTCGACAACCTCGTAAAACACCAATTGAAACTAAATCCCGAGAAGTGTGTGTTCGGGTCTCTTGAGAAAATTGCTTGGATTCTGGTTTCGAACGGGAATCAAGCAAATCCAAAAGATCAAAGCCATCACTCGATGCGCCCCACCACGAAAAAGAAGTCCAAAAACTCACAGGGTGCATGGCGGCGTTAAGTCGTTTCATAGCACGACTGGGAGAAAAAGGACTGTCTTTCTTCAAACTTCTAAGGAAACATGAAGGTTTCGAATGGTCAGAAGAGGCTAACTTAGCCTTCGAGGAAGTCAAGAGGTATCTTACGAGTGCTCCTGTTCTAGTTTCCCCGAAGCTAGGAGAGACGCTCTTAATTTACCTAGCTGCCACGCCACAGGCAGTAAGCGCAGTGTTGGTCGTAGAACGTGAGAACATACAACAACCAGTATACTACGTGAGTGAGGTTTTGCACGGACCTAAGGAGCGCTACCCTCAGGTTCAAAAACTTCTTTATGCCCTCCTCATGTCTTCGAGGAAACTGCGGCATTATTTTTAGACGCACAAACTAGTTGTGTCGTCTGAGTTTCCCTTGGGAGCAATCCTCCAGAATAGGGAAACAGCGGGACGCATGGCAAAATGGTCAGTCGAACTTGGGGCGTTTGACATCCATTTCGTGTCCTGAACGACCGTTAAATCCCAGATCTTGGCAGACTTTGTCGCCGAATGGACAAATCCTGAACCTGTTCAGGATCCCCAGTACGATTCCCACGATCAGTGGATGATGTACTTTGACGGGTCACTTACGATAAGTGGCTCGGGGGCTGGGGTGGTCCTGGAATATCCTACCGGAGAAACCTTAAAGTATGCCATACAATTAAACTTTCAGGCCACTAATAATGTGGCAGAATACGAAGGTTTGCTAGCTGGCATACGAGTTGCGAAAGCACTCTCGATTCGACGATTGCTCGTAAGAGGAGACTCTCAGCTAGTCGTGAATCAAGTTGGAAAGGAGTACGGTGCTCCAATTCGACCATGTCCCGTACCTATCGAATACGAAAGTTACAAAAGCACTTTTTGGGCTTTGAGGTACAATTTATCCCCGGAAAGGATAATTTCCTCGCAGACCAACTGGCTCGTCTAGCTTCCTCCCGATCCGTAGTACCGAAAGAGGTGTTCTGAACGACTTGAAACCGCCCATAGTCGCATTTAACCGAGACACCTTCTATAGAAACAACCTCTCTAGAGTACGAAGATACATGGATGGCGCCCATTTATGAGTATCTTCAAGAGGGTTCTCATCGATGACGATCTAGAATCGATCGATTATCCCGAAAAGCCAAAATGTATACTTTGGTCGAAGGTGTTCTTTATAAAAGAGGAACCCAAGGGGTGCTCATGCGATGTATTCCGCAAAGCGAAGGATTAAAACTCCTTCACGACATACACGGAGGGATGTGTGGAACTCATACTTCCTATAGAACACTGGTTGGTAAAGCTTTTCGACAAGGTTTTTATTGGCCAACAGCCCTCTACGATGCCAAGGAGATGGTTAAAAGATGTGTACAGTGTCAGTTTCATAGCCGGCAAATACACCAACCAGCTCAGGCGTTGCAAACAATTCCTCTGTCATGGCCTTTTGCAACTTGGGGTCTCGATATCCTAGGACCGTTACCCAGAGCTCTAGGAGGTTTCGAGTTCCTGTTTGTGGCTATTGATACGTTCACAAAATGGATAGAAGCCGAACCTGTGACTGGGATAACAACGGAAGCAGCAAAACGGTTCATGATGAGATGCGTGATCACTCGATTCGGAGTACCAAGTCGAATTATCACAGATAACGGTAAACAATTTACAAGCGCAAAATTTCAGGAATTTTGCGACGAGTTGGGAACTCGTTTGTGTTACGCCTCCATCGCACACCCCCAAAGCAACAGAGCAGTCGAGAGAGCGAACGGCCAGATAATGAAGGGAATCAAGACCCGAGTTTTCGATCAGCTGGTAAAGCGCTCGGGGGCTTGGGTATAGGAATTACCTTCATATATGGGCAATTAAATGCGACAACTAGCCGAGCTACGGAGAAACACCTTTCTTTCTAGTTTTGGTGCTGAAGCCATGCTTCCTCCGTAAATTAAGATCGGTCGTAAAGAGTCGACAAGTTTCACGACTCGTCTCAAGAACATCTTCGAGCGACGACATCAACTCGCTCAAGAACAGAGGAACAAAGCTTTATTCCGTTCCGCGGTCTACCAACAAGCCTGCGCGAGATACTATGATTGTAAGGTCAACCTCGCAGCCTCGCCGCAGGGATTTGGTATTGAGACTTATCCAATCCCGCCTAATCGAACAAACTTTCCCCAAGTGGGAAGGTCCTTACACCGTGGTCGGCGTAACGCGTCCGGATCGATGCGACTTGCAATGGAAGACGGCCGTGTTCTCTCAAATTCTTGGAACATTGACCGCCACGCAAATTTTATGTGTAACAAACTTCAACGGCAATAAAGCAACAGTTCTCCTATCTTTTTGTCTATTTTGAATCTCGCTTTTATTCTTTCGACCATTTTTTCTTCTCATCCTTCCCGTACAATGGTTAGCAAAAGGACGATACATTTAGTCAAGTCTCTCCTCTCTGCATGTGGTTCGCTACTGGAAGGAGCTTCCTAATATCGCCGTTCTTAAACAATCGATACAAAGCTTATTGAGCTCAGAAAAATGGTCGAAAGTTGTTAAGCGAATTCATATCACCTTAGCTTATTTCGAAAAATAAACTGAGAAGAGTAACCTTTTCTTTGAGATGCATTCGGCTACCTTTTCAAATAACTTGATTAGTTTTACTGGTCGAAGGAAGAAACACACTTAGTCGAAGCCTCTCCTGTCTTGTGCACGTGGTTCTGCCCACTAGACGGAACTTCCTAATGTCGCTCAGTTTCCTACTTTTGCTGCCAGAACAACTAAGTCCGGAAAGATGAATGTAGCCGAATGAATCCTTAAGGTACTCGAGAAGCTTGTTTCGCTCTAGTCGTCGTTATCGAGTTAATTAATCTGGTCGGAGATGGTAACATCACCTAGTCGAAGCCTTTTTTCTCTGCACGTGGTCCTGCCCACTAGAGGGAACTTCCTAGCGTCGATCTGTTTCTACTCTTTCGACTAGTGCAAACAAGTCGATATTTGACAACTCTAAGACGAACAAACCTCTCTATTTTTTCAGAACCCTTTCTTTACTACTTACCTAGTTTATTAAAAATAAACTAAGTAAGTAGCCGGGGGCTAAGATAAAGTTATAAACATGACTTCGTTTCTTAGTCTAATTTTTTCTAAAGATATCATCCTACGAGTTACTAACTACTCTATGAGATGATTCGCAGGAAAGATACGGAAGGAAGGAGGAATCGCTCATATCTGGTCTAACTATTTCTTCTTTTATCTTACGAGTTACTATTTACTCTACAAGATAATTTGCAGGAAAAGGATCATATATTTAGGCGTCACCACCAAAAAAGACTTGTTTATACAAGAATATATTACAAGACTACTCTGTCTAGGGAGATTCTATCTGCATCTCCTCCGCGACCTTCTCGCCAACCGACTGCATCTCTTCGATCAGCTTCTCGGCTTCAGATTCGGTGCAGTCGAAGTCGGCTTCAACAGAATGAAGATTAAGAGTAGATATCATCTCGTTCAGAGTACCGACTTGTTCCCCAATGACACTCGTATGAGCGGCCATCGTGTCGTCACGAGGAACAACCCTCCCGGCATGAAGCCCATCGAGTACATTGTTCAGAAGTGAGATATTATCTTGAAGATTGATCTTCATTGATTTTGTCTCCTCCTGGGAATAAGTCGAAGCCTCATGGAGTCGCTTTATTTCAGTCAATCGGTCTGATAAGAGCGAGGATTGAATAAGAAAATGATTCTATGAGAAGATATAATGAATAAATAGTAGGTAAAAGTTCTACTTACCAGCTAATTGAGAACCCAAGTTCTCAATCTCTTGCTCTTTCTCCTTCGCGATCTGGGAGATTTCGCGGACAACGGAGGTCTTCTCATTAACCTCACCAGGAGAGCCCCATATTGGATGAAGGGTCTTATTTTCACTTCTTTTTCTACAAAAGAATAAGAGGTCAAAAAGCAAAGGGATGCGAAAACCAAGATCGAAGCGATCGTAATACGTACTATTTATTTTTTCCTACAACCGCTTAGTCAGAGTTAGCCTCTGAAGCTTCTTCAGAGGTCGATGACTTTGTCCCTTAGCTTCTTTGACTCGGCTTTTTCAAAGTCGAGCGAATCACCAAAGGTCTTTTAAGTCGCTCTTAAACTGTAAAGATAAAAGAGCGGACATGAAAACAAGAGGTCATAAGCATTTCGTGACCAATGGGTAGTCGTAAGTTATTCTACGACCACCCCTAGTCGTAAGTTTTTCTACGACTAGTATAAGTCGTAGCTTTTCTCGACAACCGGTTATGAGTGTCACTCACCACCTCTCTCGCTTGTTCGCAGAGTGTTGCCTTTTCTTGTCGAAGCTTGACAAGTTGCCGATTGTACTCGCAAATCGTGGCGACTTGCTCAACGGCTCTCAAAAAGAAACGATAAGATAAAGAGATAAAACCCTAAGTGAGTATCGATAAATACTTACGCTCATGTTTGACCAAGCAAACATGGAGACTATTCGTGATGGATCCTTCACTCATCCATCTCCTCGACTCGCTTCCACCATACCCCTTCAAGTCGCTCATTGTCAAATCGTCTCGCAATTGACAATGCTACCGAGTGGGGAACTCGATCGCGGAGCGGTAGACGGAAGATCCTACGATGGAGTCGGGGCCAAAGAAGTCGAGCAAAGTTGAAATACTCCTCTTCCTCCGACTGCGTGGCGTGAACTCCACCGAGGGCCGGAGGAACATCCTCAACGACCTCCTTGCCGCACGGCGGTCGGCGCTCGCCGCCGCCTCTCTCGGTGCCTCCTTGAGGCTTGTGTGGCCTCCATCACGGTCTCTACGACACCTCGGATGTCGAGCGACTTCAACATCATTGGCCTTCGTGGCGACTTCAAAGAATCGCAGCCTCTTCGGCAGGGGACAATAGCTAGATCTTCACCATCGTCGTTGTCGCACTTCTTCTGCTGAAGGGGTGATAACGGATCCTCTATGAGAGTTCCTCGAAATCAAGACGCGGGCCGAGAATTGCAAAGCGCAACAATAAGTCAACAAATAAAGCAATGAAGTAGTCATTACACTTATGTGTTTTATTTTACATACCTCGTCTTATTTGGACCTAACCCAAATTTGGGAGCAACCTTCCCAACGGAAGATTTCTTCGACTTCTTCTCAACCACCATTGGTTGAGATGCACTCGAGGCAACAGGAGTCATCTCCTCCGACTTCCGGTGGACGAGATCGATCTCGACCACCACGAGAATGCTTGCTTCCACGGCTTCGATTCCACCGAGCAGCAGCTTTCCTTCACAAAAGACATGAACTCCTTTCGGTTCTCCTTTTCTAGCCGTCTTACAAAGCCGCGAGAAGCGTAAATCGCGAAGGACTTGTCATCGTAGTAGAAAGGTACCTTTACTTTGGGGACCTTGCGCTTAAGGGCAAGAGCCTCTTCTTCTGCTCTCTTTCTTGCCGCGGCTAGATCTGCGGCAAACTTAGCAAAAGGAGCAGGAGGAGCAGAACTCAAACCCCCCTTGTCGCCGACTTTTACCAGTCGGCGCTTCTTAGATGGAGGGGACTTCACGACTCGTCACGTGAGTCGCCTACAACAACCAGCTCGACTTCCTCGTCGTCGCAGCGGTTCTCCATGCCAACGTTCTGTTGAAGAAGGAGAAAAGTGGTCTGTATGATCAACTCAAAAATGATAAGTATTTCTACGACATTATCTAATCGTAAGTCATTCTACGATTACGTTAAGTCGTAAGTTTTTCTACGACATTGTCTAATCGTAAGTTATTCTACGATTACATCCGGTCGTAAGTTTTTCTACGATCAGTACCCAGTCGTAAGTTTTTCTGCGACAAATCAGCTAGTCGTATACTATTCTACGATAATAAAACACCTAAAGGCAGAGTCATTTGATTACCTTTAGGCGCCTTTCTTTCTCCTCTGTGGTCAAAACCGCGAGGATTTGAGGGGCCGCCATATTCGCCGGATGCTTCTCGCAGATGAGCCGGACACGTGCGTCAACCTCCGCCTGCGAAAGATCTGGGAATATGGACAATACGATTAAACAGACTAAATCAGGGTTAACCAAGGATAAAACCAAAAGAGTAAGTCTTTCTACTCACCGTCCTTGTAGTCCCCGGTTGGGTCGCCCTTTCTCGCACCTCCACATGGGAGGGACCCTTGTCTTCAAAGGACTAATCCGCGCGTGATGAAGTCCTTCACCACGTGCCAACCGTGAGCCCTCCGACTTCAAGTCTTTGATAGCTTGAATATAGGGGTTATCCGGTCGAGATTATCGAGTCGAGTCCCGGAAGAAGATCGCCGGCGGCTCGTCCAACGAACGAGAGGCTATCTTCCGGGTAACCTCCCGATGAGAACCACCTCTTCTTCCAACCCGCCAGACGCCCGGTAAACATCTGAATATACTCCTTCGACTTGTTGTCATGGAGCTTGCACCACGACTACGGCGATCCGGCTGACGAGCCATTCCATAATAATATCGAATGTACCGAGGTCCGCCTAATCCTAAGCGAGCCTCACACAAGTACACGAATACACTTAACATCGTGATGGAATTAGGACCAAGGTTCACTAATTCCACCAAGTGCTCGAGCACGCAGCGTGAGGAAAGGGTGAGCAGCAATCGAAGGCCACACTCACAAGAAGCCTAGAAGACGGAATTTGGCCTACCTCTCCGAAGGCCAATGCGCCCATTCGCCTCAATCCAAGTCACGAAGACCTCGAGGATCTTCTCGGCGGCGACTCGCGATCATTTTGCATCGCCCATCTCCGACTCGGCCCATTCAGAGACAATCCTGGCCATTTCTTCTCTCAAGAACGAGAAGATTTAAGGTTGGGAAAGCTTTAAGAAAATGTACGGAGTCACCGCCGGCGGAAGAAACAAGAAAGCAATAGATCGTTGGGTAAAAGGTAAGAACCTAAGTTCTTCCTCGCGCCCGCTTTATAACCGCACAGCTTGAGATGAAACGTCGCGAATCCCAACGATCGCCACCGCTTGAATCGTTTCAACGGACGTGCTTTTTACCGCCTATGGAAAGTCCCAAGACACCTTTTCACACCTCAAGTGAAATTACCATCTTGACCCCCGGGTCAAGTGAAAGACCAACCGGGAAAACCTTATTTCCGGTTTTAAGGATACGACGTCTTCGAAGTCGTAAGACATCTCGTAGCCGTGACAACCTTAAACCAATTACCTCGATCAAGCATATTCCTGGTCGAGAGAAACAAGGGTTGAAGAGTTTTTCCTTCAACGTTTTCCTAACGACCCCTTATTGGTCAAAGGATCGTCTACAACCCTTCACTCAAGTAAGTTATTTTCACTTGAAGCTGGGGGGCTAGATGACGAGGATCTAAATAATCCACATTTATTTACTCCATAATCAAGAAATATGACGTCATAAGACATACCCCTTAAATATCAAAAGGAAGAACTAGTCGAAGTCGTAGGCTACCCTACGACTACCCCCTGGTCGTAAGCTCTTCTACGACCACGGTATAATCCCTACGACTACCCCCTGGTCGTAAGCTCTTCTACGACCATGGTATAATCGTTACGACTACTACCTAGTCGTAAGCTCTTCTACGACTATGGTATGATCGTTCACGGTATGTCCGGTCGTAAGTTTTTCTCGATCGGGACTCGCTACAGGTTCCTCACGACTTCATCGACCCACCCGCTTGACGCCCATTAAACGGTGAGAATCTAAGCGGTCAAAATACGCAGCTTATCTCGACATAATCGTAGATAATTCCCACTATCTCGATCGTAATCGATTGACAAATGGGAGGTTACTACTCGGTAATTACTCTCATTATTACATAATAATGAGCGACTAATTAGCTGGAAGGACAACGTCCACTATTGCTTAGTATAAATAGGTATCTGTTAGAGATAGAGGGAGAGGCTTTTGGGAAAAGAAGAAATAGAGCCTTCTTTGGAGAACAGTTAGGAAAATACTTATTCGATTGTAATCCAAAGAGCAAATACAAGATACACATGAGTAGGGTTGTTATTCTCACCGGAGAAGGCCCGAACCTGTATAAAAATCCCCGTGTCTTCTTCGTCTGTGTGATCAATTGTGGAGACCCCTCGAATCAAACAATCTTTACATAAGATCGGTTCTAAAACACCAACAAGACCTAACATCCAAGTAATACAACATTCACATATATAGATCCAATATCCAAGTAATACAACATTGACATATATAGATTTGACATCCAAGTAGTACATTTTCACAAAGTGAATACTTAGTACATCAATTGTCGAGGTGCATGAGTTAGCCTTCAACTTGTTGCTCCTAATGCTGATCAACTACATTTATTTCTCAACATAATCAATAGTAGTGAGATTAGCTAGCAAAAATACCTAGAACTACAAGGTATTACAGGAGATGGATTGGAACACTTACACTCAAGGAATGGAATAAGATCCAGTAGTTGGGTGTCATTAGTTTCAAGTTTCCAAGGTTTGGTTGTAACACAATTTTCAGGTTGCGAGCAAGATTCAAGAGCATGCCCGCTGATAGTAAGAACTTGTGTAGGATTTCTATTCAACTTTAACAAATCCTGGTAAAACAAGGCAAAGTAAGATTAAAAGGAAAAATATCAAAGACAGTATGAAAATTGGAGTTAACTTTTCAACCCCATGCCTCACAGATTAGACGCATGACCATTTGTGTAAACAAACATCAAGGAATGCATTCTATTGCTGAAACATACAGGTTCAACATACTACACATATAACAAAATATTTATAGAAGTTAGGGTATTATATAACAGTCTACATTCAAAGAAGGTTAAGAACAACTTACCATAGGCAATAATAGATCAGAATACACAACAACTTCATAAAATTTTGCCATATGTTCCACAAAGGCATCAACTCCTGGATCACACGAAATAGGAAAATATAAATAGGATAACAACTAGAAAAACAATTTATGCATTAGCCCTCAAAAGGGAACCAAAAACAACAAAAACAGGATTTATTGAGTTCAATGTTCATCCCGCCATGTTATCACAGTGCAATGGAAAATCTCGCGAGCACGTTACATGCCTACACACAACCAAGCAGACGAGACCTGAATGTGATACACACACAACACATCTGCTTCATTTTGGACAATACAACCCACATCGTTCTAACATGTTTGACTAAGATGAAAATAACTTGTTCATGAAAATGAAAAACTTTGTATCATATCCAACCTGTACATTACAATAAGGAAAATTTGTCAACTATCATATAGTCCATATAGCACAATTCATGAGTTTTACAGTGTTAGATGGTGAATCAAAACATTATGTTTGTGTTTTATAAGTGTGGTATTACAGTATAATAGAGTACAATGATCCAAATGTTACTTCTACTGGAACATGTTTAATGTAAACTATCAGGTGTAGCAATATTGGTTTATTCCTAGTGCCACATTTGCATCATATCCAAAGATTAGGTTAAATAACAGGACTGCATATCTTCTTCACTGTACCTGCTAATCAGAGTACACAAGAGTTTCATTTAGGTCAAGAACTAGGGTGAAGACATGCTGATCTTGAGGGTGTAGATCTGGTTGCAGTTTGTCTGATGTGGGTTCAATAAATCCTTGGAATAAAAAAAATCAGCGCAATTATGAACATTTATTACAAACATACGTGTAAAAAACAGATGAAAAGCTTATAATTTGTTACTAACCCAAACATGGTCTTCAATTGCACTCCTAATATCCAAGTAGAGCTCTATCGCTACAACAAAAACTACAGTACCAAAATGTACAACAAGAGTATTACTGTATTAAGAAGGTACCATACAAAAAAGTATATTGCCAACAAAGCTAAGCTGGAACTCATATGAGGGCAATTCACCAGGAATGCAAGTAAGGGTTTCAAACAAGGTAACACATCCCCACTGCCATCTCTATTTTTGCTCAAGCCAAAACCCACCTCACAATAGTAATATTCATAAACATCATCCAAGCACATCACATAACACTAGCCGTAGCAGCATAACCATCACAGAGCAAGGGGAGGGAACAGGGAGTAGAGAGGAAGGAGAGTAGCTTCCTCAGTGCAACCATATATGAACCACAACCATGGTGGCAGTAGCCCACCTACACCATGCACGGACCAATAGCAACCCTAACCATTTCCCTCACCATACTTCAACCCATTTTCAGTAGCTTCACAATATGCATGCAACAAGTAACCACAAAAGAACTCAAACCAAGTAAGACTTAAAATCCAAAATCGAGTCCAATCCAAAACCGGCCGGGCCAAGGAGAGAGACATGGCCCGAGGGTCGGGCGAAGTGGCGCCGGCGACCGGAGGCCACGCCGGGTGGGCACGGCGCTAGAGAGAGTAGCGCGGCCAAGGGAGGTGTGCCGACGGCCGGGGAGGTAAAGGCACAGGCGATCCATGGGGCCAAGAGCACAAGGGCGAGCCAGAGCTGGACCCGGATGGCACTGGTTGGAGCCCAAGGGAGGACCCCCACGTGGGCCAGGAGGCGTAAAGACGAGCTGAGCAGCGGCGTTGGCCACCAGGACGCGCCGGGGGAACCAGAGGGGAGCAAGGGCGCAGGGGCGCCACGGTAGCGGTGCGATTGGGGAGGTGGCACCTTGGAGCAGGGGCCAGACGCGGGCTGCGTCGAGGTGGTGCTATAGCTGGTGGCGGTGGGCGCTAGGAGACTGAGCCAGTGGCGGGCGCCGGGGAGGAGGAGGACGACGGTGCCGGAGGAGGGAGGAGACGGGCGATGCTCGGGAGGAGGGGGGAGGGGAGGAGGCATCGCTGCGACAGCAATGAGGAGGAGGGAGGAGGCGGCTATGGATTGGGGATGTAGGGCTAGAAGAGAAAAAGAGGCACGATCGGAAAAAAAAGCGGCGCGACGGAAAAAAGGGCGTGGGACAGAAAAAGGGCACAACAGGGACAAGGTGGGGGCCATCTTACACGTGAGGAAGCAATATGGCTACATGCAGCACCTTCGGTTGCATCCTTGTGGACAGCTTCATGTGTACATCTAGCAATATTAATGATGCAGCGCATGCTTGTTACCCATGTGTGGTTGGTCCATGTATGTTTAGCGAAATCTGATATGTTGGCCCCAACCAGGTTGCATGGATCGAGAGCCATCATGGCTATTTTGGCACATATGTGGAGACATATTTTTTTTTTGAAATTTTTTATAAATAATCAATTGTTTATTTTGAAATACATTAATATACCTTCGATTTTTTATTTTACAGAAATAATACTGTGTCTCTCCACCGTTGAGTGACTTGAACTAGTCGCCCAACGGTTACACACCAAATGTCCTAGTCGCCCATCGGTTGAGTGACTAGTCCCTTCAGCTACTAGTCGCTCAACCGTGGAGCGACTTAGCCTATAGTCACGCAGCCGTTGGGCGATAGCTCCGAGTCGCTCAACCATTGAGTGACTAGGGGCCTATAACCCGCCTGCCCGCGCCATTCCTTTGCCATTTCACTCAGCCGAAGAGCAGAGCAGATGTGAGGAGAAGAGAGGAAGAGAAAGAGGAGAAGAGAGATGAGAAGAGGGGGAGGGAAAGAGAGGAGAAGACGGTGAGTCCCCTCCACTTCTTTGTAGATTTACTTTTGAAACCATGGTAGGCTAGCAACTAAAATCAGTAGATCTGTAGTTGTGTAAATAGTGCAGTCGTATAACTAACGCCAATTGAGTTGTTAATAGTTGTAAATAGTGCAGTCGTATAACTAACGTCAATTTAGTTATAGATAGTGTAGTTGTAAAACTAACGCCAATTTAGTTGTTAATAGTTGTAAATAGTGTAGTCATAAAACTAATGCCAATTTAGCTTTTAATAGTTATAAATAGTGTAGTCGTAAAACTAACGCCAATTTAGTTGTTAATAGTTGTAAATAGTGTAGTCGTAAAACTAACACCAATTTAGCTTTTAATAGTTGCAATGCGGCTATAACTATACCCTAACCCTAACCTCTTTACCCCATACCCCATACCATAACCCTAACCCTTAAACCCTAAAACCGAAATGCGGCTATGGCTATATATATTGACGAATATGCGGTTAATGCAAGAATGCAACTAAATTTTCAGAATTTCTAGAGCTACGCTATAAATAATTAAACTACTAATTGTGTCGTAATTGCTAACTTGAAATTGATTTGCAAGTATGGCTCGCAACCTTGGTGGTTCGGACTGGACTTTTGGCCTGCTGGACCGGCATGTCGACGCGCAGCACCGCGCTAGGCGTCGTGTCCCGCATCCTAAGGGCGGGGACAAGGCGACAGGTTTGTGTGCAAACTGTGGCACTTCTTTTTATCATATGTCCACTATGTACTTACTTCTTTGTACTTTGCAGGCTGAGCGATGCTGGCCTTCTACCTCTCGCGTGGATAGTGGAGGCCACCGACGAGGACGGCGCTCTAGTCGAGGACGACGGTTCCCATTCGAACAGTCGCTGCTAACAGCTCTGGTGGACCAGTGGCAGCATGAGATACACACCTTCCACCTCCCATTCGGGGAGATGGCCCCCACTTTGGAGGATGTCACGGTGCTGCTCGGCCTGCCTATTGCGGGATCCGCTGCCTCCCCACCGGACGCGCCTGCCAACTGGCACGATGACCTACTGGGCCGGATTGAGGGGGTTCTTTCGGCCGAGGCCGCGGCAGCATACTACGTCTTCCCAACGCGATAGAGGCATGGCCCACCCTTGCGGTGGCTTTCGTAGTACCAGGTACGTATGCTATGTGTTTTTGCTATTTAGCGATGCACCATCCTGGCCATATGACAGGCTTACTAATTATTCGTTTGTGTGCAGGTCGAGCGGATGGTCCCAGAGCCCACTGAGTACCAGGTGTCACGGCACCTGGAGGTGTACTTGTTATGGTTGTTTGGTTGGGTACTGTTTACCAGCAGCCACGATGACTCCATCGACGCCCGCCTCGTGCGGTACACGAGGGCCATCGCCGACGGGGAAGAGGTGCAGATCAGTTGGGGATCAGCCGTACTTGCCACGACGTACTGCGGCATGTGCGAGGCGTGTTGCATTGTGATATAACTTATCTTACTACTTACTAATCATTCCTACCTCCATCGCTCAATTGTTGGATGACTTGGCAGCAAGTAGTGGTCCAACGGTTGAGCGCCTAGTCGACGTGTCACTCAACCATTTGGCTACTACTTGCTACCAAGTCGTCCAACGGTTAAGCGACTAGATCGGTCTCTTTCGTCATTTCTCTTAGGAGAGAACGAGAGGAGCTCGGGAGAGGAGAAAAGGGAAGGGAAAGAAGGAGAGGGGAAGTGAAGATGGGGAGAAGGTCAAGAGAGGGGGGAGAAGGAGACGAGAAGAGAGAACGACGAGGGGGAGCAGAGGAGCCCGGGAGAGGGAGAGGAGAGGAGCTTGGGAGGTAAGAGAGAAAGAAGAAGGAAGCTCGTTGACAAGAAGAGAAGGTATTCACGTGAAGGTAATAGTCTCATCTGTTCTTGTTCTTATCCTAATGTAGGCAACGTGTAGTTACTTATTGGTTTAGCATGTATTTGGTGAATGTATGTTGACAAATCGCTAGTTGCAATGTTTGAAATATTTTTGCAGTGATAAATCAGTCACGTCGAAGCCCACCAAATTAAAAGTGCATTACAGTGTTGGTACGGTTCGTGAAAGTCCATACGGTGTTGACCTGAGTGGTTTCTCGCAAGTCAGTATGGTACACTCGGACGTGGAAAATGCTCGAATCGAAGATGTCCTACGCTGGCTCACCTGCAGCTTCTCCTTGGACCCCGAGGTGTGCAGTGTCATCCTACATGGGCTTTGGAGTCGGTCTGCCATGTACATTCGGTGGGAGTTGAGCAGACTGATACGCATGGTTGCATGGAAGGGCATTGTGGAAGGCTGTCGGCGCTGTGGCTATGAGTGCGTGCTACTCATGCAAGCATGTGCGAAGGGGGTCGCAGGAGGCCCTGCCGATGGCTATCGTCTGGTTGGTGGGAGCAGCTCAGGCACGCAGCGCGTGGTTCATGAAGAGGACGAGGTGGCTTGTAACATCCCCAATTTAATTATTTAGAATTAGCATGCATCTTATCAGCATGCATGACATTTTGGAATCATTTGCATCTTTTATTGTACATGGAAAATCTAAATCAAAGATTAAACATACACTTCAAATTTAAACTCCAAATAAAAATGGGACAAAAATATTTGATCATAATCTGGAAATAATATATTCAAATACTATATTAATTATAATGAATAAATATAATTTTTACCAAAATTTTGGAACCAAATTCAACCCCTAGAAAATTCAAGCTCAATTAAATGACACAATTTAAGTTTGAATTTAAAATTTACAATTTATATCATGAACAGTAAGTTTTAATATTTTATATGGGTACTAGATTATCCCTGGAAGCTCCCTAAAAAGGTTCTTAGTTTTTAGAATTTCATTTATATATTTAAAGCCTTGGTCAAAGCCTGTTGTTATTTGGTCGAACTGAAATCAAACTCGGGCTCGTTACTGTTGAACCGACCGCACCGGACCCAAACCCACGTGGTCCAACCTAACCACCTAGCTGTACCGGATGGAGTCGAACGCCGCTGACCGTCCGATGAAGATCGTGTGGTCCACGCGGATCGCCCGATCGGGCAGCCTGAATGCGCTACTCAATCCTGGCCGTCCATTTTAGATCGTGCGGTCCAAATCCTTCCGACCGAGCCGCTCTGTCACCGCTTGGTCCAGCCACGTCCGTTCGCGCCTTGTGTCTCCGACCAGTGGGCCCCACCGTGTCAGCACCATCTTCAACCTCGGGCAGAAACACTCAGAGCTTCGATGCCACGCGGCCGGGCAAGCCGTTGGAGCACAGGCGACGGCGTCAATCCACTGCCCATCTTGACGTGTCCCTGAGCTTTGGCATGTGACGCCGCCTTCACTCCGTCTTCTCCCCAAGCATATTACCCTCCGTGCTCCTCCCGTTTCAACCATTCTCCCTCTCGGTGGCCGAGGGAGAAGAAGTCGTTCTTGCTCCAGTCTTGGGTAAGCTCAAAGCCATGGAGTCCTCTAGCTTTATCCTTGCATGTCGTTTCCATTCAAGTTAATTTGGGTCTTTGTTATTGCTTGTAGTTGCCGGCCCACCCTCGTCGCTCTCGACCCTCCAGAGCACGCCCAGAGTTTTGCCACCGTGTCAACATTTGTCATTCTCGCCTCGGGTGAGTTTTTCCTTTGTTCTTGCGCAGCATCTCGAGTCTCGGAGCATGATTAAGAGAACCCTTCCATTAATTTGGTCATTTCATCGCAGGGTCGTTGGAATTTGGATTTTCCCCTTTTGTCGGCCGAAGACCCTATTCACGGTCATTTGTTGATTTGGTGAGCCATTCCTCATTTGCTCACGTTTACACCTTCTTCACTACCCCCTGAACCTCTCCCAACTTTTCTTTGTTGGTCTCATGGCGCAGAATGGTCTCCCCTAGTGAACCCGAGCGCCACCGTCGCCATTAACGGCGACAAGGAGCCTCTAGTGCTCCTCCGCCCCCAACTTCACCTCAGTAAGCTTCACGAGGGTCCCAGGAGCCTATTTTGGTGTCAGTTTTCCCTGGAGAGTCCTCTTGTGAGGACCCCAATTTATTTGGCTTGTAATGCTTAACCAACCACCTGGTCCTAGCATCACAAATCAAATAAACTGATCCTCGAGATATGTATACTTCCTGAAGCAAGATACACACCTCGTTACAAATTTAGACATCAACTCCATTCCAAACATAGAGTCCAAACACCACACTACCAAACGGAAGATAAACAAATAGAAGAGTTATTACGCATAAAGGCCGATGTGCCACAAGGTACACAAACAACAACGAGAAAGACAATGAAGCAAAGCGCCATAAGATGGCTAATAACAAAGCCAATCGGTGTGCCTTCAACCCACAAGGCATCCGACCGACCGCCAAGTCTAGTCGCCCACGAAACGGCAACACTGACTCACGTAAGTGAGGCCCTTGGGGCTCACCTTCCTCCTCTGCAACAAAAACATTAAGCAAAGCACCGAGTACAAAGATTGTCTTTGTACCGCAAGATCGACGTGTGAACTAGCGCACTGCTCATATGCTACATGCAGCTTGTTTGGTGGAGGCCATATGTTTTATTTGCATAAAGCCAATTTTCATTTGCAATAATATAATACGCTTTGAAGGCAAGTTCGCAATTCGCTTTTAATGTTGAAATAACAGAAGGATAAACAATAATAAAAGAATAAAGGTAAACAACCTAGAAGTGACTATCCCAATAGTCACCACAACAATAGCACGAATCCCGCATTCGCACCACCCATCAAGTTTTAATTTAAATGTTGTAGTCTAACTCTCGATAAGCTTACCCAAGCGTGTCCATCACCTAGACGAGGCTATTCGAATAGTTTTTTAACCCCGCAGGTGTACCACTGCACCCACACTTCGCATCGCCTTTAAGCCAAAGCACACTTCCGAAGGTATGCTGCACACCTAAGTCCTACGAGACTTTTTCCAATATTGTGTATTAACTACGAGCCGCTCGTATGGATAGAAATCCATACGCTACATGGTAAAGCCGAAAAGACAACTACCCACTCAGATAAAGCTTTTGGACAACTACCATGCTCCCACCTCCATCCTCCCGCGACCCCTCGCGACCCGGAGCCAATACACGCCAAAGTACTAGGTCAAGAGAGGTCCCATATACTCTAGTGTGGTTAGCACGCGAAATGCTGGATAACAAAAACTCACAAGATGTTCGGTCCTTAATTGACCCGGGCACCTTTCCAGTCACACCCAACAGATCACACCAATCTTACCATTGTGTCCGCGTCTAAATCATTTTTGTTTTCAGTTTTAGTTTTGCAATTAAACATAGCAGAAATGCTGAAATATAAAGTTATAGTAGATTTTGTGTGATCATGGTTACCGACTAAAGTCGATAACCGCCCAGTTCTACCGATAGCTAAGCATGTCTAAGCAGTTGAAATCGTATCTACTAAGTGACAAGAGATCATCCAGCGATCTCTAATCACAACAAATAACCTAGGCTTAGGTAGTAAAGATCAATATTTTGTCTACAGGATATGCTGCTACGGATTTAACTAATCAATTTAACACAAATTACGCAATGCATACATACAGCTGAAACAAAATATTAGACTTTAAAATACCGATAAACATGATCAAATCGCTTGTTCGATGTCGTTGCTCAAGTTGTTGCGAGGATCGTCCTCGTGGTTGCCGCAAATATCAAGCCTCAACGATCGAACATAACAAAGAAATAAGAACGAATAACACCGACAAAACTCAAACATACAACAACATCAAAACAAGCCAAAACTCACACAAAGAGCCTAAGCATGACATAACAAAATTTAAGAAACAGAGAACAAATCATTTTAAGTTATTAAGAATTTCCTATGAATTTCCTAAGCTAAAAACACATCAAAACACTAGTTAATTGCTTAACAAATTTTCATGAACAGAAACAGTGTATATAACCTATCCTAATAATTAGTATACTGAAAATGAAATTTTACAGAATTGGGTTCATTAATTTGGACAATTATTGAAAGAGATATACATTTTCTAATTTGGAGATTACATTCTACAACATTAAATTAATTAACAGATTTTTGATACAGGGACAAGGTTGACACTAATTTTAGTAAATAATACATTTGAAATGAAAATTAACAAGGACTGGTTTCATGCAATTTGGATAAAAATTGAATTAGTTATGCATTTTCTAAGTTTAATTGAATTAACAGCTCAACAGAAAAGCATTTCAGAAATACCAAATCCTTTAAATCTTTTCCTACCGGCAGCCAGCTAGCCCCGACAATCGACAATGGGCCTAGCGAACGGTCTTGACTGAATAGACCGCTCACGAAGGTGACGCGTGGCGTATTCTGAGAATACGTCTTTGACATACCAAAGTGCAAACTTAACACACTCTCACAGAGAAATACGCTTCCCAACAGAGAAAACGCATAACCAGAGCTACACAAACCTAACTGACAACATGGACCCACATGGCAGTGACTAAGGAAATAACATAACGGTTGGATTAAAGGCTTTCTAAACGCGATTAACCAAAGAGGGCCCACAAATCAGTGATACTGACTAACGATGGTTATCGCTAAAAAGTAGGGTTAGACCTTAACGCCGCCGCGCCATCGCGACCACAAGGACGGTGGTGCGGCGCACGATCGTTTCGCGAACCAGAGGTCTTAGGGCGAGTGAGTGGTACCTTAAGGTTCGCAAAGATCTCACGAACCCGGTGACGGTGACGCGAGCCCGATGGTCGACGGAGATGGGCTCACGACGGCGGAGGCGAGAAGAAGGGCGGTGCTCGCGAGAAGACGCCGTGAGCTTCGAGAAGACCCGGAAGGTGCGCCACGGAATCGCCTCGCCGTGAAGGATACGCCCGCATAATGCCGACGAAGAAGGTCCGAGGCGGCCGGAATCACCGCGCGCGAAATACCGGCTCGAGAAGAAGAAGTCGCACACCTCCACAATGCATCAAAGACAGAACGAGCCCACCGTGAGCATCGGTGAAGCATTGCGATCAAGTGAGATCAACCGCCGAGGCTTGAGACTCACCGAACGCGAACGAGCTCACGGAGCCGAGCGCCGAGGTGGAGACGACGATGCCACCTGGTGATTCATCGACGCCAAGAACCCGGATGGGCAAATGGAGGCGCGCCAAACGTGGATCATCGTGGTGCGCGCGCGGCTCAAGGGCGGCGTTATTACGCGGCGCGCTCTCGGTTTTTCTCCGCCGGCTAAGAAATGGGCGAGAGGGCGTAAGAATGGCCGCGAGAAGGAATGGACGACCCTAGGAGGTAGATGGACTTCAGCGATCCTCGAGGCGCACACGCCGCCCCGGCGTGGCGCGACGAGTCGCGTGGCACGCATGCGCGATCGCCAATGAGCTCCGGAGGCGCGCCGAGTCGGCGAGGAAGAACTCGACAGTGGGACCCATATGTCGGCCGACAGACAATGCGGCGCGAACAGATACTTAGACTCGATCAAGAATGTATCGACCGTTGGATCCAAACGGACGGTGAGACCGGTGTATGCATTCGGACAGTCGGTTGCGACGCAACGTGGATCGCTCGATTTGCATCGGACGGTCACGATCGATTGACTTCGCGCAGCAGCTAGTTGGTTCGACCGAGCCAAGCGGTGCGAGTCGGACTCGAGCCCGAGGTTGGGTCCGAGCCCGAGGAACGTTGATTTTAGTTTTGATTTAAGAGACAGAGAAGGTTTGGGAAATTTTTAGAGGTAGCTCCAGAGCTCCAAAAATTTCGAAATTTTATGGTAGCTACTAGGGACAGAGGACAACCTTGGGAAATTTTTCCAGGGGTTTTCATGCACTAGATTTTTCCCAACAAAATTCACAAGCTGCTGTCCAGAGGTTTGACCAGATTTCTAAAGTGGTTTGACCTGGGCATTTGAAATAGCAAACAAAATCTAAAAATTGTGAAATAATTCAGAGAGGTAGCTAGGATGATCAAGATGCTAGGAAAAATATTTGCAGAAGATGATCACAAGTTTGAAGGCTAAGAATGTGCTGACAACAACTTCCAATCACAAGAATTAACTTCTAGAAAATTGGAAATTGCTAGGGAAAATTTGGAAAACTTCCAAATGATTTGAAGAGACAACAAAAGTTTTTATTTCTCCTCAAAATTTTACATTTGAAATACAAACCCTAAGTTAGGGCTGTTACACCTCTACAGCGAGCACCGTTAGCACCCGCACGCTCCTCCTCCGCTCAACTCCGTCGGCGGCACGCCACCTGTGGGGACCCCGGTAATTATCTCCGTAAGACCGAGATTAGACAAGGTCTTAGGGACATAATTACGGGTCTCCGGTAAATGAATTCCAATTTAACTCTATCCAAGTGAGGGGCTTAGCGAATACTAGAGCCTCAACGATCATGCGCGCGCTCCTTGCGAGCGCTACATGATTGTCGATTCTCTTTCGATTCGAAGCACTACACTTAGTGAGTTAAATGGGGATTCATTAACAACGAGTATGACTTATATTGGCTCCCAAGATCAACGACCAATATACTCATACCCTCATCCAACATTGATTACATCCATACAACGCATACAACAAGAGATCAAAAGACATACTGCATAATAGTCAAAGTCTACAGCTTATTACATACGGCCGACCGGCCAAGTTCAAAGTAAAGAATCAAGTAGCAGCGGAAGCAATTAAATAAAGCAAAAGACCAGTAGTGGTATGCCCATCACCCATCGGCAACCGACTGGGGGTTAAATGATAGCACACTACTCGTTAGTGTCACCCAAGTCAACACTAACGAGATCATCATACTCATAATCTTCCTTACCCAAAAGGCCAAGAACATCCGTCGAGTACAAGTGTACTCGCAAGTCTTACACAAATAAAAATAGTTATGCATAAGGGTCATTCAAAGGATGGCTCATATTGGTTTAGTTTTGCGAAAGAGACGCAACAATTAACATCCTACACATACTAGTTTTTCATGTGCTCATTTAAAATCAGATTTGAAGTAGAAGTAAAGCATATAGTAAAGCATTTCAGTAATAAACAGTTGAATCATACAAAGACCAAAGTGGCAGCCCACCTTGATGTACTAAACACATGAACATCCCCGTTCATGACGAATACCAAGTTCAACCACAATTTTTAATTAAAAAGTCTAACAATAAGCAGCCACAAATTTCAAGCGGTCGTCCATAACCGTGGACACGGCTATTCGAATAGATTATACCCTGCAGGGGTGTACTACTTTACCCACACGACTTGATTAGCCCGTAAGCCTCCAGATGCCTCCGAATATAGCATACTTCCTATGGTATGCCGGCCGGGTAAATCAAGATATAGTCATTTTCAGCAAGAAAGCCCTATTGAGCTAAGTCCCCCTTGTGAGATGGTTCCTGGCCTAGTACAAGCGTCGGATAGCACTTGCTAGGGGGCTCACAAGTTATATTGGAAATACCGATGCAATCAAAACAGAAGAATTGGTGCTCCCTTGCACACTATAAAGGATTACATCGGCTCCTCAAAGAACATAGGATTTCACGGCGCTATGCCCTTACACCACCAAGGACTTAACACAATAAAACCCTCCCCTACTTAACCATACGGCTCCCAACCCGCGTGTGGCAAAGACGAGTGTTGCTTGAACAAAGAGGTACCCAAAGTTCGGTCCTCAATTGTCCAGACAAGTCCTTCCACTTACCCAATGCTCGTGCACAAAGCACCATCACTAACCAACACTTGTCCGGACCAAAACTCGTTTAAAAATGACAAAATTTTACTCATAAAACAGCTGCAAAGATCTGAAGTAAAATCATAAAGTAAGGGTTGTGTGTATCCCAAAACCGACGGGTTATTCCCGACGATCGAACTACCGTATCTAGACTTGCATGGCTAAGCAATTCTATAACCCATAATTCACACATCCTATCTTAAGCATAAGGAGTTGGCATAATTCAAGATTAACCTCAAGCATAGGACATAGCTAAACTACACATCACAAAAATATTGACATAATCAAAATAGCATGCAAGCAATTATCATTGCACTAACTTAACCAAAACTGGGATCAAATATGATGCAAAAGAAAGTTCAAATGATGCTTGCCTTGCTGGTAGTTCACTTGTTCACTCTCGGTTACTTACTCTCATACTTCCGGCAACTCGGAATCTAAAGAAAGGCGATATCGAATAAACACCGAGAAATAGCCAAAAACTCAAATTGCTCAAAAATGCATGAAATTTATACAGTAGCTATATTATGATTTTATATGAATTCAGGTAAAAATTATGCCATTTGGAGTTTATATGAGAGAGTTATAGCACTTTGAAAATCAGATTTCTAGAAAATGCTGAAAATCAATGTTATGTTACTGTTCATCCGAATTTAATTGTTTCGCGGAAATTTGTAGAACAGTGGTAGGGATAATCTTTACATGGCATGAAAGGTAATTAAAATTTATGATCAATAAAAATTGAATCACCCCATTTAGAGTTCATATGAATGAGTTATGAATTGTTGAAGTTAAAAGACTTTTTCGTGTAAAAACAATTCTTTTCGATTTTGCTCTGCATTAAATAATTTTTATAGGTAGGATGACCTAGCCTCTGCCATGACAAGTGGGGTCTATGTATTTTCTTTTCTTTTCGATTTATTTCCTAAAGGAAAACATCTACCGACAAATCTAATCTTCTCATACTCATATACTTAACCAATTCTCCTGTTGAATCCAATCACATGTATAACACGCCCAATCATATTCTCATATCTTGATCTAAACCCGCACTAACCTCCACTAATACATTATCAAGGTAGTTAATCCACCGAGTGATGCCCGAACTCACGATCTTCCAAATAAACAACCCATCCGATAATTACACGAAATCCCGACTGTGGGCATAAGACCATGATTAAATCCATCAATCGCTTTTCGATATACTATTTAAGCTAATACTAACTATCTAGCTCTACTAGTCTCTCCTCGGCAAATCACCTCGCATAAACCAAAATTTCCACCGATTGATGTTTATTTGACCAACCGACACCTAATGAGCTTAACCATTTTAGTAACACATCCAACATCTAATGTCTCATTAATTGATCTACTCATATCCATACCACTGAACTTAGTTGTGTACTACATCTACCAATCCAATCACATATGCGTCTCTACGATCGACTAATAATCATTTAGCTACTAATCCAATAGAGAGTACAATTGCATCGATTCGGCACAAGGATTTACCTACTAATTACATGGCAATCTAAATATTTATCCGCAATCAAATAATCCATTCCTACCTTCTCCCAATTCTAGCATGTATAACTCACATAGATATTACTTAAGGCATTCGACCAATTTGCTCACGATTAAATAAATCGTCCAATACAACATCCATATCTCCATAAATATCATCACAAGAGCTATCCATCAAGTAATCATTTATAAAAATCTTTGTGCGTCCTATCTCCAAAAATTTCTAATCCAATATGAGAAGAAACCTCCAATTAATTCATCATCCAAGATCACCACTAACTTCCGTGCGACTTCAAAATAATATCGCCCGATCAAATAATCAACTCATATATTTTAGCTAGCATCTACCGATCAATACTACACACATTTCGCCACAATAATCTAATCATTCGCACCCACAATATTTTATCACATAATCCCACCTACGCACAAATAAGTCCTAACCGGAGAGTTACACCGGTCTTAACCTACCAAATAATTTTTACAAATAAACATGCATAAATAAATGTCATGCTCATGAATAATATGCAACATGCACGACTAAAAATGTAACGCGGTAACATAAATAACGCTAAGAATTTTACCGCAACGCTAGGTGTGCGAATCATCGCCGGGCGTCGTCTTCTCGGCACTCGTCCGTGTCCACTGTAGTCGTCGCCGATCCCACGTCCGCTCGACCTCTCGTTTGCGTCCGCGTCTGCGTCCCGGCACCGCCGCATGCACTCAATCATACTCCTACTAGGATGACTAAGTACTATCCTATATGCAAACCGACCAATACTAACATGCAAACTATATCTAGCACTTTTACTACCATGGACTCGCCAACTACTAGGCAACTAACACACTAATGCACAATCGCTACATGCAAACAGAACAAACCACTAACTACTCTATTCTTGCGCCAAGACTCAATGACTAGAAAATCATGCAATTATTTAACCATATGCGCCATAAGCTAACACATGACAATGCCGCACATGATCTCGCACGCCATGCACTAATCCACTAATTAACAGCGTTCCTAATTAACTTGCTAAAGCAAAGCTATAGAATAAAGTAACACACTTGTAGACTCAACCATCTAAATGTGCACTAACACACACCAAACTAACTCATGCATGCAAACAACTAAAGATACTTAGCACGGCCTCGCTCGCTCGGCCGCACCAGCCGTGCCACAAACGTCCGGTCGTGCCGCGCGCCGCCGGCCGCTGGCTCTGCGCGCGCCACCGCGCCACACAACATGGCGCTCACCGCGGCGCTGCACGCACCTCGGCCACCACCGAAGTCACCGCTACAGCAGCTTTCGGCCACATGCAAGCAGCGATCGGCTCCTCCTTGCTCCCGGCCACCGGTGCCTCGTGGCCGCACCGCTTGCGCCTCGGCTCTGCGCGCGCGCGCTAGGCCGCTACGCCATAGGGAGCCGCTCCGTGCCGCCAGATTGCCTCGGCAGCCTCGCCGCCTTGCTATGCCGCTGCGGATGCATCATGGCCACAAAGGCCATAGCGTTCGATGCCTCTTCGCCTCGCCGCCGATCCCGCCACCATTGCCTTGGCGTCGCGTCGCCGCGCTTCCACGCCACCGTCTTCACGCCGGCCGCGCCGCAGCGCTTGACCGGCCGCACCGCCGCTTCCATCAGGTCGCCTTGCCCCTTGTCGCCATCGTGACGCTGCTGCCACTTCCAGTGCCGAGAGCTACCGGCAAGGTCGGCCGCCACGCCGCAGCTGCGGATCGCACTTGCCCAAGATTGCTCTACCGCCTCCTCCTCGAGCATCCGAGAGATCATGCATGTAGATGATATTTGGATGGATAGATAGCTTGTGTGATTGTGAAAGCAATGGAGTAACATGCGAGCTTGATTTTTGATTTTGGATAGTGAATGAGAAGAGAGAAGGTGGCAAGAACATGAGCTCAAGTATAAGAAGGAAGTGGTTGTGCAGCTCGGTTTGGGGAAGGAAGAAACGAATGGCAGTGGAGAGGTCGCTTATCACGTAAAAGAGGAGGATGGCAGCTTTTCTTTTTTTTTTGGTCAGGAACAACGAAATGAGAAGGTGCTTTGTTGGGGAGGAAAGGAAAGGCAGGGAGAGGAGCTGTGTTCGGTCACACAGAAATGGACAGGGGCAATGCCGAGGCATTCGGTTGAGACCGAGAGCAAAGAAAAAGGAAGAAGTGTGGTTGAGAATGGTGCTAAATAAAAGGGGAAAGGTGGCGTGGGCTTCTACTGGGATGGCAAGTGGTGGTGGGAAAGCATGATGAAAAAGTCATGCTAGAGAGAGGACAAGAAAAGAAATGGTAGTGTGGAACAACAAGAATAAGGAAAGGTGGCAGGAGTGCTTTGGTTGGGAATAAAGAAATGGTTGGGGAGGTGTGAAATGGCGTGTCCATCCGAATGGGAGAGGAAAAAATGACAATGAAATAATTCGCAGACATTTCTTCCTCTTTTCTCCAATTCGCTAAACGAACTCGCATGCGCGAAATAATCGTTAAAATGGAACACTCGCAACGCATTTATCGCAACGGTATAACATGCGTTGTCGGATTCTTGATTTTTATGGTGATTGCAAGGAGAGAAGTTGGGAAAAAGAATGGATATGCAGGTGTTTCGTCTAGGGTCGGTCGGACTGAAAAAGAGCAACGATACTAATGTATGCATCATGATTTTTAAAATGCATGCCAAAACAATATATCAATAAAATTAAATTTTAACTACAGTCTTTCAACCAATGCGATTAAACATTGTTTGATTATTATTATTATTATTATTATGCAACTTCTTGAACAACTCGATTTAACTTTAAATGCATCCTTTTAATTAATTCGATGTGATTTTAGAAGCAATCTCTTACTTACTCATGAGAAAATTTTAAAACAGAGTCAAATATTTAAAAGATCGCCAAATTAAATAATATCATCCCGATTCTGAAAATCGGGGTGTTACAAACCTCCCCTCCTTAGAAAGAATCTCGTCCCCGAGATTCAGGCGGAAAATAATTGGGCAGAAGACTTGGTCACTTTGTTAAAATCCAATCTTCTTTTTAAAGACTGAATGACTCGATCTCGATCCATTACCACCACTACCTCAATTCTTTTGGTTTGGCAACCTCTACTTGTGGTTCTTCCAATTAAAATTCACCAATTGTATTTAGTCTATAGCAAGCACAATCCAATTTTTTTTTTTTGTTCCATAATTTATACGTTCACCACCGAAATCGTTTACTTTGATATAATCTCCAGAACCACTAAAAAGTTATTGGTTTGATTTGATTTATAATAAAGACACCGACTTACTTCTTAATTTTAACAATGCACAAGTGAGGACAAACATCCATTAATCCATTCTCACAATATAAATCATGGTTTAACTCCGACATCGATCGCATTCTTTGGAAAACTAATAACCCTAAGTGAAACCACCATATTACTCACATATCCCATTACACTTGCTTTGTAATTTCTATCATAGGACATCTCCAATATAACTCCCAAATCGCGTGAGCACTAAAGAACCATATTTCAAGGCCTATAATCCACCCATGAATTATTTGTTGGTTTCCAACAATTTTTCTCACCATAATTTAAATTCCAAAAAGTGGGTAAGTCTATGCAAGATCAAACCGTTTCTTCAAGCAATGTCTCTATATTTATGCTTCTCAATCCTTTTGTTAGCGTGGTCAATCTACTTGCAATAATCAATCCACCAATTACTTCAAATCAATCTTTTAAAGTATAATCCACTCATCCCTATTGTAGGATCTAATCAACCATCAAAATCAACACAATTATCCAAGGTTAAAGATATGCCTCCTTTATCCAAAGTCAACTCCGACCTAGGTATATCAAATCATTAAAAAGGTCATCCACCCTAGATGAGTTTGTAATCCATCCATAATCCAAATAGTTTGAGTCACTAACTTTGTACAAATCAAGTTATCCACAATAATCTTAGTTCAATTAAACAAGATTAACTCGATGTCTTCCACAATCTACTTATGCTCAAGTATTATCTAAATTCAACCACCACCTTCAATCATCCCTAATTAATCTAGTTATATCATTCTTGGAACAACTACTCCCATAAAGATAAATCTCATATTCAATCCTCATAGTCATCCACTGTATGACCACTCAATCACCTAATCTTTCTCCATCTCTAGAAGTATTAAGATTTGATTATATACTCAAATATAACTTTAAAAATCTCAAATGATCATCATAAGAAAAATTTATAATCTCATTGCAGTTTGAAATTCTAACTTTATCACGCTAGACCTGAATCTGACTCACCATTTTATCGATATATCAGCTAAGACATATCTAAACTCTAAATCCACAAGTGGACTACCAAAATTAGTTATTCAATTCTATTCATGTATTCCGTGAGTTGTACTTGCATAATCCTCCGATATAAACCCAACATCATCCGTTGGCAAGTTGACACCTCACTACAATGGTTCCATTTATACTCATATCGTAACCTCTGATGGTAACGTCTAACATAATCCACAATTGATCTCACAAAGGTTAATATCCCACGATTCGAAAATCTAATTAACTCTTCTAAGATCATACTCAGGGATCAAGAGTAATAATTCAATTTCTCAATTATCAACTATCACTTTGATACTGCACAACCACCAATATCATCAAAACATAACAGATCTAATTAAAGATAAAATAGCAGTTATTCAATCATATCCTTCTTTTCACCGACTCCGCTATCAACTCTTAACCAACATGCGACTTCTATTAAAGAGATGAGAGGGAAAAGCATAAGGTATGGGAAATAACAGGGGTAAGGTCCTTAATTCAATTTAGAGATTTGAAGCTCCATAACGCAAGAACCAACTTGAAACAAACGAAAAAGAAAGCAGTAGGGACAGCACAAGATACAAATGAAACACGGTTAGCTTTCCAACATAGTTGCGATACAACCCACCCGTAGGCGATGCACAACTACTTGGAAAAGAGAGCAAATGGTCGCCACAAAATCCAGCGTCTACTAGCTAAGTAATAATATCATTAGGGCTTATATAATCTAAGAATAAACCCTAATTTAACCCTAATATCATAGCAAGGTATCGTCTTCTTGTCCTTTCGCCGATGCTCTGGACACGAGAGAAACCTATGAACATACGAGCTTGACGTCTTGGTCCAAGATTCAGTACTTGCCCTCCTACTTCGGGAAGACGATACTCTGTGGTGTAGACACATATGGAGAGACCTCGTCCTCCCCATAAAGCACATGCCGGTCCACAAGTCCCATGTTGCGTATGGTTTGTAGACGCTCTTGAGCCACGGTGAGACGATGCCAGGTCTCCTATAACTCATGTATAGTGCAATGATGGATCTGATCCATGATGTGAATCAATATTGCCAACGGTCGTACTTGAGTGTCATTCCCAGACTGGATCCTAGCAATAGTGTTCACTTCTACGCCACGTGCTTGCATAGAAAGGTGGTAGTATGGAGGCTGAGCTAACTTCGTCAAGTCATGACGAAGATGGCTCAGTGCCACACGAGCCACTTCCTACAATGCCGTGGCCTCAGAGGTGCCACGAGCCCGAACTGTATGGGATACTCCTTGTCACGCGTCTGGCAGCGATATTGATCACTACCAAATACTCCTCCATCCCTAGTCCTTGATCCCGATGGTAGATGGAGTATTGGTGTTGATAAGCGAAGTTTGCTCTTCACATTATATCTCTAGAAACGCCGGATATCCGTCCACATCTTCACTTTGAGTCTCACGGACAAGGTATTGAGGGTTCATCTAAAGGACTAGAATGGCAAGGTAAGTTAGTTTTGCAAACCAAAACCAGAATGAGGTAAGGAATGATACTAAGATGGATGAGGAATAAAAGATATTCTTAACTTAAACTTTCTGAAAATACTTTGATAATTTGAAAAATAATTTGACCGAGGGACTTACTAACTTAACGCCAGTGCTACCTCTAACCTACAGTCAGTATGGCTCTGATACCAACGCTGTGGGGACCCCGGTAATTATCTCCGTAAGACCGAGATTAGACAAGGTCTTAGGGACATAATTACGGGTCTCCGGTAAATGAATTCCAATTTAACTCTATCCAAGTGAGGGGCTTAGCCGAATACTAGAGCCTCAACGATCATGCGCGCCGCTCCTTTGCGAGCGCTACATGATTGTCGATTCTCTTTCGATTCGAAGCACTACACTTAGTGAGTTAAATGGGGATTCATTAACAACGAGTATGACTTATATTGGCTCCCAAGATCAACGACCAATATACTCATACCCTCATCCAACATTGATTACATCCATACAACGCATACAACAAGAGATCAAAAGACATACTGCATAATAGTCAAAGTCTACAGCTTATTACATACGGCCGACCGGCCAAGTTCAAAGTAAAGAATCAAGTAGCAATGAAGCAATTAAATAAAGCAAAAGACCAGTAGTGGTATGCCCATCACCCATCGGCAACCGACTGGGGGTTAAATGATAGCACACTACTCGTTAGTGTCACCCAAGTCAACACTAACGAGATCATCATACTCATAATCTTCCTTACCTGAAAAGGCCAGCAAACATCTGGCTGAGTACAAGTGTACTCGCAAGTCTTACACAAATAAAAATAGTTATGCATAAGGGTCATTCAAAGGATGGCTCATATTGGTTTAGTTTTGCGAAAGAGACGCAACAATTAACATCCTACACATACTAGTTTTTCATGTGCTCATTTAAAATCAGATTTGAAGTAGAAGTAAAGCATATAGTAAAGCATTTCAGTAATAAACAGTTGAATCATACAAAGACCAAAGTGGCAGCCCACCTTGATGTACTAAACACATGAACATCCCCGTTCATGACGAATACCAAGTTCAACCACAATTTTTAATTAAAAGTCTAACAATAAGCACCACAAATTTCAAGCGGTCGTCCATAACCGTGGACACGGCTATTCGAATAGATTATACCTCGCAGGGTGTACTACTTTACCCACACGACTTGATTAGCCCGTAAGCCTCCGGATGCCTCCGAATATAGCATACTTCCTATGGTATGCCGTCGGTAAATCAAGATATAGTCATTTTCAGCAAGAAAGCCCTATTGAGCTAAGTCCCCTTGTGAGATGGTTCCTGCCTAGTACAAGCGCGGATAGCACTTGCTAGGGGCTCACAAGTTATATTGGAAATACCGATGCAATCAAAATGAAGAATTGGTGCTCCCTTGCACACTATAAAGGATTACATCGGCTCCTCAAAGAACATAGGATTTCACGGTCGCTATGCCCTTACACCACCAAGGACTTAACACAATAAAACCTCCCCTACTTAACCATACGGCTCCCAACCCGCGTGTGGCAAGACGAGTGTTGCTTGAACAAGAGGTACCCAAAGTTCGGTCCTCAATTGTCCGCACAAGTCCTTCCACTTACCCAATGCTCGTGCACAAAGCACCATCACTAACCAACACTTGTCCGGACCAAAACTCGTTTAAAATGACAAAATTTTACTCATAAAACAGCTGCAAAGATCTGAAGTAAAATCATAAAGTAAGGGTTGTGTGTATCCCAAAACCGACGGGTTATTCCGACGATCGAACTACCAGTATCTAGACTTGCATGGCTAAGCAATTCTATAACCCATAATTCACACATCCTATCTTAAGCATAAGGAGTTGGCATAATTCAAGATTAACCTCAAGCATAGGACATAGCTAAACTACACATCACAAAAATATTGACATAATCAAAATAGCATGCAAGCAATTATCATTGCACTAACTTAACCAAAACGGGATCAAATATGATGCAAAAGAAAGTTCAAATGATGCTTGCCTTGCTGGTAGTTCACTTGTTCACTCTCGTTACTTACTCTCATACTTCCGCAACTCGAATCTAAAGAAAGGCGATATCGAATAAACACCGAGAAATAGCCAAAAACTCAAATTGCTCAAAAATGCATGAAATTTATACAGTAGCTATATTATGATTTTATATGAATTCAGGTAAAAATTATGCCATTTGGAGTTTATATGAGAGAGTTATAGCACTTTGAAAATCAGATTTCTAGAAAATGCTGAAAATCAATGTTATGTTACTGTTCATCCGAATTTAATTGTTTCGCGGAAATTTGTAGAACAGTGGTAGGGATAATCTTTACATGGCATGAAAGGTAATTAAAATTTATGATCAATAAAAATTGAATCACCCCATTTAGAGTTCATATGAATGAGTTATGAATTGTTGAAGTTAAAAGACTTTTTCGTGTAAAAACAATTCTTTTCTGATTTTGCTACTGCATTAAATAATTTTTATAGGTAGGATGACCTAGCCTCTGCCATGACAAGTGGGGTCTATGTATTTTCTTTTCTTTTCGATTTATTTCCTAAAGGGAAAACATCTACCGACAAATCTAATCTTCTCATACTCATATACTTAACCAATTCTCCGGTGTTGAATCCAATCACATGTATAACACGCTCCAATCATATTCTCATATCTTGATCTAAACCCCGTACTAACCTCCACTAATACATTATCAAGGTAGTTAATCCACCGAGTGATGCCCGAACTCACGATCTTCCAAATAAACAACCCATCCGATAATTACACGAAATCCCCGACTCGTGGGCATAAGACCATGATTAAATCCATCAATCGTTTTTCGATATACTATTTAAGCTAATACTAACTATCTAGCTCTACTAGTCTCTCCTCGGCAAATCACCCTCGCATAAACCAAAATTTCCACCGATTGATGTTTATTTGACCAACCGACACCTAATGAGCTTAACCATTTTAGTAACACATCCAACATCTAATGTCTCATTAATTGATCTACTCATATCCATACCACTGAACTTAGTTGTGTACTACATCTACCAATCCAATCACATATGCGTCTCTACGATCGACTAATAATCATTTAGCTACTAATCCAATAGAGAGTACAATTGCATCGATTCGGCACAAGGGATTTACCTACTAATTACATGGCAATCTAAATATTTATCCGCAATCAAATAATCCATTCCTACCTTCTCCCAATTCTAGCATGTATAACTCACATAGATATTACTTAAGGCATTCGACCAATTTGCTCACGATTAAATAAATCGTCCAATACAACATCCATATCTCCATAAATATCATCACAAGAGCTATCCATCAAGTAATCATTTATAAAAATCTTTGTGCGTCCTATCTCCAAAAATTTCTAATCCAATATGAGAAGAAACCTCCAATTAATTCATCATCCAAGATCACCACTAACTTCCGTGCGACTTCAAAATAATATCGCCCGATCAAATAATCAACTCATATATTTTAGCTAGCATCTACCGATCAATACTACACACATTTCGCCACAATAATCTAATCATTCGCACCCACAATATTTTATCACATAATCCCACCTACGCACAAATAAGTCCTAACCGGAGAGTTACACCGGTCTTAACCTACCAAATAATTTTTACAAATAAACATGCATAAATAAATGTCATGCTCATGAATAATATGCAACATGCACGACTAAAAATGTAACGCGGTAACATAAATAACGCTAAGAATTTTACCGCAACGCTAGGTGTGCGAATCATCGCCGGGCGTCGTCTTCTCGGCACTCGTCCGTGTCCACTGTAGTCGTCGCCGATCCCACGTCCGCTCGACCTCTCGTTTGCGTCCGCGTCTGCGTCCCGGCACCGCCGCATGCACTCAATCATACTCCTACTAGGATGACTAAGTACTATCCTATATGCAAACTGACCAATACTAACATGCAAACTATATCTAGCACTTTTACTACCATGGACTCGGCCAACTACTAGGCAACTAACACACTAACAGACACTGCTACATGCAAACAGAACAAACCACTAACTACTCTATTCTTGCGCCAAGACTCAATGACTAGAAAATCATGCAATTATTTAACCATATGCGGCCATAAGCTAACACATGACAATGCTGCACATGATCTGCTACTGCCATGCACTAATCCACTAATTAACAGCGTTCCTAATTAACTTGCTAAAGCAAAGCTATAGAATAAAGTAACACACTTGTAGACTCAACCATCTAAATGTGCACTAACACACAGTCAAACTAACTCATGCATGCAAACAACTAAAGATACTTAGCACGGGCCTCGGCTCGGCTCGGCCGCAGCCAGGCTGTGCCACAAACGTCCGGGTCGTGCCGCGCCTCCGCCGGGCCGCTGCTGCTGCGGCGCCACCGCGCCACACAACATGGCGCCTCAGCTGCTGGCGCTGCGCTGCACCCTCGGCCACCACCGAGTCACCGCTACAGCAGCTCTCGGCCACATGCAAGCAGCGCATCGGCTCCTCCTTGCTCCCCGGCCACCAGTGCCTCTGTGCTGCACCGCTTCAGTGCCTCGGCTCCGCCGCGCCGCGCGCTAGGCCGCTACGCCATAGGGAGCCGCTCCCGTGCCGCTGCATTGCCTCGGCAGCCCTGCTGCCTTGCTATGCTGCCGTGACAGCATCATGGCCACAAAGGCCATAGCAGTTCAGTGCCTCTTCGCCTCGGCCGCCCCGGATCCTGGCCACCATTGCCTTGGCGTCGCGTCGCTGCGCCTTCCACGCCACCGTCTTCACGCCGGGCTGCCGCTGCAGCGCCTTGACCCGGTCGCACCGCTGCCTCCACTGTGCTGCCTTGCCCCCTTGTCGCCACTGTGACGCTGCTGGCCACTTCCAGGCCGTAGGCTACCGGCAAGGCTGGCCGCCGCTGCTGCAGCGTGACTGCACTTGCCCAAGATTGCTCTACTGCCTCCTCCTCTCCAGAGCATCCGAGAGATCATGCATGTAGATGATATTTGGATGGATAGATAGCTTGTGTGATTGTGAAAGCAATGGAGTAACATGCAGAGCTTGATTTTTGATTTTGGATAGTGAATGAGAAGAGAGAAGGTGGCAAGAACATGAGCTCAAGTATAAGAAGGAAGTGGTTGTGCAGCTCGGTTTGGGGAAGGAAGAAACGAATGGCAGTGGAGAGGCTGCTTAATACAGAAAAGAGGAGGATGGCAGCTTTTCTGTTTTTTTTTTTGGCTGGGAACAACGAAATGAGAAGGTGCTTTGTTGGGGAGGAAAGGAAAGGCAGGGGAGAGGAGCTGTGTTCGGCTGCTACAGAAATGGACAGGGGCAATGCTGAGGCATTCGGTTGAGACTGAGAGCAAAGAAAAAGGAAGAAGCTGTGGTTGAGAATGGTGCTAAATAAAAGGGGAAAGGTGGCGTGGGCTTCGGCTGGGATGGCAGTGGTGGTGGGAAAGCATGATGAAAAAGCTGTGCTAGGAGAGAGGACAAGAAAAGAAATGGTAGTGTGGAACAACAGTAACAAGGAAAGGTGGCAGGGAGTGCTTTGGTTGGGAATAAAGAAATGGTTGGGGAGGTGTGAAATGGCAGTGTCCATCCGAATGGGAGAGGAAAAAAATGACAATGAAATAATTCGCAGTACATTTCTTCCCTCTTTTCTCCAATTCGCTCAAACGAACTCGCATGCGCGAAATAACTGTTAAAATGGAACACTCTCGCAACGACGATCGCAACGGTATAACATGCGTTGTCGGATTCTTGATTTTTTATGGTGATTGCAAGGAGAGAAGTTGGGAAAAAGAATGGATATGCAGGTGTTTCGTCTAGGGTCGGTCGGACTGAAAAAGAGCAACGATACTAATGTATGCATCATGATTTTTAAAATGCATGCCAAAACAATATATCAATAAAATTAAATTTTAACTACAGTCTTTCAACCAATGCGATTAAACATTGTTTGATTATTATTATTATTATTATTATGCAACTTCTTGAACAACTCGATTTAACTTTAAATGCATCCTTTTAATTAATTCGATGTGATTTTAGAAGCAATCTCTTACTTACTCATGAGAAAATTTTAAAACAGAGTCAAATATTTAAAAGATCGCCAAATTAAATAATATCATCCCGATTCTGAAAATCGGGGTGTTACACCACCGTACCCCTCCGTCGGCAACGACATCACCGGAAGGTAGCCCTCCCTATTTTCTTCCCATTTTTCCTCGGTCCATGCACCCTCCGGCCTCCCCTCACCGCTGACGAGCGCGGCAATGCCGCGGCTTCGCCGTCCGGTTGTCGGAAATTTCGATCGAAAACAGTAACCCGTTAATTAACCAAAATCCCCGATTAGTTTAAGCTAATTGTTGCTTAGATTAAGTGATGGTTGTTAAGAAGGGTTTTATCTCTTTTACATGTGAACCCGTATAGCCAGTTAAGTGGATGTGTACGCTTCCTTGTATGTATTCTCCTAAGGCAAACGTATTAGTTGAATACTTAGTTCATTTTACGTCTTCTTGATTAGAAGACGTATTTTATGGAATACGCCTTCGGTGTATTCATCGGTTGGGACCGGTCAACTTTGACCAAGTCAAACCCTCAACTCGGGTCCCCTCTGTCAGTGGCTGTAGCTAGCTCAGCCCTAGTACAAAAAGTAATATATGCTTTATGAAATCAGAAATCCATTTAATTGCACACTAGAAATTGTATTAACTTGATAAATACTTAACTAATTCATTTTAACTCGAAAAATAGTGAAACCAATTTTGATACTTTTTATTTTAAGTGTAATTTATTTTAAAATAGGTTTCAAACATGTCTCTATATCAGAGGATACACTTTTGGAAAATAATCCATTAACTCCATTATTTTGCAAAAGAAAAAGGCTGATAACTTTAGAAATTCATAACTAATTCATAAAAACTCCAACTGAGGTAAAGTCAACTATTTCGGTCTTATAATATTATTATCTATTTACCTATGTAATCCTTGTATCTATCTCTGTTCTACAGATTTTAACCAAATAATTAAATTAGGTGAATAGTGAAAGATTGGATTTTATAGAAAGCCGAGATTCAAACCACCATAACTTTCACATACTAAATCCAAATGGAATGAATCTTTCACATAAATTCATATAAAATCATAATCTACCTACTGTATAAATTTCATACATTTTTTAGCATGTTGAATTTCTAGCTTTATTTGATATTTATTGCAATATTGTCTTTCATTAGGTTTTCGACGATAACGATATATTCGTGAGATTATTATGAGTATAACCTGAGATTGAACAAGTGGTGCCAGCAAAGGTGCGAGCACCGTCCTCTTGATCATATTGCCCCAGTGGTTTTTAAAAGTTTTGTGTGAGTTTTAATATCGCAATTGCATGCTATTTTGAAAAGTATGTTCATGGGTAGAAGTAGTTAAATTCCTAATTGTTGCATTGGCCCTCCTTTCAATGTTGATTACCCTTTTACCTTGGATGATTAAGGTTATATGTTATATGGGATTGTTTACTAGTTTATAGAACGATGCTTAGTCATGCTAGTAGTTGTAGTCGAAAGCGGTTGATGGAGCTAGTCCATCGGCCGGTAGATTGAATTGAATCTTAATGAAATTTGAGGATTATATGGTTTGGATTATGATGGATTTGAGGGATGTATCCAGATCTTCGCATCTGGGGTTTGTGGACATGTTGGGCATGGGTTTTGTGTTCTTAACTTGGACGGGTGTAGGTTGATGATGAATTACTATTGTTGTTTGTTGTTATGGATTTGTGTAGACCCGTCCGAGTGTTTAAGGACCGGTATGTGGTGTGATGAACCAAGTCTTATGTGCAACCACACGCCGGGTTAATGGTGAAGGCTTGGCTTAATAACTTGTTGTGTGTTAGCTATCAAAACACAATGAGATTGACAATTGTTATTGTTATGTATTTAATTATTCTTTTGTCAATCTCGTGGGGGCATGTTAAATTTTTGCCTTACTTGCCCTTAAAGGTCTCTTGTTTATTAAGGGACTTACTTACACAACGGGTTCACCTGTGATGCGAGGCGCTTAGTCTGCTATGGGATTCTGTTCCTCGGGTGGTTTGATGGTTAGGACATGACATTGTAACAGCCTCGTTATGATATCTTAGTCACACTCCTTCGGAAGAGTGCATGGTGACAGTATAAGGTATTCATATCGTGTGGGTAAAGCTGTACAACTCTACAGAGAACTAAATCTATTCGAATAGCCTCGTCCTAGGTTATGGACAACACTTGTGGGAAAGCAGGCACCGTTAGTTTTTGGAAAATTAAGTTTGGGTTATGGTTGGGAATGTTATGTCATTATATTAGTTTGTTCAGAATTGAAATGTTATCATGAACGCGTAGTTCGCGCGTTAATTTTTGTTGAGGAATGAATTGTGCCACAAATGGGATGTTCGTGTGTTGATTGTATTTGGAGATTATGCCATTGTTGATCATTACATACTGTTACAAAATGTTTTCTAAATGTTTTTACAAATGGAAAGTTAGAATCTTTATTGTTTACCTATGTGCAAAACTTGCTTTATGCTGAAAATTGACTAGTGTAGTATCCTTCCATTGATACTTACCTGCATCCTTATTTTTCTTGAAAAGTCTCGCGAGTACAACTTTGTACTTGAAAAGTGTCTATTTGATCAGGTAAGGACGACGGGCGCAACGGCTTTAACTCTAGTTGGTTGCTTGTGGGATTGTGGGCATGCCAACTCGGTTATTCCCTCTTTATTTAAGTTTATCTTCCGCTGTAATTTATTTGTGTTATTGTTATTTAGATTTGGCCGATCGGCCCTCTTATGTAAAATTGGGACCATAAGGTTCTATATGTTGAAGATGTATCAAAATTTCTATTTCTCTTGTATGATTGTGTATGGATGTGATTGCAATGTTGTATTAGGATATGTGCATGTTAGCCACTGATCCTTGGGAGCTAACATGAGACACATATCCGGGCACTTGGAATTGTTTTCGTCTCACGTTAAGTATTGCATTTTTAGCGTAATTACTTAGCTTGAAACGGATGCGATCCCGGGAGGCCTCACATGGCCGATGTTACGAAGGCAGAAGAGGACACGGTGGCCAATGTTGCGAAGGCAAAAGAAGACGCGACAGCTGATGTTGCGGAGGCAAAAGAGGAAGATCGCCCATCACATGCTGAGCCTACTGCATAGGCGGATGCAGGGGAGCACGTCGATAGCATAGTGTGTCGGATGGAGATCGATGACTTAACGGCATGGGCCGAGGAGGAAGCTTTAGAAGAGGATGGCAATGACTCTTCCGATGAGGATGAAGGTCCCATCCCATTGGAATGGAATACGGTGGACATTGAGGGTCTTACTGTGC
This sequence comes from Ampelocalamus luodianensis, assembly GCA_036346255.1. NCBI lineage: Eukaryota > Viridiplantae > Streptophyta > Magnoliopsida > Poales > Poaceae > Ampelocalamus > Ampelocalamus luodianensis. Next base: position 27,134,355 of record CM070620.1, on the reverse strand, counting down.
ACGACGAGTATGAATCACCGTGGGAATACCATGGTATGTAGGTTCGGCTTCATGCAATATTTGCTGACAAGGAATCACTGCAGGATGCCATTAAGCTATGGGCTTTGTCCATGCAATGAACGTTTTGGGTCCTCAAATCCAGCCAGGAGCAGTACACCATGGTCTACAAGCAGGGTGGTTGTCCTTGGTGTGTGTAGTCACATAGACCCAAGTACGAGACTCACTGGATTGTTTCCAAGGTGGAGACGTACTCTTGCGTGCTCAGTAGTGTTTTGCCGAAGCATCGCAACCTAACGTCCACCTTCATAGCCAATCTCATGTACGAAGAGATAGTGAAGAAGGACTTGGAGGCCAAGCACATCATGGTAGCTATCGAGCAGAAATTCAAGTACAAGATTAGCTACGTGAAGGCGTGATGCACGAAGCAGAAGGTTTGGTTCTTTCGAGGTGGCTTACAACAACCTTCCTTGTATGGTCCAGGTGCTGCAGGACAAGAACCCAAGCACATACATTGTTGTGAAGGACAAGCTATCCAGAAGACCGCTAGGTTTCACAGTATTGCAAAGGGCCTTCTTAGCCTTCGGTGCCTGCATCGATACTTTCAGGCACATGTTGCCCATGATCTCAATCGACGGGACGTTCACTACTACAAAACAGGCTATAGAAGACACCCCATCACAGACGGGTTAATTTGAATCCGTCTGTGTTGGGTCTGTTGGGCGCGGCATTTGCTTTGCCGGCCTATCACAAACGGTTCTTACTAGTAACTGTCTGTGATATATGCTTATCACAAACGGTTTATATACCGACCCGTCTGTGAAATATCACAGACAGTTCTATTTATGAACCTTCTGTGATAATCCCCCATATCACAGACGGTTTATTAATAGAGCCATCTGTGATATGTCACAGACGGTTCTGTACATAAACCGTCTGTGATAATCCTCCGTATCACAGAAGGTTGATAAAGAGCACCGTCTGTGAAATATCACAGACGGTTTTATTTATAAACCGTCTGTGATATATGCCTATCACGCATAGCTTCATATTTTGAACCGCTCAGTGATATCCTCGTGCTATAAATACCTTGAGTACCCCTACCCATTCCCATTTGAGCCGCCACCCGATAAAAACCCATCACACACACAGAGAGAGAGGGGAGGAGAAGGAGAGGAGAAAGGGAGGGAGAAGGAGAGGAGAAAGGGAAGGAGAAGAGAAAGAGAGGAGAAAGGGAGGGAGAAGGAGAGGAGAAAGGGAGGAGACAACAATCGAATAGATCGATTTGGTATTTTCGTCGTGAGCTCCGAGGGTAACATTCTTTATAACCCAATTGAGATATGGTAGAATATGCTAAGCATCGCGTATAAGAGTCGAAGTGGGAGTGGGTCCTTCCATAGCATCGGGTAACCATACGTGAAGAGGGAATTGTGCGGATTTCGCAATCCGCACTAAGGAATAATAAAAAGCACACAAAGTAGTAAGGAATTAATCCCATTATTAGGAATGCAGTTATTAGCTATTTTGAACAAATCCCGAAACTCTACCCTTTAGAGCATCTGCAATTTACGTGCTTAATTAGCCGGTTCGAATGGCTAGATTTGATGCTAGGAACCGATTTCACAAGTGGAAGTCGCTATTCAAACAAAACTCTAGGAACCGATGCAAACTTTTGTATCCGGATGTAAGGGAATAGAATAATATTTTTCATTTGGTAGTTGGAATAATATTAAAGTTCTGTGAGGGGGAAGGAAATGGAGAGAGAGAGCGGTTGAGAGATATTTTATTAATCTAATTTGACACTATATATTTTGTTACATGTGTAGCGTAGATGGACCGAAACTGGATGTATGGTGTGAACCGTGTGAGTCAAGGGTACATTAATGGCGTGGTTGCTTTTAGAAGAGCCGCCGAGCAGGATATGTAGAAAAAGGGGATAAAATATATGTACTGTCCATGCATTGATTGCGATAATCTGAAGATGTTTACCAACCCGGCGCAGATAGAAGCACACTTGATTCGAAGGGGTTTCAAAAAAGGGTATACATGTTGGACCAGTCACGGTGAAGAGCGACAGGAAGTTAGTAATAACGACATCGCCGAGGAAGTCAACGATATGCCGGATATAGACTGTGCTTTTGATGAGGATAGGTCACACGATGATAACTGGATCGGATGCTACGCGATGCGTAAGAGAACTACAGAGAGAGAGAGTTTTGTAAATTGAGCGCTTAATGGAGGACTCGGTGAGACCTTTGTTCCTCGGCCGCAAGCCGAATATACAAGGTTGTCAACCGTGATTGAACCGCTTAAATGAAAAGCAAGCAATGGTTGGTCCGATAAGAGTTTCACGGCGTTGTTAGGTCTCCTAGCGGACATTCTTCCGAGGGAAACGTGTTGCCCAACACCACCTACCAAGCAAAGAAGGTTCTTTGTCCATTGGGAATGGAAGTAGAAAGAATACATGCATATCCGAACGATTGTATCCTCTATCGTAAAGAGTATGCAGACATGCATGTATGTCCTGTGCAAAGCATCCCGATACAAGCGCCGAGATCGCTAGGTTGAAGCAAGGACCTCCCGCTAAGATGTTGTGGTATCTCACTGTGATCCAACGTTTGAAGCGCTTATTTGCGAACTCAAAAGAGGCAAGATTGGTGCGTTGGCACTCGAGGACCGTAAGAAAGATGGAAAGCTAAGACACCTGCGATTCTCGCCGGTGGAGAAACTTCGATCGGAGCTTCAAGAGTTCGTGCGTAACCAAGGAACATAAGGTTAGGGTTGAGTACAGATGGAATGAATCCTTTCGGTAACATGAGCAATGACATAGCACTGCCCGTGAATCTATGCATGTACAACCTTCCTCCTTGGCCGTATGAAGCGAAGTACATTTTGATGTCACTACTTATCCAAGGGCCAAACAACTGGGAATGATATTGATGTGTACCTAGCACCATTGTTGGAAGATCTTGTGACACTGTGGAACGAAGGGGTGCAGTATGGGATGCGATAAACGAGAGAACTTCACTTTACACGCCATGTTGTTCTCGCACCATCAATGATTTTCCTCGCCTGGGTAACCCGTCAAGCCAGCACAAAAGGAGCCAAAGCTTGTCCGCACCGCTTAGATGCTACAGAGAGTATATGGCTAAACAACTCACGCAAATCGTATACATCGCCACCGTAGGTTCCTTCCCAGGAGTCACCCATACCGAAAGATGAAGAAACAATTCGACGGAAATAAGGAGGACGGTTCAGCTCGAAGGGCTTTTAGAGGGAAAGATGTCTATGATAAGGTTAAGGATATCGATGTTGTGCTTGGGAAGGGACGTCAATTAAGAACCCGTCAGAAGAACATCTGGAAGAAGCGGTCAATTTTTTGGGACTTGCCTTATTGGGAGCACTTAGAAGTTCGCCACTACATCGACATCATGCATGTTGAGAAGAATGTATGTGATAGCTTGATTGGTCTCTTACTGAACATTAGTGGCAAAACAAAGGATGGTGTTAACGCACGGAGAGACTTGGTCGATATGAACATAAGGACCGAGTTAGCACCGCACGAGATCGACTGGAGACTTAACGCATTCTCCCCGGCTTGCTACACTCGCCCAAGGCCGAGAGATATGAATCGTGCGAGCTTGCATGGTGTGAAAGTCCCGTCTGGTTACTCTGCTAACATTAAGAAACTTGTTTCTATGCAAGATTTGAAATTAATTGGTATGAAGTCGCATGATTGTCATGTGCTGATGACACAAATGCTTCCTGTTGCAATTAGGAGTATCTTGCCGAACAAGGTCCGAGTAGCAATCTTGAGGCTGTGTTATTTCTTCAACTCAATTGCTCAGAAGGTAATCGATCCCCAAGGACTAGATGCTCTACAGGCCGAGGTGGTGACGACTCTATGTCATCTTGAGATGTATTTCCTCCGTCATTTTTCGATATCATGGTCCATCTCATTGTTCACCTTGTGAAAGAGATAAAGATATGCGGCCCTGTGTTCCTACGTTATATGTACCCGTTCGAGAGGTACATGGGAATTCTCAAGTCCTACGTACGGAATCAATCTCGACCGGAGGGCAGCATCATCGAAGGTTATGCAACGGAAGAGGTCATTGAGTTCTGCGTCGACTATATGGCTCAGGTGGATCCGATAGGTGTGCCTCTATCTCGTCATGAGGGGAGACTTGATGATATCGGGACCATCGGAAGGAAATCAATCACTCCCGATCCGATACATACGCCAAGCCCATTTCATGGTCTTGCAACACATGACCAAGTGTCCCCGCACATCGACGAGCACAAAGATATGGTACGCCAACGTAATCCAAACCGGTCGGAGGTTTGGATCATCAGAGAGCACAACCGTCGGTTCAATGGATGGTTAAAGGTGCGAATCACTGGGAGGTCATCAAGTGATGATACATTGCTATGGTTGGCACAAGGGCCACAATTTACAATTATCACATGGCAAGGATATGACATAAATTGGTACACATTTTATACGACATACCAGATAGGAAGAGCACATCGAGCAATAAATGTGTCGCATAGATGCATTCAGTACCGACGGGCTGAGGAGCTCGTACTATGGCCAAATAGAGGAGATATGGGAGATCGACTACGTGTTTTTGAAGATCCCCTATTTCGGTGCCGTTGGGTCCATCTCCCACAGGTGAAGGTTGACAAGTACGGCGTCACAACCGTGGACCTTGAACGTGTCGGATACAAAGACGAACCATTCGTACTGGCTAATCAAGTTGTTCAAGTATTCTATGTAACCGACCCGGCAAATAAGAAACGCCACGTAGTTCTTCATGGAAAAAGAAGGATTGTCGGAGTTGAGAATGTAGTGGACGAGGAAGAATACAATCAATTTGACGAGTTGCCTCCTTTCGAGATGGCATCAGTTCGACGAAGAACCCGATGAGGAAGCTAGCTATATGCGCACGATCATCATGAAGGGCTATATTTTAATTAAGAATTTAATCCATTGTAATTAATTTATTCTATAACATCATGTGTTATGGACTTGTAATCTCTCATATATTTTGATATTGATGTCAATGTGGACGCTCATCAGAATCGACAATTGGTTTTGAAGTAAAATGTGTTATGAGCTTGTCTTCATATATACTTGTCACGTGTTTTGTCATCTCTCATATATTTTGATATTGATGTGAATGTGGATGTTCATTGTAATTCATACATACTTGTCACAGTGTTCATTGTAATTGATAATTGTTCGATCTATCACGAGCGGTTCTATAATATAACCGTCAGTGATAATGAATCACGCATGCTTCTAATATAGAACCGTCGTGATATGAGATTATCTCGCACGTTATATTTGATAACCGCCCGTGATATCCCAACAAAACCAATAGGTAATCGTGATAAAAGCTAATCACGCATTTGGTTTAATACACAAACCGTATGTGATATGGAACGTATCACGATTTGTTATTAGATAGAACCGTTTATGATTACTTATCAAAGACGGTTTTAGTAAAGAACCGTCGTGATAGCCTCTTATAAGGTGGGAACCGCTAGGTTTTCTCACTCGTCCCTTCCTCTCCCGCACCATCGAGTTTATCGCGCGCTCCTTTGCCTCCTCTAGGCTCCCGTTCACCGCCGCCCGACTCGACATTGCCGCCCGACCTCGCCGCCGCCCGACCTCGGCGCCCGACCGACATCGCCGCCCGACCTCGCCGCCCCGATCGCGCCACGCCGCTCCCGACCTCGGCACCGCTCCCGACCGCGCCGCTGCTCTCGACCCGCACTTCGACTCGACACCGCCGCCCCGACTCGGTGATAGCCTCTTAACGTGCTCGTCTCTTTGCATATATATACACTTTGTGCTAGTTGTTTTTGATCTGTGATTGAGATTGATATTTGAGACTAGCTCGAAGATATTGCAAAGAAATGAGTTATTCGGTTTTGCTCGTGATGTTCATAGCCATATTCGATAATTGTTTCAATAATTAATTCACTCTTTTGAGCTCTATAATTGAGGTAGCTACCGCTGCCTATGTGTGTTTCTATGATTACTTTGTAGTAGTCAAGAGCTTTGGATCATTTTGTTCAGAGAGGATTGATTAGCTTCTAACTGTTATACTTGTTCGATTTTGTATCGCAAAAGGCCTCGTGTTTGAACACTGAACTTTCGGTAGTAGTCAAGAGCCTCAGAAGTTTAAATACATTCTGTAAAGAATTTCTATTGTCATACAGTTAGTTAGCTATAAGAAGAGGTCATAGTCTGAATTTTAGTTAATTGATTCAGTTTGTGAAGTATATTAGGCTTAAGGGCTGTCATGGCAAGGTTTTTGAACTTTGCATCTAGCCTTCTGAGAGCACCTTTTAACATCAAGAATTTGAGCTTTATGCTGATTTATGGTGTTTTACTGATATTTATGATAAGCATATTGCTGTGTTTAGATGACTTTGAGCTATAGCTGATCTCCACATCCAAAATAGATTTTTCACATACACGGTTTGTTTTCTTCGGTGTGCTTAACCCTCGGCCCTGGCCTGGGTAGTAATATATCTCAAACTAATTATATAGATAGCAAGTAAGCGAGATGGCAGAGGCACCATCTTCCCCGCCGTCGCCGATGCCGCAGATTGCAGAGGCACCATCTTCCCCGCCGTCGCCGACGCCGCAGACGACAATGACACGAAAGCGAGATGGCAGAGGAGAATCGAAGATGCCTGTGGGCCGACTGGTCATCACGGAGGTTAGTGAGTTTGGGGTCCCTCTGCGTCCCAAGAGCTCAGCGGCGAGATTCCGGACCATGTGCGGGATACTTGCAAGGAAACGGGTCCCCATCACCACACCAAGGTGGAAGGATCTCGACGAAGAAGCGAGAGGCGCTACCGTGGGACGTAACTATTACAAAGTTCACTATCCCGTATGCATATGGCACGCGTGGAATGGACGGCGATGCTCACGATCGATAAATCGTGGAGGTCGCTCAAGAGCATTCTTGTCACGGCACGCGAACACGTCGACGCCTTCGCAAGTACGGATTCTTGATGCAGAAACATGGGACGCCTTTGTTGCTATGAAGATGACGCCCGAATTTAACGAGCAAAGTGCGCACACAAAGCTCTCGCACACGAAACACTCATCCGCATTGCACTCGCACCGCCGGATACGCAGGAAAATATGATGAATGGGCGGCGCGAGGACAACGCGCTTCTCGATGTCACGCACCGCGTTCCCTAGCCCGGTTAAAAGCGAGGCAAAAGTCTCGTCTTCGAAGCATCTCTTTCACAAACCCGCAGACGAGGAAGTGTCTCAACGCTTGGTAAGTATGTCGAACTACCTAGTTAATAACTCCATATATAACTTCATAGTGTCTATAATAACATGATGACTTCTTGCGCGTGAATTGTCGCCCAAACTTCCCAAGGCTCCTTCCATGTAGACAGGAGAAGGATATACTCTCACGGCCCGGAAACAAGGAACACCTGGTCGCACGCGAGGTCTTGGGGTTACCGTACCATGGAGTCATGGATTCGCAGACGACTCATCGCACATACAGAGTAGGAAGAGATCTAAGGCCGAGCGTGAGGACCGGTTCGCATGATGATCAACATTTTGAAGGAAAGTCGCAGCATTGCAGATCAATTGAATCAACTCTCACCAACAGGAGTCGCAAGCCGCCTCGTTAATTTGGGAGCCATCCCGCCGACATCGGAGTAGCGCCGCGCCCACGCATACTGGGACATGACGATGTCCAATTACCGATAGACGAGATCAAGGTAATGTACATCTATGGAATGCAAAAAGATAGACCTATAGGACACTTTAGCTAATTGTGTATCGCTTTGTAGGAGCCGACGGCCCGCAAGCTCAGAGTGAGGTTAGTTGGGTCCATTTCTATTGAGGCGCGCGGGGATGGTGCATCCATACCAGAAGGGGCAAGCAAAGACGGTGTCCAGTGGCGCAGGTTACGCCAGGTGGAGGTGGACATGGTACATGAACATTTCATGGCCGCCTACCGAGATTCGCCCGAACGAAGAGATCACAACACTAGGGATGCCATGCACGCTTTATCCAGTGGCCCAAGAAGGACATCGTCCCGACCCAGCAAAGGCCGCGATCTCAACACGACCATTCCTCTCCAACGGACCTCCATGACTCCACCTCATATTTCGCCTCGTAAGGCCACCTTTCGCCTCCTTAGAGAAGACATCGAAGGAACAAGAAAAGCGTGTCACCAGATCGGGTCCCGAGTCATCTCGCAAGAAGACGCTGCAATGCTTAAGACCAAATCAAAATCGACGGCGCCTCAAGTCCTAAGCAAGTCGGCAATATCCGGAAGTACATCCTCGGAAAACCGCAGTGCTCCCACGCAGATTAGGGCGTGCCGATATGCTTGTCGCTTTGCATGCCCGGTACTTGGATAGGACCCAAAAGGAGGGTGCGATACTAGAATCACCGCCGATACGAGCATAAGCATTTCTTCAACGGACGAACCACTTCGCCGTGGGCTTCAACGACCTATATGACCTATTCATCCTCGTTGGCCTTGACGCCGCTTCTACGATGTTGGACATCGTAAGTGCATACAATCAAGTTCTACATTCACGTAATACCGATAAATATCACAACTCATTTCTTATGTACGATACATGATGAAAATGTCCGGGTCGAAAGAACCGGTGGGTTTCCTCGACCCACATGTGGTATCATTGCAAACCATCCAAACAGACTCGTCCTTCGTCGAGAAATACATAACAGAGGCATTGCTTTGTCAACAGAACACGAAGTACATCGTGGTGCCCTACAACCAGGGGTAAGTGTCATTACTTGCTCTACTTTATACGCAGCACGAACTCAGGTTTAATGACTATAGTGACATACATGAGTAGGTACCACTGGATCCTTTTAGTCATCATACCAAAGAGGAACCATATGATATACCTTGATTCTCTAATCCGCAACAACCACGACTTCAAAGATTCTAGGAGGAATACTCGATGTGTATGCTCATTTCCTTCATACATAACTCTATTTTAGTCTTCATTAGTTTGAAATGGTCGAGGATAACTTTTTGGAATCATGTAGGTCGCTCATCGACTATGTTGCCAACAAAGGAATATACGATGGAAAGAGCGCCCAACTAACACACAGACAAAATTTCCAGACGCTTATAATACGATAATCCTATATCATACTTCATAATAACGCATCTCGAATCGATATATGTAATTCTATTTTTGCAAAGCCACAAAGAAAAATGATGAGTTATGTGCAATCTACGTTTGCCATCATATGGAGCAAATCATTAGAGCTAGGAAGAAGGATCCCGAGGTTTGTGAATTTCCAAATAATTATTTTCTAATTATAAAATTAAATATATATGCATAACACTTTATTCTTGCTAGCGATGTGGCTTGAATATAGAATTAGATGGACTCCTTGATAATGAGATCAAGGACATTCGAGGAAGCTCATGCTTTATCATATCGTAGATAATTAAGGACACCAGAGAATTTCACTCACGCGACCGAGCGCATCACCCCGCCGACACTTCTCAACCACCGCAAACAATTGACTCAATTGTAATCCAATTTATTTTGTAACAATACTTGAACAAATGTGATCTTTTGTAATTTATTTTGAGTAATGATCGATTCAGCTTTGTCGACAATTGATTATCCGTGATGTATCTGCTTTTTGCATGCTTGTTTTCGAGGGCATGGCTAGCAATTCTCGAGGCTAGCCAAAAATCGTGAAAAAATGTAGTTAGTTTAATGAACTATCACGCACGGTTTTTATAAAAACAATCAGGAAAACAGCAGTATCACTGCACGGTTCTAAGTAAAACATCAGTGAAGTCGAGTATCACGCACGGTTTTACAAAGAACCGCTCGTGATACTCGACTTCACAGACGCTTCGTAAAGAATCGTCAGGAAGACAGCAGTATCGCTGCACGGTTTTTACATAGAATCGTCTGTGATACTCTGACTTCACAGATGTTTTGTTTCCAGAACCGTCTGTAATACTCTGTCTTCACAAACGGTTGTTGATAAAAACCGTCTGTGATATTCATATCACAGACGGTTTACTGACCGTCTGTGATATCCACCTGTTATCAGAGACCCATTTTTCGAGACGGTTCGAAAACCGTCTGTGATGACGGTTCCGAACCGTCTGTGATGGCTTTTTCTGTAGTAGTGGTTTCTAACTGAGAAATACAAGGGCCAGATCTTGACAGCAATTGGCGTTGATGGCAATAATCAGATTCTGCCCTTAGCCATCGCATTCGTGGAAAGTGAGAATTTTCACAACTGGTTATGGTTGGGGCATGTCCTGATGTCTGCATAATCTATGATCGCCACCCTGGGATAATGAAAGCCATCAGAAAACTTCAACAAGACCCCGAGGAGCCATTCCCTTGGACAAACATAAGGAACAGATTGTGCATTCACCATGTGGGGGCCAACTTCTTCAAACAGTTCCCGCAGCAACCATTGATGAAGCTGTTCAAGAGGCTGGCTATGCAGAACTAGCAGCGTAAATTTGATGTGTTGTGGGAGATGTTGGAGGAGCACACCAGGAAGCACATCGTCGAGAGGAATAAGCGTCCGCCCATTCCTGGGGCGACGCAACCCGAACACCTCCCACCACTACGGGAGCTTGACCCTCCCTATGTGACACAGAGGACCTTGAGGGACATCAAGTGCTTCTTCCATTGAATTGAGGCTGAGCCATTAGAGAAGTGATCCTTGCTACACGACACAGATGGTGTAAGGTACGACATAATGACCACTAACCTTGCAGAGACATACAACTAGGTTCTTAGGAGCCTCCATCCTCAGCCCCTCATCACCATCGTGGAAGGCGTTCTGCAAGGTACAATCGGATATTTTAGGGGAAAACATGCAAATGTATCACTTCATGCATCCAACCCACATACATTGTACTGCTCGAAGATTACAGCATACATGCAGGCCAAGATCGAGAAGGGTTAGTCGCACATGGTCTTCGTGATGGGCAATACGGAGTATTGTTTCGACGTGCTCCTTCGGGACAGAGCTGGATTTGGGACGGCTTGATCTCTTGTTATGTATGAGGTGTGCCTTGGAGATCATGTGAATGAACCTAGCTGCACATGCAACAAGCCAATGCTCCTTCACAAGCCTTCCTCTCATGTCCTTGCCGCATGCGGGACCATCAACATGGACCCATCGAACTTCATGTCAGAGTACTTCATGAAGGAGAGGGTGTTGCAGGTATGGTGCAGCGAGCTAAGAGGCTTCAGGATTGTGAGCAACTTTGCCATGTTGGATATGGCACAAAAGACTAGGATTCCAGATCTTGACCTGTTGAAGGGCAAGAAGGGCCGTCGGCAGAGTCGTCGCATTAGGATTGATATGGACGAAGGGGAAGCTAGAGCGATGGGTAGACATTGCGGCTGCGGCTAGGAAGGCCACACTGCGAGAAGTTGCAAGGTGCCTATCGACAGGTAGGAACATCGGTGTGAACTACAACACCACTTCTTGTTGTGTGCGTAGTGGTACTAACTTGAGAAATGCTACCATGTTGTAACTTGTGCTTCAGTTAGTGCTTTGCTTGTTGTACGAAGTGTGGAACTAATTGTATCATAATTGCAACCTTTAACTTCATTGTCAGTGTCAATTTATCATCATTACCTATTTCTGCAAAGTAGGACGTGACCTCACTCTACAAAACAGGATGTGACCTCACTCTGCAAAGTAGGACATGACCACTCTCCGCAAAGTAGGATGTGACTTCTCTCTGCAAAGCAGGACGTGACCACTCTCTACAAAGCACAAAGAGACCACTCAACTGCCACTATAGAGCCACTACAGATGCGTCCCTTGCCACTATAAACACAGCGCTACTCAACCAGGAACTCCACACCAACAACATAGACAAGGAGAAGGAATGAGAGCACATCCGTGAGCTTTTGAAGGATTGGGAGGCTCCCCAGCAAACTGATGCTCACTACAAGGCGTTTAGTCAGCAGCGCCTTACACTCACCACCCACCTCCAGAGCTCGTCGATCTAAGGAGGCTGCCTCGCAATACTCCCAATGATTTCGGGTCGAGCCACCCCCCTATGCCTGTTGAATGCCCTCCAAAAGGGCCCCCGACGGGGGTGGCACCACCCCTTTGCTGGTGTCGGGACGCCAGCAAGTACGTCAAATCAACCAACGAGTGGTCTATTGGGTAGCTCTATTGGTGCTGCCCAAATTACTGCGTGGACTACCCTGATCACAGGTTTGACACATCGAGCCATAGACAGCTGGTAATGAAATCGTATTTCAGTGCACACCACTATTTTGCTTCCCATTACGCCGTAACCACATCTCTCTTCCCACCGCAGTCTCAGCCGCACCTATGCGACTTCAACCCATGGATCTATGACAAGATCCACCCCTACGACATGTGGATGCTGCTGTCACGGAAGAGGTAGGCCAGAGAGGACTACAAGGGTCGTGAAAGGCGCCTTGAAGAGCTATAGGCCGAGATGGAGGAGAAGAAGAGGCGGGAGAGGCTGCACGAGGAGCAGGAGCACGAGCATGCCAGGCGATGCGAGGCGGAGAAGGCGCGGAAGAGGGCCATCATGGCGAAAGCTAAGGCACAAAGCAAGGAGTACAACACCGAGCTGGGCCGCATGGGCAAATGGCAACGTTCCACGCAGTAGTTTGACCCTCTTCGTCCATATGTCTCATGTATTTCTAATTCCCTAAAGGCATACATGTACCGTCCTTGGTTAGTTCCACGGCGTGCCATGCAACCCCTTTGTCAGATCAACGGTCGTGTTGTTATCGTTGCGCTATTTCTCCGAAAGTTCTCCATCGTGTATGAATTCCCTAGCTCATCGCAATATCACTTACCTTCCTACTCACAAATCATTACTGCCTCAAACATCGTCACAAAATTCTTTAGAAATTTATCGCACTACAACAACATACGACGATCACAAAATGTTATGGCGAGTCTAACATATTTCGTACCCTTGAGATTCTACGAAAATCACAAACAGACCAACCAACCTTGTCACCACCCTTTTATTTTCAAAAAAAATTGGCAACCTACAAACAAGATTTGCTAAATGTATTACCTCAAAAAAAATTACCATTTATTCCCCTACAATTATTTCTATGTATTACCTCAAAAAAATTACCATTTATTCCCCTACAAATATTTCTATCGGATTAATAAAATAATAATGTTATTTAAATCGCCCAGCTGTCGAGCGACATATGGAGTAGTCGCCCAACTGTTCAGCGACTACCATAAGTTGCTCAACCACCGGGCGACTACTCGACATGTAGCTCTATGGTTAGGCGACTTGGATCAGTCGCCCAATGGTTTTTTTTGAACAAATAACAGTAGAAGTCGCCCAATGGTTGAGCGACTAGTTTCAAGTTGCTGAATAGTAGAGCGACATAGTATTATTTTTGTAAAATAAAAAAGGAGGTATATTACTATATTTCAGAATTAAAATTTTATTTAAAAAATCCTTTTTTCATGGCTAGAAATATAGCTACCCGCCTCAAAGAAGGATCTTCCGGAATTTATATATTTCTCGTCCGATCTCAAATATAGCAAATTGGTACCATTCATTTTGACATCTAGTGATTCCTACTACAGGGCTTTTCAAACGCATCTATATTTTAGGCTTGCATATATCAAATATGGACCTACAATATTAGAGTGGTAATATTCAATGCGGCTCAATAATTATTTCCAATCAAATAATATATTTAATTAAAAGTTTACTTATTAATTTTTATCAATATCAGTTGTTTTCACCAATTTCTCTTTACAAATTAATATGTCTATTTCAAATAATAGCTCGCTTTGTGCAAACTAAACTAGTTATGACAGCCGCCTTTGTCTCAGCTTCATATATTATATTGCTTTAAAGTCTTGTAGAATATAATTTTATACTCACAATCATAGTACAAAAAACCAGACCAGTTGGTTCAATAATATACAATAAAATAGTGGGTGCTAGTAGTCTGGTAGAGACGGCAACGATTAAGTTTACTAGTTTTCCCATTTAAACCACCAACCCAACCCTGCCCAGTTGGTTTACATGGGCAGCGGGAGCTCTAGGGCTTGTTTGGTTGTACCCTGGATTCCGTGCCTGGGAAAAAGTGGTGCCTGGAGGTAGCCTGAAAAGTAGATGATTTTTGCCTAGCCAGACAAACCTGAAGATGAGTTGCTTAGTTGGAAGCATGTGTTTGAAATTGGTGAATGAAAAATAGAACGTTGGATCGAGCTATCAACGGTGGATCAAGCAGCCTGGGAGGCCTGGCTCCCAGGCGCTTGTTTTCTATGCCTCAGCCTAGCGGCTGACCTAAGAGGCAAACAAACGTCGTACGGGCAGAAGCCAGGTGATGTCCCTATCATGCAATTTGCCACCAGGCTTGAAAGCAAATAGGCCCCTAGTGCCTCTGCCTAGAGGAGGTCTCACGTTCGAATCCCGGTGCCTCCAAACATTTTTTCCCATCAAATTAATGGTCCGACCGGTCCTAGTCTAATACCAGTTCACTGATCCCAGTTTTTTTCAGTCAGACTGCTGGTCTAGTCCATTTTTTTATACTATGTTCACAATTGCTTGTTAAAAACTATTAGAGCAAGTGGAAGAACAACCCTCAGTTGGTTACTTTTATACCGCAGGTTTTGGTGACGATGACATCATGTTCTAGAGCTTTAACTCTAGTCGGTTGCTTGTGGGTTGAGGCATATCACATGGGTCTGCTATCTTTTACTTATACATTATTTCCGCTACAAGTACTTTATGTGGACTATTTGGTCGGTCAACCCCTTTGTGTAAAACTTGGTCGTGTAGATCTATGTATGACTACTTAATATGATGTGCTACTTGTTTTATTTACACACGTATGGATGTAATGCAATGAATATGTGTGTACTAGCTACTGATCATAAGACTAGCACGTTAAATACATAGGATTCAAAATTAATTTTTCGGATCTAACATCACCCAAATAATTGAAATAAGTATTAAAATGAGTATAACACCACCAAAGCAAGTGCCAAAGGTAGTAAAAATGATGAGAAATAGTGTTGACATGTAGGCTGAGGGGTATTTGCAAGCCAACTTAACTTATGAGGGGCAAACAATAATTAGATATGGGGGCAAACTGAAAACGTAGATGACTTATAAGGGTGTTTATGGATTTTTTTTCCAATTGACTTTAAGACATGGCACACTATAAATTAGGACAAATGTGTTGTACCGTGGGTCAGATAATGTCCAACAACCTATTAAAAATTACTCGTGGGTCATGAGCTCATGGTCACCTATGGGAGGCAAAGTAAACGATAATTAGATATTAAAAATTACTTGCCCGCAGTACTCGAGGGATCTGCCTAGTCTTGGTTGCTTAATCAACAGGTCAAATCAATTTACACATGGGAGCTACTCTACGACCTCTTTATCACAAACTCTTAGGGGACCTACGATCGCCCCGGAAAGGAAGATGATCTCCATCGAATCCGACAGGAACATAATGAAACTCTTTGACAGTACATCAAGAGGTTCATCCAGGTTCATAATTCCATTCCTGAGGTCATAGATTCCTATGTTATTCAGGCTTTCAAAGCAGGGTTAAGGAATCGACGGTTTATAGAGGACATCGTGATGAATCCACCATGAATGATCGTCAAGCTATTCGACATGGCTGATAGGTACGCAGCCACCAGTGAGGCGATTGAATGGAATACGGCCATTGATCTGAAAGAAAAAATTCCTCAACCCGGCCTAGATAAGCAAGAAAAGAAACACAAGAAGGCTCATAAAGGTAAAAAGACTCGCAAACCCAGTAACAAAGTGGTCCTTGCAATTCCTAAGAAGTTCACCAGGGGCAAGACGGACCATTCCAGTCGCAACAAGGCAAAAGCTCCGACCGATGAGTATAAAAAGAACAAGAGGTGGTGTCTGCTTCATCAGACGACAGGGCATGATTTGCGCCCTTACCGAGCCTGGCAGAAGAAGTTAGAAGACTACTATTTAGGTAAAGGTCCTCTTCCTTCCATACAGGAGCCTGGAGAACCAAGCTCCAAGAAAGACAAGAATGGCAACAAAGAGATGGAGTATCAGGAGCCATAGCACACTGTCGACATGATCTTGGCGGGTCCTCCTCATACGAGTCCAGGTGCCATCTGAAGGCCATGGAGCAGGAAGTGAACCTCACCGAATCTCCAATCACTGTAAAGCCATCTAGATGGTCGGAGATAGTCATCTCTTTTAGTCGGGAAGATTGCCCCATCCCATCAACTCGACCAGGTAGGTTTCCTATTATCATAGAACCTACTATAAATAATTGCAAAGTCAATCGAGTTTTAGATGATAGTGGTAGTTCTCTTAATATTTTGTTTACGGGAGCTTTAGAAGAAATGCAAATTCCCAAGTCTAAGGTAAAGCCTGTGAAGTATGCCTTCTATGGTATAGTTCCAGGGTCTCCTGCTAAACTGATAGGACAACTTTCCAACCCAGTTACATTTGGAAGACCAGATAACTTTCGAACAGAAAGGATTTCATTTGATATGGTAAACTTTGAAACTACATACAATGGGAATCTTCACCGTCCGGTATTAGCAAAGTTCTTGATAGCTACGCATTACAGCTATCAGATTTTAAAAAAGCCAGGACCAAAAGGGATCATTACGGTTCGAGGGGATAGAAAAATGGCATATGCGTGTGATCGTAAATCCCTACAACTCGTCGATGAACTTCCGACCAGAAATACTAATCTACCTTCCACGCAGATCAAGCACTCAAGACCAAAGGTGGCCCCAAAGCCCTTCGACCAGATCAAGGAAGTTCCACTCGATAAGGACTCAAAAAAGCTAGCGCAGCCTTCTAAAAGATACTAGTTGGGGCATGACTCGATCCTAAATAGGAAGAGTTGCTCGTCTCCTTCATCCGAGCCAATTCAGATATATTCGCCTAGCAGGCATCCGGTATGCTAAGGTGAGCACAGGCTAGCTCTTCGGCCTGACAAAAAAACGATCAAGCAAAAACAAAGGCGCTTTGCACCAGATCAGAAGGAGGCAATCCAGTCAGAGATTGACAAACTTCTCGATGCTAGATTTATTCGTGATGTCGACCACCCAGAGTGGCTTGTCAATCCTGTAATGGTTAGAAAAGGTAATGGGAAATGGCGAATGTGCATCAATTTCATAGATCTTAATAAAGCTTGTTCGAAGGATGACTTTCCCCTTCCACGTATCGATTAGCTTATAGACTCTACTTCCGTGTGTGAGTTGTTAAGCTTTTTAGATGTGTATTCAGGGTACCACCAGATTAATATGAGTAAAGATGACGAAGAGAAAACTTCCTTTGTCACACCATATGGCACTTTGTAACACCCTGACTATTCGGAAGCCAAAATGCTACCCAAAGATCTAACATTTAACCATAAAGTGGAAAACATCAACAAGAATTCATCAACTAAGCTAAACAGCTCATCAACAAATGGAACATAAATAAGAATATAATATTGGATCCGCTAAGATAATCCTATCAACGATTAATCCATGAACTTTCGCAGTTAATTAATCAAAACTCAACGAATAGAAACGTATTATCCATATCTAGTTTTAATTATTACAATCCAACAGTTAACGAATGAAAAACATAAATCATCCTTATTTTGAACCTAATGTAGAGTGTATTATTTGAGTAGTGCATGTCTACTCCCTCCCAATAGAACTTCGTCACCGATCACCTAAAAATAAATAAACAAACAAGTGTGAGTCCAAGACTCAGCAAGTACAATGAATATAAGAACAGACAATCAACATGAACAAGACAACCTCCCCAAAGGTTCTGAACATACAACAATTGAATATTTATGAATGAATTAGATGAATGTAAATAATCAAAGAAATGGACTGCACATGTGCTTATACCGGTATAGCTAGTGATACACCCGTCGGTGTTCACTCAAGCCCGCATCTTAACAAAAATGTGGGGATCCAAATCCCGTATGAAGAACGTTTCATACAGGTGTCCAAATCTGCCCATACTGGAATTGATGGGTCTTACGTACCCATACTAGA
This sequence comes from Ampelocalamus luodianensis, assembly GCA_036346255.1. Classification (NCBI taxonomy): domain Eukaryota; kingdom Viridiplantae; phylum Streptophyta; class Magnoliopsida; order Poales; family Poaceae; genus Ampelocalamus; species Ampelocalamus luodianensis. Next base: position 27,116,276 of record CM070620.1, on the reverse strand, counting down.
ATTGATGGGTCTTTCTATCCACTCCCGTGGACAGGACATGATAATGTCCAAATCTGCCCACATTGGAATGGTGGGACTTACAATCCACTCCCGTGGATGAAACATGAATTATGCATGTATGAAATGATTTACTGAATAAATAATAACATCATCTCTACTCATGGATTCATCACATACGAACGAACATAGAAATATCACCATCTATTGTATCATAAGATATCACAACACAATCATTAAGCAATCATCATTCACAAATATTAAGATTAGCAAGGTATTTGCCTTCCGCGATGCGACACGATAGCAGGCAAAGGTGGTGCTCCTAAACCCGAAACTTCACCTCCTAAACAATTAGATAATTGAGATAAAAATACAATGAACACAACACTACTTAACATCGTTCTACAACGCTTCTCCGGCAATTCAAGATTTTACTAGAAACCCTAAACTGAAAACTAACGCATTTAGCCATAAACCGCCTCTAGACAGCAGCACGGTAAATAACATATCTCAAGATCTGGAACTCAGAAAGAGGTGAGCCCAGTTTCTGTGGATTCTTAACTGACAAATCTACAATACTCTAGTTGCCAAGATTATCCAATTCGGCCAATTTAGTATGCTAACAGATAGTTGAACTTTCAGAACAGAAACTGCCTAAATGAACAAACAGCAGTACTAAATCGATCATAACTTTTAATCTGTAACTCCGAATTGATCGTTCTTCAACAATATGGAAATATTATAAAATTCTCTACAATAACCTAGTTGGGTGAAAACCCTGAATTTGCCTCTAACATGAACATAAATTAAAAGACAAATTAAGAGATCAATCTCGTCAGAATTCTGGACAGCAGAAACTAAAACGATCATAACTTTTGATTCGTACGTCGGAATCAGGTGTTCTTGGCGGCCACCGAAAGATAAGAACATTATCTAAGTAACTCTAGGAGATCAAAACTTCTGATTCGGCATCTAAGACATCGAAACAGCCCACGCAACATACTAGATAGATTCGAATCTACTGCAGACTAACTTTGATCCAAACGATTCTAATCGGTTTCGCATCTAAACAACATCAAAACAGCGGGGAAACGAATTTATACCCTTGGAGACGCGTGAAACGCTGAACAAAAACCCACGAAGAGGATCTTCTTCTTCTCCCTTCTTCTCCTTCCACCATGGCCGACGGCACCTCGGAGCTTCTTCCTCATCTTGGTAGAGCAAAGCAGGAGGGGGCTGCACATGCATACCACGTGCTACAGCGCTGTAGTAATCAGAGCAGAGGTTAGGGTTTTGGGGAAGGGCACCCCCCTTCTTAACTCCACTACAAGGCTGGCCCACTTGGCTAGGACGCCTTGGGCCGAAAGCCCAAGGTCTAATCCTCCCTCAAATCTTGAATTTTCTTTTAATTTTTCTCTAAATTTTAGTGCATTCAAATTTGAATAAACTTATCTTCCGAATAATATGTTCTCTCTATTTGATATTCGAGGTATTACATTCTACCTCTTAATGAATTCGACCTCGAATTATAACCATTAAATAAACGAAAGAACAATTGCCACGTAAAAGAAACATCTATTAACATATGCCCGAGCAAACATGTCCGATAATACTCGCATGCGAGACTCCACTCCCAAATGACCTATCTCTCGATCGACAAGACCACAAGACATTGACGTAAACTACATCTGACCTAACACTCAATCCGACATTGCCAAGTACACTCATCAGAAGAGATTCAAAGGTAAGATCCTACTCGATGGTCAATGACGTTAACGAAACTCAACTCCAGATCTCCCAGGAGATCAATCGGTGTCAGAACAAACCAAAAGTTGCATACCCGCATGTGGCCCGAGACGGTCAAATCGATACACCAACTTCCTAATCCCTGCATCTGTCGAAAACGAACCAGTGTACCTAGACCAACTTCCCTTTTGGTACAAAAGCACACGACATGCTCAACACACACGGAACCCTTCTTCCTTTCTAATTCGAACTCTCCATCTACAAGGAGCACCTCCTTTAATCAAAAAATGCATAACAGAACTCGTTTTTAACAACTGTATTACAAAGAGAACCCAACTAAAAATAAAGAGTTCTCATCGCATCCACGCAATGCTAACTCCCCACCCAAAAGGGTCAAATCCAAAATTAACAATTCATCACGAAAACTTTCCACCTTCAAATTAGGAAATTTGCAAATAAACACCACGTCCACCAAAAAAGAAGTCACTCAAATGCACAAGTCATAAATTTCTAGAAAGGACAACTTTCTAGCAGACAGTTGGCATGGATAGCTTCCTCAAGATCACCTGTCACGCTCAGAGATTTTCTTGAGCAACTCGATACACCCTCGGTGGTCGAGCATTCTGAAAACAAATATGCTCCACTAGAGGTCGTACGGATTGATCCTAGTAGTGATTGTATGATATCAATCTACGATAATCTTCAGCATGGCACACTTCTTGAAGATGACGTGGAGGCTGATCGTACAGCTGAAAAAGCCAAATCACACACTATAATCGAATTTACCCTTTACAAACGGGGAGCTCACGGAGTGTTGATGAGATTCGTATCTCAAACGGATGGTATGATATTACTATCCGACATACATGGAGGAGCATGTGAAGCGCATCATTCTTACAGAACTCTAGTCAGTAAAGCCTTTAGGCAAGGATACTACTGGCCAACTGCCCTCCATAATGCAAAACATCTTGTGACAAAGTGTGTACAATATCAATTTCATAGTCGACAAATACATCAGTCGACACAAGCTTTGTAAACAATACCTCTTTCTTGGCCTTTTGCAACTTGGGAGCTAGACATTCTGGGACATTTCCTAAAATAGATAGAAGCTGAGCCAGTTATTAAAATAACAACTAAAGCTGCCAAGAAGTTCATCGCAAAAAATATGCTCACACAATTTGGTATACCCAGTCGTATAATCACATATAACAGTACCCAGTTCTCGAGCGAGAATTTTTAGGAATTCTATGAGGATCTAGGTATCAAGATACATTACGCTTCCGTGACTCACCCACAGAGTAACAGGGTAGTCGAGCGAGCTAATGGCATATTAATACAGGGAATAAAACACCAAATATTTGACTAGTTAATAAAACAGTTAGGAACTTGGGTTCAAGAACATCCCTCTGTATTATGGGCTGTTCGGACCACGACCAGTCGTGCGACCGGTGAAACGCCATTTTTTCTGGTTTATGGTGCTGAAGCCATGCTTCCTCTGGAACTAAAAATTGGCTTTGCTCGAACCGATTGTTATAGCGAAAATAATCAAGCAGAATGACAAATTGACAATATCAATTTCCTCGAGAAAGATGAAACAAAGCCTTGATACGATCGACAATTTACCAACAAGCCATGAGAAGGTACCACAGTCGTAAGGTGCAACCTCATAGTCTAGCCATAGGTGATCTGGTTCTCAAAAAAATTCAGAGCCAGGCAAATTGCAACAAGCTTTCCCCTAAATGGGAAAGTCCATACACTATGGTCGAAGTAACTAGACCAGGTTCAGTATGACTTGCCATGTCAGACGGGCGTATTCTGTCTAATTCTTATAATATTGATCAATTACGTAAGTTCTATGTATAAATATTATTTTCATTTACAATTTCAGTAAAGTTGCATTATTTCTTTCCTTTCCGATGAGTGATGTTGTTTATATTTCGATGCTCCGTTGCCTGGTCAAAAACTATTATTGTCTAAGATCACCAAAGAAGATCCATTACCCTCCAAAATATAATTAATCACCAAAGGATATCTTTTACTTTTTGGTTTTGACATATTTGTCAAATGCCATGAGGGTCCTTATTGTGACTATCACAGAGATGGTTCTCACGAATGACCACACACTTTTTTCTCATAGAAAAAAAAACAAGTAAAGGGAACATAACACATACAACTAAATATAATTACTTAAATGCTTAAGGACTTAAAGACTTTCTTTCTTCACTTCAACATTCTGCTCTTCTCTTGTTTTAAAACTGGTCGAGACATAGAAAACCTCCTAGTCGAAATCTCTTCTCTTTGAATGTGGTCCTGTCCATTGGAAGGAGTTTCCTAGCGAAGGCCCTTTTCCTATGACCTTTGCTACCAGTCAAAACTTGAGAATGAATATGTTTCACGAAATATTAATCATGTCTTTGGTTCTTAGCACTTTTACGACCAGCTTGGATAATGTGAATAAATAAAAATCCTTATCATTTTGTGCATACATTTTTGTATAATTTCTTATCATTCATATCATCAACACAAGTCTTATGACATCTTCTGACCATACAATGTACTATATGGTATTTCGATTATGGAAATAGATCTAAAACTAGTCGAAATCATACACTGGTTCCGACCAAACTGGTTTTATAGTGCTAACTAGATCATTTTTACAACATAATCAGTACATAATTTGTACGTTGGTCGCAACGTATGCTCGTTTTCTTGGTCCACTATTTCCTTAGTAAGTTTTTCTACTACACAAACAGTCAAGGGCTAGGAAATATACAAGTACTCAACAAGTTGAGAGATAGACATAAGCTTTATTGATGACAAAAGGTAAGTTTTTGCATTACAATTTTTTTACTATTTACTCCTCTGAGCCACTTGACTGGTCGCTGTGAGATGGAGATTCGACCTTCATCTCCTCCGCAACCTTGTTTCCGAAGAGTTTTACCCCATCGAAGATCTTGCCTACATCTTTCTCCGAGCAGTTGAAGTCTGCTTCAAGTGCTTGGAGATTGAGGGAGGGGTCGGAGGCTTTAATCTTTACCAAAGCAAAGCTAACTCCATCCACAACAGCATCTCTCATGGTCTTTACGTGGTTTTTAAGAGAAGTCGTGAGCAGGCCTTGGAGAGTCTCGAGCTGTCGACCAAGACAATTCGCCTTCTCAGTCGTCACCTTTGAAGACGACAAAAATGCTTCCGCCTCCATGTCAGAAAGCATCTTGTTGAAGGCAAAGATCTTCTCTTGAAGATTCCTCTCGAGCTCATTCTTCTTATTTTGCTCAAACTCAAGAGCTTTCTCTGCACGAGTAGATCAAAGTTAAAAAAAGAAATGAACTAAAAAACACATAGTAAACTAGTCGGGTTTACGACTAGTTACCTCGAGCCTTCTTCTTGAAAGCTTCAATGGCTTCCTTATGCTTGAGGGAGGTCTCATTAAATTTGGTCGACCAGTCTTCAATCGACCGATCTTTGGCTTTGCACCTATCCTCAAGTGTGGTTATGACGGCTCTCTTAGCCTTAGCCTCTTTTTCAAATATCTTGAATTTTGTCAATTATGATAAGGGGAGAGATAAGAAACAACAAAGAACAAAATAACAAAAAGGGAAGAAGAAGTACTTACTTTTCAATTGGAAATTTTCTTTTTCTAAAGAAGTTATTCGCTGGGTCAGCTCTGTGACCACAGCAATGTTCTCCACCATATGCTACAAAAAGCAAAAAAAAATAGTAAACTTCTTTAAGTTTTAGATAAACTCCACAAAATGCCATAAGAGTAGTTGTAGGTATTTTCCTAGACCACCTTGTCTGTATAGTTGGAGTAAATAATCCCAGAATCTGTCTTTGATTGACAGTTTGAGATTTTCCTCCACCAAACCACTTCGAGTCTTTTATTATCGAAGACTCGAGATCGGTTGGGGATTTTATTGGGATGAGGAGACCTCCTAACTAAGGAAGAATTTCTCTCCACATGATCACTAAAGAAAGAAGGAAGCAGACTTGCTCTCTCCTCTTTGACCACTTCGGTCCTAGTAGTGGGCAGAACTTGCTCGGACTCCTCTTCGGCCTCTGCCTCCTTAGACAGAGTCGGAGCCGCAAAGGATTCCTGAGTAGTAGGAGCAAGCACTGGCGCTTCCACCAACTCACGGGCTGGCTCGATCATCCCTTCCTTAGGATTTTCCTCCTGAGTTGTACCCTGATCAGAAGTGATCGGAGTACCAGAGGCACTATAAAAACAGAAGACGAAGGTGAAGACTTAAGAATACAAGAAAATCTGACGATATGAATTTATGTAAATTTTTCATTGTACATACCTGGTCTTCTTGGCTTTGAAGTTGAAACACCCTGGAGCGAAGTCCAGAGCGCTCGCCTTCCTCTTCTTCTCGACCGACTTTACCAGCCTGCTCCTAGGGTCGCTGCACTTTCGCACCCTCCACTGCAGGTCGAAGTAATCTCCGCAACCATCTATTCGGAAGTCATGGCTTCACCGAATACTGGAATAGCTGCTTCAGGTGCAACTGTCTGATCCATCACGACCACTTTGGAACCTCAGCCACCATGGCTTCGATCAGCGGATTTTCTCTCTCTCCCACTTAATTATTAACTAAGGTTAGTTCAGCGGTGAAATTCTTCATCTAGGATATATACTCCCTTCGGTGCTCTTTTTTTGTCCTTCTCATAAGAGAAAGAGTTGGCTTAAAACAAAAACTTTTAGGGTTATAATAAAAGCCTACCTCCGAGGAGCCACCATCTTGAGTGGTCGTTGGAGCAGAAGTGGTCGAGGCAGCAACAGGATTCGAGCTCTCGGTGAGCTCACCGCTCTCTGACCCAACCGATTGTAGATTAAAAAAAGGGCATTATGGCATACCGAATGGAAAATACATAAACGATGGAAAGATGTTATTTTTCACCTTAAGTCTCTCTATCCTCTCTTCTAGAGAGGTAGCAACCAAGAGCAGAGGGACATCAACCTTTTCATCGGGTTCCTCGACATATATCATCTTGATCCGCTCCCTCACATCTTCAGGGGAAAGGTGTCACATCCCCAAATTAATAAAGTGGTTTATTATGCATCTCATTAGCATGCATCATGTTTTGAAACTTTTTATTTAAATATTGTACTTGGAAAAATCTCCAAAAACAAATGAAACATACACTTTAAATTGAACTCCAAACGAAAAACTGAAATAAATGCTACTGAAACATCTCTGGAAATAATTTATTCAAATACTATATTAATTATCATGAATTAATATAATTTTTCCCAAATTTTTGGGACTGGTCTTTACCCTACTAAAATCCAAACATGATTTAAAGATCAACAATAAGATTGAAATTAAATTATACACTTCATATCACGAACAGTAGGGTTCAATAATTTTTATGGACACTAGGCTATCCCAAGAACCCCCAGTAATTATTTCATGATTTTGGGAATTTTATTTCTATTTTTAGCCTCTGGTCAAATTGGAGGAAACTATTTTAATTCTCACCAAACCCTAACCCTAAACCGATCGACACTATTCCTTGGACTCGAGTCCGACCAGCGAATCGACTCGATCAACCGCCTAAATGCACTAACGCATGTAGGCCTTCTGATCTAAATCCCACGGTCCCGACCTCTTATGTCTCAACGGCGCCGTGACCGCTGGGTGGTCGTGAGCCTTGCGGTCGAGATCCAGCCGCCCACGACCTCCTTTGCCTTATAACCTCATTCCCACTTAGGAGGTCGTGAGTCATCCGATGGACATCCAACGCCACGACCTCCTCGCCCTTTTCGGTGCTCATCCGCCTAAGAGGTCGTGGAGCCATTTGATGCGAATACAACGCCCACCACCTCCTTCCCTTATAACACTCAATCTCGCCAGGTGATCGCGAGCCATGTGATTTACATCCAACGCCCACGACCACCCCTTCTCCTCTAACTCACGCGCACATGACTAAATCATCGCCGCCAGCCCGCATTGTCGTCCGTCTCGACCTTGCGCAGAGCTCCTCGCCATGTGTCCGAGCCCGACATGCTCGAACGGCGCCGATGGACGACGCCAATCCACCGCCGCATGCAACCACTCCTGAGCTTCTTCACTTCACGCCGCTCCATTTTCGTCATCACCCGACCATTTTACCCTCGCACCGCCCATTCTTCCTCACTTCTCCTCTGCTGACCGAGGAGAGGGAGCTTGTTCTTGCTCTCTTCACGGTGAGCTTCCTCCGCGTGATTCCTCCCCGCCTCGTGATCCATTCCGCTTCCATTTTTACTAATCTCGCTTCTCTTGCTTGTAGCACTGGACCATCGTGGTGCCATTGTAAGCTCCAGAGCACACTCCGTGGACATCACTTTGTGATCTTCGCCTCCGTGAGTTTTGTCTAAAGCTTAGCGTGTCACTGTGCCTTTAGGCATAAGATGGAAAACCCTAACTCTATTTGGGTAATGCACGACGGGCTTCGTGGATTTGAAGAGATTGGATTTTCGGCCGAGGAACCAACCTTTCACCTCCCACTTAGGTCTGGTAAGCTATTGTCTAATTCCTTGCTCCTTTAGCTTCCTCAGATGATCTATAATCCATCTTGATCATTCATCCCACTTAGGTTTTGCTCTGGGGATCCTCTCCTCGTGAATCCGTTTTGCCGCCACCTTTCTTCTCCGGTGCCGACGCAGCTCTGGCATCTCCAAGCTTCCCCGAGCACCCTCCTTAGCTCAGGTGACCTCTTCGTAGTCCGTAGGACCTCAGGCACCCGCTTGTTTGCGCTGCGGAGCGACATTTTGTGCTTTCATTTTTGCCGTTGAGCACCGCCGCCAACGCCGCCAGCCGCTCGGTCGGCTCGTGCCGTGAGTGCCCTCAACGGTGCGCAATGTTATTGCACGGCTAACGGTGCTTTTAGTTCGCGCCGCGCGGCACGCCACGGCAAGCCACCGTGAAGCGCAGGCAAAAGCCCGTTGTCGCACTCGCACAACCACCGAGCAAGCGATTAGAGTTAAATCATCGCCATTAGCATTTAATCGCCGCCGGAAATGAGCGCATACTCACTTACACGTGGGCCCTTGCACGTAAACCGTGAGGTTTAAATGAATAGCGACGGTCACCGATAGGTGGGACCACGATAAGCACCGCACCGCGGCGAAGCGCACAATGGGCCGAGTCCATTGGACCGTGCCCACGTGTCGGAATGGATTTTAAAATCTGAGTGAAATGGAAAAATGCACTATTCACTGGGCCCGCTGGTCAATGACCGCGGCTAGGAAGCGCTCGGTAGAAAAAGTGATAAATGCTTTAAGAAATTCGAAATCCATTTAATTGTAAGCTGAAAAATATGTATAACTTTGAAAAAGGCATAACTAATTCATTTTTACTCCAAAAGCAATCAAACCACTTCTGATAATTTTTATTTTTAATGAAATTTATGTTAAAATTGGTTTCAAACTTTTCTCTGTAACAGAGAGCATTATTTTGGAAAATGAGCTATTAACACTATTATTGTTACAAAAGAAAACACTGATAACTTTGAAAATTCATAACTAAATCATGAAAACTCCAATTGAGGCAAACTCAACTGTTTTGAACTTGTAATAATATTGCCTATTTATCCATGTAATCCATTTACTCACCACTGTTCTACAAATTTTCGCCTCATAATTAAATTACCCGAATAAGGGCGTATTGAAATCTGAAAATCGAATCACCATAACTTTCACATACTAAATCAGAATGAAATAATTCTTTCACCAAAAATCACCTTAAATCATGACTTAGCTACTATAGAAAAATCAAGCATTTTTGAGCATTTTGAATTTTGAGGTATTTCTCGATGTTTATTCGGTATTGCAATTATATCGATTCCTACGCGACTGAGAGTGAGCAACTAAGCTACCAGCAAGGCAAGCATCCTTTGAACTTTCTTTTGCCTCATATTTGATCCCAATTTTGTTAGGGTAGATGCAATGATAATTGCTTGCATATAGTTTTATAATGTCGCTATTTTTGTGATGAGTAGTTAGACACATCCTATTATCTTGTCATTGTGGCTATCCATGAATTACTCCAATGCTGAAATATTTATGTTAGGATGTATGAAATTATATTGTTCGAGTTTCGCTTAGCCATGCAAGTCTAGAACCGGTAGTTTGATTGTCGGGAATAACCCGACAATTATGGGATAAACACCACTCTCTTTATATACTTTTGTTTCAGATCTTCGTATCTGTTTCCTAAGTTAAATTTTGTCATTTTAAATGAGCTTTTGGTCTGGACAAGTGATGGCTAGTGATGGTGCCTTCGTGCACGAGAATTGGGTATGTGGTTGGACTTGTCTGGACGATTAAGGACCGAACTTTGGTAACGTCGTTGATTCAAGTATATTCGTGCTATCACACGCGGGTTGGGAGCCGTATGGTTAAGTAGGGGGAAGGTTTTATTGTGTTGAGTCCCACGGTGGCGAAATTGTAAGGGCTTGGGACCGTGAAATCCCGTGTTCCTTTGGGACCGATAGGATGGGGGCGTTAACGTCTTGTGTTTCCTAGGATATATAGGATGGAGGCGTTAACGTCTTGTGTTTCCTAGGAGCCATGGGTTGAGGGACATGGCTCAATGGGATCTTCTTGCTAAAACGACCGTATCTTGATTTATCTTACCGCATACCATAGGAAGTATGCTATATTCGGAGGCATCTGGAGGCTTATGGGCTAATCAAGTCGTGTGGGTAAAGTAGTACACCCCTGCAGGGTATAAATCTATTCGAATAGTCGTGTCCACGGTTATGGACAACCGCTTGAGTTCGGGAGTTACTATTGTTAGACTTGGAATTAGAATTGTGGTTATAACTTGGTATCGACATGAATGGGATGTTCATATTTGTTGTTGTATCAAAGTGGACCGCCACTTTGATTGTTGGTATGATTCATTCGTTATTAAATTCATCACTTATTCACATGCTTTACTTCTACTTGAATCTGATTTTTAAATGGCACTTGAAAACTAGTATGTGTAGGTTGTTCAAGATTATGCCTCTTTCGCAAAATTAAGCCAATATGAGCCCTTCCTTTGAATGACCTTATGCATAACTATTTTTATTTGTGTAAGACTTATAGTACTCTTTGTACTCAGCCGTGTTTGCTGGCTTTACAGTGAGGAGAATATTGAAACCGACGAGCTTGTCGGTGTCGATTTAGGCTACACCGATGAGTAGTTTGCTATCATCTAACTCCCAGTTGGTTGCCGATGGGTTATGGGGCATACCATTGCTGGTCTTTTGGTCTATTTATGTGTTTCCGCTGCTACTTAATACTCTCTATTAAATTTGGCCGGTCGGCCACTTGTATTAGTTGTAAACTTGGAACTATATTGTATGTCTTTTGAACTATTTATGTATGAATGTTGTATGGATGTGAGCAACGTTGTATGAGAGTATGACTATATTGGTCGCTGATCTTGGGAGCCAATATAAGTTGTACTCGCTGTTCATGGCTTCCTATTTAACTCACTAAGTGTAGCGTTTGACTTGTTGGAGAACCGACAATCATGTAGTGCTCGCAGAGGAGCGGCGCGCATGATCTCCGGGGCTCTAGTTTGAGTTAAGCCTCTCATTTAGATGGAGTTAAGTTGGAATCCATTCACGGGAGACCTAGAGTTATGTCCCTAAGGCTTTGATTAGTCTCGGTCTTATGGAGATGACTCCGGGGTCCCCACAAAAGGACTGTAAAAAAACAAAAGGGAAGGAGAGACTTTAAGGTTACAAAATAATCAACAAAAATAAACCTGATTGGTCGGAATTTTTTAGGACTTACATTCCAAAGAATCCCTGGTCGAATCATCTCGACCAACGTACCAAAGGATGGCACGTTCCTGAGACTTCAAAGGACATATTCGGCACATGGAGAAATCTTTCACCACATACCAAGAAGTCAAATCTCTGATACTAAGGCGGTGGATGGCTTCAATCCATCTCCCCAATTTTCCCTCCTTCGAGGAGGATCACCACCGAGGGTTCTCGACTACCACCTGACCGGTGAAGCAGAGGTTGTCTTCCTTGCTGAGCATCACGTAGAACCAGTACTTCTTCCATGACGACCACGAGGACTTGGAATACATACGAATGTACTCCTCAGCTTTCCCATCGTGGAGGCGCAAAGCGTACTCCCCGGGCAACGCCGTCAATTTCCCTAACTTCGTCATCTTGTAGAAGTATCTAAGGCTGCCAGATCTGGTGGAATCCCTAGATGTGCTTCGCAGAGGTAGATGAAGATGCTAAGATTGGTGATCAAATTGGGAGCGAGATTTACCAGCTCAACTCCATAATATTCTAGAACTTGGGAGAGGAACGAGTGCGATGGTAACCTAAACCCGTACTCAATATATGTGAGAAAACTAGGGATTTCTCCCTCGTCACCGCTAGGAAAGTGATCCACGACTGTCGATCTCCAAGAGATCAAAGCCTTGTCGGGAAGCATCCCGCTCTTCTCCATAACCCCAAGCTTCTTATCGATCAACTCAAAAGCTAGCCAGTTGGAGATGAGATCCGACATTGTTGGTTTCGTGGCAAGAAGATGAAAGATAATTGAAGGTGATTATGAGAGCGTAAAACCCCAAGGTGGTGCGTACTGTGGTGATTTTATAGGAGCTTCCCTTTAACTACAAAAAGGGAGTTGCCCGAAGCCCAACGAACACAAATTTATTCGATTTCCCAGGTAGTTCCTCAACTTTAAAGTGAATACAAACCACTCTGTTACTCTCACCATTAAACGAAGGATGTCCCAATATAAATCCCATCGGAGGAAGTTAACATTACAAATCCACTTAAAAGTTTAGGGGCTAGCTGACGTGGATTAAATTCCTAAATATTACTTTAACATTTAATTAAAGACCATGTGGCCCTTATGGTCGTAACACCCGTGGTTAAAGACCCCTGTGGTCATGAGAATCCTAGGGGTTGCTCTATGAGTACCCTGGTTGGAGAGGCACTGTACCTCTTGTCCGACCAGATAACTGCTCGAAGAATCTTTGAACTGGTACTTAGACCCGATTCCAAGTATATTCCTTATGTGTGATGAATGAGATACATACCTTATCTGCTCCAAATCACACGATACTTTTTAGCCCTAAGTCACTGACAATAACTACTACATAGTTTTACCCATATTCGTCTCCCATTGACACCAACCGGCGATCAAGTGTTCTTCCATCAACAACAACTCCCTCCCCGACCAGACGCATCGTTTCCATAAGTTGTCTTCTCCAGGAATAATTGGCGCCTCTTTGCTAATATTTAAGGGTGGACGACGAACAACATTACAAGAGAACAACTAAAGCATAACAAATAAGACAAAGGAGAGGACAAGTGATTCAATATCACTATAGAAAACTCAATTTCTCCAAGCAATATACTCAATGTAATTAGTGCTAGTCTGTCGCCTTGCGAAAGGCATCCCTGTAAAAACTAGTTCATTGTAATAAAGAGCAACCATATTCTCCTCCAAGAATTCTCAATGATTTTCCTTATTTCATTTTGTAAGATGGGCGACTTGATCATCGACACTTATGTGTGGACGTTAATACACGTGCGTGTTATCTCTGACATAACTGCATATAATTATCTCTGTCTCTAGCAATAGCCTGATGCGGGGCGGTGTTGTCCTGATCTTCACGATGTATGATTATGGATAACTAGCCCGTGCAGCCTAGCAATTTATGCGGCCAACCACCGTCTCTATACGGCAACCTGCAGCACTCAAATTACTCAACCACACGCTACGACCTTCATCTACTCGCTATCGTGAAGCAAACACGTTCAAGCAATCCCAAGGAATCACAAGAACAATGGTGTTGCAACTCAGAACTAACACTCAATTCCCTTGAGGTGGAAACAGCTCACTCTCTAATGGAATAAGTGTTCTTCTATTTCTAAATTTCAAAGCTTAATGTTACATGGAAGGGTACCCATCTATTTATACATGTTTTAGGTCTGTTTGCTACAGTATCTGCTACAGTAGGTCGATGCTACAGTACACATGATGACATACGCGCTTACATCACCTTCATGATGATCTTCTGTGGTTACATGATCTTTTGTGGCTATGATGACATTGCGCTTACATCATGTCATGATGATCTTCTGTGGCTGTGATGACATATGTGATGACATTATTATCTTCATCTTCTGTGGCTATATGATCTTTTGTGGCTATGCTTCCCAAGTTTCCAATGCTTCCTTTTCATCCATTGCATTATATTCCTCGAATCTAAGGACACATAAAATGGAAGCATTAGGTAGTGACTAATTCTCATGAGGACAACAGTAATTGCTAAGGAAAAGATTCACCTATTGTTGCATTAGTTTTGCTCTAGCCCTTGTCATTGGTCCAGTTGGGGCTTCTACAGTTGGTTTAGAACTTGAAGTGGATGATGTAGTGTGCTTGCTAGTGATGTCCTCGTCATCCTCCCCCTCTTCAAAAGGAGTCGTTCTCAACTCTGTTTCTTGAAAACCAAAGAAAGGAGATAAGTCTAAAACATTAAAAGTAGAGCTTACCCCATAGTCATCTCATGGGAGTTCAATTTTGTAGGCATTGTCATTGATCTTCTCAAGCACCCTAAATGGGCCATCTCCTCTAGGCAACAGCTTTGATTTATGCTTTTCAGGAAACCGCTCTTTGCGAAGATGCAACCAAACTAAGTCACCGGGTTGAAATATCATCTTCTTCTTGTGCCTGTTTGCTTTTGCTGCATAATATTGTGCCTTCTTCTCAATTTCTTCTTTTGTTTTTGCATGGATCTTCTTGACATATCCAGCACGCTTGGATGCTTCCATATTGGCACGTTCTTGATGTGGTAAAGGCAGTAAATCAAGCGGCGCGATGGGTGTGAAACCATACACCACCTCAAATGGACTAAATTGAGTTGTAGAGTTTACCGTCCTATTGTATGCAAACTCCACATGTGGCAAACACTCTTTCCACACTTTGAGGTTTTTCTTGATCATAGTCCTTAACAATGTTGAAAGGGTGCGGTTCATCACTTCTGTTTGTTCATCGGTTTATGGGTGACAAGTTGTGAAAAATAGCAACTTTGTCTCAAGCCTGGCCCACAATGTCTTCCAAAAATAACTCATGAACTTGACATCACGGTCGGAGACGATTGTTCTTGGTACTCCATGAAGCCTCACAATTTCCCTAAAAAATAAATCAGCTACGTGGGAAGTATCATCGCTTTTATAACATGGTATAAAATGTGCCATCTTTGAAAATCTATCAACTACCACAAATACAGAATCCCTCCCCCTCTTAGTCCTTAGCAATCCTAGAACAAAATCCATACTAATATCTTCCCAAGGGACATTTGGAATTGGAAGAGGAGTATATAAACCATGAGGGTTAAGTTTAGACTTAGCTTTGTGGCACGTGATGCATCTTTGCATGAACCGTTCGACGTCTCTTCGCATCTTTGGCCAATAGAAATGGCCGGCCAACGTCATGTATGTCTTTTCTCTACCGAAGTGTCCCATCAATCCACCTGTATGTGATTCCTGCAACAGAAGCAAGCGGACGGATGACTCGGGAATACAAAGTTTGTTAGTATAAAATAGAAATCCATCATGCACATGGTATTTGTCCCATCCTTTTCCATCTTTGCAATGAGAGTATGGTACTAAAAATTCTCTATCATTGGCATACATTTCTTTTAAACTTTCTAAGCCAGGGACTTTCACTTCTAATTGAGTTATAAGTGCATGCTTACATGACAATGCATCGGTCACAACATTATCTTTTTCCTTTCTTGTATTTGACTACATATGGGAATGATTCTATGAATTCTACCCATCTTGCATGCCTACGATTCAATTTTGATTGTCCCTTTAAGAATTTTAAGACCTCGTGATCGGAATGTATAACAAATTCTTTAGGCCAAAGATAGTGTTGCTATGTTTCAAGTAGACGAACCAATGCATATAATTCTTTGTCATAAACAGGATAGTTTAATTGTGCACTTCCTAATTTCTCACTAAAGTAGGCAATTGGTTTTGCTTCTTGCATTAATACACCACCAATACCAACTCCACTAGCATCACATTCAATTTCAAAAGTTTTAGTGAAGTCAGGTAATGCAAGCAATGGTGGTTCAGTCAAGCGCTTCTTTAATTCTTTAAAAGCCTTTTCTTGTGATTTAGCCCATTTAAAAGGAACTACTTTCTTAGTTAATTCGTTTAGTGGGGCGGCAATAGTGCTAAAATCCTTAACAAAGCACCTATAAAATCTAGCTAATCCATGAAAACTTCTAATTTGGATAACATTCAAAGGAGTAGGCTAATTTTTAATTGCTTCTATTTTTATTCATCTACCTCAACTCCTTGACTTGAAACTACATAGCCTAGAAAGATAACTTTGTTGGTACAAAAAGTGTATTTATCAAGATTTGCATACAACTGTTCTCTTCTTAGCACTTCTAGTACTTGCCTTATATGATCAACATGTTCTTCCATGGATTTACTATATGTGAGAATGCCATCAAAATATACAACAACAAATTTTCCAATAAATGATCTTAAGACATGATTTATTAACCTCATGAATGTACTAGGGGCATTAGTCAAGCCAAATAGCATAATTAACCATTCATACAAACCAAATTTAGTCTTAAATACAGTTTTCCATTCATCTCCTTCTTTTACACTTATTTGATGATATCTGTGGGGACCCCGGAGTTATCTCCATAAGACCGAGACTAATCCAGGTCTTAGGGACACAACTCTAGATCTCCGGAAAATGAATTCCAACTTAACTCCATCTAAATGAAAGGCTTAACTCAGATTAGAGCTCCGACGATCATGCGCGCTGCTCCTCTGCGAGCACTACATGATTATCGGTTCTCCGACAAGTCAAGCGCTACAATCAGTGAGTTAAATAGGAATTCATGAACAGTGAGTATGACTTATATTGGCTCCCAAGATCAGCGACCAATATAACCATACTCTCATCCAACGTTGTTCACATCCATACAACATCCACACATAAATAGTTCAAAAGACATACAACATAGTTCCAAGTTTACATCTGATACAAGTGGCCGACCGGCCAAATTTAAAAGAGAGTATTAAGTAGCAGCGGAAACACATAAATAGACCAAAAGACCAGCAATGGTATGCCCCATAACCCATCGGCAACCAACTGGGAGTTAGATGATAGCAAACTACTCATCGGTGTCGCCTAAATCGACACCGACAAGCTCGTCGGTCTCATTATCCTCCTCACCTGTAAAAACCAGCAAACATCTGGCTGAGTACAAAGAGTACTCGCAAGTCTTACACAAATAAAAATATTTATGCATAAGGTCATCCAAAGGAAGGGCTCATATTGGCTTAATTTTTGCGAAAGAGACGCAATACTGAACAACCTACACATACTAGTTTTTCAAGTGCCATTTCAAAATCAGATTTGAAGTAAAGCATGTGAATAAGTAATGAATTCAATAACAAAAGAATCATACCAACAACAAAGTGGCGGTCCACTTTGATAAAATAACAAGCATGAACATCCCATTCATGTCAATACCAAGTTATAACCACAATTTTAATTTCAAGTCTAACCATAAGCAGCCACGAGTTTCAAGCGGTCGTCCATAACCGTGGACACGGCTATTCGAATAGATTATACCCTGCAGGGGTGTACTACTTTACCCACACGACTTGATTTGCCCATAAGCCTCCAGATGGCTCCGAATATAGCATACTTCCAAAGGTATGCCGGCCGGGTAAATCAAGATACGGTCGTTTTTAGCAAGAAGATCCCATTGAGCTAAGTCCCTCAACCCATGGCTCCTAGGAAACACGAGACGTTAACGCCTCCATCCTATATATCCTAGGAAACACAAGACGTTAACGCCCCCATCCTATCGGCTCAAAGGAACACGGGATTTCACGGTCCTATGCCCTTACAATTTCACCACCGTGGGACTCAACACAATAAAACCTTCCCCCTACTTAACCATACGGCACCCATATACCGCGCGTGATAGCACGAGCTTTGCTTGAATCGCAACAACCCAAAGTTCGGTCCTTAATTGTCCAGACAAGCCAAACCACATACCCAATCTCGTGCACGAAGGCACCATCACTAACCAACACTTGTCCAGACCAAAAGCTCATTTAAAATGACAAAATTTCACTTATAAAACTGATACGAAGATCTGAAACAAAAGTATATAATGAGAGTTGTGTTTGTCCCATAATTGGCGGGCTATTCCCGACAATCGAGCTACCGGTTCTAGACTTGCATGGCTAAGCAACTCGAACAATAGTATTTCAAACATCCTATCATAATCATTTCAGTACTGGGGTAATTCATGGAAAGCCACAATGACAAGATAATAGGATGTGTCTAACTACTCATCACAAAAATAGCGACATTATAGAACTACCATGCAAGCAATTATCATTGCATCTACCCTAACAAAATTGGGATCAAATATGATGCAAAAAGAAAGTTCAAAGGATGCTTGCCTTGCTGGAAAAGTAATTGCTCACTCTCGGTCGCGTAGGAGTCGATATCAATAAGCTCGGAATCTAGATAAATACAATACCGAATAAACATCGAGAAAAACTCCAAAAATCAAAATGCTCAAAAATGCATGATTTTTCCATAGTAGCTAAGTTATGATTTTAAGTGATTTTTGGTGAAAGAATTATTTCATTTTGATTTAGTATATGATAGTTATCATGGTTTGAATTTCAGATTTCAATATACCTTTATTTATGTTATTTTAATTACGAGGTGAATTTTTGTAGAATAGAGGTGAGCACATGGATTACATGGATAAATAGGCAATATTATTACAAGTTCAAAACAGTTGAGTTTGCCTCAAATGGAGTTTTCATGATTTAGTTATGACTTTTCAAAGTTATCAGTGTTTTCTTTTGTAACAATAATAGTGTTAATAGCTCATTTTCCAAAGTAATGCTCTCTGTTACAGGGACAAGTTTGAAACCAATTTTAATATAAAGTTCATTAAATATGAAAATTATCAGAAGTGGTTTCATTCATTTTGGAGTTAAAATGATTTAGTTATGCATTTTATAAGTTAATACCAATTTTCAGTGTATATGTTAATAGATTTCGAATTTCGTAAAGTATTTAATGCTTTTTCTACCGCCCTCACGCTAGCCGCAGTCACGACGGGGCGGCCTCAAGACCGTGTTGACTCGGTCAACTTTGACCCGCCACTGAACGCATGCAAAGGCGATTTCCGTAAATACGCCTTCCCAATCATGCAAACGTATTGTTAATTTTACAAATGAATTATTACGTGTTTCTTAACGTAAAGCGTAAACTCTAAACTTACACAACCACTTAATCGGTCATACGGGCCCACGAGTCGCTGATCGATTACTTCTAAACCTTAACACCTAATTACGCCATTAGCCTTAAGCGCCTTGTTACAGACTTTGTCTGACGACCGACAACGCTTCTCTCCTCGCTTCGCCGCGCATGCTCGGCTGAGCGGTGGTCCACGCGTGCAAACCGGGCTAATATGGGTCCACAATAGTCCAACGGTCCTAACGGTAGCGGAATAAGGCGGCGATGATCCATAGCGCGCGCGGCAAGAACAAAGCGCGCGAACTACGGCAACAACAGCTACGCCGACTGGAGAATGCTTTACACAAAAAGACGATTGCTTATGCCCCTAGGGAACATGAGGAAGCTACCTGAGTCGAAGGGAGGACCGGAGAAGTACCGAGCTCGCGGCGCCGATATCCGAAAAACAAGAAAGAGAGGCTCACGATGACACGACAACCTCGAGTAAGGAATCACACGATGTGTGGTCTGACTAGGTCACTAATGCCCATAAGATGCTCGATAGAAAGGAATTGAGAAGAAACTCACCCGCAGAGATGGAGACGAAGCGGCAAGGTCACCGTGAGAACGCAAAACTTCAACTTCGAAGATCCTGATAAGCCATTGGTTCAATTAGATGAGGGGTTTTGACCCTTAGGACCTAGCACAAGAAGTGACGCGCAAGGAATGGAAAAGAGCTCACCGGAGATGAAGATGACACCGAGGTGGCTTTCGGAGCGTGCTCTGGAGCTTCCAAAGGCACTACTATGGTCCGGGAGCTACAAGAGGAACCAAGGTCCAAGATGAGCAGAAATGGAACTGGCATGGATCAGGGAGGTGAGGGAAACCACGCGGAGGAAACTCACCTGTGAAGAGAGCAAGAACAAGCCTCTCTTTCCTCAGACCCGAGAGGAAAGATGGGGAAGAAGGAGGCGTTCGAGGGTTACTTAAGCTGAACCGAGGGACGGAACAGAGGCGGCGTCACTTGCCGAACTCCAGGGATGGTCAATTGGGGCAGTGGATTCACGGCGTGAGCATCGCCGTTGCCGCGTGCTCGCCGGAGCAGCGAGCGCCGCGGCGCTAGCTCTCGCGCCGCAACGGTGGTAGGAGAAGGCCCCGACAGGCGGACCCACAACGCCGCCGACTCAACGCGCGCCGAGTTGCGCTTAAGTGAGTTCACGAGACCGCTGGATCCCGCGGACGGCTTGATCGCGAGTGCACCGAACGGCCGAAGGGTAGGCGATCCGGGCCGTTGATCTTAGATCTGAAGGTCCACAAGCGGAGGTGCAATTAGTCGACTCGACTGAGTCAAGAGACCGGGTCGGACTCGAGTCAAGGTCTGGTTCGGGCCTGAGGAATAGTACTAGGGTTGACTGATACTTAATTTGCTTTTCCTACTTTGACCAGGGGTTTAAAAATAGAAATAAATTTCCTAAAATCATGAAATAATTTGTGAGGGTTCCTGGGATAACCTAGTGTCCATAAAAATTATTGAACCCTACTGTTCATGACGTAATTTGTGATATATAAATTCAAACTCAAACTAGGTCTTTCAATAGTGTTTGAATTTTCTTAGGGTTCAAACCAGTCCCAAAAAATTGGGAAAAATTATATTGATTCATGATAATTAATATAGTATTTGAATAAATTATTTCCAGAGGTTTTTCAGTAGCATTAATTTCGGTTTCTAGTTTGGAGATCAATTTAAAAGGGTATGTTCCAAAAGTGTTTAAAGATTTTTCAAGTACAATATGCAAATAAAAAGTTTCAAATCATGATACATGCTAATGAGATGCATAATAATCCTCTTTATTAATTTGGGGATGTGACAATATCCACTTTTCAAATCAATTTTAGAGAATGTTGTAGATCCACTAAGTTCGTCTAACATATCATCAAGCCTAGGGATGGGATGACGTTATCTAACAGTTATATTATTAATGGCACGATAATCAACACACATTCTCCATGATCCATCTTTTTTTCGAACTAAAATAACAGGAACACACAAGAACTAAGGCTTTCACGTACATACCCTTCCTCCAGAAGTCCTTGTAGTTGGCGTTGAATTTCCTTTGTTTCTTCAGGATTGGTACGGTAAGGTGGATGGTTGGGTAATGATGCGCCAGGAATGAGATCAATTTGGTGCTTAATACCTCTTATGGGAGGCAATCCTGCAGGGATTTCTTCAGAAAACACATCTTCAAATGCCTGCAAAACTTTGAAAATAGCACTAGGAAGGGATGTTATGTCGTTAGTTGAAATCAAAGTATCCTTGTAAATGAGAACAACATGCATTAAATCAAGATTTTGTCTCATTTCTTTTATATCAATTTTGTTTGTGATCATGACCAACTTCTTTTCTTCATTTTTTTTGCTTTCAATTTTAGCTTGTCATTTTCTACCTTAACTTCCACCTTCTTTTGCATGTTTTGAGCCAATATTTGATTAGGTGTCATGGGGAACAATTTCTTAGTTCGATCTTCAATTTTAAATATGTAGGTATTAGTGCGTCCGTCATGCAAAACACTACGATCATATTGCCAAGGTCGCCCTAAAAGCAAATAGCATATAGTCAAAGGTACAACATCACAATTAACAGTTTCAATGTAATCATGAATTTTGAATGTAACATTAACCATATGTTGTACTTTGACACTACCACAATCACTAAGCTGTTGCACATGATATGGGTGAGGATGTTTTAGTAATTTCAAACAAGGCTTGTCACATAATTCCATGCTAGCAAGATTATGACAACTACCACCATCAATGATTAATTTGATTATCTTGTCATTTACCTTTGCTTGTGTTTGGAAAAGGTTGAATCTTTGTGGATGCTCATCTTCCTTAACTTACACACTAAGAACCTTAGTGACAACAAGTGTGGTGCCGGTTTCATATGGACATCCATCATATTCTTCCTCATCTTCAGGGGCATCTCCATTTTTTGTTGGATCTTCATTAAGCTCTTGAATTTCTTCTTCATTAGCAGACTCATATCCACCATCTTCTGTGATGATCATTGCTCAGTTGTTTGGACATTCCCTAGAGATGTGTCCACGACCCAAGCATTTGAAGCATTGGATGGCGCTACTTTTGGCTGTGGAGCCTGCCGAAGTTGTTGATGCTGCGGGCTTCTTTTCACTTGATGAAGGGGTTGTTTTGGCATGGGTGGAAGAGAGAGCATTAGTGGTAAAGGAATTACTAGATGAAGATGTACCACTTCCCAAGCTAAAGCGAGCGTTGGGAGCGCTTGATGGAGCCCTCAAGCTGAAGGATGGTGATCTTGTGGGCTTGCCATCTTCAAGTAGTTGCTTCTCTGCCTTTTCTGCATGATGCACCAACTCCACCGTGTTCCTATATGGTTGGTAAACCACAATACACCTGATGTAGGGTGGTGTTGTCCCGATCTTCACGACGTAGGATTATGGATAACTAGCTCGTGCAACCTAGCAATTGATGCTGCCAACCACCGTCTCTATACGGCAACCTGCATCACTCAAATTACTCAACCACACGCTACGACCTTCGTCTACTCGCTATCGTGGAGCAAATACGTTCAAGCAATCCCAAGGAATCACAAGAACAATGGAGTTGCAACTCAAAACTAACACTCAATTCCCTTGAGGTGGAAACAGCTCACTCTCTAATAGAACAATTGTTCTTCTAATTCTGAATTTCAAAGCTTAATGTTACATGGAGGGGTACCCATCTATTTATACATATTTTAGGTCGGTTTGCTATAGTGCCTGCTACAGTAGGTCGATGCTACAGTACACATGATGACACACGCGCTTACGTCACATTCATGGTGATCTTCTGTGGTTACACGATCTTCTATGGCTATGATGACATATGCGTTTACATCATGTCATGATGATCTTCTGTTGTTACATGATCTTCTGTGGCTGTGATGACATATGCGATGACATCATTATCTTCATCTTATGTGGTTATATGATCTTCTGTGGCTATTCTTCCAAGTTTCCAACGCTTCCTTTTCATCCATTGGATTAGCTTTCTCGAATCTAATGACACATAAAATGGAAACATTAGGTAGTGACCAATTCTCATGAGGACAATAGTAATTGCTAAGGAAAAGATTCACTTGTTGTTGCATTAGTCTTGCTCTAGCCCTTGTCATTGGTCCAGTTGGGGCTTGTATAGTTGGTTCAAAACTTGAAGTAGATGATGTAGTGTGCTTACTAGTGATGTCCTCATCATAGCCGCATGGCGAACATGCCAGAAGATGTCTCACTGACAACAATCGTAACCAATGTGTGCATTCAAGCAACCGTCAATACGCCTCCTGATGCACAACAAATGTCATCCCTTCAAATGCTTTGTAAGGGGTGATGCCGGTAGACAGAGAGAGGTCCAAGACACACAGAAGCCATTAAACTTATATCAGTGGCTTGATGTACTCTAAAAACTCTTTCAATATAAGAACGCGGGAGTATGGTTGTTATTCTCTTTGGAGAAGGCCTGAACATGTCTAAAAAACCCTTTGCTCCTTTGCTTCTATATGCCTATGATTCTATTCATACTGATGCATGTATGTATATACAGATGCATGATGTTATAAGTGCTTGATGTCCTCTTCTCTCGCATCAATCGCTCTTCTTTTTCAACTTTGGCCAACTCAACGTTGTGGTTTCCCCGCTAATCGTAGCAACCTCTCATCTTCACTGATGTCGACATGTCTACTTTAGTCATTGTCTAACGATATAAAGAATCTTCTCTCCATCACCGGTGATGTGGTGTTCCTCATCAGCGGTGATACGCTCCTAGCTACCTAATGACCCTGATATCACCCATAGCTCGTCTTCAATGCAAAGCTTCATCTCCTGTCTGTCAAGGCTTCCCCATCATCGAGCTTCTTTGGCCACTGACTTCTTTAACAATATCAACGCTTACAACTCATCATTGCAGCCCTTGGCTCCTTCCACTCTAGACTTTCTATTCAACAACTCGAGTGAGCAGCACAATATTGTCATCATCGAATAGCTAAGGTGAACAATGATATTATCCTCGTCTCTTCGCTTCCCTATAGGTTAATGTCTTCTTGCAGAACAGATTGACGACGTCACACTCTTTCATGGTCTCTTTCTACGCCATTCGTGTTATCTTCATTATAACTTTTGTTTTTGTTTAAAATTTTATTTATTTTTTATTAGAGTTTGTACACAATCAAATTGATAATTTTATTTAATTTATTTAAAATTTTAGTTATTTAGGTATTTTTACTTATGAAATTCATGTGCAAATCAAAGTGCAAATTTTTCTTTTATTTTTTTACTTCAAATTTTAATTATTATTTGTTGGAATTCATATACAAATCCAATTGCTAATTTTCATTTAATATTTTTTCTAAATTATAGTTATTTAACTACTTTACATTGGAATTTGTATCGAAGTCAAATTGCTAATTTTATTTTATTTTTTAATTCCTAATTTCAATTATTTATATTGAATTCATATACAAATATCATTGCTACTTTTTTAAATCTTTATTATAAATTATATTTATTTAAGTATTTTACTTGGGCATTTGTATGGAAACCAAATTAATAAGTTGATTTGATTTTTTATTTTTTATTTTAATTATTGTTTGTTGGAATTCGTATACAAATCCAACATCTATTTTTATTTAATTTTTATTCAAAATTACAATTATTTAGGGACTTTACTTTGGAATTTTTATCGAAAACTAATTTCTAATTTTATTTTATTTTATTGCGAATTTCAGTTATTGTTTTGGAATCCGTATACAAATATAATTGCTATTTTTGTCTAATTTTATTCCGAATTATATTTATTATGGATTTTACTTAAGAATTTGACTAGAAATCAAATTACTATTATTTATTTATTTTTATTCCAAATTTCTGTTATTTATGGATTGTACTAATCATATTTAATCTAAATTTCTTTTAATCAAGACCGTTATAATTTAGACCCGCCACGATCAACGGTGTAGATCTTTCGCTTTTTCCTCCGATTAACGTGAGAATTTCTAGCTTTTAAGAGTGAACATAGTGACTTCTTTTGTTTTTTGCTTTAATATGATGATGATAATAATATGGGACTTCTATTTCATAGGCACCTGAAAATTCACCAAATCACATTCACTTTTTTCTACCGTTGGATCAAGATCATGTGGCTCACATTTTATCCCTTTCTCACCTACATAATTCCCACCCTCACCCTCCCCCCAACCCTAACCCACTGAGGCGCCGCTTCCACCCCTGTGTCATCGCCTCCCGTCGCCTTTCTAGCATCGCCTACGGCGCTGGCGAGGCCCACCGACGAGCTCCTCTCCCATCGCCTGCCTCCTCCTCCGCCGCCCCTCCTCCAAATTCACACCATCGTCGTTGCTGCTTTCTTCCTCCTCTCCGGTGTGATTCCCCCATGCTGCCTTCTTCCTCATCTTCGACGGCTACCGCCGCCGGATCCGCCACCGCCTCCTAATCACTCTGGTTCTTTTCGGTACCGCCAACCTCCACCACCCACCGCCTTCCTCCGCCCCGCGGCCAAGGTGGCGCCACCCACCGGCATGCTTTCACCACCCCAGTCTCCCTTTAAGCCCAAGGGGCACAATTGAACCCAAACCCTAAATGGATGAGCCCGCGCCCTAATCCGCCGGCTGCCGCCAGCACCGGCTGTTGTCGTCGGAGAGGATGAATCGCGATGCAGGATCCAACGGTGAGGAATCGACTGTGATTTTTGACATTTTCAGTTGCACGAATTAGCAAACCCGTAATAATAATATATTCGTTTTTGACAAGCATTGTTTGATATGAATTCAGACCCACACCCACTGACCCACTTCAAATCCAGTGTTTGATAACCCATCAAAGAAGCCTATTCCGACCCAATGGATATTTGGACTTCTTGCAAAGCCCAACGTGGGCGGAGAAAAATATGAGATAGGCCATAATGCCATAACAAAATTATACATTAGCACATTAGTCAAGCAAACAAATGCACTAATATTTCCGCATAAATCACACTGATTCAAACCAAAGAAATTTGAAAGCCAAACCAGCCCCACAGCAACGAGCGGGGTACTTACTGTAACGATTTTGGCAGGCCATACGAGAGCTTGATCAGCGGCAAAGCTACCGTCTTCACCCAGGAACCTGGGCTGCTCGTGGGAGAAGGGGAACAATGCTTGCCGGACGACGCGGCCCTTTTCATCTGTAGCATGGCATCCGGTCTGGTCGAGGAGGTACACCACAAGAACTAAGATACTAGACAGTGCGATGAGGTCATATACAATTATACACTCTTTAGTTTTTGTTTAAGGGTGCTTGATTTGCACGCTAAGCGCGGCGAGCAAGGCTTCTTTAGCAATCCTGCATACTCTCTTTTTGTTTTTTTGTTTTAGTTGTAATCCTGTTCCATATCACAGTCAACATCACGGCTGAATGTGACAACCATGACACCATTCAACACCAGCATAGTTTAACTTAGGATAAACACCATTCAACACCAGTATAGTTTACATAAGGATAAACACCATTGAACACCAGTATAGTTTACTTAAGGATAAACACCATTGAACACCAGTATAGTTTACTTAAGGATAAACACCATTCAACACCAGTATAGTTTACTTAAGGATAAACACCATTCAACTGTTGGGAATCACTCACTCTTCCTCCCATGTTGGAAATCACTCACGCAGACACACACACACAACGGGAGGAAGCAAATGGACTCTTTCCAAATGACCTATTTATTTCAATCACAAGAGCAGCTACTTATACAAGACTACAAGTAATACACTTGCTAACTGCTTGACTAATTCCACTACTAACTCCACCTCTCCTGCATGTTGGCGTCAGCTGAGCAATTCTTTAGGAGCTCACCCACCAGCTTCCCACTTGCACGTTGGCTCGATCCACAATTCTCGCCAAGCCTTCATGCTTCTACGGGAAGTGCTCCACTAATACATATACATGCACAACTCAACCAACTAGGCCATTGACTAGCTCAATTCACTAAGGATGTGTTTGGTTGAGTGAACTAGAGTGAATAGGATGGAATGATACATATGTGTTAAGTTAGTGGGATGAGATAATTCAAGATTTTGTTTGGTTGTATGAATGAGATGGTACCGGATGGTTCAAGATATTGTTTGGTTTGAGAGATAAAGTTGAATGATTTGTATACACAGAGGAGTATTAGCATGATTAATTATTGAAATATTAGTATGATTATTAAATTTACCTTAATTACAAAAAGAGTATTTAACTAAATTAATTATTCTAACTATCCACTAATTGGCATGACCCACTTGTTAGTGATCTATGCACAGAGGGAGAGGGGGTAACAGAAGGGACACACTCGTCCCTGTACCGTGTGGTTCACCCATTTTTATACAATCGTTCGGTGCAGCATATTTGTGGAACATTCTCATAATCTGTATGACCCTATCCAGAATGAGTTGGTTCAGTTCACTCAACCAAATACAGAGACAGGGGTATATTCTATTGGACTTAATCTTGACAAGTAATATTTGCATCTATGCGTTGGATGCTAGTTAAGTAATTAGTCTTGCACATTTAGTTAAGACCGTAGCGTGGGTGCATGGCTGTTTCATGTAGATATGTGGGGACCCCAGAGTTATCTCCGTAAGACCGAGACTAATCAAGATGTTAGGGACATAACTCTAGATCTCCAGTAAATGGATTCCAACTTAACTCCATCTAAATGAAAGGCTCAACTAACGCTAGAGCCCCGATGATCATGCGCGCCGCTCCTCTGCGAGCACTACATGATTGTCGGTTCTCCCACAAGTCAAGCATTACACTTAGTCAGTTAAATAGGAAGCCACGAACAGCGAGTACGACTTATATTGGCTCCCAAGATCAGCGACCAATATATAATCATACTCTCATACAACGTTGCTCACATCCATACAACAATCATACATAAATAGTACAAAAGTGATACATCAGAGATTCAACTTTACAACAACATAAGTGGCCGACCGGCCAAATTAACAAGTTCATAGCGGAAGCAAATAGATAAACCAAAATGCCAGCAGTGGTATGCCACACAACCCATCGGCAACCAACTAGGAGCTAAAGATAGCATACTAATCGTCAGTGTCGCCTAAATCGACACCGACAAGCTCGTCGGTCTCATTATCCTCCTCACCTGTAAAAGCCAGCAAACATCTGGCTGAGTACAAAAGAGTACTCGCAAGTCTTACACAAATAAAATAGTTATGCATAAGGTCATTCAAGGGAAGGCTCATATTGGCTTAATTTTGCGAAAACGACGCAATACTGAACAACCTACACATACTAGTTTCTCAAGTGCCATTTCAAAATCAGATTTGAAGTAGAAGTAAAACATGTGAACAAGTGATAAATTCAATAACAAATGAATCATACCAAAACAAAGTGGCGGTCCACTTTGATACAACAACAAACATGAATATCCCATTCATGGTAATACCAAGTTATAACCACCATTTTAATTCCAAGTCTAACAATAGTAACTCCCGAACTCAAGCGGTTGTCCATAACCGCGGACACGGCTATTCGAATAGATTTATACCCTGCAGGGGTGTACTACTTTACCCACACGACTTGATTAGCCCGTAAGCCTCCAAATGCCTCCGAATATAGCATACTTCCTATGGTATGCTGGTCGGGTAAATCAAGATATGGTCATTTTTAGCAAGAAAATCCCATTGAGGTAAGTCCCTCAACCCATGGCTCCTAGGAAACACAAGACGTTAACGCCTCCATCCTAGCACCTAGGAAACACAAGACGTTAACGCCCCCATCCTATCGGCCCAAAAGGAACACGGGATTTCACAGTCCCATGCCCTTACAATTTCACCACCGTGGGACTCAACACAACAAAACCTTCCCCCTACTTAACCATACGGCTCCCAACCCGCGTGTGATAGCACGAATGTACTTGAATCAACGACGTTACCAAAGCTCGGTCCTTAATTGTCCAGACAAGTCAAACCACATACACAATCTCGTGCGCGAAGGCACCATCACTAGCCATCACTTGTCCAGACCAAGAACTCATTTAAAATGACAAAATTTAACTTAGAAAACAGATACGAAGATCTGAAACAAAAGTATATAAATAGAGTTGTGTTTATCCCATAATTGTCGGGTTATTCCCGGCAATCAAACTACCGGTTCTAGACTTGCATGGCTAAGCAAAATTCGAACAATATTATTTCGCACATCCTAACATAAAAATTTCAGTATTGGAGTAATTCATGGATAGACACAATGACGAGATAATAGGATGTGTCTAACTACTCATCACAAAAATAGCGACATTATAAAACTATCATGCAAGCAGTTATCATTGCATCTACCCTAACAAAATTGGGATCAAATATGATGCAAAAAGAAAGTTCAAAGGATGCTTGCCTTGCTGGTAAAGTAATTGTTCACTCTCGGTCGCGTAGGAGTCGATATCAATAAGCTCATAATCTAAATAAATACAATATCGAATAAACATCGAGAAATACTCCAAAAATCAAGATGCTCAAAAATGCATGATTTTTCTACAATATCTAAGTCATGATTTTAGATGATTTTTGGTGAAAGAATTATTTCATTTTGATTTAGTATATGAAAGTTATGGTGGTTTGAATTTCAGATTTCAATATGCCTCCATTAATGTAATTTAATTATGAGGTGAAATTTTGTAGAGCAGTGGTGGCTACATGGATTACATGGATAAATAGGCAATATTACTACAAGTTCAAAACAGTTGAGTTTGCTTCAATTGGAGTTTTCATAATTTAGTTATTGATTTCTAAAGTTATCAGCATTAATAGTGTAAAAATAATACCATTTAGGATCATTTTCCTCCAACTATAGTTTCTGAGACAGAGGTAAGTTCAAAACCACTTTTATAATTAAGTTCATTTGAAATAGAAATTATCAAAACTGATTTCACTGTTTTTGGAGTTTCCAAGAATTACTTATGAATTTTTGAAGTTACCAGCCATTTTTCTATTGCAAAAATAATAGTGTTAATGGCTCATTTTCCAAATTAATGCTCTCTGTTACAGAGACAAGGTTGAAACCAATTTTAATATAAAGTTCATTAAATATGAAAATTATCAGAAGTGGTTCTACTCATTTTGGAGTTGAGATGAATTAGTTATGTATTTTCAAAGTTATACATATTTTACCGTGCACAGATAATTTGTTTTCGGATTTTATAAAGTATTTACTCCTTTTCTCACCGAGCGCTAGCCTAGCCGTGGTCACTGACCAGCGGGCCCGGTGAATAGTGCATTTTTCAGTTTAACTCAGATTTAAATTGCGTTCTGACCAGTGGGTCCCGCTGTTAGTGACACGGTCCACGGGACTAGGTCCACCGGCGCACGCGCACGGTGCACGGGATTTAAGGCCTAGGGCCCACATGTCAGTCACCTTAGGTTTCAGTTCAACCCCGCCGCTTCAGTACTCGGGGCCCACATGTAAGCGAGACATTACCACAGCTAAGACAACGATTAATTGTTAATGATTGTCATTTATTCCTAATCATTTGCTACAGTCGCGGTCGGCGTACGACAACGGGATTTCGATCCCGCGCGTTTCACCGGCGGCGTGCCGAAGATGCCGGCCACGGCGGCGCCAGATAAAGAGATGTATAGGTGCACAATAGTATTGCGCTCCAAAAGAGAGTAGTCTCGACGGCTGGGCTGGCCTGTACCGGCGGCTAGCCGGAGTTGTGCGGCGACGCTCAATACGGCAACAACGCATGCAGCAAAATAGAGCTCCGCAGCGCATACAAGCGGGTGCCTGAGGTTCTAGGGGCTAAATAGGAGCTACCTAAGCGAAGGAAGGTGCTTTGGGAGGCCAGGGGTTAGCGGAGCTTAGTCGGTGCCGGAGAAGAAGAAGGCGACGACACGTTTTCGCGCGGAGAAGTGACCCCGAGCAAAACCAACACAAGTGAGTGGTCGGAGCAGCTCCAGACCATACTAGGTGCTACAAGCGTAAAGAATCGCCAAAGGCTCACCGGATCAAGGTGGGAGGTGAAAGGTTGCTTCACGGCGAAATGGTGCAAACTTCGATTCAACAAGATCTGCGCTGCATTACCAAAATTAGTTTAGGGGTTTTTCTCAGTGACCTAAAACACGTGAGGTGACGCGCAAAGTTGAGGATAATACCTCCCGGACACGAAGAAAGCACGAAGGTGTCCTCGGGTGCGCGCTCTCGACGTGAGCTAGAGCACGAACATGAACCGGAAGCTACAAGCAAGGACAAGATCTGAGATTAGCAAAAATGGAGAAGCCATTGAAGATAGAGTAGAGGGAATACACCCGGTGGAAGCTTACCCAAGCGAGGAGCACAGGCGAGCTTCCTTCTTCTCGGTCAACAGAGAAGAAGTGAGGGAGAAGAAAGGGGTTGCGAGGGGTATTATGCCCAGGCAATGACGGAGATGGAAGTGGCGTGAGGTGAAGAAGCTCCCGGAGTGGCCAACGGCAGCGGCGGATTGACGACGTCGAGTTTCCGTTCTGAGCGCGTCGGAGCGTCGCGGCAGCGTGGCGTGGAGCTCCTGCGCGAGGTCAGGGACGAAGCTGACAGCTCAGGCCCACGTCGTCAGCGAGACAAGGCGGCGCACGCGAACGTGAGTTAAGCGATTCGATGCGCACCGTTGGATTTCGGCTGGACGGCTGAGATTAGAGAGGTGTTCGGACAGGTCGGAAGAGGTACGCGATCTGGGCCGTTGATCCTTGATCTGACGGTTGCATGCGATGGTGTAGTTAGGCGGTCGGGCCGAGTCAGTTTGCCGAGTCAGCTTGAGCCCGAGGAACAGTGCACCGGTTTGGGTTTAGGGTTTGACTGGGAATTAACTTATTTCCTCTACTTTGACCAGGGTGCTAAAAATAGAAATAAAATTCCTAAAAATGTGAAATAAATCACAGATGTTCCTGGGGAGGTCTAGTGTCCATAAAAATTATTTAACACTACTGTTCATGATATAATTTGTAATATAAAAATTCAAACTTAGGCTAGGTCTTTATTGGTGTTTGAATTTTTCTTATGGTTCAACCCAGTCCCAAAAATTTAGAAAAATTATATTAATTCGTGATAATTCATATAGTATTTAAATAAATTATTTCCAGAGGATCTTTAGTAGCATTTATTTCAGTTTTTAGTTTGGAGTTCAATTTAAAGTGTATGTTTCATATGTATTCTGAGATTTTCCAAATACAATATGTAAATAAAAAGTTTCAAAATATGATACATGCTAATAAGATGCATAATAGTCCTCTTTATTAATTTGGGGATGTGAAAAGATAGATGTGCAAGCGCATGCTGTGATGGCATTCATGCACGCATGACCGAAATTCATTCACGTGAGTTTTGTTTGGAAACAAAACAATCACATGGCTGATTCATTGATTAGAGATTGATTGAGTAGTTAGATGTTTCCTTTCTTTTTTGGCCAGCATGATGGCTGGGATTTCATGCCGACAATCATGCATGTAATCTTTGTCTTTCCTTTGGTGTCTTTCCCTTTGGTGGTTAAATATCAGAGAGAAAAAAAAGTTGTAGGCTATTATGCAGCAAAAAAAAAACTCATCTGTGTTCATCTTGGTTTGTGTATTCTAGAGAGTAAACAATGAGCGAGTTCTCTCTAGGAGCTGGGCCAACATTTGGTATCAGAGCGGGGTTGTGCCGCGCATAGCGGTGGATCGGCCAAGCCGCGTTAAGACGGCAAGCTCGGTGGCGCAACGGCGCATCGGGCACAGGCGGGCATGTTGGTGCTTCGCGCGGGCGGAGCATGCGTCTCCGCAATGACGAGAGACGACGCGTTGGGCGGAGGTGTGCAGGGCACCAGCGATGAGGCCAGCTGTAGCACCGTGCACCAGGAATGTGACAGTGGATCAGTCCGCGCGGCCATGGCGAGGCCAATGCGGTGCACCGAAATCGCATGTGACGTGTGAACCGGCGGCGGCGATGTGATTGCCATGGAGTAGGCCGACGATGGCAGTCTCCACCAGAGGTGGAGGCCGGTGGTGCGAAGCTGTCGGGAAACGAGTCGGCATGAGGCCGACAAACGGGGATGGCATGGAGGCCATCGTCGCAAGAAGAATCAGAGGCTGGTTGCACTAGGCGGTAGGCTTGGTAGCGCATTGGGCGCTGGTAGGTGCAAGGGCTAGCGACGACCGTACAGTGCAATTTCATCGGCAAGTGCACGTAGTTGAGTCCATGCATGTTGCATGTGTGTGTCCAAGTTATCACATGTGTAAGTTCTGATCCAAGTCCCTGTTACCGTCGAGTTGTGTCACTGGTGAAGGACAATTGGAGCTGAGATTAAGGTTGGGATCGCCAGCATGTTGTGTCCCTGGCTGCAAATAGATAGCGGTGATGTAGTTGAGTCCATCATCGCAAGAAGAGCCATGTTGTTGAAATCCCAAGTCGTCAAGGTTAGAGTTGCCAGCAAGTCATGTCACCGGTGGAAAGAGATGGCTGCGAAGGGAGGAAGAGAAGGGAAATGCGTCCCTCCAGTACCCTCTGTTCATCGGTGTCACAGCCCCAACTATTAAAATGGATTATAAAGAATCTCACTAACATGCATTATCAAATTCAAATCATTTCATAATATATCGTACTTGGAAAATCTAATTTGAGGTGAACATACACATCAAAATTCACATTTCAATTTGAATCAGTAATAAAAAGTTGTGATCATCATCTGGAATCAATTTATTTAAATACTACATTAGTTCTCATTAATAAATATAATTTTTCCAAAATTTTTGGGACTAGTTTGAACCTAATTAAAATTCAAACAACATACATAGACATACAACATGTTTGAATTTAAATGTCACAAATTTTAATATGAACAGTGGAGTTTCATAATTTTTATGGGAACTATATACTCCCAGGAACCCCCACAAATTATTTCATAATTTTTGGAAATTTATTTCTATTTCTAAGCCTCAGTCAAAGTAGGGCAAACTATTTAAATCTCACCAAACTCGCATCGAGCCGCCATCGTTCTCGGGTTTGAGTCCGACTTCGGCGAGGTGGCTCAAAGACAACCGCCTAATTGTACCATCGCATCCACCGTTAGATCCTCATCCAACGGTCCGCATCTCACATCCTCGTTGACCACCCAACGCCTTTCTAATCGATCCGCCCATTCGCCATCTAACGGTCCCGATTGAAACTCTCTCTCCCCGAGCCACACCATCGTACATCGACCGTTGGGTCCACCGGTCACCGCTTCGCCTACCTCGCACGTAAGCCGAGCTCCACGCGCCGCGCCGCCCGGACGCCGCACGTAAATGGCAACTCGACGCCGTCAATCCGCCACGCCATGGCCACCCGAACCACCTCCTCTTCACGCCGCTCCATTGCCGCCATCGCCGAGCATAACACCCTCGCAACCCCTCCTTCTCCTCACTTCTCCTCGGTTGATAGAGGAGAGGGAAGCTTTTTGAGCTCAATTCTCCAGAAACTTCTCACCTTCTGCTCTCAGCCTCCTTTGCTTGCCATCTCCATTTTTGCTTATGCGAGCTCTTGACTTTCTTTGTAGCGCGGACCACCTCGTGCTCACCAAGCTCCAGGCGCTCCGGTGGACATCACCTTGTGTTCTTCACCTCCGGTGAGTTTTGACCTCTCTTTGCGCGCACTTTGTGCCTTAGGACATGATCAATATTTCCTCAACTTGTTGCATCGATGCTTGTCGATCACCGAATTTGGACCTTGCTCCTCTTTTCGCCGATAGCACTATTCATCATCACATTATCATCCCGTGAGCCATTCCTCGATCCCATGCTTGGTGACCATCTCCGGCCTCGCCAAGCTTTCTCAACCTTTTGTTTCCATAAATTTTGCCCAGAGCGACCCTCCTCGTGGAGCTTGCCGCCACCGTCACCATTGCTATGGGCATCTCACCTCCAAGCTTCCCGCCACTCCATCTCTCGGTGAGCTTCAGGTGACCACTCTCATAGCTTAAGCATGCGTTATTCAGCTCTAAATGAACTAGGTTGGCACATGCACGTTAGCCCCGCCGGCCAGCCGCGCCAGCAGCCATCTCCGCTGCGCCACCACCCCTTGAGCTTCGTGGAGAGTACCAGAATCCATTTCTGTCTCCATGTGCGCCGGCGTGGACCACAATACGGCAGGCAAAGTGACGAGCCACCGCGCGCCGTGAAGGAGCGTGGCATGCTCCGACCGCGCAGAGCCCAATCATTAGAAGTTAATTGCGGTGATTAGTATTTAATAAACGAATCTTTGTCTGCAAATCATTAATTAGTCCGGGTTTTGCGTTAAAGTCTCCATGACATGTGGGGCGAACAACGGTTAAGTGATTGTGTAATTTTTGAGTGTACGCTTCCTGTTAAGGAAAACGTAATACTTTAGTTGCAAAATCGATAGTACGTTTTCATGCTTGGAAAATGCATTTCGTGAAATACGCTTTCAGCATGTCTTCGGCTGGGCAGGGGCGTGGCTGACCGAGTCAACCTGACTTCGGGGCTCGCACGTCAGCCGCCGCGGCTAGCGCTGTGCCCGGTAAGAAAAGTAGCAAATGAATTATAAAATCCGAAAATTATTTACTTTCCCACTGAAAAATATGAATAACTTATAAAATACATAACTAATTGATTTTAACTCCAAATCACATAAAACCACTTCTGGAAATTTTCACTTTTAGTAAACTTTATATTAAAATTTGTTTCAAACATGTCTCTCAGAGCGAGAGTATTAATTGGAGATTAATTCATTAAAACCATTATTGTTGCAATAGGAAAAGGACTGATAGCTTCAAAAATGCATAAGTAATTATTGGAAACTCCAAAAACAGTGAGAACACTTTTGATAATTTTCATTTTCAGTGAACTTAATTCTAAAAATGGTCTCCATGTTACCTCTGTCACATAAACTATTTTGGGAGAACGTAATCTTTAATTCCATTATTGTTATACTATAAAAGGCTGATAACTTTGAAAATACATAACTAAATCATAAAACTCCAATTGGGGCGAACTCAACTGTTTTGAACTTGTGATAATATTGCCCATTTATTCATGTAACCCTTGTAATCACCACTGCTCCACAAAATTTCACTCCATAATTAAGTTGCTTAAGTAAAGGCATATTGAAACCTGAAATTCAAAATAGCATAACTTTCAATTCATAACTCCAAATGGAATAATTCTTTTACCTAAATCCATCTAAAATCATAACCTAACTACTGTAGAAAAATCATGCATTTTTGAGTATTTTGGTTTTTGAGTTGTTTTCTCGGTATTTATTTGATGTTATAATTATATAGATCCCGAGCATATTGATATCGACACTTACGCTACCGAGAGTGAGCAGCTACTATACCAGCAAGGCAAGCATCATTTGAACTTTCTTTTGCATCATATTTGATCCCGCTTTGTTAAGTTAGTGCAATGATAATTGCTTGCATGCTATTTTGATTATGTCAATATTTTTGTGATGTGTAGTTTAGTTATGTCCTATGCTTGAGGTTAATCTTGAATTATGCCAACTTCTATATGCTTAAGATAGGATGTGTGAATTATGGGTTATAGAATTGCTTAGCCATGCAAGTCTAGACACGGTAGTTCGATCGTCGGAATAACCCATGGTTTTGGGACAAACACAACTCTCATTTTATGATTTATACTTCAGATCTTTGTAGCTGTTCTATGAGTTAAATTTTGTCATTTTTAAATGATCTTTGGTTTTGACAAGTGTTGGTTAGTGATGGTGCTTTGTGCACGAGCATTGGGTAAGTGGAAGGACTTGTCCGACAATTGAGGACCGAACTTTGGTAACGCTGCATCAAGTACACTCGTGCCGCCACACGCGGGTTGGGAGCCGATGGTTAAGTAGGGGAAGGTTTTGTTGTGTTGGGTCCCACGGTGGTGTAATTGTAAGGGCATAGAACCGTGAAATCCTATGTTCCTTTTGGGGCCGATAGGGCATAAAGGCCGTAACGCCTTATGTTCCTAGGAGCCCGGGTTGAGGGACTTAGCCAATGGAATCGCCTTGCTAAAAACGACCATATCTTGATTTATCTACCGGCACACCATAGGAAGTGTGCTATATTCGAGGCATCCGAAGGTAACGGGCTAATCAAGTCGTGTGGGTAAGTAGTACACCCCGCAGGTATCAATCTATTCGAATAGCCGTGTCCACTGCTATGGACAACCGCTTGAGTTCGGAGTTACTATTGTTAGACTTTCAATTAAAATTATGGTTGAACTTGGTATTCGTCATGAACGGGATGTTCATGTGTTTAGTACATCAAAGTGGGCTGCCACTTTGGTCCTTGTATGATTAAATTGTTCATTACTGAAATGCTTTACCATATGCTTTACTTCTACTTCAAATCTGATTTTAAATGGGCACATGAAAAACTAGTATGTGTAGGATGTTAATTGTTTCGTCTCTTTCGCAAAACTAAACCAATATGAGCCATCCTTTGAATGACCCTTATGCATAACTATTTTTATTTGTGTAAGACTTGCGAGTACACTTGTACTCAGCTAGATGTTTGCTGGCCTTTTCAGGTGAGGAAGAATATGAGTATGACGATCTCGTTAGTGTTGACTTGGGTGACACTAACGAGTAGTGTGCTACCATTTAACCCCCAGTCGGTTGCCGATGGGTGATGGGCATACCACTGCTGGTCTTTTGCTTTATCTATTTACTTCCGCTGCTACTTGATACTTTACTTGAATTTAGTCGGTCGGCCGTATGTAATAAGCTGTAGACTTTGACTATTATGCAGTATGTCTTTAATCTCTTGTTGTATGCGTTGTATAGATGTAATCAACGTTGGATGAGGGTGTGAGTATATTGGTCGTTGATCTTGGGAGCCAATATAAGTCATACTCGATGTTGATGAATCCCCATTTAACTCACTAAGTATAGTGCTTCGAATCGAAAAAGAATCGACAATCATGTAGCGCTCGCAAAGGAGCAGCGCGCATGATCGTTGAGGCTCTAGTATTCGGCTAAGCCTCTCACTTGGATAGAGTTAGATTGGAATTCATTTACCGGAGATCCGTGATTATGTCCCTAAGACCTTGTCCAATCTCGGTCTTATGGAGATAATTACCGGGGTCCCCACAAATGTTGGTATCGTGAGCCATACCGATCAGAGGTTAGAGGTAGCATCGGCGTTAAGTTAGTAAGTTCCTTGGTCAAATTATTTTGCAAATTATCAAAGTATTTTCAGAAAGTTTAAGTTAAGAATATCTTTTATTCCTTATCCATCTTAGCATCTTTTCTCACCTTATTCCTGTTTTGGTTTATGAAACTAACTTACCTTGCCTTCTTGCCTTTAGATTAACCCTCAGTACCTTGTCCGGGAAACTCAAGCTGAAGGAGTGGATGGATACCCGGCGTTGCTGCGAGACATGATGTGGAGGGCGAACTTCACATATCAGTCCACTTATTCAATCTACCGCTGGGATCGAGGACCAGGAATGGAGGAATTTATGGCAGTGATAGACATCGTTGCTAGGCAAGTCATGGAGAGCATACCTTACCACTTCCAGGCGCATGGTACTTCTGAGGCCATGGCGTTACAAGAAGTGGCTTTGGTGGCCATGAGTCGTCTTCGCTACGACCTAACAAAGTTAGCCCAGCCCCCATATGATCACTTTCCGATGCGCGCACGCACTAGGGACGTGAACTCGTTTGCTAGGATTCAGTTCGGTGAAGACCCTCAAGTCAGGCAGTTGGCGAGATTGGTTCACGTGATGGATCAGATGCACCGCTGCACTATACATGAGTTGTGGGAGACGCGACGGCGTCTCATTGAAGCTCAGGAACACTTAAGGCTCATGCATGACATGAGGCTCATTCATCCCAAGCAGCTATATGGCACTAATATGATCTCCCTTATCTTTCTCGCGCCACAGATTGTCGCCTTCCCGTGGTAGGAGGTCATATTAACGCCATAGGATCACCCTTGCGTCTTCCTAATCTAGGGACCCCGATGATACCGATCCCCGGGCACATCTTTCGACGAATTTCCGTGAATTTTGACCGGAATAATATCTAGGCAGTTAGGGCAGAGAGCTCTATGTTTGAGCTTGTATCCTTAGGTTTATGTAATAGGGTAGTGGATGTCGAACTATTATGTTTTATTTGCAAACACTCCTATTTCTGTTGTAATCTTAAGCCTGCGGGCGCTTATGTACGGAGTTGTATCGATTTGGTTTTATGTTGATGAATGTTTGGTGTTCCATTTGATGTTACAATTTTCATGCTCTTTGATATCGATTGTGCATGTATAGCCAAGTAATGGCTTTTATCTCATTTACTAACCATCCTTGTCTAATACAGGATAACAGGACCGACTACGCGATCAGGAGCCCTGCGCGGCAGAGGCTTCCCGTCTAGGGCACCCCGTCTAGCACCCTTGAGTGATTTCTACGATCAGGGACAGTCGTCCCAGCAGCCGTCTGAGCATGGCAAGCCCTCTCAGCCGCCGTCCCAGCAGGGCGGACCGCCTGAGGAGGTGCTCCCTCCGCCACCATCCATGGTCGAGTTTATGATGATGATTGAGTGCAACTGGATGGACCAGACCCAGATGCTTGAGGCGATCGTACGTAACACCGCTCCAGCTCCCGGTCCGGCAGGAGGAGCTGCCCCGCACCGAGCGTCCGGAGGTCTCGCTGAGTTTCAGCGGACCAACCCTCCGACGTTTGCAGGCGGCAAGGACCCGATGGAGGCAGAGGACTGGCTGCACAACATAGAGAAGAAGCTGAACATTGCGCAGTGTACCGGAGTTGAGAGAGTCTTGTTTGCCAGCTATCAGTTGGCGGGTGCGGCGAGCGCATGGTGGGATAGTTATTCCGCCATGCAGCCCGCTGGCCACGTCCCGACTTGGGACGAATTCAGGGACGCGTTCCGAGAGGCCCATATACCGGAGGGAGTGCTGCTTATCAAGCAGCAGCAGTTCCTTGCCTTGAGGCAGGGGCGGAGGACAGTCACTGAGTACCTGCATGATTTCAACTACTTGGCCAGGTATGCTCCGGACGACGTCTCGACAGACGCCATCGCCGAATGTGTTCTTCCATGGATGTCAGAGGAGTTGCGGCTTGTTTTAGCAAAGACATGATTTCAGGAGTTTCAAAGATCCGTCAACAAGGCGATAGTGGTGGAGCATGAGAGCATGACAAAGTGGATGAGTCGAGGAAGAGGAGGAAGGCGCATGCACGGCAGTGGCGAGTGGCGCTTTCCTGTGCCGCGCCAGACTACCTCGTGCACCTCGTGCCCCGGCCTTCAAGACCATCGAGGTCTCCCGTGGCACCTCCACGACCTTCTCCACCGGCAGCTCAAGAAAGACAAGTGGGGCCCAGAGACCACAGATCAAGGCGGGCATACAAGCCCGGCGTTATTTGTTTCCATCGTGGCCGCAGGGCCACTATATTTCGCAGTTGCCTCGCCAAGCCGAGGATGCCCTGACGCACTCCGCCTCCGCCGCCACCAGCCCCACTCCAAAGGAGGCCACCGCCACCACCACGAGGGTAGCACCTACTCCACCCCAAAGATGCACGTAGTCGCGCCAACCACGCCTCGCAGAGGAGGCGACCGACGCACTGATGTTGTGCTAGGTACGCTACTTGTTAATTCATGTCCTCGTGATCGGTTTTATTTGATTCGAGCATCTCATTCATTTATTAAAAACGAGTATGCTGCAGTTAACCAATTCAAGATACATACACTTCACCCACCTTATCATATTCAGTCCCCAGGGTCGGTTTTCTACACCGATCAAGTCTGCAGGGACGTAAAAATTGAAATACAAAATGTTAACTTTTCAGCAAGCTTAATAGTGATAAGTTCAGTGGGCATTGATGTTATCTTAGGGATGGATTGGTTATCTAAGAATCAGGGGAAGATTGATTGTGCCCAGCGGTCTATCTCAGTGACTAGCGAGGACGGCATCCAGGTCGTCTTTGCACCTTTAGTGGGTGGTTCTCACCTATATGCTTTAGAGGCGAGTACCTCCCTCAAGTTAGAGGAGGTACCAATAGTGAGTGAGTATCCTGATGTGTTCCCTGAAGAACTTCCAGGCAT
Organism: Ampelocalamus luodianensis; assembly: GCA_036346255.1. Classification (NCBI taxonomy): domain Eukaryota; kingdom Viridiplantae; phylum Streptophyta; class Magnoliopsida; order Poales; family Poaceae; genus Ampelocalamus; species Ampelocalamus luodianensis. The sequence continues at coordinate 27,075,149 of CM070620.1, read as the reverse complement.
GCCCCCTGACCGAGAGGTAGAGTTTGTCATTGAGCTTGCACCCTGCATCGCGCCCATATCAAAAGGTCAGACGGATGCCGCCCAATGAGCTAGCAGAATTGAAAGAACAACTTAAGGAGTTGCAAGAAAAGGGTTTCATCAGGCCTAGCTCCTCGCCTTGGGGATGTCCGGCTCTCTTTGTCAAGAAGAAAGACAAGAGTCTACGGATGTGTGTTGACTACCGTCCGTTGAATGAGGTCACCATCAAGAACAAGTATCCGCTTCCGCGGATCGATGACCTATTTGACCAGCTTAGCGGAGCTCAGGTGTTCTCCAAAATTGACTTGAGGTTAGGCTACCATCAGATTAAAGTTAGAACCGAGGACATTCCGAAGACCGCCTTCTCTACTCGTTACGGTTTGTACGAGTACACAGTCATGTCCTTTGGTTTGACCAATGCCCCAGCTTATTTCATGAACCTCATGAATTCGGTGTTCATGGAATACTTGGATCGATTTGTAGTGGTTTTCATTGATGATATCCTTATCTACTCTAAGTCTGATCTTGAGCACGAGCAACATTTGAGAATTGTGTTAGAAAAGCTTCGCCACCATCAGCTGTACGCCAAATTCAGCAAATGTGAGTTTTGGCTTCGAGAGGTTAGTTTCTTGGGACATATCCTATCTAAGGGCGGTGTCGCTGTTGATCCTAGTAAGGTGCAAGATGTCCTTGAGTGGAAGCAACCCAAGAGCGCCACCGACATTCGTAGTTTTCTTGGACTTATGGATACTACCGTAGGTTCATCAAGAATTTCTCAAAAATTGCAAAGCCTATGACACAACTTCTAAAGAAAGAAAAGAAATTTGAGTGGGCAGCAGAATGCGAGCAAAGCTTCCAAACCCCGAAGAATGCCCGATGAAAGCTCCCGTGCTTGTTCTCGCTGCATATCACGAGCTTTGATATTCATCGTGATGCATCTCGCCATAGGCTCTGTTGTGTGCTTATGCAAACGGCCGAGTGGTGGCCTCACGACGAGGCAATTGAGGCCCCATGAGGCCAATTATCCCACACACGACCTAGAGCTCGCAGCTGTAGTTCATGCCTTGAAGATTTGGCGACATTACCTCATCGGTAATCGTTGCGAGATCTACACCGACCATAAGAGCCTTAAATACATTTTCACCCAAGCCGACCTGAACTTGAGACAAAGAAGATGGCTTGAGTTGATTAAAGATTATGATATGGGACTCCATTATCATCCAGGGAAGGCTAATGTCGTGGCCGACGCATTGAGCAGAAAATCTCAATGCAACTGTTTGTCGGTAACTCCTTTTTCTGCGGGCTTATGTGCTGCATTGCAAGGCCTACTGTAACAGCCCTAGCTTAGGGTTTGTATTTCAAATGTAAAATTTTGAGGAGAAATAAAAACTTTTGTTGTCTCTTCAAGTCATTTGAAAGTTTCTACATTTTTCCTTAGCAATTTCCATTTTCTAGAATTGAATTCTTGTGAATGGAAATTGTTGTCAGCAAATTCTTAGCCTTCAGACTTGTGATCATCCTCTGCAAATATTTTTCTTAGCATCCTGATCATCCTATCTACCTCCCTGAATTATTTCACAATTTTTAGATTTTATTTTCTATTTCAAATGGCCAAGTCAAACTAGTTGAAAATCTGGTCAAACCCTTGGTCAGCATGCTTGTGAATTTTCTGCAGAACTTTTCAGTGCATAAAAAGTTCTGGAAAATTTATGCAATGTTGATCTCTGTCTCAAGTAGCTACCATAAAAATTTCGGAATTTTTGGAGCTCGGGAACTATCTCTAAAAATTTCCCAAAACTTCTCTGTCTTTTAAATCGAATTCTGAAAACACTGTTTGTCGGGCCCGAACCACACTTGGGCTCGAGTCCGACCGCACTAATGGACTCGGTCGTGTCAACTAATCGCACCGCCCGAGTCCAATCGATCGTGACCGTCCGATGCAAATCGAACGATCCACGTGCGCGTATGCAACCGACCTGTCCGAATGCATACATCAATCTCGACCGTCCATCTCAGATCGAACGGTCGACGCAAAAATGGTCGAGTCGAACCACTGGTTTGCGCCGCACCCAACTCGCTCGCGCGCGCGCGTTTCTTCGCTGACTTGTGGGCCATCCTCGCCAGTCATCCCGCGCCACGCCACTTCGCCGGCCTAGCCAGCACCGCCGCTCAAGGCTCGCCGGCCGCCGCCGCATGCACGCCGCCACCTCGCCTCACGGTCTTTTCACCGCCCACCGCCTCACCTCGCCGCCTCCGCCTACTCCTACAAAAGCCAACGAGGGTTTTCCCTACCTCGCTGCCTCCATTGCCTTTCTTCTCCACCGAGCTCCGAGAGCCATGAGCGCCGCCGCGACGCCCGAAGCGTTCACCACTCCGGTGAGCTCCGGCCATCGCCGATCGCGTCACGGTGTTCCAACTCCCGAAGTAAACCCTCAAGGAATTTTGGATTTCATCGTCGTGAAGCCGCGTGGGCTTTCTTCTCAAGTCCGCCGAAACCGCCTCTTCCGCCATCGTATCTTCTCCGGTGAGCTCCAACTCGATTCCTTGCTCGGTGAGCATCACCGACTCCACCTTTCTTTTCCACTCTCTCACACGCCCTCGCTCACCCTGTGCTCTCGCCACCGCTGACCGCCTTGCGCCGCGCTGCTCTCGCCGCCGAGCCACTCCGGTGCCTCTCCGCTGCCGCCAAGCTCACCGGTGAGTTCTCGAGCCTCACCGATGCTCATCGCGCGTGCAAATTTCATTGTCTTCCTCTCGTGCGCCGCACCTTGTCACCCCATCGCCGACCGCCGTGTTCGCCGCCGCCGCCACCGTGCTTCTCGACCAACCCGCGACCACCCTTAGCTTCAGTAACCTCTGGCGACCCATTTTGGCGCCGATAGCCCGCCGCCACTTCTCGCCGCGGCAAGTTCAGTCCAGAGCAGCCCGAGCCTCTCGTTCTTCTACGTGTTCTTCTCTGCTTTCTCTGTCGCTGGGGCCCACTCCTTCAAAACCAGTTCTTTAGTTTCTAATCATGATTAGGAATGTTCTTTAGTTCACTCTCATGCATGATCATTTTTGTTTTGGGAGTTTGAAAGTTTTTAGTGTTGTTCTCTGTAATTATTTCCTGTTGTCGCTTCATTGTCGCGACTAGATTTTAGTTTCATACTCATGCTTTGGATCCTTGTTTAGTGTTGGATGACTCCTTTGTTGTAGAGGTTAGCATGAAATCATTTAGTTAGTATCTTTAAGTTTCAAAGCTCTTGTTGTCATGTTTGATCATTAGGATAGTTAGCTGATCATGTTATTGTCTCTGCATTTTTGCTTTATCAAGACATTAAGATTTGGTGTAGTAGCATCTGAATTGTGATAACCTTTCTTATGATGATGTGATACTTAGGTGTGTTAGTAGCTGAATTTTATTCTAGCCTAAATTCAATTAGAATTTTGTTTAGCATCTCATAGTTGGATACTTGACTAGTTATTGTTGTTGATAGCTTCTTGTAGGTTCTGTGAACTCAACTAATAATAGTTGTTTTTGATGTGTTAACTTGATGATTAAATAATAGATGTGCACACAATCACCATCAAAGTCTGTCCAAAGTTTAAATCATATAAGAAGATTGATTTTGTGGTTAGCCTAATAAATAAGTGAGTGGATAGATCTATCACTTGAAAGCATGTCTTTTTGAAGCATCTCTGTAGCAGTTATTTGTTACTCCTTTTTGTGATGGTCTAGCCTCCGTGTATAAATTGGTGTTTGTGTTTGATGTTTGAGTTTTGTCGGTGTTATTCGTTCTTATTCGCTGTTTTGTTCAATCGTTAGATTCGACATTTGCGTAACCCCGAGAACGATCCTCCGCAACATATTGAGCAACAAAGCATGTGCAAGCGCTTGATCATGATAATCCCAAGATTTTAAAGTCTAATATTTTGTTTCAAATTGTATGTATGCATTGCTTAATTTGTGTTAAATTGATTAGTTAAACTGTAGTGCATATCCTGTAGTCAAAATATTGATCTCTACTACCGAGCCTAGGTTATTTGTCGTGATTAGAGGTCGCTGGATGATCTCTTGTCACTTAGTAGATCCGGTCAACTTGCTTAGACATGCTTAGCTATCGGTAGAATCAAGCGTTATCGACTTTAGTCGGTAACCTTGATCACACAAAATTTACTATAACTTTATGTTTTAGCATTTCGCTATGTTTAATTGTAAAATTAAAAATGAAAACAAAATGATTTAGACTTGGGCACAATGGTAAGACTGTGTGATCTGTTGGGTGTGACTGAAAGGTGCCCGAGCCGCTTAAGGACCGAGTTACTTGCGCCACCGTCTTCGAGCATTTTGCGTGCTAACCACACTAGAGTATATGGGACCTCTCTGACCTAGTACTTTGGCGTGTATTGGCTCCGGTCGCAGGAGGTCGCAGGAGGGACGGAGGTGGGAGCATGGTAGTTGTCCAAAAGCTTTATCCCGAGTGGGTAGTTGTCTTTTCGGCTTTACCATGTAAGCGTATGGGTTTCTATCCATACGAGCGGCTCGTAGTTAATACACAATATTGGAAAAAGTCTCAGAGACTTAGCTGTACAAAGATACCTTCGAAGTGTGCTTTGGCTTAAAGGCGATCAAGTGTGGGTACATTGGTACACCCGCAAGGTTAAAACTATTCGAATAGCCTCGCCCTAGGTTATGGACACGCCTGATACGCCCCAAGAACTAGACTACAACATTTAAATTAAAACTTGATGGGTGGTACGAACTGGGATTCGTGCTATGTTGTGGTGACTATTGGGATAGTCACTTCCGTGTGGTTACTTGTATCTATCTTTATTTCGCAGCTTATTTCAACAAGAAAAATGAATTGCAAACCTGCCTTCAAACTGTATTATATTATTGCAAATGAAAATTGGCTTTATGCAAATGAAACATATGGCCTCCACTAAACAAGCTCGCATGTAGCATATGAATAGGTCCGCTAGTTCACACGTCGTTTTGCGGTACAAAGACAATCTTTGTACTCAGTGCTTTGCTTAATGTTTTGTTGCAGAGGAAGAAGGTGAGCCCCAAGGGCCTCACTACGTGAGTCGTGTTGCCGCTTTCGTGGACGACTAGACTTGGCGGTCCTGGCGGATGCCTTGTGGGTTGGAGGCACGCGATTGGCTTTGTTTATAGCCATCTTATGGCACTTTTGCTTCCGCTGTCGTTCTTGTTTATTTGTGTATCTTGGTCTTTCGGCCTTTGTCTGTAATAACTCTTCTATTTGTTTATCTTCCGTTTGGTAGTGTGGTGTTTGGACTCTATGTTTGGAATGGAGTTGATGTCTAATTTTGTAACGGGTGTGTATATCGCTCGAAGTATACATATCTCGAGGATCAATTTATTTGATTTGTGATGCTAGGACCAGGTGGTTGGTTAAGCATTACAGGCCAAATAAATTGGGGTCCTCACACCTACACCTGGAGATAGTTGAAGAAGGTTCGCTTGCAGCCCTCAGTGTGACTTGCACACTTGAGGACCAAATTAGGAAGCCTGCAGTTGATTTAGAAGTGGCTCAAATTTTAGAACTAATGAAACAAGGCAAGGCTAAATGTTTTAAGCAAGATGCACAAGGTACTCTATGGTTTGGAAACCGTATGGTGGTACCATTTGATCGCCACTTGAGAGAATTGATTCTCAAGGAGACTCATAACTCAAAATTCTCTATCCACCCCGGGAGTACGAAAATGTATCAAGATTTGAAAAAGAAACTGTGGTGGAGCCGAATGAAGCGCACGCTGCACAAGATGTGGCCGAGTGTGATCTATGTCAAAGAGTTAAGGTCGAGCATTTGAAGCCACCGGTACTCTAGATCCCCGCCCATTCCCTGCTGGAAATGGGAAGAAGTTGGCATGGATTTCATCACCGCCTTCCTAGAACTAAAATTGGATTTGATTCTATATGGGTGATTGTGGATCGTTTAACCAAGGTTGCCCATTTTATTATTGTCAAGACCACTTACACCGGGGCCAAACTAGCAGAACTTTATATTTCAAGAATTGTTTGTCTCCATGGTGTACCAAAGGTGATTGTTTCAGACAGAGGTCCCCAATTCACCTCTCATTTCTGGAACTGCTTGCATCAAGCAATAGGGACCAACCTAACCTTTAGCTCCGCTTATCACCTGCAAACGGATGGACAAACCGAGAGGGTAAACCAAGTTTTGGAAGACCTTCTCCAAGCTTGCGTGTTATCCTACAAATGATAGTTGGGAAAAATGTTTACCGCTTGTCGAGTTCTCATACAACAACAGCCTTCCAATCCAAAGATTCGATGTCACCATTCAAGCATTGTATGGGAGAGCTTGTAGAACACCCTTGAACTGGTCCGAAGACGGGGAGAGGCCATTCTATGGCCCAACCTTGGTGGAAGATGCTGAAGAACAAGTTCGTGTCATTCGTGAACGACTTAGGACGGCTCAATCACGTCAGAAGTCATATGCCGACCGTCGTCGTCGCGAGTTGAGTTTCAAGTGGACGATCATGTTTATCTTAAAGTCTCTCCTATGAAAGGAGTTCGTCGCTTCCAAATCAAAGGTAAATTAGCACCTCGCTATATTGGACCTTTCCGTATTCTAGCTAAGTTGGGATCGGTGGCATACCAGTTGGAGTTGCCACCATCACTTTCAGACGTGCATAATGTCTTCCACGTCTCCCAACTCAAGAAATGTCTTCGAGTCCCAACGGAAGCAACCGAGTTGGACAAACTTGACTTGCAACCCGATCTATCTTATTGAGGGAGCCCGATTCGTATCCTCGAAGAAATCGAGCGCAAGACGAGGAATCGTGACATCAAGTTCGTCAAGGTCCAATGGAGCAACAACACGGAAGACGAAGCAACTTGGGAACGTGAAGACCGGATGCGAGCGGCATATCCAGACCTCTTCTCTACATGAAGTGCCTTCGTATCAAGAAAGGAAAGGTAAAATAGATCAATGTAAAAATTTATTCTCATAACATAATTATAACCTGTTAACACTATCTTTGAAGGAAATCAAGACAACATAAATTATAACTTCTAATGAAAATTTTCTAATTCTTCTCCACCCAGATCTCGGGTCGAGATCTTTTGTAAGGGAGGGAGGTTTGTCACAGCCCCAACTATTAAAATGGATTATAAAGAATCTCACTAACATGCATTATCAAATTCAAATCATTTCATAATATATCGTACTTGGAAAATCTAATTTGAGGTGAACATACACATCAAAATTCACATTTCAATTCGAATCAGTAATAAAAAGTTGTGATCATCATCTGGAATCAATTTATTTAAATACTACATTAGTTCTCATTAATAAATATAATTTTTCCAAAAATTTTGGGACTAGTTTGAACCTAATTAAAATTCAAACAACATACATAGACATACAACATGTTTGAATTTAAATGTCACAAATTTTAATATGAACAGTGGGGTTTCATAATTTTTATGGGAACTATATACTCCCAGGAACCCCCACAAATTATTTCATAATTTTTGGAAATTTATTTCTATTTCTAAGCCTCAGTCAAAGTAGGGCAAACTATTTAAATCTCGCCAAACTCGCATCGAGCCAAAGCATCGTTCCTCGGTTTGAGTCCGACTCGGCGAGGTGGCTCAGCACAACCGCCTAATTGTACCATCGCATGCAGCCGTTAGATCCTCATCCAACGGTCCAGATCTCACATCCTGTTGACCAGTCCGAACGCCTTTCTAATCTGATCCGTCCATTCGCCATCTAACGGTCCCGATTGAAACTCTCTCTCCCCCGAGCCACACCATCGTGGCATCGACCGTTGGGTCCACCGGTCACCGCTTGCCTACCTCGCGCAGAAGCCGAGCTCCACGCGCCGCGCTGCTCGACGCCGCATAGAAACGGCAACTCGACGCCGTCAATCCGCCGCTGCCGTTGGCCACTCCGGAACCACCTCCTCTTCACGCCGCCTCCATTGCCGTCATCGCCCGAGCATAACACCCCTCGCAACCCCCTCCTTCTCTCTCACTTCTCCTCGGTTGACAGAGGAGAGGGAAGCTTCTTTGAGCTCAATTCTCCGGTAAACTTCTCACCTTCGGTGCTCTCAGCTCCTCCTTTGCTTGCCATCTCCATTTTTGCTTATGCGAGCTCTTGACTTTCTTTGTAGCGCCGGGACCAGCCTCGTGCTCACTGAAGCTCCGGGGTGCGCTCCGGTGGACATCACCTTGTGTTTTTCACCTCCGTGAGTTTTGACTCTCTTTTTGCGCCACTTTGTGCCTTAGGACATGATCAAGATTTCCTCAACTTGTTGCATCGATGCTTGTCAAGATCATCGAATTTGGACCTTGCTCCTCTTTTCGCCGATAGCACTATTCATCATCACATTATCATCCCGTGAGCCATTCCTCGATCCCATGCTTGGTGACCATCTCCGGCCTCGCTCAAGCTTTCTCAACCTTTGTTTCCATAAATTTTGCCCAGAGCGACCCTCCTCGTGGAGCTTGCCGCCACCGTCACCATTGCCGTGGGCATCTCACCTCCAAGCTTCCGGCCACTCCATCTCTCTCGTGAGCTTCAAGACCACTCTCATAGCTTAAGCATGCGTTATTCAGCTCTAAATGAACTAGGTTGGCACATGCACGTTAGCCCCGCCGCCAGCCGCCGTGCAGCCATCTCCGCGCGGCGCCACCACCCCTTGAGCTGTGGAGAGTACCAGAATCCATTTCTGTCTCCATGTGCGCCGGCGTGGACCACAGCAAGGCCGGCAGGCAAAGCGAGCCACCGCGCGCCGTGAAGGAGCGTGGCATGCTCCGACCGCGCTGTAGCCCAATCATTAGAAGTTAATTATGTGATTAGTATTTAATAAACGAATCTTTGTCGGCAAATCATTAATTAGTCGGGTTTTGCGTTAAATTCTCCATGACATGTGGGCGAACAGCCTGCTAAGTGATTGTGTAATTTTTGAGTGTACGCTTCATTAAGGAAAATGTAATACTTTAGTTGCAAAATCGATAGTACGTTTTCATGCTTGGAAAATGCATTTAAGAAATACGCCAAAGATGTCTTCTACTGGCAGGGCGTACGACCGAGTCAACCTAACTCTGGCCCGCACGCCACGCGCGCGCTAGCGCTGTGTCTGTAAGAAAAGTAGCAAATGAATTATAAAATCCGAAAATCATTTACTTTCACACCAAAAATATGAATAACTTATAAAATACATAACTAATTGATTTTAACTCCAAATCACATAAACCACTTCGAAATTTTCACTTTTAGTAAACTTTATATTAAAATTTGTTTCAAACATGTCTCTGTAGAGTGAGAGTATTAATTGGAGATTAATCCATTAAAACCATTATTGTTGCAATAGAAAAGGACTGATAGCTTCAAAATGCATAAGTAATTATTGAAACTCCAAAACAGTGAGACCACTTTTGATAATTTTCATTTTCAGTGAACTTAATTCTAAAAATGGTCTCCATGTTACCTCTGTCACAGAAACTATTTTGGGAGAACATAATCTTTAATTCCATTATTGTTATACTATAAAAGGCTGATAACTTTGAAAATACATAACTAAATCATAAAAACTCCAATTGGAGCGAACTCAACTGTTTTGAACTTGTGATAATATTGCCCATTTATTCATGTAACCCTTGTAATCACCACTGCTCCACAAAATTTCACTCCATAATTAAGTTGCTTAAGTAAAGGCATATTGAAACCTGAAATTCAAAATAGCATAACTTTCAATTCATAACTCCAAATGGAATAATTCTTTTACCTAAATCCATCTAAAATCATAACCTAACTACTGTAGAAAAATCATGCATTTTTGAGCATTTTGGTTTTTGAGTTGTTTTCTCGGTATTTATTTGATGTTATAATTATATAGATCCCGAGCATATTGATATCGACACTTACGCTACCGAGAGTGAGCAGCTACTATACCAGCAAGGCAAGCATCATTTGAACTTTCTTTTGCATCATATTTGATCCCAGTTTTAGTTAAGTTAGTGCAATGATAATTGCTTGCATGCTATTTTGATTATGTCAATATTTTTGTGATGTGTAGTTTAGTTATGTCCTATGCTTGAGGTTAATCTTGAATTATGTCAACTCCTATATGCTTAAGATAGGATGTGTGAATTATGGGTTATAGAATTGCTTAGTCATGCAAGTCTAGACACGGTAGTTCGATCGTCAGAATAACCCGCGGTTTTGGGACAAACACAACTCTCATTTTATGATTTATACTTCAGATCTTTGTAGCTATTCTATGAGTTAAATTTTGTCATTTTTAAATGAGCTTTTGGTCTGACAAGTGTTGGTTAGTGATGGTGCTTTGTGCACGAGCATTGGGTAAGTGGAAGGACTTGTCCGACAATTGAGGACCGAACTTTGGTAACGCCGCATCAAGTACACTCGTGCCGCCACACGCGGGTTGGGAGCCGTATGGTTAAGTAGGGGAAGGTTTTGTTGTGTTGGGTCCCACGGTGGTGTAATTGTAAGGGCATAGGACCGTGAAATCCTATGTTCCTTTTAAATGATAGGGCATAAAGGTCAGAACGCCTTATGTTCCTAGGAGCCCGGTTGAGGACTTAGCCAATGGAATCGCCTTGCTAAAAACGACCATATCTTGATTTACCTACCGCACACCATAGGAAGTGTGCTATATTCGAGGCATCCGAGGCTAACGGGCTAATCAAGTCGCTTTGGGTAAGTAGTACACCCTGCAGGTATCAATCTATTCGAATAGCCGTGTCCACTGCTATGGACAACCGCTTGAGTTCGGAGTTACTATTGTTAGACTTTCAATTAAAATTGTGGTTGAACTTGGTATTCGCCATGAACGGGATGTTCATGTGTTTAGTACATCAAAGTGGGCTGCCACTTTGGTCCTTGTATGATTAAATTGTTCATTATCAAATGCTTTACCATATGCTTTACTTCTACTTCAAATCTGATTTTAAATGGGCACATGAAAACTAGTATGTGTAGGATGTTAATTGTTGCGTCTCTTTCGCAAAACTAAACCAATATGAGCCATCCTTTGAATGACCCTTATGCATAACTATTTTTATTTGTGTAAGACTTATGAGTACACTTGTACTCACCAGATGTTTGTGGCCTTTTCAGTGAGGAAGAATATGAGTATGACGATCTCGTTAGTGTTGACTTGGGTGACACTAACGAGTAGTGTGTTACCATTTAACCCCACGGTTGTCGATGGGTGATGGGCATACCACCGCTGGTCTTTTGCTTTATCTATTTACTCGCGCTACTTGATACTTTATTTGAATTTGGCCGGTCGGCCGTATGTAATAAGCTGTAGACTTTGACTATTATGCAGTATGTCTTTAATCTCTTGTTGTATGCGTTGTATGGATGTAATCAACGTTGGATGAGGGTATGAGTATATTGGTCGTTGATCTTGGGAGCCAATATAAGTCATACTCGATGTTGATGAATCCCCATTTAACTCACTAAGTATAGTGCTTCAATCGAAGAGAATCGACAATCATGTAGCGCCGCAAAGGAGCAACACGCATGATCGTTGAGGCTCTAGTATTCGGCTAAGCCTCTCACTTGGATAGAGTTAGATTGGAATTCATTTACCGGAGATCCGTGATTATGTCCCTAAGACCTTGTCCAATCTCGGTCTTATGGAGATAATTACCGGGGTCCCCACAATCGGCAACAACTGTGTAGTGTGGTCGGCAAGAAGTTGCGGGCGATCTGCAATGGTGAGTCGGCATGTCAAGAAGTATTTGCATCTATGCGTTAGATGCTAGTTAAGTAATTAATCTTGCACGTTTAGTTAAGACCGTAGTGTGGGTGCATGGCTGTTGCATGTAGATAGATGTGCAAGCGCATGCTGTGATGGCGTTCATGCACGCATGACCGAAATTCATTCACGTGAGTTTTGTTTGGAAACAAAACAATCACATGACTGATTGATTGATTAGGGATTGATTGAGTAGTTAGATGTTTCCTTTCTTTTTTTGGCCAGCATGATGCTTGGGATTTCCTGCCAGCAATCATGCATGTAATCTTTGTCTTTCTTTTGGTGTCTTTCCCTTTGGTGGTTAAATATCAGGAAAAAAAGAAAAGAAAAGTTGTAGGCTGTTATGCAGCACAAAAAAAAAATCATCTGTGTTCATCTTGGTTTGTGCGTTCTAGAGAGTAAATAATGAGCGGGTTCTCTCTAAAAGCTGGGCCAATATATTCAAGACCATCACATACATGTATGCTCTGATTCACCGAACCAAACACACTCACTACCGGACTCAGGCACTTTGCCGAGTGCCTCAGGCACTAGGCAAAGGCTCCTTTGCACTCGGCAAAGGCTTTGCCGAGTGCGACACTCGGCAAAGGGCACTCGGAAAAAAAATAATCGCAAAGCGCCTTTGCCGAGTGTATTTTTTCGCACTCGGCAAAGGCTTACCGAGTGCCGGTTGGCACTCGCAAAGAAAAGGCCCGCTACGGCGCCACTCGTTGATTTGCCGCTTTGCCGAGTGCCAACCCGAGGCACTCTGCAAAGATTTTTTATTTTATTTTTTGAAAATATCTTTGCCGAGTGTCGGAATGATGGCACTCGGCAACATTTCGATTTTTTTTTTTTGAAAATCCTTTGCCGAGTGCCTTGGCCATGGCACTCGGCAAAGGTGAAAAAAAAAATTTGAAAATATTTTGCCGAGTGCCTTGGCCATGGCACTCGGCAAACGTTAATTTTTTTTTTTTTGAAAATCCTTTGCCGAGTGCCTTGGCCATGGCACTCGGCAAAGTTTTAATTTTTTTGTGGGTTTGCCGAAAGTGCCATGGTCATGGCACTCGCAAAGCCGAAAACCGGGATTTTGAGGTGCCCACATTCAGCTTTGCCGAGTGCCATGACCCGCACTCGCAAAGGACCTATTTGCCGCGGTGTTGCACTCGGCAAAGTGACCAAAAACTACGCTTTTTATTTGTTTTTTACATTCCATCACGACAAACAAATCCATCCAAACATATATCAGATCCATCACATATATATCTCATCCATCACATATATATCTCATCCATCACATATTTATCACATCCATCACATATATAACAATAAGTGCTCAAGTCCATCCAAACAAATCCACAAGTTCATAACAGTCGACAAGTGCATCATAAGTATATCACAAGTCCATCACCAAGTGAACAACAAATGAAAATACAACTACCATTCATCTCGGTGGCCATCGCGATCGTGGTGAAGGAAAACTCCATCATTCGGAGGCGCATGAGGTGGATTATTCGAACCCGCCGATTGAGGCTGCACAAAGGAGAAGAGATTGCATGTGAGACAAGATTACATTAGATACCTAATCTAGGAAGGTATAGGTCATACAAGCAAAGCACAAGCTAAAGCAAATAACTTCATACTCACAGAGTAGTCGCAGCTACAAGACGCTAGGCGAGGTTGAACGAATGGCCACCGGCACAAATGCTAAGCTCGTATGTTGCCCAAGACCTGTAGGAACTCCATCATGTCCGCTGCTCGCGTCGCTCGCCGCCGCCCGCTGCCTCCACCGGCCGACATCCTCTCGCCGCTGCCCGGCCGGCCTCACCGGCCGACATCCTCTCGCCGCCGGCCTCCAGCCTCGACGTTGCTCTCATTTCTTGTTCCACTGGCTCGCAATATTTCACTTCAATGTTTCAGAATGCAAAGCTAATAAAGGTGTGTAAAGATCAATGTACGACGAGTAAAACAGAATAACCTCGAGTGCGCCGACCCGTGCGTCGCGGCAGCGTCCGCCGCGGGCGATGGTCGTTGCCGCCGCCGGTTCGTGCTCGATCCGGGAGAGAGATGGAGTAGAGGCCGTGTCGATGAGGCCGCCGCTGCCGTAACCGCCCATGCTTCTTGCCTTGTCCCACCCTCATGACGATCTCTCCATCAAAGTCCTGGTGCTCGGATCATGGTCCGCCCATGGACCGACCTTGCCGCCGACGTACTCACTAATGCGGTGTGGACGCCGTTCGTATGCCTCGGCGCGGTCCTCCAGTTGAAGGAGACGCCGGACGCCGCTTTGCCCTTGTGGGCCATACACCATGCCCGAAGTCCGAGCAAGGCCGGGCACTATGTGACGCCGATCGCGAAAGACAAAGAAGATAATTAGAAATCGTGCGCACTGAGCGTCACAATAGATAAATGAATTCGTGTACCCATGCTTGTTTGTATGCGCGAGAGGCCGCGCTGCCTTGATGGTGTGCCGACCTGCATCATCAAACGACGGTCCCGCATCACTGCATCCGAGATACTCCTCCGTGAACCACTTGTCCACGATCATCGCCAAAGACTCGGGATACGATTGGCACCACCAGGAATCATCTACACGCCATCAAGTATTTGACATATAAGAAGATCAAATTAAACGTATTTAATCTCAAAACGAATCAATATTAATGTTCTTCATCTACCTCAAGGTACCGCCTCCCGGTCAGCGCCATGTTTCTTGCGCCTTTCTTGGTGACCTTCTCCAAGCTTCGACCCGTGGTAGGTTACGATGGTTCGATGCGCACTCGTGATGCATGTCGGTGATGAGTTTTTACAGCTTTGTAGCCACCGTCCGCCTCGCCTCAAATCCTCATCGATCTCAAATAAGTCCGCATACAAACGCGATGTATCCATTCATTATTTCAAGAAAAGTCCAATGAATGCGATGTATTGAGCAATGTTGTGCGAGGGAGACTTACCCAAAACTCCGCCTTAATCCGCGCCGCTTTGTTGGGGTACTCCGCATCGGGCCGACGACGAGTGGTCAAACGAGTAGGTCGGCTCCGCCTTCCCGCAGACGTGACAATACCGGGTAGTGTTGCTCGCACGTAAGACCCAGGATGCCATTGGGGAGCGTGCGCCACCACCCGACACAACCACCCGCCTCGCACAAGTGATTAAGAAAATTATTAGTTTCTTTTTTCAACATATCATATGAAGTAGTGGTGACAACATCTAAAGTTACTTACTTTTGTTCTTCTGGCGAATCATCGGGCGCCGGTGAGGATGCGAACTCGAGGGAGGCTCGCGACTCGCAAGTAGACACCGAAGAGGCAGAGGAGGAAGCGGAACCAGTGCCTACCGCCTCGCCGCCGCCCGCCTCCTCCTCCTCGCCCGCTCTGCCGAACCAGCCTCCTCGCCCAACTCGCCCACGGGCGCCACCACCTCCTCCTCCTCCAAAGACTCACGCGGCGTGGGAGGAGACGGCCCCTCCGCGCGGCGGCGGTCCTCTTCCTCCTCCTCCCGTCCGACCCTCCGCCTCCTCCTCGCAGGCGTGGTCTCTGCAAAGCGAGGACACGCACGACTGCCCCACCATCTTTGTTCACTCACCGCAATTAAAAAGAATAAGCAAGACGTAATTAGAAATAGATGCAAATGAACATAACATAATTTCCAAAACATAGTAATACATGTATTAGAAATAGATGCAAAATGAACAAAACATAATTACAAAAACACAGATACATGTATTAGAAATAATCTTCATGATTGGGATTAGCTGGATCATAGGTCTCGCCATCACTATCAACATTGTCCAAATCATCAACACTATCCGAAGGAGGAATGTTGTCTTCATTGTCATTGCCTAAACGTAATCGCCAAGCATTTGTAAGTCCTTCAAATTTCGCACTCGCTCCAAAGGCCTCGCCATCAACCCTTTCATTGTCTACTTCCATTCCTATCGCCTGTTAAGTCTATCTCAAACCTCCTTGTAGCCCTCTTCTTGAAAGAACTCTCCATCATATGTGTTTGGGTTGAAGTTGTAATCTTCATCGCTTGGGGACAGAAGTTTACTGTGGTGGCGATACCTTGTGCACAATAGCCCAACCCTTAAGATGCTCTTTGTCTTGGCATGCGTATGGCGATAATAAACCCGACGGCCCGTTGAGCCACAATGTAGACATCTTTCCTCGATAGACTGAATCTCGCCGAATCTCGACTAGCCCAAGATTAGGGTTCGCCTCGCTACTCCGTGATGAAACCAGCAGATTTGAATATGACAGATTAAGAGGTTTGGAACCGTGAAATGGAAGTTCGTGAGATTTCTTCAATTCTTCCATAATAGTCGAGGCCATCGCGTCGCGAAAAACTCCGCCGCTTGTGGTTTTTCGATTGGGCCGACTCGCCGTAGCTTGATGTGTGAAAACGATATCCATTCACGCCATAACCGTAAATGACTTGACCCTAACGACACGTACCGCTTGCAACCTGTCTCAACTCGCCACTTATAGACGACGGTTTGGGCCCGCAAGCTCAAGCAGATAGATCGTTATATTATTCAACGCATTTATCAACTTGGAATGTCGAACTAAGCACGAGCAAATTGACAAGACTTTCGCTTGAACCAAGAAATGAAATCGGCTCTCGTCCCGCACTCGTGAAAGAAGGGTATCGCTTCTCGGGTAGGATCCCTTGATTCATGCCAGATTGACGAAGAAATTCCTCGCACCAACGAAACAAGGGGTTGGACGAAGAAACAAGGAGTGACGTCAGATTGAAACAAGTTCGTTGAGAACTTACCCAATGAACGGCCGCACTTCGACAAGGTTGGTCAACACATATAGCATGACATCGCGCCACTCTTCATTTTTCAATTGCTTAGTGGTCGATGCACTTGCGCCCCGAAGTTGCCTTGGAAAAGGCCGAGGTTCATTCATTTTCGCCAAAGATTGTAACGAGGGGGTGGATTATGAACGCTAGGAAGGTTCTCGCAGTAGTATTTCTCGTGAAGTTTGACACCTCCTCCGTAATGTATGCCTCGCCATGGATGCCTCAATTTTGGCTTTATTTCTACATTTTGGGCGAAGAGTCTTCGACATCTCTCGATTGGATAGCACCAACGGCTCGCACGCCCCCATACGCGCCTTATACGGAGGTGCACAATCAAATGCCGATCGCCAAGAAAAAGCCGGTGGAAAGATCTTCTCCAACTTACGAGCAACACGGTGCCACTTTTTCCAAGTCATCAATGACGGTCCGAGATAGCTCCTTGGCACAAAGTCGGCGGAAGAAATAGCTCAACTCGCCAAAGACTTGCCGACATGCTCACCATGTATAGCCGTTGATCCTGTAGGAAACGGAAGGTACCGTGAGGATTTTCACGGGATCGTGAAGCCGCCTCTTCCGCCATCACTGAGTCTACCTCGTGCACCGAGGATTTACACTTTGGACAATACTTTGCATCCTTGTGTTCTTTCCTAAATAGGACGCACTCCTTCAACAAGCATGTATCCGCTCATACGCATCTTAAGTGCACGGCGAGTTTCGTGACTCGCACATGCTCTTGGCGTAATGTGGCCTCCGGCTGTGGTGCCAATCACGGTCAACATCTTATCGGCCTTCTCGACTCAAGTTTAACTCGACTTTAACCCCATTAAGCGCCCAATGGCATCCACTTGAGACACCGCTGACCGATCGTGAAGGGGTTTCGTGCCGAGTCCATCATGTCGAGAACGCCTCGCGGCCGCTCCATCTCCTCCTTCTCACGCCCTCATCGAATCGCCCTGGTGAAAGTCATCTAACATGTCTCGCACCCCAAGATCGCGATCATAAGCCTCGACGCGTGGTCTCACCACCTCCTCTCTCATACGATGGGCTTCACCATGGTGGACCCACCGGTGTAGTCCGCAGAATCCATTCTTCAAAAGATGTTTACCCATGTCCACCTTGTTTACCCTTCTCCTGCTTCCACATTTGTCGCAGGACACAAAACTAGACAATGTCCTTTAGCAATTTCTTGCCAAATGCACGTTCAAGAAAGCATCGGTCTTGTTCATCCATTCGTGGTGTAATCACTCGACTTCTCCGCCCGTACATCCAATGACGGCCATCCATCCTCTAACATATGTATCGCGAGTAATGTAACCATCAATTGCATCTACGTGATCTACGACCATGATATGAAAAGAGGGTTATACCTAGGTGGCGGTGGAGTCGCTTATGGGCCGTGGCGGTCGGTGCAAGGGCGAGGCGACGCTGCGCGTGGAGACCGCACGGCGCCGGAACTCCGACCGCCCGACGGCTCTTCTCGCAAAATGGAACAAAATACCGTCATTTAAAAAAATCGCAGAACCTCCTCGCACGGTGAGGTTTCCAAAACTCAGAAAACAACGCACGATGGCCGACAACCACATATACAACCACAACTACACCGTGAATCGGCATTAGTTATCCATCGATTACACACACACAATATATGAATTATTATGGACGGAAATTCAGAAAATAATAATTGATCTAAAAGATCAAGAATCACCATTAATACCACATTGGTCAGAGAGCATTACAATTCTTTCTTAACATCCATAGTTCCATACAAGGAAATAGCCATATGCTAATATGCACAATAAAGTATTCAATTAGAAATGCGATGGTGTTATGTATAGTTCGCAGATATGCTCATATGGTCTTGTTCATTCATTACAAATCACCATGAGATAATATACTTCCAACAAGATTAGCAGAGAACAACACATATAAATTAAGCCACTCACATACAAGTGCTAGCTGCACTGCTCACACTTCACTTTCTAGACATCATGGAAAACCGATAGAAGATATAAGATGTGGTGCTTGTGTTTTTCGATCGTTATTTCACAATAATTCGTGATAAATTAACACATATAGACATGGTAAATCACAAATTAACAACCATTCATGATTCATGTATGCATATATGCATGTTGTAATGCATCGCCTAGCTTAATTAGGCCATGCATGCATAGTGATCATCAAGTCCCAATGAATGCTATATATCTTTGCTTCCTTGTTCCTTCACATACTACCCATGCTAATCCTCAATCTTCATTCACTTACCAAGCTAGATAGGTCGAACATGTACTACACAGATAACCCAAATTAATAAATGCATGAGCTATATGAAAATCGATATCGATTAAACCTCTGCGACTCGCCGATGGTGGGGATGAACTCGCTGATGAGGGGCAGGGGGCGCGCAGGGGCGGCAGACGGGCGGGGCGGCGGCAGGGGCGGCGGCGGCAGGGGCGGCGCGGCGGCAGGGGCCGGGCGGCGAGGGGGCGCGGCGCGGGGGCCCGGCGGCGGCAGGGGCCGACCGCGGCGGCAGGCGGGCGCGCCGGGGGCGGGGCGGCGGCAGGAGCCGGCGGGCGCGGCGCGGCGGCAGCGCGCGGGAGCGGCGCGGCGGCGGCGTCGCGGCGCAGGGGCGGCGGCCGGGTAGGGGCGCGCGGCGCAGGGGGCGGGGCGGCGGCGGGAGCCCGGCGGGCGGCGGCGCGGGCGGCGGCAGCGCGCGGCGCGCGCGCGCCGGCGGCGCGGGCGGCGGCGCGGCGCGCGCGCGGGCGGCGCGCGCGGCGCGGCGCGGCGGCGCAGGGCGGCGGCGGGCGCGGCGCGGCGGCGGCGGCGCGCGCGCGGCGCGGCGCGGCGCGGCGGGCGCGGCGGCGGCGCGGCGCGCGCGGCGCGCGGCGCGCGCGCGGCGGCGGCGGGGCGCAACACCGCAGCGTGGGTGTGTGCGTGTGGTGCCGCCGGCAAAAACGCGAAGTGAACGTTGCCGAGTGCCCAGATCCGCACTCGGCAAACAATTTTAATTTTTATTTTTGCCGAGTGCCCTAGATCCGCACTCTGAAAGAGTTTTTTTAAATTTATTTTTATTTTATTTTTTATTTTATTTTTAAATTTGCCGAGTGCCCTGATATGGCACTCTGAAAGAGGGTTTTTTAATTTTTTTAATTTTTTAATTTTTTTAATTTCTTTGCCGAGTGCCCGAGATATGGCACTCGGCAAAGAGGAATTTTTTCAAATTTTTTTTAAATTTTTTTCCCCGCCCAATTGTTTTAAAAACAACGATCTTCTCATTTTTGCCGAGTGTCGCACATACGACACTCCTAAAAGATTTTGCCGAGTGCCATGACACAAGACTCTGCAAAGTTTTTTTTTTTTTTTTGGCCTCCAAATTTTTTTTGCAGCCCTACTACAGTATCAGGTACTCTATGTTAGGATTTGGTACATTTTTTGTGGCTTTTTGTTATACTTAGTTAATTTATTTCATTTACTAGAATTATTTTAAAATGCAAATTTGAACCGCACGCATCGAATAATGGAATTTTATGATTCAAAAATGATAGTCATGTTATTGATCAGAGTGTGAGGTCGATTCAGAACGGACCAAATTTCTGACATCTTGTTTGTGGGGACCCGGAGTTATCTCCGTAAGACCGAGACTAAGCATGGTCTTAGGACATAACTCTAAGTCTCCGATAAATGAATTCCAACTTAACTCCATCTAAATGAAAGGCTTAACTCAGATTAGAGCTCCGACGATCATGTGCGCCTTCTCTCATGAAAGCACTACATGATTGTCGGTTCTCCAACAAGTCAAGCGCTACACTTAGTGAGTTAAATAGAAGCCATGAACAGCGAATATGACTTATATTGGCTCCCAAGATCAGCGACCAATATAAGCATACTCTCATCCAACGTTGATCACATCCATACAACAACCATACATAAATATTTCAAGGCATACAACATAGTTCCAAGTTTACATTATTACAAGTGGCCGACCGCCAAATTTAAAAGAGAGTATTAAGTAGCAGCGAAACACATAAATAAACCAAAAGACCAGCAATGGTATGCCCCATAACCCATCGGCAACCAACCGGGAGTTAGATGATAGCAAACTATTCATCGGTGTCGCTTAAATCGACACCCACAAGCTCGCCGGTCTCTAAATCTTCTCACCGTAAAGCCAAGAACATCCGGCTGAGTACAAAGAGTACTGCAAGTCTTACACAAATAAAAATATTTATGCATAAGGTCATTCAAAGGAAAGGCTCATATTGGCTTAGTTTTGCGAAGACGACGCAATACCGAACAACCTACACATACTAGTTTTTCACGTGCCATTTCAAAATCAGGTTTGAAGTAGGAATAAAGCATGTGAATAAGTAATGAACTGAGTAACAAATAAAACATACCAATGGCAAAGTGGCTTCCCACTTTGATACTACACAAACATGAACATCCCATTCATGATAATTACCAAGTTCACCCACAATTTTAAATCCAAGTCTAACAATAAGCAAACCACAAATTTCAAGCTTGTCGTCCATAACCGTGGACACGGCTATTCGAATAGATTATACCTCGCAGGGTGTACTACTTACCCACACGACTTGATTAGCCCGTAAGCCTCCGTGATGCCTCCGAATATAGCATACTTCCTATGGTATGCCGGCCGGTAAATCAAGATACGGCTCGTTTAGCAAGAAGATCCCATTGAGCTAAGTCCTCAACCCATGGCTCCTAGGAAACACAAGACGTTAACGCCCCATCCTATATATCCTAGGAAACACAAGACGTTAACGCCCCATCCTATCGGCCCAAAAGGAACACGGATTTCACGGTCCCATGCCCTTACAATTTCACCACCGTGGGACTCAACACAATAAAATCTTCCCCTACTTAACCATACGGCACCCATATACCGCGTGATAGCACGAGTTTTGCTTGAATCGCAACAACCCAAAGTTCGGTCCTTAATTGTCCGCACAAGCCAACCACATACCCAAATCTCGTGCACGAAGGCACCATCACTAACCAACACTTGTCCAGACCAAAAGCTCATTTGAAAATGACAAAATTTCACTTATAAAACAGATACGAAGGTCTGAAACAAAAGCATATAATGAGAGTTGTGTTTAACCCATAATTGCGGGCTATTCCGACAATCGAGCTACTGGTTCTAGACTTGCATGGCTAAGCAACTCGAACAATGATTTCAAACACCCTATCATAATTAATTCAGTACTGGGGTAATTCATGGATAGCCACAATGACAAGATAATAGGATGTGTCTAACTACTCATCACAAAAATAGCGACATTATAAAATAGCATGCAAGCAATTATCATTGCATCTATCCTAACAAAACTGGGATCAAATATGATGCAAAAAGAAAGTTCAAAGGATGCTTGCCTTGCTGGAAAAGTAATTGCTCACTCTCGGTCAGAGAGAGTCGATATCAATAGGCTCGGAATCTATATAAATGCAATACCGAATAAACATCGAGAAATACCTCAAAATTCAAAATGCTCAAAAATGCATGATTTTCCTACAGTAGCTGAGTCATGATTTAAGGTGGTTTTTGGTGAAAGAATTATTTCATTTTGATTTAGTATGTGAAAGTTATGGTGGTTTGAATTTCAGATTTCAATAAGCCTTTATTTATGTAATTTAATTATGAAGTGAAATTTTGTAGAACAATAGTGAGTACAAGGATTACATGGGTAAATAGGCAATATTATTATAAGTTCAAAACAGTTGGGTTTGCTCCAAAAGGAGTCTTCATGATTTAGTTATGAATTTTCAAAGTTATTAGTGTTTTCTTTGTAACAATAATAGTGTTAATAGCTCATTTTCCAAAGTAATGCTCTCTGTTATAGGGACAAGTTTGAAACCAATTTTAATATAAAGTTCATTAAATATGAAAATTATCAGAAGTGGTTTCATTCATTTTGGAGTTAAAATGAATTAGTTATGCATTTTCAAAGTTATACATATTTTTCAGCTTGCAAATAAATGGATTTTGGATTTTATACGTCGCTTAAACTTTTTCTCACCGAATAGCACGAGCCAAAGTTATCGACCAGTGGGCCCGTGAACAACGTGCTTTTCTAATTTAACTCGATTTAAATTTAGCTCGACGCAGGGACCCGCCGCCGCTGGGACGGCCCATGGACTAGGTCCACGCGCCTGTGGGCACGGTGCGCGGTTTAAGGGCTAGGCCCACATGTCGCCCATCGCGCTTTAAACTCAAGCCCCGCTTTCAAAGCGCGTGGGGCCCGCGTAAGTGAAACATTAGACCGCTAAGACATCATTCAATGGTTAACTCATCATTAGCTAATTAAAGATCGAATCACGGTCCTAATGACCCTACTACAAGCAGGTCGGACGACCGACACGCCTCGCTTCGCTGTTCGCGCGCTCGCCGGCGATTTCAGCCACGCGCGCCAAACCAAGGGCTGTGATAGCCGTGGTAATAACGCCACGCATCTTTGAGGGTGGTGGCGACTCGAGGTAGCCCGCGACCGGCGCCAGTCGAGCTATGCGCGCGCGGTTCTACGACAAACACGAAACGAAATGCGTAGTCTCGCAGCGACATACAAGCGAGTGCCCGAGTACAAGGGACTAACCGAAGCTACCCGAGCGGAGGAAGGTGCCGGGAAAGCCTCGTTAGCTGGAGCTTGGTCTGCGCCGAGAAGAAAATGGCGACGACACGGCTCGACGAAGAGATGAAGATCTCGAGTAAAATGAAGCAAAGTGAATGCTTGGGTTAGCTCAAGGAGCTTAAGAGCAAGCCATAGGAGCAAGGAATTGGACAATGGCTTACCGGATCAAGGTGGGAGGTGAAAAGTTGCTTCACTGGCCGAAATGGTGCAAACTTCGATTCAACAAGATCCCGCTGCATTACCAAAATTAGTTTAGGGTTTCTCTCAAGGACCTATAGCATATGAGGTGACGCGCAAAGTTGAGGATAATACCGGGACACGAAGATGGCACGAAAGTGTCCTCGGTGCGTGCTCGACGTGAGCTAGAGCACGAGAATGGTCACGAGCTACAAGCAAAGATAGGAGTCGAGATTACCAAAATGGAAACGGGTGGATCACGATCGAGAGGAATCATGCGGAGAAAACTCACCCGTGAAAGGAGCAAGAACACGCTCTCTCTCTCGGTCAACAGAGGAGAAGTGGGGAGAAAGGAGGGTTGCGAGGTATTATGCCCGGTGATGACGGCATTGGAGGCGGCGTTACGCGGGAACGCCCGAGTGGCCAACGGCGCGTGGATTGACGGCGCCGAATCCTCAACGGCACAGAGCGATCGCCGCGGCCGCGTGGAGCTCGCTCGCGTGAGGTCGTGGACGGCCGACAGCTTGGGCCCACGCCGCCGGGCCGAGACAAGGCGGCGCGCGCGAACGTGAGTAAAGTGATTCGATGCGCACCGCTGATCTCTACCGACGGATGAGATTAGCGGGGACTTCTGACAGGTCGGAGGGATGCACGACCGGGCCGCTGATCTCCGATCCGGCGCTCGCATGTCGCGGTGCGCTTAGTTGACTCGACCGAGTCAAGAGGTCGGTCGGGCTCGAGTCAAGGTGCGTTCAGCCCGAGAAACAAGCTAGGGTTTGACCGATTGAATTTCTTTAGATTCTAGTTTGACCGAGGCCTTAAAAATATAAATAAAATTCCTAAAATCATGAAATAATTTATGGGGTTCCTGGGATAGCCTAGTGTCCATAAAAATTATTGAATCCTACTGTTCATAATATATTTTGTAATATATAAATTCAAACTTAGATAAGGTCTTTTAATAGTGTTTGAATTTTCTTAGGTTCAAACCAGTCCCAAAATTTTGGGAAAGATTATATTAATTCATGATAATTAATATAGTATTTGAATAAATTATTTCCAGAGATACTTCAGTAGTAATTATTTTAGTTTTATGATTGGAGTTCAATTTAAAGTGGATGTTTCATAAGCATTTTGAGATTTTCCAAGTGCGATATTAAAATAAAAGTTTCAAAACATGATGCATGGTAATGAAATGCATAATAAACCTCTTTATTAATTTGGGATGTGACAAACCTCCCTCTTACAAAAGATCTCACCCCAGATCGATAGGGTGGAAGTAGGATAAATGCAGTTCTAAAAGAAAACAAAACATCTGTTGTCTTGATTTCTTCAAAGATAGTGCCAAGATATCTTTGTAAGGTTACAAGGAATGGCTAAAACATTTTTCCTTCCCATTGCTTTGTTTAAACTTTCCTTTCTTGATTCAAAGACAATTTAAGAAGAAGGAAAAGATCCGGATAGCTAGCTCGTAGTTGATCTTCACGCTCCCAAGTTGCTTCATCTTCGGTGGTTACTCCACCGAACCTTGACGAATTTGATGTTGCGATTTCGCGCCTTGCGCCCTTTTCTTCAAGAATGCGACCGGTGCTCCCGATAGGAAAGATCGGGTTGCAAGTCAAGTTTTTCCAGCTCGCTTGCTTCGTTGGGATGCGAAGACACTTCTTCGCCATAAACATGGAAGATATCATGTACATCCACAAGTGATGGTGGCAACTCTATTTGATAAGCCACCGTCCCAACTTTGCTAGGATTCTAAAGGTCCGATGTAGCGAGGTGCCAATTTGCCTTTGACTTGGAAACGATGTGTTCCTTTCATTGGAGAAACCTTAAGATAGACATGATCATCCACCTCAAAGCTCAACTCACGACGACGACGGTCGGATAGGACTTCTCGACGGGTTTGAGCCGTCCAAGTCGTCATGCGATGACACGAACTTGTTCTTCTCGCATCCTCTACCAAGGTTGGGCCATAAACGGCTCTCTCCCGCTTCGACCAGTTCAAGGGTGTCCGACAAGCTCTCCCATACAATGCTTCAATGGTGACATTTGAATGCTTGATTGGAAGCTATTGTTGTAGGAGAACTCCGCAAATGGTAAACATTTCTCCCGCCTACTATAGGACAACACACATGCCCGAGAAGATCTTCCAAGATTTGATTCACCCTTTCACCGCCCATCTGCTTGTGGGTGGTAAGCGGAACTGAAAGATAGATTGGTCCCCATTGCTTTATGTAAGCACTTCCGTAAGTAAGATGTGAATCATGCGACTCTATCTGAAATGATGACCTTTGGTACACCATGGAGACAAACAATTCTGAGATATAAAGCTCACTAACTTATCCCCATGGTAGGTGGTCTTGACAGAATGAAATGGGCAACCTTCACGACGATCAACAATCACCCATATAGAATCGCACCCGCTTGAGTTTTTGGAAGGCCGGTGATAAAATCCATGCCAACTTCTTCCCATTTCCACTTGGGAATGGGCAGGGGTTGTAGAGTGCCCGCGGTTTCAAATGCTCGGCCTTAACTTCTTGGCATACATCACACTCGGCAACAAATTGAGCGATGTGTCGTTTCATCTGGCCCACCATAGTCGCTTCTTAAGATCATGGTACATCTTGGTGCTACCGGTGGATAGAAAACTTGAGTCATGGGCCTCCTTGAGAATTAGTTCTCTCAGGCGTGATCGCAAGGCACCACCAACCGGTTTCAAACCATAAGGTGCCTTGTGCATCTTCTTTAAAACACTTGGCCTTGCCTAGCTTCACTTTCTCCTGATCGAGCTACTTTTCATCGCCTTCGGCTTCTAATCTGGTCCTCAAGTGTATAATTCACACTAAGGGTAGCAAGGAACCTTCCTCAATTATCTCCAAAGTGCGACGTTGCATCGCAGCACACAAGCCTCATCAAATAGGAGTTACCGATAAACAGCTTGCACCGAGACTTTCGCTAGGGCATCAAGAACCACATTTGCTTTTCCCGGATGATAATGGAGTCCAAAATCATAATCTTTGATTAACTCAAGCCATCTCCTTTGCCTCAAGTTCAGATCGGCTTGGGTGAAGATATATTTGAGACTCTTGTGGTCGGTATAGATTTCGCAACGATTGCCGATGAGGTAATGTCGCCAAATCTTGAGAGCATGAACAATCGCCGCGAGCTCCAAATCATGAGTGGGATAATTCAACTCATGTGGTCTCAATTGTCTTGATGCATAAGCTACTACTCGCCCTCTTGCATAAGAACACAACCGAGCCCAAGGCGAGACGATCGCAAGAAATGTCAAAGCTCTGTGAATGCTCTGCAAGATGAGTATCGAGCCTTGGTCAAGCATTCCTTTAGGATCTGAAAGCTCTCTCACATTCAAAGCACCATTCGAACTTCTTTTCTTTCTTCGGTTGAGTCATTGGCCTTGAAATTTTGGAGAAGTTCGATGAATCATGCGTAGTAACCCGCAAGTCCAAGAAAATCGCGAATATCGCAACGCTTCGGTTGTCTCCAATCAAGGACATCTTGCACTTTGCTAGATCAACAGCAATACCGCCTTGGATAGGACATGCCCCAAGAAACTAACTTCACGGCCGTAACTCGCATTTGCTAAATTTAGCATAAAGTCGATGTTGACGAAGCTTCTCCAACACAATCCTCAAGTGTTGCTCGTGTTCTTCATCGCACTTTGAGTAGATAAGAATGTCGCCAATGAATACAACAACAAACTTATCCAAATACTCCATGAACACCGAATTCATAAGATTCATGAAGTATGCCGGCATTTGTCGACTAAAAGACATGACAACAGCACTGCACAACCCGTAACGAGTAGAGAATGCCGCTTTCGGATGTCTTCGTTCGAACTTTAATTTGATGATAGCCTGCGCAAATCAACCTTGAGAATACTTGGCTCCACTCAATTGATCAAATAAATCATCAATCCGAGGAAGCGGATATTTGTTCTTGATAGTGACTTCATTTAACGGACGAGTCAACACACATCCGCAAACTCTTGTCCTTCTTTGACAAAGATAGCCGGCATCCCCAAGGTGAGGAGCTCTGCCTAATAAACCCTTTGTCTTGAAGTTCTGGAGTTGCTTCTTCAATTCTTCCAATTCATTAGAGGCATCCGTATGGCCGCTTTGAGATCGGCGCAGACGGTACAAGCTCGATGACGAACTCGACTTCTCGATCAGAGGCATGCCTGGAGTTCTTCGGGAATACATCCGGGTATTCACACACCATGTGCACTTTCTCAAGTTCAAGAGAGGTATAAGCTTCCAAGGCATAGAGATGAGAATCGCCTACGTAAGGTGCAAAACGACTTGACCGCCGCCTTCACTAGTGACGTAAATAGACCGCGAGCACAATCGATCTTTCCTGGTTTTTGGACAGCCAATCCATCCCCAAGATTACATCAATACCCGCTGATTTTAGCACAATTAAGTTTGCCAAGAAGTTGACATTTTGAATTTCCACTTTTACGCCCCAGACTTGATCGGTTTGAAGACCGATCCCGCGATCGGATTTGATAAGGTGGCTGAAGTTTATGTATTTCAAAATGATTATGCAGCATATTCTTCTCGATGAATGAATGAGATGCTCCGAATCAAATAAAACCGATGCCGACAAGAATTAACAAGAAGTGTACCCAAAACGACGCCCGAGCGCCGCCGCCTCCTCGCCGTGACGTGGTTCACTCGCCACGCAGGGGACCGAGGAGGGGTAGATGCTGCCCGGGAGGTGGTGTAGGTCTTGCCACAGCCGGTGGTGTAGGAGCTCGATAAACTCGCGGCATTCCTCGCCGCTGGCGAGGCAAGAAGAAGCATAGTGGCCCCGCGACCACAATGAAAGCAGTGACATTAGGCTTGAATGTACCACTGCTTTGGGAGTTCTTACTCCCACCGTGCCGCTGCCCTGTAGGTGGGGAAGGTCGGCAGCGCCACAGAAACCTCGATGGCACTAGAGCTCGAGGACGAGGTGCCCGAGGCGGTCCCGCGCGCTGCCGAGGGAAACCGCCACTAGCCGAGAACCGAGTGGCCTTCTTCCTCTTCCCGACTCCTCCACACCACACTCTTGTGCTCCACTAAATGGCCTTGTTCACCATGTGCCGAAGTTCCGAAGTCATGTACGCTAAAGCCACCGCATCTCTCACCAATCCGCCCATGAACCGGCGCCGGCGGCGAGCATCCGTGGAGACGCTATCCGGCATAGCGGCCAAGGAGTTGAACTCAAGATACTCGCGATGCTTTCCTTCCTTGCTTCAAAGCAAGAAATCGCTGCCGCTGATGGACATGACCCCATCAGAATATAGGCCTCCCGAAGCCGCACGAAACTCGCTCCATGATGGAACGCTTCACAAAGTTGCATGGCGGAAAAATTATCCCACCATGCATCGGCGGCGCCTTCCACCGATAGCCGCAAAAGAACTTCTCAATGCCCGCACCGGGCAATGGCTAGTTTTTCCACATCTCTCGCCCAATCTTCACCTCCATAGGGTCTCCAGCACCGCAAAGGTGGGAGGATTGGTTCACAAACTCTCCGAGACCCCACGCCGCTCTCGATGTCCTCTCCCCGCCGCCGTAGGAGCAGGAGAAGTGTTGCGAGCTATAGCCTCCGTGATCCTGGTCCGATCCATCCTGCTCCTCTCGACCGAGCCAAGACTTCCGCCATAGTAGGTGGCGAGGAAGCACTTCTCGCAGGAACTGCCCCGCGGACGGTGCCGAGAGGGCTCACCTCTCTCTCGCGGGCGTAAAGTTCGCACACAGCAGTAACGAGTGCCCTGGGTGGAGATCCCCATCGCACCGAGCTCTAGCACGAGTGTTGGGGCCTGCCATCCCAAGTGACAAGGAATGTTAAAAGAGACCAAGATTGCTGGCAAGTGTGAATAATAAAACTTTGGACAGCAAGCACAAAGTTCTTAATTACATGCATAATGATATAAAATGCACCAAAACACAACACCAAAAGGCCGCATAAAGGCACTAAAACCAAGACAAGATTCATGACTTCAAATCAAGACAAGATCCAAAGCAAATACATTCATAGGGCCCGAGGCTAAAAGCAACCACTGGAAATATAGTTCTTGCAAGAGAAACATTAAGGGTTCAATTATTACTAGCCTATTACAGAAATCAAAGATACAAGCTTGCCCAAAAGCTTACGCCTACAACATCCTAAATGTTGTTCCTGTTAAAGTTTACCGAAACTCGCCCGTAAGATGTGCCTCGTGGGATCCCGTGATCATCGGGTCTCCAAAATTAGGAAGACGCAACGGGAGCCTTGCTTCTATCACATGGCCTCCAAAGCAGTTCCATCCTACGAGTACGAGCAAAACCAACCGACATGCGAACCTCGGCGCTCGCCCCATAGTTGGGTACATGCCCGCACTTCCGAAAGACGGCACATCGGTGGCGCCACATATGGGGAAATCTCGTTCGTGCCATAAACCACATGGCGGTCAATAATCCCATGTTACACATGAGTTGTAGGTGTTTGGCCACCACGAGACGCCGACGAGTCTCGCATAACTCATACACAAGTATCGATGGATTTGGTCCATGATATGGACCAATCTTGCCAATCGCTTAACTCGGGATCTTCCCAAACCGAATCCGGCAAGGTGTCCACCGCGCACGCCGCACATAGGAAAATGGTAGTAAGGCGGCCGAGACAACTCCGCCGATCATAACGAGATGGTTTATAGCCACACGGGCCACTTCGAGAGCCATGGCCTCCGGCGCCACGTGCTCGAAACAATATGGGATACTCCCGCGACTCGTCTCGCGATGATGTTGATCACACCAAGTATTCCTCCATGCCCGCCCCGTCGCGCGATAGATGGCGAAGATGGCCGATAGGTGAAGTTCGCCTCCACATCATTTCCTGAGAAGCGCTGTATCCTCCACGCTCGCCTTGAGTTTCTTTGACCGTATTGGCGACTCATCTAAAAGCAAGAACAATAAGGTAAGATTTCTTTAAAAAAGAAATAGGTAAGAAAAGATACTAGGATGGATGAGGAATAAAAGATATTCCTAACTTAAACTTTCTGAAATTAATTTGATAATTTCAAAATAATTTGACTCAAGGAGGCTTACTAACTCTAACGCCAGCTATTCTAACCTACAACAAGATGGCTCGATACTAACGTGTGGGGACCCCGAGTTATCTCCGTAAGACCGAGACTAAGCATGGTCTTAGGACATAACTCTAAGTCTCCCAGAATGAATTCCAACTTAACTCCATCTAAATGAAAGGCTTAACTCAGATTAGAGCTCCGACGATCATGTGCGCCGCTCTCTCATGAGCACTACATGATTGCTCTGCCTCCAACAAGTCAAGCGCTACACTTAGTGAGTTAAATAGGAAGCCATGAACAGCGAATATGACTTATATTGGCTCCCAAGATCAGCGACCAATATAAGCATACTCTCATCCAACGTTGATCACATCCATACAACAACCATACATAAATATTTCAAGGCATACAACATAGTTCCAAGTTTACAATTAATACAAGTGGCCGACCGCCAAATTTAAAAGAGAGTATTAAGTAGCAGCGAAACACATAAATAAACCAAAAGACCAGCAATGGTATGCCCCATAACCCATCGGCAACCAACCGGGAGTTAGATGATAGCAAACTATTCATCGGTGTCGCCTAAATCGACACCGACAAGCTCGCCGGCCTCTAAATCTTCCTCACCGTAAAGCCAAGAAACATCCGCTGAGTACAAAGAGTACTGCAAGTCTTACACAAATAAAAATATTTATGCATAAGGTCATTCAAAGGAAAGGCTCATATTGGCTTAGTTTTGCGAAGACGACGCAATACCGAACAACCTACACATACTAGTTTTTCACGTGCCATTTCAAAATCAGGTTTGAAGTAGGAATAAAGCATGTGAATAAGTAATGAACTGAGTAACAAATAAAACATACCAATGGCAAAGTGGCTTCCCACTTTGATACTACACAAACATGAACATCCCATTCATGATAATTACCAAGTTCACCCACAATTTTAAATCCAAGTCTAACAATAAGCACCACAAATTTCAAGCGTCGTCCATAACCGTGGACACGGCTATTCGAATAGATTATACCTCGCAGGTGTACTACTTTACCCACACGACTTGATTAGCCCGTAAGCCTCCGGATGCCTCCGAATATAGCATACTTCCTATGGTATGCCTACTGTAAATCAAGATACGGTCGCTTTTAGCAAGAAGATCCCATTGAGCTAAGTCCTCAACCCATGGCTCCTAGGAAACACAAGACGTTAACGCCCATCCTATATATCCTAGGAAACACAAGACGTTAACGCCCCATCCTATCGCCCAAAAGGAACACGGGATTTCACGGTCCCATGCCCTTACAATTTCACCACCGTGGGACTCAACACAATAAAATCTTCCCCTACTTAACCATACGGCACCCATATACCGCGCGGTGATAGCACGAGTTTTGCTTGAATCGCAACAACCCAAAGTTCGGTCCTTAATTGTCCGCATAAGCCAACCACATACCCAAATCTCGTACGTAAGGCACCATCACTAACCAACACTTGTCCAGACCAAAAGCTCATTTGAAAATGACAAAATTTCACTTATAAAACAGATACGAAGGTCTGAAACAAAAGCATATAATGAGAGTTGTGTTTAACCCATAATTGGCGGGCTATTCCCGACAATCGAGCTACCGGTTCTAGACTTGCATGGCTAAGCAACTCGAACAACAAAGATTTCAAACACCCTATCATAATTAATTCAGATGGGTAATTCATGGATAGCCACAATGACAAGATAATAGGATGTGTCTAACTACTCATCACAAAAATAGCGACATTATAAAATAGCATGCAAGCAATTATCATTGCATCTATCCTAACAAAACTGGGATCAAATATGATGCAAAAAGAAAGTTCAAAGGATGCTTGCCTTGCTGGAAAAGTAATTGCTCACTCTCGGTCACAGAGAGTCGATATCAATAGGCTCGAATCTATATAAATGCAATACCTAATAAACATCGAGAATACCTCAAAATTCAAAATGCTCAAAATGCATGATTTTCCTACAGTAGCTGAGTCATGATTTAAGGTGGTTTTTGGTGAAAGAATTATTTCATTTTGATTTAGTATGTGAAAGTTATGGTGGTTTGAATTTCAGATTTCAATAAGCCTTTATTTATGTAATTTAATTATGAAGTGAAATTTTGTAGAACAATAGTGAGTACAAGGATTACATGGGTAAATAGGCAATATTATTATAAGTTCAAAACAGTTGGGTTTGCTCCAAAAGGAGTCTTCATGATTTAGTTATGAATTTTCAAAGTTATTAGTGTTTTCTTTGTAACAATAATAGTGTTAATAGCTCATTTTCCAAAGTAATGCTCTCTGTTATAGGGACAAGTTTGAAACCAATTTTAATATAAAGTTCATTAAATATGAAAATTATCGTAGTGGTTTCATTCATTTTGGAGTTAAAATGAATTAGTTATGCATTTTCAAAGTTATACATATTTTTCAATTGCAAATAAATGGATTTTGGATTTTATACGTCGCTTAAACTTTTTCTCACCGATGCAGCCACGAGCCAAAGTTATCGACCAAGGCCCGTGAACAACGTGCTTTTCTAATTTAACTCGATTTAAATTTAGCTCGACGCAGGGACCCGCCGTCGTGGGACGGCCCAATGGACTAGGTCCACGCGCCCGTGGGCACGGCAGCGCGGGTTTAAGGGCTAGGCCCACATGTCACCCATCGCGCTTTAAACTCAAGCCCTGCTTTCGCAAGGCGTGGGGCCCGCGTAAGTGAAACATTAGACCGCTAAGACATCATTCAATGGTTAACTCATCATTAGCTAATTAAAGATCGAATCACGGTCCTAATGACCCTACTACAAAGTGTGTCGGACGACCGACACGCCCGCTCGCTGTTCGGCGCTCGCCGCGATTTCAGCCACGCGCGCGCCACCAAGGGCCGTGATAGTCGTGTAATAACGCCACGCATCTTTGAGGGTGGTGGCGACCGAGGTAGCCCGCACCGCGGCTAGTCGGAGCTGGCGCGCGCGCGTTCACGACAAACACGAAACGAAATGCGTAGCTCGCAATGCGCATACAAGCGAGTGCCCGAGTACAAGGGACTAACCAAGCTACCCGAGCGGAGGAAGGTGCCGGGAAAGCTCGGTTAGCGGAGCTTGGTCGGCGTCGAGAAGAAAATGGCGACGACACGGCCACGAAGAGATGAAGATCTCGAGTAAAATGAAGCAAAGTGAATGCTTGGGTTAGCTCAAGGAGCTTAAGAGCAAGCCATAGGAGCAAGGAATTGACAATGGCTTACCGGATCAAGGTGGGAGGTGAAAAGTTGCTTCACTGGCCTTAAATGGTGCAAACTTCGATTCAACAAGATCCCGCTGCATTACCAAAATTAGTTTAGGGTTTCTCTCGGTGACCTATAGCATATGAGGTGACGCGCAGTTGAGGATAATACTCCGGACACGAAGATGGCACGAAAGTGTCCTCTGGCAGGCTCGACGTGAGCTAGAGCACGAATGGTCAGCGAGCTACAAGCAAAGATAGGAGTCGAGATTACCAAAATGGAAACGGGTGGATCACGATCGTAGAGGAATCATGCGAGAAAACTCACCCGTGAAAGGAGCAAGAACACGCTCCTCTCCCGGCCAACAGAGGAGAAGTGGGGAGAAAGGAGGGGTTGCGAGGGGTATTATGCCCGGTGATGACGGCATTGAGGCGGCGTTACGCGGGAACGCCCGGAGTGGCCAACGGCGCGGTGGATTGACGGCGCCGGAATCCTCAACGGCACGCAGCG
Source organism: Ampelocalamus luodianensis (assembly GCA_036346255.1). Taxonomy (NCBI): domain Eukaryota; kingdom Viridiplantae; phylum Streptophyta; class Magnoliopsida; order Poales; family Poaceae; genus Ampelocalamus; species Ampelocalamus luodianensis. Next base: position 27,040,931 of record CM070620.1, on the reverse strand, counting down.
TATCGCCGCCGCGCGGAGCTCACTCCGCGTGAGGTCGTGACGGCCGACAGCCTTGGGCCCACGCCGCCGGCCGGAGACGGCGCGCGCGCGCGAACGTGAGTAAAGTGATTCGGCGCGCACCGCTGATCTCTACCGACGGATGAGATTAGCGGGACTTCTGACAGGTCGGAGGATGCACGACCGGGCCGCTGATCTCCGATCCGGCTCGCATGTCGCGGCGCTTTAGTTGACTCGACCGAGTCAAGAGGTCGGGTCGGCTCGAGTCAAGGTGCGGTTCAGCCCGAGAAACAAGGTTAGGGTTTGACCGATTGAATTTCTTTAGATTCTAGTTTGACTGAGGCCTTAAAAATATAAATAAAATTCCTAAAATCATGAAATAATTTATGGGGTTCCTGGATAGCCTAGTGTCCATAAAAATTATTGAATCCTACTGTTCATAATATATTTTGTAATATATAAATTCAAACTTAGATAAGGTCTTTTAATAGTGTTTGAATTTTCTTAGGGTTCAAACCAGTCCCAAAAATTTTGGGAAAGATTATATTAATTCATGATAATTAATATAGTATTTGAATAAATTATTTCCAGAGATACTTCAGTAGTAATTATTTTAGTTTTATGATTGGAGTTCAATTTAAAGTGGATGTTTCATAAGCATTTTGAGATTTTCCAAGTGCGATATTAAAAATAAAAAGTTTCAAAACATGATGCATGGTAATGAAATGCATAATAAACCTCTTTATTAATTTGGGGATGTGACATTGTTGATTTAAACATGATCGTGAACTTATGGCGAAGTTTAAATTTATAGCAAACAACGTCCAAAATTATGAAACTCGTGGAGATGTCATGATATCATATGTGAGTCTGTGATAAAAATTTGAGAAGGATTCGTATGTTGTCACGCACGATGCTTTCAAATCAGACATCTCCACCGGGATATAAGTATCACATGTGGAGATGTCCTGTTTGAAAGCATCGACGTGACAACATACACGAAACCTTCTCAAATTTTTATCACAGACTACATATGATATCATGACATCTCCACGAAGTTTCATAATTTTCGGACGTTGTTTGCTTTTATAGAATTTAAAACACTACCGCAGTTCACGGCCATGTTTCACAACAAGATGTCCAAATTTCGGTCCGCTCTCGATACGGCTCACACTACACCAATAACATGACTATCATTTTTGAATCATAAAATTCCATTATTCGATGCATCGCAGTTCAAATTTGCATTTTCCAAATAATTCTAGTAAATGAAATAAATTAACTAAGTATAACAAAAGCCACAAAAATGTACCAAATCCTAACATAGAGTACCTGACATCGTAGTAGGGCTGCAAAAATTTGGAGGCCAAAAAAAAAAACTTTGCCGAGTGTCCGTGCCATGGCACTCTGCAAAGGGGTTTGCCGAGTGTCGATGTGCGACACTCGCAAAGATTTATTTTGCCGAGTGCCAAACGGCCGCGTTTCGGCAAAATTTGACGTCGGGCGAACCGTTACTCGATCGCTTTGCCGAGTGCCCCTTTGCCGAGTGCCCGCACTCGCAAAGGTTGAATGTACCGAGTGTTAATCTTTGCCGAGTGATGGCACTCGCAAAGAGGGCTTTGCCGAGTGTAGTTCTTTGCCGAGTGTCGCACTCGGCAAAATAGCTCTTTGCCGAGTGCCCGATATTTGGCACTCGGCAAAGATTTTTGCACTCGGCAAAGGGGCTGTGTCCGGTAGTGACTCTAAAAAACTACATGCATGCACTAACAGCCTCAACGTGAACACATCACATTTCTAGCTTATCTGCACCTACATACAACATGTCTAAGTCTAACAAATAACGTGACAACTCCCAAATCTAAAATAAACATGAAATGACCCTAGACAGCAAGATAAGTTTTAACATCAACATCAGTATAGTTTACTTAAGGATAAACTCGGTGTTTACAATATAATTGCAGTGCCGCTAAAGATACACCACCGCCAGACTCAGAGCTGCAACAATGGAGGAGCTCACCGCCTGGCAATTCTCCTCTTGTGCACCACTCTCTCCTCTCGCTTGCAGCCTCACTCTTCTTGTTATCCAAGAGACGTCATGGAGGCAAGAAGAAGGCAACCGATAAGGAGCTCCTCCAGGCCCGCCGGCCGTGCTCTTCCTGGCCAAGTTCTTGGCGCCCGGCGATCCATCTTTGACCTTGGCCCGCTCCTCCGCGAGCTGCACGCGCGCCATGGCCCCGTCATCTCCGTCCGCCTATTCCGCACGATCGTCTTCGTCGCGGACCGCCACCTCGCCCACCGCGTCCTCGTCCAGGGCGGCGCCACCTTCGCCGACCGACGGCCGCTCGTCGAGCCGGGCGGCCTCTTCACCTCCGGCGCCCGCGACATCAGCACCTCGCCATACGGGCCCTACTGGCGCCTCGTCCGCCGCAACCTCGCCGCCGAGGCGCTGCACCCCGCCCGCGTCAGCCTCTTCGAGCCAGCGAGACGGCGGGCCCGAGACATGCTCATCCGTGACCTCCGCGAGCGCGGCGACGACGGCTCGCTGGCCATCACGGTGAGGCAATCGTTACGGCGCGCCATGTTCGAGCTTCGTGTACATGAGCCTCGGCGCAAGGCTTGCCCCGGAGGCGCTCGGCGAGGTCGAGGAGCTGCAGCTGTGGATTCTCCGCTCCATCACTAGCTTCCCAGTCTTCGGCTTCTTCCCGGCGCTCACCAAGAGGCTCTTTCGCAAGCGGTGGGCCGGTCACGTCGCCGTGCGCCGTAGGCAGGACGAGATCTTCCTCCCGCTGATACACGCCAGGCGCATGGCTCCCGCGGCGGCGGCGACCCGCCGTGCTACGCGGACTCACCTCGCACTGCGCTTGGCCGAGGAGGGCGACCGCCCGCTCACGGACGCCGAGGTGGTCAGCCTCTGCTCCGAGTTCTTGAACGCCGGGACGGACACCACGGTGACGTTGCTGGAGTGGATCATGGCCGAGCTGGTGAACCACCCCGATATGCAAGCCAAGGTCTACGAGGAGGTAAAAGCCAAACCAGAGGTGAGAGAAGGTGACCTGCAGGCGATGCCGTACCTGAAGGCAGTCGTGCTCGAGGGGCTGCGGCTGCACCCGCCGGGCCACTTCGTCCTCCCGCACGGCGTGCTGAGCGACACGGAGATCGGCGACTACATGGTGCCCAAGACCGCCGAGGTGAACTTCCTGGTCGCCGATTTCGGGCGAGACGAGACGGTGTGGACGGCGGCGCGGGAGTTCCGGCCGGAGCGGTTCTTGGACGGCGGCGAGGGGTGCGGCGTGGACATCACGGGGAGCAGGGAGATCAAGATGATGCCGTTCGGCGCCGGGCGCCGCGTGTGCCCCGGGTACACGCTTGGCATGCTGCACTTGGAGTACCTGGTGGGGAGCCTTGTGAGGGAGTTGGAGTGGCTGCCGATGGCGGAGGGGGAGGAGGTGGACATGACGGAGATGCTGGATTTCACCACCGTCATGAAGCACCCGCTCCGTGCTCGCATCATCCCAAGGAGTTGTTATCATTAGTGAATAGTGAAGCGATTGTATAATGTATCAAAGATTCAGTCAGAAGAAGCAACTCAGCTGTGTTTTAATCTGGAAATCAAATCAAATGTGTGCGACATGCATGTTTATGTGAATCGAGCTGAATTGAATGCGTTGTCAATACTTGAGTCAGCCCCTGAGCTTCGATTCCTTCTTGCTTCCCAATGTGAATCGAGTTGAATTGAATTCTTCTTCGTTTCATGATGTGAAGTACAGTGTTGATGTTCAGAAGAGTCGGAAACAAGGATTAGAGTGAAATGTATGTGACGTGTGCTTACTATTATAAGTTGCAACTTGCAAGAGATAGTTCTAACTGAACTTTTCAGCTTGCCACTCTTCTGCAACTTGTACCTCAAGACGGCAAAAGCTGGTTTCAGCGATTTCCAGAGACTGCCGACTTGAGTGGCATAGCCTCAGAAAGTGAGTCTCCAATTCAGCTACCCCTCTATCCTAAGGTTCAGTTAGCTAGTCAAAAAATAGTGCATGGTAGATTCTTACTCAGAAGTTAGAAGTGGTTACTTGTATACGCAGGTGGTATGAGTATGACAAGAATAATCTGCAACTGAATGGTGTGACTACAAAGAGCGCACTGAGAGCTTACTTCTTGGCTGCAGCGAACTTCTTCGAACCGAACCGAGCAGCGCAGCGCCTTGGAATGGACGGGCTTGCACGGCGGTGCTTGCCGAGGCAGTCTCGTCGCACTTCCAAGGTAACATCTCAATTTTTGAGTTATTTTGAAGCCCTTCGAAATAAAAATAATCATTTGAATTTTCTTGAATTAATTTAAAGCTTAAATTATTTTTTTTTTGAAATTAAAACTGTTTAATGTGAATAATCTAAACAATAATTAAATTAAAAAAATATTATTTGACTTCCTCTTGTTCCAGAGTATTTTCTGGAATTTTCTTGGAATTTTTCGATTTTGTTTGCTATTTCTTTGAGCTCGATTTAATTTATATTTTTCCTGAAATTCAGAAATCATTTGAAATTACCTAAATCTCTTAGGGCCAAATTCTTTTTTTTGTCCCAACCCATTCCTTCTCTCCCCGCCCAGCTCGCAGCCCACTCTACTCAGAATCAAGGCTCCGTACACTCCCTATCGAACCCGAGAGTAGATGGATCCCGAATTTCTATGTTTCTCACACTAGTTCAGAACCGTTAGTATACACAGCTAAACAAAAATGATAACAAGTCCATATCATGTATTGTATTTATATTATCATAGTTTTATTACAAAAGGGCACGAGGCTAAAAGAAAAGTATAACGAAAGCATAAATAAAGTAGTATTAGGCCACACACAATCGTCTAGGGGCGCAGCCTAGTTGTCCAAGTCCTCACCAGCAATATGGTACTCCACCTCTGATCAACAATTTATTAAGAAAGGTGACGTACTCCGCAAGTTACACCCAATAACAGAGTTATAATGTATTAATGTATGAAGGTATAACAAAGGACTAAAGGAGGGTTTATATGGCTAAGTTTGCATAAAGCGATCTTTTCAGTTTAAATATTCTTATTAAGTTCTAAAGCATATCTAGAAATTGATTTTAGTTTTAAATCATCATTTTGAGTGCAAGATAATCCTCCATACACAATTGGTGAAGGAATAACCCCCTACACCAAGGTTATATGCTCAATTTTTCCAATTGGATAAACTGTCCAAAATCATTTGTATTGAAATCATATTTAAATCAAACCAAATTCTAATCCACGAGGCTTTGCTCAGTGTGTCCATGACCGTAGACACAATATTCGAATAGAATTACACTCTATAGAGGTTGTATAACTTCACTCACAAGAGATAGTCCGTTGAAATGTCGCCAAGACACGCTCACAGACGTGCACTGGCGCGACTATCACAAGATTTTTACCCTTACATTGTTCCAACGTAGTTATGCCCGCTAAGGTTTCGATACCGTAGGTTTCATGCCAAACGGTAACCCCTCTTTGAACTATATGAGAATAAATAAAAAGTAGATCATTCTAACACCCACAAACCGGATGGCACAACCACGGTGGAACATTGTGAGTTAGTTAGTCAGGTCTGTCTCATACCAGACTTGTAGTAGTACGGTTATATCTTAACAATCCACAACTCGCAGACTAATCCTTAATTGATTGGACGACTTTCAAAAATAATCCCTTAGGTCTCGACCATTCACTGAGACGAGTCTGTGCATAAACTTGCACCCACCAACTATCCATTTCGCCCAAGTCCAAACCAGTTTTATTTTTATTTTTCTTTTAAAATCATTTATAAATTTCTATAGCATATCAATGTCATAGACTTATTTTTAAACCATAGTTGAACATTCTGGCTAAAATTCCCAAATTTAACATTTTTGGTCTAAGAATGACTATGCGTAAAATTTTCCCAAAGGTTCCTAGTTCATACTATTGCATTAACTAGGTTTTCATCTAAGGTGACAAAGTATATTTGATTCAATGTCAAAATTGGCCATATTATTAGAATTGGGAATAACTGTAATTTTAAAACAGGAATTTAAATTAAATTGAATACAAATAAGCATGGATTGATAATGTAAAATAGAATTTAAATAACTTAAAATATTGGTATCAACATGATTAAAGAATTTAACTTACCTTGCTCGATTGGTAGCTGATCAAACTCGTCGAACAAATCTAGCTCTCTAGAGTCGTCGAAATCTATACGTGAAAATAAGCTAAATTCAAATAAAATTAAAATAAATTCCAAATTTTAAAATTTCATTATATTTAGCTAGATTATAATTTTAGATGAATTTAGAAATTTTAATCACAGGAATCGAGTCGTATGAAGAAGAACAAGTCCTCGTAAGTTTGAATTCTAAAGAAATTACCCTAAATTCAATTTTCTAGAATTAATGAATTATTTTCTAAAGGTAAATTATAATAATTGTGCAAGCATGACATCAGCATCTGAAATTCTATTTTGGTCAAATTATTTTTCATCGAAAATCCTAATCACATCGACATATGGGCCTCTCGTCCATGGATTGGGTCCACGATGGACCGAGCGCATAGAATAGCGGCAAGCGCCATGCTAGCAGCCACGCAAGCGGCCACGCGCTAACTAGATAGTGAAGTCGACATGGCACACATGTGGCTACCAATGGCGCCATGTGGCGCCACGCCACCGCGATGCAGTGGCGCCGACCTATCATTGATGGCGCCACGCACCACGCACGACGAACGTGAATGTGCGCAAACGAGAGGAGGGTGCAGAGGACCGATGCACACCAAAGTGGCAGCAAACGTGACGGTAGTCGGCGACGAGGAAGAAAGGTGGTGGCACGCTTGGGTCGACGGTAAAGTAGGCGCTCTGATGCTCCTCGCGATGAGAAGGTGAGCACCGTGTAGAACATGTGATCGCAAGCCTCGTGCAATTAACGACGACGAGCTCCAATGACGGTGTGCACCTCGGGACCGACTTCAAACTCAAATTTCGCGACGAGAGCGAATGAGAGGGGCTAGGCTACAATGAGAGAATGAGGAGGAGATTATGGGGTGCTCCTTTATAGGCGAGGGATGGCGGAGGTGGAGATCGATGTAGGCATTAACTCACAATGATTTAAAGGGGCCATTAACACAAGTTGCAAATGTATGAGTGAAAGCGAGATGGAGTGGAGATCGTGGTGTTAATGCACACGATCGTGAGTTGAAATGGGCGATTTATGCACGGAGTGGCGAGAAGGGCGCGTGTGGGCGCAATGAGGTTGAAGATGAAGTCGACAGGCGGGCCCACTTGTTAGTGAGGGGAGAGGGGAGGCGGAGCGGGCCACAGGCGAGAAACTGGCCGCAGGCCGGCAAGTAGCGTGGGGAAAAAGGAGAAAAGGTCATGGGTTGGGAAGTAAAAGTGGGTCATGCGGAAAAGAAATTCATCTTGAGATTCAATTTCTGTTTTTAAGGCTTTTTATTTACTGTAAATGACAAAAAAAGAAATAGGTTTTTAGACAATAGCAAATAGAGTTTAGAAATTCTAGAAAAACTCACAAAAATTCCATGAATTATTTTGAACTTAATGAAAACATTTCAAGTTACAATTGGTATTTAGATTTGCAAATAATTTATTTTTGCTTTCAAATAATTAGGGAAAATCTTTTAAAATCTAAAAATTCAAGGAATTAATTAAATTTTGTTTTTAACATAAATGAAAATTTGGGATGTTACACTCGTTGTTGCCGATGTGTGGACTCGCCTGCCACCTAAGTCCCACCTGCTCTGCTTTGTCTCCGCCTCCGACTTGAGCTCGCTGTCGTGTTCGCCTCGCCTCCGCCTCTACCACCTTTAAAACCTCGTTGTCCCTCGCTTTTCCACATCCCATGCCGCCCGCACTCCGTAATCCCTATTTGTCACCCCGGTCGCACTTCAAAATCGTTGAAATCATGAGGAGAAGCCCGTGCCTCGCCGACAACTCTGTCATCCTCTTCACCGCCGGCGAAGTTCCACACCTTGCCACCACTACCGCCGGTCTGTCGTCGCTCGATCTACTCGCTCTCACATCGGTTTTGCCGAGCATCACCATAGGTCGTCGTTGTCGACAATAGTAGCCCCGCCATCGCTTTTCGTTGGTCGTTGTCATCTCCGACGACCCTCGATCTTCGTGGTGCCATCCATCGAAGTTCGCCATCGCTCTCTTTTTTTGCCGCCCAAGTCCACCGAGCCGTAGCCGCTCATCATCGACACCATCACTAGAGTTGCACCGCCACTATCATCGGTCGACGTGGCATGCCATCTCGCCCAACTCAGCCCCACCTCACTCAGCCACCCGCTGCAGTCACACACACCCGAGCCCAAGCCTCGTGAACTTGGTTCACCGTGAACCGAGTCAATGCCAAGATAGTCCTACCCGTAGTTCCTATTCTCGAACCCACCACCGTAGACCGTAAGCCTTTCCTCGTGGACTTGGTCTATAGGCCTTCACCCACTTATCAAAGAACCTAATTTCTTTTCCTTTAGAAATTTAATTCTTGCCAAAAATCAATTTAATCTGAATTTCCTTTAGAAAAATTCCAAAATCCCACAATAGTGTTTTTGTCTCTTTTCTTTGAATTAAATCTTCTAAAGCTTGTTCTCCTTCGCTCAACTCCTGTTCACCCATTCAAGTTCCTAAATTTATTTAAAATTGAGCTCTTTCTTCCAATGCTGGTTTTGTTAATTTTGGATTTTATTTGAATTCTTTTCGGATTTATTTGTACTGCTCATTCTCTCTCTCTCTCTCTCTCTCTCTCTCTCTCTCTCTCTCTCTCTCTCTCTCGCTTAGACAATGATTTCAAGGAGCAGGAGTGGGATTTGAAGACCAAATTTTGTAATTGAGCAAGGTCAAGGCAAGTCATAATTATTTGATCATATTGAACCTATGTTTTCACAAGTATTTTATTTACATATCAACATGCATGCTACTTTTATATCAATTATTTCTGGGAGTAATTAATCATCTATTTGTCATTACACCACCTTGATTATCTTGAATACTATATATCCCTTATTACCATAGGATGGACATTATTAGTTGGACATATTTGTATTATATTTTCCCCAAGATTGGGACTTTTGGGATGTTACACCTTATGATCCAAATTGACTTTCTCGCCTCATTAATCATCTGAAATTGGCTTTCGCCTCATTAATCTCTATAGATGATTCGAGTGTTCCGTGATCAAGGTGAAGGTTGGCCTGGAATTCTTCAGTGTTTGCTGCAAAATTTGGGGGGAAAATGGTATCCAACTTATTTCACTACGGAGAAGAAAGTGATGGGACAATGTATTTGACGAGATTAAAACCTCTATATATTATCTTTAATATATAAAAGACCATACGTCTTCATGGTCGAATTTTGAGGTGCACGACCACCGGTCGTGAGATTCCAGAGGTTACATAATGGGTACCCCGTCGACGTAAGGCCTGTTGCCTCCACCAGAGAACCGCCGTAGAAGGTAAGAACCGATTCCAAGGTATATTCTCATCGTATGATGAATGGAACACGCATATTCCATACGACGATCTTATGCAAGACACACCGTTGAACAACCTCCGCAGGCGGTTATATGTTTCATAGACATATAACCACCAAACGGTTGATTCTGTATCAACCGTCACTTGACTCCGACCAGACGCAACGCTTCACATCAGGCGCCTTCTCCGGAAGTAACTGCCACCTCTTCGAGGGCTATTTAAAGATGGAACCTGGGCGGATCAAAGGGGAGAGGCGATCGGATCAGATCATCAGAAGATAGAAAGAAAGAAGCATTGTCTTGTACTCTAGAAAGCAGTCCGTCATTCTGTCAGGATACACCCCTTGTAAAATCTCGCTCATACTAATAAAGAGCGGTCCCATTGCAATCCCAAGATTTACCACGCCATTCTCTCTTTTCCATTTATTGTAAGATCGCGACTTGATCGTCGACACCGCGCCGTCCGTGGGGAACGCGGCGGAATCTTGAAGATCGGTGTTGCCATCGATTCTTTGTCCATTTCCCACTCGAATCGCCATGCGGTTATGTCGGAAGTTGGGACAAAGAGAATTGGTTCGACCGCGACTACGCCAATCTTGACATGGACGCATGCGCGCGCCATGGAGGAAAATGGAGCTCTTCATCATCCTCCTCTTCCATCGGTCGCTCGCTGCGTAACAAGCGAAATCGACGGATGGATGAGGATACACCACCGCGATCGCATGGCGTTTCCAGAGGAGACGCCCCGACCGGCCAAAGCCCGGGTTTCAAAGAAGCCCGACCGCGACCGCAAGAAAGGTGAAGAAAACCCAACTCATCAACTCAAGTCCAATATACTTTGATGCGATCATGGTTGATAGATACCACCGACGCTTAGCAATTCCAGAGCCAACCGACACTTGGTGACAAGAATCGATGAAACTCGCCGTGATAAACCGATGGGGATAATAAGGCTCAAGATACGATCGCACAGTCACGCATCAGCCGAGACCATTACAAGGACCTCGTGAGGTATTGATCACCGATTATTCTCCATCGTGGAAACTTGGTGAAAACTCAAAGCTCTCCATTGATTACGATGGAAGCTCATCGAGGATAACCGTTGGAAACACGAGGTCAATGCGATCGGAGATTCAAATCAAGATGCCGCGTACGGTCCTCCACACATTACCTCGTCACCACATAATGATGGAGATGATATGAGCGGTCGTGCACCAAATGCCGAGGTCACGAACCGTGGACGCCCATCGCCATTCGCTTAATCCCGCCTCTAGCCAATGCAGAGATCGTGCAAGACCGATCGAGAACAGAGAATACAGCTATCAAACACCTCTTTCTAGTAGAAACTCGTAAGACCTTCTGTAACAATACGTAACTCGCAACAGTTAGAAATATGTTAAATACTTCGACTGCTTTTGGTAAACTCCTGTTTTGCACGACTTGTAGGTCAAGTATCGGAGATTATCCAATGCACCATGCAGCACACGGAAGCATATCGGAACGAAGGCAACCACGAGTCGCATCATGACTTCATCTCAAAGATTCTTCCTCGAGCGTAAGCCAACGTGGTCGTGTTGAGGGTCAACTAACACAAGGACCACTTCGACGCTCTCCGACCAGCAAGTCATGAGGGAAGAAGATTGTTTCAGAATCTTCACTCGCCAACAAGAGCAAACGCTGACCTCGGCGATCTCGTATCATCTTAACCGTGCAGCGGTCAAAGGCGTTTCGAACGTACACGATCGGATCGATATCGAAAATCAGCAGATGGTCCCGTGAATCGGCCCCGATCGATTATAATCCAAAGACCTTTTCAAAGA